>JAKWJD010001756.1:44188080-45470833 GCA_027705065.1 Solanum peruvianum | reverse complement strand
TGGTGGTTGTTAGTATAAGCAGGCATGTCACCATTGACACGATGATACATGGGCACAATTATTGGTGTCATAGGGTTGGATTTGGATGAGATAGTTCAAATATCATTTATACTAGTACGACGATGTTTTATAGGAGTTTTACAGTTTATGCGAGAAAAGAACTTTTACGCATGATAACTCACTTGTCTCGCTGTTTTTGAAACAACATACTCCTTCGAGATATCCTTCTAATTTCCTTTTCCAAGATTGTGCAAACCTATGAGAAATAACTTATATATACATACCTCATGATTAGGGAAAAAATATTGCAGAGAGTTTTTTTAAGAAAATAATTAGGGGATAAGGAAATGGGGGGAGGATTACAATGTGAGAATCGAACTCTTACCCTAAGATGAGAATTCAGATAGTTAACCAACTGAACTACTAACATGGTCGTGATATATAATTAATAAATTAATTTTTTTTTTTAAATGAGATACAAATTAATTTAATGGAGTTTCAGTTTATGCTTTATCGGTATAAAAAAGAATTTAAATGAATTAAAAATTTACCAAGTAAGAAGCAACAATGAACTTTGATTTCATGAAATTAAATCTAACATGTAAAAATTTGTGATAGTCATAAAACTAAAGAGTGAAAATATTTATGTGAGTTTCTTAAAAAAACAGGCAGAATTTACCGATGTTCTTCTTCCGTCCATAGAATCACCTGTCTCGGACGTGGTGGTGTGTCATTAAGAACCTCCATGTTTGAATTGGAGGTGGTGGTTTTGTGTCATTGAGAACCTCCATGTTTTCAACTTGAGGTGGAGGTATGACCATGTTTGAGTTATTTAACTCCATTGATAGAAAGAACAAGGAACTAGCATATATGGTACAAGAGAGGTGTTATAATTCGTTTTGTACAATCAATTGTTTGTGTTAAGAGTCAAAATAATTGTCCTTTTATAGTTTAGAATTTTTAGTTTGGTAGACTAAAATTGAATTCTCATTGTCAGTAATTTAATGACTTCACCAAATAATGTTGTCCACGCTGGACAAAAGAATATGATTCCTTAATCAATCTCTATATGGATCCTTCTAGAATTCATTAAGTAAGTTATATTTTCAGTGAAATCAAATCAAAGTGTTTATGATATTGTTTGTTTAATTTCACCAAAAATATAACTTAATAAATTCCAAAAGCATGTATACAAAAATTGATCAAGGTAATTTTTTTGTCCAGCTTGGACAACAATATTATTTGATAAAGTCATTAAACTATTGACAATTGAATGTACTCTCACCGTTGAGAATTCTATTTTACTTTACTAACCCAAAAATTATCAATTATAAAAGGACATTACTACTTTGACTCTAACACATCAATTGACTTTACAAAAAGAAGCATTTCACCTCTCTTGCACAATACATGCTAGCATCTTGTTCGTTCTATCAATGAAGTTCAATAACTCAAACATGGAGATTCTCAACAACACACCACCACCTGAAGTTGAAAACATGGAGGTTCCCAATGACACACCACCACCTCAAGCTCAAAACATGTAGGTTCTCAATGACACACCACCTCAAGTTCAAAACATAGAAGTTCTCAATGGCACACCACCATGTTGGAGACGGGTGATTCTATGGACGGAAAAGGAACACCGATAAAAAATTTTTGTTTTTTTTTTTCAGAAACTTACACATAAATATATACATTTTTTATTTTTATGTCTCATCACACATTTTCACATGTTAGATTTAATTTTATGATTCGAAGTTCATTATTGCTTCTTACTTGGTAAAATTCTATTTTATTTAATTTTTTAATATACTGATAAAGCATGAATTGAATCTCCAATAAATTAATTATATATCTTCTTTTTTTGAAAAATGTATTAATTAATTATAAATCACAAAACTTAGATGTCGTAGTTCATTTGGTTGACTATTTGAATTCTCAACTTAGGGTTAGGGTTCAATTCTCACATTGTAATCCCCTCCCCGTTTCCCTTTTCCCCAATTTTTTTCTTAAGAAAACTCTATCCAATTTTTTCTTTTAATCGTATAGTATGTATATTTAGGTTATTTCTCATCGGACTGTACAATCTTGGAAAAGGAAAGTGGAAGTATATCTCGAATGAGTATGTTGTTTCAAGTGGGCAATCATGCACAAATGTTCTTGTCTCGCATGAATTGTAAAACTTCAATAGAACGTCGACGCGCTAGCATAAATGGTATTTGAACTATTACATCTAACCTTATGACACCAATAATTGTGCCCATGGATCATCTATACAATAATCACATACCTATATATTAACAACCACCAAGTTGCCACTTTCTTACAGCCTGAATCTTACCCTTACACCTTTGGTATACCATATCTAAACAACAATCCCAACAACCAGGTTGAAACAAATGACAACAACTCGTTAGTTATGGACCAAAACCCCAATAGCCACAGTTTTGAGGTACTTAACCATGTTGAAGCATATGACAACAACTCGTTCGTTATGGACCAGAATCCCAATAACAACAATTATGGGAGACTCAACTAGGCAAGCATACGGCAACAACTCGTTTGTTATTGAGCAGATACCCAATAACAATAATTTCGGGAGATTCAAAGAGAAGCATATGGCAACTACTTGTTTGTTATGGAGCAGAACCCCAATAACAACAATTTTGAGAGATTCAACCAAGTTGAAGCATATGGCAACAACTTATTCTTTATGGAGCAAAACCCTATTGAAGACAATTTTGGGGGGATTCAACCAAACTGAAGCATATGGCAACAACTCATTTGCTATGGAACATAATCCTAATAACAGTAATTTTGGGAGATTCAACCGCGCTAAAGCATATGACAACTCATTTAGTATGGAAAAGAACCCCTATAACTACAACAATCTCCTTATGTCAATGTCACCTCATCCCTTCCATTCAATGTACTTGCCTTCTCCTTGGATGAACAATGGTGGACACTAAACAACTAAGCCATTTATTTAAAAGTATTTGTTTTTGTTGGGTGAAACAAATTCTAGTTGTGTTGTAATTTTGGGTGGATTTGAGTGTGTGTGAGGGGACGGGGAGAAGGGGGTGGGTGTGGGGGATTTAATGTTCAAGACATAATATATGAGTGTTTGATATTATGAATTTTTCATACAAGGAAAAGATGATGTTATCTCTTGATTGTTATTTATACTCATTGTATTATCTAATCACTTAGAAATTGTCTATATTTATCAATTTTGAACAAAATTTTTGAGCAAGGTTAAGTCAATAGCATTTAGAACTTTAATTGGAAATAATTTTTTAACTCGTTAATTTTCTACCACATCTACGTTTCATACTTTCTACCTATTAAAAAAAGGGCAATGAGTGAAAATATATTTCTTTTTCTATTATGGATTAAGAAAATAAACACTGAGTTGGACATATTCTATTACGTTCAAGTTTTAATATGTTATCGAATAAAACTGAATTAGATATTAGTCAAAATTGATAGACGTAGACAATCTCTAATTAATTCGATAAATATTTCATACACACACAAATATTAAATGCATTTAATGCATATGAACACAAAACCAACTTAAATAAACACTTAAAAATAGGAGAAGATAGTTAACATTTTAGCACCAGATCAAAATTTGTGCACTCATGACAGGTAAAATTAAGCAGAGCAGCTCAAACTATAACAATAGAAACACTCTAAAAGAACATACAACATAAACCACAAAACTCACAGATGTAATTACCAATAGCACTTGGTTGAGCATCTCTAAACCGAATACAGTGTCAATAACAGCCAACTCTGTTGTTGTAGTGTCTGAGCCACAAAATGTTGTCCAGTCATAAACGGTCAATCCAACAGCAATCACATTACTACCCCTATTCACAGTCCCAGCAGCAATAGGTAAATGAAGAAGAATGTCCAGTTCATTTAAATCTTCAATGGACGTACGAGGATGGACCTGTTCCATAACAAAGTTTCACAAATATTAGGAAAAAGAGTAACATAGTTATGTGTTTTAAATTCTCCAGCACCTGTCTACAATGTGGAGTAAGAAAATTGAACTTACCAAGACCCCTTTGTTGAATAAAGAACAATAGCTGCCAACAAGAACGTTCCCAGCTATCGTATGCCTTAAAACTTCAACACCAAGAACATCAGCAATCATCTCTTCAGTGTCCTGGAGAAAAATAACAAGCATAACACATTGACGTAGGTAAAATTCGGATCTAACCTACTCCTTAATCTATATTATTGATAAGGAGGAAAAGGTTATTGTTGAATCTTTGACAAACTCAGGCTACAGTAAATATATTCATGTCATGACAAACTCCAAAGCTTGTCATCAGTATATGTTGTGATAGATTATGTTTAAATAGCATAAAAAACGGTACAAGTATTGAAGAGCACCATGGGCTAACCCGAGGAGATGAAAACGCCTGCCCTAAGAGAAGTCCTTCAAGATATCCCTCTCCTTAAAGCTAAACATAGTAAGATAACATAATATCATACGGAGGACACTTCAGATACAGGAACATTTTACATAAAGGATTAAGAAACAATTTTTTTTTAATAACCCAGAAATCCCCGAGGACTAGGACCACAATTTTCAAAGATGTTTTCTCTAGTTATGCACAGCCCACAAAACACCACAATCAGCAAATCTGACTGCTCTAATTTTAACAGACATTTTGTGTTTTCGATATGAAACAGAGAAAAGGCCAACACATAGATAATTATTGACAACCAAAACATCACAACAGCTAGTTAATGCACGACTCAAATTTTGACCTATAGGTTTGCTCAATATCCGGAATATGTAGGGAGGGAAATGAAATTTCATATACCAAAAGACACGAACAGATTACCTTGTCAAGAGAAGGATGTATAAGAGCAATATGATCATTGCATGCTATGCAGTTCCCCAAGGCAGAATGTGTCTCGTCGATGCATTGTACCTCAACAGAATTGGGCAGACTATTTGTCAAGTGCTGAAGTTCTTCAATCACCGAAAGAGACACAAAGGCAGATGTAAAATCAAGGAAATAACAAAGGAAAAAGGTGAATGTAAGGTAATTTGACCAAGTCACATAAATAAACATGAAATGGTAGAGTGAAACATTAGCCTAAACGAAAATCAAATTTTCAATATTTTGTTAGTTTATATAGATATATCATTCGCCTCCAGTCCCAAAAATGATGCATGGAATCAAGGACAGCAATGTTGCAGACCGACCACTAATGAAATTGTTTTCTTCTAACCCACAAATTTTGTCATAGCAAGTCCAATTCATATCCATGCCCAACGTATAGATAAGTATTCCAAAGGCTCTATTGAATACAAATGAATAGAATGACATGTTTGCACGATCAACAATCATTGCACTGTACAAAAGAAAAAGAATATTCAAAGAAAACTAAAAACTAAAACTGAAATGCCTAAGATAGAACAAATGATGTTATTACCTTGAGGTGTAGTGGTGTAAGGCAAGAGAAGCCCATTTTTGTTTCCTGCAGAAAATTGGAAGTTGGAAACTTAGTTCTCACAGGAAAATCAGAGGGAAAAAGGGCCTTGAGTTACAGAATGTAGTTCTAAAATATTGTTGAATACCAGCACAAAGTCTTCCAACCGACCAGCTTCCATTAATAGTTGTTTGAATCACTTGAAAGCCTCGAATAGGTGCTAACTCATCCTCAAATGTACTGGAAAGAAATCACAGAAATTACAACTTTTTCTATAAACAGGGAAAGTTAACAAGAAAGACTCATTATTCATCTTTTAGTATTTATATTCACTTCATATTTCCTTTTCTTATTGTTCCACATTAAACGTTCAGCCTTCATTTGCACCCGAGGCCGAGAGTGTGGCCTAGTGGGTAGATTGTGAACCATAAGGTCTTGCGTCCAAATTCCAGCAGACAAAAAACACAAGGTCATTTCTTCCCGTCTATCCTAACCTTAGTGGACAAAGTTTTGTCGAGGTGGACGAAAGCTAGCCCAAACTCCACGGTTATCGAAAAAAAGTTCAGCCTTCATTTTCTTTCTCTAATATTTTAGTTTATCACTGCAGCTTCCATAAATATTAGTTTGAAAAACAAGAAAGATGAACCTTTAGAAGTTTTGAGAACCCCCTATTCCAACTAAGCAGTATGCATTGGTGAGCTAAAACTTCACACACAGAAAATAATACAATGAATATCAGAAATGAGACAATATTATGTAACTCATTTATGGCCATTACTAGCTGAAAAGGGCAGAGCTGAAGATTCTGCCAAAATTTTAACAATTCGTCTTGTTGGTTAAAAGAAATCATCAAGAATACTTACACATACCATTAACTTTCATATTCAGTATATACTGAATTTAATACTAGGACACAAGTGTAAAATATTTCACTTTATCGGACTTACTATTGGCCATCTCCTAAGATCACATGAGAAGCAAATAAGAAACGGAACTCAACTTGTAGAATCACAAGTAACTAGGAAAAATTGGATTTAGTGCCTTCAACGGCAACAACATATCCCGTTTAATCTCACAAGTGCAGGCAAATTTTTAGTAAAAGATTGGGGGTAATGAACCTATTGTCTCTCCATAAAACTAGATATTTGACGTATATATTTTTCCAAATTGGTATATATTATTATCTGCTGGCACCATTGAACAAAGACTACATGATGCACTTACAGATCAATTCCGTCTAAATACATACTTTCCGTTCTATTTTGGAAGGGTTACAGAAATTCTAAATTCGTCTAATATATGAAAAAAATAATTATGTAAAACAAATACCGAAGCGAAGAAGTTATGGTAAAGATAGTTAATGCGAAGTAATAAATAACAGAGTACTGGAACTCAACTAACAATTTTTTAAAACTACAATAGGAGTCGCCGGAAAAAACTTACAATTTTCTAAAACACCAATAGGAGTCGCCAGAAAAAACTTACAGCGAGCGAGAGAGAAAGCGTGCAGCCGTTTACTTGTTCTGCAATCTTTTTGGTTAACTGAAATATATATAGGTTTAAGTGGGCTGTGGGCCCAATTCCATTTTGTTTTTGGGCTTTTACATTATTGCGGCTTTTAACATATATGTACTAAAAAAAATTTAGAAAAATATTATATTTTATATGAGTTATTTAGACTGACAGTGAGTTTAAGGAAAAATGAATGACTTTTAAATATTGTAGACTAATTAAGAATGAAAGATATTGAATCTTGTATTCTAAATACGTCGTAATATGTGATAGAATTTATATGGTTATTAATCATTATATTAAAAGTAAAATGAGTATTTTAAGATTAAATTGTTAGTTATTTATACAAATGTGTAATGTGAAATTTTTTTAGGCCGGCTAAAAAAGAAAGTAAGTCATATAAATTAGAAGAGAGGGATATAGAACAATTTACATAATTGTATACTTATAGACCATAGGCGGCTAGCCGTAGCCGCATATCAGCTGCGCTCAATGCGGGATTTCTGTTGGATCGAATCTCGAGTGAAGTTTCTGCCCTTGTTGAGTGAGTAAGGCCCAATCGAGCTTATGTGCTTGCCAGGCCTTTCACCATCTACTTTTCCTCGAGAATGTGATACTGCTCACCCTCAGTAATCGTATTATCCGCTCTTTTCATTGATTGTACAGCTTTCTCTTCTGGACCTAGCGAATAGGGCTATAATTAAGCCTTCACTCAAGCAAACACGAAGCTATCGCTTTCCCTAACCGACTAAAATACAACAGTGTAACCTACTTACTTTGATTCAAAAGAAAGGCGAAGAGTTTGACACCAAGCAAAGAACTTTCTATCGTAATTGTGAATGTCATTTTATCGCTCAATCAATTAAATTACTAAAAAAAATTATAATTAAGTAAATGTCTAATAATTGATGAAATAATAATGGTCAACTTAGGACTAAGAGATCACAATTCACAAAGTTAGGGCCCGTTTGGATGGGCTTAATAAAAGCAGCTTTAAAAAAGTACTTTTGAAAGTGCTGAAACTTATTTTTAAAATAAGCAGTTATGCGTTTGGATAAAAGTGCAGAAGTTGTTATGTCAAACGTGAAAAGGGAAAAATAGAAAAAAGAGATGTTAGAGTTATATGGGTAATTTGGAGATTGTATATAAATATTAAGGGAAAAAACATAAAAATGTGGTCAACTTAAAACAGCTTATAAGCTAAAAAAAAAAAAGCCACCCTAACCAGCTTTAACTTTTGACTTAAAATAAGTTTTTTTTAACTTAAAATAAGCTATTTTGAGTATTGTCAAACAGTTAAATAAGTCAAAAACCAGCTTTTAAGTCAGTTTGACCAGCTTTTAAGCTGAGCCAAACAGGCTCTTAGTATATAGAGCA
The DNA here is from genome assembly GCA_027705065.1 of Solanum peruvianum. NCBI lineage: Eukaryota > Viridiplantae > Streptophyta > Magnoliopsida > Solanales > Solanaceae > Solanum > Solanum peruvianum. The sequence goes on along the minus strand of JAKWJD010001756.1, from coordinate 45,462,481 downwards.
ATCAATTCACTTCGTAGAAATTAGAAGATCGCAAATCTGATTTCCGAAATATAAGGCTAAACAAATTTTGGTTTCTTGAGCACCAAGTCGCTTATTTTTGCATATTTTCTATGGATAGTCAGAAATCAATATTTATATTATAAATAACGAGATTAATATGACAGACGAATGAATTAAATTGAAATTAAATAAGTCAAAATGAGCGATAAATCAATTATTTGTTTAAAAGTTACGTGAATTATAACATACCTAAAACATTGTGTCATAACTCAATCTTTTCGATTATAACTAAATTTTAAATATTCGTTTGTTTCCTTATTATTTGTGTTCATACCTAATAAAAAACTTAATTTTTTATGTTAAGAATAAATATAACATATCAAATAAAAATATCTTTATAAAAAAATATTCAAACAAAGTTTCTCATGGTACAATCTAAATTGCATGTCATTCCTATTTAAAAATTGATTGAATTAAACAAATCAAAATGACCCAAACTAATAAAATAAGCGGATTATTAACCTCGTTCAAATTTAAATATAGTGAACCAATCATAACTAATTTTACCACCTCTAAACAAGACGTATGAAATTAGAATACACCATATTTGTGCTGTTCACTTGTCAATTGTGTTACAAGCACACAACTTTAGGCAGTTTTTTGTTTTTTTGCTTACACGTAATTGTACTATCAAACATTTTTATTGTGTTTTCAACTAAAATTGAAGGGTCTAAATCTAATGGAATGGGATAAAATTACACGACATTTTCCTACTATTAATTATTACTTCTTTTTTTTTTTTGGCTTATCCGAAGTTTCATGTATCAATTATCATAATTATGGATTTAATGAACCATCAGACTACCGTTACATGTTTAAGCTGTGACCAAAATTACAAGAAATGGACAATTATGTGGTGTACTTGTTTGAATTTGTGTGTAGGATATCGTGAACAAAATCTTATATTGATGGTTAAAAAAATAAGCATCTTAATATTATGTGCAAACTTGATCTAAAAAGTAATATCGTAATAACATATTATGTTAAGAGTAATTTTTGAGTTATTTTAACTGAATAATTGATTAATTTGAGATTAACAGAAAAAGCGACTCTCTCATTCTAGATGATAAGGGAGGTGTCATTGTTTTAGTGACTCTCACGGACCTACTAATCTAGGAAGGACATCATTAATTACTTTAATCGTTTTAAAAGCATAATTAGTGCCAATATTATGATACTTTACAGAACAAAGTACTCAGCAAACCATCATTATATTGAAATTCCAACGTTAACAAAAGTAATGTATTTATAAAAAATCGTGAACATTTAATTATAAACCCGAATATATATTAATTTGAAATCATAGTGTGAGTTTAACTAAAATATTTCCCTCAAATCAATTCAAATAAAGTTGCTGCGGCGTAAGGTCAACCACTTTTTAATTAAATCATTTGTCTCGAGAAATAATAATTACTTGTATAAAATAGTATATAATAAAAAAACGATTCAATGAGAAGAATATATAACAGTTAAAGAAATGGCTGCTAGACTTTGGGCATATTTATATTTTTTTAATATAGAAATCGCACCAAAAAAAAATTAGGTCAAACATATTTGGTACAGAATATAATTGCCGCCCTAAAATTTTATCGACAACATTGCGTTTCTAAATCATCCTCTCTTTTTTTTTCTTTCAAATCGAAGTCTAATTAAGAATAAAACAATCTCATCGATCTACGGCTCTAAGCCATCTTTATTTGACCTTTTAACAACATATTTTCTTATTTAAAACATGATTGGATTCAAAACAAATTCGCCGTCGGTTGGATAATGACAAATTAATTCAGGCTGACTTTTTTGCAATTTATTCAACAAATCAGAAATCCATTGAATATATTGAAAGTCAAAAAATAAGATAAGATTTACATCTCATTTCATATTTTACATAATCGAGGAAAATACAGGAAAAAAGCATTAAAAGAATTATTACATGAAATGAGAATTTTAAAAAAACCACGTGGCAGTGATCTGGAACAACAAGAAAGTTGATTGAATCTCGCTGGCAAAATTTTTTGAATTCAACTGAAATTTTTGCAGCTTTCGTCCAGCCAAATCACAGCTCATTTCCCTACAACGGATAACACAGACATCATGTGAGCCGTTACACTTACAACCCTTCATTTTCATTATTCTTATTAACACAAATCAGCAACATGTATAATGCACCATCCCCATTTATTAACAATTAAGAACTCTCTCGTTTGTTTAGTTTGACTGGATACGAAGTTTAAGAGATAAAAAGAAAATTTAGCAAGAAGGAGAAATGTATAATCATACCAGATTTGTGTGGAACTGGAACACATCAGGCATTAACATAGTCCATACTGCCATTGCGCTGGCGTTTGTTGGAACTTGAAAAACAGCATATATGAGTCCATGATTTCTTCTTCTTCTTTGCGGGTTGCGTCTTTACATCTCTATTAGCAACCAGATCAGACATATATTGTACAACAACCTGAGGATCAGAGCAAATAAAACATTAGTGATCGATATATCCAATCATATTAAAATAACAAAACGATTAAACGAAACAAAACTAAACCTGTGCTCCCTTCTCAAGGACGCTTCCTGGTGGAACTTCCAAAGGATTTCCATCAGTTTTAAGGACCCGCAAACTTGAGAGCATCCTAAAAGAATCTGGAAGAACGCGTATCTGGTTGTTACTCATGTCCAATTCTTCGAGCAACTCAAGGTTACCAATGGACCTTGGTAGTGATCTCAGGTCTGCAAAATTGTTGCTTATGTTCAGCTTTACCAGTGAAGTAGCAAAACACAAGCTCTCAGGCACGGATTCGATTTCATTGAAACTAACATTCAGCTCTTTCAAACTTGTAAGGGATGACATAGTTGTAGGCAACAGTCTGATGTTATTGTACCGCGCAGTCAGAATCTCCAACGACTCAAGTCGTCCCACTGCTTCAGGAAGTGCTTTAAGATGATTGTAGTCCACACGAAGCTCTTTGAGCGAAGTACATTGACCAATAGTGTGAGGAAGTTCCTCAAGGTCATTAGTTTCCACAATCAATTTCTTAAGACTTACTAAGGAGCCAATTGTTTCAGGGAGTACTGATAGCATGTTAGAGCTCAAATCAAGTTCTTGAAGGTGAGCTAACCTAGCAAAACTCGCGGGCAACAACTTCAAGTTATTTCCACTGAGATCAAGATACACCAAGTTAAGAAGCTCTCCAATACAATCAGGCAGTTCAACAATTTTGTTTGAGTGCAAATCTAGCTTTTGCAATGATAAAAGCCCCCCTATGGTGGTGGGTAGGACCGTAATTCGATTCTCAGACAGATCCAAAGTGATCAAACTTGATAGCTTCCCTATAGAATCTGGAAGCCATTCTACTTGATCAGATAACTTATTCCGAAGCATAAGCTCTCTACTTCCTTTTTTGGATGACACTTCGATCATACTAGCGAGCTTAATCAAACTTAATTTCTCACCATCTTGACCTACAAACAAAGAAACCAGTGTCTTTTTGATTAAAAATACGAACTTTGAATCAACACAACAAAACAACAAGTTATATAATCAAATTCACTAGAAATGCATATATAACCAAATACGGTGCAGCAAATAGATGTAACATACCACTTATTGCCGACGGCTTTAAGGTGGAATCAACAATCTTAGGCCCTGATGAAGCATCCCCAGATCGAAGCCCAACACCAATTCCATCCACAAGAAACGTGGCTTTAGCCTTATTCAAGTAACTGTCGTCTCTACTATACAGTTCGGACGCTTTAATAGAGTCTTTTGAGTTATAAAAACTCGACGAAGAAGCAGCTGCAGTTGTGGTTGCCGGAGATTCAAGGCGTCTGTTGCTGTTGCCGGAGAAGGAAACTTGGTTTGCGAAAGACAAATCATTAGGTTCAATTGAAGAAGAAGAAGAAGACGGGTCATTATCATGAGATTTAGAAGGCAAACATTTGGTAGCTCTCTGAATCAAATCGTCGAACACACTGTGAATATTCTCGAGATCTAAAAGTTTCAAGGCCTCCCTCTTTTGTTCTTTACTCTGAAAAAGAAGAGCGTTCCTCTGCATCTCTTGCAAAATTTTGAACAGCTCTTCTGGAACACCTTTCCTTTTATTTTGCCTCATGATAGCTTCTGTTTTCAACTGATCTTCTTTCTCCAGATTTCCAATTAAAGCTCTTGCTGCTTCAACCTCATCAATCGATGGTCTTGTCGGTAGAGATCCATGAATTCTCATAATTTCTTGCACAATCTCATCAATCGACATTCCTAACGACCCCATTTTCAATAATCCTCTGAAAATTTATCGAAAAACAAAAAAACACCCACATAAATTAATTCCACATAAATACAACTCCGGCCACAAAATTAAACTCAGACAACCCTTTCTCCTTATTCTGTATGTATTATTCAAAGCAAGGAATTTCGCTCCATCCAAACCAATCAGCAGATCAAGAAAAAATGAAAACCGCAGCTAAGTTTTTTCGTTTCTACAAGTTTCTAGAAAGCGCCAATCAACGATGACAGCAAATTCAAACCTTTACCCACATGAAAGCATGCAAAGTAAAGCTTATTTTTCGCCGTATTTTCCTATATGGAGAACAACTGTTTTCAAAAACAACACTCATAAAATTGAAAAAAATTTAAAAAAATCCAAACAATTATTTAAGGAAAGAAATTGACTCACACTATTTAGTAGCTTTTCTGTCCAAAGTAAATCCAAAAAAATTTCTGAAAGTATACGTGAAATGTGGAGAACAGAGAGAAGAAGAAGAAGAAGAAGAAAGGGAAGAGAAAGGATGAGTTATCTAAGACAGAAATGTGTCTTGTTCGGTTCTGTAGAAAATCCAACGACATCCATCGTGGGATACCAATTTATTTATATACCTAAAAGAAAATAAATCATTTTAATTTATTTGAAATTTATTTGTCCTAACTTATAAAATTTGTAAATATTTTCATATTGAAAAAAAAATATAAATAATTGGGCAGTTAATGATAAGACAATAATTTGATTCAATTTTTAAAAATACGGTGGACTCGATTATGACTGAACGGTTATTAAACGGAAATCCACTTATATTAGAGCAAAAATGAGAGATTTCCGGAAATGACCTTGGGGAAAATATGAAATGACGAAATTAACCCCAGCTCTTTTAGGATTCTCTCGGACGGCTGATGGGGAACTTTTTCAAAGTGACTCGACTGACACTCTTTTGATTTTGATCCCACACTTTATGCTGCTGATATTAAAATTACGATAATTAATTTTGTAGGTCACTTATAAATTATGAATTACGTATAATTTATAAAGATCTAAAGAAGTAACATTATTTTCGATTTAATTTATGAATAGTCAAACGATCTTAATGAATTTTTTTGGCATTGTTACAAGTAGCAGCAAGAATTGAGTTAAAAATGAAAAATATCACGTGAGTAGTGGTTATGGAGCTTTATGAAACAGTCAAATAAAATTCGACTATATAGATATATATCCTCATTATACATTTGAGGCAAACTCATTTATAGAAGTATGTAGGTTCAACGGTTAGTTGAAAGGTACTTGAAATGGTCCTTGATGAATTAAATGTATTTGCCTCTTGCTTGTAAGGAAGATTTCAGATTCACCGCTTGGACCTAAAAATAATCTACTAAAGGTCTTCTGATTCTGCTGCAGTTCACCAGCCACCACATCTGTAGATACCATCAAATCATTAAACCTGGCGGCTGCTCGCTCTTTGATCAGTGATTCACCGGTCACTAAATCGATGAAAAATCTCTCCAAAATTTGCTCTTTGATCAGTAATTTTTGATGTGTTAAAAGCAAAATTTTCATAGAAATAATATAGGTGGTGTTTATATAGTTGATCAATCAAACGTCATTTTTATTATAGACTGGCAACTATAAACATTTAAAGGGTTGAATATTTGAGATTTTAAATATAAAATTCAGTATAAATAGAAAAAGTACTAACTGATTCTTTCTATCTATTATAGTTTTGATGAATAAAGTTATTTGATACTTATATATAATAGATGTCGAATCCCTTTTAATTTATATGTCTATTTTTTTAATTTTAATCCATTTTTTAAAAAGTCTAACTCCGTCTCTAAATATAACAAATATCATATGAAATTAGTCCAAATACACTTTTAAAAAAAAACTCAAAACACCATGTTCATACTTGCCGTTTGATGAATGGTCTGTTTAATTAACTAGGGCAGCAAGAAGAGGAAAAAAACTTTATAGGCTATACCAAGTGATTATCCAACTGTAATCACTATGGAATATTTCACCTACGCGTCATTTTATAATGCTAACAAGAACAAAATATTGTTATACTAAAAACACGTCATCAACTTATGTATGATTTTTTTTTATTTTTTTTTTACAATTTCACCTATCTGAAATCTGTTTCTACTTATCTATACAGAAATTTTGAATTTTTTCCATTTAATATTACTGTCCTTTTGTTTATATTACTTGTCTTATATTAATTTTTTCATTCATCGTGATAAATAAAATAATAATATTTTATATTTTAAATAAATAAATTAGTACTACTTTTAAAAACCGCAAGAATCACCAAAATAGATTCTAAAGTTCAAACTCCACCAATCTTTTTCAATATTCATGAATTCAACTTTTTATATATATAAAAAAAAAATCGTGAAAAAAGTATGTTGTCCTTTTTTTATCTACATTTCAGATTCACCTAACAATTTAATATATCAACTACTGCTTTCCACAGTCAATTTACGGATAAGAACTAACATTGCATGGACTATACTTTTTAATTAATAAATCTTTGAACATGATTCATTAACTAAGGAAAATGTTGAACGTTTGTATATAAATAAATACTTTGTTGTTTAATCTGAGTTGTCACATGGTTTTGCAAATTGCAATAGTATAATTCCCTCTTGCATGTTTATGACTAATTCAAACATTTAATATATCATTTATAAAAGAAATAAATTGAAGTGGAATAAATGCAACCTCTACAAAGGAATGAATTGGGGCAAGGTATTTTTAATATGATGCTAGTCATGCTACAAACAATAGCTTTTGACAATATTTACACTTTGCGTGAAGGTAATAATTAAGGAGTAGTTTGCCCGAAGATATTAAATAAACTAATGTAGGTATTAATTAGTTTTGATGTCACTAATTTTTTGTTTGATATATACTTCCCCCAATTTATGTATAAAGTAACTAAACTAGCTATTAGTTGTTATTGTATTAGGGAATCTTCACATATAGCCATTCATCAATAGTTTAAATTAAGTTCGATTGTTATAGTTTGATAATTATGATTCATAGCTATATGTTATAGGGAGGAGAATAGCGAGTGAGATTGTGAGAGGGAGAAGAGAGGTGAGCGAGTGGATAGTGGAGAATTGTATATGTATATATGTCAAATTGTATACGTATACCAGTCAAATAATTCGTACAAATGTAACTTATGTACATATGTATTTATATATCTGGCGAGCGAGATTAGAAAAAGGAGGAGAAAGGGGAAAAGGTTTAGTATATGCATATTGGTTAGATAATTGTATACATATAACGATTATGTATTTGTATTAGTTGGTGTAGTTGTATACATGCATACAATTTGAAATTGTATACATAAGTTGAGTTAAAATATTTATATTTATAAATGCAATCTTACTCTCATTTATACAAGCACAAATTGGACATTGAATTTGCATATTTTGTTTCTATATATAGAGAGGGGGGGGGGGGGCAAAAAAGCATTGCCTGAAAAAAATTATATTTATATAATTATAAGTGTATATGAGTTGTATATCCCACTCTCTACTTTATACAAATACAGATATATTATACAATTGTATATGCATAAAGTGAGAGAGAGATTGCCATAAGAGAAGAGATAGAGCTTGGTCATGAAGAAGACAAACGAGGGAGAAAAAGAGGAGAATGATGAGCGAGATTTAAGGGAGAGACAAGAGAGAAGGAGGAAAGAGGCAAGAGAGAATATAATCATAAACAAAAGTAAGTTTCAGATTGCAATTAATGCAAACTATAACTATGTTAGCTAATTAACTAGTATATATTTACTTAATCACGTAATTTTTCATTGTATTATGTGTAACTAGTGGTAAGAATTATGATATTAGCAGTACTGAAGGTATAACTACGGAAGAGAGTCAAAATAATATGTGAAATAAACAAAAATGTCATCCTCATGATAGTTTGACTCAAAAATACCATTATCTTTAATGTTTTGGTTCAAAAATGTCTTTATAGTCAATAGTTTAGCTTAGAAAATGTCCCTATATTTACTAAATAGGTTAAAAATACTCTTTCCAAATAAATATATTATATATAAAATCATAGTACATTCATCATTAATATTTATGCAATGCTGAAAACACTGAAAATAAAATAAGAAATACTTTTATTTTCCATTTTTTCTAAATTGAAGTAGAATTAAAATTTGCTACTTTTTAAAAATATTATAAAAAAGAATGTATTCATAAATAATATATATATTTGTGAAATGAGCTTTTTTAATCCATTAAATAATAATAAAGATAATTTTGAATCAAAATATTAACCATAAAAATATTTTTAAACCACATTGTTTTGCCCTTTTACCATACATATACGTTGTCATTGTCAAAAAATACAATTGTATTTAATATTAACTTTTATACACCTATCAAGCAACCCTTAAATGATGGTATAATAGGGTGGATACGATGCAAGAGAGGTGTGATCAACATTTATAGTGAAACTTTGTCCAATGAGTTAAATTTCTTTTCAAAAATATTTTTTCTATATAATTTTATGTTTTTTTCATCTACTTCAAACGCTACTTATAATATTATCATGTATATTATTTATCATATTTTAAATTTTATTATCCGGAAAAAGAATGGGGCCCAGTAAGGTCGAGATGTGGTGGTTTGACAGAGTGAAACATCTTTGGAATTCGGTTGGATAATAGGCACGTGCACACGTATGTAGCCTGCCATTTCCACTTTCACGCCATTACCGTTTCTTCTGTTTCACTTCTCCTTTTTCTCTTTTCATGCTAATAATAATAATATTAACATAATATATTGACATTAGCTTACAGATAATTACGACTCTTTTAAATTTAAATGCACGAGTAAACACTTAAATCTATATAGAATTGAACAAATAAATATACATGTGTTACATATACATAAAATATAAAACTATCATATTAGACAAATGTATTTATTTATTTAATTTTTATAAATTATTTAAATGTATACTTATAAATACTTAAAAATTAAATTATAATTATCAACCAACATACATATTAATATTAATATAATAATATCAACATCTTCTGGTCATGGGTTGGCATACAAATTTTCTCGACATGAAAAGATGGCAACTTGACTATCCACGTGGACAACCACACATGCCATGTCTTTTTCTATCGGTAAATGTATAAATATAACATTATTAAATATAATATATTAGTTATTCTGGCTGATGTACTAAAAAAAATATTCATCGTATAAATCTTTTAAAAAGCATATATTTTATTTATAAAATCATTCTTCACGAATACAATAGAAAGATGTGAAAATAATTTTAAATAACCATGCTCATAGATACATTAAATTCCTGTATATTACTATGATTTCACATGTACTAGTTATACGTAAAATATATTATCAAATAGTTTATATATATTTCTTAATAGTCAATATATATATCTCACGATTTTATAAATTTTAAAAATATACCAAATAAAATATGGATAACTTTTACATATAGCAAATAAAAAATTCATATTTGTATGCTATAACAAAGTTTGCATAATTGCGCTTCATAACAAACATAGAAACTATATAATTCGCGATACATATACAGTTGAAGCAAATTGTATAAAACGAAGTGTATGAAACAAAAAAGAGAAAGACACTTGAGCAGAGAACTGTATAAAAATAAAGTATATAAAACGAATTGTATTATTATAAAGTATAGAACGGTTATATACAATCTGAATTTGTATAAAATGAGAAAGATAGAAAGACAAAAGAGACTTGACAAGGAATATACAGTTGAATCGAATTGTATAAAACGAGAAAGAGAGAAATTAGATACAATTTGAAAATTGTATAAAACGAGAAAGAGAGGAAAGACAAAAGAAACTGGGCAGGGGAGTATTTTTATTATATAACTATAAGTGTATAGGACGGAAATATATGTACTTGCATGTGTATATATAATTTTCTCACGCTTTATACAAATAGAAATGCAATTTATACATTTCGCCTCTATTTGTATAAGTGAGAAAGGCGAGGGTGGCGAGCGAGATCTGGAAGAGGGGAGAGAGGGGAACAAAAATATATACAATTTTTTCTGCTTTATACGATTAGAACAGTTTTTATACACTTGTGTTTGTATAAAAAGTGAGGAAGCGAGCGAGAGATTGGAGGAGAGTGGGGAGCGTGATATTTAGGAGGAGAGAGGCGCCTGACAATTTTTTGCACACGTTTACTATAGAGCACAATTAAATCGAACTCTAGCTACTTAATTTATTTTAGATTATTAGTTTGTTTTTATATACAATTTTCCCATAAAATATTAATACATTCTAACAAATGGTTTTATAGGAGTTCCAACTTTTTCTCTCCTGTCCCCGTTCCTTTGTCTCCTTGTCTGCTTTTCGTTGCCAGGCCCAATCTATGTTACAAGACAGCCATAGGTATTTATATCTCTTTTTGGAAGACTTGGGACAAGTATATATTAAACATCAATATTATAATTTTTATTTACATAAAAAATGATGATAAGTATATACTGACTATAGGATATAGCGTATTAAAAAGTTATATAGAGAAAAAACATTTGACTATACAATATATCCTACGCTTATACATGAGTTATATATTAACTATATAATTATGTTATATTCAAAAAATTGAATAATTTAACTATACACGAAATATATAGTGATAAAATATGAAGTATATATTAACTATTCAATTTCAATCAACTCAAAATCATTTCTAAGCTGCTTCAAAACTTCAATATGACATTCTCTCAATATTTCAAATTTTTTGATATATAATTCGCTTGAAAAAATTTACATTGTTTTTTTGAAGTAATCAACAAACAAACGAAGAAGTATGAATAATGGATTAGCAACAAAAGAAGAAGAAACAATGAAGAAGACCAGAACCCGGTGGCCATTTCATTTAAAAAAAAACAAAATGACATTTAAAGTAATTTGTCAAAATTGGGTCGAAAAAGTGGTAAGTAAAGTTTAGGAATATGACATGTTTTAAGCAAATATAGATTAATTAATGAATTATTATAGTTATAGTTTTGGTTAATTAATGCTCACGATTAACATTCAATGATAATTATGTGGATTGGAATTTTGATTCACGTGTTTGTATAATTTAAAATGTGTATAATATAATTTGTATGATGTAATATTGTATAACTTTTTAAAGTTTAGATGTTTGCGTTTGTATGAATTTGTTATTTTGAGTTTATACAAAAATAACTTAAATATACAAACGTATCTCGCTAATTATACAAATGAAACAACTAAAATTATAGCTACGATTCAATAATATATAAAGTATAACTATGGAGTATAATTAAGTTTATTATTGCGAAAATTATGTGTTGCACAATCGATTGCAGAAAAAATCAAGATCAAGCCCGCAGGCCCAAGAGGCTAAGCCTTAACAAATCCTTTGAAAGTATTATGGGCCGATATCGTTTTAGGCCCAATCAATTGACACTGATTCGGCCCAATTAACAGAATGTTGAAATAGGCGCAAATTAAACTTTTCTCAGCCCTCAAATTGTTGCCACTGCCTGGCGCCGCTTTGTCTCATCTCCAGCTCTTCCGGCAACTCACTTTCTCCTTCTCCGACGAAATCAAAGTGTATGATTCTCTTTTCTCTACCTATTATCGTTATTCTGTATGTATTTAGTAGACAATAACACTTTTTTCAGCGAAATTTAATGGCAAAAAACGATTTTTTGGTGAATTGGATTGTACCGTTCTGTGATTGCCTGAATGCCAAATTACCGATTATATCGGTGTTATTGCTGTTTTTGAATTGAGATATACTTGTGATTTCATTCTTGAATTGAGAGGTCTCAGTAATTTCAAAGACAGCAAACCAGTCATTGTTTTGGAGTCACTTTTAATGCACATTATAAAGATAAAAAAAACAGTTTAGAACTTGATCTTAGAAGACTCTAATATTATTCTGTCTTGTTGGATGATCATCTTTTTGTAAATTGTACTTCCTCTTCCAAAAGAAAAAAGAAGAGGAAAGACTATTGCAAAGATGTGCATTTAACTGTTTCTTTTTCTTGACTAAGCCTTTCATGAGTTTATTGATGAAATGATTCAAGGGGTTTTCTACATGATTATGTTTCACAGAAAATTTGCGCAATATTTCAACCCTAGTCAACATAATGGGAATGGAATTACATGCTGAAAATGCGGGTTGTGCTGAGATGGAGATTGCTGAGATTACGGATTCAGATTTGTTCAAACTTGTTAGACATGCCCTTAAATCTGCTATCCAGGTTGGATGCTTGGATACATATTTTAAAGGAAAATTATGTTCTTATAATTGCATTGGGTTGGGTTTACTGGTGTGCATGCCACTGCATGGGAAATCAAGGTTCAACTGTATGAGTCAGCATAAACCTTGAATTTTTTATTTATTTTTGCCTTAATTCTTTGCTAGCCACGGTTTATGGTGGCTAAAGTACTTATCTAAAAACAAAAGGAGAAGTATCCTTCCTGCTAAGATGTCTCTTTTGAATAGTTGATGGAACTTGACATAGGTTCTCCAGATTGATTGACCTGGTCGAGTGTTGACTTCCTTGGAGATTAAGAGTCAAATGTTTGGATGTTAGTTGTCTCTTTGTTATTCAGCAAGTACTAGCCAGCCAAATAATTTCATTGATTCCTTTTGCTGAAAATAATGTTTTTTTTTGCCCATCCCCACTTCGTTTTCTTTCCTGGCAAACATCTTCACAAGATGTGTAATGTATGAACCTTCTCAGTTGCTGTTTTCACTGGTGCATGTGCAATGCAACTTCCTTTATAGTTTCCACATATTTACCATAGCACTGTAAAACAATTTTTATAGCTGAATGTTGGTATATTAGGGTGATCCAGACCAATATGAGCAGCTTCTTCGTGTTATGCACCCTGATGAAGGCGTTTTACCTGATGTGGCCCTACTGGTGGTATGTCTTTCTTAGAGATTGCACATATATTGGTCATCTTCCAATCACTTTTTGTGTTGGTTTCTTTTACTTTGTATTTTAATTATGGCTTGATTTTGGATTTGCATTTCAGACATGTTTAAAAGCTCTGTCAGGATCAGTTTCTTGTCTAGACATTGTTCACCATAAATCTCTTATTGCATCTGTAAGTTCTAAATAACTGTATTTTCTCTCTTAATCTGTGTTTTTGAAGAATACAGGTTGGCACTGCTAAAGACTGTATACTCAAAATGTGTTATTTGCTTGCAGATTTTACAAATGAGCATGTGGAACTATGGAACTGATGTAATGGATGCTTTGATGGAATTTAATATATCCTTGGTATGTGGCTCTAGTGTTACTATCTTCAGTATTTTGGTCATTAGTCTGTATGATCATGACTCTTCTCCTATGCTGTAGGCTACATCCAGTGGGCAGTATGTAGATCTGTGCTTGGAAATGCTTGTGAGCAATTTTATGCCTCCTGATTCCTTCATATCATTGTTGAATCAGCCACGTGGCATTCTACGGAAGGGCCAAGTCATTGACCGTGTCCATTCAACATTAACATACATTGCAAAGTTAGTTCCTCTCTCACCCTTGAGACTTGAGAGAATGATAACGGAGAGGATGCCACACATTTTCACAAAGGAACCAGTAAGTGCAGATTTATACTTTCTTTACAAAGAAAATTCTTCCATTATGTAGCTTATTGCAAGTGTTCCAATCCTACTGACTTTTGCTTGAACTAGTTAAACCTGCGTTGCCAGAACCTCGTTGTTGATAAACTTTCTTCTGTGTTGTGTTACTTATTGCTGGAAGCTCCTAATTTCTTAGCCATGTTTCCTCCTCTCCGCCCCCTTCCCCCTCACGTGCAGTTGATTTTGATATATGTGGAGAACATGTTAAAACTAGAGAGTGGAGCAATTGGTGATCTTGTTGGGAGAACAATGCTTGTGGCAATTATGGATAAGCTAATAGATTTGGATGTAAGTTGTTTGAAATCAACTCTTCACTCAGGCACTGTGTAAATTCTAAAAGGTGTTGCACTAAGTTAATTTGGTTCTTGTCCTTGGGTTTTCTTAGGTAGATATAGCATGGGATGATATCTTACAAGAAGATTTCACCAAAGGCATCTTCGATATGGAGCTGGGAGATCCCGAATGGCCAATGGATGATGGCCAGCAAAATGGTGATGAGGTGATTTTCATCTTTCAACTGATATTCTTCTGTATTTTAGTGCTGGCATTGCCACTAAATTTGTTTCCTTGACTTCTTTTTTGTGTATGGGGGTGTTTTAGTGCATCCGTAAGGATCCCGTTTGATGTTAGATGATTGGGTGAATTTTTTTATAGAACCATGTTTAGCCCTGTCCATACGTTGCATTATTCTGTTCACTTCTCTCCTTTTATTTGATTGAATTTTTTAATGACGGTAATATGGAAGGAGAGGAAAAGGAGATCGTATGAGGGGAGGATGATTTTGTACATGCGTGGAGTAGCCTTGTGTCTCTAATTTCTTTTGGTGCATCCGTAAGGATCCTGTTTGGTGTTAGATGATTGGGTGAAATTTTTTATAGAACCATGTTTAGCCCAGGTTTCTTTAATTTTGGGTATAATACTTGCATAGAGGGATTCCCAATATGAATAAAATCATTAACCTTATTAAAAATGATTGGTCTTAGTCTTGAAGAGACGTAGAGTAGATAACGATTACATGATGATTCAGAAGAGGGTTTCCTAGATTGTTTCTTTTTAAATCTGCAGTGACTGTCAACCTTGAGAAAAATTTGCCTTTTTGACACTCCGCGCAAACTTTAACCAGTGTTTAAGTGGTTAAAAGGACTATTTCTTCAAATCTATTTTCCCTAATAAAGGTCAGTTTGCCCACAACACCTTTTTCACCTTTCCCATATTCACGTGTAGACAACTTTCCTTTTTCACGGTGTTGCTCAACCATTTAAAGGTTGCATTCAATTAGATTTGGGTATCAATACAAATAGGGTGAGTCATTCTTTCCTGTTGTGTTAAGTTCTATCCCTTTTTCCCTGATGAACTAGTCCGTGGTTGTCTTGTATCAATACAATCGTTACGAATATCAGAAATACTGTATTGTATTGTATGCTAGGCTTATATTTTATTGTTTGATTTTCATCTATTCTTTTATTTATATATTTTTTTTAAGTAAAGTTATTTGAGGGCTCATTGTGGGTATTGAACCCATGACCAGTCGACCACAAGGTTAAGGGTTGTATGGTCTACTGACTGAGCTCATCTATATTTTTAATCTGGTATTTGTCATCTGCCCTTTATATACTGACTAAGTTTTTACTTCCAGCTCCAAATATCTTGGATGGAACGGTATTTTAGTGGAAATCTAAATGCTCAGAAATTGGATAGCTTAATCGTCCTTACCTTTGAACACCTTAACATTTGCAAAGAGAGTGGACGCCTGAGTCAGGTAAAGTGAATGCATCAGCGTGTAATTTCTAACTCCGCTCCGTGCTTTTCTTACTTCTATTTTTCTTTCAAATGGTGTAGGTTTTTCATACTCTTCTCCAGTCTTTTCAGCAAACTGTTTTGATGGCATACAAGTCTAAATTTGCTCAGGTAACATGCATGATTATCATCCTCCACTACATAGGCTTGTCTTTCTTTTCCCAGCACTTCTAAATTTGATGAACACCTTGTTAGTTAATTTGTCTTACTTCAATGTACTTATTGCCTGAACTTAAATTTGTTGATCCTGTTATTGCAGTTTGTGTTGTTTTACGCCTGTTCATTGGATCCTGAAAACTGCGGTAGGAGATTTGCCGATACGCTATTTCATAAATTTAAGTCAAGTAAATATCCAGAATGGAGGTGAGGACTAAAGAATTTTGAATCTTGGGTTTCTTTTTCTTATCCTTCTCACTTGTTTCGCCCTGGCATTCCGTCTTGTTGATCAATATGTTTAGTCATGTATTATGGATACACAACTGCTTGCTAAGTTTGGTCTTCTGTCTGAGTGTTTAGCATGTAACTCTGTATGATACTGGGTGCATGAACTCAAGACCATTTCATCTTAAAACATAATTTTGGAAGCTAAAATCAACAGTCTGCAGTCCCTGTTTATTAGAGAATTTTTTTTACAGAACTCTGCATTCATCTCTCTCTCTTTTTTAATAAATATGCTATATGTTGGAAGTGTTTAGATTTTGTTGGGGTATTGCTTGGGTTTCCATATTATTCCCTTATTGATCCTGCCATTGAATTTTTGTGCACTCAAAGTCAAAGTAATATTCCTTAGTCAAACTAGCAGACTTTCTGCATAGGCTGCTAATATAACATGCCATCAAAAATTCAAAATAGTGGTCTTTAAAATTATTGTGCTTCAGTACCTGTCGGTTGTTTTGGATAAATCAGAAGGCATTTGCCATTTTTTTACTTGTCAGAAGGTTTGACGTGTTTTTTTGTGGTCTTTTGCTTAAATTAAATGCAACTGAACACATTTGATACTCTCTTGAGTGTGAATAACTCTGATAGTTCTTTGATTATTAGTTCATCAGGGGGTGGGGCTTTCTGGTAGTTATATATTTTCTAGTTATATTCATTTTGTTCATGGCTGTTTGGAGGAACTAATTCTTTTATTGGTCTCTTGCAGAATGAGTGCTGTTGCCTATCTTGCTAGTTATTTGGCTCGCGCGAAGTTTTTGCCCATCTCATTTGTTGCTGAATATGTAGAAAGGTTTATCCGATGACCAAACATCTTCAACTCCATATTCAATATATTTATAGTTTTGAGTTGCTTCTATCAGTCAGTAATGAATTCAAATGCATGTCAAGTCATAGATTTCTTTTCTTTTTTTGTGTGAGGGTTCAGTTTGCTGGAATGGTGTTCTTCTTATTGCTCCAACCAGGGTGGCAGCATCAATCCAAAAGCTCACAAGGAATTCTATGCTGGATGCCAGGTACTCGACAGCTTTGTTCTAGTCAGAACCTTCAGTAGTCTGTTCCTCTCCCTCATTCACAAAGACCTTCATTCCTTTTATATTGTTTGAGGAGTGGGGGATTTTTTCTGTACCTTTCCGTGGACCTATTTGAAGGCTTCCCGAATTATATTCCTGGTGTTAATTTTATGTATGTATCATTTATGTGCCAGGAAGAGAAAAGGGAAGTGTTAGAAAGTTAATTTTTTTTCTGTGAATTACAGTGAACTTAGTAGAGAAATGGTTAAAAAATTTCAATTAAAAGGACTTTTTAATTATAAAGAATTAAAGACTTCTTTCAAATTAAGTCTGCAAAATATGTAGGGAATTTGAAGGAAGACTTACCTTGGAAACCAATCAACGCGAGAGAATAGTTTTTCATTCTTTTTTTTCTTTAGCATGTCACTTTTAGAAATTTTTTTGATATCCAAATAAATTGTTACTGATACTGTTCATTATATTGCAGGCCATGATGTATGTACTTTGCTTTCGCATGAGATCAATGCTTGCTATTCCTCGCATCAGATCACGTATATCAAAGCATATAGAGGATATCCTGAGGCATCCTTTGAGCCCATTAATGGTAATGTGTTCATTTTCTTAGTATATGACTCTTAACAATTTCGTTTTATTCATCCCTGGCAAGCTTAGACAACATAGGAAAAAGGGGTCATTGAGGATTCATATAAATGTCCCTTTGATCTTAGGTCTTGGTTGTTGTAAGCTTCGATAACTAAAGGCATGTAGAGGAAATTTTAATAGAATTAAAATCTCTTGGAATGCATGTGGATTATAGTGGAAGCTAAGTATTCATCTAGCTGATACAAGCTAGGTGATAACCAGGTATATCGTCACTGGTTCCATCTGCATTAGACCGGTGTTTGAAAGTGGTCTTATAAGTTTTTGGTTAGATATTTATGTTAGTGTCGGAATAAACACGAGAATTAAAAAATCTCTAATTTTAGAGGACCCTAAGTTGTTCAAAAGACAAATAATTGAGTGTTGGTGGAACGGGCCCAAATAAAGTGGAGTAGTTGATAACCAATCCCAAATTGGGATTAAGGGGTAGTTATTGTTTAAAAGTTCCTTGTGTTTTTTCTTTGATATTAGTGGACTCAAATGAGAAGTCATCCAAGGCTTGTATGTGCTTCTGTTTGTGGAATTCTCTACTTCTTTGTTAATTCTAGTGTCTAATGAATATTTTGCCTACAGGTGTGCTTGCCATCAATAGTGGAAGAATTTCTTCGGTTGGCAAGAGTGACTCATCTTGATGTGCCGGATAACGTTGTATCAAGTAACCTGCTTGAGTCGGAACTTTCAATGGCTTTTGGTGGTAGAGAGAGGCTTGACACATTTTTCCCGTTTGATCCCTGTCTTCTAATGAAATCTGACAGGTTTGTTTCTTTATTGGCATTTTTGACTTCTCTTGTTCATTTTAATTGGTTGGTTGGATATTGAAGCTCCTTGCTTACCTGAGAGTGAAAATTTTCTGGTGATTGTTCTATAATTAGTGGATAATTTTGTCTCATGTTGCCATATGTTTTTGGAAGATTCATCCGGCCAAATTTTGTGTACTGGTCAATGGTTCGGAACTCTTATGACAACGATGATGATGATGATGAGGGTACTAGTGATGAAGACGATATTGAAATCTGTACAGCAGGGAACGGGATAATTATACCTAATGATGGAGCTGCCCGAAGTTATGATCAGGATCTCGATGAATTTGGTAATAAAATGAGCAAAATGTCCATAACACCTAAAGTTGCTCAATGGGGGGAATTACAATCCGGCAGGCAGATGCCTTCAAGTTTGCTACCTTGCCCTGATTCCTTGTAGAGATTGATGATCTGCACCGTTTGATGTCCTTGAAAGAGGAAATGCTTGCCCCCTTCCATGGCAAACCGTCGTATCAAAATGCCTGTCCTGGTCGGTGGTTGGTTATGGCAAGACACTGAGATTATGTGATATCCATTATATCCTAGATTCATGAGAGGCCTTCACCCCTGCCTGCCTGAATACATCCCGCGAGATGTTAAGAGGTCAAGTTTTGTGTTCACAGCTAAAGTTATTTGTAATATTTAGCAATAGTTGGTTTGATGATGAGAACTAAATGTGTAAACACTCAAATTTTCTTGTATTTTTCTTGTTGGTGTTAATATATTATGGTAAGAGTATATTCTAAATGTTTCGAAGGGTGCAATACCATACTATACTTGAATAGGTGGAATGGCCTTTTAAGAGAGAGACCCTTTATAATTATCATATGAACATGTTGAGGGAGCTAGTGGAGTAGGAAATGACAAATGTCTCTTTTTATTCATTAACTTTGTTCATCATGTAGATATAAATTTAAATCCCAAGTAAAGCAATGAATAGCAATAAACCACATGCCTGTTTTCAGATTGAGAAAACAATTAACTAGTAAATAAGGAATGAAGAAGCTGTAAAGTAAAAGTAATAATGTTTTCTGTGCATATGTTTGTACAAAAAAGATAACTGTTGCTCAATCCATATGAAAAAGAATTGCTAAGCTGCAGACTACATTCTCACATCACATAGGTATTATCATAACAAGAGAAGCATTCTTTCATCTCCAGGGCATCTCTCTTCTTCTTAGTTTCATTAGGCGGACTTAAAGTTCCAACTGACATAGCACTTTTGAGTGTTGACATCAGCGGACTCTTGTGTGTGTTGAAGCTACCAACAATAACCTGAACATCAGTTGCTGCTGTAAGGAGCCCTGCCACATTGATATAACCATCTGCTTCACCATCAAGTAGCACAGACAAGCCACCAGATTCCAAGACAATGAAGAAACCAGACAGATAAATGATCGGGAACAGTCCCTGCACCAAAAGTTTCAAACATTTGATCATAGAATCAGCATATCACCACACAAGGCAAAACTACACCCCCCCACTCTCTATTGTAAGAAGATATGTTTCAGTTCCACTTGTTTTGTGAAGTAATACTTTAGACATGGAACCATTGGCTGACAGAACGCACACTGATTTTGAGCTACCTTTGCAGAATGACACTACTTTGGCCAATACATTAAGCTGAGTTGAATATTCAAATCCTATATATACAATTCAAAACACATGCTTATCAAAAGAGAGGCACACCTCCCCAGCTTCTATCTTGATTGATTGCATAGGTCCAATATCTGCTGTGCAAGTTGTATATCAGAGATTTGGCAGAAAGGAACATACAAAATTATCAGCTATTACACTCTAAATTCATATTCGGGAATGAGACCTTTTCTGATGCTAACAGGACAAAATCAATCTTTAATATTAAATACACTTAGTAAAATTCCTTGTTTTCTTTATACTAGTATGAAAGCAGGCAATTATTCAACATTTTGCAGAAGAAAATTGCAAAATTTAACAAAAATCGAGCAGAAGTATTCATACGGAATAAAGAATTGTAGCCGCAATGCTAGTTGTAACACAAATAAAAAAATATTCAAGATTTTGCAGAAGAAAATTGCAAAACTCAACAAGAATCGAGCAGAAATATTCATATGGTATAAAGAATCGTAGCCCTAACAATAGTCATCTGATCAGTGCTCGCGGAACTCTCCATAGCATGCTTCTCCGGCCTTCCGCGTTTCAGTTGGACTGCCGGGAGAGACACCGGTAGTGCCGAGGAGGAGATTGGTTGCATCGGCGTATCATCGTCGGCGGTGGCGGAGGGGGTGGGTGATCCCAAGTTTTCCATTGATGCTTTGAACTGAATCTTTTCACACTATTTTCACTACTCCACCGGTAGTATTTGTAGTTTTCAAAACAAAAACCGCTATATCAGAATGGAAATAAATTAAATTCAAATCCCATTTTCCAAAAAACCAAATTAGTTAAAATTTTGTTAAAAACATAAAGAATAAAAAATCATTTTCATTTTACTCCTAACCATTTTGTTAATTTAATGACTTTCGTTATACTTTAACTAATTAAGTTACATTTATTATAAAGCGCAATGCACAAAAATTCTTCTCTTTAGAAACGGTTACTTTCCTGCTCCTAGCTTTATCACCGTACAGAGATTTAAAAAAAGATATATTCATTTTATAAATGACCAAGAAATTTTAATTCCTTTGATCATCTGTCTAACTCTGTAGGTAATAAATGATCGCATATCGTTTATTATTGAGTTTATATTCTTATTTTGAGATTAAGATCAAAAGATAAAATTTGAGGTTTGTTTGTTTTTTATTTTTTCTAAGGAAGTTTACCAAGCGATTGACTCGACTAAAATAGATAAAGATGATGAAATACTAGTAAATAAGGAAATAAGAAGAGTTGTTTGTATTAAAAAAATTGAACCTATGGTAAAAGAAGCTATTCTTCATCATCATCATCATCATCAGGATGTATAGTGGATGGAGGGCAATATTGAAAAGGGCAATATTGGTAAACACAAACATTGTTGTTTGATGGTGGTGGTGGAAGTGGAACAAGACTCTCCTTGTAATAGAAGATTGACGAGTAGTAGAGATTATTTTCAATAACGACTGGAAGATCTTTAATTTGATCGGTGTGCCTATCGTAGAGACACATTTTTTATGGCAATCCCTTCATTCTAATGACCACAACTTCACCATTAAAACGAAAACCCATGGGCTGCAGGTCATACTCTGTTTCAAATGTGTATTGCTTACTCCAACATTCTGAAGCACATCTATAGTCGTTTAGAGCCCAAAGTGTGTAGCAATAATTACAATAACCTTGTTCATTTTCGTCGCTAAATGAGGAACCAAAAATAGCTAGTCTATCATCATTCAGTAGTAAAAGCTTCCGGTGGTACGATTTACAACATTCCATGCCGTTGGTAAATGGTGTACCGATCTCTCGCAACTTGTGTTCCGTCATATCAAACGCAATTACGATACTCGGTCCTCCTTCGATTCTACGCCCTAACCAATGAATAGCATCATTTGCATTCAGACAACGACCACCAAATTGGGTGATCTGGTAAGGAAAATCCACGTCTATTTCCGTTGCTGGGAGGAATTTCATACTGTCATCCCACCTTGTGATTCTAATATAAGCGGAATAGTTTAAGTAGAGAATGATCCTAACCAACTTGTACTCGTTGGTGATGGGAAGGAAGGTGAAACCTGTAGCTAGATCAGTCGCTAAACGATTAGGGCGCATTGTAATATGTTTTTTGGGAGGTACTCTATGAATAATGCCATGGAAAGTGGTGAATTTGTGTGTAGCAATGTTCCAAAGGACGACTGAGTGAGGGCACAATCCAGAGGAAAAGCATACCATGCCTCTACAAGAGTCTGCAATGTAAATTCTACGTCTTTCATGAAGAGTAGTAGGAGGAGGTAAAGATAAAGGGGTAATAATGGTTCTTCCATCTTCAGACGACACTGAGACGCTGTTATAGGTTGTTCTCCCACGGTCATTGCTGTGGAAACATATCAAGCTGCTGCTGCGATTGGTTCGATGGTGATGAATGTTGATGAAGCGGCGGGAGAGGATCAAGTCATGCCAGGACCAACACACACTTTGAAAACGCAAAAGTGACTTCACTGGTAATGCTAACAGAATAGACATTACAAAGTCTCCTCCAACAACATTAGTAATGTTCATGGCTTCAAATATAGCTTCAAAACCATCATTATCCTCTTCTCTATCCCCTGCAATGAACTGAGTCTATTTATTTCTTATAACAAAATTGATTTTTGTTCGTCGATTCTATAACCTGATAGCGTTAGGTTTTCGATCAAGATACATAAACAGCCCAATAGTAAAAGACAATGATCTAATCTAATAAGGGTGAATAATGGATCACAGAAATTACTTACCTGAGTTGAAAACTGGGCACCATATTCCAGCACCTTCATTCATCCTGTATATACTTCAAAGATTGCAATTGTAGGTAGGAACCCTAATAAATAAAGGGATCTCTATTTACCTACTACTACTACTACTATTATTATTATTATTATTCGTATTTATTATTATTATTATAAAGAAATCGAAAATACAATAATGTTTTAACCAAAGTCTTTTTATTCTGTTATTACTGAATATTCTAAATAGTCAAAAACATTTTATGTCTTATTCCAATTTATTTGTCATCTTTATCATTATAAACGCAATATCGATATTATTACACAAATTCTTTAGTTGGATTTTATTATTATAACTTTATATTATATAAAAAAATTTAAACTCTTACACAAAAAAATATTATCATTATTCAATCCCCTCCCTCAACCAATCAACAACTCAATTCTAATAACTATTACATTGCTTCTTAAATTGAATCAACGTAAAATTAGCATCTCGAATGATGATGATATGGTTGAAGATTAAATTCTACGTGTGACAATGGATTCGTTAGTAATCTCTGTGCTAAACTTGGACTAACACTCTGCTGTGTCAATAATTCAACTTGTTGGTGGCCATGGACAAGCTAAATTGTGATACTACTAATCTTGAATCTTAATAGGATAAGGGAGTAGACCTACAACGTATTTCACAATAATTTCGCGTCCTATTTTGCTCTCACAAAGTATGTATATAATACCAATAAGCAAAGATAAACGGATCAATATAAAGTTTGGAAAAATGACTGAACTACAGAAAACAGTTCAAAACAAGGTCATAAAGCTAATTTCAGCACTGTCACTTGGACGATTTACTACTACTTCCACCGAGAGCAGCCGGGAGACTGACAATCATACGGAGTACTTTTACCACTTCTTCAGACGTGGGCCGGGTTACTCCCCCTTGGGCTAAACATTTAAATGCCAATTCGGTTAATTTTCTTGCAACGATCATCTTACATTTACCCGTCTTCAAGAAATCCAGATGGACAACATGAGAATTCTGCTTATTGAGTTTGAGTGCCTGCTCTACAAATTCCGAGGAATAGCGACACGAATAAGAATCAATATCAACGTGCATAATTCCCCTCTCCTTTGGCCCAGTGACTTCAAAGTGAGCTTCTTTCACCTTCATCAGCACTTGGAGCATCATAAAACCCAGACAGTAAGAGTCATAGTGAAGGACATGGTCGTGATGTCCTGAGAAAATGAACTTATTAAAAAATTGAAGTTGTATAGAATGAAACTGAATTCTGAAAAAAAAAATGAAAATCTTTTTATCAATACCTAAGAAGAGCAGGTCTTCCTGATTGAATTTTTGCGATCCACTTAAACCATCTCCAAACATCTTCATTTGCCCAAAATCTGTCACTACAGGGTTCCAGTTTTCATCCAACAATATGTCTGCCGGCTTCAAGCCCCTGCATACGACATGACTCATATGCAACACCCTGAGTGCCTCAGCAACTTTCACGATAACATTTAAAGCTCTCTCCCAATCTAAAACTGTAAAATGGGACAGATTTAGAGAGAAAAAATTCAATATGAAAAACAAACCCAACTTATTGTATTAATCATCTGTGTACAATAGTCTCAACACAGACAACTTTTGATGGAAATGGAGAACTCTTAATATTATAATCAAGAGTGTGATATAATTAATTACTAAATGCAGTTGGAATATGATACGGAAAAAAACATGAAAGTGAGTAAGCCATGAGCCAGTCCGTTGAAAACATGTGGATTTAAATATCAAGTTCTCAATTGATTTGCATTTAATAACTCAGTTTACACAGTCAATATGTAATATTAAAAGTTATTTACCTTCAATACTTTTCTGGAGATCTCCCCTCTCATAGAATGGATAAACCAGGTATAAACCTCGATTGGTGTGGCAAACACTGAACAATTTGATGACACCCTCGTGTTTTATATCAGATAGTATCATAATTTCAGTCTAAAAAAAGATAGACTAATGTCACGGACTTAGAGTATTTGGTAAGACTCCGTGCGGCACTTGACAACTTACTCACGATTCTTTCACGATCTCGTAAGCTCAAGTAAGCCTTTAAATTCGGAATGCTAAGAGAATGCAAAGAAAGACTTAGAAAAGGCAAAGAGAACTTTAGAAGAAGGAACCTTGTATTAATACTCTACTTGGTTGTTGGATTCTTGGATGATTTACAAATGAAATGGCCCTTCTATTTATACTACATCCTAAGGGCCTTAGTGTAAATAAAATTTACTATACAAGTTCTTCTACTAATTACACTTTAGTCCATATTCTAGAGAATTTCACATTGTCTAGAATATGCTAAAGACTTCTACAAAGTTCTAGAGTGTTCTAGAGAATTCTAGGGAATTCTCTAGTCTTCTCCACAAAACTAGAAGGTTCTAGAGCCTTCTTGAAAACCTCTTCAAGACTCTAGCTCCTCCTCCCCCGTTTGGACGTGAAATCTGGCTAGAATTGTGGCGGGACATCACACTCTCCCCCACCTATTGATGCGACGACCGCGTCGCATTGCGGCTGTATCAGCGTCCGAGTTTTGTCGTGCGGTCATCAATTCACGCACTCGATCAATTCCTTCGAGCAGCCTCCTCATCGGTTGCCCGATCTCTCTCGACCCGATCTTTCGAACTTCCTCCTTCTTGGGAGGTAAATGTCTCGGCGGCTTCACGTTCATCACGGCATTGTTCCTTCTTGGAACTTTCTTCGCGCGCGGTGGCAAGGTCTTCTCAGCACCATTGTCGTCTTCCGAACTTGTAATGGTAGCTGCAGATGCTATCTCGTCGGTCTTCTCGAGCTTCATCTCCGACAGCCGGTCATGTCCCTCCGTCTTCAGTGCCTTAACCATGGGAACCATACATGTTCCTCATTTCTCCATGATCATCAGTTGTTGGAGATAAGGATCAATCACCGTATGGCACTGCTGGAAGAACTCCCGCCCAAGAATAATATCAAAGATATCTAAGGGAGTGACGGAGAATTTGGTTTTCCCTTGCCAATCGCCTATCGTGATGCTCACCCCGTGTGCAACTCCATCCACAGGAGTTGGTGGTGCATTGACTGTCCTGAGTTGGGCGTTGCTTGGATTATAACGTAACCCCAACCTCGTTGCTGCCGTCTTGGTCATGATATTGACCTCTGCACAGGTGTCGACCAACGCACGAGCACGTCTTCCATTGATCGTGATGTCGACGTATTGAGCGCTTGCCTCCGACTTCGCAAGCCCTTGTTCCGCATGCTTCTGCTCCTCTTGCCTTGGCGACTTTGATGGTTGCTTGGTGATAGCTCCGCATAGACTTATCAGGCCCAACTGTTTAGTCTCCTCGACTTCATCTTCCTCTTGTGCTTTCTTCTCCTTCCGCTCTCGGAGGATAGCACCAAGGTTCTTCAGTTCAGGGCACTTTGCATATATATGCGGCCTACCACATATATAGCAACCATCTCTCTTGGCAACCTGCGTCTTCCTCACCGCATTGCCGTGTTCTCCGGACTTTTTGCCGTTGGACCTATAGGTATCATGCCTGTGAGGCCGTTGCTCCTCGCCTCGCCTCTTGGGTTGTGGCCGTTGCTCCTCGCGTTCGGCACGATTTCCCCCACCATTATCATGACTACCTCTTTCGTCGTCCCCTCCGGCACTATAAGACTTCTCCTGCCTGAAGTCTGTCAACGCTTCGGCCTGTGTGATGGCGTCATCAATAGTCCTGACCTGTCGCCGTTCCAACTCCGTCCTGGCCCAATTTTGCAGCCTATCCAGGAAGTGGAACAACATGTCTTCATCCGTGAGGTTAGGAATCTGAAGCGTAAGGGTGGTGAACTCCCGCACATATGCGGGTATGCTGCCCTTTTGCTTTAACTCCCTAAACTTGCGCTTTGCCTCGTAGATGACGTTGTTAGGGAAGAACGCCTTCTTAAACTCCTCGCGGAATCGCTCCCACGTGTTCATGGTGCATGTCCCCTTCTTAATGTCGGACTCTTTACGCCTCCACCATAGCATGGCCATCTCCGAAAGATACAACACAGCCGTGTCGATCTTACTCTCGTCACTTCGCACCTGATTACACTTGAAGTAATTCTCCAAGTGCCATAGGAAATTCTCCACCTCTTGTGCGTCGCGGACGCCTTTGAACATAGGTGGCTTGTGAGCCTCGACTCTGGCCTCCCTTCCCCTGTCAAGCGGTGCGGATCCTCCAACCTCCCGGTGTTCCTTGAGTGTTATCACTTCGGCCTTCAATGCCTCAATCATGCTGAGCGCATCCATGAGCCGACACTCCAAGGATGTAATCGCCTCCTTCATCTCAAACTCGGCCCGTTGGCGTGCCTCCAACTCTTTCCGGATGTTGTCGTTCTCCTCAAGGGTGAAGTCTTCAAGGGTCTTGAACTTACTGTCGCTCGCGCTCACGCGCCGGCCTAAGATCTCCACGGCTTGTCTAGCCACTTCTACCCGTGCAACCCAGTCTTCTCCGACAGTGACGTCGACGACATCCTCGCCCGTTTCTTCGTCACTCGCTCCGACAGTCGAGGGTGGATGGGATGTTAGCGCCTCGCTAGGTGCGATCTCCGACAGTATTTCTTCATTTCCCTTCTGGTGCTTCTTCCCTTTCCGGTTCTTCTTTCCTCCATCCATGCGGACGTTGGTGGTACTAGCGCCGTTAACGTCTCCTTCATTCATCATTCTCCTATGATCAACCTGCTCTGATACCACTTTGTCACGGACATAGAGTATTTGCTAAGACTCCGTGCGGCACTTGACAACTTACTCACGATTCTTTCACGATCTCGTAAACTCAAGTAAGCCTTTAAATTCGGAACGCTAAGAGAATGCAAAGAAAGAAAGACTTAGAAAAGGCAAAGAGAACTTTAGAAGAAGGAACCTTGTATTTTACTCTACTTGGTTGTTGGATTCTTGGATGATTTACAAATGAAATGGCCCTTCTATTTATACTACATCCTAAGGGCCTTAGTGTAAATAAAATTTACTATACAAGTTCTCTACTAATTACACTTTAGTCCATATTCTAGAGAATTCCACATTGTTTAGAATATGCTAAAGACTTCTACAAAGTTCTAGAGTGTTCTAGAGAATTCTAGGGAATTCTCTAGTCTTCTCCACAAAACTAGAAGGTTCTAGAGCCTTCTTGAAAACCTCTTTAAGACTCTAGCTCCTCCTCCCTCGTTTGGATGTGAAATCTGGCTAGAATTGTGGCGGGACGTGAAATCAACAATTTTGCAATTCTATGAGTCGATTGATAATGTGTATAAAAAATTAAGACCACACCTCCCCAGCTTCTGCCTTGATCACGTGCGATTGCATAGGTCCAAATTCTTCTGGGTTTGATACTGCAAGTTGTATATAAGAAATTTGGCAGAAAGAACTTTAATAAATTACAAATTTCAAATTATGAACTCTATTAAATTCCAAATTCAGAGTTTCTGCTGAACGTATGCTAACAGTATGATAAAATGCATCTCCTTGTTTCCATGCACATGATCAAAGGAAAATTAAAGGTTTCTTTATACTAGTATGAAAGATCATAAAGCAGGCAATTGTTCAACATTTTGCAGAAGAAAATTCAACTGGATGCACGGGAAAAAAGATTTTGCAGAAGTAAATTGCAACACTTAACAAAAATCCAGCAGAAATAATATTCCTATGGTATAATAATAGAAGTAAAGCAATGCTAGTTGTAACACAAATAAACAAATACAGAAGAATATTCAACTGGAAAAAAGATTTTGCAGAAGAAAATTAGTTTAACAATAATCCAGAAATTCAAATTAATCGAGCAGAAAACTGTCAAACTGGTAGCTACTATATAAGTCTTGGTACAAATAGCCCTAATAATAAAGCAATGCAAGCGGTAACGCAAATAAACAAATACAGAAATAATTAGACATGTTAGAAGTTCACTTCATATAAATTTACCACTAGAAACTGCCGCTTCATCTGCCTGCGGCTGCGTAGAAGATGAAAGTCCACTGCCAGCGACCTGAGACGTTGAAGGAGCAGTTTCTCCATCTGCCGTAGAAGACGAGGTTTTAACCAAACTAAGCCATTATATAAAGTCATTCACCAAAATAATATGTTTTTCTAAAATTTTACAAAACTAGTATAAACGTATTTCACAGTAACGTTTTAGGATATATTTTATTTTTTAAAAGTTGATGGCGTCAGATTGATATACGTTACTCACAGTAACGTTTTACTCCTAAAACGTTACTCGCAGTAACGTTTTAAGAGTAAAACGTTACAAAATAACGTTTTAAAAGTAAAACGTTACTTACAGTAACGTATATCAACCTAATATCCCTAAAACGTTACCGTGAAATACGTTTATACTAATTTCGTAAAATTTTAAAAAAATGTATTACTTTGATAAATTGTTTTATTTAATGACTTAGTTTGGTTAAAAATTCTAGAAGACGAAAGTCCACCGCCGGACATTGAAAGAGTAGACGGAAGTCCACTGCCGGCGAACTGAGACGTTGAAGGAGTACTCTGTACCTCTGCCATAGAAGACGAAAGTCCACAGCCGGCGACCTGAGGAGTAATCTCTACATCAGCCGTAGAAGACGAAAGTCCACTAACGGTGGTGCCTAGGAGAGCTGGAAATGACGGCACCGGAGGAGTCGAGGAGGAGATGGGTTGCACCGGCGTACCATCGTCGGAGGCGGAGGGCGATCCCACGTTTTCCATTGATGCTTTGAACTGATTTTTTCGCTCTATTTTCACGTACTGTTACTACTCCATCAGTAGTACTGTGCTGTATTTATAGTTTTGAAAAACAGAAACCGTTTTATTTAGAAGCAAACAGATTGGAAATAAAGAATAAAAAATCATTTTTGATAAAACCAAAACTGGGTTAAAAAACATAAAGAATAAAAAATCATTTTTATTTACTCATACCGATTTTCTGTGCTATTTTGTTTTAAAAAAAGAAATTTAAATACTTTCATTATACTTGTAACTAATTTTAAGTCACATAATTAGTTAGTTAGAACTCTGTTAAGTTGTTACACAATTGGAATATACAATCATTTTACAATTATAAAGCTGCACATAAATTCTTCTTTTAATAATTTGTTACTTTCCTTAATTGTTACTTATGTTCTTAATTTCATCACCGTATAAGAGATTTTAAAAAAATTATTTTAATATATTCATTTTACAAATGACCAAAGAAATTTTAATTTCTTTAATCATCCGTCTAACTTTAATCAATAATAATGTAGAGATATAGTAGCATTCAATAACTTAACTTTAATGTTATGAAAATAAGGGTTTGTAAAGGACCACTTATGGTAAAATTGCATCTATTTTTTTTTTAATCAAGTTTAGTGATTATGGAGTTTGATTCTTCTTTTGAGATTCAAATCAAAGAGAAAATGCAGGTTTATAAATCCGCTCATTTTATTTAGCATTTCTTTGTTTTTAGTTTTTATTTACGAAATTAGGACTATGTTAAAGTAATGTGAAAATTAAATTGTTACTTTACATCAAGCGAGTAAGCATCATATGAATTTGTGGGTTTAAAGTACCCGTTTTGAACATATTGAGGAAACTAGATGAAATGGAAATTACAATCTGTAAAAAATAAGTAAAAAATGTATTCTAGGTCATAAACAAACTTTTTATTCTATGATATACTAAATACGTTTGAGAGTATTTTTAGATCAAAAGATTGAAGGAGGAGTATCTTGGACCCAAAAACAAAAGTGGGGGGTTATTTTAGACCAAAAAGTGGAAGGAGGATTTTTTTGAACCATTTCCAATAGGTTATGGGATATTCTTAGGCCTTTTCCCGAAAACAAGTAATCTGGAATAACGAAATACTAGTAAATAAGGAATGAAGAAGCTGTGAAGTAAAAGTAGAATAATGTTTTCTGTGCATATATTTGTACAAAAAAGATAACTGTTGCTCAATCAATATGAAAAAGAATTGCTAAGCTGCAGAATCCATTTTCACATTACACAGTTTTTCCAATGGTATTATGACATACCTTTTTTAATAGGGCAACCGAGTAGCAACTCCAGTAGGGCTGCTCTTACTAGTTACAATAAGCGGACTATCAGGGCTCACAGGCCCAACGCTAGACCCAATTAAACTTCCAACTGACATAGGACTTAGTGTTGCTGGTGTACCAAAGTTGTCTGACTTCACCTGCTGCACCTGTTTTCCTGTGCTGAAGCTACTAACAATAACCTGCACCGTAATTGGATTTCAATATGGTGATGGAAGTAGAGCTAATTCAGATACTATCTTTGAAAATTTTCTATGTCAAACCTGAACATCAGTTGCTGCTGTAAAGAGCCCATCCACATTGCCTCCCCAAACCTCACCATCTTCTTCATTACCAAGTATCGCAGTTAAGCCACCTTCTCTGCTGCGTCGACCACCAGATTCCAAGACAAAGAAGAAACCAGTCAGACTAAGGATGTCGTGCACTCCCTGCACCAGTTAAACAACAATTCTTTTGTTATCAGAATGTGATACTATCGAGGCATGTGATGGTACTGAAGTATATCCAGCCAAAAGTGTCAAACATTTGGTCGAGGGGTTACATACTACGACATAAATGATAAAATCTAAGGTAGATCAGCACACGAGGCAAAATACATGATAAACCTGATACATGTCCACACCCACTCTCTATTGTAAGAAGAAATATTAACATGGAAATACATACACACCTTATATGTTACAGATTGATATGGTCGGCGAAGTGATACACTAGATGTGGAACCATTGGCTGAGAGAACACACACTGATTTAGAGGTACTTTCGCAGAATGACATTATTTTGACCAATATATCCTGAGAAGCCAAAAGGCCAGATTAAATAAAGTAAAGAAAGATATTGAGAAAATATTGTTTCCAATAAAAAGAAAACATTATATACTATATTCTCGTTGTTTCTACTGATAAGATAAACAAATACATGCTGATCAAAAGAGAGGTTAATTAAGACCACACCTCCCCAGTTTTTATGTTGATCACGTGTGATTGCATAAATCCAAGAGCGGCTACTTCTGATCCTGCAAGTTGTACATCATGAGTGACTTGAGATTTGGTAGAAAGAACATACCAAGACTGTTTAACTCCAAATTACAAATCATCAGCTATTAAATTTCAAATTCAGATTTGCCGAATAGCATAAGAGAGGGAAGGAGACGTTTTCTGTTGAATATCATATCAAAGTATGCTAACAGGGAAATTGGAAGGGCAAAATAAATCTTTAATACTCAATTTCCAAATTGCAATGAAGAAATACAACTGCATCTCCTTTTTCATGCACACCAGAGAAAGGGTTAAAAATAACATGAATGGCTTCTTTATACTAGTATGAAAGCAGGCAATTATTCAACATTTTGCAGAAGAAAATTCAACTGGATGCAGGGGAAAAAGATTTTGCAGAAGAAAACTCAACAAGAATCACACTAATCGAGGACAAATATTCATATGGTATAAAGAATTGTAGCGCTAATAATAAAAGTAAAGCAAGGCTAGTTGTAACACAAATAAACAAATACAGAAATAATTAGACATGTGTAGAGTACAGAAGTTCACTTCATATAAATTTACCCAAATCAACGCTTTGCTGCTTATTCACAGTAGAAACCGCCGTTGCATCTGCCTGCGGCTGCACAGAAGACGAAAGTCCACCGCCGGCGACCTGAGACGGTGGAGGAGTAGTCATCCCAGGGTTCGCTCCATCTGCCTGCGGCTGCGTAGGAGACAAAAGTCCACCGCCGGCGACCTGAGACGGTGGAGGAGCAGTCATCCCAGGTTCGCTCCATCTTCCTGCGGCTGCTTAGGAGACGAAAGTCCACCGCCGGCGACCTGAGACAGTGAAGGAGTAGTCATCCCAGGGCTTGGTCTTCCGCGTTTCCGCGATTCAGTTGTACTGACGGAAGGGTCAGGAAATGAAGGGACCAGAGGAGTCGACGAGGAGATTGGTTGCGCCGGCGTATTATCGTCGGCGGCGGAGGTTGATCCCACGTTTTCCATTGATGCTTTGAACTGATTTTTTTCGCTCTATTTTCACTACTCCATCGGTAGTACTGTGCTCTATTTATAGTTTTCAGAAAACAAAAACCGTTTCATTCAGAATCAAAACAGATTTGGAAATAAATTAATTTAAATCCCATTTTTGAAAAAAATAAAATTGGTCAAAATTGTGTTAAAAACGTAAAGAATAAAAAATCATTTTGTTTTACTCCTAACGATTTTCTGTGCTATTTAGGTAAAAATGTGATCATTTTGTTTTAAATTTTTATTTAATTACACTTCCATTTCACTTTATCTAATTGAAATGTAATAAAGAAATAAGTTGCTAATTAGTTAGTTAAATATAGTCACATAATTAGTTAGAGTAAGTTAAAAGTTGTTTAAGTTGTTACACGAATATACATCATTTTGTAAAGATCTATTCATTCATTCATTCAATGCACACAAGTTATTCTCTCTAAAGTCTGTTACTTTCCTTCTTGTTGCCGGCCTCAACTTCCATTAATGGAGAGAAGCAGGTTCGAGCTTTTATGCTCCTAGTTTTGTCATCGTATAAGATATTTGAAAAAAGCTGTGTTAGTCTATTTTTATTTTATAATGGCCAAGAAATCTTAATAAATAATAATGTAGAAATATAGTAGTAGGAACATTAATGGTAAAATCCTACTGTTCTTTGATTAAATGGAAGAAGAATGACAATTGAAAAAGAAATACATCTAAAACCATTTAAATATTCATTGATTTCGTTATTAGAGCAATGTCAATTCAAATAATTAATGTCTTTTAATATTTCTTTTAGTGATAGATCCTTAGTTTAAGATTCAAATCAAAGAGAAAATACAGGTTTATGAATCAATTTATTTAGCATCTCTTTGTTTTTATTGTCCAAGGAAGTTTACCACGTTCAAAATTCGCTACTCAACCGAACTAGATGGGAGGGTAAAAAGAGATAATATCAACCACTTGACGTCCCTCGTGGTTATCTCAAATCTCCTTTTCTTTTCACATGTTTTTTTCCTATACCTGTTACTATAGAGCATGATAAACTGTATCGTCACGCTTCTGCTCTATCAGGATAAATTTAACTCCATAAAAAAAAGATATGAGAATTTACCTTCAATAATTGAGCGCGACATTTAATGAATAGTAAAAATATTGTTCCTTTAATCCCACTTCCATTTTCCGTTTACAATATTTTCATTCAGTCTACTACCAAAATAGAAAAACAGATACTTACCTTACTATCATCACAGTAACAGGAAAAGAAAAAGCTACTAGCAGTTATGCATATTTGATTTGTGATCAAATAAGTATCAATCTATGTGTCTTTGATTTACTGTACTAGTTGAAACTTATAACTGAAGACAAGTGTTAGGTCATAGCACATCTCTCTGATATAAGGTGTACAACAAAATAACATATTTCACTATGACCTCTTCCCAACATATGACTGTACTAACAAAAAGCCGCTGCATATCGACAACAAATACATACGATAAAGATACCTGCACAAGAAGAAACGGCATGTTTCAATGTAATACTAACTTTTCCTACAACTCCTTAGGAGCCTTTTACGTTTCTGTGCAGGTGATTTTTTTGCTTGATCCTCATTCATTGAATGACTTGAATCATTCTCACCCACGTCTGCATAAGAAACCAAGAGCAGAAAATATGAGAAAAAGAAACAATGTGTGTGACCTAACAAGCATTATCCTGTACATGGAACGTCTGCAGACTGAAAGTTAAATCTCATTACAGTCAAAATTCTCATTACGTTGATCCAGTTAAAACAAGTCTAGTGCAAAAGTAGAGGAAATATAACCATA
This sequence comes from Solanum peruvianum, assembly GCA_027705065.1. Classification (NCBI taxonomy): domain Eukaryota; kingdom Viridiplantae; phylum Streptophyta; class Magnoliopsida; order Solanales; family Solanaceae; genus Solanum; species Solanum peruvianum. The sequence continues at coordinate 45,427,520 of JAKWJD010001756.1, read as the reverse complement.
AAAAAAACTGCACCCCATTAAAGAGCTGGAATGTTTCTTTGTTTCCAGCCCAGAAAACTGAAAACGTTAACATTAAATATCCTAAACATGTGTTGATATGTTTCCTTTACTTCAAATAACGAATATGGATGTGGACTTTAAGAAAACTAAAATTAATGAACATTATCCATTCCAGATTTTTCACCCTGCAGAACACCTCAACGAACATTGATATCTTGCAATAATGCATCAGGGAGGTTTTCAAGATCCCACGGCAACTCACAAAACAAGGGATATACAAAATGCTCTACCAGATTCAGATTGAGTTATTCACCACTGCCTTAAGGACAGCCAATCAAGTGGCTGACAAACTTACTATCTTGAGCTTACCCTCTGGAAATGAGAAGACTTATAACTCTCTTGATAGCCTCACAAGGCAAATGAGAGGTTTACTACAACTGGATAAAAGGAAGATCCCTAGCCTTAGTGTTAGGAAGAAAAACCCTCATGAACTGGTATTTTGATGATATATGTTGATTTGTACATTTTTGTGAAGCTAAATTTTGTAAGGGAACTGCTGAAAGAGATCTTTTATCTCTTAGATATCATAAAAGGGGAATCTGTATAACATTTCTAGTAGAGCCAAGATCTGAGTTTCTGGTACTGAAGTGTAAGCGATTGGGTCTGTCCAATTCCTTAGTCTCTTTTGAGGAGGTTAGGCTTCATATACCCCTCACACATGTAGGGGTCTAGACTCTAGCATAACCCCCCAACAAGACAGTGGCTGCAACTAAAAACAAAACACTAATATCATGGGTCAACCCTATAAATAAAACTTAAATGACCATCTAAAATTATATATCCTCAAGCTGCTTCACCTAGACTTCGGAAATTTATCTAATTAAGCAAAAATCACTTCAACATGCACTTCTCACCAGGAAAAAGAGTAGCTAAACTATTATACTGTACACAATGTTACACCCACTGTTTACAGGAAACAGCACTTGCTGCGCTGCAAGTAGCATTTCATTTTTTTTCTTTATTATTTGTTGTTTGTCACACTGCTAAAAACACTGATGGCATAATATAATAACCACTCATCTCTAGCTGCAAACCAGAATAACTAAAGAAGTGAACAATTTCAGTGTCATACTTTTTGATGTCCCCACAGCTTGTCTGGAGAGCTTGCGCTTTATCTCTTCGGGATCTTCAGTGGAACTGTATCCCAGACGCTTGCTGGATATCGTTATCACTCCAGGTTCAACTTCCTGCTCTGATCTCTCGCATTCCCCGTTAAAAGGTTTCATGTAACAGAACCTATAGTAATGTTAAAACAGGATATACAGAACAAAACATTTAGTGAATATGAGGCAAATACCTTTTAACTAATAAACATGATGACAAATTTTTGTACATGAGAAAATGTGAAAAACAACAGCAAAACAAATTAACTATTATAATGACCTAGTGAACAAGTAGAACTTCACTGTGGAGTTCAGACAAGAAAGCAAACAATATAGCAAAACTGAACACAAACAAAATAAATATTATCTTGCAATAAATCAGATTTTCTATAAAAGACCACATTCCAACGGAACAACATATTATCTTTGAATTCCATAATGTATGTTCTTGGATGTGCATTACAAGGGGAACATAATTAGGAGATGAGAAAGAGGAGTAATTTTTTCAGAAGTGAAGTAATCTCTATATCAATTTTGTCATGAATCTAAAACTGTGGGTAACTATCAATTTAGGAAATAATACAGTAACATCTGTCAATTAAGTCCAGGGAAGTCAGATAAGACTCTTACCACTGAAGTGGTAAAGTCTTGCTGTTGAAGCCATGGCTCAACATTCTCCACTTTCTACATTTGTCACACTGCACCCACTCGTTGTCAGGTTTGTATACACCACTACCTGGCTTCTGTAAGAGAAGAAAACCCATGTTTAAAATTGGTGAGAATGCCATCTTTGACAAAATGAACCATCAACTCTAAAATCTAAAAAAAGCAATAGAATGACTTGAGAGAAATCGGAGAGATCCCTTCTCCCTGCTCAGATCAGCTCAGAAATGCCAGAAAAGCTATATAGTGAGTGTACTGATATTTCAAAAAGGAAATCATACAAAGAAGAGGATTAATGGTATTTTTTTCAATAATATTTCTTGCAAGGCATCAACATGACATGAAAGTAAAGGCGTACTGCTGCCTATGCAGGCAGTAGTTTGGATAATCATACTCACAGATTAGTATATTACAGCACCAATTATGAATTCTGAAAATAGTTTCGAAATATTACGCATGAGGCAGAAACATTTGAACGCTTTCCTCATGCCTTATTTGTTATCAGATGGACCACATAAAATAATTTCTGTGCTACACGCCTCTTTGTGGGAATGGAAAATAAATCACTTCATCAATCTCCAAAAAGGGGAAACCAACAGCGCCATTAGCGATGATTCCTGAACCTGGGGCAAACTTGACTCTAGTACCACTGAACTTATATTTTTTTCTTCGAAGGTTTTATATTGCCTTGCTTAACCGAGTTTACTTGCCCTTTCAGATCCAGCTTTGCTAAAGAAATTATTTTGTTTTGGTTGCATGAATATGACCACCATTTTATCCTTCAAATTACTCCCACAGAACTCATTTCATTAGTCCTCATTCAAAGTTGATAGGGTGGTTTTAAGTCATTAGATTGCATCCCCGATATTAAACAAGTTATCCTATCAAAACTGAGCAATCAATGATAAAGTTGAAGAGCATACCAGCTTCAAATCCATGGCAAATTACAATAGCCCATTAAGAATAAAATCACGATTGTGATGGGGGAAGGAAGAAGTAGCTACGGCAAATAAAGTTATACTAGGCCAGTGTAGTGAGGAAGTACCAATTCAACTTTATCAACATGTTCATCCAAGTATTTGTCTGATTTCTCACCCAGCCACTTCTCCAATTCAGCATACACTTCACAGTCCTGGAATCCTTGCTTATTGTTGTGCACCCAAACATGACCGTTATCTTCAGCCTGTGCCATGAAACATTATTTTGAAAATGAAAGTGACATGGTATATGTCTTATGTACTTCTTTTATCATAAGGAATGTCTTATAAAAAGTAAACTGAAAGGTTCTTTGTTAAAGCATCACTTTCTTTACAAATATTGTCAGTAAATATTCAGTTCCTTTTCTAATTTTAGTAAGAAAAAACTTTTATTGATACATCAAGACAGCAACTACGCCACAATCCAAAGTGTAGATGACCCCAGATCCAGATAAGTTGGTTGTGAGCCACCATAAAAATAGTTAAGTTATGATGAAAACTGACGAATCATAGCCCACATCAACTGGTATAGAATTAAGGATAGTTGATTGATATCAATTAATATACCTCAAGAGGGTGTCAGATACACAAAAGTATACTACAAGGATATTTTAGAATCGCAAAATCTACTGAACTATCAAGAAAAAATGGTATTTCCTCTCTACACCAGAAAACATACCATCATAAAATCAAAAAATTCTATAGTAAAATATTGATAGACAAAAATGATCTCGACGTGTTGGTACTTGTAAAACATGTTACTTCTCACATGAATTCATATTATTAGTTTGTTAAGTGATATAGGAGTCTTCCAGCTCATCAAAGATATCTCGTGTTTGATCATCATTAACTTGAAAGTTGGAACTGTATATGTAATGATTTGATTGCTTTTGGTCCCTTTACTCTGGCCAGTAATTTCTCAAGCCTTCCACCGGCTCAAAGTTTAATCGCTCCAAGTCACCAACAATTACCACAACCAAATCGTCTTCATAATTTCTTACACTCCTCTTTTACTCTTTATCTTACTTATTTGGAAACATTATAATGTAAGTCACTGTACTGATTTTCTTTGATACAGAATTGCACGCAACTTGGTTTAGTAAACTCTGTTTCTCTAGAGACTAAGCAACAACAAGAAATCAAGTGAAATCCCACAAGTGGTGTATGGGGAGGGTAAGGTCTCTAAAACTAAGCAATGGAAATGGGATGTGAGAGTTACATCTAAGAAGAATCAAATTAACTTTAATGGAAAGTTAAATAATTTGGGTATATAAAGTTCATCACAAGTTTCAAGCACTTCATGTGAAAGAGGGCAAATTCTCATATGCACGTATATTGCAAATTTCCCTCATTTTCAATAGTTGAATCAGAACATGCTTTGTAAAAATATTCTAGGGCTTAGGTGTGACCTTTTAAAAAGTTGAAGGGACTCAAAATCTATATTCTAACGAATATACTCACTCAATCATCATTTTAGGGAACACGACGAAATAATACAACACATTACTATAATCCTTTTATTTATAAAATTGTCTAGGATACAGAAATTTAAAATTTGTTATCGCTATGTAAATTTAAATTGAAACAAAAAAAAAATATTGCAAAAACATCATCAACTTGAAAAAAGAAACTGAAAGGAAGAGAATATTCACCATTAGATTTGTGACATCAATAACACCAATGACACCACGACCTCTATCTCCATTATGCATCATACTCCCAACTCTCTTGTAAGCCTTTGAAAGAATAACCATGTCAGCTGCTATATTGTAGATTGTCAGCTAGGCAAGTGATTTCCCAGCCAAAAGTAGACATAAATCCTTGTATATTCATTCACCCACTTTGTTGCAAAAATAAAATGATCTTTTTCGTCATTTATTTTCTAGGAATCTAAATCCTAGTATCTGGATCTCCTTGAGTCAATAGAACCTCTTATTGACTTCGATGAATTTGGAGTGAACGCATAGGAATCAAGATATGGATTCAGCAATCTGAATTATTGATATAAGACGGCTCTGTTGTCACAACCATATCCCGCTTCATCATAGACTACAATTTGAACTCAACAAGAGACTAAAACTGGGGAAAGAAAATGAGTAAATAGTCCAATTCATCCTGGAATTTTCCAAGTAACTAACAATCATTCAATATCAAGCCATCTTGACCTTCAAATCAAGTATATGCTGAAATATACGTACAGGAAGGTATATTAAGAGGAGGTGAATAATCAAATGTCAGCTTCAGGAATCCCAAATCCTTACGATCAAGTAATACTGTCTAAATGGAAGTCATATTGTCACCCATCAAGTAATATAGTATAAGAGTACTACTGCATATTTAAGATCACAACACCTTAAAAAGTCACAAGTTCATTTTTTGTAATCAATCATATTTTCGTTTCAGAGAAATGGAAAGCGAAATCAGAATGAGATTATGAACAACTATCAGCAAAAAAAGCCAACATCTCCTTTCTGAAACTACGAAGAAGGCAAGAATGAACGTCCAATGTTTACCTCTATTAGACGTCCATGCCAATACAAAAATATTCCACAATTTGCTTCTTCCCATTCCAATTGATTGCAACCCAGAGTAAGCTGAACCGGTTTCCCCATTATAGTACCATTTTCCACAACAGTCCTGTTCAGAGATCTTGCTAATGGTCGACTTTTAACCTATTAGAACATTAAAAAAAGAATCAGTTTCCAATCTTATTAACAGTATAGACAACTGTTACACAAAAACGAAATGTATGTATAAATACCTGTGATTTTTGGACATATATTTTTATACGTGGATCAAGAAAGATCACTTCCAAATAAGATCTAAGTGAGTAGTCCAAAGGAACCTAAAACCAATCAATTGTAACTTAGGAAAATGAAAAGAGAGAGAGAGAGAGGAGAGAGAGAGAGAGAGTGGAATATAAGTTATAAAAGATGTCAACCAACCATTTGAGTCATCTGGCCTGGACGAGCTCTGACCCGTTTAGAACGAATGAGAATATCGCCCTGATGGAAGGAGCTCCCACCAGTTATTCCAGACTCCCATTGCAGGCTATAATTGGGTCCCCACTCCTCCAGATTCCAGATATATATATGCGTTCCCGTGCCATCCTTACTGAACAGACCTACTTTTTGACCAATAAAGTACTTATCAAACGGTGAAAATTCCTTAATAGCTTTCAAGTTGTGTTTGAACAAAGTCTCATTTTGCTTATCCAGCTCCATAAATTGCCCATATCTGTAGTAGCTTACAATGGGTATCTCCAGATTCTGCAGCATAAGAATGAGCAGATAAGATAAGCACTACTGACGAAAATTACAACCAAAAAAAGAAGTCTAACAAGTTCATCTGGTGAATACATCTTTTCCTTCATTAAGTGTCTGGGAAAGGAAAGCAATTGATCTAGAGTTAGTAGTCTGTGTCAGAACCAATGCATCTTTCCCAAGCTTCATTGCCCCAGTCTGCACAAAGAACATCAATGGAACAGAAACATATCATGTTATCAAAAGCTATCAAGAATCGCAGCTTAAGGTGAAACCTAAAGAATCTCAAGCAAAGGAGATGCATCTATATGCCAGCACTGCATTACAATCCAACATCACTAAAAATGAGGAAGTCATTATCATTACTTACAAGATTCACATTCCCAAGTCCTTACAGTTAACCATGAAGCTTGTTACCAACAAGCACATGGTTTACAAGTCAACGGCATGTATACTTTGTGCAGGATCATGTTTTCGCTTAGCATTCACAAAAATCACAACTTTTTGTATACAGATTGTACGCATGTTGCCATGTTGGTACCACCATATTGCCAAATTATTAATTTAATTAAATTGTATCATTAATTACTGGAGTCGATATGGAGCAAAATTTTTGTTTTCATCTGTTATTTCAATAGAGGCGTGCATTTAGTCTGATAAATCAGTTTTAGTTAATTCACTCAAATTAGAAAAGTTTTTTGCCATATAACTGTAAAAATGAATTGTCATATTCCTTTGTTTAATTGAGAGGAGCTTGTTCCTCTGAACGATTCTCACTTAGTCCGCTTCAGTTTGCACTAAAAATAGCTCAGACTTTAGACCATTATGTGCATTTGTTTACATTAAAATTAAGATTTAAACACTAGATTTTTTTTATTTTTTTTTTAATGACAAGGGAAACCCGCAGCCGCTACCCTTTGGGCGCGAATAGGGTAGAACCCCCGCTCCTATGTAATAGCTCGTAAACTACATAGGAGAGGTTACCCGCAGTAGGCAAGCCTGGTGAGACGAGCTCGACCCAGAAGGCAAACCCCTTGATTTCGCTGGCAAGGGGTTTCAAACTTGAGACCTCCAACACGGAAGTCCCAAACTCAAACCACTGGGCAACCCCGAAGGGTGATTTAAACAATTAATTGGTCTGAATAGGTCTTAATCATTAAGATTTTGAACAAAATCTTAATATAATTAAGAGGTATTTTGTGTAAATCATTTTCACTATATTCTGTACACAATCACCAGCCTTTGAGTTGGACAAGATGAGAAGTGAGGTAGATGGTTTGGGCATGTGAAGAAAAGAAGCACAGATGCTCTAGTGAGGGAAGTGTATGAGGTTGGTGGTGATAGGTTTGAGGGGTAGAGGTAGACAGAGAAGAAACTGGAGAGGTGATTAGGTAGGACATGATGCACCTTCGGCTTACCGAGGATATGACCTTAGATACAAAAAGTGGGAACAAAACCATGATGACAACAGATAGGGACTTTGAGAGTTTCATATCTTGTGCATGCAGTTATTAATGTACCTTAAAACCAATTCCAAATCTCCCAATACGATTAGGGTCATCTGCATCAGGTTGCTTGTGTCCAAATGATACCATCTGAAGCATCTCCTGATGGTTCATTCCACACCCATCGTCTATAATGCATAGCATAGGAATTTCTCTGCCAACCACTCTTGAATATATGATGTCAATAGAAATTTCCAACCTGTCAAATATCCAATAAAAGCAACGTGAAATGAGAAACTATGCAACTTTAGTGCACAACCAAAAAACTGGTAACCTCTGCCTTCCCCCACTCCCCCACCTTTCTAGCCCAGTTAGAAGAGAGAACTGCAAGCAAAGTAGAATGATAAAGTAGAAGGAAAAGGGGAGTACACAAACGACAATTTTTTTTCTAAAAAATCATGGTAACAGTACAAAAAGGGAAAGGCAATTAAAATAAGGAAGCCAGTAAAGAATCATTGACCAGGAAAGTGACTTGTCTACCTACTTAGTTGCTTTGGCGTCTCTAGAATTGTCCACAAACTCCGCGATTGCTCCAAAACTCCAACCAGAATGGGTATGACCTAGAGTTTTCAAATAACTAGGATTTGCATGCACAAAATTACTCTCCAGGGAAATATTCTGTACATTTGTTTTTTCAGGCCTTCCACTAACTTTGGCTGACAAATCACAAGTTTGGGCACCTATAACAGCCTCTTCATTGCAGGGAGAACAAGCATCCTCAATCACATGAGAAGTTGATCCAGAGGCCTTACCTACAGGACATTCACTTGGTTTTTCCCTCTCCCGGTAACAAGCAAATGTATAATTGAATGGTGAGCCTTCTTTGGGAGGAAGTATGTAAAATTGAAAGTGCTCATGTTCTCCAATAGCGACCTTCAACAGGAAAGCAATACAAAGATATGTATTGGATAGATAAATAGAATTTTCAAGTAAAATGAACACCTAGAAATAGAAAGTAGGAAACAAACATTAACTGCACTTTTTACTTTTTTTTTTTTTTTTTGGGGTGGGGGGGGGGGGGGGGGGCGCAAATAATCAATGCAATAAGGTATCAGGATTCTAACAGGTTACCTTTTTGTATTTCTGAAGAAAACCAAGGAATGCATGCCACTCCTTTTCCTGATGAGAATTTTCTGGAGAACGGCGTAACAAGCAGCGGGATAACTCAGAGAGGAAGTCAAATTTGTCTTGTCGGAGAATGTGTTTAATATTCCAAATAGAAGGCCTGCATTTCAGATTAGTGCACATTATCATTTGCATCAATCGAGCATTGAAGTGAGGGAGGGTAGAAAGCCTCAGGACGAGTAATGCATTACACAGTCGATAACTTTAAATCTTCAAAAGAACAACCAATGATTTAGATTTTAAGTCAAGAAAAGAAATAAGATCAGTTAAGCCTTGTTACTGTAGAACATGAAAGTAATCAATCAGAAATCAAGTTTCTGCTTTTAACACAACTTATCATGATAACACTCATGTGTCACCACGAAACAATCTTTTCTCAATTTTTTGAATGGATACATCATTTTCATAATTATTTTGATGGATATATGGTACCTTACTGCATACTTGAATTGGATAAACAGGTTGTATTTAAATTGCATCAAAGTTTACAAGGGAAAAGTGACTAAAACCTCTCCACATGCTTTTGCATAATGTATGCATCATTTCGCAGAGGAAGAAACATTAGACCATTTGGAGATAGGACTGTATAGATAATGAATTGCATGGCGCAGAAGATGGTCAGGAATATGATGACATGGTAGTAGCAGAAGAAAGAGAAAGAGTAATTTGAGGAATCCGCAGCATCACTTAGTTTTAGAACTGGATCATGCAGTAGATATTAGGAAAGAAAAGATTAAACTAACAAAGGTGAAAAGCAAAGAAGAAATTCTGTTGCCAACAAATTCGAAATCTATTTTTTTAATAATCATAGAGAAAGAAGAAAAACATGTTTGCCAGTGACAAATAACTCTACCTCAACAATAACTACCTACCATCGGAAATTGGAACAAGAAATTACTTCAATAGTGGAATGAAAAGCTCGATGTATGCCATATAGAGAAAAATGCTTCAAGAAGGAACTTCCAAGTTTTCCATTGAACAAACTGCTGAATTTTCTTTTTTGATGAAGGAAAAGAAAATAGAAGTTGATTCACGACTAAAACTGGAAACTTATACTAGCAGATAAACATCACATCAGCACATGATGTTCCATAAAAGTCACCATGACTTAGTAAGAAAATATGCATGAGCTATTCAGAAGGTGAAACTAAAGCAGAAGTGCAGGGAAAGCTGGCATTGCATACGTATTGGCAGGTGGATTGAGACACTGTGTTGAGCATATGATTTTCCCATCCTTTTTCACCATTACATACTGTTTGAAGCGATCTACAAAAATAATTTTAGTCAGATAGGCACTGGGAAAAAAAGTAAATGAAATAATAGGTAGTATTTTTCTCAACAATATATTTCAAGAGGAAAACAGAGGAAACAAAAGGGAGGAATTTGGTAATAAACTGCTCTTTAAATATAAAGAATCAACGAGCCCAGTTTAAATTTCCAACGTATTGATGACCAAAGCAATATTGAATATCACATGATCATTTATTTCTTTTATAAATAACATCATCAGTGGCTCTCAGCACTAAGTACTGGTACACAAAATACATCCATGATTTCTCCTGACCGTGCAAAAAATAACATATAACATGATAGCCGATGACAGCTCAAAAATTATATCAAGAGAACAGATTATCGAATTAATTTCTTCCCTTTTGGATTAACGAAAAAGATTTTACCTCCGAATGATAACTCGTCCTCCGCGCCAAGATCTCCCATCATAAAACCTAGAATAACATACCATGTAGCAACCATAAGGGCATTGATTTTCAGGAAAAAAAATTTCAAGCCTGATGTGTTCAAACATTCATAATATCATAAAAGGCAAACTGAAGTAACTCTACAAGTACACTGTATAGCTACTTTATGTAGATGCAGAAGAGATAAGCAAATATAAAGCACAAACTAGATTACAGAACTGCTCATGTTCAGACTTCAGAATTCACAATAGTATCTCAATACCAAAGAGAGCTCCCTAACTTGGAATTGACCACTTAAATAGGTGAATAATTTGCTCCTTTCATTTCTCACGTGCATTCTTTTTCTATGATGTTGCTTGGTGTCCCAGAATATGAGGTGGAACCACTCAATATTTGACTTATTTTGTTTCAACTTGTTCTTTAAAGTGACCAGACTTAGATCGGACAGGGATAAATTTGCTAGTTTCCACTTTTCAATGCCTTAATACCAGATGATAGATGGCTTTAGAATAGAGAACTAGATTTGATTCGGTTATGTCCGATCAGAAAAAAATTATTTTATGCATTTGTTCCAAAACAAAGAACCAATTAGAAGGGTGAGCCACCAAGTAAGCAAGCAAAAGGGGCACCTGAAGAAGATAAACAAGGAACGGGCGTTATTTTTGTCAATTCCAACTAAGAAGATGCTGTTTCATTTATTTTTTTTAAATCTCTGGTGACTAAGGCAAAGTAGAGTTGTGGATCAAGTGATCAACCAAAAACAGAAGAATTCATTCTAAAGAAACGACACTAAAATCAAACTATAAAGCTCCTATATTACCAGGGAACAGATAAAATATCTCCCTAACAACGAAAAGAAGTATGTTCTTATAGAACAAAGATTGGAAGTGTAAGACCCGGGATCCAGACTTGGTAAGGAGGAAGAAAACTTTTGGCTGACGCATATACAGCAGGTGAAAACATATAATTCAACAGATTGGCATTCCAGTGTTCAATGACATTTTTTCCCAAAAAAGAATCAACAAGAATGTATGCCTAAATTATGGTTTAACAAAGGGTTTTCAAACAAAAAAATTATGTTGCACAAGGAAGTATGACATTATACCTGAATAAAAAATTTAACTAGAAAATATAATTATGATGAGTTCATCCGGCAAATAAAACAAATTCAAACATAATAGACTTGATTTTACGGTAGACAAAATTATAGACTATTAAAATGTGGCTTTGGCTTGAGAACAAATAAAAATTAGTTCACTTTTGGGTGAATGTAAATGTTTTAAATTGGAGGGACAACGACTCCGGTTAAAGATTTATCACAAGATGAAACAAGAAAAAGTAAGGAAGAGAAGGGGTCTATAGAAAATTGGGAGGCAGGTGGCAGCCACCTCTGTACAGAACAAGATTTATTTTTTGGGTGTGTGTTTTGAGTGGAGGATTATGTATGGACATCTTCATCCTTGGAATTCCTCCAACTTTTATATCAAAGCTACTGCAACCCCAAAGAACTGTACCCCTTTGTGAGACTACAAAACCTAATACAGCAATATTAGCTACAAAATATGGACAAATACATTGCCAAAAAGTGGAAAGTGACGGTCAGACATAGTAAGCTTGAAATTTTTCATGAGGTGGTCAGCAATAATAAACCAAACTGTCAAACAATAAATGCACACCACAAGATATGTAGTACAATTATTCCACCAAATAACAATAAATACTCAAAGCTCGATTTTTTAAGTCCAAAATTCCATCTTTAGTCCTGTAGGAATGCTGCTTGTTTCTTAGGTTTAACAATGCAAAACTTATCCGTGAACCAAACTTCCAAAAATTAACAAAAAGATAAGTGATTTTTTGATACAGGGGACAAGTTGAAAGTTACACAGACTGAAAAATAAACACAACGTTACCATCATCAAACTCTTCCAACACAAACCTTACACCGTACATTGTAAAACCTACTTCAACAAAGCAAGTCACAGAATCCACACTATTTTTCTTCCCGTTTCAACCGAAGTCAAAACCCTAGTAAACAAATTGGACTATCCAAAGAAAAAACTATTTTCATGTGTTTGAGTAACGATATTCACTTACTGAGGAAACGACGGGCATAACGGAGTATGAGGTACTTACCGGCGGTCGATTTTACGTCGGAATATCGGCGAAACGGCAGAAGGGAATGTGTATTGATCGACTCAGACAAGCATGCAACGGACGGAGGAGTTGATGGAATATGAAAAGGCTAAACTTTATAATGTTTTGTTTTGCGAAAATAGCAAAAAAAAAAAAAATCATTATTAAAAATAATAAATATCCTACATTCTTCAAATGTAAGAATATCTTTGCACGAATAACAGCATCTCTAGGTACATTTTTTCAAACATATAGAGAATTATTGAGAAAATTATATAAATGGATCATAAAATTTAAAGAAATTACAAGTTTATATTTAAATTAAAAATAATTTTTGAAATATTCATTCTCTTATAAGTAATTATAATTCATACCCTCATTCATATCATATGCTGTATTGATATCAAAATCTGATAATTTTGCTTAGTAAAATTTCTTGTCCAGAAATTACTTATTAGTTAATGATACTATAAGAGTGTGTATATTATATATAGGAGTGTTGTTTTGCTATCATTAAGATTTCTTGTTCAGACTTTACTCATTATTCAGTGATACTATAAGAGTTTATATATATTTTTTGCGAAATTATCAGCCTTGGAGATATATACATACGTATATATATATATATATATATATATATATATATCGATTTAATACAATTCAACGAAATTATCAACCTTAATGATAGCAATATAATATATGATACTGATTTAGTATCGGTAAGAGATATTAATAAGGAAATATATAGTGTAATTATTTAGTGAAAAATTAGGGCTATATATTTGTAATTATGTTTTGAGCTATCTATAGAAAAGATATCTCCTAACATGTGTTCTTCAACCAACGTTGAGTGTTGTGCATTAAACTAAAGTTTCTTCAAATCATAAAATATTGTGGTATTTTAGAGGAGATAAAAACGAGATCGAATATAATTGGAGAATCAATGAAGGTTTTATTGCAGTAAACTTAATTTTTTTTATAAATTAAATTATATATTTGAATTTGAATTTGAATAGAAATTTAATATGTTATGAAGTTTCAATGAATTTTAGAGCAAGAAAACCAAAAGGTTTCAACTCTCACCTCTCCTGCGTAAAATTACTACATTGATGTTATTTGTTTTGATTTTATCTTACTTTCATATTATTTATAATTCTATTTGTCTCAATTTATGACACATATCGAATTTCGAGATTCATATAAGTTTATTTCTGATCGTAATTTTTTCATATATTTTTTAATTATTTTGAATTATCAATTATCGAAGCCTATAGTATTTTTTATGTAGTTTACAAATATATAAATTTTCCTTTTTAAAAAATTAAAAATTCCATGAGCGAATTATCGATTAAACTTAAACTGTTTAACTCTCGAAAATGATATGTGACACGTAAATTAGGACAGAAAAAGCATTCCTGATCTGAAGGTAACATTTTCCTTTTTGGGCAGTACCTTCCCAACAAGATTGAACGATATCTACACGTATCAAGATATTTTTTTATCAGATAATTATCATTATGAGAAATACTACATGAGAGTTAAACTACCTACAAAGTGAATATACTCATTCATCCCTAAAGAAGTTGATATTATTCGTTCTCGAGTTGTTAGATCGATTCTTTCTTCAATAAACTGAAACTTATTTACTATAATCAAAAGTATCGTAGAATTGTAATCTAAAATTGCTCAATTTTTAAATAAAGATTTGATGCGAAGTCCTAAAAATATAGTCATGATTTTTATACTCTTTTAAGACAATAGTTTTCAACAATAAGATTTCTTTTGTTAATTATATTCTTTTGTTTTTTAAGAAATCCTGATCTTACACAAAAGTATCCACGTAAGACCCAACAAAATAAGTATATTTTTCTCATGCATTCTATATATATATATATATATGGACTAGATGTCTAAATCACCCCTATCATATTCATATCACCAAAAAAAAATATTATTACAGCTCATACATTTCCTTTATTACAATAGGGACAAGTATGGATTGTAAAGTTTGTTACATACATTTTTACTAGCATTAACTTAGATGTCTAAATCATCCATAAGTAATATATATTTAATTACCAGAAAATGATGTTTGTGTTTTTTTTGGGAGGACACCTAAAAGCTAAGCATAATACAAAATATGTTCTTTAATTTTATTTCATTTTATATTATGTCCTTCAATTTTAAGTATATACAAGTAAACACTTAAATTTGTATAAAATTGAACAAAATAGACACGCACGTTCTATGGGGCATCCTACATGATAATTTGCATCATACGTAGTGTCCTATGTGTATTTGTATCACATAAGACTAATGTGTCTACTTGTTCAACTTTATACAAGTTTAAGTGTCTATTTGTACACATCCAAAATTCGAAGATATAAATATAAAATAAAGCCAAGTTAAAGAGCATGTATATATGTATAATGCCTAAAACTATAGGGTTGTTTGACACTATAGGTTTCTATTTCTCTACGGATGACAATACATCATATTCTTTTATTATGTAAAATAACTTCACTCTATTTCTGACAGGCCAAAGAATTTATTTAACATGGTCTCATAGAGATGCTCCTATTCTTAGGTTGTTTTCTTTGATTCAGTTATCGTATTATCTCGTACATTTCACTCTTCCAAACTCCAATTATAAAATTTCACTTGAACTATGAACTGCTGTTCCTTTTGCCTAGTCTATGTTAAAGGTAAAAAAAACTTTCCCAAGTGAACAAGAGATTGGATTTTTTTTTTTATCAGAGCCAGTAACCATAAAGTTTTAGAATATTTGCATCACCAGAGCCAAATAACCAGTGCCACCACAAAGAACGGATTACGCTCTTCCTAGCTGGTTTCGTATATTGTAAATGCTTAAAACACATTCTGTGTAGTATTTGGAAAATAATTTTATGAGCAGCAAAGTTAGTGTGCCCTCCTTAAAAGGTCAGCAACAAAATTACATGATTGTACATATAATCAAACGGAAGAGAGCACATTAATGTACTGCTTACAAAAATCTGTGTCTCCACCAAAGACTCCCCGTGGCAAGCATCCAGTCAAAATGTCATGCCAGCATCTTGAACTCATACATTGTGTCCCCGGATCCAAGTTCAAAACAGTGTCAAATCCACAGGTGAGTGCATTCCTCTTATAGTGGCTTCAAATAATCCAGAAGCATGCTTTCTTATCATTAAGCTTCTTCGACTAATCAGCCTCAAACTTAAACTTGAACAACTTTTTGTAGAAACCTATTCGGCTGCAACAGATTCCACTCTCATCTCTCCAATATCCTTCAACCCGAAATGAGGCTCAGATGGGAATACAAACACTGTAGAAGCTGCAACTGAAGGTTGAAAGCCAGCTGAGTATCGTACTGAGGTCAATGTAATTTTAGGAAGCTGCTGAAAACCTGAGGCAAGTGGTACAAGCTTATAACTAAGTATGTGCTCAGACTTTGGCAAAATAAAAGTCGTATCATTATGAGGCCCTGATAAAACAAAACTCTGTGAATCCGCTAAAGAGTATTTGACCTCCTGAAGAAACTGTGTTCTGTTGGTAATTTTGATGGAGTATGTAAATGGATTTCCAAGAATAGCATGAGGGGGACAATCTAGACTCACGATCAGTGGAGGTTGCTCCACATTTACATCGGGCAGACTATGTTTCGTTAGAACTGCAGATGTTGTGCTACAGGAAGTCAATCTTTCTCCATCTCCATGATCCCTTCTCCATCTCAAACACACAATACCCATGTTTAGCTTAGGAAGATTAACCTCGGGAGTGACAGCAAAAACCTGTTTAAACTCTTCTCCTGCCACAAGCAACACATGTTCTTCTGGGTTCTTACTCTTAGTTTTCACATCACAGGTGCTAGCATCAACTGCCTCCACGGACATGGACAACAAGCGCAAAGGAACCTCAGTGCAGTTCTTAGCACTAACAACTAGCATACTTGTTTCGTTCAAAGGCAGAGATGGTATTTGGTCAGAATCGGAAGCTGGTTTAGTCTTTGACAGCAGCAGTGGTTCCCTCCGAAACGGCAACATAAAGTGATGGCTCATCACAACAGCAGTCTTACCTTCAATTTGCAAGCTTTTGTGCACATGAGCTCTCTGTGAGCTAAGTTCAGGACTTTGAGGAAAGTAACCCAGTGACACATAAAGCATGATAGGCTTAGGACGGTTCCATCTAATTTCTAATTTGCAGGACCACGACTCTCCCTCATCCAAAAATGGGACCGAAATCAATCCAAAAGAGGGCTGGATTTTTTGAATGTTCTCTGAATTAGCTAGATCTTCACATTCTCGTCCAGATATTCCAACAAGTTCTACATGAAGATTATCTGATGAAAAAGATTCTGCCTCCCTTGGACTAAGCAAGCCACCACCTCTTGTATCAACAAGGTTAATTTTCAATTCACCAGAGTGAACACTATGGCCCTTTGAGGTGATAATAACAGGAACAATAAAACTCTCTCCGACCAATGCAGGGCCGGAAGAATCTAACTTTAGATCCACTTGTGGGTCTGGTTCTTCAACTTGGACAGCCTTCTGACCAGAGAAAGCCAGACCAGGATCCTTCATTGGTATAGTTTGCATTATGTCTTCAAATTTCCATAGGGGTAAATCACTCATGGAGGCCGGACTTTCAGCTCGGCAACAGATAGTAAAATGTTGACCCCATCTTGCAGTTACATATATGCATTCCAGCTTTCCGCTTTGCTCTGCATCATTCAAATGTTATGCCACTTAAAGATGCAGTAAAAAAGCATATTTTAATTAAAAATTAGGGTGGATAGCAGAGTATTATTATGTAAAATGCTTTAATTCAGTATTCTCCTCAGTGAAATACTCAGTTTTGATAAATGGTGGTCCCACTGGATTTTTCTCACCTCAAAAAGGTGTTAGACAATGAGATTTCCTCTCTCTCTTCTTGTTTATATTGGCAATGAAAGGATCGGCTTCTGGATAAACAACTACAGTGGCAGTGGATTAAGTGTTTCAGTGTGGGCAGAAGCTGGAATCAGGACTCAATGGGATGAGGTGGAATTTGGAAAGCCTAAACAGTGAGGTCTCTAATAATCAAATGGAAAAAGATAGAAAACCCAAGAAAAATCAACCTGATGAGGGAGGCGCATAGTCAAAAAACAAGATTCAATCTGGATATTTACACAACTATCATGCGCACACTGGCAAGTGCAACAGAACCGTTGGAAGGTTTTCAGACGAACTTCACTTCTTATGGAATTCAAATGACGAGACACAAAAGTTTCATTTGATAAATTGGGACGTGGTCCATAAGGTAAGAAAGGCTCAGAGTAAAAGATTTGATGGTCTTATCAGAGTGTTGTATGGAAGTTGTTTTTGAGGTCTGGGAATGAGAAATACGCATCATAGATGATTTCTTGGTTAACTATTAGGGAGGAGGAAGTTCTGTCCAGGGGATGAATATATACAGTTTGACGTGTTCTCCAATCAAACATGAAATAGTTCATGCTTGGAGTTGCAACAAGTAAAAAATAAATAATCAGCTTACCAGGTTTCACGTCGTATGTGAGCCGCAGCCATTTGTTTGTGTGAAGTTCCAGGGTGGGAGCTGTCTCCACTCGACGACCAGGCTGCAAACAGGATATTGCAGCTAAATGGGACCTTTGAGCATTAACAATGACAAAGTTACACTCCGACTGATTAAATTGGATTTCTAATTGATCAATTTCAACGTTAAGGGGCAGTTGAGATAGAAGGGAGAGGGTAATCACTGTTTCTGCACCAGGCTTAACTACTTGTTCATGAAAAGCAACTGAAGCAAGAAGAACTGCTCTGAGGGGACTGACAAGGTCAATCTCAAGATAAAGGGGATTATCAGCTGTTACTTTCAGGCTACTGTTTTCTTCAGTAGATGCACTTTCTGATTCTCCTCTTATTACTGAAAACACTTCATTGTGTATTATTTCTCTCTGGGCAAGACTTGCAGGCCCAGCTGGGCCACAGTCTCTTTGACCAGCCACATTAGTAGATACTGGCAGAGCAGCCATTTCAAGAGAGTACTCAATGAAATCTTTCACGAGAGCAGTTTTCTTTGAGCAGTCTCTGAGGTAACCCAAGACATTCCATAATAGAGTAACCCAGCCCTCCTGTCGATAAAGACTAGCAACATTCTCAAAAACTTCTTTTGCATTACTATATTCATCTACTGTGAAATATTCTCTAGCCATTTGGAAACCGCAGTAGGCAGCCATCCGAGAAGCTTTATCATTGTTGTATGCTTCAAAAGATTTTTTTAGGAGAGCAATAATTTCATAAGAGTCCTGCAATCTCTTTCCTTCAGCCAGAGCATAACGGGAATAATCTTCATCACTAAGACTGCAAATATACAAGTGGAGAAAGTATGGAGAAGTAAGAAAATAGAAATTCCTGAACTAATTTACTAGAAGGAAATCACCACACTCACGATTGCATAATAAATTCATCTCCAATCTCCAGCAGTTTTGCAAACTGACCAACATAAGAAGCAGCTATTACAGAATCGGCATTCCCATCAATCTCACCAGAAGTTTCAGACATGGATAGCGCAAGTTCAAGGGAAGAACTCTTTTCCTTCAAGTAATGAGCTGCTAGCTGTTTAAAATAGAGCTAGATAAGCAAGCATATGAACAGAGTCGTATGACTTGCTATAAGGATAAAGCAGGTAAAGTAGTACTTAAGGATATACGGTTCAGCTAAAGATGGGGCTTTAAGCAAAAATTAAAAATTGGAACATGGTTGCTGGCAGCTTGTTTATAGAAAGAATACCAAAACAGCTCCTTGAGGCCTAAAGTTGATGGATCTCATCTCCCCATTCATTGTCATCTTAGTGAGGGAGAAAGAGACATAATCAAGAAACTAGGAACTTATTTTCATTAATACTGGGCAAATATTCAACTACATTAAGTTAGCTTTTGTCCAACAATGACACGATTCTATAAAGAACTGGTGAAACCTGCATCTGCTATGGGGAAAAGCAGTGCGATATGGTGTAAAAGAAGTTTCATATTACTTGGTTCTAGCTTCTCAAATTACGACTGTCTCATACCTCATAGAAATTCCAATTTCCAGGTAAATGAAATGTCATTTGCCTTTGATGTGGAGGTCTGGAGGAGCTAACTAGTAATGCCCACTTCCATATCAGTACCAAAAAAAATCTTCCAGGAAAGTTAAGAACTTGAGTTTTTCTTTTAAACGGGTAACGACAAAAAACAGAAACTTGAGGTCTGTTAGTATTTGCAACAACTGTCTAAATGATGGGAACTTCTATGGGAAGATGACGACCAAGAAAGGTATCTGTATTAATGGAGAAAGGGGCTAAAGGTTATTTCCATTTTGCTCTTACGTAGTTGTGGTTTATACATTTTGATAACAAAGAAATACCCGAGGGCCAGTGGCAAACGATACAAAAGTCAGTAGATAATAGGTTCATCCCTCTACCCTTCTCCACTTATTTACTGGGCTATTGTCTGTGTGGCAGGATCCAAATCTGTGATGTACGCCTAACGCACACATCACAAGCCACGCTTTAACAACTAAACCAAAGCTCTGGAGTCTCTTACATAGTTTAAGAGCCTAATTATTGTTCAACTTTAAGGAGCTATAGGCTAGCTATCAATTAACATCCACCTTTTCCTACTTACACTGGTGGTTGACATTCAAGAAAAGAAAATGTAATTTTCAAGATAGCTAAATTGTATCTCCATATGTACTGCTCTATAGGTGTGACATTACAATAAATGAAGGTGACAAGAGGAGAATATAGACCTAAATTACATGGAAGGAGCTAATTTCTTGATGAAGCAATGTAACTGTCTCGAAAGACTTACAATCTCTATGGAACAATCTAAACTTGACTAAGGATAAAACATAATGAAAGTAACAATTTATAGACATGATACCCCCTAATTTTTTATTTTATTTTTTTTATGAAGCAATTAGTTCTATTGCAGGCATCAAGTAGATGCATAATAGTTACAAAAGCTTAGTAGCAAAATGTCAGCTCTCCTTTACATTGTTAATTAAGAATCAGGGAGCGGACAAGTTCAGAAACGAATCAGGGCAATCTAGAGGGGATAAATAAACCCAACTATACAAAAACATGAGGCAGTTAGCTTTTAAAGATTGGTAGGTAGTCGATATTCCATCAAAGCATCTTATATTCCTTTGGTTCCAGATACTCCACGCATACCACATAATTATAATTGAATCTTGTGGTCACACTTAAATTAGATCCTACGTTTTCTATGAGTTTTTTTTGTTTTGATAGACTTGCATTAGTACAAGGATAAGTGGGAGATTTAGAAGACACACTATTTTAGAAACTCCTAACGACAGGGTCTGAAAAGAGCAGAAAGAATACATAGGATTCATATAGCAGACTCCAACTAATTTGATTGAGGCTTAGTTTATAAGTCATTTGTGTACTAATCGAACACGCGAACAACAATTAATGAATAGCTTGACAAGAAAAACTATCCAACCTGGAAGTAATAAGCTGAATGAAATTCCCACTGTGTTGCTCTATCAGAAGCTTCTGAAACCAAAGTGGAAACATGCTGAGCGGTGATAGAGCTTGTCTCTAGTAATTCAGCAAATACTAGAAATTGCCGGCTTAACCATTGCCAGTGAAGGAAAATAACTTCTGGTGCTCCAACAAGCTTCCTGTAAGAAGCATAGTGCTGGCGGAACCAGGCAATCGCTTCAGCAAGTTTTCCACCATGCAGCAACAATGTAGAAATCTTGAAATGCAGTTGCTCTGCCACACTTTTGATCTCAATCAACCGTTGAATAGGAGGCAATCTAGTTGATGTTGCAACCATCTGTATCGTTTATAGGTCTCTATTTATAAGAATCAAAAGATGCAATAAATGCAATATATGTTCATGGAACAGTTTAAGGCTTCAAAGCAATTAATCTGCTACAACTCATGCAATCTGCAAAGTTATTTCTTACTAATGGAACTATGAACATATATTGTTCATAAAGAAGTTGGAACTGGTAATGACAAGTCATCCACCCCTTTATGCAACTATTCCTAAGAGAAGAAACATTAAGAAAGTAAATCAATGAAAACCTGTGCAACAATATTTAAACCCGAGAAAGGAGACACCACTTATCTACTGCAGTCAGCTATTCCCACGACATAGATGGAAATGTGCTCATCATGTTAGCTTCTTTGGATTTTTATTTGGATGAGATGGTTCCTTTGGATTTTAAAGATAGTCAAACATAAAAGAAATAAAGGAACCACGCTCAAGTAATAAACTTGGTTCTGTTGACATGCGCAAGCGGAACTCTAACAGCTCAGATCCAATGGTAATAAGTGGACAGGAATGACAATACATCTAAATGAACTAAATACACCTACACATGGATGAGAAAGAAACAGAAGAAGTTTTCCATTAAGTTTCACCAATGAATCTCTTCAACATTATTAGAATTCGCACCAAATGACCACACTCATGTAGACTAAGGGATAGAGGGGTTCTCGGAAGCTCCAGCACTCTGTTCTCAAAAGTTCTTTACATCTCATCTCTTGGTAATGCAAAGTACTTCACCTTGTCTAAAATGCAGTAAGACTCTATCAAGATGTGGTCTCGAAATTCTACAGGTCAAGCACACTACCATATATATACCTCTCGCACTGCATGATAGGCATCCTCGTACAGCCGTAATGCTTCAGCCCAATCTCTGCAAAATTCTGCATATACAGCAGCCTGTCACAATGTTAAGAAGAGCATAATCATTACATAAGCAAAATTTCAGGGAATAATTGAGAGAACATAATAAAGGGCACAATAACTAGTTTCTAGGTTAGTATATAAAAGATAAAATGTGAAATAATACTATAATGTTGTATTATACCACCAAGATTAGGTAATGAGGAAACCATACTACAACGACAAGTCGACAACACATATTGAACTTCAAAGGGAACCCTTACTTTGAAACAGCATCGAATATTCAGCTCCGCAGAATGGAAATTTTTCCTTTCGAGACGTGCTTTGATTCTTCTTCCTTCCTCCTTGTAATAAGAATTGGCTAATTCTGAAAATGTGTTTCCCAACCTGCAATAGGTATCTCAAATAACAAACACCACCGGGTTCTGTAACTCAAATTTAGCTATAGTATGAGAAATAAAGTACATGCCTGATCAGGGACTGTTGAAGTTCTGATTCACTTGGAACAAAGGTGATAAGATTCTTGGAGTCCAGTTCTGCACGCTTTCTGAGAGCAATCATACGGTCTTCACTTAAATCATCTGTTTAAAAGAAGCATCACATGTGGGTCAAATCCTCAAATTATGAGAAGATGAGAGCTGAATAGGAGAAAGTTGACATAGGAGAGACCTCCCACCAATAGAGATAAGAAAGAGCCAAATATAGTTTAGTTATGTACTCGTTCTTTATCAAATTTCATTCATCTCTCTTGTGTCAAATACCAGTAGCAGGAAAAGAAAAATTACAACCCATGACTTGATATATTTGCAGTAACAAAGAAAACGACATGCCTGAGTGCCTCTGAATATGATGAACATAATTGCACCCAACTAATTCATTTGTTTCAACTTACTGTGAATTTCCTTTGTCTAATCAATTATTTCTAAATGTAGCTTAGGAGGTTACCTAGCAATCGAATGAACAGTTAAGGTATTGGAAGTTAAGATGGAACACATATTCGAGAAAGTGTCAAAGTCTATTCCTGTTCTATTAAAAATCTTCCACATGAAAATATTCCAAATGTAGCATAGTCCGATCATGCAAGAAATCTATAAACAGATAGATGGATCGTAGACAGCGGAATGTGAAAAAGACTCACCTTTAGAATTTGATGGAGCAACAACCACCACGACCAATTTTACGTTCCTTCCGCGTAATACACCTCTGTTCATTTAGCAATCTATCTTAAGCAACTCTTTTAATGAATATTCGTCTAAAACCAGTATATGACCGTGTTTGATAAGATGAAAAAGGTTTTTCCCTAACAGATAGAGCAACGGAATAGTGGATATGATCCAAGTACTACAATTTTTTTTTTTTGGAAACAATTTAATTCGCATTGCGAAAAGTAATTGGAAAAGGACAAAAGAAGCATACTTGAGATTTTCAAGATCGGTGCAGACCTGAAGCCACTGAGCTGGATCGCCGGAGACGTGATCGGAGTTAAAGAGAGCTGCTACAACTGCCGGGACTCTAGTTCGATGTTTAAGAAGCCAATCCTTCTTTAGGATTCCGGCGACAGGTGGAGGCGGAACAGAAGCGTCCTTTGAAGGCTTAGCGAAAATCGAGATCTTAGAGAAATCAGGCAATGCGAGAGCATTAGTAGGCGGCTGCTCAGAGTGAAGGTGAGTTGTGATTGAAGCGTGAAGCTCTGGACATCCTACAAGAGATACTAATGCCACCGGCGGAGTTCGGAGTTCTTCTGAATACTCCTCCATTGCTTTGAATGCTCCGATTCCGATGCCCGGCGAATTTGGAGTTGCTGATAATGGTGAAGAGGTCTGGAAATTGATTTCAGAGCAGAATTGAAGAGATCTTGGGAAGAGATGGGTGAGTTGTCGGACCGAGTTTGGGGACTCGGCTGGGTTTGACTCGCGTTGATTTCAGTTGGGAGTTGGGACTAAGGAATCATGTTTGGATTCTTGACTTGGGCCGGTCCATATAAAGTGAACCCAGCCCAATGAACAAATGTCTTGTACCAACTTATTATTTTTTTAAAAAGAGTAAAAATTAAAGAAATCTCATAGTGTAACATAATAATTACAGCCTATCCCTAATAGTTTACATTTTATAGAAAAAAATTTAAAAAGGTCGTCCTTTGATACATGGCTATCAACTGATACATAGCAATTGATACACAGTAAATAAATAACTGATGAGATAAAAAAGGTGAAAAATGTAATAATTAATTCTGTTATTTAAATTTGCTTAATTTACGGCTAACTGATCATAAAGACTCCATATTTCAATAGGTAATTGATTCACAGGTTACAAGTTTCAAATTTCAAGTTTATATCATCTACATTGAATAAAAAAAAATTTATGAACATCTAGTGAAAAAGCGACAAAGACGAATTAGATTTCTGTTATTTTTGGCTGCAACATGATGAATGTATCAATTTTACTGAGGCATTCAGAAATTTGGGTCAACGAAGTGCAGTATGAAAGTTACAAAAGCGATGGAATCGTTGTTGGGGATTCAATGTCATTTTCGAATCTCAAAATTGCAATTGCAGCCGAGTTGGATATCAACGTATCAAGGAAAAACATTAAAATTCCTTACATTGTAGAAGGTAGTTCGTATCCGATGAAGGTTAAGAACGACATGGGTGTTAAACTATATTTTAAAGTGAAAAAAAAAAAGAGCCAGGATTTGTAATGTATCTGTTATGCATGGAAACAAGTGAAAAAATTAGAGATAACGTACATAGCTTCGATGGAACATGTGGAGAAATTACATGTGCAGAAGGCACAACACAGGATACACAAGCTTTGGCGATGGTTGAATCAAGAATATGTGATTCTTATGATATTTCAGAATTTGGAGTAACAAATTACATAATCGATTCTGAAAGTATAGAGGTGAAGACATGTCAGATGTATGAGGATAAAGCAACACTCATAAATGTGATGCCGAAATATAAGATAAAGAACAACTTCAATTGCAAAGTAAAGAGAATTGATGGACAAAGCTATGGAAGTGTTTGAAATTTTTAGATCTATAAAGGGTGATACAATTATTATGTTTTAATGACTGATACATTAGGAACTAAAATATACTGTGATTATATTTTTTGCGTAGATGTTGAAAATGATTTTTGGTATTTAGAGTATTTTTTGATACATTTTGTTAATAGTGTTGTTAAGATAGTGTTGTTGAAAATTGTTGATATATTGAATTAACTATGTTGATACTTTAATAAACTACTGCTGACACAATCATAAAGTTGATACTAAAATACACTGAATTATTGTGTTGGTCTTAAAACAGTTGATACATTCGTGTACCTCATTATTTGATTATTTTAAACATTATTTGTTGTATATATTATAAGATGTAACTGCTATATGTATTAACATGTTAAAAAATTTTGTACAACTATGTGTTGTATGCTTTTCAGATGAATGTGGTTGGACTATGAAGGCTTCCTGCTGTAAAAAATCTGATGTTTTTATAGTTAGAAGTTTCAACAGTGAACATACGTGTCCGACGAGGGAGAAGGTAATAACCAAAGTCCAAGTAATAGTCGGGTTTGTAAGTACTGTGACTGCTCTCAAATTGGTCAACCATAAATGAATATATACTCCGAAAGATATAATTGATGATATTAGAGAATTCTATAGGGTTGAAATATCTTACCAGCAAGCATGACGTGCTAAAGAACGTGCACTAGAAAAGATAAGGGGATAATCATCTGCAGGATATAGACAGTTATTGAGATACATACACATGTTAAATACCGTGTATCCAAAGGATCATGCAAAGAATTTTTTCTATTTTCTTTCCAACCTTCTTCATCAGAATCATATATCTTTCGATTTGCACCAGGATCCATATGTATGAGATAGATAAACGATGAACAAAAATAAATATCAAAGTTAAAAACTGACAAAAGTTCGAATGGAATAAGAAGAAAAAAAATTTCAAAAAAGAAGATGATGTATCAAACAGATTTCAAAAAGTTAAATTTTGAATTTTAAATTTCAAAATTGCATAATAGTGTTTGAAATGTGTTTGACTGAGTAAGAAACAATTTGAAATTCAAATTAGATATTTAGTGTAATTGAAAAGATTTAATGATTGTAGTTATGGAGAAAAAGGTGTCAGATGATTGAGTGTACTTGTGGAGGAGAGTGTTACGTATCTACAAGATTACAGTTACAAAATAAAAAAGATATTTAAGTAATTTCTTAAAAAGTAGGAAAAATTAGAGAATAGAAAACTTAAAGTTGTATATTTATGTTATTTTTCCATTTGAAGGTAAAAAGAATTGAATAAAATGTAATTATCTTTTAACACTGTGAGAATTGTATAAAATCCACATTAAATAAAAGAGCAAACAAAACATATCTTTCTGTTTTTAAAATTGAATTACGTGATGTACTATAATTTAAATATATCTAAACTACACTAACTTTATCGCTCATCTCCTTACAAAGTAACGAATAATGAAATTTGAACTTGTATAGATATGCTCGAAATAATGATCAAGTTTTAAAGCAGTTACCATGAGTGGAGCAAAGTTAAACATAGAACTTGTTGTCTCATGAATAGTACATGCGTGAAATAATGAAAAAATTATTTGACCCACAATACCTTTTGTTTTAGCTCCACAACCATGTTATGAAAGTTAAAATTTTCATAATTGTGTCCCGGAGTGCGAACACGCCTACCGCTATAAACATTACACTAGGGATTTTGATTTTCAAATTGTGTCAAAATTCTAGCATAATAGACTCTAGATCACAAGGGAAATTTTGTTTTCTTCGTCAACCAATATCAGATTCTGAACTCCAGCTCACTTGTAAGGTAGTAGCGTGCTGGAAAATCACTTGTAAGAGCTTCGAATTCTTTAACAAATTATACCGGAAATCATTCCTGTGTTTTAAATCAAGTATTTTTTTTACAGGTATGTGCGAGAAAATGGTGTTAACACTGAAGATCTCAGCAATAGTGGCCAAGGAAGATTTAGTTAATTAGGTACTGCAGCTACACTTAACAAGAAGTAATTCTGCTATTAACGTTAAGACCTGAGAATGTAATTGTTCCCTTCAACAATGACGACAATTTTGCTGGACATGAAGAACAGGCATAGAAAAATGACTATCTAGAATGAATAGGCATCCACTGATATGGGTTCACAAGGAACCTGACCAAGACAAGACACCATTACTAGCTATTATTCACGCACAGAAACGGGTACCAACTGAAGGTTGGCTACAAGAGTATTATGCAACTACATTGAGTAGCATCCATATTCTCGAACCAAAACCAATCATACGAGGTCTTGTCCAGTCCTTCAAAGTAGCCTTGCTTTCCTTCCTTTCGTCCTCCTTTACTTTCTCGTTCTAATAAGGGAGAGGATAAGGTGAGAGACTCGGTTCCTAAACAAACACACTGGACATATATTGAAAAAAAAAACATAAAAAGTGACATAACGGAGAAGGTCCCTAAGAAAATAGCAGTTCATAGATGGAGATGAAGACCTGGATATTGATCCCCTAAGCCTAAGGAGATCAAAACAGAGAAAAGAAAAACATATAAAAGACACACGTCTTATGGACATTAAAGAGAAGTGTGCACCTACAGACCGGGATGACCCAGGCCTATTTAAAGAATCATATGTTGATTCAGATTGCGGAAACCATCTTCCACAATCAGTTCAATTATATACTTTAACGAATGAGTGACTTGAAGTCCTGGCAGGATTGTCCATACAGACTGCGAAAGAGCAGTCCAGGCACTACCTCATTTCGATATGGTTATCTGAACTTCTTGGTATTTTACAAGTGATTCCCTCGAGTTCTTGGTGGTCATGACTTTGAAAGACCTGAAACACGAATGCAAATAAACCTTAACAAATGACATTGGCGGTTAAACCATGCAGTGTATATAGTTTAGAATAAGCAGTCAATAGAGAGAGACCACTAATGAAAATCCATCCAACAGACAATAAGTACCTCTGTTTGCCTCCCCATCTGACGTTCAAGGTCATGTTCCAAGTCTTACCACACAAATAACAGCGAGCCAATTCCTTGAATTCATCCTGCGACTGAATCAACATCAGAAAAACATAAATAAGCATGTGTAAATTTTCAAGGTCAAATCCACATCAAAGAAAGATATAATGAAAATTCATGATTTCCTTACCATGATACATCCAGTTAAACCATTCAACCTGCCATTTGTTCAGAGCCACTGCTCTGAGTGAATTGTGGTGGACGAGCTTGTACTGCAGTCTGTGGCTGACGAGGAGATGGCATAGTGATGCCTGAAGAAATGGGGTAATCAAGCACCTTCACTACAAAAAGATAACATAACTATTTTACTTTGACACAACCACATAATAGACTAATAGAGATCATAATGATTAAAAAAAACCATATTTGGGACAGAAATCTTGTGCCATACATTTTGGAGGCGTCATCGTTCAAATTGAAACACTCTAGTTGTTCAGATCAATACACAAGTATGTTTGCTCCCTTAAACAAAGGCCAAATTCATCTCTCAACACACCTTGTTAGACCCTTCAACTAAGTGAATCGGTGCTAAAATTAACATTATTTTCGTTTTGTGTCGAAAAAAGACATATTTGCATACACAAACATCAAATGAAGAAACAGAGACCAAAGACACTTTCTAATTGCACACAGATACAGGAGATAACTCCTACAAAAGTGGTACCTGAATGATAAGGTAGCTGCATCAAAGGAACATTGTCTGTCATAGCTCCACTAGCATTAGGTCTCTGATATTGCACCATATGAGGACCAGTCATCAAATGACCGCGATACGCATACGCAGGACTGCCCGGCTGCGCACCAAGTTGGCCAAACTGTAATGTGTTTGTGCCAACAGTACTTTGTATCCCATACATCTGAATGAAATGTAAAGGCAAAAGAGATGGCCATTAATGGAAATGAAGCATAAAATATTCACATCCATGAATAGGGAATGGTGCAAAAAATCATGTCCACTAGCCTTACTCAAATTAAGTAATAAAAATCCTTGCAAGGAAGAAAAGAATGAAGAATAAAAAGTATGCTACTTAACATCCAACTAAGCAAAGTAGACGTACCTGCGGGTAAACATAGTCTGGTCCATATGCAGGAAACCTAACAATATGTCATTCAATAATGAAAGAAAATTAGGTATAATCAATGAGAACAGTGACATATTTTAGGTAGTACTAACATATTCATGAGCATTTCTTAAATATATCTGATTCCACAAATTCTAATCAAATGCAAAGAACCACAGGAACATCAAGATACAAATGTATAGATGTAGGCAGATGTATCAACAGAAGACATTGTCACAGGAGAAACATGTCTTATTATTAATTTATTTTTAGGAAAAAAATTGCGCATTCACAACTTCAATTTTTGTTTGGGGGAGCATGCTTGTTAAAGAGAAAAGATCCATCGCTCCCCTTCTTCAGTCATAAAATTAATTTGCAATACACGACAGTTGAGGTTATAAGGATGATGATGTGAGATTACAGTGCTATTATACAAGTCTATAAAGTTGCAGGGTAATTTTCAGATAAAGTAAGACGACAAATATATACCGTGCTAGATTTTAAAATATGTTCCTTCCACCCAAGAAAAAAGAACTGTATATATATCTTTGGCCTACTAAATTTGCCAAGTATATCAGAGCACAGCAGGGTTTAATACTCTGCTTGAGAAGTCATTACTGACCTATATGGAGGATATGAGAATCCAGGCTGATAACTGTAAGGGACTGGTAGCTGGTAATAGGGGCTCCCCATATACATACCCCTTGAGGCCTGTGGATTCCCCAGATAAGGCATTGAAGATCTCAACCGTCCTACAAGAACAAAAAATTGAAGGGATGAGAAAGATAATTGGTAATTGTCAAATGTTAATGGTGCACCAAATATGCTAACTGTATCTTTATTTGGGTTATTATTAGCATTACCGTTGTTATATATCTTTATTGGGGTTATTATTAGCACTACATTGTTACATTATAACCTATCTGCAAGCCGGTAGACCAGCTCAGCAATACCAAAAGAAAAAGACAAATCTTGAAACAAGGTTTATACAAGCTATCAAAAATTAATGTTATTGCTGGCTCTCCTATCACTCTCTGTAAAATCAGATTTAACTTCAGTCTTCCCTAGCTATGCGCCTTTCCCTTATACCTCTGTTTAGTAATGTGGGAGAAGAGAAATAAAGATATCACAAAGATCAACTGACAGACTTTTCCCAGCTATCCCCCACATGAATGCCTAAGCTCAAGGTGCAAAAAAGGGAAGAAAAGAAAAGGAGAAACACCAACTAGTTAGCAAAATAATACATTATTAAAGAGAATATAATATATTACCATAAGGTAAAAGTCCTTGAGGTCTCCCAAGTGAAGCCAGGTTGCAATTAGCCCTTCTACCATCAATGATTGGATTAGGATTGGTGCAAGCCCTCCATGCAGCTTCCGGATCATGGAACGTAACCTAATTTCCACAGTAAACTAATCAGCACAAAATCAAATCATGACAAATTATGATCAGAAAAATTGGATTTTGAACATCATCAAGCAATCATGACAAATTATGATCAGAAAAATTGGATTTTGAACATCATCAAGCATGTATACTGTCACCATAAAAAAGGCAAATACTCCAGTTGGTGGACACAGAATTGAAAATGTATTTTTTTTATGACTCGTGCGGGCCAATTTTCGCACACCTCGACCAATTCCACTCGGTAACTCTGTCCACCACGGTAACTCTGTCCACCAAGACCAATAGAGAACGTATTTTGGAACTGTAAATTTCTCTTAACACAAATATTTTTCTTAATTTATGCTAATCAATATAGTATCACTAAGTTACTACCCAATTTACACACAAAAGGGAGGCCCTGGAGTGCCATGCTATGCATGACTTCTTCCATGTAGCTATTATTGCCAGATAACATGCACATGATAAAGTTCAACATGGCCAGCTCATCAACCACAACAGTACACACCCCCAAAAAATTGCACAAGAAAACACCAGCACTAAACTGTCAAAGTTACAGTCTTTCAGTCATCAAAACAACGCAAAGAACAAATCTTTCAACAATAATACTGATCTGAGCAAAAAACTAAACTGATCATCATAATTAAAGAAGAAGAAGAAAAACTCACAAAGCCATAGCCTTTAGAGCGTCCAGTATGTTTATCAGTAATAACAACCGCTTCAATAATATCCCCAAACTGTTCAAAATAACTGCGGAGTGATTCACTCTTCGTCTCCCAAGCCAACCCACCAACAAAAACCTTCGTATACGTCGTATCCCCAACCCCATATGGGCCCCGACCCGTAAACGGCGAACCTGACCCCCCACCACTACTACTCCCACCTGGACTCATCTGATACGCCATGAGCAACAAAACAAAACAAGATTTTACCCAAATCACCCAATTAAAGAAAAAAGATGAAATCTTTATATGGGATCAAGAAAAAAAAAACAGAATCTTGAATTGTAAGAAAACGGAGAGGTGGAGTGAGGTGGCAGTACAGGGTAAAAACTAAAGGAAAAACCCTCTGAATTTGCAAACAAAGGAAGAAGAGAGAAAGAAAACGTGTGGGGCCAAAAGGCGAAGAAGAGTACGCGTTTTTGTAAAAGACAGATGGTGGATGATGATGAAGGAAGAGAGGAAGGGTATTTTAGGTATTTAAAAAGGTGTCTGCGGAATCTTCCCGACAATTTAATCCTATTTTATATATTTGGAAAATACGTTAAATTCGTTCCTATCCTTTCAAGTTTCATGTAATGTAATAATGCTAATCTTTTTTTATTTTCATTTTCATTTTTTTTCCTATTGTAGAGAAAAATAATTCTCACACGCAAACTATATTTGGGAAACTACTAGTACTACATTTTTGTTTCCAATGATTATTTGATTTTCATTGATCCAACCACTATTTAGAAAATATAACAACATTAATTACCTCGTTTATTTTTATTTATCGGTTTTGTTTATTCAAGAAGTTATAACTTTTTCCTTTCTATTATATTTTTAATTAATTTAAATTGAGTTAATTTTAAGCGAGTAAAATGTTTGATACTCTATCAATTAATAAGGATGAAATGGTATATTTATTATTAGTTATTTTTATTTTAATAATTGTGTCAAACTAAAATTTGATAAGTAATCTATTTAAAAGACGAAAGCGTAAATTAATGTTTAGTTAGTTAATTTATTTTTTAATTTATCATTAATTTATAATTAAATAAAAATAACATAAAATTATTGTTATTTAACTACAAAAGACTATCCGTCACTAATTTTTTTTATTTTTAGCAATGTACGTCTAAATAACTATGTCATCAATGGCAAACAAATTGGATTAGTTATGAAAATCAATCATAAGCAAGTTGGACATTTAATTAGTCTGATTTTTATCTCATAAGAATGAAATAAAAATTTAATGGACCAAATGATATAAGATGGGTCCTTTTTTGGTGAAACATTGTAAGTCGCACAAATAGAACAAATTGTATAAGAACTACAAATTATCAGATTAAAATAATTTTTAACGATAATTAGTCAATGATAATAACATAATTGTTACTAAAGATATTTTTTTTGACTAAACTTATTTTAATTACTTACTAAAATACTTTTAAAACATTATGATGGTGTATGTCATGATCATAGAGCAAATAATGGGAAATGTTCAAACAAATTAGTTAGTATCTTTTTTCCTTTTGTGGTTATTCCTCTTGATAATATACTTTTTGACCTTCTATTTTGATTTATTCGAATTCTTTGAGGAACTCAATTATAACGTTGAATTTTTCCCAACCTAAAACTATAGTATATGGTCCCTCTAAATTTATTACTAAAGTAATTGAACATTTAAAGTATTACCAAAGAAATAATTGCACAAACATTATTGATTTAATTCATTATTGGTTGTCAATCAATATTAATGAAACTATTAGGTCAATGATGTCGTTATAGAAATTATATTAGTTTAATATGACAAATATGATATGATCAGCAAGGTAAAAGATTCAAATTTACACCTAATAATTGTATCTTTGTCTTATATTTATATCGATTGAAAGTTCAGTAATTTTTTAAATTTTAAATACACTCTTTATATAATGATTTTTTCAACTTAGAAAAATTGACTTTGACATAAATATTAAATATTTTAATTATGTAAAAACATATGTAAATTGTTTCAATGTAACCTTTTGACAATAATTATATACATATATAGAGAGAAATATATAGGAAGAAAATCTAAAATATATTATCTTCAAACGGTAAAACTATATGATTAAATTGAAAGTCAACCATTGCACAATAAGTTTCGTGGACGAACAAGTAAGTGAACATGAAACTAATTTGAAGACCTTTGTTTTCCTAATTAAAATGAAAGTAGGCGCGAATAAGTTCAAATAAATAACACAACCTTTTTTTTTTTCTCTTTTTATGTTTGAAATTTTAAGATCAATCAATAATCGCATTAATTTAATTTTTCAACAGTATAAGAATAATAAAAATTATTTTTTATAAGTCCCTCACAAAGGTTCCAGACAAATTGATGCACATCAAATTTAATCATGAATAAACATAAGAGTGTTTTAAATTTTGATGAATTTTGAACAATTTTAAAAGTACATTTAAATTTTATTAAAAGAAAGAATAGTAAAAATATTGTACTTTATAAATGGATGGAAACCATTTCTAATAAAGAATAGTGTGAACAGATAATTGTTATGTCTTATAAAATAAGTCATAATCATTTAATATGAAATGTATATATTATTAATTTAACATAATAAATACAGAAAATTTATTAAATTAAATATTTTTCAGATGAAGATATTATAATAATTTAATATTCAAATTCAATATTATATCATCTATACATAACTCCAGTACAATGTAACAATTGCTTATAGAGATGGAGCCAAAATTAGGAATTAGATGTTCTAAATTAAATTTGCTTGGTAATTCATATGTTTGACAAGCAAATATTTATTTAACTTTTTAATAAAAAGGAAAAATGCACAAGTATTCTTTTAATCTATGCCCGAAATTCCAAAAGTAACTTTCTACACATTTTCGGTCTACATGACACTAGCTTTAAGAAAAACATCGATCAACATTAGACCCACAAGATAGTGTCACGTAAACCGAAAATGGTAGAAAATTATTAACAAAATAAATTTAGAATAACAGAATCTTAGTATAATTTAAATGTATTTCAAAAATTTCGAACATAAATTGAAGAAATACTTATACATTATCTCTAATAAAAATATAAAATCTATAAAAAAAACTAATAAATTTATTTGAACACATGAATTTCATTAAACTCTGTCCCTGACCGTCTAATTATATTTATATACATCACTACAAAATATTGATATTTGGTATTTTCTGGACATGTGGGTTTCATAATTTGCAGAATACAAAGAGACAAACAAGATTGTTGTTGCATGGAAAAGAAGAAGAGCAGGTGTTGTTGTTGTTACCTTAACATCAACACAAAAAAATATATATAGTTGATGGATAAGAATAAATAGGAGGAAGTTGCCGATTTGGCAGAAAAGGACGGTCCTTTACCGCAACTCCCCTACAAATCAAAACTCGAGAAATTTCCCAAAATTTATGCAACTTTCCCCTTCTACTTTTTTTTATCGGTATTTGAAATTTATATTTAAGTTTAGAGATTTATTTAAAGAGAAATAACGAAATTTTAACTTCACGTGAATTCATGTCTTTCTCTCAAGATTATGTATACTAATATTATATTTAAAAAAGTTATTAAAATATAAATACATGAATCCACATTTAGAGTATCATATAATGCGATGATGACTCTTTAGGTGATGTTATAAAATATTTATCTTTTTACATAGGCTATATATATATATATATATTATATATATATATATATATATATATATATATATATGAATTAATTTCGGATCTAAATTAGTAAGATTTTAACGTTTTTAGTAATAAAAAAACAAATGTTGAACAAATTAAATTTATATTTAAGATTATCTTTTTTTGTAATAGTGTATTCATCATCTCGAAATACTTGATACATCAAGATTTCCGACTAAATCATGATCACAAATTGTAGTGTTCATTTAAAAGTGATGTTCCTAATAAAATTTTCTCCGTATTAAAATATCAAAGACTCAAATCCAGAATTAAAATAAAGGGCGAAATATTTCAATGCAACACAATCGATGTTGATGCATTTGTTTTCTTTCACAATTACTATCAAAGACACACATTAAAAACAAATAAAAAATTATCTTCCTCTTTTGCTCTCAGTTTCAACTTCATTTCCTCAACCCCATCGCTTTCTAGCAATTCTTAGCTCCTAAGCTATACAGCTTTTTAAATTTGAATAGAAATTAAATCGTCATCAATTAAATGAAAGTTCAGATAGTCAATTAATTGAGCTATAAGATTTTTGAATAAAAGTATTGCATATTTTTTTTTCATGAGGAAATGTTACAATGAAAATGGAATCGACTTTGAGATGCATTTTTCTTTGAAATACAACATATATATTTCGAAGATAGGTCAAAGAATAACATATATAAATACAATATTATTTGTTTTTTTTTTCAAATAGAAAAAGAAATAGAAAAGGAAAAATGATAAAAATCCCTCCTTTAAGTTCACTTATTACCCCTATCTCCTATTAGTTTTAAAAATATCTAAAATTTCTCATTTTTAAGTCAAATAAGGCGGATACAAAAATGTGACAAAAAATGAGGCGGATACAAAAATGTAATAAAAAATAGGCGGATACAAAAATTGTGATAAAAAATGTGGCGGATACAAAAATGTAACAAAAAATAGGCGGATACAAAAATGTGACAAAAAATGAGGTGGATACAAAAATTTGACAAAAAATGAGGCGGATACAAGAATGTATCAAAAAATAGGCGGATACAAAAATGTGATAAAAAATGAGGCTAATACAAAATGTGACAAAAAATGAGGCGGATACAAAAATGTAATAAAAAATAGGCGGATACAAAAATATAATAAAAAAATAGGCGGATACAAAAATGTGATAAAAAATGAGGCGGATACAAAAATGTAAAAACGAGATGGATACAAAAATGTGACAAAAAATAAGACGGATACAAAAATGTGAAAAAATATATAATGTATCCGCCACCTTTTTATTGAATCAGCCCTATTATGTATCCGTATTTTTGTATATTTTTTGAGGGATTTTGATCATTAGAAACTTTTATTCCTAATAGTATGTTATTTATGTAATTTGTTCAATAAAAAAAAAAAGAAGAAGAAGTTTGGATCTGGGAATCTGGGCCTCAGCCCAAATTTGGATTATGCTGCCATGGCCCATGAAGTTCCTCTGATTTAGCCCAAAACCAGTACTCTGACTAGAGATGGCATGGGCGGGTTGAAAATACATAAAAAAGTTAAGCAAGGTCGATTAAAATTTGGGCAACGACAGAAATCACATACTTTTAAGGTAAAATTATTATTTGTCCCTTATAAGTTTATTATTATAGAAATCCTTCAAACTAATACAATAATATAAGCGATGATACATTAATCTGATGCGCGAGATACATTAATCGTTAAGTAAGATACATTACATTTTATTCATGATACACTAATTTGATATAAATTTTATACATGATATACTAATCTGATGCGCGAGATTAATTTCTAATGATGGCTCATAATAAGTTCGGGTCTGGCCTATAAGCTTTCAGAGGGGGGACTACATTGCTTACCCGGCCCAATGTTTCAAATAAATGTTAAAAAAAGAGGAACCGCCCAATTTAACTAAACTTACTCTATAAATAGCAAAAATATTAAATTAATACTACACCCTTTAGCTACAATTTGCATAATTATGCTTCATAATTATAATTTTATTTGTTAGTGATATTTTCATATGTATAATCGGCTTGTTAATATACAAACATTCTAAATATATATAAATTTTATATTCATACATTTGACAATTTTTCAAAACTTTTACAAATCAAACGTATTAACAGAATAATTATATACAATGAAGGGTAAGAATTACAGATTTTGGATCCATATAAGAGATTTGAGTCTAGAGATGAATTATACAAAATCTAGACGTAGGTTACGTAATTATGATGGTAAGTTATTAGTGATTATTAATTAATAATTTAATTAACTTATAATGATATTAACCAATTAACTAGTATATATTTACCTATTCACCTAATTTTTCAATCAATTAGACATGAAATATTAGGGTAAAGTTACAACTGTATTTTGCACCGTTGTAGCCTATTTTATTTTTATAAGAAAAATGGATCGATGTAATCCACCCTATTAATGGTAGAGTCAGCCACCACTTTAATTTTTTTTTCTTCTTAAGACAGAATCATCGTAGACACCTCTTTTATTTCTTTGTCATCCAATTTTTTAAGTTAATGTAATAGTAATGGGGAAACGGTATATATAATGACCAAATATTAATTAAAATTAAATGCTATAAATGATATTTTCATTTAATTGTGTCATATAGCAAACTGTTTGCTAGTCGCCTAGCTCTTTTCCCTTAAAACTCTCGCTCGCCACTCTTCCTCTCCCTCTCTTGCTCGCTCCTTCCTCTGTCGCTCGCCTCTCTCACTTTATACAATTAGTATAAATTGCGGCTTTATTTGTATAAAACGAGAAAAAAATTGTATAGACACATGCAAATACGTATATCTGCGTCTTATATACTCATAATTATACAATACAAATATACCCTTGCCCAGTTCTCTTTTCCTTAAATCTCTTTCTCGCTTTATACAAACACAAATTATACAAAATACATTGCATATTATGTTTGTATAGAGCGAGAGAGAGAGAGCGCGATATTCTATATACAAACGATTTATTTCGATTCAATTGTATGTAAATTCAAATTTTATACATATATACAAAACACATATAATTGAATTGAGAGGTTATCACGATTTATACAAATGAGAGGCTGCCAACAATTTATACAACTAGTCTGCCAACAAAATTATATAGATCTGAAGAGGAGCAATGAATTATACAATTTTTTCTTTTGTATATATGTATAGCGAAATAGCGTAGCTTCTTTTGTATAGATGTATAGCGAAATACTCATATCATGTTTGCTATGAAATGCAATTATGCGAACTATAATTGTGGCATACAAATATGAATTTTGTGTTTGCTATATGTCAAAGTTTGCTCTATAATATAATATGACATATAGTAGTGTTGTAGTGTGTATATACCGTAATGCACTATTATACCATAAATATACACCCTTTTACATTCTATATCAGTTGTGTATATAGTATAGTAGTGTATGGTGTATGGTTCGAGTTCGAGTCATGAGTATGGAGAAAATCATGTTGGGAGCGCCGCTCCCGAACGGACCTTGTAGATCGCGATCTAAATTTAGTCAGAGTTCCAATGTAAACTCCGAGCACCGGGTGGGTGAGAAACCAACAAAAAAGTGTATGGTGTGTGAATGATGTGTATATTCTGTATAATTATTTGTAAACTATTTATTCACCAATATTACACACAAAATAAGGTTACTCAGGTCGTTTGCTTCATCATTTTTTCACTTGTAGATTTATAACAATTAAGAAGAAAAAAAAATCAAAGCTTTGGAATCCCAACATAGTGACCTTCAAATTTCTGAATTTACATTCAACAATCGTCAATAAATCTAACTTAATCGAGTCTCAATCAAAAGGAAAAAAAATTATAGAAAAAAAAAGGAATCGAATAACTCTCACATAACAATACCACGTAAACATAATAAACAAATAAATAAATTTTGTGTTCGTCCCCCAAACCGATTTAACTATTAAGTTGCCTTACTAATTTTGTATGTGTCTCTATAAACTTTTTCTTCTTAATTATCCCAATATAATACCTTAAGGGTGGGGTGGGTGGGTGGGGGGGGGATTAGGTAATTAGAAAGTCATAAGTCTTTTAACCCTGTTTGAGAAATATTTGAAGAGTTAGATCACCAAAAAGATATGATGGGCATGTTTAACTAATTATAATTAGGTTAAATCCAGTGTAGATTAGATCACATAATGAATATTTTGCTTAATTATCCCAAAATATTACTTGATTAGAAAATCAGCCGGCCGTAAGTCTATTAATCCCTAATCGAGAAGTCTGATGATATTATATATATTTATAATTATATACCATTTGTTCCTAGAACTTTCGTAGTCATATTAATCAAATAACTAATGACAAACACTAATGGTGGATTAATTATAAAATTTTATTTAAACTAATTATAAGGTCCTGTTTTTGGTCGTGGCCATACTATATATTCGCAATAATACCACTAACCCCTTGCCCGTACCAAATATTTGGAAAATTTAGTAGTAATTATTAGTTCAATCTCCATTACACATAAGACTAATTAAAATTTAGTGCATTTGTACCACCACCATTCATTCATAAGTCCTAATTGCAGAAATTACTCTACTATAATTAGGAATTAATGCAAACAAGACTAGTGTAGTACTTTATTGTTATTAAATAAGTACATGACATGAACTTTACTCAACTTTCCACCTTTTTTTTAGTACTTTTATCTCTTTTACTTTTACTATTAAAGAAGATATGATATGTTATCATTAATGTTTCAACTTGATTAGAAAATAACTTGGGGGGTATTTAGCATTTAGTGGTGAACCACAAATTATCAATGAATATGTCCTTTTAATGGCTAAGTTAGTTATTTGAGAATATTAAGGAGACTACTTAAACAATATTTAAAACAGGTTATGAGCGATAAAATAATAAACGTTAGCGTGAATATCTGTTTATTCAAAATAATCTAACACTTAAAAATGAATGAAAAATATTTTAAATTAATCGTACTTTTAAATCCATTCAATTCAAACAACATGTGGTTTACATGTTTTTATAGTTTCTTCCAGTAGGCTTGCCATTAATTGGATTATTTTTTTTAACTTAATGCTTCACACGACTAATATAAATTTTATCCGATTTTATTTAGTGATTCAAAATTTGTGGACCCAGATGAACTGTTGGGTGGATACTCAATTTTGACTTACAAATATGTGTTGCGCACTTGCAGAACAAATTAGATTTATATATTTTTTTTAAAAAATAAGTGAGATTGACTGTTTTTCTAATTTGATATTGTACCAAACATATTTGGAATTTTAAATTACATATCGTATATATCTTGGTAAACTTCAACTGCTTTGACTAAGAAAAAAAAAGTTATTACCTGTCAATCGAATGGATTAATGGCTAGTAATTCGATTGTCGATTTGTAGCTTCGACGTGTCCGTTTATTCTTTTAATTTTAGATCTATAAAAAAAATAATTAGTCGTTAATTATTGAAGCGTCATGTTCAAATTATAAGTATTTTGATTCATAGTATCCAACTTCTTTACCAATATTATCATAGGCAGGATATTGACAGTATCCAACAGATAACTAACAAACATGAAAATATAAAAATATTATATTGTTTGGCATTTGGTCTAGCAGACGCAGCCGTTGTACAATTAATACTTGTGAGTTAGTGAGATGAAAATTTAAAAATTTAAGTACATGGTGGCAGCCTAATCTAGTTCAACGAAGTTTCAAGATAAATGTACATAAATTAATAAATTTGTGAAACTGAATTTCCTATTTTCAAATATGTACCAACCCCTAAGCACATGCAAAAAATATATAAAAATATACACAATAGAATAGGTAGTTGTTATTACGTGTTTGATTAGTGTTAAATCAATAATCAGCTATCAAAAATAATAATGAAGTAACTTGCTAGCTATCATATATTAAAATTTACGGATAGTATTAAAAAAAATAATAAAGTCGTTGATATATAAATATAATATAATTATTTATTTAATTTTTGGATGACTTATCATATACCATGTTCTATATAAAACCATGAGCTTATAAAGCCTTCAACTTAAAATGATTCAACAAAAGTTCAAGACGGAGTGTTGATTAAAAATGTGCCTATATACACCATATATTTTTTTTAGTATTAGATTTATTTTGAATCCAAATAATATAGAAGAGTTAAAACATTATGAGAACTTGTTTTTGATTATTAAGAGTTTGCTCAATAATTTCCTGAAGAATTACATAATTTCAGTTATTTTTTTAGTGCATTTTTTTAATAGAAAATTAATGAAAGACCATCAATTTTAGTATCATATTTATAACCATGCATGAAAATAACAAGTCACAACACGTGTTTTATTGATAGTATTAGTAAACGTTTGGCTATATGATTTGACTTCCTAATTTCAAGTCTTGATTTCACAATTTTAGTTACATATTTATAACTATGCATGAAAATAACTAGTCATTAACACATGTGTGTTACTGATAGAATTAGCAAGTGTTTGGCTAAATGATTTTTCGAGTTTTGATTTGAAATTAGTATTTCGTATATGATATCTGTACAAATTTTATCTCCTAAGTTATTTTTTTTTAAAAAAAAGAGATTCATAATATATATATATATATATATAATATATTATATATATATATATATATATATATTATATATATATATATATATATATATTTTTTAAAAAAATATGCTTGAACTCAATATGCATGCATGGGATTATTACTAAAAAAAACCAATGTTTCGAATGTGTTCTTATCATAAATTATAATTATTGAAGCCTTGAAGGGCATTTTGGGACCACAAAAAGTGATTACTTGGAGAAAAATGTGTCGAGAGATCTAGAGTGTGGTAAAGTTTTTTCTTTTTAATGAATATATTAACACTGTCGAAGAGTATTAAGTGTACATATTCAAAAAAAATAAAAAAATAATATATATATATATATATATATACATAATTATAACATGTGGATTAAATTAAGAAAATAAAAAGCTTTTGGAAAGAATAATGATGTATTATTAGCTTTTATGAATATATTATACTCTTATATATGTTTTTTTTAATATATATATAGGAAAGTGGATAAATGTTCGTCAAATTTTAAAGCACAAAACTGCAGTTGAAAATATATAAACAACAAAAACATTTGAACATGAGTGATTTAATTAGTGCAAAATTATTCAATGCCATGGTGAGTTTGATTTTCAAATTGTTACATTTTCTTTTTAAATTTCTTCAAAATAGAAGAAATATTGAGTCCTCAATTTATTTATTCATAACTTTTATATCTAATAAAATAAAAGGTGACATTAAGTCCTCGATTTACTCGATTTTAGGTCTTAATTGACTATTGAACGTCGATTTTAATCCTAGTTTTGTGATTTATTTTTAGCAGTGGACAACTGGGCATGTATTAAAATAACTAGTCTTACTAATACATGTGTTACTGATCGAATTAATTGGTTAAAAATTATTATTAACGCTGTGAATTGATACGAGATCTGCGTGGAATATTATATGTATGTGGATATATATACATATATATATTTATATATAATTTGTTAAACGCATTTCAAGAGCATATTTGGTAAGCCGTGACAAGCATTAAATTCGTATTCAATTTAATTTGAGTTAATTGTCTGTTTGAATGAGCTAATTCGTTAAAATTGTAAATTAAATTTTTGAATTAACAATTTTTGATTTGATGTTATTGTTTTTACTTAAAATAAAGTACTTACAAGATTATACTAATATTCTACTCGAGAAAATTCTACTAAAATTAAATTTGTATTTTTCTTCCTTTATTCAACTATCTTTTTTTCTCACTAATTAAATTTCTTGACATATAATGTCATATGAATCTAATATTTTTTTATATCTTCTAGAAAAAAACCTAAATTAATTTTTGATACACTAAAATTAAAATTTAAGTTGTCCAAAAGAATTGTAAATGACCTACTCATAAATCTAACCTAATATAAAATTGATCACAAAATACAACTAAAAGATAACTGCACATGTGTATATATATAACTTTCTAAATAAATAAAGATACACCATAAAATCAATAAATTAAATCAAACACCACTGGTTATAAAAAAAATAAATAGTGCTAGTAATAATAAATAGTGCTAGTAATAATTTAAACTTTCCCTCTGAGGAAACCAAGGCAACTCACTTGTCTTTTCTGTTGTTCCTGTGGGAAATTTTCAATTAATATCCAAACTTCAAAGCATATTATATACATGCCAAATAAATAATATATTTGGTCAAAGATTTTAAAATTAATTCATTGACTCGTTTAATCCGTCGATTATCGAATACCTCAAATTAAGTATAAGAAAAAATAAATTTATAATTTATTTTATGATTATTATATCGTATACTTTACACTAATTAGATTTTAAATTTATATACATTCATTTATTTTATCAATGAGAAAAATATAATCCAATACCCCTAGGTAATCAAGATTGTAGATTTTAGCCTAACTTTTAAATTTTTATTTGTATTTTCTACCATCTTCGTTTCATATTAGTTGATCACTTATATTTTTACATGATATTTAAGAAATTATTAATAAGAAGATAATTTTATTAATTCATTCTTTAAAAAACTTCTTAAAATTTTTACAAATAAATGTAAACACTTTAAAAAAGAATTAATTGTAAGGGTAATGCACGAAAAAATAATTGTAATTTTTTACTTAATAAGATAGATAATTATTTTTAATATAATGATCAACTAATATGAAACAAAAAAAAACTATAATTTAAAATTTTAACCTAATTAAACCCGATCATTTTTTTAAAGCATATCTTCACCATCATGATTCTGCCTCTTTTATTATATTATAGAATTAGTATAGAGTTATAATGTTAGGTTATTAGCATTTTAATATTAATATTTAAAATATTAAATTGCTTTATTTTGAAGTTATAAGAATGAACATTTGAATGGATGACTTCTACATCATCCATTAGCATTGGTTGTCCATCACTTTATTTCATTCTTAATACCTCCATTACTCCTTTTGTAACCTATGTAACATATGTAACTCCCTTTGTAACATATGTAACATATGTAACTCCCATTGAACTTATGTAACCTATGTAACTCCCATTGTAACCTATGTAACTCCTAAGGCCATTATCTTCACTATTTACTACCTCCATTATCTTCCTATTCATTGCTAGGAAGACTTCTTGTAGTA
Source organism: Solanum peruvianum (assembly GCA_027705065.1). Taxonomy (NCBI): domain Eukaryota; kingdom Viridiplantae; phylum Streptophyta; class Magnoliopsida; order Solanales; family Solanaceae; genus Solanum; species Solanum peruvianum. The sequence goes on along the minus strand of JAKWJD010001756.1, from coordinate 45,383,108 downwards.
TAAATGTGGTGGTCTTCACTTGGTTTGAAACACACAATTCATAAGAGAAAACAAAGAGTGGAAGAGTTAGTCTAAAAGAGAGTTTTATTAGTTGAAGGGAGGTGTTCTTTTTTGTGGAGCTTTGGACTCAACTCTTGTCCAGAGTTGTTGAGTTATACTTTGTGAAGGCTGTTGTATCCTGGAGGGGACAAGTCAAAGTGGACTACTGCTGGACGGTGAAAACATTTGCTGCAGTGGGCTTGAATCTCCTTAAAGAGAGCGAGATATCCGCGCCTCAGCTGAAGAGATTACTTTCTTCATTTTATTTTCAATTGTAATCTTGCAATTTTATTATCTTGTAAGTTTTTTCACTAAGAATCCAAATAAAGAAGACATCACCACTATGAATGATGATGAAACTATTTCTCATCTAGAGAAAGTGGAAAAGTACGATGGTGATTAAGGCTGGCAAACGGACCGGTTTTTGGCCGGTCCGGTCCGGTTCCAATCCGGTTCCCGTACCGGTCCGTCCGGTACCGGTTGAACCGGTAAGGAACCGGTCTTCCAGTATACAGGACCGGGTACCGGACCGGTTCCCGGTTTTTTTATCCGGTTGAACCGGTTCGGTAAGAACCGGTTCCGGTCCGGTCCAATCCGGTAAGGACCGGTTTAGCCGGATTTTTTTTTTTTTTTTTTATATATTTTTAATATTACCGTTTTATTACCGTTGGGCCCTTCTAGCCGTTGGGCTGGGGCCCAAAACGGTCAAATATGACCCCCCACCCCCATCTAACCCATTTACACTATAAATATACCATTTTTTTCAATTTTAAATCACAAATTCAATACTTATACATTCTTATACAATCTCTCAAAGTCTCAAACTCTCAATTATAAATCTCTCATAAATTATTAATTATTATATTGTGATATTGAGTTGAAGTTTGAATTTCGGAAGCTACAATCGGCATCTATCAAATCCGGCTTTCGTTATACGTCTACATTTACGTAGACGTTTGGTACATTCGTTCCAACTTCCAACTATTAACTTTAATTGTTATTTGTTTATTAATTTAGTTGTTTTATCTCTTTTATTATATTATTTTGCTTGTTTTTCTCTTAATATTTAATTGTTTTAAATTTTAACATGAATTCGGAAAGAAATAGTGGTAAAAGACCAATGTCGGAATTAAAAAATAAAAAGGAGGAATAAATAGTTCTTGTTCTAAAAATTTGCCACCTAGATATTTAGTTAATACTAATGATTATACTTGTGTTAATGAAACTTTTTTTACGTCACCAAGACCTATTGAATTTAATTCTGAAAATGAAGTAGATCATGAGTCTTTAAATAGACATTATACTAATTTTGAAGAAGAATTAGAAGAAGAAGTAGAAATAAATGAGGAAGATGAAGAGACCCCTACCCCGACTAGTCCGGTTACCGAAGTCCCTTCTTTACCTACTTTTTCAAATGTCGCCGCCGTACGTGTTAAAAGATCGTAGTAGTATGGAAATTTTTGATACAAATGAGGAGAAAACTACTGTTACGTGCAGTAAATGTAAATTGATAATGAAACATGTAACTACGGGTACGCAAGGGGGAACGGGACGACTAAGAACACATTTACGAAAGTGTAATAAAGAATTTGCTCGCCTAGATGATATAGAAAGAGCTAATAGAAATGGAACACCCATACCCGAAAGTTCTATGGGTGTTGGAGGTTCTAATATGGTTCAAAGTGTATTAAATACGTCTAACCCGGCTAGTCGAAGCACACACCGCACATATAGTAAAGAAAAAGATCGTAGAGAATTAGCTAAAATGGTTGCTGTTTGTGGTTTACCTTTTTCATTTCCTTCTCATCCTGGTTTTGTTCATTATATTCGAGAATTATATAACCCAGATTATGAAGGTATTCCAAGAAATACAATTAAAAGTGATCTTTTTAAATATCAAAAAGAATATTCTCATTTTCTTTGTTGTTTATTTGCTTATTATGATGGTAGGTATCTATTACTTCTGATATGGGACGTAGTCCTAATGGTAACGATTATTTAACACTTACTGTCCATTGGATTGACCATGAATGGAACATGCAAAAACGAATATTAGCGTATAAATATGTTGAAGAAAATAAAACCGGTTCTTATATAGCATTTAAAGTAGGCTCTATTTTACAATATTATGGAATATGTGATAAAATAATGAGTGTCGCTTTAGATAATGCTTCTAATAATTTAAGTGCCGTTGATTATTTAAAAATTAGACTTTGTCCAATTGATAATAGTTGTTTTCATATTAAGTGTGCCGCACATGTTTATAATTTAATAGTAAAAGATGGTATTTCTCAATTTGGAGTTTCTTGTGAAAAAATTAGACTTGCTTGTAATTGGATTTTTAAAGCTAAAGTAAAAGCTAGAATTACTGAATTTAAAAATCGTTGTAATGAATGTGGACTTGCATATAGAAAAATTCCAAAAGAAATATGCACTAGATGGAATTCTTTATTTGAAATGCTTCAAGTTGCTTATGTTTATCAAGAACCGCTACAATTAGTTTTTAATGCTCATAATGCGGATCCGAATTTAAGAATTGGCTTTGAAGATTGGCAAAATGTTGAAGAACTGATTGATTTTTAAAAGTTTTTTATAAAGCAACAAATGAATGTTCTGGTCAATACTATCCTACTATTTCTTCTGTTTTAGTAAACATTTGTGCTATTTCAATTGAATTTGCTAAATATAAAGGAAAAGAACATTTTAAAGATTCAGTTGCTTTTATGATTGAAAAATTCAAAAAATATTTTTTTCCCTATTCCTCAAATCTATTTGACTGCTACTACTTTCAACCCAAATTATAAATTAAGAGGTGTTCAAAGAATGGTTGAAAAGATTTATAAAAATTTAGAAATTAAAGATGATGAAACTCCTAGTGTTGAACAATGTAAAAGTAGCATTTATACAAAAGTTAAAGAATTATATAATGCATATAAAGTTATGGAAAAAAATATTCCAATAGTTGAACCTTCATCTTCTAAGCCTAAAAGTGATGATACAGATGACATGATGGATGAATATCTTGAGCTTGAAAGTGATGATGAAACTAATAATGATTTTGATTTATATTTCAACCAGGCACGGGAAAAGATTAGGCGTGACGAAGGAGAACTTCAACCTCGAATATTAAATTGGTGGAAGAATCGTCAAAAACAATTTCTGACACTTTCTAGGATTGTTCGAGATGTGCTAGCGATTCAAGCATCATCGGTCGCTTCGGAGCAAGCCTTTAGTGCAGCGAGATTTATGATTGGAGATCATCGATATTCATTAGCAAAGGACAGTTTGGAAATATCGGTGTTGTTTCGAGATTGGGTCAATGCCGAAAGAAGAAACACCGGACTACCACTATTAAGTAGCCATATAGAAGACCAAATAGATGAAATATTTGGTGAGAATAGTGATGATGGCATGGAAGCAATGGACGAAGAACGACAAATGCCAATTCCAAAAAATCTTTCTTTTCAAATGATACAAAATTTACAAAAAGATTTTAGAAAAAATTGGAATTGTTAGTATAATAATTACTAATTTACTATTCAATTCCTCCTAAATTATGTACTCTTCTCTTTCTAATATTTGTATTGTATAATTATTTATTTGAAATTTGAATAAATATACGGCTATTCGCCTTGAGTTTTTCTTTTATAATAGTCTCTTCTATTTAATTCATGTCTTTTTATAAATTTAATTTTTAATTATTTTAATAAAAGTTTATATTATAACTTTAAATTCAATATAAACTTTAAAGTTTACATGTAATTTCAAACTTAAATTCAATATAAAGTTTAAAAAACTTTAAATTCAATTTCAAACTTAATTCAATTTGAAACTTTAAATTCAATATAAACTTCAAAGTATAAATTTAATTTCAAAACTATAAAGTTTTCAATTGAAGTTTTAAAATATAAATAAATAATTAAAATAACTAAAAAAAAAAAAAAAAAAAAACCGGTTAACCCGGTTCCAAACCGGTCCAAACCGGTTCCAAACCGGTAACTAACGGACCGGGCGGAACCGGGAAACTTTTCCGGTAAAACCGGTCCGGTAAGATCCGGTACCGGTAAGAAAATCCGGTAAGAAAAATCCGGTACCGGTCCGGTAACCGATAAAACCGGTCCTGTTGACCCGGTCCTGCCCGTTTGCCAGTCTTAATGGTGATTCCTATAAGTGTCGGTATTATCTTCTAAATTGTCTATCTGATAATTTTTATGATTTTATGTAGAACTTACTCTAGTGCAAAGAAAATTTGGAAGGCATTGCGAGTAAGTATGATACCGAAGAGGCTGGAGCGAAAAAATATGCAGCTAGTAGATTTTTTCGTTTCCAAATGGTGGACAACAAATCAGTGGTAGATCAAGCTCAAGACTTCATCATGATTGTTGGAGAGCTTAGGTCCGAAGAGGTAAAATTGGAGATAACCTTATTGTTTGTGGCATAGTGGATAAACTTCCACCTTCTTGGAAGGAATTTCAAAAAACTATGCGCCACAAACAAAAGGAAACCTCTCTTGAAACCTTGATAATGAAAATCCGCATGGAAGAAGAAGCAAGAGGCCAAGATGCACTTTTACAAACAGAAAGAAAAACATCACATCGAAGGTAAATTTAATTACTTTGAATAATGCTAATCCTTAAACTCACAAAAATACAACTTTAAACCCTAAGAACAAAAAATTCAAGAAAAATAATGGTAGACCTCCCAAGAAAAATAATGGTGAAAATCACCAAGCACAAAATCAACAAGTTCAAGAAAAGGGACCATGCTTTGTTTGTGGCAAGAGTGGGCATATTGCTCGATTTTGCAGATTCCGGAAACGTGGTCCTAACCCTCAGGCAAACGTTACCGAAGAACCTTTTGTGGCGGTGATTACCGACATAAACATGGTTGAGAATGTTGATGGATGGTGGGCTGATTCTGGTGCAAACCGTCATGTCTGTTATGACAAAGACTGGTTTAAAAAATAAACTCATTTTGAGGAGCCCAAAACCATCATGCTTGGTGATGCTCACACTACTCAAGTGCTTGGAAAGGGAGATGTTGAATTGTGTTTTACTTCTGGAAGGATATTAACATTGAAAGATGTACTTTATACTCCTTCTATGAGAAAAAATTTGATGTCTAGTTTTCTTCTTAATAAAGCAGGCTTTAAACAGATTATTGAATCTGATCAATATGTAATAGTGAAGAAAGGTATTTTGTGTGGGGAAGGGGTATGCATGTGATGGGATGTTTAAGTTGAATGTTGAAATGAATAAAACTTCTACTTCTGTTTATATGCTTTCTTCTACTAATTTTTGGCATGCTCGTTTGTGTCATATTAATGATCGTTATGTTGGAATCATGAGTAGTTTAGGATTAATCCCAATGGTTAAAAAGAATTTTGAAAAGTGTGAGGCTTGTAGTAAAGCCAAGATCACTAAAAGGCCTCATTTTCAAGTTGAAAGAAAAACTGATTTGTTAGAATTAGTTCATACTGATATTTGTGAACTTGGTGGAATTCTAACTCGTGGAGGTAATAGATATTTTATCACTTTCATTGATGATTTTTCTAAGTTTACATATGTTTACTTGATGAAAAATAAAAGTGATGCTTTTGAAAATTTCTGAACTTATCTCAATGAGGTTGAAAATCAGTTTGGAAGAAAATAAAAAGAATTAGAAGTGATAGAGGCCGTGAATATAAATCAAATGAGTTTAATTCTTTTGTTAGATCATTGGGAATAATTCATGAAACTACTCCTCCTTACTCTCCTTCGTCTAATGGAGTAGCAGAAAGGAAAAATAGAACTTTGGTTGAATTGACTAATGCCATGCTTATTGAGTCACATGCACTTTAAATTTTTGGGGTGAAGCTCTCTTAACTGCTTGTTATGTGTTGAATCGTGTTGCCTCATAAAAAGTCTAAATTGACACTTTTGAATTGTGGAAAGGTTACAAGCCATGTTTGGGATATCTAAGAGTTTGGGGTTGTCTAGCCTTTGTGAGGCTAATGGATCCCAAGATTACAAAGTTGGGTAAGAAAGTTACTACTTGTGCTTTTCTTGGTTATGCTTCAAATAGTACAGCCTATAGATTTTTTAATCTTGAAGATAATATTGTAATAGAATCTGGTGATGCTATTTTTCATGAAAATAAATTTCCTTTTGATACTAAAAATAGTGGGGGTCAAAGGATTGAACAAAATATTTTGTCACTACCTAGTTCTTCTACTTCAACTTTGAAAAATAAAGAAGTTGTTGATTTTGAGTTAAGAAGAAGTAAAAGAGCTAGAGAGAAAAAGATTTTGGTCCTGATTTTTATGTGTTTAATATTGAAAATGACCCTCTAACTTTGAAAGAAGCATTATCTTCACATGATTCTATATTTTGGAAAGAGGCTGTAAATGATGAAATAGAATCTCTAATTTCTAATTAAACTTGGAAGTTAGTTGATTTACCACCGGGTTGTAAAACAATTGGTTGCAAATGGGTCTTAAGGAAAAAGTTGAAACCGGATGGTTCTATTGATAAATACAAGGCTAGGCTAGTTGCAAAAGGTTTTAAACAACTAGAAGGCCTAGAATTTTTTGATATTTTTTTCTCCGGTAACAAGAATTACATCCATTAGACTTTTAGTTGTTATGACTGCAATTTTTGATTTGCAAATTCATCAAATGGATGTAAAAACTGCTTTTCTCAATGGAGACCTAAATGAAGAAATTTATATGGACCAACCCGAGTATTTTGTTGAAGCAGGCCAAGAAAGCAAAGTATGTAAACTTACTAAATCCCTATATGGCTTGAAACAGGCACCAAAGCAATGGCATGAAAAGTTTGATTCCTGCATGATTGAAAATGGTTTTAAAACAAATGAGTGTGATAAGTGCATATATCATAAGTCTTGGAATAATTCACATGTGATCATTTGCCTATATGTTGATGATTTGTTGATCTTTGGCTCTAACATGAATGTTATTGATGAAGCTAAAAATGTTCTTAGAAGCCATTTTGATATGAAAGATCTTGGTGAGGCAAATTTTATTCTTGGAATAAAAATAACAAGAACATGTGAGGGGATTTTCCTTGACCAGTCACATTATGTGAGAAAATTTTGAAAAAATATAACTTTCATGATTGCAAGCATGTGGCTACTCCTTTTGATTCAAGTGTTCACTTATTTCCTGTTGAAAGTGAAAATGATGTAATAAATCAAAGGAATATGCTAGTATAATTGGAAGTTTGAGATATGTGACTGATTGCACTAGGCCTGATATTGCATATGCAGTAGGAGTACTTGGCAGTTTACAAGCAAGCCAGGTAATGAACATTGGCATGCTATAACAAGAGTTATGAGATATTTAATTGGAACGAAAAATTGTGGTTTGTTCTATAAAAAATATCCTGCTGTACTTGAAGGCTTTTGTGATGCGGATTGGAACACTTTGTCAGGTGATTCCTGTTCTACAACTGGTTATGTCTTTACTTTAGGTGGTGGTGCTGTTTGTTGGAGATCAAAGAAGCAAACTATAATTGCTAACTCTACCATGGAGGCTGAACTAATTGCTTTAGCTTCAGCTAGTGAGGAAGCGAATTGGTTAAGAGATTTATTGTTTCAAATTCCTTATTTTGAAAAACCAATTCCTCCTATTTTAATTCATTGTGATAGCACCGTGCAATTGGTAGAGTTCAAAATCGTTATTACAACGGTAAATCCAGACCTATAAGGAGGAAACACAGTAATGTAAGATCGTATTTGACAAATGGTACCATTAATGTTGATTATGTCAAATCTTGTGATAATCTTGCAGATCCTCTTACAAAGGCCTTAACAAGAGAAAAGGTCTGGAGCACATCGAGGGGGATGGGATTGAAGCCTACAAATCCTTGAGTCATATATGAGGAAACCCAACCTGGGACTAGAGATCCTATAACCAGGTTCAAAGGGAAAAAACTAATCATATGATGACTTGTTGTGAAAAAATGCACTATTTTTTTTTCCCTCCCTATGATGTGAGTGCATTATTTCCTGTAGTTTGTGAAGGTTGAGTTGATAAAACTCTTAATGAATATCTGTAGTCCGTATGGGTGGAGTGTTAATCTTACAGGAGCACTCTCGACAGATTTCACCTATGTGATGTGTGGAAGTAGGTCGCTTCCTATGAGAAGGGGCTTATTCTCAAATGCACTCATGAAACCGGGATAGCACATGGCCATAACGTGCTGGCTGTTAAAGCTCATGTCAACACCTTGATTATTATGTGTGAGCAGTGATATTTTATTTCCCTTAAGCAGTCATAGTTCAAGTCTGAGACCACTACGACTCTGGAGTAAAAGTTACTGTTTCACTAAGTGGAGGTTCAATGCAGAGCACACCTTCATTATGCATAGTAGTCTTCCTTCAACTGATATACTCTCTTATCTAAATATTAAAATGAGTGGGGGATAAATAGATCGCAAGAATAATTCAAATATTAAATTTATTATTTTTAAAAATAAATTTAAGATGTATTTAATGTCCTTTCTTTTACTTTTTCCAATAGCTCACGTATTTGTCCATGAACGTTATTGTCGACGTTTTGGAACAATAATTTTATTAGATACTCTTGAAATGGACGTTAAGATCCCCTTCTTAAAAAAATTGTCTTAGATATATTTAAATGAAAACTAGGATAAATATATCTTTCAATAATTCTAAATGGTATTCAAATATTCTCTCACCGTTTTAAATTTATAACATATATATATACATCATTTATACTAAAGAACATACATCTGTCACAATCTTATATATTGTTCCGACATTATTTGATAGATTGACATATAAGATTGTGCCACGTGTCTCTATTTAATTTTTCGTTAAAAACAAACATATATACTCGAATTTTTGGATGACAAGGGCACCAATATCCAAAGAGTATAACAGATAATAATTACATACCTTTTGCGACAGTTTAAAAGTATATTTGTCATTATTCCCTTTTTTAAAAAAATAATTTTTATTTTTTAGTTATACCCATAGTCGAGGTAATGACCTCTATCATCTTATCTTTTCATCATCAACATAAATATACTCAATAGCCTAATAATTTAACGATTTAAAAAAATAACATGTATTTATTTTGTTTGTAGGTTATTGATGACTTAACTTTATAAGACGAAGAGTATACATATCTATAGAGAAAGCAAGCAAATAACTAACGCACAAACAAAATTTAACAAGCACCTAACTTCTTTTAATGAACATGTATTTATTGTTTTTAATCCTATGATTTTTTTAATATAGATATCTCTACGTATTTTTTTCATCCTATGATTTTGTTATTATTATTATTATTATTATTATTATGTACGGTAATATTGACTCACTTACATTAAAGAACATACATGTGTTATAATCTTATATATCGTCCCGATATTATTAAATAGATCGACATATAAGATTGTGTCATGTGTCCTTATTTAATCTTCCGTTAAAAATGGACATATATACTCTAATTTTTGGATGACAGGAATACCAATATCCAAAGAGTATAACGGATGATAACTGCATACCTTTTGCGATAATTTAAGAATATATTTATCATTATTCCCTTTTTAAAAAGATATTTTTTATTTTTTGTCATACCCATAGTCGAGGTAATGACCTCTATCATCCTATCTTTTCATCATCAACATAAATAATATACTCATTAGCCTAATTAATTTAACGATTTTTAAAAAATAACATATATTTACTCATATCTTATTGCTTGTTGGTTATTGATGAATTAACCTTACGAAACGAAGAGTAGTCATATCTATAGAGAAAGCAAGCAAATAACTAATGCAGAAACAAAATTTAACAAGCACCTAACTTCTTTTAATGAACATACATTTATTGTTTTTAATCCTATGAACATGTATTTATTGTTTTTTATCATTATTATGTATGGTAATATTGACTCGCTTAATTAATTTAGCAATCTAAAAAATAACAGTAGATATAGACTCACGTCTTATTTCTCGTTGTAAGCTATTGATGATCTAACTTTACGAAATGAAGATTAGACATATCTATAGCGAGAGCAAGTAAATAACTAACGTGCTAACAAAGCTTGACAAGCACCTCACTTCATTTAACGAACATCAACCTTAGACACTATTGCGCTAGTATGAATTTATTGTTTTCAATAACTATTTCGGTCCCCAATTGTGCTTGTTCCTTTCTTTACCAATTCTCGTAAATAACTAAAATCATCTTTCTTAGGCCAAAAGAAAAAAGTGTCCTCATTCTATCATCATGCTAATACTTACTCAATGCCAAACTTGAAACTACTAGCAACTGTCTCTATACTTGCATAAATTCAACTCTCCAAAAATATCTTCATTAAGATATTTATGTCATCAGTCCACTTGTGCACCATGCTTTTTCCGGAAGTCGTTTGGATTGAACACAAGCTAATTATGATATAATTAGTTATATCGAGATAGTTATGACGGAATTAAGTGTGTTAGAAATCATTTTTTGTTGGTTGCTTGATCTATTATAATCAAATGATATGCATAATATAATTTCTAAAAGAGAAAATGGTCTCCGTTGAACGTTTGGTTCACTCATACTCTAGCCGTCCAAATTTTGGCTCAAATATGTCCTTATAGGCGTTAATTGATATGCTGGACATATCCAGGTCATTTTTGTTTCTTTAAATGTTATATGGAATTGTCATGTTATTTATATGAAAATGGAAAGAGATCAATTATGTCATGGCAAAATGACATGACAATTCCATGTGACATTTAAAGAAATAAAATGAGTAATTTTTTTTTGGCAAATCACGAAAATGCGTAATTTATTAATAAAAAATAGAAAAAATATGAAACAAATATAAAATTTACGTAAAAAATTCACGAATAAATATATGATTCATAATGACATGACAATTCCGTATGATATTTAGAGAAATAAAAAATGAGTTAGGGGCATATATGAGCCAAAATTTTGGACGACGAGGATATGTGTGAACCAAACATTAAACGAAGGGTATATATCTAGACATTTTCAAATAGTTTAGGGGGCATATTTGACACTTTTCCCTTTCTAAAAATAAATTGTTTGTTTATAAAAGAGGATTAAAATGTAAGCTTTTGTTATTTTACATTTTTATCACGAGATAAGTTATCTTGGAATTAATATTCCACCCACAGATAGGTATAACTTATTCCAGTCATAATTATTAATTCTGCAATAAGTTATCCCACACTTTGTAACCAACCAAATAATTCATGGGTACGTACTAAAAATTAATCTCAAAATTATTTTTTCTTATCTATTACACCAAACGATCCTTAAGAGCATGTATGTTTGGATTTTTAGCTATAATTTTTGATATTTTAATTGAATAATGATTGTTCATAAATATCTTTTTATTTTATTCAAATACTATAAAACTATTTAACAATTATTTTAATTTAAAATCACCTAAAATAAATCAATTCAAACTATCAGTGGTTGAATTACCAATTACCAATACTTTTACTGTGTCACATGCAAAAATAGCTTTAAGAAGAACAAAGAAGGACCACTTCAATCATGTTCAAAAATGAGCAAAAGCAAAAGCGTAATAATAATAATAATAATTTTTTTTTTTTAAAAAAAAAATACAAAACAGTCCATAAAAATGTCTGTCAACACACACATCACCATATAATAGTATAATTTACAGATGAATTTTGCTAACAAAAATTTAAATTATACTTACCCGGACGTAGTAGAAAAATCTATATGCCATTAACCTATTTTAATAAAATTAATTAGTTTAATACAAATGGAAGGAATCTTATTTTATTTGGGACATGTGTTAAATCCCATGCTAATAAAACTAAATAAAAATTCTTTTTGATTAATAATATATATATGATATTCAATTTCGAACAACTCAGCTGCAGGTGATTTTTTTTTTAATTTTCTTTTTTTTTTATGTAGGAGCCGTTAGTTTAGGAAAATATTTATGAGCCACTATTTTTACGAAAAGGGTATAAATGGCCCCAATTTTTAATGGAGGGTAATGAGCTTATTTGGATTAGCTTTTGAGAGGTGAAAGTAATACTTTGTTAATTTTTAAAAAAATCTATTTTATAAAGGTTAAAGGGTTAAAAATGTTTTTAAACTATGTGAAAAGAATAAAAATACATTTTGTTTATAGTTTACTCAAAAATATTTTTATCATTAATATTTTAGTTTTAAAATATCCTTAAACTATGAGAAAGAAGAAAAAATTTCCCCGTTTGTAGTTTGATCCAAAAAAGTTTGTCATTAATACTTTAGTCCAAAATGCCATACTATTATTTAATAGGTCAAAAAAGTTCATTAAATATATTATTATTTTCCTTTTGACATTTTTTTTTCAATTAATGTTTTTTTTTAAAAATAGCAAATGTTATCATACTTTAATTCAAAAAAAATATTTTTTATTTTATAATCAATATTTTTATCGTTATATAAATATAAATTAATGATAGATATACTATAATCTTATATATATGACATATTTTCTATCGAAATGATATAATAAATTATTATATTTTAATTGATAAAATGAGATTAAGAAGAAAAAAATAGTTTGTAAATTTTTACTTGTTAAAGTGATCTTAGAAGAAAGAAAATAAGAACAGTATTTCTTAAAAATATTTTAATTAGAAAAAAGATATGTTTAAAAAAATAATAATATATTTATTTGAAAAAGACATTTTTGATCCATTTATAACTATAGAAGCATTTATTGACCAAATAATTGAAGATAAATGCAATTTAAGAGGACATTTTTTACCCTTTTCTCTTTTAAAACAGTGAGGTGTTTGGTCAAGTGCTTGCTTCCAAAAAGTAGGAGATGACGAAGATTTTCTAAATACATTTAAACGTTTTAATTATTTGTTGATTAATTTTAAAAAATGATTTCTAACACATAGTTTTAAGGATAATTTTAAACACTTTTCAGGATAGAATTAACAATTTACCTCACTTATTTTAACCCATAAGTTTGCATTCACTATTAAGAAAGTGTTTGAAATACGATATAAATTTTTCATATAAAATTATGAAAAAAGTTAATATTTGGATATGTGATATGCTAATTTCATTTAATGAGACGATCTTCATATTATTCAAAAATCATAATTTTGGGAATTTCAAATAATGATTTGAGAGTTTCAAATTAAAAAAATATCGCACGAATTTATATATTGTAAAAACAACACCATATATATTTAATAATCATTTATTTTATATGTAGATAAAATTTATCATTCATATTATTACTTTTTAAGCCATTTATATCTCATATAATGATTATTCTCACTAATATAAAATATTATTACTTCAAATGAATTTTGACATTATCTTTTATATGCACTAAATTCATTATTTATCATCAAATATATTTATCAATCATTGACCAATTAATGGCTCAAAGGGACAATCTTTTCAGTCTACTGAACGCAAATGCAAGTTAAACATGAGAAGATTATCTGTACTATGTAGGTGAATCATATTAAACAGTAAAGTCTAGTACCACACCTTATGTATAATTTTATTTGTTATTGAATTAAAGTTTAATTAATAAATACTGTATATATTAAAAATATTTTTATAATTATATATTATGCGATTTTATAAAATTATTTCTATTTAGTAATATTATATATAAATAATTAGGACTATTTTAATAGTTTCACAACTTACAATTTTTTTTATATTTATAAAAAAACAAATTTATATAAATATTCAACTCGCATGACCAAATAAACCTTTAACTTAAATCTGATAATTTCATATTACATTTAATCGGACCCTAAAATTGTTTAAGCAAGAATCTGACCCAAAAGGGATGGATCACGTGGTTGTTGGTAGCACGTGACATATGAAGTATACGTACAAATAATTTTATTCACCTTCGATTTACTAAAGGTTGTATAGTATAATTTAATTCACGTCACTAGGTATTTTATGCATATAGTAGATCAATACGATTTAAATATAGAGAATGTTAGATATAAGGTAGTTCAATTTTGGTCGAATTTACTGTTACGACACTAAATTTTCATGAAAATTTATTACTTCCTTGAACTAGTTAATAGTGTTGTTTTTGCCCCATAAATTATTTAATGATATATATATGCCCACGTGAACACATTACTATATATATTTTCACATTATTTTTATGTCCAAGTGTACAAATATATATGTTTAAAATACGGTATTAAATAGTATACAAAGATAATAAATCCCCATGAAAGTCTAGTATCACAACAGCAAATTCGATCAAAATTGAAATATTTTTCAAACCTTTATTCTTAAATATAATAAAAGTTCGATCTCATAATCACGTGAATTATAAAAAAAATTATCCATATTTTATACATAAAATTTGAATTTGTCCCAAATATCTTTTAAGAAGGAATTTAGTTCTTGTGCTTGTATCCATTTTTGTGTCTACTCCCATTTATCCAATTCACCAGTCAACTTGGCTAAGTAAAATTTGAACAAGCCCTTCTTTTTTTCCAATCAAACAATATAAGACTCCTTCTATAAAAATAAAATAAAATAAAACTGTCCCTAAACAAGAAAAAATCAAAACAAACAAAACTAATTACTACTACCCTTTAGCTCTAAATAATAAACTTACAAGACAGAGAAAATAAAAATGAGGAGGTAGGCAGGTAGCTAAGTAGTTGAGGCATATAACAAATTATTTGGAAATCTAAATTATGGATTTAAAATTGAGTTGAGCAAAATCTGGACAGGTTATTATATGCTAATTTAATAAATAAGTTTATTATTAATCCGGTTAATTTCCTTTTTAGATGAAAAATACACTAAATGATAAGATTTCTAATGCTACGTGATTTTGACGAACCTAAAATATATTAATTTCCTGCCTCATTTTAAAAATAAGTTACATGAAATTACTCATTTGCATGCTATACATGCGGTAATATCCTCTGTTTCAATAATTTTTGACTTTTTCTTTTGTAACAAGTTTAATAAAAAATAATATTTTTCTTTTTTAATAACTCTTTAATTTCAACTTTTAACACGATATATTTAATAGCATAAGATTTAAAAATATTTTAAAATAAATGATAAACATTAAATTTTAAATTACAATATGAAAAAGTATTTTTTATTCTTTTAAAATAGTGCCAAAGTCAAGATAGATAGTATTAATTAGTAATATATTATATTATAGCATATTTCTGACATTTTAATAATTTACATTTATTAGTCAAATTAATTAATTAAAACAAATAATTTATATTTATTGATTTAAAAAAATTGAATAATAATAAAAATAATATTTACTTAATTTTAATGTGATGTGAAATTAATAATGATGATATAACATATGAATATAAACGAGGGAGTATTAATCGTCCAAACAAACTACAAATAGCAGAGGGGCGAACAACACGCGGTGGGCGTGTCCCCAAATTGTAGCGCGCCAACCGCTTTTCACTCTATAAATACATTTCTTCTACTTTCGCTTCTCCACACAAACCAGCACTGCTTAATACACATTTGACTTTCTCTCTCTCTCATTTCTCTTTTTTTTTTTCTTTTCAAAAAGCCGGTGTTCCTGCCGGAAAATCAACTAAATTTTACAATGGACGTTCGCCGGCGACCTGTTAAGCCTTTATGCACATCAAAAGATGCTTCCGCCGGCGAACCTCTGAAACAACAACAACTTTCTTCTCCTAAAGCATCTGACGCGCTTCCACTCCCATTGTACCTAACCAATGGGTTGTTTTTCACCATGTTTTTCTCTGTTATGTATTTTCTTCTCGTAAGGTGGCGTGAGAAGATCCGTAATTCGATTCCTCTTCATGTGGTTACCCTTTCTGAATTGTTAGCTATGGTGTCATTGATTGCTTCCGTTATATATCTATTGGGTTTCTTTGGGATTGGGTTTGTTCAGTCGTTTGTGTGCAGGTCGAATAGTGATTCATGGGATATTGAGGATGAGAATGCTGAACAGCTAATTATTGAGGAAGATAGCCGCCGGGGACCATGTGCTGCTGCAACTACTCTTGGTTGCGTTGTGCCTCCGCCACCTGTTCGAAAAATTGCCCCAATGGTTCCACAGCAACCTGCCAAGGCAGCTTTGTCCCAAACGGAGAAGCCTGCGCCAATAATTATGCCAGCATTATCGGAAGATGACGAGGAGATAATACAATCTGTTGTTCAGGGTAAAACACCATCATATTCTTTGGAATCAAAGCTTGGTGATTGTATGAGAGCTGCTTCGATTCGAAAAGAGGCGTTACAGAGGATTACAGGGAAGTCATTGGAAGGGCTCCCATTGGAAGGATTTGACTATGAGTCTATTCTTGGACAGTGCTGTGAGATGCCTGTAGGATATGTGCAAATACCGGTTGGTATTGCAGGGCCTTTGTTGCTTGATGGGAGAGAGTACTCAGTGCCAATGGCAACTACAGAAGGATGTTTAGTTGCTAGCACCAACAGGGGTTGCAAGGCTATCTTTGTCTCTGGTGGCGCCAACAGCATTTTGCTCAGAGATGGGATGACAAGAGCTCCGGTTGTCCGGTTCGCCACCGCCAAAAGAGCCGCTGAGTTGAAATTCTTCGTTGAGGATCCCCTTAACTTTGAGATTCTTTCTCTTATGTTCAACAAGTGAGTTTTCTTCTCATGATTACGTATATTCTTATTGTTTCTTCTATGATAAATAGCTATTCGTAAATGGTGAGCTTTTTGTTAAAAGATTGGAGGATGCTTACCATTTTAGCAATCCGTTGTTGGTGAGAGTTAGTATGAAACAATTAAGACAAAGCATTTAAGTTTTGCTTCTCTCTTAATTCTATATCTTGATTCAATATTTTCTGTTACAAATTCTTTATTCACCAGCAAAGAGAAAAGAAATGATTTGTAATATCTAGTATCCTAATTGAAGGCTTATGTTAAAAGTTACATGTCATGTGCATTTTATTCAATATTATGTTTTCAAAATTTAAAATTTGTTTCTGTAATGGAAATTTTTGCAGATCAAGCAGATTTGCTCGATTACAGGGCATTCAATGTGCTATAGCTGGTAAAAATCTGTATATGAGATTTAGTTGTGGCACTGGTGATGCAATGGGAATGAACATGGTATCCAAAGGTGTCCAGAACGTTCTGGATTACCTTCAGAGTGAATATCCAGACATGGACGTCATTGGCATATCTGGTATTATTCCATCTACCTGTTTATGTATTGTTTTTTTTCGCAACTTGATGCTAGAGATGTTTATTTAATTGAGAATCATGTGAAATATTGACAGGGAACTTTTGTTCTGATAAGAAGCCAGCAGCAGTTAACTGGATTGAAGGTAGAGGAAAATCAGTAGTTTGCGAGGCAATAATCAAGGAGGATGTAGTGAAGAAAGTGTTGAAAACTGAGGTTGCTGCTCTTGTGGAGCTGAACATGCTTAAAAACCTTACTGGGTCAGCCATGGCTGGTGCCCTCGGTGGCTTCAATGCTCATGCCAGCAACATCGTCTCTGCTGTATATTTGGCCACTGGCCAAGACCCTGCTCAAAATGTTGAGAGCTCTCACTGCATTACTATGATGGAGGCTGTAAATGATGGCAAGGACCTCCATATTTCAGTAACTATGCCTTCTATTGAGGTATACAACCAACATGCTCCTATTATTATTCTCTCCATTTCATATTAGTTGTGTACTTTACTAAAAATAATTGTCTCAAATTAGTTACATTTTACCATTACAATATCATTTTATGGATGTCTAGAGGTGAAAGTGAACAACTAATATGAGACGATAGCTGACTAGTGCATGTAGGGTTTGATTTCATGAGATGTAGAATAAGTCCAGATGAAATATTGACATGTAGCATCCTTGACATTTAATGAGTGAGAACCTGTCATTGTAGCAGGCAGGTTAGGTGAAGGCAGAAATATTAATACTGTCCTGAGTCAGTCCATAATTAAGTGGCATGCGAAGGAAGAGACAAAGTTGCACATGTTTTATACACATTTCTTTAAGCGTAGCTAATTTGTCCTGTGAATTTCAGGTTGGTACCGTAGGTGGTGGAACTCAACTTGCATCACAGTCAGCTTGCTTGAACTTACTAGGAGTTAAAGGTGCAAATAGAGATGCACCAGGTTCAAATGCAAGACTGTTGGCCACAATAGTAGCTGGTTCTGTTCTAGCTGGTGAGCTATCTCTCATGTCAGCTATCTCTGCTGGCCAACTAGTTAAAAGTCACATGAAATATAATAGATCTATCAAAGATATTTCCCAAGTAATCGGTTCCTCTTAGTGTCACTCTGAGGATTAATTAGCCCCCCCTACTACTATTTCTATATTCCAATAAAAAGAAAGAATAGGAATAAAATTTTCAGAATTAGGGAGATCTAGCTGCAGCAGAAGAAGTACTTTGAACGAAAATTATAATATAAAGTAATAAATTAAAGATCTTCAATTAATAATGTGGGGAATATTCAAGAACAAGTTGGAATGTGTTGTATGTATTTTTTCTATGAAGCCATGTGAGGGTGTAGGGTCTCTTTGTTTCTGCAAATATTATATTTAGTGAACATCTCTGATGATGTTAGGTGGAAAGTTACCAGTGTCCAGTGGGGGTTAAACTTGTAATTTGACTCTCTTCTCAGCACTTGCCAACGAAGAGGATCCATCTTTTCTGTTGTATTGTTTGTAATTTAGGGAGTGTAATGCCATTTTAATATTTACTCAGAAACTCTGCTTTTGTATATGATTTATTTTTTGTCTTCTTTATTTCAATCATTTTTGTTTGTTTACTCTGGATCTATGGGCCTAAACACGTTTAAAGTTGACGCATCTGTCATGTTCATGTGAAGATTAGTTGTATTTGGGGTCCTCAAATCACCAACACCACTTTTTAATTAACTATAAATTATTCTAATTCACAATTATGGATCCAAGTCAGAAGAGAATTTAAAACAGAATCATTTACGCTAATCTTGGTTTTTATTCGTACTCTCTGTATCTTATTTATAATAATATTCTAAAAGACGTAATGAGATACTATTTACCTGGACAATAAACAAAACAATGTGCTATTCTCGTAAACTATGACTTTATTTCGGTTTTTGGCTCTCATATAGTCACTCAACGAGTAGTTCACTTAAAAAATTACCTAATTATTTTGTTGACTCGCAATCACTTTGGCACAACCAGCTAAAACTATATAGGTCAAATATGATACCCTTTTATTTTTTATCCTCATTTTCTCCTAAATCATCCTCTCTCCCTCTCACAAAATAACAATGAAAAAAAAGAGAGTATCATAGTAATGTTTAAAGGGAGGAGTATTATCAGATCTGGAACCATATCATTTTAAGTTATTTCTATATATTTATACTATGATTCTTTTTAGTACAAAAAGTTATGAACTTTTGCTCTGGATGATTATACTGAAAATTTAGATCTTGGATAACTAATTGTTACTTTGATGGAATATCATAAATTAAGATCTGCACAGTGGATTCTTAATTAATTAATGAGTACTATTACTGCTTTCTTATTTCATTTTATTTAAATTCTATACTAGAAATAAATGTTTCATCTAAGCAAATCAACAAAGTGTTTTTACTCAAGTCAAATTGCTGATGATGCTGAGAGGGAGAAAAAGAGTCAAGAATGATTGTGGGAAGATCCAAATTTGCTGTCTAATTTAATTTAAATGATTTAGATGTTTTGTTCTCATTATTATGAATTAATTCAGCAGTCTGTTACTTCCTTTCAATTAGTAATGATACATCCAAGAAATCTTATAAATAAATAAACTTCCACTTCCGTCTCAATGATTTGTATTTCTTATAAATATATAATAAGTTGAATAATCATTGATTCCAAAGGGGGGGAAACAAATGGATCGATTTTTAAGTGGGGAGGGTTAACAAAATGATTAACAGAGGATGTCATGCTATTTATACAAATCTAGGTTAAAATAAATACAAATATTTGTCAACAAAATGAAATGGAAACATCAGCACCTAAAAAGGTTGAGAAGTTTCGTGAGTAATATATCAATAATTAAGTGATTTTGAATTATAAAAAAGAAGAAGATGTTTTGAATAAATAATTCTAATTAATTGATCATCTAAAAGATTAACTCTAACCATGACTTATACCTGTAAAGTGTAAAGGACATATTCTCTTTATTTTCTGTGGAATAATCTCGTAGAGAATAGTTATATCAATGATGAAATGTGAGATTTTTTATCTTTTATTGTGAGCGCCTTTGATTAATACCAAATAAAAGTCTAACCCTAAATTGGAAACTAACTAAAGTTTGTAAAATCTGTGGGGACTAATGGGTGTAATAATAATTATGATGGGAGAGGATCTTTCGGATCAACAATTTCTTCGTCCCGTGTAATGATAAGACTGTTCCACCCTTAATCAAAAATCTTCTGTTCATGCCTTAAAAGTGTCGCCCCCAAATAAGACCTGCAGTTGGCGATGCTCCAATACGTACTCCAGTAAATAAGAAACCAAAGAAAGAAAACCTAAATAAATGTTTCTAGTGTTTTTTCACCAAACTTTGCATCTAAATGAACGCCTAAACTTATCGATTCACCTACTTAGCCATGACTATGAGCAAACAAACCTGAATAAAGTGAATAAGTAGACTCTAATGTATTCATAGCTACAAGATGCAAAATATGGAATTAAAATTTAAGTTAGTAATAACCAGTCATTGGATTTTCACATTGATATGAAACTCAAATAAACCATGAATATATACTCCCATCCTTCTATTTTTTCTTGTTCGTGTATTAAAAATAGATATTTCATTTTTATTTGAGGTTCTTGCAGACTCAATTTCTGAGATCACAACTTCACTGTCAATTGTCATTTTGAATAAGAATTAATGGCTGAAAAAAATGTGATAAAGGCCAATTAAGATATGATGTAAATGAGATGCGTAATAATGGGAAACGTTAAATGTTACAAATATCAATCGCGACATTAAGCTAGCGTTTGGCCATAGATTTCCAAATATTCTTGGCAAATATTATTTTGAGTGAATTTGGGTGAAATTTCACCATCTGTTTGGCCATAAAATTTGGGAAATATATTTCACCTTTTTAGAAAAATATGATTTATACGCACAAGTTTTAAAAACTATCAAAACTAACTAAAGTTTGTATTACAAGTCAATTGAATGTTCGTTACAACAATAACAACTAATGTCCATGACACTAAAACAATGTGGTAATTTAGAGTGAGTGCAACAAGAATTATTCCATGTATCGTGAAGCAGACAAAGTACATGACTTGTTACCTAAAGCCAATTTTTAATAATTTTCATCAACAATCATATCATTATTTAATATTCACTAAATATTTCATCACTATTTTGGTGTTCACGTAAAAATGATGTAATACAACGCAAGCAACAACTAGAGAGGGTGTTTTTGTAAAAGATAAAAGATTGGGGTAAAATTTTAATTTTCAAAATATCCCAAATAATGAGATTTGGCCCAAATACTAGAAAAAACTAGTATTTGAAAATTTGGGATTTTGCCAAAAATATTTGCCAAATAATGGCAAATTGTATGGACAAACATTATTTGCCAAATTTTTCCCAAATATATTTATGGCCAAACGGGCCCTTAATATTTGATTTAGAAGTAATAACCGTTAAGGCTATAAAGTCAATGTAAGTAATAACAATTGAATTAATTTGGTATAGTTACCATCAAGCTTGTTGCAACTTCATTATAAACCTTAATCACAGGAGTATAGAATGATCATTACTCGACTGGAGAAAACGAAAAGAAGAAATAACATAATCAATCCATTTATGTTGATCTCCAAGCTATCATATTTGCCCAAACTCTAATTACTAAGTTGAGTTCATTGATTGATGGATGCTCGACCTCATAGTTTAACAAGGGACGAATCGTCGCTCAAACAGTCATTTGATAAAAATATACGTATATTCATTTCAATCATAAACATTAGTGAGGAAACAAATTCTTAATACATAGATATCAAATCAATCCAGACCTTTGCAGCAACTCCAGTACCAGAGCTACTTCAATGGAACAACACAAAGCAATCAATCACTCTTTCCCACTTGGACACCAATTTCTTGCAAGTAATGTTCAGCATCCAAAGCCGCCATGCACCCTACAAAAGCATGCCCCAAAAGAAAAAACAAAAACAACCTTAAGCCATATGTTATCTCGAGAGGAAGGCGAGGAGTCAAGACGCAGTTTGTTGCACTCGAAGATCAAAGTGAAAAACGAAGCAAAAGCACATGAATATAATCATCAGAAGGTTCTCCATAATAGCAAGAAAATGTTTTAAAAAGAAAAGGCCAGAGGCACAATTCAAAAAATAATAATCTAGGCACCCCAAGGCGAAGGTACCAACGTCACAAAGCACAACCAACAGACATCAAATTATCTGACAAGGTTCTCCATATGTACACTGCATCCAACAGGCATCATATTTCTTTCACAAGTAAATAAGCATAATGTAAAATGCAACGCTGAATGGAAAAGGCCAATAGAACATTGTTCAAGAACGTAAACCTAAACTAAGTAGGATCCTTGAGACACATTCCAGTAAATTAGTAACCAGAAGTGCAGGACTACATAAAATATGTGAAGCATGCAAACAAAACCTACAATGCACACCATAATCATCATCCATATACAATCATGTCTCCCAGAAAATCACAACACATCAAGACATAACTAGAATAATAATGAATATGAGTTGCCCAAATAAAAGGCCCATATCATTTCTGTAGACTATCAGCATCTGACATCCTCACAAACTAAATCTTACAATTGAACAAACCTTTTTTGAACTAGAAAATCAATATTGACTATAACACATCACAAGGACAACTCTTAAAACTTGAACACTGAGTTTTTATTTTTGTAGGACTAGGAGAAGCTAAATCAACAAAAAACCATAGATATCTTTGTGGCTATAAATTATCTCACTAAAGGTAAAATGAAAAGTTTAAAGTTAAACTGTTAGAAACTACAGAAAGATGTTTTCGGGACTGACTAAAACAAAAGAGTAATACATAAGTTGGGACCGAAGGAGTATTTGCTTTGCAATCTCTCTGCCTGAGATATATCTTTAGGAGCTAAATCCTGCCTTAGAATGGTAAAATAGTTGGGGAAAGACCCATTCTTTTGTCATAAAACATCAAAAGCAGAGAAACAAGTCCTGCTTCTTTAATCACCAAAAAGTCCATTTGTGTGATGGAATTATCAAAAGTTCAGATTCTGGTTGATGCCAGTATTTCATTGGTACGATCAACATTGGTTTCATAGGATGAAAATTTTATGATTATAGTAAGTAAAACATGGGGTCACTAACTCTAGAGTCCGGAACCTATTTGAGTGACAGATAAAATTGACCAAAATAAGCTACAATTCTAGACAGTAACTAAAATAGGCTTAGCATAGTTATTTCTTCCGTTTTACACAAAAAATATAAATGGCAAAAATTAGACTCTTAACGTCTATATTTTAATATAATATGAATTTCCTTTTCCACTTTATAAAGTGTAACTTAACTTTTTCTTACCCTTCATAAAGTAGAAGAAAAAAAATTGTTTTACAAAAAGGAATTTTTTACATTTACACTAAATTATGTCTCTTTATGCGGTTTTTGCAGTTACTATAGTTTTTGGACAAATATACTCTAACTTTTGGTTGAGAAGACATTTTTTGTGATTGAAATGAAGAAAAATAGAATATTAAAGATGTTGAAGGTGCTATGTTTGATCGAGCTTAAATAGAGCTTGGAGGAGTTTTCAAATTAAAAACAATAAAAATACATAATGTAATAATTTTTTCCATTTTTATGATATGTCAAAACAATATAATTGTATGAAAAATACTGCAAAAACCGTATAAAGATACATAATCTAATGTAACATGTAAAAAAAATCCTTTTTGCAAAGTAGAATATTTTTTCTTCCACTTCATAATGTGTCAAAAAAACTTTATCTTTATAAAGGATAAAAAAAAGTAACACCTTATAGAGTGGAAAAAATGTTTTATGTTAAAATATAGACGTTAACAAACGTTAGTCTGCATTTATATTTTTGGATATAACGGAGAAAAACCAAACTAAGCCTATTATAGTTACTTTCTAGAATTGTGGCTTATTTTGGTCAGTTTTATCGCTTTGTAGCTAAAAATAGGTTCCAGACTGCTAATTCTCTTACTAACTTCCCAAATATTTCAACAATTCTTAAAAGATAGTTTAGAATAGACTTCCTACCAAGCCAAAAAAAAAAGGTTAACCTAAGCACTTGGAAAGATACCATATCACAGTCCGCTGAAAAAAAATTATTTTTCTTTCAAAGAACTTTCTACTTGGATTGGTTTCATATCAAGGCAATTTTTTTACTAAAATTCAAGACAAGCAAGAACATTAAACAATGAGAATGCTAAAGTTTCATAGATCATGGCAAGTCTAAACCGTGATTAGGTCTGCTCCCCACCCACCCCACACACAAAAAAATACGCACTTCTCTAAATACTACTTAACTAAATCATTATCAAGTAATCTATTTTATAAGAAATTCCACCTATTAAAACAAAATCAAATTGACACAGCTAAGCTGGTTGGTTCTTCGTTCTTCTTCTTCCCCAAATATTACACCTCTTTTTCTTCTCCATTAGCAGTGCATCCCCACCTCTGGAATGGAGTCCTTACCCTAAAACCTAGTCAAAGAACATCCACACTTAACTACAAGGCACAGAGTAACAATCAAGTGATACTTTAGGCGGCATGGTGCCTTGAAACCCTCTAAGACATTCTCCACAATACTATTACTTTCTTTATATAATCCATTCATTCTAGCTTTCAGTAGTTGAATACTAAACCATAACAATGTAAAAAATATCAAACAAGAGTGGAACACAATAAAGACAACCATAATATTGCTAGAAGGTATTCTTTTCTTCAGCAAATAATCAGATGACATTGCTGCAACAAGTGCATTTTCTACTTAGTCGATACAGCTAAAAGTTCTCGATACAAATGAAACATGTCTCTGCTAAAATTGTAGGCCAATATCAACAAAAGAAATGACTATAAACATGTCTACATGAACATCAATGAGAACCAGACTAGCAATTGATATATAAATTCAAAAAGGTTAAAAATTACAACAAGTAGAAAGTAGCATGGATACTCAGGCAAACAAAACCAAACCACTAACCTGAGCCAGCAGCAGTAATAGCTTGCCTATACTTCTTATCCTGCACATCACCAGCAGCAAAAACACCCCTAACACTGGTCAGTGTCGTCCCCGGCTTAGTTACAACATATCCATCAGAATCCAACTCTAATTGCTTATCCAAAAACTTGGTAGCTGGTTCGTGCCCAATGGCGAAAAACAAGCCTGAAACATTCAAATCAGACACTTCCCCTGTAACAATATTTTTCACCTTCAATCCACCCAAAAGTTTTTCCCCATAAGCCTCCACTACAGTAGAATTCCAAATCACCTCTATTTTAGGGTTACTCAATGCCCTATTTTGCATTATCTTCGATGCCCTAAATTCATCCCTCCTATGAATTATATACACTTTCGAACCATATTTAGTTAAAAAATTAGCTTCTTCCATGGCAGAATCTCCACCACCAATTACAGCCAATGGTTTATTACGGAATATCGGGGCAGCGCCATCACAAACGGCGCAAGCTGATATCCCCTTATTCCAGAAACCATTATTGCCGGAGCCGGGGAATTCAAGCCTCTTAGCCACAGCACCAGTAGCGAGAATAACGGCGTCAGCTAATACAGTTCTATCATCAGAGACAACTTTAAAAGGACTTTTAGAAAAATCAACTTTAGTTACCGTTTCAGTATAAATTTGTGTCCCAAAACGAACAGACTGCGCACGACATTTATCCATAAGCTCGCCGCCGCCGATACCTTCAGGGAAACCAGGAAAATTCTCAACATCTGTGGTGGTCGTAAGCTGACCGCCGGGAGCTATGTCGTTAGCCATCCATCCTTCGAAAAGGATCGGCTTCAGCTCTGCGCGAGCTGCGTAAATGGCAGCTGTGTGAGCTGCAGGGCCACTGCCGATTATACAAACACTAGTTTTCAGGGTTTTATGAATGTCGTCCATGGAAGAAAATTTAGGGGAATTCGCGGCGGCGGTGGTGGTGAGGGTAGCGACGGGAATTAGGTTACATGCTTTTTTGAAAGTATTTATGAGTTTTGGCCAACAGTTGCCGGTCATATTTTTCCTTTGAATTTGACTTTTGGCTGCTTAGTATTTATTTAATAGGAATATTTGAATGGAAATGTGTACACATTGGAATTGGAATTATATAGTTTTGGAAGCAAAACATATTTGGAATCCAATTACATGCGTAACTTAGTTCAATATCTATTTGGAGAATTAAAGCCCAAGTTATTCCATATTGGCGTTTAAATATGATTTTTTAATTTAATTTTCTAAAATATTACTCCACTACTACTTCTTTTGAAAAAAAATTAGACTATCAATTCAAGTGAATTTAAAAATGTCAGATTTTGAATTTTTTTAGTAAGATAATCAGTTTAACCATTATTTAAGAATATGATGTAACGAATACGATTGATCTTTTAACTAAAAGTCTTGGATTGAAATTCTAAATATAAAAAAAATAAAATGAAACGTGTTAGGAAATAGATAGAAAAAAAAAATAGCTATCTTAACGTGAAATCTAGGAATAATTAATAAATCGTCTTTGGATAAGGACAATCCAAAGAATCACATCCAAGTATATTATGATGGATTATAAAACTCAAAATGTCACCTTTTCTTTTTACTTCTACTTTCTTTGTTTTCATATTAAACCTTCAAATTAGGATGGTTTGATAAATTCAATTTGTCTGATTACATTTTAGTATTTTTTTCAATTTAAAGTGTGATGTCTTATTTGACTCAATCTGTTATTGTTAGTTTTTAATTAGATTGTTCATTTGACTTGTCAAAGTCTAAAGCAAATAACATAAATTTTGGACGATCTCGACACCACTAACGTAGTCTAGAAAGAATCAACAAAAATAAAATACATATTCATCATTTTGTTTTACTAGAAGCTTGAGCCTATAGACTAATTTTTCTATATAATCTTTTATGATGAGTAATTTCAAAACGGCTCAACCTGAGTTATAACAAGACGGAGCAACATTCAACAATTTGAATCCTTCCAATAAGCAATACAATGTCATTTAGACGTGAATGGGCCGAGGAAAGAATACTATTGATCGAGAATTTTAGGCCCAATACGAAAGGCAAATAGGGAAACAATTTCACAAATAGCCATAAAAGGAAGAGTCCATTGCTTAATTTAACTTTTAGCCCAATTGCAGTTCAATTATGTTCACAAGTCAATAATGTTGACAATTTAGTCCTGGTTTTCTTCTCTGTCATGTGAGTCTACATTTGAAAAACCTACTACACCCATAATCGTGACTGACATGTTTCTATATCTACATATTTTATTATGCATACAGACTATAGTATATAATTATTTGATTGTTGAAATGAGATCTAGTGCTTTATATGTTAATGAAATGATTCTCCATATATATTAGTTAAACAATGTTTAGCAGCACAATCTTGATGTATCAAATGAGCATGGTTGATGAAATCATGAGCAAAGCTAATTTATTTAAATCTTATTCTACAGAAACACTAAATATATTAGATAGCGTTGAATGAAGAATCTTAAAATATATATATATTTCTTCATAGAAAAGAGAAATATAATTAAAGGTGATTATCTCTATTAATTGATGATGTAATGCTTGCAAAATTGTATTTGTTGAAAAAGTGAAAGATAATATTTCTTAATCTTTTTTTGTGTGTGTGATAAATGTCACCATCTTAATTAGTTTAAGCTTTAGTTGAGCCTTGAACTTTCTAAAGTTAGTTTCTTGAAGTCAAATGTGTTTACTTTAAGTTTATATTTTTGTATCATGGTATATATATAAATTATGTCTTATTAAACATAAATTTGATTGTTAAAGGATAAAAATTAAAGACTAGCTCGTTTAAACGTCAAAACGTCCATTTTGAAAATGCAACTGTCTGTATAGTGTTGTTGGCTAAGAAATAGCCTTTTGCCCACTCTAATCTACTTTTTACAATCATAAGTATGTAACCTAATCTACTTAGCTAAAACCAAAAAAGTCAGTGAGCAAAAATGATGTGAAATTGATTAAAGGCAAAGAAATTAACTTTAATCTCATCACCAATTAAAGAAATCAAAAGTGATTAACATTATGGAGACATGTAACTAAATCAACTTTTCTAAAGTTTGAAAAATAGGATGGCGCCATAAAGTCTATATGTTCAGATTTTCAACCCCTAAAAAAAAAAATCCCTCAACCACCTTTTATTTATTTCTTTAATTTCTCAATTTTTTTACTTATTTAAAAGTTAGTCAAATAAAATGGCCTTGGGTTAGGTGGTCAGCACATCTTTCAAATCTTTATTGGTACCTACTACATTAATAAGATTGTCACTCCCAACGTGAAGTTATAATATAAGTAATTATCAAATTAATGACAACATTAATGCCATAGCACAAGGTTAAAATTTGAAATTTTTGAATACTGATATCTACTCCATCGCATCAATTTTTTTCAATATTGTTTTGTTTTTTCCCCCTAATAAAAGCTTCACTACATTACATTACATCTCCATATGCATATTTCAGTGGGAAACACAAGGACAGACAAAACTCTGTCCTATACTCCTAGGTACAAAAAATAAAATTATACTCCTTCCGTCCCTTTTATAAGTCATTTATCCTTATAATTATTGAATTATAATATTTGTCATTTTATGAAATTTATGCATAAATTATTATATTTTATCTATTATATTTTCAATAGAATAATTAATTGATTTTGTTATTTATTAATAAATTTAATTTTTAAAAATATTAAATAAGGATAAAAAGATAAAATTATATTATTTTCTTAATATAAGTGTAAAATAAAAATATGATATATAAAATAAAACGAAAGAAATATATA
This sequence comes from Solanum peruvianum, assembly GCA_027705065.1. Classification (NCBI taxonomy): domain Eukaryota; kingdom Viridiplantae; phylum Streptophyta; class Magnoliopsida; order Solanales; family Solanaceae; genus Solanum; species Solanum peruvianum. Next base: position 45,354,015 of record JAKWJD010001756.1, on the reverse strand, counting down.
CAAAGGATTAAATGATCTTTTGTTACCGCTTTCAAATAAATAGAAGAAAACGACTTTTTGAGATTTCTCAAAATATATATACAAAAGTATAATTAAGTTCGTATATAATTACAAAATAAAATTAAATTTAATTGTGTTTTGATTGGGTTGGAGTAAAAGGTGTCCAAATATAGAAGGTATTATTTTTATTAACAAATTGAATAAAAAGGTGTTATATAAGCCAGTTTTATAAAAACAACAAATAATATAAGATCCTTTTACCTTTAATAAGAAATCACTTCTTTAAAATTCGAATGTCAAAATATTTTCTTTATTAAAGTCTTGTGAATGCTTTTCTTTTAACGAGTTAATGAATTCAGATTAGTTAAGCCTTACGCATAGTACGAAAAACCCAAAAAAATCTGAAAGAAGTAAACAAAATTATAGCTCAGGCAATTTTTCACCTGATTTTGATTTCAGTGTACACTACTACATGACTAAAAAGAACACAAATACATGTGAAGTGATAGAAGTAAAAAAATAAAATGAAATCGAAGCTCAACTAATACTTTACACAAGAAACATAATTTGTCATGTTTCTCCTTTTCACTAATTAATTAACAATTAATTTCATGGGTGATGAGAACTGGTTTTTCCTCAATAGAAAGTGAATTCCTTTTAATAAAATCCAAGCAATCAGCTATAGCTTCAGCATAAAAGGAATTTGAACGTCCGTACGATTTCAATCTATAATCACAATTACTTTTGTTATAATTTCCATACATAGCACAATCTGCGTGTTCGCTCACCAAATTCCTGTTGCAGCTTCGTCCATAATATTGATCGTGACGATCTTTTGTATCGTTAAAATTATTTTTTATCAAACGAAGCGCGTGTCGATAGGATGATCTCCATGATCTGCTGAAGAGTCTGCACAAATAGAGAAATTTAGCACGGAGTCTTTGTACTGAGAACCTTCTGGAATTTAGCTTAAAACCTCTTGTAATTCCACAGCATCTTCTTCCAACTCTTTTGTAACTCATATAACCCATGATGAGAAATATTTTTTGTTGAAAATGTACTGTTGTGATGAATGAAGATTTGAAGAAAGGAGTTTGTGGAGAAAGAAGGGTGTTGTAATTAAGGGAAATATTTTAGTTCAAGTTGGTGTGGAAGGAGAGAAGTTGGGAGATAATGGTACTTATATATATTGGTTGGGTTTTGGTGGTGGGGGTGGGGTTTGATGGGAACTTTTAATTTGGAATATTGGTCTTAAGCGGAGGTAAGACTTAAAAGAGATCGGGGTCGTGATCAAGTGGTAAGTACTCTTTCAGTATCAATTGAAATTTTTATTTCAAATTTATTATTTTTTATCGATGAGGGTTGTGGTTAGAGTAGTAAATACTTTTTCATTCTTAAGCAAAAGATCTTGGATCCGAGTCTCTTTGGATATGGAGTCGCCTTTATTAAGCGCGAATCTTGAGTCCTTATGAATATACATAGTTATCTTTGTTTAGAGAACATTTTATCTTTTAATGTGAAATTTGTCAATGCAACTCTAAATTTAATGAAACTTCAATTTATGTATCGAACATAGAATGAAAAAAATAGAAAAGAGAGAAAACAAGGAGTTTTAGCTTGTGTAATATTAAAATAACTTTTGAGTTATTTTGGTGAGTTTTTTCTTATTTTTAAAAATTCTGCATCGATTAAATGATACTACGTAAAAATTGAGACGAATAAAGTATATAAATTTTAAGAAATATTTTGAAGTATATTTTTTCGCTATTTAGATACGAGAAGAATAACAATTTATAATACTTTTTATATAATTATTAAATATCTTACTTTTAATTCTAAAATATTAAATTTATCTAAATATTTTTAGTTCTGTAAAATTAATTAAATTAATTTTTAGAAAAAACCACACAATTATTTTTGGGAGGAGGGAGTATTTATATATATTATCCGCAAAAAAATAGTGAGGGTATGATCTCAGAAGATTATCATAATCTGATTATGTATGAACAATATTTTCTGATTATATTTAGTATTAATTATGTAATATTTAATGGGTTAATTCTAAGGGTCGTTTTGGACAAAATTCGAGTTGAAAAAAAAGTTTTTTTAATGTTGAAGTTGCAAACAAAAAAAATGTGGAAGAGACATTGTGTTTGTATTGTTGGATTCCAATATGCCACTAAAAAAAATGCATTTCAGTATTTTAAATATTTTATGGCCTTGAACTTTAATATTCGATATTTTTTTGGGAAATACTGGAAAACTTGTTTTGATGAGTCTTTTAAAGTGATTTCAGTAATTTTTAAATATAATTTTTTAATTTTTAAATATAATTTTTTAATTTTTAAATATAGTTTTTATTTTTTAAAATTTAATTAAATACTATCCAACAAAAAAGTTGGAATTATAATTAATATTAAACAAACTAAAAAATTTTGGTAGGGTGGTGCACTATAACAAAAATGATCATTAGTGGTATTTAATTCTTAATTATCGCTAAATATATATTTTTAGTGGCAATTGTCACTCTTTGTATATGTCCCTAAAGCCTTTAGCGATATTGATTCTAATGATACTTAATTAATGTCGATAAAGACTTTAGCATTCTTTCTTAATGTCAATATTTAATATTACTAAAAGTTATTTTTATTGTACCGATGGAGTGTAGTAAAAAAGTGTCTATTTCACGAATTAATCAAAGTGACTAGAGTAGTTGAAAGATAAGATAGGAATAAAAAAGAACATTTAAACAACAAAGCTGATGATCTAACTTCAATCATGCAATACACAAGGGTCCATTAATTAATTAATTAACAATTAATCTCGATTTCTTAAGTCTAATTAGTCTCACAAATTTTGTCTCATCAATTGCATAGTTTACTTCAAAGGCCAAACCTGTCGGTAAAATATTCTACTTAAAACATTTTTTATACTACTCTATATATGGTCTACATTACTTTTATAACTTGATGATGATTATATAAAACTAATATTCCATCATCAAAAAAAATGGACGGTACAAGTAATTTTCAAGACATATGTGTAATATAATATTATATGAAAAACATGGTGCATATAAATAAAAGCGGTGAGCAGTTTCTAACCACAAAAAGATGCAAATAAATAATTAATTAATACATAAATATTATTTATATTGTGATAAGAGGACAAGACTGCATGCATGTACAATATAATTAGTAACAATATATTTTCAATTAATTAAAAGGATTTAGTATCATCGATCGCGATCCAAAAACAGAAAATAAAATAAATAAAGTTAGAGATAACTTTCTTGAATTTATTAATCTAGTGATTTGTCTCTTCTTTCAGTTTCTGGTTCTATGTGTCATAGTTAAACATTAGGGGGGAAAAACATTAGTGTAGTAGATAATTTTCCTTATTGTACTATTGCCTAGTAAAGTAGGGAACTAATATTTTGTTGTTTTGTGTTTGTTTTTTTGATTAAGGTAATCAAATTTAGATTACTTATAAGTTAGTATAATATTAGTCATGCTTCATTGCAACAACTATATATGACTTTTATGGTTTATAAAAGGCTGGATGAATCTAGTAGAGTCGCCTAAAGAGGAGCACTATTTTTTTATAAAAAAAAAATTCCAATTCGCTTTTATTTCTCTAAGTTATACTATGCACATTCCTTAGATAATACTGATTAATATAAGTATTTTATCATAATATGTATATATATATATTGGCATATAGCTTAAAGGTTTTTGAAAATTTATATGATAAATAAACGAGGGTAAAAACAGAAAAAAGGAACTATATTTTTATATATATTAAAAATGAATTACTTACTCTTTAGGATGGATGTTGCTCAATTAGTCAGCTTAATTTGACCATCACCTTTGAAATTAAGACGCGCTTAAACTTGGGTAAATTCATTAATAATTAACTCAGGCTTATTTTAATCATGTGCTTAAATTCAATTCATCTAAACTAATTGATTTCGGCTAAGTATATAGTCCACAATGAGCTTAAGGAAATTTGTTAGAATATTAATTATTTTTAAAAAATATATATTTATTAAATTCAATTCATTTTAAATCGTCCGAACACAAACCACGGATCTACATCTTTTGGCTGTGTGCGAGTTTCCATGAAATAGTAAAGTAGTTAGCCGTAAAGTCATAATCTACAAAAGCACAATTTGTGGGGGGCTTGACAAATACATGAATTTCCAATTGCTATATGTACTATGCTACCTCAATTCAATGACTAAGAAACATACATATAGCACTCAGAAAAATCATACTATAAAATTAATAATATTGATGTGAACTCAAAAGCACATGTAGGTTACCATCTTGGACCGCAAGATGTTTTCCCCTTTTTTCATTTTCTAGGCAAGTTTTAGGTGAAAAGGTCTAGGTCCTTTGTCATCATATCATCACTTTTCAAAACCAATTTATGAGAAGTGGCATTCCAAGGTGGAGGCCAAGTGTCTATGTCCAAAACCAAAAGGGAACACATGTATCAACAAAATATATCTTAATAATACTATTAAATTAACAAATTAATAAAACAAAGAGGAAATGTTTGCAACTTGATCAATCTCATGAAGACCTACATGTTCCAAAAAGTCTCTTTGTTACGAACACATATCTTGCTACCAGCTTATATATCTTACAATTATATAGCTAACTTTTTCTTTACGAAAGAAATGAAACAAAAGATATGATAGAGCTAGCACAGTTATTATATAAGGGTTGATAGTGAATATCATGAGCTGTACTTCGTGATAAAGTCAATTGTTATTGATATTTTCTTTTGATTTGTTCGATATGATATTTATATTAAAGTTTGATAAAATTTAAATTCACACTTCTTAACATGATTTTTTTCATTTCAAAAATATTAAACCTTTAAGGGTGGAAGAATCTTGCATTGGTATAAGTTGCGAGTGAATCCTTTGTAGTTTTCGTGTTAACATAGATTTATTTTCATTTCCACGTATCAGGGGCGAAACTACCTTGTATGAAGGAGGTTCATTCGAACCTTTTTTAGCGGAAAATTATATTATATAGGATTAAAATAAGTTTACATGTATATATACTAGATGTCAAACCCCTTCGACTATCTATTTCTAACAATTTTAAACTCTCTTGTTGAAAATTCTAGCTCCGCCTCTGCGGCACGTACATACTCGCTATTCATATATGTTTTTTTCTCTTTCAGAATAAGCTTTTACACGTCATTTATGATTAATTTATTCTTTTTCGTCACATGAATCTATTTTTGATAAATTATTTTAAACATTTACGTGCCTTTTAGTTTTAGAATAATTAATGCAGTGGGCAATCTTTCAAAATACTTCATTTTTTCTTCTTGACATTTAAAAAATGACAATAAAATGAAAATACATTTTTTTAAATATAAATTTGATTAGATTTTCAAATACTTTTATGTTCACATAAATAAACTTGGATCAGTAATTAGATTTTTGAGACCTTTATAGTTCTCGTGTTAACATAAGGACAAAAAAAATAAAAAATAAAAATATTACATACAGTAGTTTTAACTAATTAATTGTACATACATTGCACTTCGATAGATTTATTTTCATTTCCACGTAAATATTTCGTCTATTCATATAGTATTGTTTTTCTCTTTCAGGATAAGCTTTTACACGTCATTTTTGATTAATTTATCCTTTTTCAGCACATTAATCTATTTTTAATAAATTATTTTACAAAATTTACGTGCCTTTTAGTTTTAGAATAATTAAGGCAGTGGGCAATATTTCACAAATACTTCATTTTTTCTTAGAAAAAATTGTATATATAGCAAATTAATAACCTAAAAATAAATGGAATAGCTAGGGTTTGATTTAATTGTGTTCTAAGACAAACGTTTGTAAAAAATTGTCAGACATCTCTTTCCCAAATATCTCGCTCGCCACTCTCCTCCAATCTCTCGCTCGCTTTCTCACTTTTTATACAAATACAAGTGTATAAAAATTATTTCTAATTGTATAAAGCAGAGAAAATTGAATAAATACTTATATTTTTGTTCCACTCTCTCCTCTCTTTCAGATCTCGATCGCCACTCTCTCAAATCTCGCTCGCCACCCTCGCCTTTCTCACTTATACAAGCAGAAGCGAAATGTATAAATTGTGTTTCTATTTGTATAAAGTGTGAGAAAATTGTATATACACATGCAAGTACATATATTTTCGTCCTATACACTTATAATTATACAATAAAAATACTCTCCTGCCCAGTTTCTTTTGTCTTTCTCTCTTTCTCGTTTTATACAATTTTTAAATTGTATCTAATTTCTCTCTTTCTCGTTTTATACAATTCGATTCAATTGTATATTCCTTGTCAAATCTCTTTTGTCTTTCTCTCTTTCTCATTTTATACAAATTCAAATTATATATAATCGTTCTATACACTTATAATAATATAATTCATTTTATACACTTCATTTTTATACAGTTCTCTGTCCAAGTGCTTTTCTCTTTCTTGTTTTATACAATTTGCTTTAACTGAATATGTATAGCGAATTATACAGTTTTAATGTTTGTTATGGAGCGCAATTATGCAAACTTTGTTATTGCATACAAATATGAATTTTTTATTTGCTATATGTGAAAGTTGCCCCATTTAAAACATGACAATAAAATGAAAATAAAAAAAAAACGTATAAATTTGATTAGATTTTCCAATACTTTTATTTTCCCATAAATTGACTTTAATCAGTTTTTAATTTTGAGGGACCTTCATTAGAAAAAATAAAACTTCAATTTTTTTCTTAAAATTTATGACGAAACGAAAGCTATTTACTGTTTGAGATATTAATGAGGGGACAAGGATTAGTAGCATAGAAATCATTGTCCAATGTTTGATTACACTAATACTATATAAGCAATTTGGAGATTGATTTGAAGTCCTTGTCTAGTGTTTGAAATTTGGACTCACATGTCAGATAATTTGTCATTATTTAAGTCCTAATCAAGTTTCAATAAATGTAATTCGATACTTTTAGTGGCAAAATAGTTAACTCCATTCACTTTAATTTTTATTTTAAGTGGATTTTGAAGTTAACAAATTAGAACAGGACGTGTCATGTTTTGATTTATTTATTATTGTCCATTAAAGAACTAACATAATTAGGCAAGAGGGACCCCCTTATTGATATTGACTGACATGTCAATTAACATTAAGTTGGCATTTTGCATTTGGTTAAAAAACTTCACATCCAATCATACTGACTTATCATAGTTATGATATTTGATAAGTATATAAAAATATAATATTAATTAAATACAATTTAGTGAAAAAATGAATTTTAATTTATTGTCTTCTCATTTTTGCAGTTTGGGTTGAAATCTAGTGGGCCTAACAGTTGAAGGCAGCATTAAGCTATGAAGGACAATCTATTGGACCGGCCCAATTCTGCCATGGCTTCAAAACCCAAATGTCATATTAGACATATACTCATGATATATATACTAATTCTACGTATAGTGTCAAATAATAACGTATCTTACAATTAATTAAGAATTTCTAACATATATTGAGGAAGATACATATAAATATATGTATTTTTGCTATTAGATACACTAAAGTAGGGAAAGAGATGAGCGAGATAGGAAGAAAGGCAAGTTAGATAGTCAGGTATATCAGATACATGCAAATACATAGGATAGTGGCGAACGAGATGGGAGGAAGGCAAGCGAGATTTATCTCTGTATCACATATACATACAAATCCATTTAATACAATGCATCTAAAATAAATCACACTTATTTTTTACATCATGTATCTCGAGATACATTAATTTAGACGTATCTAGATACATCAAAATCTGATAAAAATCATAATATCGCAATCTAGAATATATCTAAGTATTTAACTCTTAAACTTATGAAATTTCGGTAAGTTTTCCTTTAATTTTGAGATTTTTGTGTCCATGGGCCATGGCTAATGCTTACAATTTTGGTCCATTATTATTTGTAAATCTTTCAAGATTTAGGTCCCCATTAATTTACTAAGGGAACTTATAAAATATCAAGTGCTTTGTTTAATTAATTGTTATCCATATATGTGAATGTGTGACGAAATACAATATTGATAATATTAGGTACCAAATATTTGATTACTACAATAATACTCTGCTGAAATCTATAAATGACACTTCATAGAATGTAATTAGTTAACCTTCTATACATTTGTTGAAAGACATCTCATTTTCATTGATTCACTAGTATTGTACTCATATTTTTTGATATTAAGTTGTTTATATTTTAAAGGATAATTATATCAAGCTTATTCAGTAACGTAATCATCAACTATTAGCATAGAAATCCAAGTTTATTCTATTTACTTGTGTGTTTTATTATTTCAATTTGATTATGCATTTTTTTTTTGGTTTAAGTGATTATGCATTTGTTATTTCATTTTGTTGTATTATTATTGTCAGAAAGCTAAGAGTAAATAATCACGTATTTTAATCATATTAATCTGCATATTCTTTAGTCATGTAGATAAATTTAATCATATCATCTTAAAGCAAATAACTATACCAACAAAAACCAATGTGGAAAAAGTATTAAAAAAAAAAAGAGATTTAGCATACAGACAACGATAAAATTATAATAGAAAAGAAACTAATTGTAAATGGAAAATAATAAATATCAAATGTTTAAAAGATATACTTCGTAAATAATTTCTCCTTTCTCATGTATGGAACACTATCCCACCCAAATAGTGGGGACAGAAGATTTTTGTTCTAAGATTCGAAAAAAAAGTATAAACATATTAGTAAGTAAAAAACTTAAAAAACAAAAATAAAATTAAAAAATAGGGATTCAATGATGACATGAAACTTAATTTAAGGAGCACTTACCATTGTACTATTATATACAATGTATTTTTCCGAGGGGTTCGGGTGACCCCCTGAAATTCATGTGGGTCCGCTCCGAACCCGAGGTTTGGTGTCCGAAAACATAGGTGGAGCATGCAGAGGCGTATTTAAGATTTTTTTGATTATGGTGCATCAAAGAAAATGTATTAAGTTAGAACTAATTCGAACATGGATACACCAAAAAGAATGTATTAAGTGAAAATTGATACTTACTAAAATATAATATTATACAAATTTTAGTAAATATATGCTTATAATATCTAGTTTTACGAAAAAGATCTCGGGTTCCACTTCCTATTTTTTGCCTCTAAATTCACTACCGGAAGCAGGTAAAGGTTTGTCGATTCGAATGAACCCATTAATTTTTTCATAGATTATGTATTGTATTAAAAAATTAAATAAATATACATATATAATAACTTGTGAATCCCTAACAAAAGTAATTGACATCTTAGTGGTAAGAAAGGATAGTGATTTTTTTTTCACGGCACTATTGTTGTGGGTTCGAACCACCCTCCTATAAACAAAAATTTCTAAAAAAGCATGTCTTCAAATATTTTTTTCTTCCGTTTGTCAGAAAAGTTCCACATTGGAGATAAAAAATATACTATTCTTTTTATTTTTTTAAGTGAAAAAGTAATTACCACTTCACCATAATTCTTATTAGTCAAAATTTCACTTGTCAACACTTTTATATGCAATTGAAAGGATGTGAAATTTATTTTGCCATATATTAATTATATAATAAAATACCAAACAAATACTAAACATACATAAAGTTTATATATAATTTTCTTATATTTCAAAGTCTCGAATTTTTTAATATAAAAAAGTTCTTTAATTTGAATCACTTTCTCTAAATAAGTCAATATAAATTAAATATTCTCTTGATACAATATTTTGACAATCTCATAAGTTTTGACCAATTTATATCCAAACGAACTAAAGCTGATCAGCAGTGAACTGAGCTGTCAATGACACAGCACCAATATAATATTAATTTATTTTGGCTTTTCTCTCTCATTTCCCCCATGAACATACTCTGTCAACAAAACTTCTTTTTTCTCTTAAATTCTTGTCTCAGTTATTCTATCAACTGAAAAAAAAAAAAAAAAACAACAAAAATTTTTTAGAGAAAATTAACGAAAATCGCGCATCCAGTTGAAATGTTATCAGAATCAGAACCACCGGCTGCAGCCGCCAGTTTACCATCAGCAACCCCTCCGCCGCCGTCGTCCGATGAGGACTTTTTCTCGTCTGTATCAGTGGCATCGACGTCTTCCACGTCATCGCCATCCACCCCGATTCCTTCACCACCACAGCTTCATCCAGAGATCCCAATTTCATGGCCTGAAGACGGGACCTTAACCCTAGCTTGGGTTACCAACTTGATGCTAGCATTTGATTGGTCATCCAAGAATCTTGCTCCGACGGAGCTGCCATCGGTGTTGCCGGTAGTGGTGTTTGATCGGCTTGTACTAACGGCTTCCAAGATCTTGCATAAAGAACCCAATTGTGTGCATATTGATAGCGGGTCGGGGTTGGGAAATGATTCGAGGGTTGTTGTGGTTGGGGACGTGCACGGCCAGCTACATGATGTCTTGTTCTTATTGAGAGATGCGGGTTTTCCCTCTGACGATCGGTTCTTTGTGTTCAACGGAGACTATGTCGATAGAGGTGCTTGGGGTCTTGAGACCTTTCTTACCTTGTTGGCTTGGAAGGTAAAATCTTTTTAACAAATTTTGAATTCTTTGTTTCCTGTAATGAAAATTTTGAACTGTTTTTATGAAATATTTAGGTAATGTAGTTTGAAATTCCCGTTTGGTAATGTTTAGTATCAATTATACTTAGTTGATTATCTTACTTTTACTACGTAGCACAAGTTGTGTCTGGTGATAAGATAACAACTTTACTGTGTTTATCTATGGAATTTATGTCAGCAAACGTAATTGTTGATCATAATTATCAGTTTTATGTGGTCACTTAGCATGGAGAATTAGGGCTTTGTAAAGCTTGATGAGGTATTCTTCCTATAGAGATAGTTTGTTACTTTGTCATTTTCAACGTCATTTAACATTTGGAGGTTGTACAACAACAAAATGGGACGGTGATGCTTAACTTTAAAGTACCAGGTTTTGTATCATGGTAATCTGTAGAACAGGCAAATTCAGTTTTGGTTAAGCTTTATTATCCTTCATCTTCCTTTGAGTGTTGTATCAATTATGATGTTTCCTTGGTAATATTGGTTCATTCTTGTGCCTTGTTTAGCTGGGATAGGATAATATGCATCAAGTAACAGTGAGCTAGAAGCACCTTACTTCAACTTGATATTTGATTTGTGTTGTAACTTTTGAACTCAACTGGTTCATGTAATTGACTTTCTAGCTTATATCAGTCAGATGCAACTGTGGATATTCAATATTCAATCAAACTGTACATTCTTTCAGGTTTTTATGCCCAATAGGGTGTTTCTCCTTCGTGGAAATCACGAGTCGAAGTACTGTACTTCTGTTTATGGTTTTGAAAAGGAAGTTCTGGCGAAGTATGCGGATAGTGGGAAACATGTATACAGGAAATGTTTAGGATGCTTCGAAGGACTTCCTCTTGCATCCATTATTGGGGATCATGTCTACACAGCTCACGGAGGTATTTTCCGCAGTATTGCTGTCACTCCAGCTAAAAGAGCTAAAGGGAAGAAGAACCGTAAAATAGTTTCGAATCCTGATGTTACTACTCTATCTCTTGGTTCTATGGAGGAATTATTAAAAGCTAGGAGATCTGTCCTTGATCCTCCTTGGGAAGGTACGAATCTGATACCGGGTGATGTCTTGTGGTCAGACCCGTCAATGAAACCTGGACTTTCCCCAAATAAAGAAAGAGGAATTGGTCTCTTATGGGGTCCGGATTGCACCGAAGATTTCTTGAAGATGTTGAATTTAAAGGTAAACTACTTGGAATTGTATTTCTTTCTTTGTATATGCTCTTTTCTTCTTGTTATTGATATTGCCTACTGCTAAATTACTTTGAAGTTGTCTTTTAACAGAGCTTAAAGTACATTTTTATCATTTATTTTTGAATGAAATTCTACAATATATTATGTCTTGTTCGCACGGTTTTATGGTGCGAATGATGTGATTGGACGTAATATTATTCAGAATATAATCTTTGACTTTGTAGTTTTTGGATTAAACTTCAATAGCTTCCATTAAGTGGGTTGTACTGTTTGTCAAAATACAATCTTTGAATTTGTAGTTCTTGGATTCGATTTCAATAGCTCTATTTTAAACTATGTTTGATTTGAGGTGTAAGAAGAGGGGTTTGAGGAAGAATAAGGGTTGTTACTCTCGTATATACAAGGAAGTTAAAGAAGAGGTGGAGTGTCCCCCCTCAATTTTACTCATTTTCCAACTTTACCAACCCTATTAGACAACTAGGTGCAAACTAATTAATATCTGACCCAAGGCAAACCAACTACTTTATCTTCCTTCACTCTCTCTCATTTTTTCTGGAACCAATTGTTAACCAACCTTTGTGCTAGAACCATAGTTCCTGCAGTTTGAGTCATATATCCATATAAGCAATTAAGATAGGATGGGACTCACAAGTTGAAGTTACTCATATTTCTCTCTCTTTTTTGTACAAATTTTCACTAGGATATACTTTTACTTTTATGTAGTTTACCGTAGTCATAACAATTCAGTTATACCTTTGCTGTAACTTGTAATATTTTGGAGATAAAGTAAGAAATTTCCTTAAGAAAAGGGCAAACCCCTGTATACATGAAATACCAAAAAGCAGAGAACCTTGCAAAAATACATGGTTTTCCATTAATGACATCACTTGATATTTAAATCCATCAATTTTCTTGTCACATGACAGTTCAAATATTGGGTTGTTGCCTTATCTGTATACTCATGGAGTTCTGTGTTCACCTCATCAACATTTCCTCCTTTAGGATGAACATTGAAACTATACTATCAGGCAAGGCTGCTTGGGAAATGATCCAATCTTCTTTCAGATGAAACTAATTAATTATCTGCATAATTTGAGTCCACTAGAAGATAAACATAACTAATCAAAGCAACTTCAAAGATCGAATAAGATTTATTACACGTGTGACGTGTTTGACTTACCTATGCAGAGATAATGGCCAAGGCTGTACTATTTTTCAAAATATGGTGCACTCCTAGTTAGTGGACTGAAAGGCTCTCATCGCACTTTCCTTTCGTCTGGTTCCATCATTGACTTGGTTCATCAATTTGATTTCGTACCATGGAGGAAGATTCTTTTGGGATCAGTTCCCCTTGGATCTAGTAGTCAATAAGATGGACATACAAAGAGTTGATGCACCTCTTTTCAATGTCATTAAACAAGTCTTTTCATTTGTGAATAAAAGGGTCTTTTCATATTTATTCACCTGAAGGGGGCTGGTTGTAACATGTTTTTCTTGAGTAGAGCATTGGTTTTATATCCAGTTGCAATGCAATACTAGTAATATTAACCAATTTCAAACGCATGAGTGTAGACATAACTATACTGGGTGTCTAAGAAAATCATGCTACTATCTATACTCATTTAAGTAAGAAAATGATCTGGTTGTTGCCTTAAAAACTAGTACGCTAAGATAGTAGTGCCATTAATATCTGAAATTCTTTCTTTTTTCTGACATAGCGGATCCAGTGTAGCTGGAAAATCAGAATATTTCCTAGAGATGCCCAATCATTTCATTGGAAAAAGAAAAGAAAAATGTTGTATGAGATCTTAATTCTAAGTATCTGTGAACGAAGCATTTAACCACTTAAAGACCCACAAAGAAGTGAAGAAGCACAAAGGATGAAGATACTTTTACGTGACGAAGGCCTCTCACGTAATATTTGCCTGTTCAGGACTACTCTTATTTTGCACCTATACTATTTATGTTTACATTATTCATGTAGTTTTAGGTTCTTGTATTTTCTGTGAGCTTGACATCTTCTTTTGTGACTTCTATATGTGAGAAAATTGCTCACGTTTTGGTCTTTGATTGCTGCAACCTCAGTTGATTATTAGGTCACATGAAGGTCCAGACGCAAGGGAAAAGAGAGAGGGAATGGAAGGAATGGATCAAGGGTACACCATAGATCATGAGGTCCAGTCCGGTAAATTGATTACAGTGTTTAGTGCCCCAGACTATCCACAGTTTCAGGTATCTTCAATTTTACCATTCACTATATCATACTTTTTACCTTACATCGTCCATGGTCAGAGTTTGTAGTTTGTGTTATACTTGAGTATGCAGTTCAACTTTCCTTTATGAAAACCGCTGGTGTGTTTACTTTCAGATGTCTGTAGAAGTGTAGTGCGTCTTTAAAGTTGCACAATGTTACTGTTGATAGAAACTGTGTAATGCATCTGTTGATTCAGAATTTCTTTTCCTGAAATATGTGCCCAATGAGCGTACTAATGGGATATATATATAATATATATATATTTTGAAACAACGTATTAATGGTATATTAGGAGCATTTATCTTCTATTGTCGTGGCCTGTGTGCTTTCAATGATTGCATCAGCCAGATGTAGAGAAATGAGTTTAGGAATTTTTGTATTTTGGCAACCAATACTTACAAAGATGCATAAAGAACTTCACTCTTCAGTAGTTCTATATTTCATGGTATATTAGGTGAAAAAGTATCTTTCATGGTCGGAGTGGTCTACTTTTTTTGTTTGTTTTGCATGTTGCCTAATCAGCATTTTCTCACGCTTAGCTAACATTCATTTACTCTAGGTTGAAATTTGTTAATTGACCGGATCGTTGCAAAGTAAAAATCTTGCATGACTTGATCGTCAACTGTCACTTTCTCCCTTTTCGGGAAGTAGTTTGTGGGCTTCATTCATCAATATAAACAAATTTTCCGATAAAACACCAGCTGAGCTTGCTGGAATTGGCCCTTGCACAAATTTTGGTGTTTACACAGCCAATTGTCTGTTTGTCCCTTCAAGGGGTATTAAGAATATGCTGCAATTATTACTATTTGCCTAAGGTTCTACTGAAATAGATTCAATTTATGCGTGAAGTTTCTTTCTGGAGCAGTTTTTCCGGCTTGGGAATTAAGCCAATTTTCTAGTCATGTGTTATACTCTGCTTAAATGAATCAATGGAGGCCTGAAACTGCACTAGTTAGAATTGTCAAACCATTTTGAATCTACTTAATGAATCAATTTGTTCTATTGCTTCGAGAGGGTTTTCCTAATGATGGATCCTTTTCAATATGGTAAGAATAGGTAGCCATCTCGTCAAAATTAGGTTTTATCATGTTTGTTCAATTTTTTATACACTCATGCAAAAAGTTTGAAACATCTTTAGCGCCATTTCTATACCTGGAAGCTGTAGTATGAAATGGAGAAACTTATCTTTCTGTTTGTGCCCTAACTGCAGGCAACTAAGGATAGGTACCGAAATAAAGGAGCATATATTATTTTGGAACCTCCTAATTTTGACATCCCCGTTTATCGTAGTTTTGAAGCAGTGATGCCCCGACCCAAGGTATAGAACAGATTGAAGCTTTGTCTTATCTTGAATTGAAATTCATGGGGTGTTCTTTTGTAAACAATGAGTAATTTGTTTGAAATTACTTGCATTGTCATGGCTGTTTAATGTAATTATAACATTGACTAAGTTATTGTCACAGGTGAATCCATATTATGATTTTGAAGATTGCATTGATTCTGATGAAGAATTAGACTTGGCGTCTATGGCTACATGAAGGTAGTTCTCATGATCAGCGCGACATTTGCAAAGCTTAAAATATTGTACATGCTTCTATATTATTTTTGAGGTGATATTAGTAAAATTATTCCTTCAAGATTTCTTGACTGTTAGAGAGATACGTATCATGGTTTTCTACTCAGAACAGTTGCTGATGTACAACCTTTTTTTGTATCAAATTTAGACGGACTGTTTCTTGTACAACTTAATATCTTTAATGCTGCTTGTTTTTGCAACCATGTAGTACTTTGCCTTCATGCTACATACCCTTAAGAAGGTTTATCTTTCATTGGAATGTTCACAATTGGCTGCCTCTCTTTGTATTATATCAAAGTGATTGAGAATTTTAGTACTGATAGCATAGTCTGTGTTCAAGGTTTTTTCTTTGGGATGCTTAATTATTACTAGTGATTGTATTCAACAAATTGAGTATCAAATTGGCACGCTATGAACTGATAGAGGTGTATGCTAGCAGAAGGTAAATGACTTGGTAAAGTTTTCTGCACTTAGGTTGTTGCCCTAACTTCTTTGGACTATAATACTGCATAGCTCTGAATTCCTTTTCTTTTATAATTTTAAAAGTGAAAAAGTAATAATTTTTTAGGATCACTACTTTGGACCATCTAAATGAGGAATCTTCAAGTACTGATTCTTGAAGATATCTTATTCATTACTTTCTTCGTGTTTTAGTTATATAAATCTTTTCCTCCCAGAATGGTCCATATTAATTAAGCTACTTGTTCGTCAATGGGAGACTAGACCATTTGAGGTCCACTTAGTTGTGTTCTTAAGAGATGCTGGGTTCTCTTGGTACTTTTCGTCTGAACTAAAAAAAGTAATCTTGGAAAATCAGTAATCTTATAATCCAACTCAGTAACTCACGTTGCAGTATGTTGTTTTGTTTAATCCGAAAAAAAAGAGTTGTATAACTACAACACCAAAAATCTAAAAATCAAATCAGCAGCACAAAAGCAGACACCCCTGTTATTAATCCATCCCAATGCAAAAAAACCGTAGCAAAAAGAGAGATTACATCATCTGCACTACATTTCAGCTCAACAAAAATTTATTACGGGCAGCAAAAAAAAAATTCAGTTATGCAAAGCAAATGCATGTACAAGATCTCTACAAAAAGTCTAAATAAATCCCACTCAAATGCATACCCTATCCCCACAACATCAAGAATATAAATAACTGCAACATTGTTCTATTTAATGTCTTATCTCACTCTAACCAGACCAACACGTGAAAATAAATACTAGTCAATTAGCATTTTTTTCATGTTCACCCCAAGCAAATGGGGCAGCGGGGCAATGCTAGCATTTAAGGACGATCACAATCTTCCTGCTCCCACATCATAATGCATGGCTGGTCCAGGTGTATGAAATGATCCCAACATGAGGAGAAATATTAGTTCTTCAACTATGTTACAAGGAAAATCAGGTAAGCTCAGTAATCAATGGTGTCAATTAACACTAACAGCAGATTTCTTCCATGGAAGCTTTTGCTCATTGGATGAACCATCATAGTTGCAAGTGGCAACAAGTTCCAACTTCTTCAGGAACCGCCACACAGTAGAAGACCACAAATGATTGAACATACAGGAACCCTGCTAAAATAGGGAGTGTTCAATCAGCAAGCAGACTTAAACTCATCATTTTAGGTTCAGAGTGGAGAAATGCATAGGTGATCACCATGATGGCAATCTCTTCATCATCTGTTTCAGTTTCATTTAGATAATGCAATATAAAGATTCACCCTTCACTCTTTTTGGAACACTTGGGTACCACCCAAAAGATGAAGTCAATAATAATACAAGCATAACAGAATTATAACTATTAACAACCAGTATATCCTTTTCATTACCTTTATGCATTTTGCTGGACTTGTCGGTGTACTTGCAGAATCCAATCCTGGTAACCAATAGAACCACCAACTGGATCCTCAATCAGATTTGCAAGCAAGAAGAAGCCTTCTCTAGGCTGTTCACCTTGCCTCACAAGATGGCATAACTGATAATATGATCTGTCACTCTCCCTCTGTCTTTTAAGCAAACCCATCAGTTCTCTTGACATTTCATTATCTAACTCTTGAAGTGAAACCTGATTCACAATTTAAAAAAAAATCACATCAGAGAGTTAAAGACAAGCAGAAAATTTGCAGGAGCTGTCTCAAAACATCAACACAGTGAAGGCCATAGGGTTGAATCAGCGAAGAAACCAGCTGAGTGCCAAACTTGGTTCCTCCATTCCAAAAAAATGTCATAAGTTGTGTCTCAACTCGGGTTGCGCCTCAGTTTTCCTCAGTCCTAACAAGTAAAGTAATCCCCTGCACTCTCAAATATGTCTTATTCCTTCTGTTTTTTTTTCTACGCAGGGGATGAGGTGGGGGGCATAAGCAAGAAACACATCCCTTCAAAAGAGTATTGCTGCACCATAGAACAAATCCTTTTTTATGGATAGCCAAAATATCACCGATGTCCAGTGATGAGCTGTTCAAATAATACTTCAACACACGACTTTATATTTGTGTGCAAAGAAAATGGGAACCTAGATTCAGAAGAAAGGAGGCACATATACCCTATTTTTAATGATGCATGTCTGCGCCCGCTTGCACACACCTCTATTAATTCCACCAGACACCTTATCTCCCACTAGCACAGGTTCCGGGCTTCCGGCTAACTCTGCCCACTAAAGCCTTTGGGAGATAGTCATAGGACCATACACCCATGTTTTAAGGTTTCCATAAGCAAAGAAAGGTCCTCTAGGCGAATACATTGCAAATTCTTAGTGAACGTTATATCACATGTAAGCAAAAAGTGAATTAAACAAGGATTTAAGACCTATAGTCATCCTCTTTTCAACAAGAATCTATAAAAATTCAGGAAAAAAAATATCCTTCTTGACTCACTAAGTTCAAATTTGCAAGGCAACAGAAGTCATTTCTTCAAAATGCAAAATCATTATCAGGGCTAAATTGCCCATCCTCCAAGTACTTCCTTAAATCTTGACATCTGATAATTTTGTCAGAGTAACATACTAAATTTCGGTCAGTGAAGTGTAGATCTTATGATCTCACACATTGAGTGCACTTGCTTTCTCTTTTACCATATATCTCTATTCCAACTATTTGAATCTCACTATTTCAGGAAAGTGGCAGATCTAAGCACTTGAGATACAGAAGGAGTATGTGCCTTCATCAGACACGATGGATGTTATCAAAGTAGCTATTCTTTCATTGCAAACCTAGTTAGATGCTAATTAGTACTGCTGACATACAGTCAGTGTTATCAAAAGTGAAAGTGCAAAAAGACTAATGTTCTTTGGGGCTTTAAGCGCAAAGTGCAAATACAACACGGGTTTTAATGAGAAAAGTATGCTTTTAGAGCCTTGATGATGAAACTGAAGTGCCTATAAGGCAAGGTGAAGTGCTCAATGTGTTTAGTCCCTCACTTTAGGGCTTAAGTGTGCCTTTCACAACACTGCATGTTGTATGCTCAGAAAACCAAATATGCAGGAAACTTTTTTTATACCTTCAGGGAAGAGAAATCATATGGGAAGTTTTGAACCTTTGGGCCTTTAGTATACACTTGCACAAAGGGAAAGAAATCCAGTTCTGAGGCTACCTACAAACCAGAACATGAAACCAACTGGAAGTACTTCCGAAGTACAACTCATCCATATCTAGGAAAACAATGAAAAGGGAATCCCAAAAATGCAAAAAGACTAGATCTTAAGCATGACCCTGTTAACCTAGAAAAAAAAATGTTAGAATAGGAATAGGTTAATACAATCCTATTGAAATAGGAATAGGTTTATACAATCCTATTAGAATAGGAATAGGTTATACAATCCTATTAGAATAGGAATAGGAATACTAAATAGTATCCTACTTGGTAAAGAATTGTATTATAGGGTCTATAAATAGGGTATCAATGTAATAATGTAGACACAACAACAATTCAATAATATTTTTTCCCTATATTTCTCACATAGTATCAGAGCCTCTACGATATTGATAAAAAACTCAAAGAGCTTCCGCTGCCGGCGGGCGGCTATTACTCATATATGCTGCCCGTCCGGCCAATAATTATGTTAGCAAAAGTTGGGCACCATGTATCTTTCTAGTGACTATTTTCTCATATCAAATTTTTGTAGCACCGTGACATCATTCAGGTGACTACTTTCTTATATCTAATTCGTGTAGCACCGTGACATCATTTCAGTGACTACTTTTTCATATTTAATTTGTGTAGCACCATGCCATCATTCCAGTGACTACTTTTTCATATTTAATTAGTGCAGCACCGAGCAATCTTTTCGATGACTAATTTTTCATATCTGGTTTGTGTAGCACTGTGCCATCATTCCAGCAACTACTTTTTCATATACAATTTGTGTAGCACCATGTCATCCTTCTGGTGACTACCTTTTTTGCAAATCTGATTTGCGTAGCACCGTGCATCTCTTCGAACTGTTTTTCATATTTGATTTGAGTGGTACTGTGAATTTTTCTGAACTATTTTCTAATATCTGAATTGCATAGCATTACGTGTCTTTTCAGTGAATCCTTAGATTTGATTTACATAGTTCCATTGGTCTTTTCGGTGACTCCTCAAATCTGATTTGTGTAGGGTTGTGCAATCATTCCAACCCTACCCATATAATTTTTCTTTTTCGGCACTGTCGTGCCATCATTCTGAACCTACCCATATTAGTTCTCTTTTTCAATGGGGTCGTTCCATCAATTTGAACTATCCTATATAATTTCTATTTTCTAGATGGGTAGTGATATCATTCCGGCCCTACCTATATAATTTTATATCTTAGATTGTCACCACTTTAGCCATAAAATCTAATACTACGGCATATGAGCATATTCCAACCAGTTCTGTGGTGACTTGTTTAATATCGACTCATCTATTGATTCCAAATGATCCATATACTTAACACTAGGTTTTGAGCACTTTGTTGCTCAGGGGGAGTTTAGTAGCCTTGTATGTCGATTATGTGTCAGTCTATGGTTTGAAGCAATCTTTGCAGGTTTGGTTTGGGAAGTTCAACACTGGAATACTGGCATTATGCATCAAATCCAGTATTTAACGAGTAGACAAGTACATTGAGATTGACTTCAATTTTGTAAAGTCGACGAATCAACTAGCAGGTATCTCACCACGCCCCTCATCAGTCCTTGTGTTAATTACATTTGAAACAAGCTGGGTACATGAATTGTATGTACTAGCTTGCGGGGGAGTGTTAAAATAGGATAGGTTTATACAATCCTACTGGAATAGGAATAGGTTTATACAATCCTATTAGAATAGTAATAAGAATACTAAATAGTAACCTACTTGGTAAAGAATTGTATTCTAGGTTCTATTAATAGGGTCTCAATGTAATAATGTAGACGCAACAACAACTCAATAATAATTTTCTCCTATATGTCTCACAGAAGGCACACAGAATTAACCTCACAATAGTCATCAAAGTGGAAAAAAGTTAAGATTACAACATTTAGAGCTAAATACAAGAGCAGAGAACTTAAGAGCTCTTCATCATCCGATGAAAAGCAAAAATATAGATGCTTAAACCAGAAGCAACTGTGTTTTACTAATTCTGTCTACATGCAGGCTAGAACAAGGAGATAAGAAATTAATGAAATGTTATAGATTCCACAGATTCGGATGATGCAGTAATAAGGAAAATGTCAGTAAATCAGTGTGAACCCAGAGGGGCAGAAGTAGAATAAGATTTATAGACTGTACAACCTATGGAAGACAAACGACAAAGTTAAGTAAAACGGATTGGAGATACTAATCTATAACCCAGTAGACCAGAAAGTTACTAACCTATAACAAAAAGAAACAGATAACTAATGGTCCTGCATAAAATGAAAAATGAGGCTTGCCCAGAAAGAAAAAGGATGCTATAGGTGAAGCTGAGTAGAGATTTAGATCCTTTTAATCAGCAACATCTATACTGGAGACAATTCCACATACGATCCATGGAACCACTTTGAAAAATAAAATGAGAACTTTGTTTTTGGCTTCCTACATTTCATTGGCGGAAGTCTAATCAGATTTTACCATTTAATCCAAACCAAACTACGTAACTAAGTAGTTGGCATTTAAAGTGCATATTCAAATTTCATACGGCTTACTGTTTGGTCCATTCAGTACCAAACGGAACCTTCCTAATATGGTGTGATGATGACACAGCAGTCTATAAATCTTACCTTAGAGAAGTCAGCAGCAAAGTTTTCTCCGAGCAAACTCTGGATCATATTAGGAGAAAGCATTCTACCGAACCAGATGACAAACCGGAAACCATCATCAAAGAGATAGAGACCCTGGGGATCTAAGCTCTCTGTTGTAAGTGGAACCCCTTTCAAGATGTCTTTAGACTCCTCTCGCGAAGATGGTTTCTAGAAATAGAAAAATCATAGGTTTTAGAACCTTTAAAGAAAAAACAGCAACAATGTGGAAGGGCTGTCAGATGCTTACTTTTAGAAGATATTCATCTATACGGATCAACTTAGGATATAGAAGCTTCAACAATCTTTTAACGGGCAAAGCCATCATGGTATATCCAGCAGCACATCGTTCGTCAAGCTGAGCATCAGCATATCCACCGCGAAGGGCAGTTGTTTTGCATAAAGCTAATCCATATAATGGCAAGTACTTTAAAGATTCTGGATAAATCATCCTTCCAGCCACACGGTGCTGAACAGCATGGAGATTTCGATATTCTCTAAGAGCTTTCACAATCCTGAGTTGAATAGAATTTCGAGCCTCCTCTAATTTAGAGGTCAGAGTTTTCTCAATGGCTGAAAGACAAGAACTTGCGCGTAAGAAACTTAAAAGTACTAAAGGGAAAAATCTCAAAGTCACAGGACCAAATACAAGAAAAGTAAAGCTAAATTTACCAAGCCTGGTAAAAAGAGAAATGATAGCACCAGTATCAGCTAGGCGATACATTTCTCCTAAATCTGAAACAACCGGTGCTGCTGCTGTGTGTACTCTAATGCGCCTTTCTCCAGAAGATGATGTGTATCTTTTAATTGTTAAGAAAGTGTTCCAGGAAACCCTATTACTCATTCATCATGGGTAAGTTCATTCATTATCAAAAAAAAATAAAATTAAAAACTAGGACATTAATGCTTCTATGAAATATTTAGGAGGGGAATTTTCATCCTAGAATAGACATCACCTGGATTTCTATTTAAAAAGTATCTGGTGCAGGAGTACTCGAGAAAATATATGAAGTGAATTAAGCACAAAACATTTCATGCTAAAGGATACAGTAGAGCAATTTGGAAAAATACTGTCTGGGAAGTGAGTAGTGTTTCTTCAAGGGATAACTGCATTGCATATGCTTTATCACAGTCAACAGCAGGAAGTGCTATCAGATCAGTGGATCTCAGCATGAAGTTCCCATGATATGTTGTAAAACGAACACCTGAAAGCACCAAACATCTTAGTGACCTATACCAACATACACTCCACAAACTCTCTTTATTTCACATGGAAGTGAAATTCAGCTTCTAGAGGTTAGAGTAATATAGCAAGATAACCTTTTCCACATCTTATGCGCATGACAGACTCCCAAGCAGTCTCCCTTGTAAGATCTCGGGTTAACTCGTGACGCAATCTATCTTTGTGAACGGACGCTTGAAAACTTGGATAGTAGTACACCTGACCACCTGTGTACTTTGCCAGCGTCCCTACAATATAATTAAAGGAAGTTATACATCAATATCTCATGAGGACATACCTAGATATTAATAACTGTGGTCACCAAGACGATGAACTCCCATTATGAGCAACTTTCAGTCAAATAAATTGACCTACCTTAACTGTGGCAATACAGAGTACAGGGAATGTTTCAGTATACCAAATAACTTAATTTATGACACACTTTCATCTAAAAGAAAATTTTAAGCATGACATTTTTTCAAAGTTCCCTGTATGTAATTTATTTCTACTAATTCTGCTTTTGCTTATACTTCGTACAAACGTCAAAGTGAAAGAACATCCAAATTCCTCACAGAAGTCAATCAATCAGCCTTCCCTGATTGCCTTCGGCACAAGGTCCCTTTATAAAACAAGATTATGTTCGACGGATAAAAAGATCTCATAGAATTCAATGGGAAAATTTTGGGCATATGAAAGAAAATGTTGGTGTAAACTGAAGCATTCATCAACTGACAACTTGATAAAGAGGAGGATATTAGTGAGTTAGTGTTGCATGTGCAGAGAATCTGTAGAAGATACTAAGTATCCATTGTTGCATTGCAGGTTGACAACACAATCTTGAGCCCTTGCATTCTAGCTTATAGAATAGATCAAGGGTGTTACACAATGGAAGTGGAGGATGCAACCACGAGCTAGACTAGAGATCACAGAGGATCAAAAGTGGGAGATAAGACAGCCTGGAGCATCACTAATACATCACTTTTGGTGCTTATGTAATGCAAAGAAGAAAGAATGCTCCAGTGAGCTCCAATGACATAAAAGGCATCAAAAGATCGATCATGTCTCACTTGTTAATTTGGTGTGAAGAGTGAATACCATGTTGTATGGACAATTGGAGACTTGTTTAGATGCCAGCAGACAACTTGGTTTAAGTCAAAAACAATTTGTACAACTTTTGACAAAAACTTGATGCTTAGTAATGAAACCTTTGACTTATCAAAAGGAATATTTTTTTTAAAAAAAAAGAAGTATTCATCAGCTTAAACATGAAACACAATTTAATCTGTGGGGTAGAGGTCCTTTATCGTTAGAGTTCAATTACCTATAGTAGCTATGTCAGTATATTTGTCACTGAAAGCATATACATTGACTGCTATCTGATACTTGGTGAAATCAGCAGCCATTTGTTTATAAAAAGGATCTTCAGGTACTCTTATTGTATGCTCTTTATCAGTTCCATATACACGAACATCATCTCCTCGTAATTTTAAGCGACCAACACCAAGTGATGGAAGACTGCTTTGAAAGATCAGCAATTTACCGCCAAGTTGGTTCTGGAAGCAGAGAGGCGATATTAGTCAGTGTGAATCAACATAAGGCAAAAAACTGAATTTACAGAAAGTGAAAGGAAAAACTTCTGTGCTACCAAGAACTTGAATGTCAGAAAATCACGTGAATAGCATAAAAAGAAGGTTGCGCACCATAACCATGAAGGCTGTTTTAAGAGCTGGACCAAAAGCTGATTCCACATTCACATTATCCTGAAACATTGAAGGAAGGCTGTCTAGAAATGCATCTACCACAGTTCTTGATTCTGACAAGTTGACAAGAAGATCATCTGGCAATGGCACAAATACATCTTCAAGATCTGACATGACCATCATTTGAGGTTGAGTCAAGGATGACTGGTACAAGAGAAAAAGAACCTAAATTATTTAACAGTAAATGGATATTCACATTATGCAATAAGATTAATCATTATTCGGCTGACT
The DNA here is from genome assembly GCA_027705065.1 of Solanum peruvianum. Classification (NCBI taxonomy): domain Eukaryota; kingdom Viridiplantae; phylum Streptophyta; class Magnoliopsida; order Solanales; family Solanaceae; genus Solanum; species Solanum peruvianum. Next base: position 45,328,910 of record JAKWJD010001756.1, on the reverse strand, counting down.
CGCCTTCATGTTATAAAAGTGTACTGTACTGTCATATGTTATAAACCCGATCTGTGTTCTTGGAAATCCAGGCAAGCTGTCCAAACTGTTCTTGATGGTTTGTGCTAAAACCTGACGTAGATGTATAAAAGGGATTAACAAAGGGCATACCAGATAAACTTGCAATTTATCAGATTATTTTACAAAAAATTGCTCCAGTAGCCAACAAATAGAAGTTTAACTAGACAGGCAATCGATACTTAATGGAATATCAAATTAAATGATAAAATTTGACAACGAGCCCCACGTGCTCATATATACAAACATCAGGCTCGTCTATGTGAATGATTTCTCAGAAGCATTCTAATATAAGATGGCAATAGCAATACTTGCACCAATAAGCCACACAATAATGACCAATAGAGAACCCTCTCCTAGTTGGTTAACTTGCATGTAGAAAGGATCGGTGGCCATAATTGATGTGTAGTTTGTTGTAGTTAGATACAAACTGCAAAGCTCAATAACTAAATCTCTTACCTCAAGCATTCCACTTCTCACAGCAGTCAAAGATACATCAATGAGAAAAAAGTACAGGGGAGGCATCGGAGGCCGGACCATGTACTCAGCTGGAGCAATAAACTCCACGCTACCTTTGGTAAGTTCAGGCCTTTGATCCAAGTCAACTCTTCTGCCACTGGCATCCAAATGTGCGAAATATTCACCAGGAACTAGACATAGAGAGAAAAAATGAGCCCATGCATTTCAAAAAAGGACACAATACACTACATCCTCAATATGCAACATTAGAAATGTGAATCTTCAGATTCTGAAGTGACAAAAAGCACAACAACATAGCTGGGAGGCCCTGACATGGAATGCTAACTTGTACATATATGGCAATGAAAACAAACAATTGTAGACAAATTAAACCCAGCATCACAATCAGAGAGGACATGGTGGAGTATCAAAGTTCTCTTAGCAGCAATTGGAATGGAATATGAGCAATGAGTAGAAAAAAATCTGCTAAAAGATGCAAAGAGCAGAAAGTAAGGTCTACATAGAAGTTTTTGTTCATTAATAAGATAGCACAGTTTAGTATTAAAGCTAAGTGGGGTCATTTTATTTAGGCATTTACTCATTAATCATCTGACCTTCTACCATTACTTATTCAAGGTTAAGGTTATTTCCAAAATCGGGATGCATGCATTCGACATATTACGGTGCCAGCCTCATGCACATTAATCCACTTCCCTCCGTCTCTCTCGCGACCTTAACCCATCTACCCACATATTAGGAAGTTAATCAATGCAAAAACGCAACAGAATATTCAAGAAGGAATTCAACTATTCTAGCTACACCTAACTAAAACTTTTAAAGTATACTAAAACCAAAATATACTTGTTAAAAACTCAAGACCTGAAGCAATATCAGTAGTGACAGTACTTACCTTCATTAAGCAATGCACATATATTACATCTCCACTTTCTTCCACTGTCGGTGAATGTCACATAAGGATTTACGTAAGTGCGACACCTTCTACAGCGGATGATACCAGTTGGGGCAAAATTAACCACAGGAACTTCTTCCTGCATGATGTAGATTTTGCACGTAGAGCAAGTGAGATTCACATGAAACCCTTAAACTGTAACTATCCAGAATATGAAAGAGTACTATGTCATGAATACATACCCCATCTGGTGCCTCGGCGAGAGGACAAACAACTGCTCCAAGAGATAAGTGCCACCTTGAAGCCAAAGACTGAGAATTTGGTATGCCACTAGTTGTGAGCCTCAAAAATCTTGAACTGCAGTTCATGGGATACATCTCAGACAAAACATTCCGCTCAAGATCAACATCAATTGGTCTTGGTAGAACCTTAGAGTCAAGGCCGGAATCAAATGATCCTGGAACAGACCCAATTGAGAAGGAACTGAAGTCTTCCACCAAACCTTGCATAGCAGATGTAGGAGGCATAGATCCTGGACGTTGAGATGTTAGAGGTGGTGGTGGTGGTGCAAACCCTCCTTGTTGAGAAAGATAGGGGCTAGAAGCTGCTGGCACTGGTGGAACATAGCCGCCAGGCTGAGAAGGAAATGGTACTGATTGTCTAGGGGGAGCTTGTGCAAACCCTGAAGGTTGCTGACTTATATATCCTGGAAAACCAGATTGAAAGCCAGGTCTAGCAGCAGGATAAGCTGAACCTGCTAAAGGGGAAGATGGCTGTGAGGTTGCTCTGGCAGCAGAAAACTGGGACTGCATGGGACCCTGATGAACATTTGGACTAGGCTGCACTGTACTTGCACCTTGAGGAGGCGATCCCATCGGAACAGTAGGAGGTTGGATTTGTGGATGATGGGCACCAGGAGGTGTTGAGAAAGGCCCTGAAACAGGTCTAACTGGGGCTGCTACAACCGGCTGCCCCGGCATCGAAGTGCGTGGAGGTGGTACCTGAGCTGTAGAAGGAAACTGTGGTGAGGGGAAACGTCGGAAAGGGCCAGAGACTGTCGGCCCATATGGAGGTGTTGATGTTGGAGGTGGCCTCCCTGCATCATTAGGCATCCCGGGTGGCATCGGTCTAAAAGAAGATATCCCTGGTCCAACCATGGGTCCAGATGAGGAAGGAGGTGGCATAGCCGGAGAAGAAGTAGGAGGAGCAGGCCGAAAAGCAGAAGCATCAGATCCAACCACTGGACGAGATGATTGAAAAGGAGTTGTACTCTGCGGAACACCAAAAGGTGTAGCAGCAGGTCTTGAGGGAAAGGTTGGCCGATTGGGATATTCGGTGCCCATGGTCACAAAGGACCGCTTCCTGAAGTTTAATCCACCAACAAAAATCAATAAAACATGTCATTACCACAAAAATCAACATTAAAGCACAAAAAGATAAAAATAATGCAAGACTCAATACATTAGCCAAAAATAGTAGGGAAACAAATATCTGCAACCCAGGAATAGAAAAGGAATAAAACAGAGATAAGGAGAAGAAGATACGCAACTCTGTCTAAGAAGATAAATACTTACTAAAGACCTTTTCCATTTCATAATGAGCAGTCTGTTGAGTTTTCCCAGCAAATAAGGAATGGTTGGGAGAATGAAGGACATGGGAAAGGAACACATAAGAAGGGCAGAACTCAGTTCCACTTCCTTTATGTGCCTACAGCACATAGAATCTAGTTTCTAGTAACTAAAACTCGTAGAAAACACTCAATAGAAGCCAAATCAAAACAAGGTTTGCCTCAATTCTAATAACTTCCTTTGATCCCTAGCATTAATGTTGTTCCAGCAATCTCTACTCCATCATAATAGAGGACAAAACAGTTAAATAAAAACAATATCGGTAAATTCTCAATCTAGAGCAACACTCAATGATGTTGATGTGCATATCCTTTTTTCGAATCAAACTAACAAGAGTAAGTAGCCAAATTAATGCAGAATATAAATCAAACTAATAACTCGACAATAGAAGTCAGCATCTGATCTCAAAAGATCAAAATTAACGCATTATCAAATTCCAATAAAAAATGAAATCCAATCTCTGATGTCGAAAACAACAGTTCGAAATCGCACAATCAACGCGAAATTGGCATAGAAGTCGTCGATTTGGAGTATATGGAAAATTACCTGATTAAAGATCTCGCCGATAAGGCCGCCGGCAAAAGTGGAGTCGAAGTTGAGAGAAACGGCGATCAGTCGCAGAGAGGTCGAAGCGATGGGTTAAACCGCAGGCGAGTGTGAGGAGTTAAAAGTTGGGCATATAACATAAGTCTTTTTTTCCGTCTCCTCTTACACAAGAACTGTGAAGATCCAATTACGAAGCAAACAATTTTACTGCAAGGGCAAAAAAATAAAAGGAGAAATCAGAAGACCAAAGATTTCACTTTTGCCCCAAGTAATTTCATTATTCTTATACATCCTCCTCCCCGGCTTTGCGCATATTGCATTTTGGCCCTATTCTAATTTTTTTCCCAGATGCAAATTTCACATTTAAATTATCGTTTTATTTTTTTACTTAAATCGCAACAAGAAGATTTTTCTATTTGAGCTATCGATAATTTCCTTTGTTTTTTTAAATCTAAACTATTCATTAATTATTTCATTTTTGTTTTGTTCTTTAAAAAAAAACCTCGATAATTATTTACAGTGATAAAATCTTCAACCTTGATAAACATATATCTTTATTTTATCATATTAGTTATCACAATCTCTAAATGCACGAGTAATTCTCCATTTTGTTTTTATATTAACAAAATCAATTCAATGAATAAATACATAATTATTAGAAACAATTATATGTTAGAGTTTTTTAGAGCGGGATTTTTTTTTATTGAGAGAGTCTTGTCCAGAAATGAGTGATGCAATATGTACATTTGAATTTAATCAGAATTTAATGAGGTTAACAAACATCGAATAAGAAATCAAAAATAGAAATGTGAAAATGGCTTGATACATGTCATTTAGAGACTCTTCATTTATAATGATATATACCTTATGGTTACACAAATGTCTCATATATATTATTCTCTTCTAACTAGGTTTTGAAAAAAATTTAATTAATTAAAATTATGTTAAAGTCCATATATATTTGATCTTTCTTATTTTTCCTTTTGTTAATTCAACTGTTAGTTTAAATTACTAATTTTCTTGTCAAAATTATTTTGTCGGCGATTCTTTTTTAAAATTATTATGAACGTTCCAATTATTTTTTTTTACAAATACAAATACTAAATTACAATATAAACATAAGAAATTAATTTTAAATTTATGATATAGCGTCACTAAAAACAATATTATATAATAAAGAATGAAAGAAATGAAACAAGAATGTGAAATTCAAATAAGTTACAAAATAATTTATGTATGAAAAAAATCAAATACACCCTGCTAGAAAGATCATATATATATCTTTACATTACTTTTTTTAAAAAAAAAAAATTGTTATTTTTTACTTTAATTAAATAAAAATGATATATGTGAGCTACTTTTACAACGATAAAGTATATGTAAAGGAATTTTATAACGATAGAAATATATATGTGAACTACTTTTAGAATAAGAGCATATTAACTCTAAATACGATAAAGTTAAAATGTATTTTCATCTATATGGTGAAAATTAAAGCAACAAATAAATCGATTGTACTATACCATGCGCATTGACGATTTTTCTAACTAAAGTATTTGTGAGCACAAAATTTTGTTAGACAAAAAAAAAATTATATATTGAGAGGGGATCTTACATTTATTTACATTATCTAAAAATGAATGAAGGGATTTAAATTTCAAATATTTTGGTTGATATAAAATAAATACAATATAGATGATAAATTGAAATTCTAAAAGTTTTAAAATGATTCAACGGATCAAATTAAAAATATTTTGGTTAATATAAAATAAATATAATATAGATAATAAATTGAAATTTTAAAAATTTTAAAATGTATTCACCTTTTTTTTTTTTGCAAATGACGCCTTATAATTTTTTTAAAGCTATAGAATTGGAGACAAATGTTACTAAACAGTGTCTACTGGCCTATCAAAATGCCTTTAGCCATAGGTTAACTTTCATAAATTTGAAATATACTTTAGCAGAAATGCCATGGAAGAGGTGAAAGATGTTATTGCGTCGATTTTGCATGTTAAAAGAAATTGATAAACCAGGACAATATCTTGGACTGCCAGCTAGTGTTACCGTCAATCTGAATTTCTTACCGCAGGAGAAGGATCAAATCCTAACTTTATTTGGCGGTTCTTATATGCTTTCAAGTATCTTCTTCAAAAGAGTTCTGTAAAGCATATTGGTAGCCTCAATTCTAAGATCTTTAATTATCCATGACTACCGGTGGGACAATCATTGGTTATTTATAGTACCCCAATGAAGAATTGTTGGAGTTGCGCGTGGCAGATTTCATTGATTGGGATACAAGATCTTGATATACTCATAAGTTGGAGACACTTTAATTTTCTCCATTGATGAGATAGATTGAATTAAGGGATTTCCATTAGGATTTACATTACGGGATGATCAATGGATGTGGAAACTTGATAGAGAAGGACAATACACCGTCAAAAGTGGATATTCAGAGCTGCACAATGCTACTTCACCTACCCCTAATAGACAATTTTGACGGAAAATCCGCAAATTGAAGATGCCTCCCAAAGTGCTAATTTTTTAGTGGATTTGAATGGTGTTCTTCCAACTGGAATACCTCAATAAATAGGAAGGTTCTTCAATCCGACGTATGTCCAACATGCCTAGTTGGGACAGAAACAATATTGCACTGTTTGGTGGAATGTAATGTGGCAAAACAAATTTGACTTAAATCATCATTGGGATGACGACAATCTAGGTCGTCGCTCCTGGATTGGCTTAAGTCGTTAATTGATATGTGACTCTTGACCAATTACATGAAGCAATCATGATCTTATCAAAAATTTGGAATGATAGAAATAGCCTTGGTTGGAAGGGAAGATCTTTACGACATGAAAATTGTTATAAAAAAGGCTGCACTTTGACAAGATTGGACTGAAGCACGACAAAGAACGTCAAGTTCCATTGCCGAGAACCTGTTTTTGTAACATAATGGTGTCCTCCTGGTGAGAACATCTTTAAATGCAATATTGATGCTTCGTGGGATCTTGCTTTCGGAATAACTGAAATCAACATGCTAGTTGGGGATTCTCATGGAAGCTTTATCAGAGGTCACACTAGCCGATTAGGAAGACAACAAGGCCGAGGCATTGGGTGTTCGAGAAGCACTAAGCTGGCTAAAGGAACACTTTGCAGCAACCCCCGATATTTATAGAGATGGACAATCTTTTGGTTAAACAAACGCTATAATGACCCTGCAAAACTACTACTCCTACTTTGATGTTATTATTCATGATTGTGATCTTGCTTTCGGAATAACTGAAATCAACATGCTAGTTCGGAATTCTCATGGAAGCTTTATCAGAGGTCACACTAGTCGATTAGGAAGACAACAAGGCCGAGGCATTGGGTGTTCGAGAAGCACTAAGCTGGCTAAAGTAACACTTTGCAGCAACCCCGATATTTATAGAGATGGACAATCTTTTGGTTAAACAAACACTAGAATGACCCTGCAAAACTACTACTCCTACTTTGATGTTATTATTCATGATTGTAAAGCACTCATGTGTGGCTTTACTTCTATTTCTTTGTCTTTCGTTATAAAATCAAAGATCAGTGTGTCCATCAGTTACAAATATTATATTTAAAAAAATGTATTCTATTTAATTTTTTAAACAATCATTACAAATGTTGTATTTGTTTTTGTGCAACTTCACTAACCATAACTCCAGTGATATCATAGGAATTAAACTATGTGCTATTTGAAAATCATTCATTTGATTATTTTTCATCATACATAGAAGTTGTTAGAACATTTATGGTTGGTTATAAGAAAACTAAAAATATCTAAAAATAAATATTCGCTTAATCAAAGAGGCTCGAATCATGACTTCATTACAAATCCAAATTAGATTCTAACATGTGACGGTGCGCGTGAAAGTAAAAGAAGAAAGAAAAGCAAAGATTGGATCCTGTACTGTTTACACTCTGAACAAATGAGGTCGCAGCTGGGATCTCGTCGGAGACGACTCTCTCCCCACCGCGCACTCATCGCCACCGCAGCTTTCACTGTCGTCGGACTATTGATCCTAACTTTGAGGTCCGTCGATCCGTCCACTCAGCTTCCAATCACCACCTCTGAAAACGTGAATGCTAAGCCAGCAGATACAAATCTTCACTCGAACCACTCCGATGCTCAACCACTAAAAACATGCGCAACCGTGGAGGAGATGGGCGAGGTGTTTCGCAGCGATTTTTGGGAGGAAAGTTACAGAGTGAGGAAAATCATCGAAAGTCACTTTGCTATTAATGGTACTACTAAACTATAATTCATGTTATTTTATTGTTATCTATTCGATTTGTGAACCGAAGTTGTGCTTATTTTTCCATGTAATTACTGGAAGAACTGTTATATGTTTGGACAATTAAGGAACACTAATAATTGTTTGCTTTTCTACAGGTGCTTCGAGAGTTCGAGCTCTTCCGCCGGAGGAGTTCTGCAGACATGGTTTCGTGTTGGGCAAAGCATCAGAAGCAGGTTTTGGTAATGAGATGTACAAAATCTTAACTGCCGGAGCACTGAGTGTGATGTTGAACCGGTCGTTGATAATTGGGCAATCCAGGCATATTGGTTCTCTCTCAAGCCTTTCTATTTGTACTGTTTGTTGTATGTGTTTAGTTTCGGATTCCATATTTGTTGTTTCTTTCCCTCGTAGTTTTGATATTGAACTATTTCAGTCCACTTGGAAGCTACCCCCAATATAGATGCAGGGAATAACCAGTCCCTTTTGCATTTGCGCTTTCAGAAATATCTTTTATCTTATTCCAGTAGAATAACATGTCTTAATAGAAACGCAATTTTGCTTCATTAGTGAGAAACTATTAAACACACACAAATGTACACATATGTATGCATTATATAGGTGAAGGTCTGTTTCTTCGCTCTAATAAATAAGTACTGATCATGCATTGCTCAAATTCTGCTCTAGTACTCCAGAAATATCTTCTTTATGTCTAATTTTTGCATTTTCAAAACTTCAGGGGTAGATTTCCTTTTGAGGATTTCATCTCTTACTCCAATCTTACCTTCACATTGAAAGAAATCAAGCACCTTTGGAGACAAAATGGTTGTCTGACCAAATATGGGAGGCATCTTGTTATCAGAATTGATGATTTCCAGAAGCCAGCACGAACTAATGTTCTGTGTAGCAATTGGAGGGTCTGGGAACAACCTATTATCTGGTAAATGAGAATATCATTCATGATCCTTCTTCTCTCCACTTGTCCAAAATTTTAACAAGAAAAGAGTATTCATTTGACTGACTTTGTTGGGACAGGTTCCAGAATACAACAGATGCTGTGGCTGCTCAATTTTTCTTGAAGAATGTACATGATGACATGAGGATAGCAGCATCCAATTTATTCGGGAAACCAGATGACCTTCACCATAGGCCTAATGTTTTTGGGGAGCTAATGAGACTTCTCATATTTCCGTCAGAGAATATTCAACATGCTGTGAACTGGGCATTGAGAAGTGGTGCTGACCCTGATATTGCTCTACACATGCGGATGCTTATGAATAGGTAGTGTACCTGGATTATCCTTCCATTCGACATATTATAAAATATTATTCTGATTTCTTATAAAAGAAAGAACACTCTCTGAAGTTGAATAATTTGCTTGGTCTCTTACCAGTGTTCTGTTGAGTAATGCCCCCTCCATGTTTTTGTAGTGATTGAGTTGCACTCAAATCATAGTCCAAACTAACCCAGGAAGATTGAATTGGAGGAAAAGGAGATTTTGCCGTACCTTCTTACAAAATTCTACAGTCCTCTCTTGCCACTTTAGTCACTCGAACTCCTCCCGTCCCCCACCCCCCCACCCCCACATCAGTTTCTTTCGTCAGTGACTTTTTCCTTTTGAATTCTCCAAGTGCATTTGATATTTGACAATTTTTATCTGAGATAGACTATCTTACCTTTTATGATGATATAAAGCAATTTTGTTGGATCTATTTTAATCTAGAATAGAAATGAGTCAAAAAGTATACAAGCTATTGATCACATTGTTTTCTATACCAGAATACTAGTTGCCTAAGACATTTAAGCTCCAAAGTTGAAGCTAGTTCCTTTAATCATAGAAGCTCCTGTTTAGTTCTGTCCTTGAAGTCCATATGGACCAGTGGCTATTTTAGAACGTAGTTCTATATCTTCTTCGCTCATCTTTCCCAATGCATGAATGAAGAAACATCGTTAACCTCTGGCACTTTGTTTCTGATATTAGAGTGTAATTACAGTAGATAATCATTATTTCATAAGTTCATCTTTTATGCAATGTTCCGGAACTAGTGAAGGGAAAAGGAGAGAATGAAACTGAGAGTTTGAAAAAAAACCCTAATATTGTTTGGTTTGGATTTTGGAAGAGCAAGAAAACGAGAGGTTAATTCTTATCCGGACCAAATAAAGGAAAGGAAAAACCTTCTTTCATTGCTTTGTGATAATTTCTTTCGTCCCTTAAACAACACATTGGTTTTTTGTTGGGCAACAATTGGAGCTCAAGAGAGGATTGTTGATTTTTGTAATTCCTTTTACATTGGTTAAGTTGTTGTTCCAAATTTTCTTTTCATTTTGAATGGTGATGCTTAGGGGAAAACACTGCATTTTAATATTTTTATCTATCCAAATCTTATGATATGTGAGACTTTTAAAGACCTCAGGATCTAGGTAATACGACCCCAATTTGGTCAGATGAGGTCAATAGTACACCGACTTGTATGGGGTTCTCCTTTTTTTTTTTTTTTTTTTTTTGTGTGTTTGTGAATCAGAAAGAAAGTAAAAGGAGAATATTTCTACATGAAATTAGTTTATCCTCCCTTGAAACGCTTGCAATTTATTACAATGATACATTTTTATAACAGAGGTTATCAAAGCTTTTTTGGTGCTGCTGTTCCTTTCCAACGAACCTGGATCATACATGTAGTGCGGATGATTGATGTTGTGTGTAATTCTCATTTTTGCAGTGTACAAATTTCAGTAGTCTGACAGATTGGCATGAGCCGGTACCCCTTAATTAATTATCAATATTCCTCCGTTGTATTTTCTCAGGTCCATTAGAGCAGTTCAAGCAGCCTTCTCTTGCATCAGAAAATCTGTCGAAAATCTAAAATTGATCTCCAAGCCCAGAATAATTTTGGTTTCAGATAATCCTTCTCTAGTCAGAGATATTGCTCCAGATTTGAATCAGTTTGCAGAAGTAAGCTTCTTTTGTCAATTCCCCATTGCTTCATAATCTTTGAACACAACAGGAATCAGTAGTTATGACTTATGAGTGATTCAAGATTTCAATCTGTAGTGCTCGACTTCAACAATCTGATGGAACTGGGTTATTGACATTCTTTCATTTGTTTTCGCTAGGTCCTTCACTTTGATTTCAAACACTTCAAAGGAAATATATCTGGCAACTCAAATTTTCATACTGTAGATTTTAGAACAAAGGATTGGGGTACAGCACCAAGATGGGTGGCATTTGTCGATTTCTTTCTTGCTTCACGTGCAAAACATGCAGTTATCTCTGGGGCACACCGGCGTGTTGGGACCACATTTGCTCAGCTGGTTGCAGCGTTGGCTGCAGCTAACAACCTTGGTACTTTTGTAACTTCACAGTGGTTTAGTTTCCAGCTGTAGTTGAATATGCCCCTTTTTTAAGTTTCTCACTCAAATATATCTTTCTCAGAAGAAGAAAGATCCTCTGCTGGATCAAACTTCACCTTCCTCAGTAGTTTCCAGAGTAACTTGCTTAGAGAAGGCCTAAAGAATCAGATTGGTTGGGGGCACGTGTGGAACCGATTTGCTGGTACATTGAGCTGCCACAACCAATCAAGGCAATGTGCTCGCACTCCAATTCTTCCGCCTGCATGGTGGGATGGTCTTTGGCAGTCACCTATTCCACGGGATGTGAACAGAATGGAAGCATATGGCATCCATCTTTCTGGTTTTGGGACATTTGATGACAATCAGCTACACTCTTTCTGCAGTTCGAGGAAAAAACCTGTGCTTACCATTCCATTAATATAGATATATGCTGCTAGCTACATTCATTGGGAGATATCTCCTAGTTAGGCTGATTTTGTATTGCCATTCAGCTATTGTTTTCAATCGATTTGCACTTATTGAGCTGATGATTTGTGGAATGCATGGTGGAATGTTGTTGTATTCCAAATGGCCTGACAGTTCTTAAAAACTTTACTGAATATATAATTACCAACAATATTGGTACTATCAGCTATGCCATAAAAACTTCACTACCAACAATATTGGTAAGCTGTGGTGCCACATTCTAGAGTAGTTGACTATACGAATATTTCTTATCAATTTTTTCAGTTGTATCATCTATTTCATTCTAATATTCAATTCGGTTCTTTTTAATTAACTAGGTCTTTATGCTTTCTGTTGATATATTCATTGAATCTAATATAAATATCAGGCCTGTTTGGACATAAATTAAAATTAGGTTGAAGGGAAGTTGAAATTTTGTTAGATTATGCAATATGAATTTTTTAAAGTTACATGTTTTTTTATAAATATAAAAACCCCATAATTGTGAAAACTACTGCAATTCCTTAAAACTTTTGAACAAGTATTGGAATGTTCGGAGGGGCTGAATTAACCCAGGGAAAAAAATAATTAATCATACCTATTAAGAATTTGGGAAAATTGTATAAAATAGCAAACTAATAACCTAAATTAAATGGAATAGCTAGGTTTGATTTAATTGTGCTCCATAGCAAACATATCTAAAAATTTGCCAGCGTCTCTCTCCCAGGAATCTCGCTCGCCACTCTCCATTCTCGCTCGCCTTTCTCGCTTTATACACAGAAGTGTATAATTCTGTTTTTGTTTTGTATAAAGCGAGAGAAATTGTATATACACATGCAAAAATGTATATCTTCGTGTTATACACTTAATTATACAATTTACAAACATTTTACTTCAAAAATTGCAGAGAAAAGGCCAACGAATTATACAATTGCGAATTATACATTGCAGTGAAATACAATTTTCTCTAGCTTTATACAACAGAAGTGTGTATATTGTGTTTCTGTTTTTGTATAAAACGAGAAAAACATATATCTTCTTGCTATACACTTATAATTATGCAATATACATACATTTTAATTCGATTCAACTATATGCAAAGCAAATTATACAATTGCAGCGAAATAGACCAGCGAATTATACAATTTAGGCCAGTGAATTATACACTTGTATATGTATAGCGAATTATACAGTTTTTATGTTTGCTATGGAGCGCAATTATGCAAAGTTTGCTATATTATACAAATATGAATTTTTTGTTTGCTATATGTGAAAGTTGCCCGAAGAATTATCCCAGGAAAAAATTAATTACGCTAAAAAATAAAAACAGGTCCTACCGGGAGTCGAACCCAGGTCGCTGGATTCAAAGTCCAGAGTGCTAACCACTACACCATAGAACCGGATGATGCTAATCTTGAACTTAAAAGAATAATATATTCTGCGGCTGATATTCTGAAACTTTAGGCTTTGAGTTCTGTTGTCATTTGTCAATCCAAAGAAAAATGTTGTGTTCAACAATGTTATAATGACCTGTATTTGTAAAGTTAACAATAAACAGAAACAGAATTAAGATGAAGCAGAAAAAATACAAAATAATTCGAGTCTACAGGAATTACTGTATCTCCTTAAGAAATTTATTCCCCTCACTGTACCCGAGGTTATGGATTAATTTCTCTCAAAATAAAAGGATTAAACTTGTTAAAGAAATAGCGGTACCTCAAACTTCTTTAACTTCAGCGAACTTCAGAACGAGAACAAGTCACAAAGACTCAGTCGATCGACACTTTGATTTATTTGAGAGAAAAATATATATGCAGAGAAGAAGAAAGATTTTCAGTATTTGAAAAATCAAAAATTGACTTCCTTTTATAGCCATTTTCAGCAAGAAACGTGTCTGTTCAGAGAAATCTGTTCAGACCCATTTTATCCAGAAAATTGTGTCTTTTGGCAAAAATAACAACTTTTCGGAAAAATGTGTCTGTTAGGAAAATAACGACTTTTTGGAAAGTAACGACTTTTCGAAAAGAGTAATAACTTTTCGGAATGTTACCGTTACCCACAAATTTATAAGAGATAATATTAACATGATTTATTTGATTTAACAAAAACTGATTAAATAAATTTTGTCCAAAAAATTTATCAATCAATCTGAAGCCGAGCGACGGCCAGAAGGGGCATCTTCCTCTTAGCTCTTTAAGAAGTAATGAAAGTGTTTCCTTATATAAGGACAACAATTTCCCTTTCTTTTGCCGATATGGGAGAAATGACTTTTCATTTGCAAGTGCAAATAACTTTTCATTTTCCCTCCAAAATAGTTCACTCACGTTTCATATTCTCTCTTTTCTTTTCCCATTCACACTTGCTAAACTCCAACAAACACCATCTTCGTCATATCACTTTTGTAAACAGCAATGTGTTGTTCCACTCTTGGTTACTACTGTTGTAGTGATGCTTCCCAAAAATCTCTTTTTTAGTTACTTAAGTATCATTTTTAGCAGAAAACATCTTTTATTTATATCCCAAACTTAAACTATCATTTTTAGCATAAAACATTCTATACGTATTTGTAAGTGAACAACTTTCATCCTTTTACTTGAATTAATCAGAAAACTAATCGATATATCCCACAAAATATAAGTTGTTCCTTTTTAATTGTTATTCTTAGATATGCCAAGAATATTATCGGGAACTTTTTCGTAATTGAGTTACGAATTATGCAAAATCTTTTATTTTGACCGTTTTTTCATTCATTTTCTTATAATTTTAATTAAAAATATTATTAATTTAAATATGTTTCAGGTATAGTTCAAAATAATTAATCTCCAATTTTTTTCCGTTACGAAAAAGACGCACCTTCCAATCATTTTTTGTTTCCATAAGCAACAGTGTCTAAGTTTTTTTTTTTTTACTTTTCAAAAACTTCTTGTAGAAAGTAATGAAATTATGCATAATAACTTTTGTTGATAGTCACGTTAATTGCTCATGTTTTCGTAAGATCCCTTAGTTTTTTTGACAATATCTAACAAAAAGATGAAAGTTGTTCACTTACAAGTACTTAAAGCATGTTTATGCTAAAAATGATACTTTAAAAATGTAGTTTAAACTTGGAGGTATAGTTAAAAGATGTTTTCTGCTAAAAATGATTTTTGACCAAAAAACTCTACTTAATTAACACTATTATCCACGGCCTCTTTCTGTTATTGATTTGAACATCTAGTGTTGAGACAGTGGAGATATCTTATCACTTGGAATTCTACATTCATACGAACATCTGCAAACAGATTCTCAGTCTTGCAAAACTGTTTATGTTAGCTATGTTTTATGTTTTGGCCATGCAGATATTTTTCCCTGAAGCAACGTTTAATTTTTACTTGGGTTTGGACATGTAGCTATGACTTCTCAGTGAGAATTAGTAGATAGAGTTCGTAATTTTGAATTATTCTGTTATTTTCCCTTTCTGTTGAAGAGCTTGTAATTGGAGTTGACGCTCTATTAAGCCAAGAAACGTGCAAAAGCAACAGCCCTACTCAATCAAATCCAAAAAAAGAAAATCAAGATTTGGAAGTTCTAAAATAAGAAATGTTTGTTCCTATCAACTGCATCAATGCTGAGTCCGGGGGGAAGGGATGGAGTGTAGTGTAAGCATCCTACCATAACCAAGCATCAGTGGTCTAATTCCACGACTCAAACCCGTGACTATAGGTCAGACAAAGACAACTTTACCGTTGCACTAATGATCCCATTTTTTATCCTGTCAATTTATGCCCTAAAAATATCACATTACTTCGCCTCTCATGCACTTTGCAATGATTACTAAGTAGATACAATTGAAAACCACATTTTCCAAGATGTATTCATATCTTAAAGTTCAGTCCTTGAAGAGGAAATAAACATAATAGAATATTTTTATCATCTGCAGTAAGAATAACAGACACCTGATAGTCCATACAACTTCAATAATGGGTTTATTACATCTGAATCCATCAGGAGCACAATGTCCTTTCTAGCAATTCTTGCAACTCTCCGCTCTTGTATGCTTCTGTAATAATAAAACAATGCAACTTGTTAGTCTCCATTCAGTATGAATCAAAACTTGGCATGAACCATGATGACAACAACTGCATTCAGTGCTCAAAATTGTCTTCGAGATGAAGAGATGAAGGCTGAAGTAAATTCCAAAAAACTTAATCTAGACACAGCAAGAGGTATGAAGCTCATGTCTTGTCTAGCATCTGGTTGCAAGCTTGAATTGACAGTACTAGATACGGAGTTCAGGATGTTGCTTTAACTTAGGTTCAGTAATTGTGTTTGAAATTTTAGTACGGATCACATCAAAGTTTAAGATTTGAATAGTTAAATGAATTAAGATTCATAAAAGATGTATAAAGTAATAATATAGGAGGAAGCATGTCAAACATTTTAGAATATCCCCAAAATGGAAAGAGTTTCACATACATTGAAACAGATGGTGTAAAATATGAAGTCTTGTTCATGATACATATTTTTTCTATTAACTTTTCTAAGAGTAGCTTAAACCCGTGTGAACTGATCATTTGATCCAAGGAGTAACAATCTACTATCTAGCAACCAAACAAAGTCATTTACATTTTCAACGAGGATAACTATAATTGGAAGGTGTGAACTCAATGTAACTATGTAAAAATAAAAAAAAGTTCTCTGTTCACTATTATTTGTCCACTATTCCAAAATAGATTTTCACTATTACTTGTCCACTATTCCAAAATAGATTTTCACTTTTACTTGTCACTGATCTAAGTCATAAACTCGGAACTTAACAGACGGATCTTGATAGAAGGAAAAGGTAGTCTTTCCCAGTGAAATCCTTTTCCATTTAATTGGTGTACACTATTGAGGCAGGACGGTAAATGTTGAACCTCCGTGGAAGTTCATCCGGAAGACAAAATCTGCCATAAAAGTAGCTTTCTTTGGGTGGACAATAGTATGGAACTTGTAATCACTCAAGATTATCAAACAACAAAAGGGAGAATATGTGGAGCAGCGGCAACTACATGTGCATTCCATGAGCAAAATCAGTAAACAGCTTTTTCTACACTGTGAGGCAGCCAAAGATATCTAGAATATGTTTTCTTTAGATGTCTGCAATAAATCAGGTCATATCTAGACAATTCTTGAATGCCCATCCATATGGAAAACCTTCCTAATTAGAAAGACAGTTAGGGAACATTTGGGATACAATCTCTTTGTTGTGTTCTCATATAGAGTCAACTTATAGATATTACTAATTAGGGACACATTGAGGAACTTGGCAATAAGAGAGCAATTTGATAAAAGTACAATAGGGTTAGCAATCTAGATGCAAGACTCAAGAGGTAGCAAAGATATTCTTACACATCACATTTTAAAAAAAAAAATTGAAAAGAGAAGCCAGTTTAAGGTTGGCCCACTATCCCCATTTTTCAAAGGCCGCAGTTGGTCCAAAGGGCAGGATCCAGACAGATTTCTTGGTATTAAAAAATACAGTTAAAGACTTCAAAGGATGTGAACGAATGGAAAAAAGGATCAGCTTAGCAGTTGCGTGTTTGGGGAAGAGAAGATATGATCAACAAGGTGAACTATATGGTGTAGGAGGTTGAATTGACTATTGAGTACAGAGAATTCTACATTCTGTCCAAGTTATTTATGGTAGTTATACCGGTTCTTCTCAGCAACAAAGTGCTCAATCTCCAACTTCAAGAGTTACGATAATTAACCATATTAAGAACAAAACTTCAACTTGACAGTAGTTCATCAACATAGTAAACAACTAAGGAAGTATAAACCATGTACTACACCTTCAAGTTTGGTAAGATAACCTAAAAACACAAAAAACTGTTCTTAGGGACCAAGATTAGAATCCAGGCAAACACAAAAGACACTAGATGATCTCTTCTCGTCTACCTCAACTTTGATGGGCAAAGTTATTTGTAACTGTGTTGGTGGGAGGTAGCAGGTACACATAAAGAGTCGAGGTGTGCAAATAATTCAAAAGTTCTGATGCATATTGAAGTATCAATTTGTATACCTACCTACAACAATGTCACAGCCACCAAAGAACTCTCCATCAATGTAGAGTTGTGGAAAGGTTGGCCAACTGGAATACTCCTTCAATCCTTGACGAAGTGCTTCATTTTCAAGGATATTTAGTGTCTCGAAGGGTGCATTTAGTGCTTTTAATATCTGAACCACTGTATTTGAGAATCCGCATTGAGGAAATTCCTTGGTCCCCTTCATGAACAACACGATTTTTTGTGATGTGACAACCTTATCCAGCGTAGACTTCAAGTTAGGATCCAGAGCTACAAGACATGAAAGTGAATAAAACACATGTCAGCAATTCTTAGATGAGTGACTTACAACCTCGGCTATTCTTAAATGAAAACATAAGTTGTACATTCCAAGCATAATAAGAGAAATATATAAATATGCAATAATAAATAAACACAAAATGAGCAAAAGGACGCCCTGTATATCATAACATCACAAGAACATAGATGCACACAACCTGGAGTAGCCAAAAGGTTGGGGGAAGATTTCTCTGACACTCTTTTGTAGGCATAAATTGATAGATAGTACATTTATATGTATCCTTTACTTAAAACCATCAAGCAAACATCCATTCTTCAAAAGCCTGATTGATAGGATGTAATTTACCAAAGATTTCTATTTCAACAAGTCCATCCTTGCCATCACAACTTTTCTAAATAACTACAAAGAATGCCAACAGAATATACTTGCAATATCCTCAAATACGATCTTTTCCCTCTAAGTCTTGCCTCATTAATTGCTCTGGCTAGCAATTAAGGGTCTTTCATTCTAAGTGAGCTTCTACCACCAAATAGACTATTAACAAACTTATTCATATCTAACATACCTTGCACAAAACTTTAAACTTTCTCTCCACCTATGAGACTAAGCTCCCCATAGAGGACTGGTAAGAACTTAAGTCTAACTGACCAAGTATTTCTACTTGGGATCATGGCCTACTATAATAGATGCTTAAAATAATGGGTAACTTACTTACTCAGCTATTTATTCTGTTTGCAAATTGCAATAAGGATAAGAATTACATCATAGGCAGCTAAATTTGAATCTAAAGATTCACTTTTTCGTCAACTGAAACAATCCCGAATTCTGCTTAAGAAACATAATTTAGACAAGACAATAAACTGATAGTATAACTTACTACTAACAGAAAATGCATTCATATACAACTAATTAACGTAATAGAAAGCAATTACATCCAACACCATAAAAAAGTTTAGATTTCTCCGTCCTTCAATCAGAGAAAGTAGTACTAAAATAATTGCAGTGGAAGAAATAAGCACAGAACGATTGAAAACCCTACAAGTTAGAATATATGATGATGCGAAATTAAATTTTACCAGATAGACAACGAAGGGATCTTAACCGTCCATCCCGTTTGCCGGTAGCAATTGAGCTACTGGGAATGGCCGAGCACTGAAGAGCACGACCGGAATGAACCGTAGGAAACGACAGAAAGACATCGGTCGTACGTTGAGCTGCCGAGGTTGTAGTACTCCTGATAACGGAGGGGAGTTGCCATTGAAGCGAAATTCCGAGCGACATCCTCACTTTCCAGTGAAGTCTTCTTTCACACGAATCAGCGCTAATCTATCCCTACCCTATGCCATTAAACAGTCAAGCGCTCTTAACCGTAGATTTACTTCACAAAGACCCACCCAAAATAAAATAAAATAAATTATCAATTTAATAGTAGAAAAATGCGATAACTTAACTTTACTTCATTTGTAATTTTGCCGTATTATACTCTTTGTTGTTACTCCCAAGATAATTCCTAATAAATTTGTAGTAGTGTTGTTTAAAGCTCTATTTTTGCTAGAAGGCAATTGTTATATGGAAAATCAAATCCCCTGGCCTTTTAGCAAAATAATTTTAGGTAGGTGTAAAGAGAATATCAACATAACCATCTCAAGAACTTCATAAAGATCGAATTAGGAGCAATCCAATCTTTTACTACCAAACACAAGTTTCATGTTGGAGCAGGTAATCAAAAGAGTTTTTTTAATCGTTCAAAGTAAATGCCTAAATTAAACTTGCTGCCGCTAAAACTCCGTAAAGAAAGACCGGAATTTAGCTCTATAACTAGATAGCCTTAACGAGAGAAGCTGTAAAACCTATACATATCGACTGGAAGAAAGGCACTAGCAAAATTTGATTGATAAGAGATCGATCACAAGGCCATTGACCCCAATTGTGTTTTTACTGTTTCCTTAGACATGTACACCATTCCCATTGCGATAAATCCCATCTAAAGATCCATTGGCAAGAGTCGTTCCATTTCCATTTCGATGCAATTTTTCGCCAGATGCTGTACCATTGCTAAGTCCATGAGTCGGTGTTCCACCCTTCTTCAGGAGAGAATCAAGCTGCCCGCATGCTGCTGCTATAAGCCCTGTTCAGAGAAATAGGAATAACATCATAACGAGAAGCATTACATTCAAAACAAGAGACTACTCATAACATTAGGAGCTGGACGTCACGGTTAAAAGGACCTTAATTCCTTCAAAGTACCAATCTTTAGTTTTATGTCTACAAATCAAATAATCTAAGATTGTATACATTGACTTTTCTGGATCAACTAGAAGCGAGCCACACATTGAAATGCAAATACAAATGTTAAAATGATACTTCCAAAGTAAGCATGAGGTATTCTAGCTGGCTATGAGCGGAAGGATAAAGCAGGGAGGAATACCTAAGAACACGGCAGACGGTTTTCCTGGCCTTGATTTAAATTCAGGATGAAATTGAACGCCAATAAAGTACGGATGATTAGGCAGCTCAACAATCTGTAGAAGAATTAGAAAATTAAATCAATAACACTACCGAGTATCTAGCATGAATTCATAAATCAATTATACAAAGGTTCACCTCCATGCGACGACCAGTTTCATCTTTGCCAGTGAAAGAAAGGCCAGCATCTTCAAATTGCTGCACCATATCAGGATTCACCTACACAGCACAAAATAAGTTTTGAGCATACGTCCCTTACTAAACATATCACATCTTATAGTCCTCATATAGTTAAACCAGTCCACCTAGCTGTGCAATAGTTACACCACAGTTCCAATTTACAGAAGAAAAAAATGTGGTGTACCTCATATCTATGACGGTGCCTCTCATCTACAAAGCTTTGGTTGCCAAATCTGAGAAAAGATATAGTTTAGCCACTTGGTAATATCAGTAGAAGCCCTCCAAGAATGGCTTCAAATCAAAATATAGCCAATGCAGTGCTGTTGGAGGAAAGGAAGTACTTACAATTTTGTAGATTTAGAATCTTTGACTTGAAAATAAGTTCTTCTTGATCCAAGACGCATTGTACCACCCATATGCGTTTTTGAACCCTGTGAATATGGTCTACAGATTAATATAGACAGTACTAAAATGAGACCTAAAATACATGAAAATCATGAGGGAAATTCATGATTAACGGGAAGTGTCAGAACTTAACCTCCGGCATGAAAATTACACAAGGATTCGGAGTGTTGGGATCAAACTCTGTACTGTTCGCATCTTGCAACCCAAGAATAGATCTAGCATACTCAATAACAGCAATTTGCATGCCTAAACATATGCCCAGGTAAGGAATCCTGTTTTCACGTGCGTATTTGGCAGCAAGTATTTTACCCTCCACACCTCTATCACCAAATCCTCCAGGAACTAGTACAGCATCCGCCCCCTATTAACAGATGACTCTCCGTCAGACGTCACAAGAGTATATAAGATTAAGTAGGGGTACTAAAGTAAGCTCAGCTATCATATAACGTTGAGAATCAGACTATCCGAACCTTCAGCAAATTCCACGAATTTCTATAATTTTCTGGATTCTGCAATTGGAAGTTAAAAGTCAGCTTTTGTCATACAAGATATAAAGCAACAACACAAAGACAGACAAAAAATACCTCTTTGGCAGTTTCATTTTCAAGGTCACTGGCTGGAACCCAATCGACAAAGAGTTTCCTGCGGCAAGCTACAGAGGAATGCAAAAGAGCCTGAAAAGACAAACAATAAATAAAACAGATGGTTATTAATTCTAGGGAGAAACTATATGAATTTAAAAAAAGTCAGACTACAGCAATTGCCTAAAAGTAATGAGATCAAAACAAGAAGCAAATTAGAGCAGAGGAAAGTGTTTGTTTATTCTATACTGGAAAGTGTTTGAGGGGCTAACCACATAAACACAACAAAAATCACATGAGTAGATAAGAGCAAGTAAAAAGTGTCAGTTGATCTAGATTTGACTCGAGAGAAGTCTAGATGAGATATTCACCTTCAGTACTGAGAGATACGAATCTGAAAGTCCAGTGTACTTTCCCACCATAGCAACTCTAACCTGTATGGATGGCAAATATGAGATAAACTCCTAAAGGGAAAGAGAACTAGCATATATATACTGTGACATACTGGCTCATGTAGTCTGTCACAAAGTTCAGTCCGAGATGTCCATTCTCCAAAGACAGGTTCCCGAGCAACTCTACAAATGACAAAAACCAAAATATATTACCACACACGAAATGTCACAAAAGTGAAGATACTAAAAGCTGAAGATTGAAGACTATATGTCATCAATGTACATAACAGAAACGAAAGACAGTTGAAGTGGAGCTCATCAGGCATTACCCTTTAAGATTCAGGACTTTCAGAATTGCTTCATGGGCCTTCTGGTCCTGGTCCAACAAAGAAAATACTTTTTTTCTTAAAACTCACGGTGAAAATTATGCAAAAACATCAGAATAAGAGTACCAACACTACTCACTCTTAAAATCAAAGGAACTCGCCAAATGTTTGAAGCATCATAAAGACTGATGATGCTATCAACCTGGAAACCAAGATACACAGAACTTCAGCACCAGGGAATCACATATAATAGATGACCAGATAAAAGATATAGGTGTTCGCAGATATAGATTGTATAGAAGAAAGAAAACAATACCGGAACATGGCAAAAACGGGAAAGTTTCTCCTTCACATTATCATCAAGTGCCTAAATAAGAAAACAAACTTCAAAAGCTGAACTTGACAAACCTAAACATCTGACAAAAGAGAGACAAATGGTATATATGTAGAGAGCGAGAGAGAAAGCTGATGAAAAGACACACTTAGAGAGTAATATATATATATATGTAGAGAGAGAGAGAGAGAGAGAGAGAGACCGTTGTGCTCCGGCAGGCTAAAATATTTGGAGTCAGTCCCAGGCTTCTCAAACCCCTGACGCTGTGTTGAGTTGGCTTTGTTTTCTGAATATTAAAAAAAGCTTAGGCACTCAACTAACTAGTTACTTACCAGGGAAGATTCATGTAAATACGCTTTGATCAGAAGCTACCTGCTCACCAACTACATTCAAAACGGGCACAAGGCTGACATGTATCAAGCAAAAATTTCCAGCACCTAAGAAGCAACAAATTGAAAAAATTTTATTGCATTCAGGCACTAAAATTAACAGTTGCATTTCCTGGGGCACAAAATACATTATATGGTGATGTCATAGTTCAAAATTGGACTTGCAACCTTACCTACACGATATGAGAATTGTCCTAAAGCTTCAATAAATGGCATAGACTCAATATCTCCTGCACAAGGATCAGTTACTTTGAGAAAACAGAGCCATAAACAACTTATCATGCCTAATGTCAAACATCATTTGACCATACCTATAGTTCCACCCAGTTCTATAACACAAACATCAGCTGGACTATCCTCTCCATCAACTGGTATGACAGCCACACGTTCAATCCACTCTTGAATGGCATCTGTAATGTGAGGGACGACCTAAACAAGTGGCAGATTAGTAACAGTATAACTTAATAGATGAAAATGTACTCTGGAAGAGCGACAAACCTGAACAGTCTTCCCCAAATAATCTCCTTTTCTCTCCTTATCAAGAACAGACTGGAAATGAAAATTCAAACAGTTTCTCAAGCTAAACATTTTGCTTTCATTACATGAATTTGAGGAAGCATGAATCCATAAAATCTTGTAGGAAGAAATTTCCGATTATTGACAACATACCTGGTAAATTTTTCCAGTAGTTATATTGTTGTCACGTGTCAACTTAATATCCAGAAAGCGCTCATAGTTACCAAGGTCTAGGTCCACCTACAAAACCAAAGAAAATAAAGCAATTATCTATAGGCATCGACACAAAAAAATTCCACTTCATCTTTCCTGAGTAAAAAAACAATAATGTTTGTCTCTACTCTCTATATATAAAAGTTGACACAATAACAATAAAACAGAGCAACCGGAAGTTTTTCCCCTAAATGAAAAACAAGAGCAATGGGTAACACTATCAGGGCAGAGAGCCGCGATCAGAAAATTAAGTAACATGTATAGGTCAAGTCTAGAAAGACTATACTGCAAGATATCATATTTATAAGTTCAAAGTTTAAAGAACTTGTTCCAGCTCTGACCACTCCACCTCACCTCTACAGATGTCTAGAGAGAAGATGAAACAAAATCTATTTCAGCACACAAAAGCACTAATGAATTGATAATGTGAGAGATTACTGACTAACCTCTCCACCATCATCCAAGACAAATACTTCTCCATGCTCAAATGGAGACATTGTTCCAGCATCGGTGTTCAAGTAAGGATCTGAAACAAGGGAAATCCGATGAAAAAGCAGAACTACATACCATGACAATTAACATAACTTGATCAGAATCAAACAAACCAAAAACAGCATATGCTTGTCAGAACAAATACAATTAGGGTTGGGTAGTAAATGGTTTCTGATAAAGAAAATGCTTGAAACTTTACCAACTTATCATCGATGCCACATAAGGAACCTAAAGAAAAGCAATGCTCCCTAACAAGGAAAACTTACCAACTTTCTTGGCTTCTTCTTTGTACAAAGAGTAGTTTAAGGTTCCGTTAGAAAAATTTAAAAATACAATTAGGGTTGGGATAGTAAATGGTTTCTGATCAAAAAAAATTCTTGAAACTTTACCAACTTAGCATGCATACTACACGAAGAACATAAAGAAAAGCCATGCTCCCTTAACACAAAAAAAATTATCAACTTTCTTGGCTTCTCCTTTGCACAAACAGTAGTTCAAGATTCCGTCCGAAAAGTTCAAAAATACAATTAAGTTTGGGGTAGTAAATGGTTTATGATCAAGAAAATGCTTGATATTTAACCAACTTAACATCGATGCCACAAAAAGAAGATAAAGAAAAGCATTGCTCCCTAGTTAAGGAAAACTTATTAAGTTTCTTGGCTTCTCCTTTGCATAATAGTAGTTCAAGATTTCGTCCGAAAAGTTTTTTTCAAAAAATAACAATAATATTCTCTTCCCACAAAAACTTACACGGTGGCCCAAAATTCCCATTCACATAGACCAGAGTAAAATGACTCTGTTAGTCTGATACAAGAAACAGGGTGTATATATATTATAAAATCAGCTGAAACAAACCTATCTTAATGGAAGTAACGCGAAGACCACAGCACTTAAGGATAAGACCGATACTACTGGCGGTAACTCCTTTACCGAGCCCGCTAACCACTCCTCCTGTAACCAACACATACTTCATCTCTGATTCTCCTCGTCAATCTACAATGAATAGTAACAATATATCAACTGTTTTCGCTGCAGAAACTTAGAATGTAGAGAGAATATATACATAGCAATTAGCTTTACCTACTAAAGATGGATTTGAAATTACCCGCCGCACCGAACAGCAAGCTGTGTGAAAACTTTGCTGAGATATTAAGGAAAAGAGAATGGCAAAGGCGAAGGAAGAATGGTAGGAGAGAATGATGGCGGAAACTTTGTTAGGTATGAAATATGAAGCGATGGCGGCTTTATGGCTATATGTATTAAAATGTCAGGGCGAAAGAGAGGATTTCCCTAGTCCCTCTTTCAAAACTATATAATAAAAATGGAAAATATTATAAATTAATATTTCTTTCCTTCGAAAAATTATTTTATTATTTACTTAGTCTTTTATTATCTAGGTATTGACTAGGCACGTTCTTAATAAATAATCGTTTATTCCAATAAATTTGAGAACTAATAGTACTGCCTAACACTCTCGTTTGACAATTTTGAATTTGAAATTTAATCAATTTTGAAATTTTGTGTTTGAACATCTATATTATTTTTAAAATATTTAAAATTCTATAAATAAAAGTGACTTAAAAATAAGTTTTTAATTTATTGTCGAACGTTTATTTAATATAAAATACAATATTGAAAGGAAAAATGATAAGCTTAGTTGATTTGATAGAAATTAGAATAGATAAATAACATTATTATGAAAGAAAACGTAATGTATAATATATGTTAAAAAATTAGTTCAAGAATATGCTGTCTTATCCAAAACTTTTCCACATATGTTCTTTAGGTCCAACTCAGCAAATTGAAATTGACAATATTTATGTCTCTTGTTAAAGTGGAGAATTCTAAGTGGTAAATCTATTGCTATAATCACGCTCCTAAAAGTCGCTACTTCTTAGATTCCGCTTTCGTCACATTTTGCGCATTTTAGTTTGATTTAGGTATAAAATTTAAGAGTATTAGAATAATTTTCGAAAGTAGCATTCTTGTGAATATGTAAGAAAAACGTATAGATAAATCTTTCCTCAAGATTACATGAATCATCATTTTTCCTACTAAAACGTTATTATTAGCTAAAATGAATCTGACACATAAGTTAGTTATATATATTATTAATAATTGAAAACGATCTTTTACACTGTTATTCATCTTTTTGTGTTCTCCTTAATTTTGTATCCCTCAAAGATGCACCTTGTACTAGTTTCTCTTTGAAGATCAAAAATAAATAAAAGGACATAAGCAATAATTTCATGACTCGTTAGTTGGTTAGATTATGAAATATCTAGAATTAAAAATGCAATTAATGAATCCAGAAGACTAATTCCAGTTGATACTTTATATTGAACATAAGCAAACTCAAAACTAATACTAGTACAGGTAGGTTTGATAGCTTCACATTCTCAAACTCAAGTACAACAATTAGTTTAACTTAAACAAGTTAGTCTCGTATAGTAGAACATTCCCACAAAGGGTGTAAGATTTCTCAGCTATGACAATAGAAAAACACAGTTCCCCAGTCCTAGTACTTTAGGCAGTGGCGCCATAGCGCCCAAACAGCCCCAGATTTTCTGTCATGTTCACAAGAATTCCAAATCAATCTACAACATAATTGGGAGCCACTGCTAAAATCCGGTCGTTTCTGGATGCTGATTGCCTTCCACTTTCCTCGCCTGCTTGTGTACCATCATCTACAACTATCAAATGGCCTTCTCTTCGAATCAAGCTCTGTCCAACATAAATATGGTCCAAATAACAGTTGAGCATAGGGCATATATTTATCAAGACCATTAAAAATGCATAAATATCCAAGGTTACCTCTATAATAGCTTTCACTTTCGTGACTTCGGCTGCTGCCTCTTCCATGGAGCTGTAGCTATTCTTATCATTCTGCTGACTCACGTACCACTGTATAAGATCTTTCTGCCTCATTCCAGCTAATCCAGTCCCTACAGGTGTATAAATGTTTATGAGCGTTTCCACATTCCACAACAGAAAAATGTCTTCACTTGGATTAAAACTGAATTCTCCCCTAGCAAATGAATGTTTTTCAAGCTTGTATTACTTGATCCTACTGGTCCTATTTGTTGCGTCTCTATTTCATTATTTCTCCATATATCATATCACACAGAAAATTTAATGTCATTGAAACAAAGCATAGTAAAACTTCAATTCAACTTTTGCTAACAACCCTAAGCAAAAGAATCTGTAAAATTTGTACGCGCTGACTTACCGTCTTGCATTACAGTCTCTTCATGCTGCCTCAATCGCAGAATAAGAGCACGGGTGACTCTCTGGAAATATTCATCAGTAATGACTAGTTTCTTTCCTTGCTTGTTTGTAGTTCCAGCACCATTTTCTACACCATGGATAACCAAATTAAAACACAAGAAGTCTATGAATTTTGAAATCAGAGCCTTAAAAACAACCAAAATATTAAATATTGCATACCTGCATTCCCAGATACTGACTCAGCCGGAGCTTCAGTTGGCTCAGTTTCCCCTTGACCAGTACCATTTTGAGTATCACCAACACCATCCTCGGGATTCTCATTTTGGAACTCAGATAGATCAATTTCACTGGACTCCACACTGCATAAAAAGTTGAATTGTCCAGTTATCAGCATGAATTGCTTGTGTATTTTTCTTCATAACCATTTGGTGCATGCACAAATTTCACTGTGAGGTACTATGCATTTCTTTATACCTGATTATCGATGTCTTCAACAATTTCTTTGCAATTTGTACATGACGTGGTTGCACCTATCCCAAAATACACAGTTGAGAGCATATACTCAATGATCTACTAAAAAACCAACATAAAAAAATTCAGCACTTCTTGCACCTGTATATCCAAGTGACATCGAGCAATAGCCTCCGAAAGTCTGATCAACGCCTCCAGCTGTCTAACAGTCATCCGGTAGGCAACTCTACTCCCTGGAGCAGTGTCATCTTGACGTAAAGCAACATATGAATCAACCAACAACTCTCTAGCTTCTGCAGATAGCTGGATAATACAAATATCTTTTTAATACAACAGTAAGCAGACAGCAGAAGCTACTACAACCTTGATATACAAAGGTGCATCACGGACCTTAGGTTTCAGTGTTTTAGCATACATTATGTATCGCTTCACTTGTGCAGTGCTAAAAGGAGGGTCAACTGGATTCTGCCGCCTTTGGTGAACTCTCACTATGTGATGAGCAATATTATAATCTGTTTGATCATCAGGGTCATCAATCATAACATATACCAGATCAAACCTTGAAAGAATGGCAGGAGGTAGTGCAACATTATACTGTACAAGAAAACACTATTATTAGACAAATAAAAATGACAAATGAAACATGCATGAATCTTCACACTAGATCAGGAAGAAGCATTGGTAGCAAGAACAATAGTCACCTTCAGAGGTTTGGTCTTATCATATCGCCCACCCGTGGGGTTGGCTGCAGCTAAAATTGAAGTCCGGGCATTCAGTGTTGCTTGTATACCGGCTTTAGTTATGCTTATTGTCTGCTGTTCCATTGCTTCATGAATGGCAACCTCAAAGATGGCAGAAATCTCCAGTATCAGAGCTAAACTTGTTGCAAGTAAACAAAAGTGCTGAAGAAATGAGATGGCATGAAGAGTAAATACCTGATCTCTAACATCCATTTTGTCAAATTCATCAATACAACAGATACCATTGTCTGCAAGCATCAGTGCACCAGCCTAAAAGGCATAAAGAAAACTTAATAGGATATGGGATAGAATTTAAGATGATAAAAATATACTAAAAATAAATCCAAATATAGAAGAAAAAAAGGTAAAAAGAATTAATTTGTCTACAGAGAGTTAACTCATTTCAAGATTAATTTGCACAGACCCCCCCCCCCCCCTGCATCATGCACTTTGGAATGCAGATAACAGTCACAGGCAATTGTTCAATGTCATCACAGATGACATCTTCTAGACTTGCTGATGCAACTTAACTTATTTTATACTCCGCACAACAAATTACCCATTTTTGTAACGAGAGGAGAAAAAGTTGCAAGCTACCTCAATACAGAATTCTCCAGTTTCT
Source organism: Solanum peruvianum (assembly GCA_027705065.1). Classification (NCBI taxonomy): domain Eukaryota; kingdom Viridiplantae; phylum Streptophyta; class Magnoliopsida; order Solanales; family Solanaceae; genus Solanum; species Solanum peruvianum. Next base: position 45,299,568 of record JAKWJD010001756.1, on the reverse strand, counting down.
GGTTCTTTGGCCACTGTTGCTGTCAACCCAGCAGCAGACGAGGATTTCCCTGATGTATAGACAGATCGAGGAACCAGACCTGCTGTGTATCTAGGCAATATATGAAGTAGCAGAAGTTAAGTCATTTGCTCGGAAACCAGTTGAAGAAATTAGAAAGAAGAGAAGAAAACACACTTGAGGAACTGAGATTTTGCACAGCTAGGATCTCCAACAATGCAAACATTGATGTCCCCTCTTAAATTAATGCCTTCATGAGTAAACTTGTGAACACCACCCAAAAGCATGAGCAGTATTGCCCTCTTGATATCTGAGTGACCAAAAACAGTTGGAGCAACACTCTCAACAAGCTTATTGAAAAAATCCGGAACTTTCCTCATTCGTTGGATGTCTTCTAGCTCTTCAGTCTGCCAATTGAGTGAGTGACCAAAACTGAGTCAGTTGAGTATATTAAAAATTTGACTAGCATTAGTAAAAGAGAAGGAGCTTGCATACTGCAATGCAATTGTTACATATTCATGGACTATGGGCCATAGCCTTCAATAGTATAGCATTCTATAGTATATACACAAGGATGAGCCTGACTGACTAAGTCTGGTCCCAAATATTCTTCTCCCCTCCTCCCTCAAAACATATAACAATTTTATCATATCTTATTGGCTATGGATGTGTTGATACATATTCAAAGTTTTATAGCACGAAGCTACCCAATTGTGATTGATTTTATGAACCATATAAAATGAAGCTATGCACACTGAAATATAACCAGATACTCTAGTTATAATTTTTGTTTGATGAAAAGTGGAAAAGGATGAAAGAAAGACCGACCATGAATTGGGGACTCTCTTCTTCATCAACATCTCTCCTTCTATTTCTGATGTCATTGTCCCTTCGACCATCACATATCTGAGTAAAGGAGATGAATACAATATCATTATGTAAAATGCACAGTAAAGAGTAGAAAAAAGACTGCATTTACAAATGGTATATTCATTCAACTTCTAAGATGTTTAGATTAAGGAATCAACAGGAGATGTTCCTTTATCGGATCCCCGTCAAAAATAGAAGTTATCTAATCTGAAAGTGTCACTAACCTGAACCGAGTTAGCTATAAATGCTAACCGATACGAGAGATCCCTAACGCCCAAGGCTCGAAGACCCTTCACACCTTCTTGCGCACCAGTACCATTCTTTCGCTGAGATGCATCACGGCGACATTCAGCTCTCTCCCCAGGAGAGGCAAGTGCAAGTATGTCAGGTATCACCACAACGGTACCAGTAAATATGACCCTGCAACAGAGTAGGAACACCAATGAGAATGCAACATATCCGAGTTAAGTACTAGGTTACTCTACTAATATAAAGTAATTGTACTTACGTGTCACCTGCTCTGGCTTGTTCCACAATGTCATGGCGTAGAATGACATCAAGTGATCTTGGAAGGGACCCTGCTGGTATCTCCTTGGAGGTCTCCTGCATTCGGACCCTCTGCCAGTCTGCAAATTTGCTTTCTTGCCTGAGTAATGCCCATCTTGCTTTGTTTTGACATGTCGCATTCATACAAATTATAGGCTACAGAGACGTAACAATAAGATTAAAAAAGAGTGATGAACATTCGAGAAAAGATAGCAAGTAGTAAAATTGGTAGACATGGAATATAGAAATCACTAGATAAAACAGTGCATGATCCCAAGCCTATTCTTGATCACCTCTGGGAATATCCAACTATCTGGTGTAGTTAATTGTGAGCCATTGAATTGAGGCATTGGTTGACACAATTGTTAATATTGTTAATCATAGCATGACATAAGTTCCCATTGTGCTTTACATTAGAAAAAAAAATGTATACTCTCCATCTTTGAGAGAGTTCACAACTAACAAGGCCAATTACTGCACAACCATGAACCAACAACAACAACAATAAAAATGGCCTCTTATTGACAGATGGATGACTAGGAAACTAAACCTCGGTGTATTTGAATTGCTGTTCAACATTCTTGATCACAGTTCCACAGTCCAAGCATTTGAAGGTTCCCTGTAGAAGCTCTGGTCGGACCTCACTGGTACGAGTTACCACTCCAGTTACCGACACCAATTTCCCTATCTCTGAGGTAGTCAACTCTCTCAATCTGGGCCCAGTTCTCAAATTAGCAAATGGCAATTAACTAGAATCATATAAAAGGGGGGCAGCGTAATATTGAAGCGAACCTATTAATCAGCGGAAGATTGTAAAATGCGACGTTGATGTCCTTGTTAGGATTATCATCAGTGATGAAAGTTGGCTTCAATTCCATCACAAATCTCTTGCAAGCATTTTTCAGATAGGATTCAAACCTACAATCGAATTCAAAGTTTGAGTCTTTTTTACTTGTTCTTCAAGATACACAGTAAAAAGCAATATCAACAGAAAAATACCTGAGAAACTCATCGGAAATGGCCTTCTGAAGAATATCGTTGAAGCGCATAACGTGAGAGAAATCAATGAACATTGTGTTGGACTCATTAGGTCTCATGGCTTCGATCTCCGACTCGTAAAATGGCTCACGTGAGTTCGCATCCACTCGAAAACTGAAAGCACAATGTTAGATCCAGAAAGAAAAAAGGGAGAAATTTTCAATACAAATTGAAAGAGAAATTTGAACCTCTTGAGGAACTCCAAGAAGATGTTTTCTACCCTAACGGCTTTCTCGTCGACGAAGTACCCGCCACCGCCATAGCTGTCCATTTCTTGATCTTCAAATTTCTCAAAGAGGGATCAAAAAACAAGTGAAAGTTTTGAGAAAGACAAAATAGATATGGAGACGATTAGGGGTTTGGCGGGAAAAAGATATGGCCGCCGTTCTCGGGTTCCCGCCAAATAAATCGTGCACCACTCGCGTCATGTGGGCTTTTGGGCCGTATTAGGTCTTCAGTCCAATCCAGTCGTAAACGCAAAGCCCAAAAGCACTCTTTAGGTTATGGCCTACGTTTGAAAAAATATATTTAAATTCTAGCCATTTCCGTAACAACTTTTGACATAGGTGGCTAAATTTCAAATATTTTTATCTGAAATTATAGAATTATTTGTAACGAAAAAGATGGAGGAGATACGTAAATGAGTAAATTTTTTAGTAATACCAAACATAAAAATTATATTAGCGCTTTGTAGTTACAGTTTTGCTATTTGCGCTCCATAGCAAACAATGATTGTTATGCAATATTTGATTTGTATAAATCGTAGCAATTTGTATAAATGGGGGCGTCTGTGTCTATAAAAATTGTGTTAGTATATGTTATTTGTTTAAGGATAGAGTGGCGAGCGAGATTAGGGTAAAGAGGAAAGATGTGAGCTAGAGGGGGCAAAGAGTGGAAAGAAGTGAATTATATATGTATATCGGTTAGATAATTATATATTTGTAACTACTATGTATACGTATCAAATTGATTGTGCTTGTATATATGCATAATATTTGAATTTGTATGCAATTGAATACAGTTAATATACAACTGAATAAACTTAAAACATTTGAATTTGCATATGATATCTCACAGATCTCTCTCTTCATACAAACACAAATTGTACATTATATAACAAGAGAGCGAGAAAGGCAAAAAAATAATTGAACATGATAAGATTTGTATTGATATTAATTATAAGTGTATAGGACGAAAAAATATTATATTTGTATATATAATCTCTCTCACTTTATACGAACACAACACACAATTTACATATTTGTGTTTGTATAAAAGTGAGAGAGATGAGAGGCAGATGAAAAGTAGCGAGCAAGAGGGGAGAATGACAATGTGTTTCCTACTAAATAAAATTAAATGACGTTACAATTACAAAATATTAATTTTGAGTTAATAATTTGATATAAAGTAGAATTCTACCCATTTTCTTAATTAATGGAAGCACTACAAATGTGCTTTTTCCTCTTCTTTTGCAGAGACAACTTACAAGAGACACGAAGAATCTTTGTGGATATGATCTGTGTTAGAATTAATGCATACAAGGAAGACTACACATGTAGTGATATATAGGTAAACCACAAAATTATGTTATCGAGGACTCTCGTTGGATTAATATTATTACTTTATTTTTAATTAAATCTTTAAATTCGAATTTTGAGTATGAAAAACCTTTTAATCCCTCTTTTATCTTTTACCAAGTTATTGGATTTAGAATTTGGGTATAAATTTTTCTTTTACTCTCCTTCAATTACTTTGTTATTTCCATGGTTTGAAGGAATTTTATTTTTTATTTTAACAAATATAAATTAATCGAGATTTTAATATAAGTATTATAAAAAAGAAGAGAGACATGTTCAAATGGGTAAAACTGACAACTACTGAAAATAGGTAGGCTTTAAAAATGATCCTATAAAAAAAGCAGCGGTAAAATGGCAGAAGAGAGAAGAGTAACAAAGTAGTCAATGCAAATCCACAATATAATAAATAAAACTAGTAGATTCAACCGTTTCATTGGGGGTAAAACGTTTGCCTTTTTGTTTAATTAATTGTGTCTGATCACCCCCATCTCATGCATGCATGTTTCTAGTACTACTAGGACTGTTCCACTACAAAACTTAACCCCTACTCAGATGCGACTTAAATATTTTAGTTATCTAAAAAAATTAAAAATAAATTAAAAGGTTTAAAATTTTAATTATGCATATCTTGAATTAACGGATAGTTTAGTTGTCATGAGAATTAAGATGCTTTATTTTTGGTTTATACAACCATGCCCTCAAAAGTTCTGATGAAGATTGAAGAACAGGCCAAGCTTGTATACTTCATTTATAAATATTGGTCGAAAAATGCATCCTCTCTTTAATAATATACTTTCCTTATTGAGAGTCAAAGGACGTGAGATTTGACTAACATTTTAAGATATTTTTTTTTATCATATTAACATGAAAAGAATTGTAATTATAGTATTTTTTGTATAATTTTTGAATATTTAAAATTTATTTTATAACATCGAACGAATGTAATCTAATTTAAATCAAATTAACTCTTAAAAAACATAACATTACAACTTAAATGAACAAAGGGAGTATATAATTTATTCGAATGGTTCACAAACAATGGATTTATACCCTTTGTCTCTAATTATTTGTCCACATTTTTTTAGTTATTCTTAATTACTTATCCATTTTGACAAATTAAGAAATACACTCTCAATTTATTACTCTGATAAAAACTAAAACTTCTTGTAAATCTTAAGTTTTTTAATTCATTCATTTCATAAATAATAGAGCTAAAATTATAATTTTATTATATCAATTATTATTTTCTTAATATATGTCTATTCAAAAATACACAAATATTATTGATTGAGGGAGAATATACATACTCGAACATTATTCCAATGGTAAGCCAAACGGTCCTTGTTCCAGGTCGTGATTGTTTCGTTAAATGTGTTTGATTATATACGATATTCACGATGAGTGTCAAATTGGCAGGTTGAATTGAAATTGAAGATATTAAAATGGGTTGAAATATAAATCGTGTTGAGTCTTGACCCGCTCAAATTTGCTTTGGGCTTAAAAACGGGTTGAGTCATGATCCACCAAATTTGACCCGCTCAATTTGACCCGATTAATCTCTACAATTTAACATATTGATATCTAACTTTTATAGTCACGATTTGAATTTCCGTCAAGATTTTTTGTTAAAAATAAGAAATGAATAGATAAATCGTAAAAGATGTTAAATAGAACAATTCATATCTTCAATATATGAACATATATATCTTAATAAAATGTTTTGAACGGGTTGAAATTAGATATTGAATTAGGCTGAATTGATTCTCTTGAAATGGATTAGACTTGAATGAGTTGATATTGAACACAAATCAAATTACATTGAACCCAACCCATAAAATTTTGGGCGGGTTACCTATGTTTTTGGATTTATTTTGACACCCCTAATATCCACTATTCCACACAAGTTACAATCATCTGTTTCTATTTAGTTATCACCATTTTAGATTTTATGTTTCTTAATAAATTAAGTAAGTTTATCACTGTAACATTACTTAGTGTTTGTTGAGTTTTCAATTAATACCATTGTAACATTATTTAGTGTTTGTCGAATTTTCAATTAATGAGCATGAATTAATTTCTTTTTGATTAATTAATTCAACCAACAAACAGTGTCAATTACTTATTTTTTCTATGTTGATCAAATGTATAATTTCAAGGTTTGTAATTCTTCATGGTAAAATAAGAAAAAAAATATTATTTATATATTAATTTTGTAAAATGACAAATATCAAGACACTTTTCATTTTTAATAAAGAGTAAAGAGGACATGCAAAAGAAAAAAAAAATCATAGTAAAAGTTTTCCAAAGAGAGTGTTGTTGCTGAGTGAAATAATTTTAAAATGAAGAAAAGGCATTTTAATTAAAAATATTAGGTGTAAATTGATAATAATGTATGATTGTGGTGGGATGAAACTAAATGATATAAAATTAAAAGAGAATATAGGAATATCATTTTTTGCTTAAAAAATTAGGGTAGTCAAATACACCATTGAATTAAATTTGAGAGAATTAAATTAAATTAATAAATAAGCGTATCACTAATCTTAGTAATATAGCTAAAAGAGGATTACTTACGTAAATATAATATATTTAAAAAATATTTATCATTTATAGTAATAACATTTTTTTTATCTGTTTACTTTTAATATACTTATAATATGATTTTAATATATATCACAACGAACAATTTATTATTAATATATAATACAAGTTTTATTGATAAATAATACATTTAACACACATTTTAATACATTTATAATACAATATGTCAATTTTTCACTAACCAAACATAATATATTTTAAAAAATAATTATGATACATAATTAATATTAAATAAATATTACAAATTTAACATAATATTGTTAAACATCATTATAAATGACAACAAATAAAAAATATCATTAAAATCAGTGATTATGTATAAAAAATACCATCCAGATAATTTTTCCAACTTTAAATCGGTTGATAACCCAACTCGTCCAATTCTGAACTAAGTTTTAAATTGAAAGTTTTTTTTTTCCTTATAATTTAGTGGAGTATATATAATATGAAAACCCTCAAAATATAACTATATAAAAAACATCATAAAAAATACATATTTCCAAATATATTTAGACAAGACTTCTCATCGGTCAATTTAAACTTTATATCAGTCCAAATCCAATATACATTAAACTAAGCAAATTAAAATAACCTTAATTAATAAAATATGCCAATCATTAATCTGTCCAAATCAAAACTGTTAAACCAAATATAATTTTATGAATTGATTTTTTCACTTCTACTTTAATCATGAGAACGTAATTTAACTAAATTGTAGAAATTTGTTCACAAGATTTTTTTCATATGAAATTGATTATTACTTTAAATTTTAATTGTCATAGTTTCCTTTTTTAGAGTCAAACAATAAAAAATTTTGTCAATATTTTATAATATATTTTTTTTATCATATTAATATGTAAAACATTGTAATTTATAGTATTTTTTCCTATTGCTTATCAATATATATATTTTTTAAATGTTAAATTAATATAATTTAATTAAATTCTAAAAATTAATTATCAGCAATTAGTTGAAGTGATTTAATATAAAAAGACATCATACGTTTTCAATTGGCAATTCAGTGCTCGCTCTCTAAAAAGGCAAAGGTTTTCGTCTCATCTGTCACACAACACAACACACATTCTTCATCTTTTCTCCGCCGCTTCAAAAATTTTCATACAAAAACCAATTAGCTTTTCAGCAGAGAATTAATGGAGTTATCAGCTCAACAACCACCAGCAGCGCTTAACCAAAATCGACAGCAAGATCAACAGCAGGCCGCGTGGTTTATCAGAGCAGTACTGGCGAAGATCATCATGTACTGTAGCAACAACAAAGGTGGTACTGGCAGAGTAAGCACCAGATCCAAAATGCAAGCAGAAATGGGCAAGCGTTACTATATGATTTTACTGGTAATCAATTACATGTGTCTCTTCTTGGGTTCCGTTTCGTCTAGTCTGCTTTCGAAATTCTACTTCAATCACAAAGGTGGCAGTAGATGGGTTTCCACTTGGGTACAATGTGCTGGTTTTCCTCTTCTTCTATTCCCAATCTGCTTTTTCAGAATTTTCACCGACAGAAAATTGTTTTCTGGGTTCACCCCTAAAATCATCACCCTCTCAATTCTCATCGGGTTGTTATTGGGGGTTAACAATCTTCTTTTCTCTTGGGGGAATTCCTATCTTCCTGTTTCAACGAATTCTCTGGTTTTGTCTACTCAATTGGCCTTTACCCTCGTTACTTCCATGATTATCGTCAAGCAAAAAATCACATACCCCAATCTGAACTGTGTCGTCGTTCTCACCCTCAGTTCGGTCATATTAGCCCTGAGTTCAAGTCACGACAAACCGATTGGATTAACAAAGGCGAAGTACTTCAAAGGCTTTTTCTCAACCGTAGGTGCAGGATTGATGTTCGCTCTTTACCTCCCTGTCATGGAGAAGATATACCAAAAAGTTAACTGCTACGCCATGGTAGTGGAAATGCAGCTGGTCATGGAGATAGCGGCGACGGTGTTGGCCACGGTGGGTATGGCAGCGGACGGCGGTTTCTCTGAGATGAAGAGGGAGAGCTTGAAGGTGTTCGATTTAGGACCGAAAGCGTACTGGCTGACGGTGGGGTTTAATGTGGTGACGTGGCAGGTATGTTTCATGGGTACGGCAGGGATGGTGTTTTTGACGACGTCGTTAACCGGAGGTGTGTGCATGACGGCGCTAATGGGGATAAACGTTTTGGGTGGAGTATTAGTTTACGGTGATTATTTCAGTGGGCTTAAAGCTGTGTCGACTTCGCTATGTGTATGGGGATTTTGTTCATATATTTACGGCATTTATATGAACATGAAGGAAGAAGAGGAGAATAGCAGAGAGAAGAATGTGAAGAAGATGAACAGTGATCATATTATGGAACTTGCAGAGATTGTTACGCATAACGCCTCAGGGTGATCACGTGACATCTCTCTCTATTTTGTTTTTTGTTTTATTCGAATATATTAGGGGTATTCTGGAGCTGGTTTATAACTGGCAAGTGTTTGTATTCAAGTTAAGTAATGGAAAAGTAAGAAGTAATGATTTATGGTTTTGACCAAAAACAAAAAATGGAAATGCTTGTTCTTATCTGTGTTTAATAATATTAAGTTAAATTAAACATATAAAATATATGTTTTAATTTGATATAATTGATTATTATATTTTTTTAATTTTGAATGTATATAAGTAACAATTATACTATTGCTTAGCTCTGTATAAATCTTGAGCGTCCGTTTGTATCATATGAAGTCGGGTTAAAAAATATATTTATGTATTATTTATTTAAATAGAGATAAGACATAATTAACCCTCATACATTATATGACCAAAATATCAAGACACAATAATTAAACAAGAGTCCTATTGCCCTATGTCCCCCAACCATATTTTTGGTAATTTTGTAGATTTTAACTTTGTTTGAGATTTAATTATCTTTCACACGTCTCAACAACTTAGCGTTAAAGTGTATTATGTAAGCTAAAAGATTTCCAAAAATCTTTAAAAAAATAAGTTTGGGTGTAATTAAATCTTATTTAATTGAATATATTTTTGACATTTCAGTCACAATTTAAGAGATACTTCTGTCTTTTAATATGCGAACTAGTTCTATGAGATTATTTTTTACCACCAGTCGTTTTAACTCGATTGAGCTAGTGTTAGGTGATATATTTGGGAAGACGATTTTGAAAAAAAATATTTGAAATATTTGATTGTCCTTAAATTGATTAGATTTTAAGGTAATTTGATATTTAAATATTTTGAAGTTTTTAAAAATTAGCTCAAATTAACTTTTGAAACTTACACTCACACAATTTTAATTTTTAAAAATAAAATATATCTTAACAACACTATTTTAAAAACTTAAATTTTAAATTTCAACATCAAAATATAAAATGAAATAGAGGTTAAATTAGCTAATTTTTTGGGTTACCTAACAATGGAGAAACATGTTAATACTCCCTGTGCATATATATGATTTAAGCTCCCCTTCAATTTATTGATCTTATCACCAACATAAATGACTTCTGATCCACTTCCATGAGTTAAAGAAGGAGACAAAATGATAGATATCTTTAATTGTGAAAGTTAATTATAAAATAATTAAGTTTAATCTTTGGTACAACTTGTTTTTTCATTTTATTTTTGTGAGGATATGTAAATTCAAAGACGTTTATTCATTATATTTTATTTTATCTGATACACTTTCTTTTAATTTATATACTATTAAACTTTTTTTTATAATAAATTATATTTTTATCTTACTTAAAATAAATAATTTATTTTTAATTTTTAATTTTTAATCAAATAACATCGTATAAATAAATGGAAAAAAAGGAATATCACCAAATTAGGTGCGTTTTTAATCACTCTTTTAGAGAGGTAAGACAAAAAAAAATTATGGATTTGTCGTTTATTCGAGGAAAAAAGTGTCTCTCATTTTGCCAATATAAGATTAAGACATTTCCAGTACTTTTACATAATGTATGAAATGTTCAATCAAAACGTTATTTAATTAATCTGTGTTGTCCAATTAACGAGAAGAAGATTAATTTAAGGTATGGTGTATGGTGATATTATTGCATTTGTTTAATTAAATTTGTCTCCTCTTATGCACAAACCACCTTTTCATTGTATATATATATCTCGACCTAATTATAAATACTCTTTATTGCTCCATTGGCTAAACTTTTCTCCTCATAATAATTAAGGTTTAAAATGAGTGACAGCAAACAACAATGGTGTACCTATCCCCTATATTGCGATACATTGTTTCATTTTTAATTAGAGATTTTTAAATATAAAAAATATTCTATTGAAAGTACAATTCAAAAATATTATAATATGCAATTTGAATTTAATTGAAACTTTAAAGTGAGTTTCGATGAGGTGGGAATCCAAACAAATAAAAATAACAATAGTGGTGGATGCACTTGTTTTCACCCAATTGTAAATTAAAGTACTCATCTCACAAACATGTAAAGTTTTAGAAATGAAAATGGAGTACTTAATATTTTTTATATGTGAAATTTAAAATCATTGACTACAATATAATTATCTCATTGCTAAGGATTGTCTATTTAGTGAAAAAAATTCACATAAAACTATATATATATATATATATATATATATATATATATATATATATATATATATATATATATATATATATACCCTTGGAAAATAAATCATAATGCACAGTACTAGAGGTAAAAAAACACGTAAAATTCGAATGACATTTTGGTTACTAACTTTAGGAAGCACTTCAATCTTTGACGATATATCATTTAGTTTAAGATACAAGGAAATGATGTCTTATGTTTATTACAACTTAAATAGAAAAAAATACTACTATAAATTTTTCGCTATTTTTTAAATTACTTTTATGTGAAAAAAGTCGTATAACTCAAATCAAATACTAAACAGAAAGGATTAAAGAAACAAATTTCACATATGCAAAGTTTTGGATTTGCCACTACTTAAAACATATATAATGAACATATTACGTATATAACACCTATCGACCCAGGAAGACGTTAGGGATGAACAAAAATGTTTGATTCGAGTCGATATATCTTGAATTTAGAACTTAATTAGAGCAAGTCACTAATCAACCTAAAATATCTTTTAATTAGTTTTTTTCCCTTTCAAAATCTAGCATATTTGATAGGTAACGTTATCTGATTTTGCTGAAAAAAACTAAGAAGTCCAAACCTTTAGAAATTTAATAAGGGTGCAACATATATAATCTCTAAATAAAATTTAAAATAAAATTAATGAAATAGCGCTTTAGCTGAATTTGAACTAGTCTCACGTGTGATTCTTCTGCCTTGTACCAATGACACAAGAACACTCTTATGCTCTTAATGGGTGCACTGTTAATTATATTTTAATTTTTGTCAGTTTCTCGAAATATATGTAGTGGCGGAGCCACATGTAGTGAAGGGGTGTCGACACCCCTTCATCGGAAAGTTATGTTGTGTAGCTGGAATTAAAATAATTTTTTTTATATATATCTATATTACATATTGACACTTGTTGACTTCTACACGAATTTTTTTTTTTATATTTTAACACCCCTTAAATCAAATTCTAGATTTGCCACTATTAATATATATGTAATTTTTTTCTAAGTTAATATGTGCAACCGAAGGTAATCTCCCTCTGGTAGCAGCCAGTCACAGTTTTTGCATGAGCTTATTACGTACTGTGCCTCAAAAGCATATGGTAGAAAAAAAAGTATGCTATTTTCCACAGACGATTAATTATTTTCTACAGTTTATTCTTTAACCTTATCTAAAAAATGCGCAAGAACTTGATATCTACTGCATGCATAATATATTAGAATTGCAATGTTTTTCCACTTGCGCAAAGATATTTTATTTTAGAAGCATTTAAATCTTAGTGTATTTATTTTAATATATGGAATTTGATTGCTAAACGATACATAAATTATTATGCTCTCATACGTCACTTCATCTTTGTAAGTATTTTAATTATCTTTTGCGCCTTATTGCTAGATGAATATTGGGTTTAGTAATAAACAAATGGTAGAGTGGAAATGACGTATCTCATTACATATAATATTTCTGTTTAGTTAGTGATCGTGTGATGAGTTGAGTCTACATTAATAATGTTCCAAAAGTAGAGTCCGAAACTCAAAGGGTACAAAATATTAACAAAAATTTCAAAACGGTATATAAAATTTTATATTAACCAAAATGGTAAAATCGCTGCCGGTGCAGCGATTTACTTTACCTGAAAAAGTAAAATCGCTGCTGATCAAAATTTTTTTTTTTTTAATAAAAAAATGAAATCGCTGCCCAAGCAGCTATTTCAAAATTTTTCTTCTTACAAATCGCTACCATGGTAGCGATTTGATATTATTTTTTAATTTACTTTTTTTTTAAAAAAAATAAGGTATATCGCTGCACTGGCAGCGATTTATAATTTTTTTTTAAATCGCTGCCAGTGCAGCGATTTATAAAAAAAAAAAAATTGATATAAATCGCTGCTATAGCAGCGATTTATAAAAAGAATTTTTTTTTTTTGTAAATCGGTGCTAGAGCAAGGATTTATTTAAAAACATGCAATTACTTTGACATTAATAAGTGAAGTGAACATTAGGATTCCTTTGACCAAATTTGATCCTAATTTATTAGATTAAGTCTTAGAAAAAGATGAATGGAAATTATAAATATTAAAATTTCTTTATTATTTAAAATAAGTGTATCGATCAATATTTAATGAATTTTATTTTTTCTAAAAATAAAAATTAAGTTTGAGGCTCAAAATAAGCATGGTGCCTTAATTTAGGATGTTGTGGTCCTATTTTATTTTATTTTTATAAGCCGCCAAGTAATAAAAATTTTGACTGGTAAAAAATAATTATTATGGATTTATAGCTTCCTTTTTAGGAATATGACTGATCATATTAAAGGGGTTTTTCAAATTTATTTATTTAATTCCCAGTTTCATTACTTATTTATTTCTTTTTATTTAGGAAGAAGGGACCAGTTTCATAGTGGTACTATATATGTCTGCCTATAAAAAAAAAAAAAAAAAAATTCTATAAATCGCTGCTCTAGCAGCGATTTACAAAAAAAAAGCAGCGATTTATATCAAAATTCTTTTTTTTTTTTTTATAAATCGCTGCTAAGGCAGCGATTTATATTAGATTCTTTTTTTTTTATAAATCGCTGCACTGGCAGCGATTTAAAAAAAAAAAAATTCTTTATAAATCGCTGCCAGTGCAGCGATATACCTTATTTAAAAAAAAAAGTAAATAAAAAATAATATCATGGCAGCGATTTTACCGTTTTGGTTAATATAAAATTTTATATACCGTTTTGGAATTTTTGTTAATATTTTGTACCCTTTGAGTTTCGGACTCTCCAAAAGTAGTTAATTTGGGGGAAAGAAAAGGAAGTGGAGGAGGAGGAGAGAACTATGCGATTCGTCTTTAGAATCAAGTTTATTATATTAGGTTTGTCTAGTGTAAGGTTACTTCTCTCATTTATGATTTTCGAGCTATTACATAAAATAAAATAATTAAGGATAAAGAAAATAACTCAGGATAATTAAGACACGTGACCCAAACCTAGTCTAGTGGTAGGTTGGCCTTTGCTTATCATTCACAAAAACTAACAAAATAAGCAATTGATTTTAATCAAAGCCAAAAGCTGAGATGATTTAGGAACATTGGAATTCAAAAAGTAAAATAGGGCTACAAGTGTTATATGTATCGTGTAAATTTTTAGTGAGCTTCAAACTTTACCTTTTCTAAATTATATTAGTATCTCTCGTTGGCACATAGTTATGATTGCAATTTATCTTTTTGTATGACCTTGGATAAACCAATTATAAGTCCATTTTATTATTATAGTCTTAGAACACACACGATTCATTCATTCTACTTGTGTCACTCGATTTTGAATTTCAGATTATCTTGTTTACACCCCAATAATACAAAAAAGGTGAATTTTAGTAATCCCACATTCATTGATAAAACGTCAACAGTCCAATACAATTTTTAAAGTTAGGTTCAATTCTAATTCAATTTCCTTATGAAGAAGGTACAAGTATGAAGAGAATATGTTCCAATGTTCAAATTTTCTGGAATATAAGTATATATTTATATGAAGGGTTAGGGAGTGTGTATTACAGCAAAGTTTTTGATGACATGAGATACGTAGAATTAAACAGAACTCGGCGCTGACCGCTAGTTAAAAGGCCATGCACGCTTATTTGCTATATGCCCAAATGTGTGGCTGGGTAATCGAACCCATCACTGTTACTGCCTAATGGATTCCCTTGTTGATTCGACGCTTTGTCTTCGACAAAATTACGTACAATCATTTTAATTCAAATCATGTATTATTATTTTTTTAACAAAAAGTATAATAAATTCATAGAATTCATAATTTATAAACTTAAATTTCTCTTGTCTTGTAGTTGCAGCATATAGGGTTCTTGCAAGGAACTGATGAATTTATTGAAGATTGCATGGTACAATGAAGTACATAAATATCAAGCAGGGCCAAGTTTTGTGAAAGAAAAGTATTGTACCTAGGACTATTTTAAACCTTTGATTGGTCTTATTTTTATTCGTAACGCATCTTTGCATAGGTCCATCCTCAAAAATTTCACCTGTACTTTTATTCGATTCCATATATGTCACGTTACGCGTACAATTTACTTTTGTAGCACACATCCCCATGGGCTTTAAAAGAAAATTATGAGTGGGCTGAAAATGGACATTGTCTCATTACGCTAGCTTGGCCCAGTTCACGTTGTGCATGAAGTCGGGTTTAGCCCATTGTGCAGAATCAGTGAGGTAGCGCCATGTTCAGTGGAGTGTCTAAAAATCAAACGTTATTGGATTGTTACTGTTGGATCATTAGATTTTGGGCAACTTTCACATATAGCAAATAAAAAATTTATATTTGTATGCTATATAATTCGCTGGCCTATTTCGCTGCAATTGTATAATTCGCTATCCTATTTCATTGCGATTGTATGATGCACAATTGTATAATTCGCTGCCTATTTCGCTGCAATACTTTTATAAAATTTGCTTTGCATATAGTTGAATTGAATTAAAATGTATGTATATTGCATAATTATAAGTGTATAGCAAGAAGATATATGTTTTTCTCTCGCTTTATACAAAACCAAAAACACAATATATACACTTCTGTTGTATAAAGCTAGAGAAAATTGTATTTCACTGCAATTGCATAATTCGCAATTGTGTAATTCGTTGGCCTTTTCCTCTGCAATATTTGAAGTAAACTGTTTGTAAATTGTATAATTAAGTGTATAACACGAAGATATATATTTTTGCATGTGTATATACAATTTTCTCTCGCTTTATACGAAACAGAAACAAAATTTATACACTTTTGTGTATAAAGCGAGAGAGGCGAGCGAGAATGGAGAGTGGCGAGCGAGATTTTTGGGAGAGAGACGCTTGACAAACTTTAGCTAACGTTTGCTATGGAGCACAATTAAATCAAACCCTAGCTACTCCATTTATTGTAGGTTATTAGTTTGCTATTATATATAATTTTCCCATAAACAATTATTGGCTTATTGATTTGATTTTGATTTTTAATATTGGATAACTCAATAATTCAGGTTTGAATGTATGATCACGTTAAATTGTTTTAATAATTTCTTATTCCATTATAATCTTGCAAATAAAATGTTCATTCAAACAGTGAAATTAAATAATCATGGAGGAAGTTGTTAATCTAAACAAAAAGTAAAACCACCTCTCTAGGCGTTTTGAAACTCTTCTCTTTCGTTTTTCATCTTTAAACCCTTTAAACTTCTATGTTCTTTTTCCAATCACATAGGATCATTAGTACTCTTTATTAACTCGAGAATTCACCAAAAAGCACGAATCAAATCAATAAGAGACTTCAATAATACAATCATCAAGAACTCAATGAATTTTCAACAATGTTTTTTTAAGAACTCACCTTCTTTACATTCAAATAACTTAATTAATTGAAAAAAAATTAACGTATGGATAAAATATATCCTAAATATAACATGTTGTATAAGATCCAAGAGGCTCTACACAAACCACCTGACATACATACGTACAACTCAATATAAATAAACTCAATATAATAAAGTCTCGTATCATAAAAATGGGAAGTGTAATCGTATTCATGACAAGCCGTTGTATTCATATTAAGTCAACTCTTATAGTTTTTAAAAGTTCATGTCATTTAAACGTTAATCATCTTCTCCAAATTTTCAGAAAGTTATCAAATTTTTTTGTTTTTTCAGAGGAGTTGTAATTGAGATGG
This sequence comes from Solanum peruvianum, assembly GCA_027705065.1. Taxonomy (NCBI): domain Eukaryota; kingdom Viridiplantae; phylum Streptophyta; class Magnoliopsida; order Solanales; family Solanaceae; genus Solanum; species Solanum peruvianum. Next base: position 45,282,651 of record JAKWJD010001756.1, on the reverse strand, counting down.
TGTCATTGGAAGTGTTAAGATGAAATGGTTCGATTTTCAACCCTAGCGAACAGTTTCACTTGGCGGCAAAATGGAAAAAACCCGAAACTCAAAATTTCTCACATACCCAATTACTTCAATGTTACTGAGCTATGGGATGCTTCAATTTTCCAAAGACTTAAGGAACCAAAACCTATTGAACAAGTGCATGCCCAAATTGTTATTTCTGGTCTTTCTCAGGATACCCGTCTTTGTAACAGATTGATGAATTCATATGCATCATCTCGACTTATAACACAAACCCACAAAATATTTTCTGTAATAGAGCACAAAAATTTGGTTTCTTGGACCATATTGATAAATGGGTTTGCAAAGAATGGCCTTTTTCTTGAAGCTATTGAGTTATTTGGTAAGATGGTTAATTGTGGGTTAATGCCTAATGCAATCACAGTTTCAAGTATTTTACCTGCTATTGGAAAATTAAGGTTGAACCTGATAGGGAAATCACTTCATTGTTATTGGGTTAAGCAAGAGTATCAGTGTAATGTGTTTGTTCAAAGTGCATTAGTTCATATGTATTCGAAATTAGGGTATCCCATTGCTGCCCGATACGTGTTTGATAGTATGCCTGAGAGGAATGTTGTCTCGTGGAACGCAATTATTTTTGCTTATTCCAATAATGGTATGGTTGAGGAAGCAATTTGGCTCTTCAATTTAATGAGAAGGAGCTTGTTAATGGATACGTTTACGATAATGAGTTTAGTTTCTGCTACTTTTGGCGTTGGGGATTTACAAATAGTTACTCAAATACATGGGTTAGTAGTTAAATCTGGTCATGATAACAACCAACGTGTTGAAACTGGTCTAATGGAGAAGTATATTGGTGTAAACTTTGTTGATGATGCTTACTGTATTTTCTGTGAGATGCCTGTAAAAGATGTAGTTGCTTGGACATTGATGTTAACGGGGTTTGTGAATAGTGGAAACTGGAGTATGGTGGTGGAACATTTCAATCAGATGATGGGAACAGATGAGGTGGAGCTTGATTCGGTGGCACTGATAGGTATCCTTTCAGGATGCAGCAGTTCAGGAGCTTTGCAACAAGGCAGGATGGTGCATGCATTGGTGATAAAAAATGGTTTTGAAGGTGATACTTTTTTGGGATCATCTATTATAGACATGTATGCAAATTGTGCTGAGATAGGTGATGCCAGAAGATTTTTTGAAGGGATGGCTACGAAAGATGCTGCATGCTGGAATGCACTGATTGCTGGTAATGGGATGCTTGGGTACGGTAATGATGCAATAGACCTTTTCCTGAAAATGAAGGATCTAGGTTTAGATCCAAATGATTCAACCTTGGTTTCTGTCTTGAGTGCTTGCGGTCATGCTGGGTTGGTTGATCAAGGATTGTATATTTTTGATAATATGGTAGCAAGATGGAACCTTTATCCTAATCAAAAGCACTATGCATGTGTTGTTGACCTTCTTGGACGTGCAGGGAGATTAAGTGATGCTTACTCAGTAATTAAGAACATGCATTTGCAACCAGGTGTGGATGTCTATGGTGCTTTGCTTGGTGCTTGTAAAGCTCATGGGAATATTGAGCTAGGTGTTGAGGTATCACAGAGGCTTTTTGAGCTAAAGCCACATGATGCAGGATATTATATACTTCTCTCCAATATTTATGCTTTATCTGGAAATTTGGAGGGTGTAAAGTCTACCAGATTATTGCTCAAATCAAAAACTTTGGAGAAGGATCCAGGCCTGAGCTCAATTGAGATAAATGGAGCTGTTTACACATTTATGGCGAGTGAAAAGGATCATCCCCTATATCTTGAAATTTCTAGGTTTCTGAAGGACTTAATCTTTAGGATACAAGAAGAAGGATATGTGCCTGATTTCAAGTCTGTTCATCAGGATGTGGCAGAGGATCTGAAAAAGGATATTCTTTATCACCATAGTGAGAAGTTGGCCATTGCATTTGGATTGATGAGAACAAAACCAGGAACAATCATACGGGTGACAAAAAATCTCCGAGCATGCAATGATTGCCACTCTTTGTGTAAATACATCTCCAAAGTTTTTGGAAGAACGCTTGTCATCAAGGACAAAAACCGGTTTCATGTTTTCCATGGTGGGAACTGCTCATGTGGGGACTATTGGTGACAATGTACTCTGATTAATCAACATTGACTTATCCCACAAAACCACCTCATCTACAAAATCTCTGAGAGTAATTTACACTACTTAGTTTTGATGTTTACATCCAAGCCAAATGGTGTAGCATTTCAAATGGACCATGAACACCCATCAGCATCAACTTATTGTCAAATGATTTTGACCAGGTAGCAAACTCCTCTTTCAGAACTCTCTGAGATCCACTTATTAAAAGAGATCTACTCCTCTATCTGCTTTTATGGGACATCAGTCGATTGGTTACATATTTTAAGATATTAGTTTAACCAATGTATGATAGTGGAAAAGTAATTTTGAAGGAACGAACCTCACGTAAGTAATTGTCGTGTAAGTTGGGAAGGACGAAAGTAGTGTAATAGGCCACATAAGATATATTCAGATCTATGATTTAATGAATTCTTAAATACTATCCCCTAATAATGGCGTTGGTATCATCAACAGCCAACTAATGGTTATGCACTATTCATGTTGGATTCAGGTTAAAGCCGAAGAATAGCAGACCTAGCAAATCCCTGATGCACAGGCCAGACACCAGTGTCAATCCAAAAGCGTCTGCCATGCATCTCGACATAAACTGGGATTTCGCAGAAGAGTTTGAGGAGGCCGATGAGATTGATGACCCCGAAGTTCCTGCAGCTGTGGTTAGTGGATGAGATTGCGTTTATATTTGGCAGTCTGTATCTAGTATCAGATAAGTATCATTTAGTCTGTGCAATCTAGTGTAGCCTTAACAGCACAATATTAACTTTATTTTTGGGAGCACCGATAGAAGAGTTAATAAATCCACTTTTTCTTTGGTACATATTAGTTGATTAAGTCATAATCAAATTAGAATCGAGCTAGTAGAGAAAATTTTTCAACTCCGAAATTACCTGTGAATTCTTGCTCCCAGAATTTTATTTTTTTCTTGTTAATAAGTTCAAAACCTTCTGGAGCTGATTCTGACGAGGGGCTTTTTCACGCAGGGATATGGCTCTGTACTTGGTCTATCTGCATTTTCTATCCTAATTGGCATATCTGTTGTGTTGATTGTGTTAGTGAAGGTTATTCCATTTTATATCTGTAAGTAGTCTGCTTACATCCATTGCAAATAAAGCCTATTTCTCGAATAATAGTGAGTTTGATATTATACTATGAATCTAATTTTGAACTCTCTGATGCTCATGGGTAGGATTTCTTCCCGTCTACTAAATCTTGATGGACACATTTACATGGTACCAGTGCAAGTGAAAGGTAGCAGGTACTCAGTGAACTAGTTGAGGTTCGCGATAGCACCAGACACCATCATTATATATATTTTTTAAAAAATATGATGCTACTGGAATGAAGCAACTGTATTTCATTTTGCATGTTCTCAAGGAATGGGTTTAATCTCTTTCATGTGCTTTTGTTTTGAGTTTTATATGCCTACATTCTTCTATTGTCCATGCTTTGGTTGGTTAGATACTTCTAAGCAACCGTGTGGCTGCACGTTCACTACATTATTTAACTTGTTTGAGCCTTTCAAGTCCCAACCCACGAGTGAAGTTGACTTAATTAGGGCAAATCTTATGTCAAACTATCAGCTCAATTGAATTAATAAATCTCCCCTTCAATCCACATTTTGTTTTTCTCTTCACCTAAAGATTTATAAAACAATTTTCCAGCTCACTAGTTAAGGAGACTCTCTTGTGTGTCATCCATCAGACGACTTTGTGATTTATTATTAAAAGAAAAAATTAGATTTTCTTTATTTGTTACCAAATGGTAAGACGTAGGTGTCTGTTACACTGAATTAGTCTTCCAGGTCATCTATACTTTTTTTCGGTTAGTACCAACATTTATTGATCCTACTAATAAACATTCATTCTCAAAACTCGAACCTAAGATATCTGATTAAGAGTAAAGAAATCTCAACCATCTCCCTACGCTTCTAATTTGTTCTACAGAATTGCTAAAACTAAATCAGGTAGTGCATCCCATGTCATAGAAATAATCATACTGAGTGAAGAGTGAGAGACAGAGAACGTGGGAATCATAACTTTTAAGGTTTGAAAGACATGGCATCCACATTCTAACTATACCCCATTTGCCCCATTTCTCCTATAAATACCTCATTCATGTAACTTATTGTTCACCTCTCTTCAGTTTTCATTAGTTGCTTTCAGCTCAAATATATGCCTGCCTTTATGGATCCTCAAGAATCTGATGACGAAACTTTCATTGAAGTAACTGATCCCTTTATGAACAAGAGCCCAGCCAGTGAGAAACAGATTTCAGTGGATCCAATCTCCTTGAAAGAACCAAATGAACTTACAATCCCCTTTTCAAAACCCAAACCTCTCAACATTACTAAGAAAATATCCAGCTTCAGCTTGCCCAATTCAACAACCTCGTCTCCTGATTTTTCGATGAAAAAACATGTACTACCCTCTCCTCTGTCATCAACTAATCATTTGGCTCGTCAACACTCCGTGGCTCTAACAAACCTTGAACGGTTGAGAGAAATCCAATTACGGAAGAGCAAGTCGTGTGGTGAAGGCAGAGCTAGTGCCCCACCTGAAGAATTCGATATTTGGTTCACTCCTAATAGTACCATTCAACAAGTACCAGACAACAACAATAACTACTTGATCGATAACAACAGCTTTTCCCCTGAATCAGAAATTAGCAACAGAAATGAAGAATTTTATGAGAAAAAAACGTTGGAGGGACGAAATCAGGACGAGCAAAAGTTTAAATGCGGAGCGTTGTGTTTGTTCATTCCAGGATTTGGGAAGGGAATCAAACATGTAAAATCAGGGAGAAGGCAAGTAAGCGGTGTGTCATCATCGTCCGATATAGGACCACATGTTGTTTCAAGGACAGTTTCATTGGAGAAATTCGAATGTGGGTCGTGGACATCATCGGCAGCTATAATCAACGACGTTGGAGATGCAGCCTCCAACAACATGTTCTTCGATCTGCCATTGGAGCTCATCCGATGCAGTAATGTGAACGACGACACGTTTTCCCCTGTTACGACTGGGTTTGTTTTCGATAAGGAAGTGAAAGGTGTCCTCAAAAATACAACTTCTTCGAGGAAATCACATGAATCGACCCGACATGTTCGGTTTTCTACGTCGTCCCCGACATCGTACCCGCCATCACCTACGTCCTGCATAACACCACGAATGCTTACATCTAGAGAAGATTTCACTACATTTCTAGAAGCTCAGAGTGCATGATATTGTCGGAGTGATGATTTTTACAAGAGGATTCATCATCTGCAATATATTGAGATATAAAATTAAGTTTGTAAATATACTTGTGTGATTTGGGGCGAAGAAGGTTCAAATATTTTTATTTTTTGTTTGTTAAACCTTTGTTCATGTCATGTGGATCTTCATATATATTAGATTGAACGAGAACTCATGAGTGATACCAAACTGTAACTTATTGTATATGAGTCATTTGTTTTCAAAGTAAAACTCTCTATCAATTTAATTTGTAACTAATTGTGACTTTGTTTAACTGATGCACCCTTAATATTTAACGGTGTACTAATTGACAAGTGAGACTTGCTCAAGTGGTTGAACATATTCATCATCAACAAAAGATAGATTGAGGCAAATAGTCCTTATGTTACTATTATACACGTAATCAGGTACAAGATTAAATCTGCTTAACCAAACGACCTAATAATTGAGGGTGATTTGCAAAAAAGAGAGAGAGGATATTTTCACCTTTAATATTTAAATTTTGATTCTATTTAAATAAGTTTAGAAAATAGCTTGTGGATCAGAATAAGTTGGATTGCAACAAGTCTTAGTAAATTACTATGGTCCATGATACTGTAAATTGTATCGTAATCTTTGAAAAGATTGTTCACGGATCACCAAGAACTTCTTGATGGATGAAAAAAACTTGCCTAGTTACAGATTGTTCACAACTTCACATCACCAAAACATGCACACAAATGTGAGCAACTATGTTACATATATCAAAATTCACCTAAAATTGTGCCTGTGAATTTTTTTACTCAATTCCTTTTTAGTTGTCATGCTATATTTTTTGAGAATTAATTTGACTAATTTTTAAAACTAAATTATATTATATCAATTCGATATTTAAAATAAAACTTTAGATATTTAAAAAATATTTAAAAAAATCTAACAAGTTGCAACTTTTATATCAATATAAAAAAGGGAAAATTGTATATAATAGCAAACTAATAACCTAAAATAAATGGAGTAGCTAGGGTTTTGATTTAATTATGCTCCATAGCAAACATTTGCAAAAAATTGTCAGGCGCCTCTCTCCCAAATATCTCGCTCACCATTCTCCTCCAATCTCTCGCTTGCTTCTTCACTTTTTGTACAAACACAAGTGTATAAAAATTGTTTCTAATTGTATAAAGCAAAGAAAATTGTATAAATACATATATTTTTGTTCCGCTGTCTCCCCCCTTCCAGATCTCGCTCGCCACTCTCCCAAATCTCGCTCGCCACCCTCGCCTTTCTCACTTATACAAACAGAAGCGAAATGTATAAATTACGTTTCTGTTTGTATAAATCGTGAGAAAATTGTATATACACATGCAAGTACATATATTTTCATCCTATACACTTATAATTATACAATAAAAATACTCCCCTGCCCAGTTTCTTTTGCCTTTCTCTCTTTCTCGTCTTATATAATTTTCAGATTGTATCTAATTTCTCTCTTTCTCGTTTTATACAATTCGATTCAATTGTATATTCCTTGTCAAGTCTCTTTTATCTCTCTCTTTCTCATTTTATACAAATTCAAATTGTATATAATCGTTCTATACACTTACAATAATACAATTCGTTTTATACACTTCATTTTTATACAGTTCTCTGCCCAAGTGTCTTTCTCTTTCTTGTTTTATACATTTCGTTTTATACAATTTGCTTCAACTGTATATGTATAACAAATTATACAGTTTTTATGTTTGCTATGGAATGCAATTATGTAAACTTTGTTATTGCATACAAATATAAATTTTTTATTTGCTATATGTGAAAGTTGTTCAATAATTTATATCATAAACTCTAGAAAAAATTATGACAACTAAGAAAAGGAAAAGGTAGTTTCGAGGGTACTGGCTTTAGTAGACATTGGGCTCCAGCAGCAGTTAAGCCCAATAGATTAAAGTTCACTGACACATCTACTTTCCTAAAATGTCAATTTACAAAGAAAAATACTAATTATTATTATTATTTTAAACCTTTTTTGGTAAAAAAAAAGTTCATTTGTGGAATCGCAGATTTCAATTGGTGACACTATTTTACCGATAATCGAAACTATATAAATACATGCTGAGATATCTGACAGAATTTGGTGATTATAGTATGTGAAATAAGTACTGCTTTGTTCTAAACTAATAACTGCAGATAAATAAATATATTTTACTGCCTCAATCATTAATTGTGGGCAAATCTAAGAGTCAACTTTGCCGAAATTGAGAAATCACTTTCACCATGAATTCTTGTCGACATGAACCCGTGTGCTAAAATTACACATCGGTCACAGTTTTTATAATCTTCAAACAAAAATAATACTTCCTTTAGTTCATATTAATTAAATTTTGTTAAACTATCACTTTTCATTATTAATTTTTTTGTTGACGTGAATCTTTTAGGAGTAATATTTTACTTTTAATTAAAATGAAGGGAATAATAAGTATAAATTGAAACAAATTAGAATGTACTTAACTCTTTTTAGGTTAAATTTTTTTCATTAAAATGTTGTACTCTATGTCTATGGTCCCATTGTCTTACCAACCCCAAAGAAAACTCTTATTCCAAAAATCACTTAAGCTCCGCTTTAATTGAATTCACAGTTGTATTAAAACTCCATTGGTCCCCTCTTTTGAGCTGATATTATATCCTCCATACAACACACTTCATCACCATGCTGTTTTGGGCCCACTCACTGAGTGCCGTAGTCATCAATCGGACACACTTTATTGAAAAATTATATTGTGTTTAGTTATTTCGAATTGCTTGTTTATTTCGATAAATCAAGAAAGAACTATTTTTTTTTATTTATTATACCTTCAATTAAATGCTAATTACTTTTAAAATGTATAGAACTTTCATTCACTTCATAATTAATAGGGAATAAAATAGTAAACTCGTTATGTTATTCATTATTTTCTTAATAGGTGTGTCAATTCAAAAGTAGACAAATAATTATGGACAGAAGAAATATAATATATATAGGTCAAAACTTTGAATATACTTAAGGAAATTTCTAACATTGTCATTGTTCCACTCCATACATATAATTTCTTTTGGTAGAAAGTGATTTTTAAGTAAATGTCAATCCAAGGGGACTAATCTTCTCCATTTCATTCTTAGCTCATCAAATTTGAAATTTCTACAGTATATTTTGTTTCTTTCTCTCTTGTTGAATATTAAGAATGAAAACGAAATACAATGAATTAACATCAAATAAAGGCAAAACAACAATTGGAAGACAGAAATGGGGGGGCCCAAAAGAGAATTAACATTCTACCAAATTTTTGTGTATAGAGCATAGGTTATATTATGAAACAAAGAAATAGCTGTACACATGAAAGGTACTCCAATTAACACACATCCTCATCATGCCTGTGCGGGTTTTCTTTTAACGTATCTAAGCTCAGTCTTAATCATACATCATCATATTTCATTTTGAGACCGTTGGTTTTACACTAGTAGCCAAAAAATAGACATATGCCATCACACCTATCAAAAATACTCATATGATTGAGTACACTCGAAGGCTTCCAGCATTTTTTTTCTCAATAATTGTTAAGCAAAGTCGGTATGAAGGAAAAAAAAGAAAAAAAAACTGCTTAAATTGGGGTGTAAGTAACTTTCTTGCCTGCCAATCCAAGAAAATGCTAATGTATAGTATATAAACTGTTATTTCATTTAATTTCATAATGACATTTATAATTTTCACGTAAATATGTATAACTAGAGATTTAAATTTGTATAAAATCAAATAAATATACACACTTACCTGTTACCTGTCATCCACATGAAATGTTTGACTTGAACTAAAGGTACTATTTTGATTATTCTAGAGGAAATACCAACCCTTTTGGCCTTGGACAATGAAAGAAAAAGCAAAAGCATTCCCCATAACTAAGCATCAATCCATTAATCATGATCATTAACTTATTCAAATCCAATATTTTAACTGGAATGCTTGGACACTTATTAATGTTCTTAGTAATAAGCAATGTTCAAATGAACCTAAAAAGAGATAGCTTAACTCAACTCCAAAAACTAACTCACGAGGAGGGAACTGTTCATGTCTATATAAACAGTACTTTTACCTACTTTAATACTCTCCTTCACGCTCAAGCTCAACAAGAGTGTGACAGGAATGGATCTGACTTCGATACCATGTAAAGATATAAGTACCTAATCCAAATCAGGTCATCAATCCATTCTCTAACTAGTGTGAGACTTTTACCTACTCGAAAGAATGAAAAAGCGAGTTAAGGTCCCTCTGAAAAAGCACCAAACGAAGATAATCATTTTTCTAATATGATACGGTTATATTTTTTCTACATGCCAGTTGTGTGTTGATAAGAGGTGGGAGGCCCCCCTTGACACCGACAATCATAATCAAATCCAGCCAACTTTTTGGCAAAACAAAGCGAATTAAATAGTGTTATAAACAAAGACAACAGTACAAAACACCCTGTAATCCTACAAATATATAAATAAACGAATCATGTACTAATATGCTTGTCACTGCTGTTTCTATACCACCCATGCTTCTTCTATTCCAAAAAGTATAAGAAAAAATTTATCATACAGAAATGAACAAGAGAATTAGAATATATATAGCTCTAACCAAAAGAAACTTAAATAACACATGTTGAAAACGAAGTACAGACAATGTTGACCTCATTGCCGCGTTCTTTGTAATGTAGTGCCAATCATCTTAAGTTCGAATCTCTTAACAGTTGCAGCAACATCTCTCATTGTAGTGTCAACATTATAAGGGATACCGTCAACGGTGATCGCTGTGGTGTTGACCAGCTGCCGGCATGGTTCACGGTGCTCCGCGATGGTCCCGTGATAGTGGAAGTATTTGATACGTCCTTCTGTCTTGTGTGTTGTCTTGCCTACTGTATTCTGAGACATATGCACACCGTTTGCAATCACATTGCGTGGTTGTACTGCATATTTTCGATCCCTCCTAATACCCGTCTTCACGTCCTTGTACACTAGCTTCTCAAACCCCCATTTTCTGTTAGCCAAATTAGCATTGAATCATCAGTTTTAAGTGTTTGAACACATAACTTCATCCAAAATAAATAAAGCAAAGACATTGTTAGTTGAAAACGACTCGTAAAAACCCACAAATCGTTTTCTTTTATCCAGTCTTCTGGTCTATCAAAATCAAGCATTCCATATACGAATAGTGGATTCAATTATTCAAAGATACAATTTTTACTCACTAAAAGAACGCGCAGTTACAACTAGGTAATGACAACTAAATATTAAAGAACACAACTTTAATTAATTATGAGCATTAAGTATCTAAAAAATTTTCAGGACAGCTAATTTGGTCGAGGTTCCATTCCAAACACCATGGAAAAAACATTTGATCCAGCTAATCAGGTCTCATTAAGGTAAATAGAATATTGACAAATTAAGACAGCTAAGCTTCCACTAAAGCAAATACAAAATAAGGCATTAATCATATTTTAAAGCCAAGATCACAAGACTAATCACCAAACTAAAGTAGCAATCAAGAATTCCTTTACTCGTGAACAGTCTAATAACCCATCAAAGCATCTCAATTATCTACCACTACAAGACATCAACAAATAAAGATGTCAACAAAATATTACCAGAATATCTAACTATATGCTCTGTAACAGAGAAAGACTCATGTTTAGAGGAACAACAATCAACATTAATATATTGTCTTGATACTAAACAAATTTATCCAAATTGGGATGGTTGATTTAGTTTAAGTAGCAAAATTCTTTATTTCAATTAAAAATACCAACACGGGTCAATCGAAATTCAGCATCTTGAATGTTTGGTGAGAAACATGTTGACCAATAAATGCATAAGTAAATGCCAAATTGAACTAAACTAAGAAATTCACAAGGTGAATGGGTGTCTGGAAAAGTTACCTGTAGGATTTACCGCGGTCCTCTTCGAGACAGAGCTTGTTAGACATTGGCATCTGTTCAATGGTGAACTGTGTATAATCCGATAAGGAATTGACTACAGATTTAATGGTGCTCTTCTTTGGTACATAAATGTACTCATCCACATCAAAGAAGAACATCCATTTAGCTTGAAACTTATATCTGTGTAAGCAATCATTGACAATAAGGAACTGATTATGATAGTACCCATCAAATCTCTCTTGGTCCCTAATATCCTGTAATGTAACGTACCCTTTCTCCATCCATGGCTTAAGCACCTCCATTACTCCCTCATGTACACCTCCAGCATCGTGAATTACGAAATGGGACTTCTCTCCGAACAGCCTAACGTGAAATGCCAGCCACTCTCTTACTCTCTGTGGGCTCAAGTTCCCGTACAGAGACGACCCGCAGTAGAAGAAATCATACTTTGGGGGAGCTTCATATAAGGAAGTAAAGTTGACGAAATCCTGTCCCGTTTCCGACAATGCCTCAAAAGTGTCGGTGGTGTTAAAGTTAGTGTCGCCGCCGCCGTTGGTGGTGGCGTGAACGAGAAGTTTTCCGCCAGTTTCGCCGTTGCCAACTGGTACAGGGAAAGTGCAATTTATGACTATCACAGTATAAACCCTGCCATAACCCCAGTCCGGGAGGATCTTATGACCAACAACGGAGATGGGGTTTTTCTGTTTATCAGAAGAAACCCACTCACAACGGTAACTGGGTTTGCCGTAGACGTGAAGAGGCTTTGAACCTAAACCCATTACAGCAAAAGTGTTATAACCTCCTCTATAAGCAGACATCAGAATAAAGTTGTACGCGGCGGAGCCGAAAGGGTTGAAAGCTCTCTTAACGACACCGTTTTGTAACAGTCTGTCTTTCTCCAACGACGGCGGCTCCGGTGCCGGCGGTGGAGCAGTAGTACTCGTAGTAGCAGATGGGGTTGATGAATTCGTAGCGTTTAAGTGGGAAACAAAGTGAAGTGGGGCGGTGGGAGTAGAAATACAGCTGCCAAGATCTACAGGGGAGAAAGTTATTAAACGAGAAGGGATAAAGTGAAGAAGTGTAATAAGAGAACAGAGAAAAAGAAGAGCAGTAAGAAGAAGCTTAAGCTCAGCAGCACAATTCCAAACAACACCAACGAACATCCTCCGTTCTTTCTCCTTACTCATACTGAAAGATAAAAATGAGCAGACGACAGAACAGTACAGAGAGAGAAGAAGAAGAAGAAGAAGAAAAAAGGAAAGAGAAAACAGGCTTTTAGTTATTCTAGAGTATATCTAGATGTTTCTTCTTTACAATGCTACTGCTTCTTTCCAGTATTCTCTCTCTCTCTCTCTTTCTCTCTCTACCTGAAATCTGCATTGTGAGAAGATGATTTTGTGTTCTTATAAATCAACAATGGTGATTTCTGCAATTTAATTATGAAAATGAAAGGATGGGTGCTATAATTTTGGGACTAAATAATAAGTATGCTGTAATAACGTGGAGACAGTGATTTATTAGGACTAATTGCCGACGGTGCTGGCCTAATTACCCGTAAAACTCGACGAAAGTAAAGATTAAAGAGTTATGCCCTAGGTTCCTCTAAAACAATTATTCTCTCTTTATTTTTAATCTTTTACTTTTCCCAAAGACTTTTCTAAGTAGCAGCCGAGCTAGTTATGGTTAAATTTTATTTTGGGAAAAAACAGTTTTTCTTTTATATATACACTATCTCTGTTTCAAATTATTTTTTTTACAAATAAATTAGATATTTTAAAACTATGTATTATAAATTTTAATTTTTTGGAAATTAATATGATAAAAAAATACATTTTAAAATATTAGTCAAAGTTTTAATAATTTAACTCTAAAAATAAATCATGACAAATAATTTCGGACGGAGAGAGTACTAGTTATGAGTAAACATGAGCCTTATATATGTTATTTTATTTGATTTAATTTGTGGTACATATGAAATTAACAAAGCCAATCAATTTTTTAAATGCTTAAAGTTGTTACTTATAGTGTTTTATAATACTTTTAATGTAATTTTCAAAAAATTATATGTGGTTCTTTTTTTCTCTCAATTTATGTTGCACATGTAAAATTTTGACGATTAATCAAAATTCTAATATATTTTTGAAAAAAATTTAAGTTGTTAAATTTTAAGTAATTTAAATTGTTGTATTATTTATTATAATTTATAATACTTTTAAAGTAATTTTCAAGTTCAATTTTGAGTAATTCAAATTATTATATTAGTTATTATGATTTATAATACTTTTACAATAATTTTCAAGCTAAATTTTAAGTATTTTGAATTATATTATTTATTATGATTTATAATATTTTTAAAGTAATTTTCAAGTTGAATTGTAAGTGTTAAATTACTATATTAATTATTATGTTCTATAATACTTTTAAAGTAATTTTCAATTTATATATGATTATCTCTGTATCAATTATCCCGACACATGAAATTCTGAAATTCAATAAAAACTTTATGTATATATACATAATAAATAAATGTTAAAAAAAAAATACTTTACCGTATGAATTTCAAATCAAACCACCTCTTAAGTGAAAAAACATTATAACACTAGAATAGATTCATCCAACTTTTACTTTTACAAAAATAGATAAATAAAATTAGTTGTTTTTTATAGGAAAATTAGTTACTTTTTCTTATTTTATTTAATAAATAGTCATTAAATCAGGATGTGATATATAGATCTTTCTTTTAATAATGTGACATTTGATTTCTCAAGTCAGTTAATAAAAAACATTTAACTCAACAAATATTAACTAAAATTGTCTAAGGCCTAATTTTACCGTTCACTCCTTTGTAGATGGACCCACATTATCCTTGTAATATAATAATGTCTTGTTTTTTATATTGTTTATTTATTTATTACATGCTTTTGTTCCACGGTAATTTTACCTTTTGAGGGTGACTTATCTTATTAGCTTTTGTTTCTATTACAGAAAATTAAAAAACAAATAAATAAATATATATATATATATATATATATATATATATTTTATTATTTAATTTCTTAGTACTTAGTACTTAGTATTTTTAATTTATTTACAACCAATATATCTATTAGAGTATTAATTAGTATACGTCTTATTTATTGTCATTTTTATATATAGTAAATTATGAAATTAATAATACAATATATTATTTCTATTAATACACTATTGATACAATCATGCTTATTAGTTATTATATATAGTACATTATGAGTTTGACATTTATATCACAATAACACCATTCTTATTTAAACTCAATTTAATATTATAATTAATAAATATTTTTATGCATTCTATTAAACGCTTCGATAAAAATATATTTTAGAGAATTTTGTTGAAAAAGAGAGGAAAGAAAGTAGTCTTTAGGTACTACTAGTTGAAGGAATCAAAAGCAAAAGGGAAAGTAATAGGTGGAAAAAAAGGTTTTTAAAGTCTTCAATGAGAGGCAACCTTGGAATTATTAGGTTGTATTTAATAATAATGGAATTGTTTAATTTAAGAATAATTTTATCTTTAAATATTTTAATTATCCTATTATAATATAATATTCTTTTTTGTTTTATCTTATATCACCCATAAAATTATTCTTGCATAATTTAATGGGTATTATATTTATTATATTAATTTATTTATTAACACTAACCAAATAAAGTTATGCATGAATTAATTTTTTTTGGCCCGTCCAATTAATTGTTTCTATTATTATGATGCAATTATTTTTTCGAGTCATTCCAACCAAAACATTGTATTTTTGTGTCAGGATTATGTTTTTGCTAATATTTTCTTACCAAAAAATCTGCAGAGCAAGAATTTTACATTTATAGGTTTTATTATTATTGTAAATAACGCTTAATAAATTTAAATAATAGAATACGTATTAAATGCTATTGTTCTTATTTGGAAAATAATGGTTGAACACATATAATTTTTTGTTAATAAATGTGTCAGTATTATTGCATCATCCTAAATATCACTAATCATTCAATTTTTTCTTAATTATTACAAAAACAATCATTTACATAATAGACTTCAATAGAAAACTAAAAAAATAAGGACTGAATTCAATAATTTCTCATAAAATAATATTAGGAAGAAATAAAAGTGACATTTCATATAAATACTTGGGCATTATTGAATAATATATTAGTTTCAACTTTTTGTGATATAACGTAATATTTATGTTTAAAAAAATAATATAATGCTATTGATATAATAAAATAAATATTGAATAAAATTAAGTAATCTTCATGTCAAAAAAATATTAATAATATTCATACAACAAAATAAACATTAAATGATATTAATGAACACGATAAATTTGGTCTAAATCATGTGAAAGAAACAAATAATTTGGTACAGAATGTCTCAACTTATCTTCATGCATGTTAGCATATGGCAAGTGAGTTGTTGTTGATTGAATGAAATGTTAATATTAATGAGTTTTGCTTAATATTAAAGCAAATCAAATAATTAAATAGAAAATTAGAAAGACTTGAAATTGAATATATATAACTGATAATAAATTTCACGTGCCAATAATAGTTAATTATCCCTTGTTTCCTGGTGTAATTAAGAAAAGAAAAAGAAATGAATTGTTTCTATTTTTGGTTGAAAATAGTTACATACTTGTGCCTCACTTTGAGTGGAAGAAAAGCTTTTACTTTTCCGGCTTCATCACCTCATCATAATATATTATGAGTGATTCCTCTTTAACTTTTTATTAAATTACTAGGGGCGTTGTCCAGGCTTAATATGAATAAAAGTTATACTATTGCTAAATGAAAAATAAAGGTAGCAATGAAATTGAGAATAGAAATGAAATAATTTTTTTTAAAATTAAGTAAAAATAAATTTATTTAGTTATTTTATAATGTATAATCAAATTAAAATTTTAAAATCAGCTCAATCCTAATTTACGTGAGAGAAGTAGTGCAAATATCTTTTTTTTGTTGTGTGGGATTTTAAGATGTCAATTATTTTAATTTATAGTATTTTTTTGTTTGAGTTTTAATAACATATGTTACTTTTTGTGTTCAAAAGTTCAACCATTTATTTTGTCTCATAAATAATTTAAATTGTTAATTTTTGTGATCTTTAGTAATTTTTAGGTCATTTTCAAATAATATATGTTACTTTTTTAGTCTCATTTTACGAGGAACCGTAGAATTTGTAGAGACAACTAAATTTTTGTTAGCAAATAAAGATTGACATTCACAAGATTGATATATGAAAATATTAGGATCGTATGTACTAATTGAAGTCGGTAATTGTAGCAATTACTATTCTGTCGCATTATTTTGATATTTTGAACAAAAAAATTATATTCAAATCCTATACAAAAAATACTGTGGATTGCAATTTTTTCTATATCAATATGATAAAAAAATAGATCATAAAACGTTAATTGAAGTTGAATTAAAACAGAAAATTACAACAATTAAAAATAAAACAGATGAATATAACTAGCTGGGCAAAGCAACCAGGACAACCCTAACCTGCTGTTATAGCCTCTTATTATATATAGGAATATCATCATATATATATATATATAGATATATATATATATATATATATATATATATATATATTATTTTTAATAATTTAGTATTAATTATGATTGGGGTTTAATACCGAATATGCATAGATCTATTAAGGTAAGAAGATATGATATATTCAATAAAATATTTTGATTTATTTTTTGCGTATTGTCGATCAAATCAATAATTTTCTTTTTAAAATAAATAAAGAAAATTGGCATAACATTTCAACTACAAATAAAAGTATTGCTTATATTCGATTATTAAATTTTGTTCTCGCAAAATAACCTGGTAGGACATTACTTCAATAATAGATTGTATTTGGTTTGGTTTTATATAGTCAATCTAGGTATAAGAATACCTTATACCACTAATACTTTATTTGGTATGCCTATGTAAGAGGATGTTTTCAAAAATTGGTTAAGATGAATAATGAAAATTCGTATGATCCATCAATGCATTTTATTTCATGACAAAAAAATATAATTTATATTGCTTATTATTTGATAATACTATAAAAAAAAAAAAAAAAAAAAACAGATCCCTAACCTAGTTTTGTGGGGAAGCCATATTTGGTAGGATGTATTAAAAAAAATAATCCATGTATTAGATGTGGTATAATTTAATACTTTGTTTGGTAGGAAAGTGAGCCTATGTATAACTAATCCATGGATTAGTTATACATCCCACATGGTATTATGTGGTGTATTGCTAATACCTTCCATTTGGAGTTATTAGCTCTAATCCATGGACTATTCTAGGTAAAGACAAAAATACCCCTCAAATCCTTTTAATATTTAATTTATTTTTTTGATTTTATATTTTATATTTTATATTTATACTAATAAAGTTATTTAAATAAATTAGCTTACAACTTTTATTATTTAGATATAATTTTTTGTTTCGAAAATATGAATTACGTAATCTATTTATTATTAATATAAAATATTATAATCCGACTAATATGTTAATGTTGATCTATGAATTTAAGAACAATTCATAAGTAAAATATTGTCTCTTAATGAAAGTTCATTAAACATTACACAAGTAGTCTAAAACAAGAGTGTGTATACATATATATATATACACACACATCTCGAGTATAAAAATAGTTTAATTATTTTCTATATTTATTTTATATTTTTATTTTATTTTATGATAAAGAGTTTTTTAAAATTCATTGATACAAAACAAAGTTCAATAAATTTTCTCTATAATCATTATAGTTGTGTGACATTTTGAGTTATTAACTCTAATTTATTAGATGACAATTATTTACTCTCAAATAATTTAAGTGAGAAAATAGTGAACATGACAATAAAAATTTTATTCTTCTAACTAACGTTTTAAAATGTTATAAAAAAATAATATTTTCCGCTAATTATCTACTTTGACTCAATTACACGAAATATCTCATAATAACTCTAGGGTATAATTGAA
Source organism: Solanum peruvianum (assembly GCA_027705065.1). Taxonomy (NCBI): domain Eukaryota; kingdom Viridiplantae; phylum Streptophyta; class Magnoliopsida; order Solanales; family Solanaceae; genus Solanum; species Solanum peruvianum. Next base: position 45,264,321 of record JAKWJD010001756.1, on the reverse strand, counting down.
AAGTTTTTTAAAAAGAACATTAAACCACACACAAAAAAAAATGAACCAAACACTTGATAAAAATAATCCCTGCATTGCTAATCCCTGCATTGCTAATCCCTGCATTATTCATTTTTGTACCAAACGACCCCTTATAGTTCAAACTCTGTATTAATATTGACAATTTTATTTAATATGAATTAATAACTTGTCAAGAACACCATAGTAACTATAATAACTTATATTTTCTAAAATATTGAATACATAACTTCAAAATCTTCAGTCTAGCAATTAGGAATGTCAAATGGATGGTTTGAACTAAAATTAAAGATATTAAAATATATTAAAATAAAAATTGAGTTTAATTATGACCCAGGCAAGTTTGATTTGGGCTCAAAATGGGCTGGACTAAAAAAATGATAAAAATCGGTAGGGCTATGACCCGTTTAATCTCAATAATTTTAATATGTTGCTATTTGACTTTTATAACCACAATTTCATTTTCAACTCAAATGTTTTTATTTTTTATTTAATTACAAATGGATAAATAAATCTTAAAAGATATAAATAAATATCAATTTATATCTTCGATATATGAACATACACTACATTAATGCGAATAAAGAGTCTTAAAACGGGTTGAAATTGAAGATTAAATTAAGTTCGATGGAGGCTTCTCTTAAAATAGATGAAGACCTGAATGATTTGAGATTGAATTCAATTCAAATTATTTTGAGCCTAACACGTAAAATTCTGGACGGGTCGGCAAATTACCTGTATTTGGGCTATTTATGACACTTCAAAAGCAATCCATTACTTATGTTTGGGCTCATTACCCATATTGTTCCAGCCCATGAAACCGGACAGCCCAATATTTTCTGATTTTACAACATTGAGCCCAAAATTTCCCTCTTCCCTATTAGGCGTATATCTGCAAAAAAATTTCCCTCTAAAAACGCGGTTAGCTAGTTGTAATTGTCAATCCAACCTAGCCGCAATGAAGAAGAAACAGAAGTCCACGACAATCTCCGGCGAAGATACGGCGGACGCTACCGCCGTAACCGCCAGCACCACAATAGATTTGAAAGCCCTAATCCGGGATAACAGGCTCTTCTTCGACAAGTTGATTGACCTAATTCCTCCTAGATTCTACCTCCCTAAAGATGAACCCGATACCTGGTATCGAGGCCTTCCCAAAGCCGCCAAAGCTTCATTGAAGAAACAATCCAGGGAGAATCTCAAACTCGCCCGCCGCAACCGGCTTGACCCCGAGAAGAAAGAACAGTCCTCTACTGTCGGCCTCCTCGAACAATCCCTTCAGAAAAAGCAAAAAACTGACGGGGAAGATGATTCCGGCGAGGAGGATCATGGTGAACCTACGCCTATTAATTTGGAGGAAAACGATAACCCTAACAACGATAACTCCTCTGGTACTTACGAAGAGTTGAGGCGTCGGCTACACAGAAAAATCGAAATGCTCCGCGGTAACCGGGGTGATGGCGAGAGTTCGGAGAGAAACAAAAATCAGCGCAAGAGGAGTGAAAAGGATGCATCTTTAGAGAAATCCGATGGTAAGAAGAGAAAGAGGGGTGAAGACGACAATGGAGAAGATACTTCAATGGAAAAGGACATAGAGTTTGGGAAAGTTAAATTAGGAGACGACTATGACAAGAAAAAGAAGAAGAAGAAAGTATCCAAACCTAAAGAGTTGGAAAGACTGAAGAGGCTGGAAGAGGTGAAGAGGGAGAATAAGACGCTGGCGGATAAGGAAGCATGGAAGGCAGCAGCAAACAAGGCAATGGGATTGAAGGTGTTTGATAACCCTAAGTTGTTGAAGGAGAGTTTGAAGAAGGATAAGAGAAAGAAAGAGAAGAGTTCTGAGAAGTGGAAGGAAAGAATTCAGACTACGGAAAAGATGAAGAATGAGCGACAGCAGAAGAGAAGGGATAACATTGCTGGCAAAGTCAAGGAGAAGAAGATGAGGAAGATTGCCAAAAGGGAAAAGAAGCTCATGAGGCCGGGCTTTGAGGGGCGAAAGGAAGGCTACATTACTCAGGATAAAAGCTAAACTGGTCATGAACTCTTTCTTATGGCTTCTTACTTTGTATTTAGCTGCTCTCTCATTTGGGGAGAGTTTTGTGTTTGGTCTGAAATCTTTTGCTAATTCTGTGCTAGTCAAGTTTAAGCTTTTTCTATTCAGTAGTAATATGTTGGCTAATTAGCCTATCCCAACTGGTTTAGAATTGAGCATTGTTGATTCATAGTAACATGTTAGTTCATGATTTGTTTTCATGAAGTTAGCATTATAATATATGCTTGTCACCCAAATCTCATTAGTTTGATTAGAACATATTGTATTCCAACATTTCTCAAATAGCTGTGGAATGGAACAAATATGAGATTGACTGTGGATCTTTTTGCTCTAGATCATATTTGGTATTGTCCGTATCTCTTTTATGAACAAATGTTTTACATGTTAAATCAACACATGTTCCTGATATTTCAAAACTTAGCTACATCCTTGAGAGATATACCATCTTATGCCCAATTGTCTGTGACCTGATGTCATTAGTTTATTTAAGAATCCTTTGAGAAGCTAAGCTTCTGCTTATAGTAAGTTTCTCTTTACTGTGTAGCGCTCGTGACACTATTAGATGATAGTACTTGAATGCTCAAATGCGACCTCTGTACTTGTAGTTAATAACTACAAAGTAATTAAAATCAGGAAGTGCAAAAGAAATTGGAGTTGTCTGATACTCAAATGACACCATCTCTATTATTGATATCCTAGACTCAATCTAGTCATAGAGAAGTGAAATTGGGAGTACATTTGTATAGAAGGTTTCAATACAACCCATGTATTGTTTTGTGATATGATACAAACCAAGTCAAAAATAAAAATAAAAATTGGAATAGTCTGGAGGAGCTTTAAGCGAAAAGTGCACATAGGGATTAGAGTATAAAAGTACCATTTTTAAAAAATAAATAAATTAGAAAATATAATTGTAATGCCAAAACTGTTGGTATAAATGCAAATAATAAATATTTGTTCAATATAGAAAAATTATAATTAAGCTATATATATCAAATATGCTGTTCTGTCCTTGAAGACGTGAAGGAGCACACACCTTAGCAACTTGACCCCTACACTAAAGTGTCAGTTAAGCAAGGCGAAGTTAACAACCTGGGCTCACTGATATTCGTAACTTACATGTGCAAAGTGTAACATGTTTCCAAGGCAACACCACAATCATTTACACATTATTATTGAAATTTCAAGATGCAGCCTTCACTTAAGTGCCAGTTTAGCAAGGTGAAGCTAACAACCTGGGCTCACTGAGCTTCGGAGCTTACACGTGGTAAGCATAATGTGTTTCCATGGCCATACACCAGTCATTGACACATTATAGTTGAAATTCCAGTATGCAGCTTTCAATGTAAATGCACCTTCATAGTTTAGTTAAACAAACAGGGATTTCATTGTAAGGTAGCGAAGGTGTAGATGGATGCTGTTAACTGATGATGAATCAAACATGTTAAGATAAATCGAGAGATACAATACCATTGGATCAAAAATAGATGATTTGTAGATTAGATGAATATGTTCGTTATTATTGTTGTGAAGGAAGAGCTCAAGCACTTAAGGGCTGAGGGTGTGTCCTTATTGTCAATTTAGATGAGATGAAAAAGGAGAACAAAGTCCAAATTCCAACATAGGCAATTTATTTTTTAGGTATTTTCTTCTTATTTGTCTAAGCTTTTGAGGCAAGTCACCCAAATACTTGTTTTGGTGAGAGGTAGCAGGTGACCAGAAATTTAGTCGAACAATGCACAAGCTGGGCCGAGCATCATCTTTATGAAGGTAAAGAGAGCCTAAACCTTTTGATTGATTGTAATGCTACCTTATATGCTTGTTCTGTTCTTTCCGTTCATGGTTAGAGGATCAAACACAAATTCTCAACCTCACATTCTTCATTGCTTATCCACTTTCCTATTTCCTATCTCTTTTCAATACTCAAATTTTGAGTTTCACACAGAATTCTCAATATGCTGCTGTATCAAATCTCCCACAAACTTCTGGGGTATAGCTAGCAAACTAATGCAACATTGCAGTTAGTGCAGCAGCATAACTCCAAGTAGTAATAGTAAGGTGGAGAAACCGTCAAGCTATAGTAGGATTTAATTACAAAGTGCAATTAAAAGGCTAGCTATATTTTTTTACCTCTTTTTATGCAAGTATTTAGTTTAGTTGCCGTCTACTAATTGAAGCTTAAGAACTGGTTGTTCATCCTTTGTGCAGTATATGATGTTCCAAGTGCTTAAAGTTTTGAGTTGTGAAAGATCTCTAGTTTGTCAATTGTACTTGGAATTTGTTTTGTTTGGTCAGCAGGTTCAGTTGGATCCAATTGGGATGCCAAGAACTGAGACCTTTTATGCTTTCTGTGCTTTGTGCTTTAATGAGATGTTTTCTAATGCATAAAGGTGATATTTGTATTGAAGATTAAGCAGAAATAAATTAGATGAGAGGCATCCAATACTGTGAGTGAGTTCCTTCAGCCACATCCAGTTTCATTTTTTTGCACCTTCTCTTTCACATTCGCTAATATTGCCTAAACTGTAATATTCATGGAGTTCGATTGTAGGACATTACTGCTCATATCTCTTGCTGAGGAGTTATGTTCCATTCTTTTTTGATGGAAATCAATTACCATCTGATGAGCTTCATTTCGTTTTATGCTTTAACTTTCTACATTGTTATGAACACTTCTTAACAGCTTTGCAGGATCTTGTGGCTTTTAAAGCACCACGCCAGCCTTTTATGTTTTCAATCTTCTGTTATCATTGTGGTCTCTTGTGCTTGTGTGCGCGAAGTTAGTTCTCGCTTTCACTGGAAATTTCTAGTAGTTCCTATCTCCGCAGCCCAGAACCTGTCCAAGTTCTTCTTGTCTTGCATCTGTTTACCTATTTTCCTGCTAGACATACATATTGTTTGCATATCAATGATAGCAGAGAAACACTGTTTACAAGCGCCAAATTTTTTCAAGTGAAATTCATGTCAAAAAACTATGTCAACTTCCAAACATTTTTACTTCAACTTTGAATATTTGTTACGTAACCTCAACTAAATTAAGTGTTGTTTGCCTGCACAAGAGAGCCTTTACTTTAAGATTTTATTTCCAATCCACTTTCAAATGGTGCAAAGAAAAGCAATGAACTGCTGAGCTATACATCCCATGTGCACATGTATGGGGAATATGCTTTGCTTTTACCATCTGATCCACCAAAGTGACTTTTAAAAGCTGAGAAGCACATGTGATGTAGAAGAAGATGCTTAACTTATCAAATTGAACAGAATCCAGAAAAGTGCATCCATAAAATATCTTGATATCCACTAAAATCCATAATAGAATTACAATCCCCATAAGAAGGAAAAAAAAAGGCCAAGGCCAAAATAAAAAACACTCAAAATTCCACACTAAACATATGATACAAACTGCAAGGCACTTTGTGCTTGCCTCTCTGTCAAGTTAACATATCAAAGATGGGGGCAACAAACATAACCAAACTAATGCCCCTTTACTTTTGTGTTAAGGTGCTGCACGTGGCTTCATTTTTGTTGAATGATGCAGGGAATAAATCATCCACTATTTATTCCCTGCAGCAACAGAAATGAAGGGCCTATAATTGGGGGAAGCAAAGGCTCCTCCTCTGTGTACTTGATGATCTTATCCTTGAAAGATAAGTCACTGTTCAAAAGCACGCAAGTGCAAGTAAATAGTGGTGCAGTGATGGCTTTTGCTGCTGCTGATGGTGGTGGTGGTCAGTGCCCACACAAAATTAAATCAAATGGCACATGCAATTGGCATTCCCCTGCCCACCCTGCACATGCTTCCTGTCCCCCCATATCTATACCATCCTTACTTTATTCCTTTCTACTTTCTATACATTTAACCAACTCAATATCTTACATCATCAAATAAAATCACTTAAAACATCTAAATTCATCACCCAAAAAAAAAACAAGGTAGAATATTGTTAGACAATCTCAACTAGGTTTCCTCAACAACTTTTGTTTGCTAAACTTAAAACTATGGCTTAGTAGAGTAGTTGATAAAAGGTAAATTATAGGGCAGGGGGTGCAGGTTGAGTTGCTAATGCCACGCACTGGAGATGTCGTGGACAGGCGATCAGGTGGTCATTGGTGAGTCCGGCTGCCTGCATGAACGAGTGTATAACGGTGGGGCCGACATAGCGGAACCCTCTTTTGACCATGTCTTTACTTATGGTTTCTGATTTTGAAGTCTTCACTGGGATTTTGTTGCATGCCTTGTATTGTGTTGCAATGGGCTTGTTGTTCACGAATCCCCACAGATACTTGTCGAACGAACCAAATGTCTTCTTAATCTGTAATATATTCAAGAAAATAATCATACACTTAGATGATCCCCACTTTCCAAATTTTTATTTAAGAATCATAGGAAGGTAACAATATATATATGTTTACTATTTCTTAAGCCTAAACATTTATTTAATTAGACTAATCTTACTTTATGGTTGTACTTGTCAAGGCCAGTTATGCAATACTTATTCCATATGGCCCATGTGATTGTGTTACTTAACAGTTGTTAGGTCCATGCATGATTAGAAGATTAATTAATTCAAAACTTGCTTTACCATCTATGCTTCCAATTAGGGTATCATAATGTCATTCCTAACAGAAATGTTGGGAATTATTGAAAGGCATTGAAAAAGAAAGGACAGTTGAAAAGTTAAATCAGTTCTTAAAATCCTTTACAGAGTTCATATTATATTATTATTACCTCTAAAATTCTGGTAGAGTTGTCGACAGCTCCTCGGATTTGGCTAAGCTCTATACCATGTTCGACACTTGTTGAAGTTATCTTCTTTTCATTGTACTTCGAGACAATTTCTGGATCAAATCCTGAAAAGGCTTCCCTGAAGGAAAGTAGAATGCAAATACAGGTTAGGGCCTCTGTTTTTTTTAAAAATGTTAATCAAGAATCAGTTAAAAAAAGAGCAGAACCTACCTGAATTCTTGCCTTTTCTTTAAAACTGAAGTCCAGTCTGATCCAACTTGTGCACCAGTTAATACCAGCAATTCAAAAAGCAGACTGAGTAGGTAAAACAAGGAAATTAGTCCAAGAACAAACCTGATAAATATGCAGAAAACAGAAAAACAGGGGAAAAACGATTCTTACTTATCATCATGGACTGGAACTCCCCATTCTTCGTCATGGTATGCAATATAGAGTGGGTCTGAAAACACAAGAAAACACCAAGAACTTTAGTCCTATTTATTGAAAAGCCGTAATTTGTGTGTCTTGTGTTAGAATATAGTACTTAATTGCCCTTGAAGTGTAGAATTGAGGTGCTTTTTACCTGAATTAGGTGTGATAAAGCTGCATCTTTTGTCCTCTCTAGGATTAGGGATAACTGCTGAGGCGAAGGAAGGGTCAAGAGAAGATACTTTTCCTTCATACTTGGCTGATTTTGTTCTTCCATAATGCGCAATTTTCATTTTCCTCTGCACTTGTGCAATTGCTACTTGTTCCCTTCTTGCTGCTGCTATACTTCCCGGAGCCTCGACAATCAAGGAAGAAGAATATTTCAACGAAGAATTCTCCACAGAAGAGGGTGAGGCTAAGCCCCCGCTGCTTTTCTTAGGCTTCTTTAACAGAATTGGGGCTTTATTAGCAGTCCCTTTGGGTGTCACAATTTTCTCAGCACTTGAACTCAAGCCATTAGGATCAATGTTATTCCCTCTCTTAATAGCTGGTAGTCTTGGCGACTTCATTTTAGGTGAGACCGGTGGAGTTGTTGATGAACTCGTCTTGACTTTAGTACTTCCATTTGCAGTAACAGGTGCAGCAGTGTGTGTTGTCTTTTTAAGCGAGTTGCGGCGTTCGTATAAAGGAACTATATTGCTATGTGGTTGAAGAACAGGGCGGCCATTAATTTGTGAGAGAGTTTGTGCGCTGCTCTGCAGTTTAGTTTTGGAATTACACATCTTTAATTGTTTTTGGGAGAGAGGTTTTTTTTTTCTTTTGTGTTGAGTAGGTGATGATCAAAGCTAAGGATTAAGAAATGAGAGAATTTGGGAAAGAATGTGAGAGGGTTTTATAGAGAAAAATAAAGCAATGGGGTGGGGGGGGGGGGTAGGGACAGGGGTATAAAGGGAAAATTGAAAATTTGTAACATGGAGAGGTTGGAGTCTGCCATACATTAGACTTCATTTCTTGTGAGGTTGGCACTTTCTGCTGTTTAAAGTGACCACGAGGATATGACAGTGACTCAATCCTTACCCTGCATTTTTAGGACTATACTGTAAGTTTGGATGAGAAGATAAGATAATTGCCTACTTTTGCCCTTAAACTAGACGTTTCGTCTAATAATATCATGTTGTTAGGGGTAAATTTGAACTTTTTTTTCCTCGAAAAAAGTAAGTACAGAACGATTTGGCAACGATAAGGGTATGAATGAACTAAAGTGGTGCCAGCAAGTCAGGGACCTTTCTTTTTCTTAGGCAGCCCAGCCAAGTTCGAAAAATTCCTAACGAGCTGGAGTGGGCGTGAAGTTTTAGGGTCCAGAAAATGACCAATCATTGCTCTTGCCTTTAGAGCTGGCTTGTATTTTCCTTTTCTTTCTTCCCTTTAATTTATACCTCAACATACCAAGTTGAAATTGTTATTTTACTGTACTGTTATTTATAAATGATGGTTACAACAAAAACGAAGAGATATGATTAGTGAGAGTTCATATAGTCAATGTTAACTTATTTGAGATTGTTATTGTTCCATACCATAGCAAAAATTAACTTAGTTGTTGGCTTTATTAAACTCTCCAAAAGGGGTTTGTTTAACCACATTTTTGTCAAAGTTGACATTTTAATTCAAGATATAACCACTTCTACTATTAGTAGTAAATTATTTCATCTAAATAATACACCTTTTTAGGAGATCACCTGAGGACAAGGATATCTCATGTAGAGCCTCTAAAAAACCTGTCGTTATTAGTTTTAATGAAAAAAATATTAAAAAGCATGGATTAAAGAATAATATTAGTTAGAGATTGGGCAGTTAGAGAAGAATATAATTTTGGATTTATAATAGTAATCGTTAAAACGCGTGGTGCCAACGAAGAGAAAGATTAAGGGAACAGGGTGTCATTTCCCCTTAACAAGTAGCAGAGCCAGCTTTAAAGTATTGAAGATGAAGCTGATTATGTAATTTCCTTATGGTTTAAAGATTCTCTTATTTTTCAATATAAGAATCTTATTCTCCTTGTCCGTAGTCTACGCACGCAAGCATAATCATTCCTATGGTGTTGTTGGTGTCAAAATTAGTTTGTTCGCGTCTCAATTATTCTATCAGATATCTGTTTTTCTTGTTGACTATTAATAAGATTATCATTTAATTTTGCCCACCAAAATTTTGGACGGATGAAAATTGGTTTTATTTGAAAATTATAATGCAAAATAACTTGTTTACATAATAATTATGGACTATTGTTAGGGCGGTTCAAAATCAAATTACAATAGATAAGCCAACTGTAAAATTGACTTATTCGTATTGGATTATCAGATTAATGGTTCTTGATAAACGGATTAAAATTTTATAGTTAACGATTTATCGGTGCTGGAATGGATAATCCTTAACCCGTAAGAATTATCTTATTTTATCGTAAGTATACTTATTGAGTAAATACTTATGTGTGTGGACTCTCAAAATTTAGACTTTCTTTTGTGTTTCATTCTGATTTTCAATTAACTAAATTATCAACTTAAGTAGGGTGAGAAAAATTATTTTATTAAATGGGAAATCAATATATTGGTGAGCGAAAGTAAAATAAGAGAGTATAAAATGGTGGAATTATTACATGCCTCGATAATCATCAATGAATTCTTAATCCAAATTGAACCAATCGATAACTTAAAATTTATTATCCATTCGATCAGTTCAATTAGCAGCTCTAATTATGATAGTAATTACATGTGTTAATATTTGTTTGCCATATTTATAATATTACTCTAATTATGATAGTAATTACATGTGTTAATATTTGTTTGCCATAATTATAATATTACTTCTCAAGTCACGTTTGGTATGCAAGTGTAATGAAATGATTCAATATTCTTTTATTTTTTAAATAATAATTATTATTATCAATATTAGGTTATATATACGTATTCACACTTTCAGCATCAAAGTCCACTATGCAAGTCTGAAATTGAAATCAATAAATAAGAAATGTATATATTTCTTGGGAACAGTAAAATGTTAGAACTAAGAAAATAATATATTTTGTAGATATCAAAATGATTTAACTACAAGAGTGATCCATTTTTTGGTGCCTTGTTCCTATCACTAGTACCTTTCGATTGCTCTATGAATTTTTTTACCTTAAATTGCAAGCAAATCTAATGCTGGTAACTTGGACAAATATTTTTTATAATGATGGAATTAATTAATTTTGTTAATGTGAGTAAAGAAGTTTTAAAATACAAATAACAATGACCAAAGCCTAAGAAAACAAAAACCAAATTTAATTAATGTTGGCTCTAATAGACTCCTTTAAGCTACTGAGATTAGACAACTCATTAAGCATGTTTAAAGAGGTAAGAATTAAAAGTAGAAGTAATTAATTAGCGTTTTAATTAGTATTTAAGTTATCTCCCCCAATGAAATAAAGGCAGCTAGTTAATGTCAATCACCTAAAACACTGATTAGTGGATGGTAATCACATTAGATTTCAAGGAAAAAACGAAACAAGCCATGTGCAAGTCCCACATATATAATTGCATCAAATCAATAATGATGATCAAGGAAACTATAGTTCAAAGACATTAACACATGATTTTTTTTATTTGGTAGATGACATCTTATCTAATTGTTCATATATTTATTAAGAAATTAACATACAATTATATGTATCTACCTTCCTCGTAAATTCTTTTCTATAATATTCTTTTCCTATTAGGGAAACGGCCAACCAATGATATATACATGTACATTTTCGTCCTTAGAGCCAATTTCATTAGGGGATATTCTATAGAATTAGAACGATATAGAGTAGATTATATATACCATGATTTGTCCAAAAAATGACATATAATAATTAACAAGTAGTTAAAATGTAAAAAGTTTTTACTATGATCAATCATTCTCATAAAGTATCACATTATTGTATCCTTCTTACATTGTTGGACCATATATACTATCATGACAACATCCTTCAATGGTCCATTTTTTTGGTCCATATTTCCTATGTTACATTGAGGTTTTATGACTTGCAACATTTCAACTTGTATTTTTTTTCAAAATTGTCTAAAATTGTCCTATGCCTACTATATTATCTTTTAGTTGGATATCTCCTAGTGGAGAAGTCAGAAATTTTTTAAATAGTGTCCAAAAATAACAACTTGTTATGTTAAGGTATCCAAAATAGATTATTTAATCATTTCGTATACTATTTTACTTGTATATATGCTATTTTTTTCTGACGAAGGGTGTCCAATTGGACACCCTTGACACTAAGTGGCTACGCCACTGCTTTCTCCGTCATTGGGTAAATGATTCCATTACTCTTTTTGATTTAATTTATTTTTGATGTCAATGTAATTTAAAAATAACAGAAAAATATCTTTTAAATTTGTGATCTTAAATTAAAAATACAAGACCTCATAATGAACAGGGATTAATTTGTGATCTTTAAATTACCCACAGATTGCTCACCTCAAAGGCAAAAGCTGAGTCAGAACTTGTATCGACTGCTGATTATCCTAGATTTCCAAAATAACCAAAACTGAAAATACGTCAAATAATACCCTTTGAGAATTGCTAAAAAAATAATTGACATTTTAAAAATGGATCAAAAGTAGATAAACAAAATTAAATGAAATTATTATTAGTAAATGTACTCTCACAGTTTAAAGACACATGATCTGGCAGAAAAAAGAAGTGGTCATATAATTAGGAAAATGTCAAAGTTGTCATATAAATATAAATATATATATATATATATTTGCACATGTAAGGCTCTAGCAGTAGGAATTTTCTTTTATATTTGTCTTATTTTCATATATATATATATATATATATATATATATATATGCACATGTAAGACTCTAGCAGTAGGAATTTTCTTTTATATTTGTCTTATTTTCTTTTTCTCCATAAATAGAGAAAAAAAAAGTTATCCTTAAATTATTTGAAAAGAGGAATTAATAATTGCCTTAACTCATATCATTGTGTAAGTACGATGGAGAGTACAATATTATAATTTACAAGTATATATGAAACCCGCATGATCGTTCGCCTAGACATGTTATTCCGATACACAACTAAATGTTTTATGATTTGTTCTTTTCTCAAAATTCTTTTTAGCAATGGACAATTCATTATACGATATTTCATCAAAAGTTTTTATAGCTATTATTATATATGATAATTGTGCTTTGTAGTTATGGTTCAAACTGCTTTGGAGGCGTCGATTTGTACATTTTGCGTGAATTGTGTATTTTTGCTTGTCCTTTTGTGTATTTTCGCATGTGAATATATAACTAGGGTAAGTATATATAAATTATGTATTTATACATTTAGGAATATTTAGAATTCTATTTATATATTTTGTCTGCCTATATTATTTTATTGTGATTTTTTTCATAAATCGTATACAAATAGCTAAGGTAAACATATTTATACAATCAAAAAATTAAATTCTACAAAATTTTGATTTATACAATTAGAGTGTTAATCACAATTTTCTAAAATAATAGCTATAATATTTAGTATCGTTTAAATATTTGTTATTCTCCACAATTTTCTTTAAATTTACTGTGCTCGAATTAATGACACTAGTTATGTACACGTGTATGCATGTCACCATTTCTATAAATTACAATTATTAGGAATAAATATATCTTTTCTAACTACTGCTCCTCTAATGATGACACTTTTATGAATTAGCCCATCAACCTAAGATAAGGCATTGTCCTTTAGGCACCATGTACATTTAATTTGCAAAAGACACACCATCGTGGCCCAATTTAACATTATTATTGATTTGTCCTTGCCTTTGAATTATCTTAATTTGTGCTAGCGGTCAAATATGCTATGGTCTTTGATGAGGTCCAATTGTATGTTAAAAAAAAGAGAGTAATTTTAGCCCTACCCATGTGACCAACTTAGAGATTTTTGAGACAAATCACACTCACCATTTTGGATAAAATTAGTTCACTAAAGCCATCATATCACATGCAACATGACCTTAGTATTGGGCAACCCAATGCCAACACGTCGCAAAGGCAAGGTGAATCGCACTATCTAGCTCAGCTCGATGTACATCCATTCATCGATATGATAAAATTTCTGATAATATTTGAGATTTACAAATTTAATTAATTTGATTTTGCTTGAAGTGGAAGTGTTTTTATTAGGAATTTATTTTTTGTTTCCAATAAAACTCAATTCCTCGTACTTTTAATTAAGGGCAACTTTCACATATAGCAAATAAAAAATTCATATTTGTATGCTATAGCAAAGTTTGTATAATTGCGCTCCATAGCAAACATAGAAATTGTATAATTAGCTATACATATATAGTTGAAGCAAATTATATAAAACGAAGTGTATAAAACAAGAAAGAGAAAGACATTTGGTTAGAGAATTGTATAAAATGAAGTGTATAAAACGAATTGTATTATTATAAGTGTATAGAACGATTATATACAATTTGAATTTGTATAAAATGAGAAAGAAAGAAAGACAAAAGAGACTTGACAAGGAATATACAATTGAATCGAATTGTATAAAACGAGAAAGAGAGAAATTAGATACAATTTGAAAATTGTATAAAACGAGAAAGAGAGAAAGGCAAATGAAACTTGGCAGGGGAGTATTTTTATTGTATAATTACAATTGTATAGGACGAAAATATATGTATTTGCATATGTTTATACAATTTTATCACGCTTTATACAAATAGAAACGCAATTTATACATTTCGCTTTTGTTTGTATAAGTGAGAAAGGCGAGGGTGACGAGCGAGATTTGAGAGAGTGGAGAGCGAGATCTGGAAGAGGGGAGAGAGGAGAACAAAAATATATGTATTTATACAATTTTCTATGCTTTATAAAATTAGAAACAATTTTTATACATTTGTGTTTGTATAAAAATTGAGGAAGCGAGCGAGAGATTGGGCGCCTGACAATTTTTTGCAACGTTTGCTATGGAGAACAATTAAGTCAAATCCAAATTACTCGATTTATTTTAGGTTATTAGTTTGCTATTATATATAATTTTTCCTTTAATTAATGATAAAAAAGTGTTGGCTAAATTTTGATTCACATAACCTTTAATAAAATAGTAAATAATTTGCTAGATGAGGGGAAGTTAATTTAGTTATAAAATCCCATTACCCAATTTAATGAAGACTGATATTATTTAGCACGTTATGGGCGGTCCTCTTTCATGTTAGAATTTGTATTAAATTAGTTATATTTATACGTATATCCCCCACAATCCTTAATGTTATATTAATAAAAGTGGTGTTGAGACCTCTTTTTTTCTTAAAAGTTGCACATGAAATAGTGTTCCAAGACCTACCCAACCCCCACTACCTCAAGACATAAACAAAATACAGGGGAAAATAAAAAGAACGAAAAGAAGATTACATAAATGTACGTAGCTTCCTATATATTGGTCTTAATTCATTGCAGAAGGCATAGGCCCAAGGGCAAAAGCTGTTAGTACATTAAAGACAATTGATGTTGTGGGCCTTAATGAATTACTAATAGGGAAAATTGTATATAATAACAAACTAATAACCTAAATTAAATGGAATAGCTAGGGTTTGATTTAATTGTGCTCCATAGCAAACATTAGTTAAAATTTGCCAGCGTCTCTATCCCAAAAGTCTCGCTCGCCACTCTCCATTCTCGCTCGCCTCTCTCGCTTTATACACAGAAGTGTATAATTCTGTTTCTGTTTTGTATAAAGCGAGAGAAAATTGTATATACACATACAAAAATATATATCTTCATGTTATACACTTAATTATACAATTTACAAACATTTTACTTCAAATATTGCAGAGAAAAAGACCAACGAATTATACAATTGTGAATTATACAATTGCAGTGAAATACAATTTTCTCTAGCTTTATACAACAGAAGTGTATATATTGTGTTTTTGTATTTGTATAAAGCGAGAAAAACTTATATCTTCTTGATATACACTTATAATTATGCAATATACATAAATTTTAATCCGATTCAACTGTATGCAAAACAAATTATACAATTGCAGCAAAATCGGCCAGCAAATTATACAATTTAGGCCAGCGAATTATACAATTATATATGTATAGCAAATTATACAATTTTATGTTTGCTATGGAGCGCAATTATGCAAAGTTTGCTATAGCATACAAATATGATTTTTTTGTTTGCTATATGTGAAAGTTGCCCATACTAATATGTGCAATTTTCATACATAGCAAATACAAATTTAAATTTATATGTTATAGTAAAATTTATGTAATTGTGTTTAATAACAAATATAAATATATATAATTCGCTATATATATACAATTGAAATTTATGTCAATTTCGCTATACAATTGAATCGAATTGTATAAAACGAGAAAGAGATATATTATATACAATTTGAATTGTATGAAATGAGAAAGAAAGAAAGACAAAAGAGGCTTGGGCAGAGAAATATTTGTCTTGTATAATTTATAAGTGTATAGGATGATTATATACAATTTGAATTTGTATAAAACGAGAAAGAGAGAAAGACAAAATAGGCTTGGGCAGGAAATATACAATTGAATCGAATTGTATACAACGAGAAAGAGAGAAATTATATACAATTTGAATTTGTATAAAAACGAAAAAAAAAAAGAGAAAGGCAAAAGAGGCTTGGGCAGGAAAATATTTGTGTTGTATAATTATAAGTGTATAGGACGAAGATATATGTATTTGCATATGTGTATACAATTTTCTCTCGCTTTATACAAACAGAAACACAATTTATACATTTCTATTGTATAAAGCGAGAAAGGCGAGCGAGCGAGAGAGAGAGTGGCGAACGAGAATATGAGGGAGAGAAGCGACTAACAAACAGTTCGCTATGGAACACAAATAAATCAAACGGTAGCTACTGTATTTATTTTACATTATTATTTGTCATTTCTATACAAGTATCCCTACTAATAAGACTCATGCATACTCACTCTGTGAGTCTGAGTGGTTTAATTCAGTTTTGAATTTAGTAATAATATTGAATTTTGAGATTTTTATAAATATGAACACAAAATTTGAGTGAAATGTGACTATTGAATTCGTAAGCTTCTAGCTCTGCCTCGCTACGCGACAATGTGCCATCGATCTTTAAGGATAGACATGTATGGTGCTGGGTTTTGTGCAGAAGATGTATATAAGATAAAATTAGAGTAAGGAAAGGGACCTTTCATATCAAGTGTCCAACTGATTACAAACACACTGAATCTGTCCTTAGCAAAATACTGTGCCCATAAATATACATTTGGGCACCCCAAATCTTGTAGCATCACTTTCATCAATAATTAGTAGGATAAAATCATAAAACGAACCCTCCTCAATTATTGAATTCTAATTAACTTTTATTTTGTCTTTTTCTCCAACAAAAATTACCTTTCCATAGTGTGAGGGAACCATTTTTATTTAGTTACTAGCTAGAAAATCAGATGTTGCTTCGCCTTTCTAGTATTACTTATAATCTATCAATACTCGAAAAAAAGAAGATTAAAATGTAATAAAATTGATAAATCAACATGAATCAAGTTAATTATTTAATTTAACTCTTAACATTTTAGAAATTAGTTGATTGATTTAACTTTTTGTTTGTTCGAGAGAAGTCGTTCCAACCAAACCTTAATCTCATTTGCTTTAATTTGTTGATCTATTTGAATTACAAATCTATCTTATTTTATTTGTGCTAATAAGTTTTATGCCATCGGTTTATTGGATATTTTGATTGATTTAGTGCCATTATGCCACGTATCTAAGATATGCAACACTAACTTGAGCTCCAAGATGAAAACTAAGAACCATTTGGACCTTAGACCTAGTTAGCTCATGTTTTGACATCCTATTGGACCTTTATTTAAGTCCAAGGAGTTTTTGGCTAAAATTATTTTTTAATTATGACCTGAATCTAAAGTATATTCTTGTGTTATAAACGGGAACAAAAAATATTCTTTCACTATTCAAAAAGTTGCAAAACTCATCTTTTTGTCTATTTTTTAAAGAAATTCATGTCACCAACAAAAAACATTTTAAGTCGAATGAATATATATACACACAGTTAAGTTAGCCAAGTTGGATTATTTTTTTAACTTTTAGACATTGGGAATTTAAATCATATATAGACAAAATATTTCATATTCTGAATATTCTTTGTAAAAAATATGTCCAAATACAACTCCAACTTTAAAATTTTCAAATAATGTAATTTTTTATTTAATTTTCACAACAAAACGCCTACGTAATTTCACTAAATTACCAATATTTTTATATATTGTATAAAACGTTAATTGCATTGTCTATATTGTATATACGTACTATATATATTTTTTAGTAAAGAGAATCTCTAAATAGTTGCACATAATATTTTTAAAATGATTTTTCCCCATAATTTTTCAAACCATCGGATCCTACTGTATAAATATTTCAAAACTTACGTATTATTGCAAGTCAATTTACTTGATGCAAAAAAACCTTATAAACTAACAACACACAAAATTTAGATTATGAGAATAAAATATTCATTTTCTATCTATATTCTTATTCTTTTTAGTTAACATTGATCTTCTCGATGTAGCTAATACATGACCAGCAAATTAAAAAAAATATATTATTTTTATTGGTTCAGTTATTTACTTTACAAAAATAGACTGAAGAGTGATTCTTGTTATTTTTTGGTAGTATAGGAATATTTTTTGCTCACTTAAATAATATAAGAATGTACATTAAATTTGAGTCATAATTGAGGGATGATTTTAGCCAAAAACTCTCCAGTATAGCCTCAACTACAGCGATAAACATATATAAAGAAATTAGATCCATTATTACTATTTTTAGTGACACTTTAATTTCAAGCTAATTATTTAAAATAAAAATTATTTTTAAAACATAACAAATTTAAAAATTTATCTACCCTCAGTTAGGGATCCAAACAGTTTTATCTAGGGATGAGAACTATTTGGATTAAAACGAAAAATCAAACCAAATCAAATCGAATTTTAATTTGGATTGGTTTTTTAGATTCTTGGTTTGATTTTGGATTTATAATTTACTTTGTTTGGTTTTTTGGTTTGGTTTCGATTTAAAAAAAATGAAAATCAAAAAATTGAATTATATATATGTTATATATAACACAATATATACTTAAAAGTATATCAATTATAGATGTTCAAACATAAGAAAATAAACTAAATCATAATAAAAATAACTAAAAAGGGACAAAAGTGGTTAACTCCAACTTAATAAATATATATATATATATATATATATATATATATATATATAAGTTTTAAATTGCAAATAATTTTGTTATGTTTCTATTATTGACATAACCAATTAACCAAATCAAAAAAAATCCAACTAAAAAAAGAAAAACCAAACCGAATAATATAAAACCAATCGAAAAAACTAATTCACACCCCTAATTTTATCTCCCCAATCCCTTTATCCTAATCATGTTTCCAATAACCCTAGAATACAAATTTATTGAACAGAAAGGGGTAATAGGTATATCTTGTATTATTAAAAATGATTTAAATATATTTTTATTTAGTTTTGCGTTCAATATATTCTTTCTATTATACTTTAACACATTCAGTTAAATCTCACTAAATTAATAATTGGTATATTAATAATCTTTCTAAAATAATGTTTTCTTTTAGTCCCAATTTGGAGCAATAGAAAAAATTACTTATTCTGATAAAATAATAAGAAATATATTTTAGAAGACCTCTATATAAATATATGGAGCCACTAATATTATAAATTAATAATTTTTAAAATTACTAATATATGTAAGATAATTTAATGAAATATGATTCAATTATTTTTATTTTTTATTATATTTTTAATTTAGTTGAAGATCATCTCTAACTTTTCTTATTGCATCCTAAGCTTTCAGGTTGTCTTTTCAAACTACACCATAAAATTGCGAAGTATTGAAATGTGATAAATGTATTCTTATGCATAACTAGTTCCAACGTCAATTTATTCTAAACTCTAAATTTCTGAACATGAATCTTAAAATACTTTTTTAATTAACAAACATTATTTTATTGATTGAATAATATCTCTATAAAATAATAATATTTCATGATTCCGCCGATATTAATTTAATAACCAACAAAGTGACATGTGAAAAATTCTCGTCTACTTTTGTTAAACTTTAAGGACCTTTTGTGTACAAGTCAATATACGAAGGACCAAAGTAGCTCTACGCATATACATAAGGGGCCATTTGCAATTTTCCCTGTTTTAATTTACTGTTTCTTCCCAATCTCTCTCCCGTCGTAAAGGTCGAAAAAAAACCCTCTTGCCACCGGTTCGCCACCGCCTGCGGCAAATCCGCCTCTCTTGTCGCCGTGAATTTTCCTGCCTGCGGTGTTTGGTTGTCTTCGATTCAAACTCTCGATTATACCGTCTGCTCTTTTATTGGTATGTATCACTCACTATTTCTGTTAGCTAATCTTTCTGCATTTGATTTTGCTGGATTGAAGGAATTGCTTTGTTTGAACTATTTTTCCGGTTATGGAGTGATTTACTTGCTCTTTTCTTAAAACTGCTCTGGTTTATCTTCTTCTATTTATTTGTTTCTTTTTGTTCTCCATATTCCTTAGGGCTTTTCGGTGATGGTCATTGAATCTAATTGACAAAAGTTCATTTTTAGGAGTTGGAAAAGAAGAAGAAAAATCGAGGTTCAAAATATGATTGAAAGAACATTATTTGTTTGTCCTTGATAATCTTCTGTTTACCTCTCTTACTCAAAAAAATGAGAATTAGTCAATGTATTGATGTAAATGCGTCTAATTTATTTGCAGAGTTCATAAATTGCTAAATGAGATCAAACTGGTTGTAATTTTTATGGTGAATATCTCAATTTGTAAATGGAGATGTTTTTTATTTTTATGTCAGCAATATTATTGTAAGTTTATTTGCTTTAGGTTATTGCCATTTTAAGCCTTTTTTAGCACGATTGATTTGTCTTTATAAACTGAAAAGACGGATAAACTGAACCACAGCCCAAAGTATTGGATAATTGACCATATGTATACTATATCTGGACATGTTAATGATAGCATTTTTATGTTCAAAGCAGTGTGGCACCTGGAACCTCTAAATTCTGAAGCCTCTCTTTGACCGACTGTGGTGAAATACTCGTCTCTTTCTCAAAGTAAAATCTGAGTTGTAAGTTCCCTTTTTCCTCATTTTCTGTCCATCCAGCTCCTCCGTAAACAGATTCTCTTTGTCTCTGCTTATACTGAAACCTTTACTTTGTTCTCTGTCCAATGCTTTTTATTGCTAGATGGAGAATTCAAATACTCCAGCATCTGATTCTAACGCTGCCAAAGCTGAAGCTGAACAGCTGCCAACAGCTCCCGGTAAGAGACCTCCTCCTCCTTCTCAACTGGAAACAACTCTACTCAATTTATTTGTGGTTACTGGCGTCCTGTCATTTGGGATCTCATCTCAAGTTGATTTAGAATATAGAGCTAATAAATATCATACCATAGTTTTGGGACAAAAGTAGAAATATGTGTAATTAATTTTCATTGCATATCATATTACATCGATGATAAGTCACTGTAATCTGATTCTACATCACCATTATCAGATTATAAGAAGCTGCAGCTACCACTGTGCAGCGTATTAGAATTAAATCTTCTGAATGGTTAGTGTATAATCTGATAATGCATTGTAATTTGACTAGCTGCTGTTACCCCCATAGTAAGTATTAACATAAACTGTTCAGAGGTTTAGTTCTAGTCCATATATGATTATCTCGACTTTGGCACTGAAGATGACTGTACGAATGTTCTCATTAGTACTGTTTTTGTTAGTACCCCGGGTTTGCATATATTATTATGTATTCTATGCTAGCAAATATTAATCCTTAGTTTCTTTTCTCATCTAGCTCGCTTTTGCCTTCTTTTGTCAATTTACTGTGGCTTCTTTTGCTTAATATGTTTTTGTATACTTACCTCTATTGCAGTATGCAATTTTTTCAAAAAACCATCCAAGGGAAAAAATATCAGAAAGCGTCCTACAGTTGAAGAGGGAGAGAATGAAGATGCAGAAGGAGATAGTTCAGTCATATATACCAAGAAAAAGCCAGCGGTTGCGAATAATAAGCTGCACTTCTCAACTGGACCTTCAAAGTCCAACAAGGATACTGACTCCAATGTGGATTCAAAAGCGGCTCGTTTTCATTTCGAGTCCTCAAAGGAAATTCAAGTTCAAAATGATAGTAGAGCAACAGCTACTTTAGAAACTGAGACTGAGTTCTCTAGAGATGCCCGGGCCATTCGAGAAAGAGCTCTGAAGCAGGCAGAGGAGGCTTTAAAGGGAAAAAGCAAGACAGGTGGTGATGAGAAATTGTATAAAGGTATGAATCAATATACTGATTACAAAGCTGGTTTGAGAAGAGAACATACGATTTCTAGTGAGAAAGCTGGTGGAGCGCATGGTCCTCTCAGGGCTTCTGCTCACATCAGAGTTTCAGCAAGGTTTGACTATCAACCAGATATCTGTAAGGACTATAAAGAGACTGGATATTGTGGATATGGGGACTCCTGCAAATTTATGCATGACCGTGGAGACTATAAGTCTGGGTGGCAGATGGAAAGGGAGTGGGATGAAGCTGAGAAAGAGAGGAAAAGAAAATTGGCTCTGGGAATGCTCAATGAAGACGATGAGGATGCAGAGAAGAGTGATGAAGATGACGACGACGATGCATTACCATTTGCTTGTTTTATCTGCAGAGAGCCTTTTGTTGATCCTGTTATGACCAAATGCAAACACTACTTCTGTGAGCACTGTGCATTAAAGGTAATTTCAGTTACCTTTTACTCTTTTTGCTTGATCATATCACGGGGTCTGCGAACAAAGTCCACTTTTCTATGTCTTCTCCATTTCTCTTTTTAAAAAAATATTTTTCCTTATTTGAGATGACATAGTTTATTCCCCCCACCTTCTCCAAATCTCAACCACCTAAATATGGAATGGCAACAGAGTGAAAGAGAGATGGTTGTAAAAGACTTTCTTGGTGCCTTTTTCTGTTGTCACTCATTTATAATGAATTTACCTGTTGAAATAGGCAAGAGTTTCAAGTATTTCAATTTACCCTTTTCCTCAAGTAAAAGCTGCCTCTTCTATTGATTTGGACTTTTGTCAACCAATATAGATATTGAAAAAAGTTTGAGCTACTGTCACCTAGGGCACAGAGCTATGACTTATTTAACTTCTATTTATACTTTGCATGTGGATTTCAAGAATCTTTTTTTTCTTTTTGGTGGTTGTGGTTAACAGCACCATGCGAAGAATAAGAAGTGCTATGTATGCAACCAACCAACCCTTGGGATATTCAATACAGCATTTGAAATACGCAAGAGGATGGCGGCTCAAGGGAAATGATGGATTTTCTGCTACTTCTCTCTTTCACGATGCCATAGAAGTGGATCTTGCTTTACTGTAAGTGTCTACAAATTGGATACGTTAGATTTAAAATATGTACTTCCTTTATATGTAAAGTATAATACCATCTGTTTTCTTGCTAGAGCTCTCGCACAACTGATTCTCGACCTGCTATACTCCACCTACATACTTGAACATTTGGTTTTGATACGTTAGCCTTGTAGAAATAGGAATACCTACATGTTTAGAACAATGTTTTGTCAAAAAAAATAAAGTTTATTTAGAAGAATACTTCCTTATAGATTGGAATTAGGGCTGCTCAAAATCAAACCTAGACAGACTTTTTCCGTACCTAAACCAACAAAAATTGGAAATATCGGTTCTTCATTCAGTTTTTCATTTAAATTGTTGGGTTACATGATTCAGTACTTGGTTCTTATCAATATTCAGTTTAAACCAAATACCTAACTAATATTATTTTAATTTAAAATACTATTATACATTTTATTTTATACAAAATTTGTACTTAACTTTGGTTTTTCTTTCACTTTCAACTTTCAATTCATCATCAACAGAGTAAAGAAATCCTTAGCCCTAGTTTCTCTGCTGTTTCCCTCTTAGGCTCTTACAACTTCAAGACTCTGCTCTCTGATATGATATGATCCTCCAACGATGAGAGCAATTCTCCACTTTTTGTTGCTACTTTCCAGCGTCATCAGCAGCAAGCCAAAGAATTTTTCACTATTTCCTTTCAGTGAATGGGTTAACTTGTTTGTCTTCGGTTTCATAATGTTCCCTTTTTTCATTGCTTTAACAAGCTGTCCAAGTTTTTGCTAAAGTTGGGTGATTGTAAACACATGCAAGGAGAACAAGCTCCTTGTGATAGGGTACTGGAAATTTTGAGCCTTTGAACTTATGCAGTTCGCAAGTTTACCTTCGTTCATCACTTTTAAGTTTGTAATTCTATAATGACATGGTTATCACTCTCCAAAATCTCACACTTAGAATACTAACTTCTACCCCTGAAGCTTCAAAGGCCAGCAGGAATGTTAATATGTAGGTGAACTCTATATTGTTCAGACTCTTCAAAAGTGTCATCGGGTGCGTATCGGATCCTTCGAAAGTAGTGCATTTTTGGAGGATCCGACACGGGTGATATATAATATGTGACACGTGCCCCACTTCCCAAAGATAAACATAAATTATATAATTAGGGGATGCAATCAAGAGTACCTGAATTGATTTCTTTATTTGGCAGGTTGAATGATGATTCAAGTAACAGGTTGTGATTGATGTATGATAAGGAAGTTTGAAACAATACCAACGCTGGTGGAAGATGAAGATTAGGACATTGACTTGAACGTCCAATATCACTTCATGTGAAGAGTCGATATATATTATCTTATGTAAGTACGGCAACTTATATGGAATAGGTTATGTGTCTTTCCTTTGCTTTGTTGCCTTAGTCATGTATTTTTGAATTTTAAGCCTACATGATGAATCACTTCAGTTGCTCGTCTATCTGTCTCAGCTAGATATCATATCTTTTTGCTGGTTTGAATTACTATGAGGGGACTAAAATTGTAAGCTTGATGGTTAAATCAACCAACCTTCTAACTTCTATATTTGGTCACAATGGAAATGACATTACTCTTTTCAAATCTGATGATGGTGTAGTTTGAGTTAACATGCATCAACGACCGAAATCGTAGTCCCATTTCTTTTTCTTTGAGAAATTAAAAGACTAACTACTTAGGTAACTAAGAAAATAATGCTAAGCTTCTTGTAGCTTCTTTACATGTAAGGAACTCTTCCAATTTTCATTTGAATTGTTGTTACAAAGAGCTTGAAAATATACAATTTCTAATGTCATAGAAAGAACTTTGCTTTCTTTTCTCCTATTGTATACAAAAGATGGTTAGTGAAAACCAGGGGAGAGTGAGCATTCATCCACTAAATCTAAACCTGTTATAGACAAATAAATTAGCCATAAAACAGTTCCATGGCTCACAAGATTCAATTAAAACCAAAAAAAAGAAGGAAAAGAAAACGAAAAATCATCTTTCGGCTCATCTCTCATTGGGCAAAAAGTTAGACATCAGCAGAACAAAATCCGGTTAACCTGTACGTCATGAGTGTATATATGCACGGACAACATCTATAATGGGGGTTTCACATATCGGGCATTTTCCGGTGCCCCAAAGCAATTCATGGGCACACCTGAAACAGGTGCACATATGCCCACACCTGAAAATTAAGGACAAATGTTCCCACAAGATTAATATTTACTTATTTCTAACGAACTTTTAAAGTTGCCCGAGTGAAAACTTCTTGCTACAATCAATGCAAGTACCTGTAAAGGAGAGAATCAACTTGCTGCTCATAACAAATACAGCAATTTGCTATGTTTGCACCCTTCTTATTCGAGTTACTCCCAATCACTGGACCTGCATTACAAAATTTGCGCTCACTCTCTCTCTAAAGAAACAAAATTGAAATAGACGGAAAAAAAAGATCACATGTAGATGAAGCTCATAAGTGAAAGCCCAATCTTGGAACTTGTAAGATTGTGAGGTTCAACAAATAGTTCAATAAGGTAAGCTTATCCCCCGAGGAAAAATATTCAATAAGGCAAATAATATAAGAAGTGAAACGACTTCACCTTTGGGTATTTCACCTATCAAGTTTTTCTTACAGGTTACAAAGGGTTTTATGAAGTTGGAAAAGACGCACAGAAAAATCATAGTTTTATGATAGATGATGGTAAGTATCTTATATTCAGATTTCAGTCAACCAACACACCTGACTGAATTATTGCAGCTGCAACCTCATCCTTAATGGAATGTTGTAAATTCATTTGCATGTTCATGCAACTGTTTATTGATCTTCGTATTTCAAAAATCTCTTGGTGGAGTTGCTCCATGTGTCCTCGCAATTCATATATCAGTTCCATTTCCTGTTAATGCCATGTCGTTATGACTAGTGTCAAACTCAGGAATATCTGGCAAGTCATTGCAAGAAAAAGAAAAAAGAGAAAACTTACGATTGAAGAGTGTCTAGTGGAGGAGGAGCATTGTTGATTGTGATGAGAGTAAATGTTGGATAATTCAGGCTGTGGTAAAGAATTAGAGGGAAGGTGATAGGAGTCGTCACTGACACCCCTGTCTTGATCATTACTCCATGATGGTAAAGTGTCCTGATTATTTCTCCACGACTGTAAAGTGTGTGAAGCTTTGTTCTGATCAACTAATTCCTCAGGTTTGAGGTATTGTTGTCTAATTGGATTATTATCATCTTCAAAGTCATCCTCATAACCCGAGTATGCTTCTTCCTCATCATCATCAACCCCGGCTGCTCGTGTTTCTATATGTGCTATCACTTCCTCCTCCTTGCCCCATTCTTTAGTCATACGTGCCCCTACTTTTTTCTCAAGCTGGCCGCTCCTTGCATTAGGCAGTTCTTGTGAGCGAGATGCCATTAGTTGATCTATTTTGTCTCTCAAACCACTGTTGAGAAAGATTGAAACACTTTTTCTGCACATTTATGAAAGACAAAAGCAAGTGCAAATCATTAACTATGCTTATACTACAAAAGCTGAGTAATTAATATCTTACGACAGCAAAAGGAGATACAAAGACTCTATTTTCAATTATCACTTTCCCTTGGCAAGCAGGGAACAATGACTTCCTTTTCCAAATTGCAAAAAGTTCTTTTACATGTATCCCAGCTCGATCAAAATCCGTTTCACATTCTTTAACACGTTAAAGTCAGTAAGTTCTCAGAGATGATCTCCAAACCAGCACGGACAAGTACAGAAATGATCCATACACTAAGTGAAAATTATATTCTGAGGTAGAATCACTTCTGTCATCGCCTTCATTCTTATTAACTTTGTCTATGTCTATGGCACCTTTGTATTGTAACAATGGTTTCTATCTGATACTCTTTGTAAAAATCAGATTCTCATTCTAGTGGTTTGTTATTGATTCTCCCTTGATTATTTTATGCTTAATTAATGCAGGCAGGGAAACTGTCTTTGGATCGTATTGATCGTACATAAATACCCAAATAAACTTAAACCCAACTATTGTATAATGACAAGAATAAATATATATACGATAAGTCTCAGATCAGATGCAAGGAATTTGCAATTACCTGTTAAGAAGTTGGCGAATATCATGATTCTCTAGGAAGGGATCAAGCATCTCTTGGTATCTTTCTTGCCTAAGACCTTCCCACTCTTCACGTGGACGAGAAACATCATTTATCCAGTCTTGGTTGGATTCTGATTGCTGCTGGTAGTTAGACTGTAGTTCATCCCATCCACTTGGCGTGTGCGAATAATCACTTACCCAGCCACAATCACTGTCCACTAGATTTTGGTTGGTAGCTTCCTCTTCACAGTCACTTTGAGGTTTGGTGCTCTCACTAGACCACTCATTACTAGTTCCTGCATGCTGCAGTTTATTTGCATCGTGTTCTTCTCTATGGACACTTTGTTCACTATCCTTGGGAGATCTTGATGTCTCTAAAAATTCCAGCGACTTGTCATGGTTAGCTTGACAGCTTGCATTTTCCCAGCTAGCTTGGTCATGGGGAATATCTGAGCTGTGCAGTTGTGAAGTACAATGTAGTAAACTGGGGCTAACTGCTTGAGGACTACAGTCTACCTCATTATGTTTCGGACTACAAGAACTGTCAGAATGTCGGATATGAATTGACATTTCTTCCTGGGAATTTGATGAGTTAGTAGCTTTTACATTTGTTGTCATCATTCGGGGACTTGTTTTCTTATTGACTTCCCCATGGGGATTCTCCTCTTGCAGTTTATTGGATGGAAAAACTTTTCCAATTTGTGTATTGCTATCTATCACATTTATGCAGAGAGTCATTGGGTCAATCGGCTCAGGATGATCCTCTCGTGTAGATGTAGAAGCAATTTCGGATTTAGGACTGCTATTGCTTCTTGAGTCAGCTACACCAGGCTGCATTGCAGCACTCTCTCTGATAATCTCCTGCTTCTGGTTCCCTTCTCTTTGCTTGTGGGATGCTAATTCACTTCCAACTTTTACAGCATTATTACCTTTGTTCTGTACTCTTTGCTGATTTGGTGTGGAATTCCGGTTTTCCTGGGTGTTCTCTGCTGCTTCTCTTGAGAGGCTTCTTGAGTCAGATACACCATTTTGACTTCCTGTATTGAACTTTTCCCTGAAATGAAATACTATCCAAATTATGTAAATTCCATAACGTCAAATTCCATAAGGTTGAAAGATCAGAAGTTTGGTTCCAATAAGGTAGAACCAAATGGATAATTGATTTCTTTTGAACCACTCAACTTCTAAGGAAAATTGCCCTGATTTGAAGGGAAAGTCGAGACTTGTGATAATTTCTGTTGACCGTTAACATGTAATCATCAACTTCAATTGTTATGCTCTTATACAATCCAAAAGGTAGTTTATGCTGAGCTCATTCTGATATATTCAGATAAAGCAAAATATTGAATAAATGGAAGCTAACAGATGGAACATTTTGTCTACAACATCAATAGGTTCCAATGATAAGATTTCCTCCCGACTGTGTTACATATCATAATCTTATTTGCCTTAGCATGTCAAACAAATAGAAATGTTAAAACATTCATTCTTTCGTCATGTTATTCAAAACCTACTTCGGATTGAGCATATGATAATAGCATTCTTGCTCCAATTTTTTCATATTTTAAGCAGTTGAATATTCACATCTTGATAATCAACAATATTCTCCATAAGGTAATTGTTGCAGATTATTCTTTTTGCAATGTATGTATGGAATCAATAGAGACATGGCGTTTACCTGATATGCATGATTGCAGAACTAGACACTCTATTTGATTCGGATGATGTGCCATTGGTTGATCGATCATCTCTGGTGTCTGTGACACGACGCAGGAATCTAACTTTAAGCAAAGCCTGTTTTGGGAAATTGGATTGTGAAGATCAATCAGCAAATGGTACAATGATCCTTTAAATCAAATTCATCATTATCAACGATTAGAGAGCAAAATGCAAACCTGAATACGACCTCTTTGTTGGAACTTGGAAACAGCCTTTCGTTCCCTAAGAGTGTCAAGTTCCCTGAGTCTGTCACGCTCCATTTGCAGTAGCAAATCGCTTAATGCCTTTCGACCTCTGATGATTCGAGGCGAATGCAGAACCGGGAAAAAATTCCTTTGTTGTAGTTGTTGCTCTGAATGATCAAATGATGTTTTAATACGAGGCAAACATTCACCAGTGGCAAGAGGAGCAGCATTAGTGCAATTGTTTTCATTCTCATGATTCTCTTCACCATTACTACTTGCCAATTTCTTAATAATATCAGCAACTCTAAGCTTTTCCCTTTCTTTATTAGTATCTGAATTTTTACAACCCTGAATATCATTCATAGCAGTTTTATACACCTGTTCCCAATCCCCAGCCGATTCGCCATTCACGCTTGCAGCCGGAGTTTCAAATCGTCCATCGACTGAAGATTCATCACATGTATCATCTCCTCTCTGAGATACATTTGAGTCCGCAAATGCAGCATTTTCACAATTGCTTTTAGCGCTGCTCGGATTCGAATTCGAATTGTTCCCCAAATTCACGCTCTTCGACACCGTTTCAAAATCCCTCCACCGTCGGACAAGAGTAGAAACACCGCCTGAATTAGGAACTTCGACGACGGTGGTTGCGGTAGTAGTTTCAAGCGCTTCTCCTTTCTGTTTTGTTGGCCTTGAAGAAATCACCATTTCTCTATCCCATTTATCAACGGTTGTAGGAGTGTTCTCATTGTTGTCCCATTGCGGTTTATGAACCCATAAATCTGCATAATCAACATGTCGGTGTTGCCGGGAATTTTCATTGGCATCCGAAGAATGAGTATTCGTATTTGTGGGTTGACTTGAAGAAATACAAGAATGGATATGTGTATGGACCAAATCTTTTAGATTCTTCTGGAAAACATTGGAATCCCTATGGGTACATCGATCACGCCTGTTACGATCTCTAAGTACATGACCAAATGAAGAAGAAGAGGCAATTTCTACCTGAGAAGATGCCATTTCTTGCGAAACTTGCTCAATCAAGAATGCTATATTTAATGTTTGTTGACAAAAAGGAGAAAACTTTGAACATTTCAACGTTCCCCAAAGTAAAACATTAAAAATTGAAAACAACCCATCTCTCAAAATTGACTCGTCTGAAGAAGAAATTAGCAGAATTAAAAACAACCAAACATACATTCACTCATTCATTCATTCAACAATATCAAAAATAACAACCCATTTGTTTCTCTCAAAGAGAAGAAAAGGGGGTCTGGCCTCTCTGTTGTTTTTGGGTAACTAAAACGTCAAACACGCAGAGAACGCAAGTCTCGCCGGTTATTTCTCTGTTTTTTCATCTTGATAAGTTAATCAACATTCTTCACAAACAGAAAATTCCACACGGAAAAAAGAAAAAAAAAGGAATGAAGGAGATAAAGAGAGAGAATATAGAGGAGAGAGTAGATGTGAAGTGAAGAGCAAACAAACAAAGATGGGAACTTCGTGGAACTATTATATCTTAAAGAAGACGAAATAACAGAGGAATGGGACATGTGGTGCGGTTCTCTTCTTGTTGTGATTCATAAATAAAACAGTTGCAATCGAGTAAAGTTAATATTCTTTCTTCCTTCGTCTATTTTTATTTGTTCAATATTTAATTTGACGATCTAAAAATTATTTAAATTACGTAATATCATATAATATAGTAATAACATCGCTATAAAAAAAATCATATTAAAAACATCGTTCTCAATAGATTCTGTATTGCATCATAATTTAAACACAAAATAAGAAAAATAACATTATAAATTTTGTATTAAATACTATAAAAATATATTATTTTTTTTAAACGAAGATAAAAATAAAAGGAGGAGCATGTGCGTGGGTTGTATCATAGTTTGGTATAGGAAAATGAGGGAAGATGGAAAAAGGGAGAATAGAGAGACGTTGGATTAGAGCCGTTGGAGGAAAATGTGGGGTCAAGATTGGATTATAAAAATGACTCAGTTCTTTTTTCTACTTTGCGGTAAAGCCAAACTATTCCTTCCTTTTCTTTTTTTTCTCATGAGAGCGTCACCCTTTTTTCTTACACACACTGCCACTATTCTTTTTTACTTCAACTATTCTTTACCCTATTTATTATTATTTGGCAAAAAGGTTTAAAATTATATTTAGTTTTTAATCAACCGTCAAATGATATTCCTAATGTATTCAAAATAGTTAAAAATGTCACTTCTTACACCTATTAAATCCAATTTTCTTTAATATTAATATTCGGGTAAATAAATGCTCCTCCTTATAAGGGAGTTATGTGATGTCACATGTGCGCTTTAATTAAATAGGTGATACTGATTTATTTGTTCATGTGATCCCGAATCATAAATAATCTAAGTCATATGGGTTAATTAATCTAAAACAACTAGAAATCGATTGTTCGTATTCAATTTTTTCTAATGTTTTACATTTTGTGGATGAATGAATTTAAAAGATAACAATGTCTGCTTCACTTGAAACTGTGGTTCTTGTTTACTTGAAGCAACTTTTAATGAATCCAACCCTAAACAACTCTGAATAGAGAAACTTGGATGGTTAAAGTGTAATTCATGCCGTATGCTTTTCGGAAAAACGTCTAAAATATATTGGAATTTTGATCAAAATTATTGTAATGATACCAAATTTTGAAAAGGATCTTTTATTTTCGCACTATTTAATTATATATTTTAAATGTATATATGTCTCCACCTTGATATAAAAAATGTTGCATAATTATAAATAGTAATGTGTCCATGTGGGCACATATATTAAATAGTACAGGAGTGAAAGGTTCTCCGTAAAGTTTGATATCGTAACATTAATTTAAGCCAGAGTTATAATACTTTTAAGACCATTTTCCCTATGTTTATACATAGACTTATCTCCTTTTGATATCATCAATCAACAAATATTTTTGTATCATTAAACATCGCAAGGTAATGTCATTTTTATTTCACACATTTCTCTACATTTTAATCTTTATTTCTGCTCCCTCCGTCCAGAATTGTTTGTCAGGATAAGGTCATACACTCCTCTTTAGGAAAATTCAATACAAGATGTAATTTGACTAATATAACTCTACTTTATCATGAATATCAAAAATTTACATAACTTTTCAATTGAAAAAAATGACTAATTATTTCTTGGTTGTTTAAATCGACAATTAATGTTGGACTTCTATGTTTAGTTCTGCCAAATAATTGTAGACGGAGGAAGTATTATGTCTAATGGAATTGATTAATTCATCATCCAAATGTATAGTGGTAAAAAGCCAAGTTTTTAGGAGTTGGAACATGAAAGTTGGCATAAAGAGGATTAAATGTCACAAGCATTGAGGATGGTGAGCAATAATGTTCACTATGGTTACAAGTACATTGCTAAAATTCAATGTTTCAAACACAACACACCGTTGGAAGTTGGGACTATCCCTTCAAATTAATATATACTTATTTAAATAAATAAATGTTATTCTTTCAAATTTCAATTTATACAATAGTGGTTGGTTAGACATAAAAATAATAATTTGAATTTGTTGTCTTTAAGTATATAGCAATGCTTTTTATTATATTAAAAAAAAAACATGTTATTATGGGAATCTATCAACTCACTTACTAGTTATGTGGGAATTGACTAACTAGTAATATAAATTATTTATGCTGTGACCAACACAAAATAGGGAAAAAAAGTGTAAATGACCCAATAAAGTGGGGGACAAAGAATGTGATTATTATTATAGGAGTTCTCTATAATACTCATTTGGACATTGAACTACCAAAGTGTCAATAGTTATCATGTATCATGTAGCTAGCGTTGATCACGCAATGCATATACATATTATATACATTACGTACATTATGTAGAATAAGGTTTATTTTTCAGAAAAAATAATAGATTTAAGTTCTAAACGTTAAAATTTCATGTTCGTATAAAAAATATAAAAAAAATATCATTTAATCAGAGAAATAATAATCTTATGTTTCCAAAAATGTTTTTCGGATTAATCTAAATATGTAGCGTTTCCAGATTAAATATTTGGTTATAGTTTACCTTAATTTAATAGCAATCAGTTATTATTTCATATTCATATGTTTATGGCAGTCAAAAATTGATGAAATGGATCACCAAATTCAAATCAAGTCACCTAAGTGTCACGACGAGATATGGGTAAACATAGTTCTAAAAAAAATATAAAATTATACAGCAAAATATGCTCATGAAAACTAGCATTGAATCGAAATTAAATCAATTGAATCGAAAAAGTCAATTGAACAAGTTAAAAACAACAAAGACAAAAATCAAAATTATTTCTAATTTTATTATCATTTTTTATATGAAAATTCGGAATATAAGAAAAGAATAAGATAATATTGAAATAATAATACTTCAAGACTTTTGGAAGTATAAAGTTTTATTACATATACTAAGCAACAGATTAGAAAACCATGTTATATGCCACGTCATTAAACCGTTACTTTAAGGTGATTTTGCTGGACTAGATGGCCCAATTGCCACAGGCCCATATGAGGCAGAACCCGGATAGCTTGACTCTTCTTTCAATTTTAACCTACGGTAAAAGTGTATTTTGTAACCCTTATTTAGCATAGCCATTAAGGGTGTGTTTGGTACGAAGGAAAATATTTTCCATGAAAAATGTTTTCCAAGAAAATGTTTTCCTAAAAAATAAATAGATTTTGAACTTATTTTTTCATGTTTGATTGGTGAATAGAAAATATTTTCCGTGTGTTTGATTTATGAATGAAATTAATTTTTTTGGGGGTCGGGGGTGGGTAGGGGGGATGGCCGGATGGGAGTAGGAGTTAAAAAATAAAAATTTAAAGTTGAAAATATTTTTAAAAAGTAAAATTAATTTTTTGGGGAGGGCGTGGAGCTGTGGGGTGCTGGCCGGTGGTAGGTGCGTGGGGATCAGGGATCGAATAAAAAAATAAAATTTTAAAATTGAAAATAATTTTTCAAAATTGATGTTTTTCGGAAAAAAAAGTAATTTGAAATTGGAGGAGAGTTTTAAAAATGTTTTCCTTAATTTTGAGGAAAATAAGTTGATTTGGAAAACATTTTCCAAAATTTTGTCCCAACCAAACATGAGAAAATTTCCAGAAAATGTTTTCTTCACACCAAACACAGTCTAAGAGATACTCTTTCTGTTTTACAAAGAATGATTTAGTTTGACTTGACACGAAGTTTAAGAAAATAAAAAAGACTTTTGATCATGTGATCCTAAATTAAAGTAATGTCAATTATACAAAATTATCCTTTAATCTTGTGGTCTTAGATATGCCACATGAAAAGTTGTTATCAAAATAAGAAAAAAATTAATTTTTTTAAACAGACTAAAAAAAGACTATCATTTTTTGTAACCGGAGAGAATATTTACTTTCAGCATGTCTTTTGATAATAAAATGCTATTCATGTGAACAATCACTTTTATAAGGCGTAAGCTTAATTTGAGTTAACCTTGAGAATGAAAAAATATTCTATTAGAAGCGGCGCTATAAAAAATGAATCATAAATTTATCTAAATGTGAATTTCAATCGCCAGGCAAAATAAAAATTAAAAATTTAACTCGAGTCATGCAAAGGCTTAAAGAAAAGAAGAAAGAAGTATAAAGAGAAACCTCAAAATTCATGAGCTTTGCCATATGACACAATTAGTCGAAATTTTAAAAACCAAACCACAAACTTAACAGTTAGCCCTCCTTTATATAGGGTTTACACTTCTCATCATGTTTAAAGAGTTTTATAAAGTCCTCATTGATGGTTCCACGATGAGAAAGACTGAAAATACCATTAATTCCCAATATCTTAATTTTACTGAAATTTGTTATATTTTAGAATAATTCATACTTATTTTTTATTGTGAATAAACCATATCATATTTATCCTTGACTCTAATAAAACTTTAATCTGAAGTCTCAAGTACAATGAAATAACTTTAACAAATCATAGCCAAACAGTAAGAGGGGTAAATTTGACTTATAAATAAATCATAGCCAAACTACATTCTTTTAGTAATTAAAAGATTTCGTTAACGAAATTAATATTACTATTACCTTAGTTCCTATTGAATTGTCATATGTTTTTCAAAAAATATATTTGACTAATTTTAAAGATAAATTAAATTAGATAATATTAATTTAATATTTTAAAAAATAAATTATATTTTTTCAAATTTTATAATATAATATATATACATATAGTTTAACTTTTTTTAAATATTGACAAGTAAAAGAAAACGGAGGAATCGAGCTGAATATTTGAAGCCAAACAAATAATGGCCATGTGTACTTGCCAAGTCCATTGCACTTCTCTTTTTAATGTTTATTGATAGTCAATTCAACTTCTTAATATATACTAATAAATATAATTAACCTTGTCTCCCACCCGAAATAATCAAAATCCAAATATATATTCCTTTTTAAAGTTTATTGTCAACTCAAACGTTTGTACATGTCCGCACGTCTCGATAATTACATTTTCAAAACCCATATAGGTGCTTCTCACGTATAGCTAGCTACTTCAAAAAAAAAAAACAAAAAAACTATATATACATATTGATAGGTGTAGAATGTACACTAACAAATCAAACAATTCCTCTTGTTCATTAATATTGAAGTTCATATACCCTCCACAAATATCGTAGAATGAAGAGTTTTGTTTTCCTCACGGCGGCGTTGTTTCTGGTGGCCGCCGTGTGTGCTTCAGCATATGATGAGGACGATCTTCCTTATGACTACTACAGCAAGACCTGTCCCAAGTTGGAGTGTATAGTGCACAAGAAAATGGAGGAATGGATTAAAAAAGATTATTCACTTGCTCCTGCTCTCATGAGGTTGCATTTCCATGACTGCTTTGTCAGGGTACGTATCGATCTTAACTATATAGTTTCACTATCTAGGTAATGTACAAAATAATTAAGTTAAACAACACGTCTTTTGTTTTTCTCTTTATAGTCATTTGATTTTTGAAATTTTATTAATTTGACTAATTCAGATTTAAATCACGTATGATCAGCTTTTATAGAAATCGCTCCATGCTTGGGGTTTTTTCCATTTTTTGTAAGCTTGAACATGATTGTTGAGGTTATGGTTAAGAGTGTTGAAGGGATCTTATACGTCACATTCTATCCTTGTGCATTTTCTTGTTGAATAATTTATGAGTTAAAAAATGGATAATTTAACCAAAATAAAAAAAAGTCTATTAGAAAGTTTATCTCTCTTTTTGGAATTTTTATTTTATATTTCTTTCTAACATTTTTGTACAAATTTATCAATTGATCTTAAATTTTTCATTTTACGATATATTTTATCATAACAAAAACCCTCATTTATCCTTAATTGATGACATATTTTATAGTGAAAAAACTCATTAGATACTTAGTACTACAAAATTTCAAAGTTCTTATTTCTTATTTAAAAGTTTATACGATGCCTCATCACACCTTTATTCAAGTTTGAGACACAACTATTCACCAATTAGTAGATTGTAGTATAGATGCATTAACAAATGCATTTTTTTTCTATTTAATTTCTAAAAGTATTGTTTATGGATGGTACGTAGGGATGTGATGCCTCCATATTATTAGACTACGAAGGAAGTGAGAAGGATGCCAACGTAAGCAAGACATTAAGGGGATTTGAAGTAATCGAGGATATCAAACGAGAATTGGAGAAAGAGTGCCCTAAAACAGTATCGTGTGCTGATATTTTAACCGTAGCCGCAAGAGACGCCACGCTCGCGGTAGGTGGTCCTTACTGGATGGTTCCATATGGCAGGAAGGATGGCACAGTTTCCAATGCTAAAGAAGCTGATCAATTAGTCCCAATGGGTCACGAAGTAGTCACTGATTTACTTGAATTATTCCAATCCAAAGGATTAAATGTTCTCGACTTGGTTGTCCTCTCTGGTCAGTACTTTCAATTATCCATATTTTCTAGTAATATTAAATTTTTAATTGTTAGGTAATATATCTAATCATAGTCTAAAACGTCAAATAATATTTCAATGCATATTATAGTTAATCGACGGTTAGATATGCTTTGTTAAATATTACTCGGATCAAAAGTAATATATGCATAAGTATCCCTTATTTCGAATTGATAACCATAAATGTATCGCTAAATATTCAATATGATTCCAGAAAATCTAGTTTCGTTGCGATTATATAACTTAATATCAATTTTGGTTCAATTTATGTGTTACATGTATGTAGGAGCTCACACAATTGGAAGAACAACATGTGAATCTCTACAATACAGGTTATACAATTATAATGGAACTAAGAAATCAGATACAAGACTTGATCATCTCTACTTAAATTATTTGGAAAGAAAATGTAGATGGGCATCTGAATATGTTGATCTTGATGCTGTTACTCCAAAGAAATTTGATGTTCAATACTACAAAAATCTACAAAAGGGAATGGGACTTTTGTTGACTGATCAATTGTTGTATAAAGATTCAAGAACTGCACCAATTGTCACAGCTTTGGCTACTCAACCAGATGAATTTGGAAGCCTATTTTCAGCATCTATGGTCAAGATGGGAAACATTCAAGATTATCTTAGCAATGATGGTGAAGTCCGACTCACTTGTTCCCGCGTTAACGCCCCTACTAATTATTAATATATATTGATCGTGTAAAAAATTTAATTTCTTACGCTATCAATGCGAGTTTATTTCTTCTCTTTTTTTCGGGTTTTTATTATATTAATATTTAAATTTGTACTTTGAAGTTCGAATATTAATGAAGAGGCTGGTATGAACTTTAAAATCGTACTAAGCTATCGATAAATTCTCTATCAAAATTATGTACTTTCAATTAATTGAGGAATTTACTTAAGTTCCGTGAAGGAGAATAATATTTCTTGTGTTTCAATTTGTTTGTTTTGTTCTGACTTGATTTGAAGTTAAAGAAAATAATGATTTTTTTTTTGAATTTTATGATCTTAAATTAAAGATATGTTAAATATATCAAAATATCTTTTAATTTAGTGGTCTTGAACATGTTACGCGTAAAGATAAAACTAAAAAGTTGCTAAAAAGAGAGATATATATTCTTTTTTAAATGGACTAAAAAAAGAAAATAGGTCAAACAAATTGAAACAGAGGAAGCAAATATATAAAATTATTTTTTAATCTTGTCGCCTTAAACATGTCACGTGGAAAGTTAGAAAATGAATGTAAACCAAGACACTGTCATCTGTAGTTCTGAGCTACAGACCGTAACCCCAAAGTAGAACCCTCTTCGTTTTTTTTGTATAACATAACGTCTAAAAGTGTATATACACTATTATACATTATATATAGAGCTAATCAACGAAACCAACACATACCTTAACAAAAAGAAAAAGGAGGGTTGAATAGAAAGTAATTCTCATTAATGTACACTAATTTAAAGGCAAAAAGTATAAGCATATGAAAAAGGACTTCAAATAATAAATTAACCGACCAATTTATATATATTAATGATCAAATTTATAAATTATTATTATTGCTCTAGAACAACCATTTTTTTTCCTTTTTCCTGTTTGGCAGCTTAATTAATTATGAGATAATTATGTCTACTCAAATACTGTTGTCTTCAAATCTGTGACCAAATTTTCTGGCTTATGTTACTCCCCTATCCCCACGGTTTTTTTCTTGTCCCTTTTTATAAAATTTGTCCATTTTCATAATGTCCAAATTGCGTAACAAATTGCATCAATGATCCAAAAATCCAAAGAAGGCACTGACTCAGTATTTAGCATTTGCATGTCTCTTCTCACGTCTCTTTTGCTTATCTCATTCACCTACACCACCTTTTGGCTCCACTCATTCAGTTTTTTTTCTACTAAAAGACGAACTACTTACCCCACCCACCTAGCTAACAATATACATTGGATCCATCGATCTGATCATCCTTAATTAGAGTTCTTTTCTTTAAATCTTTTTAAAAAAAGAATTTTTTTTTTATAGAAAGTGAGTTATTATTATAGTTAAATATTCGAGTGTTTATAATATGATACGAAAATTTAAATTCGACTCTGAATCAAATATACGAATTTCGGATACTAAGTCATGAGCTAATGTTTTTTTTTTCCTGTGTCTCTCTCTTTGTGTAATCTTTTAAGGTCACCAGACATTGATAAAGTAATTTATATATCTCCTTTCCACTTTATCTCTTTCAAGATTATATTCTCTCCTTTTTTTCTCTCTCTTATTTTCTCTCTAATGTTCAAAAACTAGTTTAAATTAGCTTTGTCTTTTTAGGGTTTTCACATGAAAAAGTCTAGTCTTCCTTCTTCCATTTTTACCTTTTTTTAATTTTTTACTAGTGACAATAAAATCGTGACTCGTGTTGATTAAAATAAAATAAAATCAATCCTTCTTGTTCTTAACGACTCAACCATTATATATAAGAGTTGAATATATAGTTTATCTTCTTGATTTTTTATTTATGGCTAGGGATGACTTTCTAGCCTCTCATCATCACTTGTAAAATGACTCTCTACAACATTATTATCTCATTACTTACTCTCTTCTTCTGTATTGTTACTATTGTTATGTCTGATAATCGACAAGTCGAACCGAGTGATCATCATCATGATGCAATCAAGAAGAACATTCCCAAAAATTTGAGTAGTGAAAGAAGAAACTACAAAGAAGATCAAGTTTCAAGTACAATATTGGGAAGAAAAGGAAAGGATCATCAATCTCAAAAATGGAGAGACACATCATTGAATGTTAGTGCTCATGAAGTTCCTAGTGGTCCAAATCCAATTTCAAATAGGTAATTATCATTGGGGGGTGGGGGGTGGAGGTTGGTGTTTTATTATCTTCTTAATTCTCTAGTTAATTTGTAACCTTTTCAATTTGTGTTTTTCTAAATATATATGTATACATTTACTCATTATATATATATATGGAATATATTATGGTTTTGGTTCAATTTTTGTAATATTGATGTGATTTTCACTAGTTTAACATATCTATCTGAATGATCGGTCTCAACTGTTAATGATATATCTTTTTCGTGATATCTATAAAAGGATTTTTGTTATGATTGTATTTAATCATTTGGTAATGAGAATACAAAGTTCATGAAATTCATTAATTTGTAAGTAGTAATTATATATTAGTAGTACATTTGATTTCTATCTTTTCAAAAATGCATCTATTGATTCATCATTTAAATGCCAGGATCCTTTAGTGTTTTTTTTTTTTTAAAAAAAAAACTTTAATTTTCACTTTGATAAAGCTGAAAATGTATGCTGTTTCCACCACCATGCCCAAAAAGATAAGACAAATCTTACTTTCTCTGTACGTATTATTCAATAAACCGTGTTTAGTAATTAATTAGTATTATGTTAGTGCCACGGATTGTTCACTAATTTTGCAACAGAAATTTTCCTATTATTCCTAAAATATTAAAGACAAGACAAATATTTGTGATTATAGTGGAAATTGAGAGTGACATTTAGTTATTAATTAAACTCGGAGCATTAAAGTAAAATTTGAAGGAAGGCTTTAAATTTAATATTACTTTTAATGAAATTTATTATAACTTGTCCTTTTAATCTTTCCTAGACATAGTATTTTAGATTTGACAATTTTCTATTAATCTCTTTTCGTATATGAAAAAGAGAAAATTATATTTTCTACAAATAATATTTAATATTTTTCTTTTTAAAATATCTATTAACTTATTATTGCTTGAAATAAAATGAGGCCACACCTTAGGCAACTGGCTCTTGCGGGCGAATTACAACAATTATGTTCATTATATATATATATATATATATATATATATATATATATATATATATATATAACAAATATATTTTTTGAATATTATTAATTTGATGATGAATATAAAAAAATAACTTTAAATTTGTACCTCTTTCCTCTTCTAGAGACGGAGTCAGAATTAGAAATTTGAAAATTATAAATTTTAAGATGAAAAAGAAAGATATTACAAAGAATGCTTTTGTTCTGTATGATGTGTCCACAAAACCTTCACTAAACTAACAGTCAAATTTATAAGGAGTTTACAAATTAATATATATATATTTAATTTTTTAAAATATAAATATAAAACTTATGAAAAAATTAGTAAATTTATTCAAACTCATAAAATCCCAGTAAGCTCCGCCTCCGCCCCACTCATATTCCTGGCCTTAACAGGAACCTAATTATTTGCATGGGTCAAGCAACCAAAAGAGTAGGTTTATGCTAATAACTACTCACTCTACATATGTTAAAAGCAATGCATTGTTGGCCTTTTTCCTTTATAGAAATAATAAATGGAGTCTAACCAAATGAGCCAAAAAGTGTAAGTAACACAATGATTAATATAAAGGGGGGAATTGTAGGAACAGAGATTGTTAAGATGAGACTGCATACAATTATGACAACTCAATCAAGGCTGACCATATAATATAATATATATACTACCTTCCGCCTATTTATTATTTGTGTGGTATCTTTTATTTCGTTATTGATTGTATTTATCTACCTAATTTGATATCCTCATTTTACTTTCTTAAGTTTGATAATATGACATTATATAAAGGGTCTACTTAATATAGTAAATTTACTCTTGTGTTTCAGAGCAAAAAATTAAATAATATTTGATATATTATACATATATTTAGTTTAGTTGAGATTATAAAGAAAAAAATTTAAAAAAAAATGTTAAGTTGGTTGGTTGTCTATAGTCACAACTCACAAATTCAAGAAAAGTAAAAAGAATTATGATCTTATAGTAGTCTTAAAAATCTTATGATTATAAATATATAATATGTGATAGTAAAATTAAAAGATTACAAAATAAAAGAAAATAACATAATTTTCTTAAAAAAATTATGATCTTATGTAGTAGTCTTAAAAATTTTATGATCATAAACATATAATATAATATGTGATAGTAAAATTAAAAGATTACTAAATAAAGAAAACAATATTTCAAAAAAAAGCACACACATAAGTTAAAACATAATATATAAATATTTTTTTCAAAATGATCTATTTAACTTTTTTAAGAGTCAATCTAAGTTATTAATTAAGTAGTAATATTGTGGATATAAAGAGTGTAATATAGAAAAAAAAATTATGATTAATAATTCATTATATTTTTAAAATAGATATATAAATATGTACTACACAATTCTTTCATTCTAATTTACAACATAGTTCAAATTTCATTATTTTAATGGTGTATTTAAACATACAATGTTAAAGATTTTTAAAAATGAAGTGTATTTAAACATACAATGTTTAAGATTTTTAAAAAATGAACTTATATATTTAAAATAATATATAAAAGTGCTATAACTTGTAACAATTAATAATTTAAAAAAGATAAAATCATACTATTTGTTTTGTGTGGTGGTTGGGAGATAACCAGAGGAGAGTACGTAGAAAAAGAAGCGTCTTTTTAGTTGAGCTGATTTCTTATGATATATTGTTTTCATTATTTTTTCTAAGGATGTTAAATGTATGAGTTGGTTTAAAGTTCGAAATATTAAAATGGGTTTAATAGTAAATAGGTTTGGGTTTTGACCCGTTCAAGTTCACTTTGGGTTTAAATAGGTTGAACTCAATGGGCTAAAAAATGGGTTGGGTCTTGACTCGCCCAATTTGACCCGATTAATCTCAATAATTTAACATACTGATATTTAACTTTTATAATCACAATTGAATTTCCGCTCAAAAATTTTTTGTTAAAAAAAGTAACAAATTGATAGATAAATCCTAATGATGTTAAATAGATAATAATTCATACCTTCAATATAGGAATATATCTAATAAAAAGTTTAAAACGGATTGAAATTGGAGATTAAATTGGGCTCAATTGAGAATTTTCTTCAAGATTAAGCATGAATGGATGGACAATGAACCCAATTCAAATTATCTTGAGCCCAACCCTTAAAATTCTGGACAGTTTACCTATGTTTGGATTCAATTTTAACACCCCTAATTTTCCCTATGAGCTATCAAACACTTCTTCTTGATCTTTCTTCCTTCCTTTGTTACTAATCTTATTTGTTTTCTTCTCCATGGAACTCCTTGTTTTCAAGGCAACGACATCACCTTTTTTGTATTTACATTTCCCTTTCTTTTTTTTATTTGCTCTTTCATATTTAATACTAACTTATCTATTACGGTAATCTTACTAGTTTAGAAATTAATTACTTAGTTATATGCTAATTTATAATATTATAAATTTTATCAGATTTTGGTGTGTTCAAATACGTTTAAATACATATATCTCGGGATATATGTGATCAAAATTAAATGTATTTTGTTTTAGATACACTATATCCAAGTGGATTTACATATATTTGGGATAGATAGATAAAATCTCGCTCACTCTCATATTTCAGTCACGTATTTGATATTCCAGATAAATGTGAATAACTCCAGATACATGTATATATTGCATATCTAATATTTTGCCATGAAATCAGGTAAAAAGTTACAAAATAGTGAAATAAATTATAATTACGTTAAAATTTAGAGAGAACAAATAAATTATGATAGAAATATTAACGTAATTAGATATTTTCACTATTAACGGAGTCGTGCCACAATGGGCCGAGATCTGAACTAGTAGATGGGCTCGTTTGCCGACCCAATGCGTTTAGCCTAGCCCCTCAATCCGTGACTCCGAAATCGGGTCGAATATACACGGGCCCATTTTACCAAAGTGGAGCAACCCGTCATCACTTGTTTATTTTGTGATTAAAGAAGAGAAGATGAGTCTAATCATCTTTTTACAATTTCAGCATTGTCTAATTAAGCTATTGATTGTGCTCAGGTCATTCACAAGTCTTTCATTAAAAAAAAAAATAGTAATGTTATTAGTACTAGCTTTGAAATTAAAACTTTATTAAAACTCTGACCCAAGGTAACAGACAAAATCATGCCAAAAGTTTCTCTTTGACTCAACTCTAATTAGTCCTAATAACTGTTTCCAGATTGACATAAATAATATCGTACTAAAAAGTTAATTAGGAAAGATAAATTATGTATTTTAAAATTGTTGAATGAAATTTAATTTGTATTCTTTCTTAATATAAGCAACTATTTGCTTGATACAAAAATGTTAACAGAAAGGAGATCTTCGTGATCTTTGCTAGAGAAAAAAAAAACAAACCGAAGGTTCCTTATATATACACACTTATGTTAGTTAGATGTCGCATTATCAGGGTAACTATTGAAACTATCTTAAATTTGACATAAATTATTAGTTTCGTTCTTAAATTGTGAATAACATTAAAAATATATGTTTTCTAATAAATGTGTCTCCGGACTCAAACCTAAAACAAGTTTCACGTTGGGGGTAAATGTTGTTCAGCCAGTATTATTAAAATACTTAGTACGATAACTTTGAAAAACTTGGTAAGAAGCAACAAATAATTAAAGAGTATTTTTAAAATTAGAAATTTAAGTTAGTAAAGAAAAAGAATATGAAACATATTAGAAATAATATACAAATTAATTTTCTCAAAGAAAAAAATCGAGCTTACTGAATACATATTGTGT
The DNA here is from genome assembly GCA_027705065.1 of Solanum peruvianum. Taxonomy (NCBI): domain Eukaryota; kingdom Viridiplantae; phylum Streptophyta; class Magnoliopsida; order Solanales; family Solanaceae; genus Solanum; species Solanum peruvianum. Next base: position 45,219,990 of record JAKWJD010001756.1, on the reverse strand, counting down.
TCTTAAGGAAATTATTCACTCATTTAGTATTCAATGTTAATGAAATATATCCTCCCAGGATAAAACGATCTTACTAATCAGTGTATCAATACCTAAATCACGTTGTCAACGAACCAATCAACAACAATAAAATATACTCAGAATACTAGATTTAGTAGTATAGGAAGTCAAGAAATTATTAAATATGTTGTTGAAAAGTAAGATGAAGCCCTTCTATAGTTCTATTAGACAACAAAATACAGTGTAAATAAATATTTATTGTGCCTTATCTGAAAAGGTCACAACTTTTCAATAAGTTAAAAGTCATAACCTTTAGTAACAATCGAGAACTTGAATCCGAGACAAGTTTCGATAAAGCTCTCTAACAGAGATAACCTAAAACCAATAATTGAGGATTTGAATCCGAAACGAGTCTCAATAAAGCTCTCTGGCAAAAACGACCTAAAACCAATAGGGCATTTCAAATGAAGATTTTTTATCATTTCAGCACCCCTAAATGAGAGGAAAATAGTAGTACAAGTTTAAAAGGATAGGTATAAACTGTCCTAAAACGTATAGTACAAGGTAGTACACATTACACAATCTAAACCCAATTCTCCTCTTTTTTCATCTTATATTCTCATCATTCTGTCACACCTTATCATCATCGAATCGAACGAATCATATCAAAAGGCCCATACTTTGCCCAACGAATCAACAAAATACCCATTTTCTCCTCAAACCCATCTTCTCCAAGAACTCAAATCGGCAAGACTCAAAATCGGAAAGCAAAAATGATGCACATGACCTTTTATTGGGGTAAAAAAGTAACCCTTTTGTTCGATTTCTGGAGAACTGATTCATGGGCTAGCTATGCAATTACTTTACTTGCTTGTTTTATCTTCGCCCTATTTTATCAGTATATGGAAGATCGTCGTCAACGATTCAGGATTATCTCTGCCAATTTCAGGAGGAATTACCCTTCGCCGCCTAGCGCCGCTGTGAATGCCCCCCTTCTTTACACTTTCCCGACCGTCGGCGGTAAGTGGAACTCGGCGAGATTCGCTACGGCGATCGTTTTTGGGATCAATTCGGCAATTGGGTATATGCTTATGTTGGCTGTTATGTCATTCAACGGCGGCGTTTTTGTTGCTATTGTTCTGGGTTTGGCGATCGGATATTTGCTGTTCAGGATCGGCGATGAGGATGATGTCAGCGTTGATAATCCTTGTGCCTGTGCTTGATATGATATTAGTTAATGGGTTTGTTTGTTGTATACTGATTCAATGATAATGAAATATAATTTCCTTTTTTATATAGCAGTATTGGATCTCTGTTGATCTTTCCTATTTCCTTTCTGTTCTGTTGTATTTCTTCATCTCAATATAATTTTACACCTTTTCTGCTTAGCTATTTGTGCCCATCTGTTGTTTCCCGCGATTCTGTGTACATCAATTATAATCATTTCTTCTTGTTCGCTAAAACAATCCCTTTTCAGATCTTGCCTTAAAATAATTTATCCACCTCAGACTGCAGCTCTTTCAATATCTATGTAGTCAGGCAAAATTAATAAATAAACAGTCAAATCACTTTGTGTGACAACCCCCTCGGGATCCACATATTCAGGTATTGTCTCTGCCATGGGCGGCCATTCGCTCTCTTAATCCCCTCTTATTGGCATGCAGCCTCAAGGGAGAATCGAACCCGTGACCTATGGCTCCTTTACATCCCTCCCAAGGGGATCGCCTCTTACCAATTAAGCTGCAGCTTAATTGGTAAGAGGCGATCCCCTTGGGAGGGATGTAAAGGAGCCATAGGTCACGGGTTCGATTCTCCCTTGAGGCTGCATGCCAATAAGAGGGGATTAAGAGAGCGAATGGCCGCCCATGGCAGAGACAATACCTGAATATGTGGATCCCGAGGGGGTTGTCACACTTTGTAACAACGTAGTTTGTGGTGATACTTTTAAATATGGCTAATATAATGAAATGTTGTTATCGAAATTGAATATTCAATGAAGGAAATGAAGAACTAAGATAGTAGTAAATGTTTCTAATGAGGTTTTCATCTTCTTCTGGAGGCCAAAGACCTCTCTTTACTTGCTGTTTGCTGCAGCATTGATTTCCCATTCTCAACTCATCATACTTCCAAGTACAACAAAAGAGCAATAGATTTTCTCTTAGTGAAAATAGTTGTTGTCACAAAAGTATTTAGAGACTCTTCATTGCATACAGAGTTGCCATAGCAGCATTTTTTTAGGGGTCTGGTTATAAATATCCTTTATTGTAGTTGCAAAATTCTTTATTTGTCCTAATGAATATTCTAATTACCAAATTCCAAGATCATTACATGTAGCAAGTAGACATAAACTAAATTTCCTACTACAGCTACAAAACGGTTATTGCTACTAATTATTTATTTTTCATCTATTTATCATCACCCAAACAATGAAAGTTGATCAATAATTTTAATAGCAAAAAACTCAGCCGCTCCGATTTCACATGTGAATCGAATGGGGACTCCGATTATGTACATAGTCTCTTACATAACGCAGTTTTCTAAATAAAAGTATAGTTCACAGTTAAAAAAACAAATACTCTTCCATCATAAAAAGATATACATTATTCTCAACAAAAGAAAAACAACCACAATTAAACTTGTAATTATCAAATCCCGTGATCATTAGAGGTAGCAATAACACACAAATTATATTTTCTACTACAACTAGAACCAGGAGTTTCAGTAACATCAACATCTTCAGGCTTCATCCCGTTAGGCAGCTTCCAATTGAAATGGAAAATAAGTTGAGCTAATGGAAGCTCAACATTTGATAAACCAAATGAAATTCCAGGACACATTCTTCTTCCTCCACCAAATGGCAAATACTCGTAATTCTGTCCGATAAATTCCAAATTATTACTTGCACTATTTATGAACCTCTCTGGTGTAAAACTCTCAGAATCCTCCCAAAATTCAGCATCTCTGTTAATTGCCCAAGCATTCACTATTACTTTAGTTTTAATAGGTATGTCATATCCATCAATCACACATTCCTCCCTGCATTCTCTTGGAAGTAACAAAGGAAGTGGTGGATGTAACCTCAGAGTTTCTTTAATTACTAATTTTAAGTAACTAACTTCTTTCAAATCAATCTCTGTTACTCTGTTTTTTCCTTTGAGGATTCTTCTCAATTCTGTTTGTGCCTTCTCCATAACTTTAGGGTTTCTCATCATTTCAACCATAGCCCAATCGAGAACGGTTGCTGAAGTTTCAGTTCCTGCTAAAAACATGTCCTGCATATATACACATTTATAATTACAACTAATTTATGAAAGATCACGTGAATATGTATTGAGAAATTCAAAGATATTTGTCACCAGTATGACTGCTTTGATATTGTCTCTAGTGAAGGAAAAATCAAGAGTGCCACTTTCTTGGAGCTTTAATAGCAAATTAACCAAATCATTTTTCCTTGATGACTCTTCATCATCATACTCGTGCTTGTGCTCCTCTATTATCATGTCAAGCACCTTGTCAAACTTTTTATGAAGCTTCAATAATTTTTCTTTAGTCCCAGTAATGACTTGCAGAAACTTCAGCGAAGGAAACACCTCACTTATGTCCAAACCTATTAGTAAATAATTAGAACAAAATGCAATCACTACTAAAAAACACCTTACAGAAGGCAGGCTCGTAAATGGGCAGATACTTAATTTAAAAAAAAAAAAAGAGAAAGAAAAGGTCCAAACCTGTTATCATTAATGATAATTCCTTTATCAAAGACATGAAATATGATGATTCTTCTTTTCTCCTCTTACCAAAAGCTGCTCTACAAATTACTGCATTTGTGAGAGCGTATATCTTTTCTGTAAGATTAATAACTGATCCAGACCTTGATTCAACGTCTTGAACAAGATTGAATGCTTCTTCCTCTCTAATAGAGGCAAATGATACAACATTCTTTGCACTCAATAGTTCCAAGGTGCATAATTTTCGCATTTGTCTCCAGTAATTTCCATAAGGTGCAAACGCAATGTCTGAGTAGTTGTAAGTCAAAATCTGTACACTCAAAAGCCCAGGACGATTTGTGAACGCGAGATCATGAGTTTTTAATACCTCTTGGGCTACACGAGGACTCGAAATAACAATCGTAGGGATCTCACCGAGCTGCAAGTGCATTAAGGGGCCATGTTTTTTGGCCAAGTCTCTAAGAGTATGGTGAGGTAATTGGCTACCAATTAAATGGTGAATGTTTCCTATGAAAGGCAATTTCCATGGACCTGGAGGCAAGTTTAGAGTTGGTTTTCTTTTCTTGGACAATAAATTCACTGTGAAAATGAGAAGCAATACGCTGACAAAAGTGGCAAGAAAAAGTTGTAGCTCCATTATTGAATCAGAAAATGGATTCAGTGCTAATCCTCTTTTGGTTTTTCTACTCAGTGTTAGGTGAACAATTAAAATATTTTACAATAATAATTTAACTTATTATATAAGATGAATATTACTATAATATTATATTAATATTAGCGTAGAAAATTAATGTTTTGAGTCTATCTAGTTCTAACATTATAAAATGTTTCTTCAAAATTAAACAAATATTTTCTAATTAAATGGAATATATATATCAGCCAATAGAAATGCTTAGCATAAGACAAGTGGCAAGACACTTGTTCTCAAGAGGATCATTCCACCGCCAACACATTTTTTACAATTACTCCTTCTCCAAATAAGAAATTGTTTGTCCAATACTTTATATATTTTGCCTCTATAAATACACGAGAATAAATTTATTTGAAATAAATACTTACTTACAGTTATGAGTATTTTACTTAAATAAAAGAATATTCATTTAAAGTTTAAACCATTTAAGGACCCTTTTATTTACTTTTATATTCTACTAAGTGCATCTTCTAACCCTATAATTTATTTTATTATTCAAACATAGAATTTTTATTTTTTTAAACAATTAATTTTAACTTAATTCTCTTGCTTTTTTAAAAAAAAAAATTGTCTCCTTAATATTATATTATTATTTTTTTTCATTTTTATTTTCTTATATTATGATATAAATCCTTTTTTTTTAATAATCACTTTTATACAATTTATTAATTTTCTTGAATATAATTTTTTGTTTTTGTAATTCTTTTTAAGTATAAAATTATATTTTATTATGAATTTCTAAATAACATATCTTAAAAATAATTATTACATAATATACAAATTAATGAACAATTCAAATAATAGTGAAATCATAAATAAAATATGATTACACAAGGCATTACATAAATATTCAACTTTCAAGATTATTACGTTGCTCACATAAATGCTTTATTAACGCATTATGAATTTCAAAATGAGTATTTGTCCGTAATTTCTTTTATGTCTAGCTAAAAATTGTTTAAATCGAAGATTTTCATCTACCACCATTTTTGTCGTTGCAATTGGAGCCTTTCGAAAATCTTAAATTGGTGCATTAAGATTACGTCCATCCTCAATTATCATGTTACGCAAATCAATACATGTAGTCATTATATCACTGTAGCACTTCCTTTTTCCAAAAGCATGATTATCCATCCTACAATAATTGCAAAATGTGATTGCAAACCTCCAAACGTACGTTCAACATCTTTTCGGCTCGATTATTGTTTCATCGTGTAATATTTCTTCTTTTGAGAACGTGAATTACGAATATTTTGAACAATTAAAGACCATTTGAAATTGTGCATTCTTTATAGTGAAAATTAATAACAAATTCAACATCTTTTCCGCTCGATTATTGTTTCATCGTGTAATATTTCTTCTTTTGAGAACGTGAATTACGAATATTTTGAACAATTAAAGACCATTTGAAATTGTGCATTCTTTACAGTGAAAATTAATAACAAAATCAAATTATACTAAATTGACTAAAAAATTAAAGAATGAAATATTATTAATTTGGAATAAAAGTATTATATATTAAAAATATATATATTATAAAAAATATTTACATTTACAAATATTAGAGATTTAATTCATAACCTTAAATGAAAAATAATATATTTATTACAAAATAATAATAAGATAGTGAAATAGAGAGTGTGAATAATAATTTTTCAAATTTAGATAACTACGGTTGAACTCTCTATATATAAACAATAAAAAATGAAATACAGAGTGTTGAAAAATCCATTCTCTATTTTACTCTCTAATTATAGAGAATAAAGAATAATTAAATCCTAAAGAAAAAGAATTTCATGATCCGTGTCAAATTACTACATTTTCACGGAATTCAGAGAAACTCACCTAAAAAATATACGTGCAGTTGCTAAAAGAATAGATATCCAATGTTCATTGTTTGATAGAAAATTAACAAAAAACATACCATATCAAATTGATGTTAATTAAAAAACTATATGAATAGAAAGGATAAAATTGTGAACCTGATTTTAGTAGGGTAAACAAAATGTAAAATATGATCTGACTCTTTTTTTTTATTACAAAAATGGAATAAGAGTAAAATAAAAGTGTTATTAAATAATTTAAGTGAACAATTTTTGTTAGAAATAAAAATTTAATGTCAACAAATTTTAAATTAAAAAAAATTAATTAAATAAATCAAGTGACTTTAAAATAAAATATTCATAGTTGAGTAACTTTGTAAAAAAAACACTTATAATTATGTAGGTTTTGAATTAAAAAAAAACAAATTTAAGTGACTTTGAAAGAAAAACGCTTATAATTATGTGGGCTTTGAGTTAAAAAAAAACAAAATTGGGTGACTTTTTAAAGGAAAAAAATCATAAATAAGTTAAGTTTGAATTAAAAACCAAAATTAACTAAATTTATGGAAATTTTTTTATAATTGAGTGAGTTAAGAATCCGGAGCCTTTAGGTACAAATATTAATAAAAATTTCAAAACGGTATATAAAATTTTATATTAACAAAAATAGTAAAATCGTTGCACCAACAGCGACTTACCCCACCGGAAAAGCAAAATCGCTGCCTCTGCAGCGATTTTGCAAATTGTTTTTTTTTTAAAAAAAAAAATTAAATCGCTGCTGGGGCAGCGATTTTCTTATTTTTTTAAATATTTTTTTTAAAGCGATGCCTAGGCAGCGATTTTGTAAAAAAAAAAAAAATTCTATAAATCGCTGCTTAGGCAGCGATTTCATATTTATTTTTTTAAAAAAAAATCACATTTTGCAAAAACGCTGCAGAGGCAGCGATTTTGCTTTTTTCGGTGGGGTAAGTCGCTGTTGGTGCAGCGATTTTACCGTTTTGGTTAATATAAAAATTTATATACCATTTTGAAATTTTTGTTAATATTTTGTACTATTTAGACTCCGAACTCCTATTTCAAAAATTATCTCTTAAATAATCTTTACTTTGAACAACACTATATTTGTGATCCGGTGAATATTGACACATTTTGTATTATTTTATTCTAATGAAAAGCATATGTCGGGTGAGATTTCGCATGGATATAGCGATGAGTAAATAATAAGACGATAAAAATATATATTTCATAGATACTCTGATTGAGTGAATAAAATAACACAATAAAATAACAAATACGTACTCGAATTAAAATAATCAGATGAGCAAATTGACTATAATGAGTTTAAAAACCACATTTACACATTACAATGATACAACATAACATACATTATTCACGTAGGAAAAAAAAAAAGCAATCATATCTACACATTACATAGTTTCTTTGACAATACACAAGAAATCAAACCATTCAACAAAACCAAAGCGATCGTCGGTAGTAGAGTACAACTCAATAGTCAATACCACAAACCTTAGTTCAATCTTCGGAATATTGATTAATTGTGTTCTGTTATATAAATAGTAATACCAAAATTTATAATAAAACCAAATTCAAACAAGTTAATTATAAACTAAACAATATATTAATTTCACTACAGTTATATGCAATTTAATAAATTATTGTTTACTCTAGTAAAAATAAAAAATGTCTCTCAAAAATATTTTTCATTCATAAATTAAACTTTAAAAATCATTCTCGAAAAAATATCTTTTACTCACCAACCAAACAGGAAAAGATAAGTCCAAAATCTACTTGTTTTCCAAGAAAAAATTTTGTAGGAAAACATTTTCCTCCGTACCAACCACACCCTAAGTATACCAAATTTATATTCAAAAGATATACCTTTAAAAATTGTTGAAAGTAGAAATTGAAAAATATTGAGTAAAAAAAATAACATTTGTCTTGATAGACAATTTTCAAGGGAGAGAAAAGACTACTAATTGTTTTAAGCTAACCAAGAAAAATAATTTTTTTTTTTTGTTTTTGTTAAGCTATCTGATTTTATGTCTATTATTAATTATCAGTACTATTATTATAATTCAATTGTTAATTTAAATTCCAATTTTTTTATTTAACGAATATTAAAATTTGAAAGATAAAAAATAATTTCATAACTAATAGGAGTAATAATTAGACTTATACATGTCAATTATAAAAATTTATTATTAGAAATCCTCTTAAATCCTTCAAAAATTCATTTGAGGATTATTCTTTTCTAACACAACCTACCAATAATAAGAATCTTTCTTTTTGAAAATAAAAGAAGGCTTAGAATCATATTCAATTAAAATAGACCACATGGCCCCTCATTATTCCATAGATATTTACCCTCTTTTTATCCTTCGACGTCAATTCAAGTCACGGATTTTAAACTTAAATATTATGGACGTAAGATTGAAGTATTAGCTACTGTAATTGATTTGATTTGATTTGATTTGATAAATTTAAAATTTATTTAATTAATAAATTATTTATAGGGTGATCATTTGTCTCCCAAAGATCGGGTATGTATTTATTACTTTTATTTGATTTTGTATTATTTTATAAAATTTTTGATTTTTGATTTTGTAAAAGTATAAATCAATTCGATCTAGATAGATTTAATTTGGTTTGATTGTTCTCTATTTTATTCAGCTTTTTTTCATTTGATTACAAAGTAATAATTTATTAATCCAAAAAATCAAATTATTAATTCAAAAAATCAATCCATATAAAAGTTTAATTTAATTTGATTCGATTATTCGCTTTAATCCGAATAGGATTCGCAAAAGTTTTTTCTAAAACATATGTAGTTTCCAACAATTTTCCTCCTTTCCTCTTCGATTGCTAAACCAATAAAAAGAAACACAAAACACATTCATATAGTATGATATAACAGTATAAAATTTCATCTACAATATCATCTTATTCAAGTGACATGCTAGAAAAATTCAAATTTCTAATTATTCATCGCTATTAGTTACCTTGATAACTAAAAATAATTTGATGTAATACCAATTTGATATCATAAATATCTTGATTTTATCTCTATAATCGAATACTGTATATTTGATTCCATCCATAAATCTCAAAACACGTGGGAAGTGGGAACCCAATTCTTTAGGCCCCAAATTCCACAACTCAAAGAATTTTGTCTTCAAAGGCTGCAAATTAAGCAAATGGCAAGCAAGCAGCCCTTATAAATAGCCCCAAAAACCTCATTCATTGCACTGATCAACAGATCACAAACAAAGCATAGTTTTTGAGATCGTCCATGGCAGAAGTGATCCTCCATGTTTACGACTTAACCAAAAGTGACGGGCAAGACGCAGTAAATTTCGGCGTAGTCCAAATGAACAGGCTACTCAAAGACACCATCCCTTTCGGCGGCATGTTCCACACTGCCGTCCAAGTTTACGACAACGTTGAATGGGCCTATGGGTCCTGTGCGATAGGCAGCGGGGTTTTCAGTTGCCCCGCTACCAAAAACCCCAATTACACGTATCGCGAAAAGATTGTATTGGGCAGAACAGAGTGCTCTGCCCACAAAGTCAATCAGATCTTAAAAGATCTTCGCGATGCATGGCCTGGTAGCAAATACAATATGGTGTCAAGGAACTCAAAGCATTTCTGCGATGAGTTCCTTGAGAAATTAGGGGTCCCAAAACTACCGAATTGGGCAAACAGATTTGCTAACATTGGGGATTTAGCAAAGGACGCAGCAGGGATAGCAGTTCAAGCTAAAGAGAAAGCGTCTAAACTTGTGTTTCATCCGGTTGATTTTGCTCTCAACATGACCACTGCTAATAAAAACTCTAAAGCAATATGTAACCCTAGTCATGAGTTTAGGTTCCGCTTCAATTTTGCTGTTAATAATTTTAAGGTCGCTGCACCGGTTATCCGCTCCGATCGATGAAAAGCCATGCCTCAATCAATTAAAACTACCATAAGAAGAATCTAAGATGTAGTTTGGTTTGTCTCAAAATAATGTAACTGCTACTTTGTATTTAGCTAAATGTAATTGTGTCTACTATGTTTGTATAAATAGAAGAGTGCTTTGTATTTTTAAATCAAATGCTTGCACCCTTTATATTGAGTGAATAAAATAAGTCAACAAAAATACCTATTCGAATTGAATGAATAAGATGAGCAAATTGAATATAATGAGTAAAAACCAAAAATATAATAATATACAGAAGAGAACATACATTATTCTTAACAAAAGAAAAACAACCATTACATTTACACATTACACGGTTCGTTGCACAGGCACAAGACGATTCAACAAAATCAAAGCCCACTATTATTTCTAATGTCCATTGGTAGTAAGTAGTAGAGTACTACTCAATCCAATGCATGGAAGTAAAGCACAAACAAGCAAACCAACAAACGTGTCATCGACGAGCAGAAACATCAAGCAATTATTCAATTGAAGATATAAGCAAACATTAGTACTATATAGTAGCTAGAGAACACTAGTCTAGCAATCAAAAGAAAGAGTCTTCTGAATCTTATAGGCAAGCGATTTCCTCAAATTCGCAAGCTGGGTGTTATCTTGCTCAATGGAGTCAACGTCCCAATTCAAATTGTTAACCCCAGCCAATAGTGCCACGATATCCTCTTTCACCTCTTCGTTCCTCTTTGAATCTCCTCCCTCGTCATACACCGTCAATTCTTTGCTCCCAGCTGCCAGTGATGTTGTCAAGTCTTTTTTGTTCACTAGATGAATTCCACACCTCCTCGCTTTGGTCCATGGCTCTTGTCTTAGGCTAATTGAAAGGCAACAACAAACCTTAGTCCAATCTTCAGTTGTGAATTCGGGGAAGAGGAGACGAAAAAGATGGAAAGAGATATAAGCTATCCACAAGTGATCGTATTTGCCCTCCTCCCCCATCTTTGAAGCAGCAGACGCTGGAGCACTTTCAAATGAGTATTCCCGGTGGTTTGGACTTATCAGCTTGAAAGTAACACCTAGTTTTGATTTTGGAACAAGGCACTCGAAAACAAAGGAGAATGCAACCCCTGCAATGTTGTCTTGCCAATCTGTAGGTAGCTGGACTGAGATTGATCGACCCATTTTTTGATAACCAAACCAATCAGGGATTTTTCCTCCATCAATCAGTATGCTAAATTGACTATAAAAGGTGGAGTGACCCTGTTGTACAATTAACAAATTCTATATCTTGATAATTTATTTTGGAAACATAGTAATTTTATAAATTCATGAAATAGAGACATTACCTGGAGAAGCAATTGCAGCAACAAATCCGCAGCGCCAATGCCGGTTTTTTGGCTTTGTTGGTACAATTTTAAACAATTGAAAAACGAGACCTTTTTCAAGAATGCATGTTGCGGTGAAAGATTTCCAAGACTCTGCAAGGAAAGGCACTCATTTGCCTCTATCATTACAATACTCCAGGGAAGATCAGGCAAGGCTACAAGTTTTTTGCATTCGTCCACTTTCAGGACCTTGAATTGCTGTAACCCATATATTCTTGATGGAAATTCAGTAAAATTATTTCGGCTCAAATTTAACTCTTCCAATGAGGACAGCTGCCAAATATCACCAGCGATTTCATCTACCAAATCAGAGTCACTAAGATCTAGTTTCTTTAAGGCAAGCAAACCAGATAATGATGGTCCTGGTACTTCTGTCTTCTTTTTTCTTCCAGTATTTAATCGTCTCGTGATGCGCCTGACATTTGGCAGTGAAGTTAACTTTACATTCAAGCGAAAGCTAAAACTGTTTTTCCAGAATGCCTTATCCTTTTTCTTTTTCTTGCATCCACTGAAAGAAAGGATTTTCAAATTTTCCATCTCCGAGACAGTTGATGGTAGCTTGCTAATTGCAGTTCCATCTACAAGTAGCTCTTCTAATGTTTCCAATTGTCCAAGGGTTTCTGGCAATGCCTCAAGTTTTGAACAGCCAGAGAGATTTAGAGTCCTGAGACATCTCAAACCACAAATGCTATAAGTTACACATTCCAGATCCTTGCAATTCCTGAGGTTTATGGACACAATCCCACCGAGATTTATGATGGACTCGGGTAGCTCTTTGATAGCAGTCCCTTCCAAGTGAAGTTCTGAAAGCTTTGGCATTAATCCTATGATTTGAGGGAAACTTTCGAGTTTTGTGCAGTCCCACAGAAGAAGCTTTTCCAAAGACTCGAGATGGATATTATTCGAAATACTCTTTAGCTTTGAGCAGTGAGACAAATTCAAGTACCGAAGCCTTGTAAGATCTCCAAGTGATCTGTGAACTCCTACCAAGTTCGTACAGTTGCTCAGGTTCAACTTTTCAAGATATGGCATTTGGCTAAAGTCGGGAGTGCTAATTAAAGCTTTGGAGTAGCTGAGGTTCAAATACTTCAGCTTGTCAAGATACTGTTTAAATCATGAAACATATAATATATAAGTGACTTATTTTGCCTAATTGCAAGAGAAAAATGAACACTCTAACAAAGAAAAATATGTACGAACAATATTAATGAGGGCAATGGTACCTTATCTTCTGGCCAAAGTTGTGAAATTTGGCCATGAATTAGTTTAAGTCCAACTAGCTTTTCTCCCTCAAAGTCTTGTGGAAGTGAGGTTGAAGGGAAATAGTGCCAACTGAGCCATTGTAACTCATTTGGAAGATAACTCGGACCTTTACGGAAGTAAGCATTCTGGATTTTCAGAAGACGTAGATTTTCCATACCCTTTAATGCTTGTGATCCTAAGTTCATCTTCTGCTTTTCAGAGTACGCCAATATTATTCCCTCAATTGCTCCTGTACCCTACACATTTAATAAGAGAAGTTACTAGTAATTTTTATTTTTACCTTAACGACTCTCTAGTTGTTGTTCAGTATATCAACCATGTAGTTTTAACTTACTGATTTCTTTGACATAACATCGCATATGTCGTCAGGAACCCACAACCTGCTGAATTTCTCTCTAGGAAGTCCATGGCGAACCATGTACCAAGCGGTTTCTTGAACTAAATCATGCATCTGGAGTCTGTCATCATCAGATATGGATAGAAGTGATCTTTGAATAAGTACTGGTATTCCAATTTCAGGTTTGAAACCGAAAGCAAGGAGTTTTCTGGTGACAGGTTCTCTTCGTTTTCCTTGAAGAAACAAGCAATGTCAAGCAATATTTGCTTGTCTAGATCACTCAACGCATCAATGCTCAATTTAAGTTTCCCTATCACATCATCAAGGGGAATTTCTTTCAGCCTCACCAACGTGCTCTTCCATTCCGCTTTTGTTCTTTTATGTAGAAACGAACCCATTACTTTGAGAGCCAGTGGGAGGCCCCAAGCACATTGCACGACTTGCAGCGCCAGTTCAGAAAAATCACCTTCCGGTTCACCTCCCTTGAATGCAAACTTGTTGAAGAGCATTAAAGCCTCATTCGTCCCTAAAGGACTAACTTCATACACATGATCCACCCCATGAGACGATAACAATTGCCTGTTTCTAGTGGTGATGATGATTCTGCTCCCAGCTCCAAACCATTCATGCTTTCCAGCCAAATAATCTATCTGCTCATCATTATCCACATCGTCAAGAACAATCATCACTCTTTTATAGCTCAATCTGTTCATCAGAAAACTGGTGCTGGTGTAAAGATTGTCTTTACTCTCTTTCAATGTATCAGAAATCATTTTCTCTGACAAAGGCTGAAGTCCGGATTTTGTTGAAACTTCTCTAACATTATCAAGAAAGCAACTACCTTCGAACTCTTCCTGAAGTTGATCAAAAACAGCTCGCGCAATAGTTGATTTGCCAATGCCTCCCATACCCCATATCCCAATTATGCGAACATCAGCTTCAGAATGCAAATTCATCATAGATATAATATTTTGTACATGGGGCTCTATGCCCACTAAATGATCTGCAACTTTAGTTCGTACACTCCCCAATCTTTTTAAAATTGTCAAAGCAATCTGTCTAATGCACCTTGATTCATGCCTACAAAAAAAAAAGATAAAAGAAATAGTATCAGATTTGCAGTCCAAGGTGCATGCTGCATTTCGATTTCCTTTGAATTCAAATAATGTTTTCTTTTATAATCAACTCGTTAAATTTCATTTAGACACTTGAGTTGTTTTTTGAATTTGACCTATCGAACACGAAGATATACCTATTGGACGCACACTACTGGCATTGCAGAGTACAATGTCTTTTTCTTCTCTGCCATCACCACCACCACATTTGGCTTTTTGATTATAGAAATTCAGAAAGATTAACATTTTCCGATTGGAAGGATGTGCAAATACACAACAATTTAAGTCTTCGTATGTAGCGGTGAATGGAAAGGACCAGGAGTATTGAAAGTCATTTACACATAACAAACAAAATTGAATCCAATTTTGGCGTTCTAATCCCAAAAAAAGACCAACAATATTTCTCAAGAACTAGAAGAGTAGTTTATTCATCCTATATCGTCCGACGCCACCAAAAACAAACATCTACACCCCCAATTCTACTACCGCCTCCACAAGTCATATTGAAGAGTAAATGTGATGATTCCAGAGGCGAAAGTCCTGGTTTAGTTTCCATGGTGGTCGAGTTTTGGAGCTTCATCAATTCCTCCATCGTAACAGAAAGATCTTGATTGTGTATTTTGCAGTTGCGGGAGGTTTTACGGTGGAGGTGAATTGAAGAAAGGGGCTGTTTGATTTTCTTTTTCCTTTTTGGGAATTTTCTCCATAGCACAAATCGAGGGTTAGATAGATTTCAATTTTCTAATTTTTAAAATTAAATTAAATTAATTAAAATATCAAACAAAATTTCTATAATTTAAATTATAAAAAAAATAAAAAGTTTTACATATACTACTTTTTATACCGGAAAATTGATATACTTGTGTATTTATAAAATGAAATCTATAACTTTTTTTTTAAAGAAAAAATTATTTTTAGACATTAGAACTCAAATGGTTGTGTCCGCAAATTAGAAAGATAGGATTACAAATAAGTTAAATGGAAGAATACTATTTTACCCTTTGAATATAAATACATGTAAGTTAAATGGAAGAATACTATTTTACCCTTTGAATATAAATACATGCAATGTCTTAAAAAATATAATAGGAAAATTACTATTAATAATAATAATAAATTAAAAATTAAGTGTAAAGTTATTTATTAATTTCATAAAGGGAACAACTATTATAGAATGTAGGGAGTATGTAAGACAAAAAAAAAGCGTAAATGAGATTAACAGCTATTATATAAAGATAGAGACAAAATTTATATACATTCTATCCTTCTCAGATCTCACATGTGAAACTATATTGGATATGTTTCTAATAGTTTTTTTATCTCACTGGTGGAACAATATTGGTACGATTCTAAAAATTTTCTGCATAAAATATCATTAATTGAATTGGAAGTAATTTTGAATACTAGTTATTCTATATTCTATAAATATATTTTTTTCTAAGTTATATATTAAAGCATAAAGATAGAAAGTAAGTTTATTTTTGATCACTCACCCATCTTCCATGTGTTGGACGTCAAACCCAGAGATATTGGCAGCATCCTTTAAAGCATCCCTCCATCTTTGAATCTTATAGCTCTCATCTGATCCCTTCAAATTCTCTTCATGTTTAGCAAAAGCGTCTCCATAACTCCCCTTCTGTTTTCTCACAACAGAAGGATCCACACTATAAAACACTGGAATCAGCGTTTGTCCCCTCTGCTTGTTGCATTCAACGATCTTCGTCAGCTCTTCCAAACACCACGATGAATCTGCATAATTTTTCGAAAAGATAACAACTGCATACCTCGATTTTTCTATAGCTTTAACGAGTTCAGGGGAAATTGATTTTCCTCTACTTAACTCTTTATCATCACGAAATGCATGAATTCCTTTGTCGTGTAAAGTAGTATAGAGGTGATCAACAAAGCTCTTTCGAGTATCCTCACCTCTAAAACTCAAGAAAACGTCATACGACCAATGTGGATGAGAAGAAGAAGAAGACGCATTGTGTTCTATGTCCATTGTAATTTGTAAATGGAGGAAGAATTTTTAGAATGCTTGATGATGATTTGCTTATAGGCTGATCATATTATCTATCTCTATATATAGATGAAATTTAACAAGTGTAACTTCCCTCTGAAGATTCATGCATGTTTTATTTTAGAGTTCAAGTTATGTATAGTGACATTTCTTTATGGCATCGGTGCAATTTAACTTGCTATAGAATATTACTTACCATAATACTTGCAAATCAGTCCGGGGCTATGCGCTCTTTTTTTCGTGTGGGACGATCCAAGGGAATGTGTCGATGCGGCAAGCAAGATAATCGGAGGCGGAACTAGGTGGGGTTCATGGGTTCGAACGAATTTACTAGCTTTTCTGTAGATGATGTGTGTATTAACTTGTAAACCACCTAACAAAATTGATTGAAAACTCCGACGTAAAAAAAGATGGTGAAAATGTTTTTCACGTGTTGTAGGTTCGAACCTCACTATCAACAAAAATTTCTCTTTCATTTTTAAAGGAAGCATGTTTTGCAATATTTTTCTTTTCGGTTCCAAAATTTAAAGGGAAAATTATATATATAATGACAAACTAATAAATCAAATTAATTGTTATAACCACCCATTGATTTAATTGTGTCCCGTAGTAAACTGTTTGTCAATTACCTCTCTTCCTCAAACTCTCGCTCGCCACTCTCCTCTCTCGTTCCATCTCTCGCTTGCTTCCTCTCACTTTTATACAAACACAAGTGTATAAAATTTGTTTCTATTATTATAAAGTAGAGGAAATTGTATAAATACATATATTTTTGTTCTCCTCTCTCCCCTCTCTCAGATCTCGATCGCCACTCTTTCTAATCTCGCTCGCCTCTCTCGCTTATACAAACAGAAGCGAAATGTATAAATTGTGTTTTTATTTGTATAAAGTGAGAGAAAATTGTATATATACACATGCAAATATATATATTTCGTCATATACACTTATAATTATACAATAAAAATACTCCCTTGCTCAGTTTCTTGTGCCTTTCTCTCTTTCTCGTTTTATACAATTTCAAATTGTATCTAGTTTCTCTCTTTATCGTTTTATACAATTCGATTCAATTGTATATTCTCTACCTTAGTTTCTTTTGCCTTTCTCTCTTTCTCATTTTATACAAATTCAAATGGTATATAATAGTTCTATACACTTATAATGATACAATTCGTTTTATACACTTCCTTTTATACAATTCTCTGTCCAAGTCTTTTTCTCTTTCTCGTTTTGTACAATTCGCTTCAATTGTATATGTATAGCGAATTATACATTTATATGTTTGTTATGGAATGCAATTATGCAAACTTTGCTATAACATACAAATATAAATTTTATGTTTGTTATATGTGAAAATTGCCCAAATTTAAAGCCCCCAAACTCTACTTTCGTAGCTTCTGACATAGATATGAGTCTCAGTATAAGTATACTTGGAAAGCAATATTTTTACCTTCTGTTTCAAAATTTAGAACCTCAAACTCTTAATCCAGGTTTCGCCCCTAAACATAACTACATACTGATTTTCCCTCAAGGAGAGTTTAAGTCATGTATAGTGACATTTTATTTAAGCTATCAACCTAATTTAACTTGTTACAGAATATTACTAACCATAACCGATACATTGAATTAATTAAGTCATTTCGAAACCAACCTAAATTCAGAAGTTAGACATATATACTGTTGGTATTCAAAAATTATCTCATATGTTAGAGTGAAACATTAATAGTTGGATGAATTTTGAGTTATAAAATAAAATTGAGTGATCTTTTAGTGAGCAATTTAAAATTAAATAATTTTTATGAATAATTCAAAATTATGATAACAAGATATTAACTCGAAAATCTAAAAATCATAATGTGAAAGTTAATAATAGTAACGCTATCAATTACTTGTGCAGACAAACTTCATACATTTTCTTTTTGTTCTATTCCTTTTATAATGTGCTCCATACATTTGGGAAACTTTTTCTCTCTCTCTCTTTTTGTGAGTGATAATGTTGAGTATTATACATGTCTGTTTTCTATTTTTTCTGTTCTATTTTTATTTATCCGTGATATATTAAAATTAATTATTTTTTAATTTAAAATATTAAGAGACTATTTATTATTTTATATCTATTTTCTCTTTATTATTAAGTATTATTTATTTATTAATATCGAAATGACTCATATTAATAAGAATGATATAAATTACTATTTAATTTATTATTTTTCCAAGGGTGCATCAAATCAAAAACGAACATTTCAAAAGAAAAAGAGGAATTGCTTTCCCTTCCAAAAGGTGATGTTGAGTTCTTTACTTGACCAATTTCCAAAGAATAAATTATAACAATCAATATGAGACAACGCAAAGTACAAATTAAAAGATAAAATTGCTATGAGGACTTGATTAGTCACAACAATAAATAAAGGTTTTTTTAACAATTATTTAGTGATAATAATATAATTATTGTTATATCATATTTATCAATAATAATATAATGTTAGTATTTATTATCAACACTTTAGATAAATCTCAATAAAATTATTGATTCTAAATATAATGACATTAACTCATATAGAAAATTTACTATTACTAAATCTTTCGAATTAAATTATCCTTTGTAACTTTTTTTTCTTTTCTTGTGGTGGGGTGGGATTAAAACTTGGAATGTACTCTATTAATATGATTCTAGCGTTACTATGGATCAAATGAGCATCCAAGAAGCTCTTATTTTCATGCTCCCTCCGTCTTATTGTGGTGCTTTTCGCATTTTGATATTTAAATAAGTATATTTTTTATCGTAATTTTTTCATAGATTTTTTAAATATTTTGAATGATCAATTATTGTGAATCAAAGTACTTTTTACATAGTTTACAGTTATATGAATTTTATTTTGAAATTTTGAAAATTTCACACATAAATATCTTAAAATAAATTGTTCGACTTTCGAAAAACGAAAGAATAATTAATAAGAAAAGAGGGAGTGGAAATAAATCCTTCAAGATTTCATTAGAGGATTATTCTTTTCTAACACAACCAACAAATTATAAGAATCTTGCTTTTTTAAATAAAAAAAGCTAAGTAATATATCCATTGAAAATTAAACACATGGCGCCTCTTTACTTTATAGTTATCCACATTTACCCTCTGTTTATCTTCCTTCTCAAGCATCTTTATCAATTTCATATTCCATTAACTTAGGGATCAATACAAGTCACACATGGACGAATTTCATATCGAAATTTAAAATTTTAATATTAGTTATTTATTTTTAATTATCGAATTATTAAATTTAAAATTTCAGAAATTCGAATCAAATATTGATGCTCACCCCTACCGTATATCTCAATGTGCTGCAAATTAAGTGGATGATTATGAAATACCTTATATAATGATTAGGGGTTTAAAAAATGAGTCTAATTATAAGGAACTTTTTTAATTTTTTCAGAATTTTAAGGGTTAAGCTTAGGATAATTTGAATTGGCTTTAATTTCAACTCATTCAAATTTTAATATATTTTAAGAGGATTCTTGATTCAACTAAATTTTATCTCTAATTTTAATTCGTTTTAAGATTCTTTATTTGCATTGATATAATGTATATTCTTATAATGAATGTATGAATTGTTATCTATATTTATACTATCTTTTAGGATTAATTTATCCATTTGTAACTTCCTTTTTAGATTTTCTTGAATTGAGATACAAATTGTGGTTATAAAATTTAAATAATAATAATATATTAATCATATTTAAATTGTTGGGGTTAAGTGGGTCAATAGTCAACCAATTTTTGAGCTTACTTGAGCCCAATTCATTTGAATCCAAAGTAAATTTGGATGGGTCAATGTCAATCCAATTTGTATTTCAACTTACTATTTTAATATAAGAAAACTAACAAATAGCTCATAAAAGCAAAATAATTACAAGCATATAGTCATGCATTCACACTCCACTAAATAATTATACTATATATCCCCTGACTATTTCGCTTAATAACATTAAATGAGCGTCGTATATTTATTGGTATCATTAAGGCTGATAGTTTCGTTTAATTGATATATATATATATATATATATATATATATATAATATATATATATATATATATATATATATATATCTATATATATATATATTATCTATATATATATATCTATATATATAGAGAGAGAGAGAGAGAGAGAGAGAGAGAGAGAGAGACACACTCTTATAGTATCATTGGCTAATGAGTAATTTCTCAATTAGAAATCTTGATGATATCACAATAAAATACATATACACTTATAGTATCATTGACTAATGAATTATTTCTGAACAAGAAACTTTAATTATACCATAACTATATATATACTAATTTAATATCAGTTAAACAAAATTATCAGCCTTAATTATAACAATACAGTATATGACACCAACTTTTAGTTAAACGAAATTATCAAACCTTAATAAAGCGGTATGTGATATAATTATTTATGAGAGAATTAATATTTCTTGAATTACTTTGGTTTGTGTATGAACATACAATTGTTGGGAAAATTGTATATAATACCAAAATATTAATTTTAAATTAAATGTTATAAACATAGTTTGATTTAACTGTATCCCATACCAAAATGTTGTTATTTCGTGGTGAATCACGCTCACCACTCTCGTTCTCGCTTGCAGTCTCCCTTACTCTCTCGCTCAAACGTATAAAATGTATTTGTATTTATATTAAGCGAGAGAAAATTATACATATATAGATATATTTTCGTTTCCCTCTCTTCCCTCTCCCAGATCTCACTCACTACTCTCCCAATTATCGCTCACCAGTCTCTTCCTTGCCTCTCTCGCTTAAAGAAACAGAAATGTATAAATATTTCTGTTTGTTTAACGTGAGAGAAAATTATATATACACATGCAAATACATATATCTTCAACCTATACACTTATAATTATACAATACAGATATTCCCCTACCCAATTCACTTTCTTTTCTCTCTTTCTCGCTTTATACAAACACAGATTATACAATTGATCTTTTATATGTATATCGAAACAAAAACAGATTATACAAATGTTTTCTTCTGTATATGTATAGCGGAATACACGTATTTATATATGTTATAAAGCGTAATTATGCAAATTATAGCTATAACATACAATATGTGAAAGTTTCTGTAATTTATTTGTCTAAGATGACCCATTTATGTTGTTTTTCCTTTTAATATCTCTAATTTCAATCACAAAACTTTTATGAGAATATAACGCCAACTACAATATAATATCACGGTACTTTTAAAAAAAAAAATATCTCATGCTAATTTACCAATGTTTTTTTTGTGAAACATATATTGTTTCCAATTTTCCTCCTTTCCTCTTTGATGCTAAACCAGTAAAAGGAAAACATAGAGTACCATTCATATAGTATGATTATGATATAACACTAAAGTTTCAATCTTATTTAACTAACATACCACAAAATTCAAAGATATTCATAGCTATTACCTTAACACCTAAAAATAATTTGATCTTAATATCGATTTAATATCATAAATATCTTAGATTATATCTCTATAATTGATTCCATCAATAAATCTCACATGGGAAGTAGGAACCCAATTCTTGAGGCCCCAAATTCCTCAACTCAAAGAATTTTGTCTTCAAAGGCAAAAATGTTACACCCTCACTAGGGGTCTAAGATTGTCTAATCGTCCCATCAAAAATGGATAATTTTTAACTTCGAATGTTCTCTATTACATATATTAAGAACAACATGTTCAACGAAGGAAAAATCAATGGAGAACAAGTTAGAGAAGACATGTTAATGAGGGGAAAAAAAAACAGAACTCGAAACAAAAAAAAAAAGGTTACGTCCAATTTTAAATTGCATATTTATTTAAAAAAGTGAGTTTATTATTTTAGACACATAAACAATGACAACAAGAGTAACATGAAAGGAGATCCCATGATCTTTTTTAGATAGAACTAAAGCCATAAATTTTAAGGTTTCAATTTAAAAAATCAAGAAATAATTTATTTTTTATGTTTTAATTTATTCTTATTATTAAATATTATTAACCATCTAATAATATAAAAACAAATAAAATTAATAAACAACCATGAAATAATATAGAATATGATATTATTATTTATTAATTAAGAAATATGTCAAGTCAGGCAACTATTTATTTGACAAAAAACAATGCATCTGATGGTTGGGCCTAATTGTTGAAACCCTGTAAAAATTGTACCACAAAATTAGTGTTGTGTTGGAGTTGAGATTTTAGTATGGTTGTGTCGTCTACGGATTGAGCCCAAACTTAGGATTTAATACATTTTATATAGCGCAACTTCACATATAGTAAATATAATTTTGTATTTGTATGTTATTAAAAAGTTTGTATAATCGCGCTTCATAGAAATAATATATATATATTATATATATATATATATATATATATAAAATTCACAATATATATACAATTGAAGCGAATTGTATAAAACGAGAAATAGATAATTTATATACAATTTGAATTGTACAAACGAGAAAACAGAAAGACATAATTGAATTGTATAAAACGAGAAAGAGAGAACTTATATACAATTTGAATTTGTATAAAAGAGAAAGAGAGAAAGGCAAAAAGACTTTTGCAGGGAATATACAATTGAATCGAATCGTATAAAATGAGAAAGAGAAAAATTATATACAATTTGAATTTGTATAAAACGAGAAAGGCAAAAGAGACTTGTGCAGGGAATATACAATTGAATCGTATTGTATAAAACGAGAAAGAGAGAAATTATATACATTTTGAATTTGTATAAAACGAGAAAGATAAAAGACTTGGGCAGGAAAATATTTGTATTGTGTAATTATAAGTGTATATGACGAAGATATATGTATTTGCATGCGTTTATACAATTTTCGCTCGCTTTATACAATTAGAAACACAATTTACACAATTCTATTATATAGAGCGAGAGAGGCGAGCGACAGGAATAAGCGAGCGAGAGAGGGAGAGTGGCGAGCGAGAATATGAGGAAGAGATGGATTGACAAACAGTTTGCTATGAAACACAAATAAATCAAAAGATAGCTACTATATTTATTTTGTATTATTAGTTTGTCATTCTATATAATTATCCATTTATATATATTCCATATGTGAAAATTTTATAAATGAGAGTTACCTCATTCGTTTTAATTTGTGCAATATAGTAGTAAACTCAGCAAGGGTTTTATTAGTAAGAAATGAGAATTTTTGTATTTAAAAATATTTATGGATTATAAAATGGGCATAATATTTGTGTATTAAAAAACTTTTATAAAGCGTAAAATGAGCATTTTGAAATTAAAATATATCACTCCTTTTTAATTGATTAACAAAAAAACAATATCACAATTGATTTCTGGGACGAAAAATATATGTTTTTTCTTTTTCATATTCAGACTTCAAAACGTAAAATTGACAAATAACAAACTTTCAAATTGCTAATTGAAACTTAGTCATCATTTCAAAATCATTCAAACTTAGCCGCTATTTAATACGGAAATAAAATTTAGATAAAAAAATCTATTCCTATGTAAATATTACCAAAACATTTCCAGCATAATATGATGAGCTAGACTAAGTCAATGTCTTGTATATGGAGCTTTCTATTGAATATCACACTTGAAAGGGAGAGATAAATCATACACAAATTATAAGTTATTTCACATTTGCAAGTTAAAGACTATTTTTTCAATTACTCATTCTTTCTTAGCTCATTATAAATATATGTACACATTTTTTTAAGAAAGTACCAAAGCATGACAACTACCATTTTCTCTTTAAAAATTCTGCTAAACCAACATGATAACGCAACCAAATAAATAACATGCAACATTTGTATTTTTTGAGAAAAAAAATGTTAACCACCACTTGAATTAACAATCCCATGCAAGTTGATCTATAGAATCTATGTTCGTAAAAATTCCACGTGGTACCAATTCAGAATTCATAAACTCAAAATCAAAGTCTGAGCCTTCATCAAATGTCACATTCTCCGCGATTCGTCGTCCATCATGGTTGAACTCATGAAGATCATTAACCTTGTAGAGTACTTCCTCTTGACAACTCTTATCCTCAACCTGAACTTGTGCCTCTTGCTTCATTTCTTCATGTCCATTACCAAATTCATGCTGTGGAGTTTCAAATCCAGTAAAAGACCACATACACTTTTCATTAATAACACTACTCTGCTTTTTGTAATCAATTGTACTGGCGAAGTTTGAGTTTCCAATAATATTCGTAGTGGTGGGAACACAAACAGATCCATATAGCCGACTCAAACTTGTTTGGTACTGAGGCATACTCATATTATTAGCGTAATTAGGAAAAGTTGACAATGCTTCAAGACTTGCTTTGATCATGTCCATTGAAACCAACTCTTTAGTTGATGATGACGATACACTAGTTTCAATAGTGAAAATTGATGATTTGGTATAATTGTTCTTGTTGGCTTTTTTCTTAGTAGAAAGAAGATTGTGGGTGTTTGGATCAAAGCCTTGAGAAATAAGTTTCTTTTTTATGCAAGAATTCCAAAAATTCTTTACTTCGTTATCAGTTCTACCAGGTAAATGTTTCGCTATTGTGCCCATCTGTTCCCCAAAATTCTGTGTACATCAATTATAATCCTCTCTTCTTGTTCACTAAAACAGCCCCTTTTTAGATCTGGCCTTAAGTAGTTTATCCACCTAAGCCTGCAGCTTTTTCCACACCTCTGTAGTCCTGTAAACAAACAGTCAAATCTCTCTGTAACAACGTAGCTATAATGAGACAGAAAACATGATTGTTATAGTTAAATGTTGCTATCGAGATTTTAATTCGAAAAAAGGGAATAAAGAGTTAAGAAAGTAGTAGTACCAGCTAGTTTTGGAACAGAACTCCAGCAGGAATGGCCATGGGTGTTGATGTGTTTAATGAGTTTTTCATCTTCTTCTGGAGACCAAAGACCTCTTTTTACTTTCTGTTTACTGCAGCAGTGATGACCCATTCTCAATCTTCTCTGTTTTTTTTGATTTACTTTGTCTATCTCATATCGCCTGCACCTATCTATATACTGCTGGCCCTGCTTATCTTTCGAGTAGCGGAGTCAAAATTTTTATTAAAAGATTCAAAAGCATATTAAAAAATAATTATTTAATTTTATATATATAGCGTAATTTTTCATCAATAACCATATCTGGTCCCCCAATATTACGAGACTAGCTAGATTGTCCAATTTAATCATTGTATAAATTAAATACTACTATATCTCTTGTTTTGTCTACATTAATAAGTAAGCATAGAGAGAACTATCTACTCGTGTGTTTTATTTTCCTTTCTCTAATAATATAAGACAAATGCTATACGTGTTTGACAAATTAAGATGAAGTAGTCATCTTTTTTTATTTATAAAAAAGTCATCAACATGAACCTCATATCGGTACGCATCATAAATATTCACGTGAACTCAAAAATTATATATTTAACAAATATTTATTGTGTATGATTGTAACGACCTGTTTAGTCGTTTTGAGCAGCAGATTGAAATTCGGGAAAAACTGGCTGGGACGACGGAAGTAGTGACGGACCGTCGTAGCCACGACGGCCCGTCATGGATGTTTCGTCCCATCACTTAGAATTCTGAAATTGGGTACTGAAATTCGACTCTCTCTGTAAATCGTGACGGACCTGCAGGACGTTCCGTCACATCCACGACGAACCGTCGTGAGTTTCCGTTGCAAAACACTTCAACGTTTGAGAATTTGGTTCGAGAAACGAGTTTCTGACCGCCATGACGGACGTGCAGGACGGACCGTCACAGGCGTGACGGACCGTCCACAGCGTCCGTGTGCGAGGATGGGAACCTGGGCAGGCACGACGGCCTGTGCGACGGACCGTCGCACCCACGACGGCCCGTCACAGGTCACGCAGTCCCAGACTTTAGGATTTCTCCACACGTTTTTAGGGTCGTTTTTGACTATTCTTTCCTTAATTATAAAGATTGAGGGGTAACATTAATAAGTCTAATTACTTAGGGTTAAAAGGGGTAACCTTAAGTGAATTAGTGGGGTTTTATTGTCCTTTTTCACACTTAATTACATGATTAATTAGGGTAAAGGAAAGAGGGTTTGAATAAACAAAGAGAAAGAACAGAAAGAGGGAGAAATCGATCGAGAGGAAGAAGTAACAAAGCTTGGGAGATTTCTTGTTGATTCCAATTCTTCGGTGGAGGTAGGTTATGGTTTTACGTTACGATATTCGTAGTGAACTCTTGATAGTGAATAATATGTGTTGATGATGTTGTAAACCATGCTATATACTTATTGTATGCTTGTATGAATATGATTATGTGATGTTGATAAAACAAGCATGAT
Organism: Solanum peruvianum; assembly: GCA_027705065.1. NCBI lineage: Eukaryota > Viridiplantae > Streptophyta > Magnoliopsida > Solanales > Solanaceae > Solanum > Solanum peruvianum. The sequence continues at coordinate 45,193,332 of JAKWJD010001756.1, read as the reverse complement.
GAAACCATTGAATCCAAATCTTGAAAGAAACTTTAATCTATAATATTAATGATAATGCCTTGGTATAAAAGGAAGGCTTGATGAATAAAGTGATTGGGATTGATGATGCCTTGGTTCAGAGAAGGCTTGATGAACGGATATAATGAGACTAGTGGATCGGAGTGTCACGTTCCGACACATAGAATTAGTGGATCGGAGTGTCACGTTCCGACACATAGAATTAGTGGATCGGAGTGTCACGTTCCGACACATAGTATTAGTGGGACGGGTGTCACGAACCGACACGTAGATATAGGGATCGGAGTGTCACGTACCGACACATAGGGGATCGGAGTGTCACGTTCCGACACATATAGGGGATCGGAGTGTCACGTACCGACACGTATAGGGGATCGGAGTGTCACGTTCCGACACATATAGGGGATCGGAGTGTCACGTTCCGACACATATAGGGGATCGGAGTGTCACGTTCCGACACATAGTGGTAGGGGATCGGAGTGTCACGTACCGACACAAGGGAAGAAAGATAATGAATCTTGAAAGATGTTAATCTACTCAACATAATAAACTTAATTCCCAAATGAGTATGGTAATGAGGCTTGAGCCCTCATGAATGAACTTGATGGTATTTATTGACGATTATGATACTTGTTGTTGCTACATGTTGAGTTTATAGTTGATTTATAATATTACTTGATTATATTATCTTCTATTTTGAGTTAGCCGATGATATCTACTCAGTACGTGTGGTTGTACTGACCCCCTACTTTTATGTTTCCCTTTGTTATTTGTGTTATGCAGCAAACGTTCCGTCAACTTCGACTCAGCAGTAGATCAAGCCAGTCTTCACTATTCAGGGTGAGCTAATGCGTCTAGCTTGGACTGGGTCTCCTTCTTCAAGTCTTGATGCCTTGAACTTCCGGCATGGACTAGCTTTTACTTGCTTTAGCTTTTAGACATTCTTAGTTTAGTAATTTGAGATAGATGTTCTTGTGATGATGACTTCCAGATTTGGGAATATTAATAATAGTTTTGAGTTGTTTTTATTAATGAGTTTAAGTCTTCCGCATTATTTTCTGTTGAAATATCTTGAAATGTTAAGGTTTAGATGGGTTGGTTCGCTCACATCGGAGGGTAAATGTGGGTGCCAGTCGCGTCCCCGATTTGGGTCGTGACAGACTTGGTATCAGAGCATTAGGTTCATTGGTCTCATCACACAAGAACAGTCTAGTAGAGTCCTAAGGAACGGTAGGGGGACGCCTTTACTTTTCCTTGAGAGGCTATAAGACTTTAGGAAAATTCCATTCTCTCATTCTTTCTTTCGTGCTATTACTTGAGTCCAATTGGTATCTAGGTGATACAAATTGGTATCTGACCATCTTCATTCTATTTCGCAGATGGTTAGAACTAGAGCAACGACCGCACCAGCAGCGACAACGGAAAGAACAGAAAGAAACTACTGAGCCGCCACTGGGGCTGTGGCTCGAGGAAGAACAACGGCAAGAGGCCGTGGGAGAGTCGTGGGAGGACGTCCTCTAGAGGGAGAGGACGAGCCCCTAGCCCATCTGATCTAGGGCGGTGACTCCTCCACCGACTGAGGATGTAGTTAGAGAGGGTGAGGAGGGGAAACTGAACAAGGGCAGAATGAGGAAATGCCACCCCCACCTACCCCAGAGATGATCAACCAAGTACTTGCTTATCTTAGCGGGTTGTCTGATCAGGGTCAAGCACCTCCAGTGGTTTCTGCACCAACACCTCCGGTTTCAGAGGTACGACATGCGGCTACTATGGCTCCCCGCATGGATGCAACATTGGGAATAGGCACATTTCCACGTCTGACTACTGGGCCTATTATGACAAACGATCAACACGAACTTTTTAGTAAGTTCTTGAAACTGAAACCTCCAGTCTTCAAGGGTGCAGAATCTGAGGATGCTTATGATTTTCTGGTTGATTGTCATGAGCTACTACACAAGATGGGGATAGTAGAGAGGTTTGGTGTCGAGTTCGTGAGCTATCAGTTCCAAGGGAACGCCAAAATGTGGTGGCGTTCACATGTTGAGTGTCAACCAACAGAGGCACCATCTATGACTTGGGAATCATTCTCTACCCTATTTATGGAGAAATATATCCCAAGGACTTTGAGAGATAGAAAGAGGGATGAGTTCTTGAGTCTTGAACAGGGAAGGATGACAGTAACGCGTATAGGCTAAATTTCGCGCGCTATCCAGATATGCCACGCAACTTTGTTTCAGTCCACAAGAACGGATCCGCCGTTTTGTGAAGGGATTGAGGTCAGAATTGCGGATTTCAGCCTTACAGATAGCGGCAACAGCAACATCCTTCCAAGAGGTGGTAGACTTTGTGATAGATGGAAGGAGTGAAACCAGATGACTTCACCTCAACGTCTACATCAAAAAGGTTTCGTAGGGGAGGTGAGTATAATGGTTCTTATTCTAGAGGACAGAACTCCGGAGGTCACTCAAATCGACCAATACAGTCTTCACTACAGACTGTAGTTGGGGGTCCACCTCAAACGGTCAACACTACTCCGAGAGACCATGGCCTGACTCCAGAGAGTGCTATGGATGTGGGGAGATTGGACATATTAGGAGGAATTGTCCAAAACAGAGTTACAGAGCCCCAATGGCTAGAGGAAGAGGTGGTAATGGTAGAGGTCGTTATTCTGAGGGGCGTGGTGGCCGAGGTAATGGTGGTCACCAAAACGGCAGAGGTGAGGGTCAAAACGGAGCCACTACTACACAACATGGTAGGGGCAACGGACAAACAAATAATGGGCTCATTGCTACGCTTTCCCTGGGAGGTCTGAAGTGGAGGCGTCGGATGTATCACAGGTAACCTTCTGATTTTTGATTGCATGGCTTCCGTATTGTTTGATCCTGATCCACGTTTTCATAGTATCTTCCTTCCTCATTTGCTAATGGTCTAAATTTACATTGTGAATTACTCGACATGCCTATTCGTGTTTCTACTCCGGTGGGTGAGTCTGTGATAGTCGAAAAAGTGTATAGGTCTTGTTTGGTAAATTTTGGGGGAGCAACACTTATGTAGATTTGGTTATTTTAGAAATGGGTGACTTTGATGTAATTCTGGGTATGACTTGGCTTTCCCCAAACTTTGCGATTTTGGATTGTAATGCTAAAACAGTGACGTTAGCCAAGCCTGGGGCAGATCAGTTAGTATGTAGGGAGGGTGACTACACTCCCATCCGGTGCGTATCATCTCCTTTATTCGTGCTCAGAAGATGGTTAGTAAGGGTTGTCTAGCTTTCTTGGCACATCTTAAGGATGACACTACTCAAGTACCATCGATTGAGTCAGTTTCGGTAGTCTGTGAGTTTTTGGATGTGTTCCCTGCAGATCTTCCCGGTATGCCACCAGATAGGGATATAGACTTCTGCATTGATTTGGAACCCGGTACTCGCCTCATTTCTATACCCCCGTATAGAATGGCTCCCGCCGAATTAAGAGAGTTAAAGGCACAACTTCAAGAGTTGTTGAGCAAAGGCTTCATTAGACCAAGTGCGTCTCCTTGGGGTGCTCCGGTCTTGTTTGTGAAGAAGAAATGGGAGTTTCCGAATGTGCATAGATTACCGACAGTTGAACAAGGTAACTATTAAGAACAAGTACCCCATTCCTCGCATTGATGACTTGTTCGATCAGTTACAAGGTGCTTGTGTCTTCTCAAAGATTGACTTGAGGTCCGGTTATCACCAACTGAAAATACGAGCAACGGATGTGCCAAAGACTGCTTTTCGAACTAGGTATGGGCATTATGAGTTTGTGGTAATGTCGTTTGGTCTTACTAATGCCCCTGCTGCCTTCATGAGCTTGATGAACGGGATTTTCAAGCCATATTTGGATCTCTTTGTGATTGTGTTTATTGATGATATACTGATATACTCCAAAAGTAAGAAAGAACATGAGGAGCATTTGAAATTGGTGTTAGAGTTGTTGAGAAAGAAAAAGCTTTATGCGAAATTCTCTAAGTGTGAGTTTTGGTTAGACTCTGTGTCCTTCTTGGGGCACGTGGTTTCTAAGGATGGAGTGATGGTAGATCCATCTAAGATTGAGACGGTAAAGAATTGGGTAAGACCTACAAACGTGTCAGAAATAAGGAGTTTTGTGGGGTTAGCTAGCTACTACCCCGATTCGTCAAGGATTCTCTTCCATTGCTTCCCAATTGATGAACTTGACTAAGCAAAACGTCCCATTTGTATGGTCGGATGAGTGTGAGGAAAGCTTCAGAAGCTTAAGACTTTGTTGACTACCGCACCAATCCTTACCTTGCCGGTAGAGGGCAAAAACTTTATTGTTTATTGTGATGCATCCTATTCTGGGTTGGGTGCAGTTGCTAATGCAAGAGAAAATGTGATTGCTTATGCTTCAAGACAATTAAAAGTGCATGAACGCAACTATCCGCCCATGACTTGGAGTTGGCCGCGGTATTATTTGCACTAAAGCAATGGAGACACTATTTGTATGGGGTTAAGTGTGAAGTCTATACGGACCATCGTACCTACAGTATGTCTTCACACTCAGAAGGACTTGAACTTGAGACAGAGAAGATGGATGGAACTACTAAAGGACTACGACATCACTATCTTGTATCATCCGGGAAGGCGAATGTTGTGGCAGATGCCTTGAGTAGAAAGGCCGGAAGCATGGGAAGTCTAGCTCATTTGCAAGCTTCTAGACCGCCCATTGTCTAGAAGTGCAGATTTTGGCTAATGACCTTATGAGGTTAGAGATAATGAGAGGGAGGATTGTTAGCTTGTGTAGAGGCAAAATCCTCTTCCTTGATCAGATTAAGGGGAAACAGTTTGACGATGAGAAACTAAGGCGAATTCGAGATAAAGTGTTGCAAGGAGAGGCTAAGGAAGCAATAATCGATGGGGAAGGTGTTTTGAGGATCAAGGGAAGAGTATGTGTACCCCGCATCGATGATTTGATCACCACCACTATTCTGACAGAGGCCCATAGTTCCGGATATTCTATACATCCTGGTGCAACCAAGATGTATCGCGACCTAAAGCAACACTTCTGGTGGAGTAGAATGAAGCGAGATATTGTTGAGTTTGTTGCCAAGTGTCCAAATTGTCAACAAGTAAAGTATGAACACCAGAGGCCCGGAGGAACACTTCAGAGGATGCCCATTCTGAATGAAGTGGGAGAGAATCGCGATGGACTTTTGTGGTTGGTCTTCCAAAGACATTGGGTAAGTAATGACTCCATTTGGTGATTGTTGATAGGTTAACTAAGTCCGCTCACTTCATTCCTGTCAAGGTGACCTACAACGCAGAGAAGTTAGCCAAAATCTACATATCAAAATCGTTCGGTTACATGGGGTTCCACTTTCCATCATATCTGATAGAGGTACGCAGTTTACTTCTAAGTTTGGAAAACCTTACATGCTGAGTTAGGTACTAGATTAGACCTTAGTACTGCATTTCATCCTCACCGATGGTCAGTCTGAGCGAACGATTCAAGTTTTGGAGGATATGCTTCGCGCATGTGTGATAGAGTTTGGTGGCCATTGGGATAGTTTCTTACCTTTGGCAGATTTTCATACATAATAGCTATCACTCCAGCATTGACATGGCTCCATTTGAAGCATTGTATGGGAGGAGGTGTAGATCTCCCATTGGTTGGTTTGATGCCTTTGAAGTCAGACCTTGGGGGACTGATCTGTTGAGAGATTCTATGGAGAAGGTGAAAGCTATTCAAGAAAAGCTTTTGGCGGCTCAAAGTAGACAAAAGGAGTATGCAGACCGAAAGGTTAGAGACTTGGAGTTCATGGAAGGTGAACAAGTCTTGTTGAAGGTTTCGCCCATGAAAGGGGTGATGCGGTTTGTAAAAAGGTAAGTTAAGTCCAAGGTATATTGGACCATTTGAAGTGCTTAAGAGAATAGGGGAGGTGGCTTATGAATTAGCCTTACCCCAGGGCTGTCCGGAGTACATTCGGTGTTCCATGTATCCATGTTGAAGAGATACCACGGAGATGGAAACTACATTATCCGTTGGGATTCGGTTTTGTTGGATGAGAACTTGACTTATGAAGAGGAACCGGTTGCTATATTAGATAGAGATGTTCGCAAACTGAGGTCGAGGGAGATTGCATCCATCAAAGTGCAATGGAAGAATCGACCGTTGAAGAAGCTACTTGGGAGAAGGAGACAGATATGCAAGAAAATATCCACATCTGTTTACAGATTCAGGTACTCCTTTTCGCCACTGTTTCTCTTCTTTTGATCGTTCGGGGACGAACGATGGTAAATTGGTATCTATTGTAACGACCTGTTTAGTCGTTTTGAGCAGCAGATTGAAATTCGGGAAAAATGGCTGGGACGACGGAAGTAGTGACGGACCGTCGTAGCCACGACGGCCCGTCATGGATGTTTCGTCCCATGACACTTAGAATTCTGAAATTGGGTACTGAAAATCGACTCTCTGTAAATCGTGACGGACCTGCAGGACGTTCCGTCACATCCGACGAAACCGTCGTGAGTTTCCGTTGCAAAACCCTTCAACGTTTGAGAATTTGGTTCGAGAAACGAGTTTCTGACCGCCATGACGGACGTGCAGGACGGACCGTCACAGGCGTGACGGACCGTCACACAATCAGCGTCCGTGGCGAGGATGGGAACCTGGGCAGGCACGACGGCCTGTGCGACGGACCGTTCGCACCCCACGGCCCGTCACAGGTCACGCAGTCCCAGACAGTTTAGGATTTCTCCACACGTTTTAAAGGGTCGTTTTTGACTATTCTTTCCTTAATTATAAGATTGAGGGGTAAACATTATAAGTCTAATTACTTAGGGGTTAAAAGGGGTAACCTTAAGTGAATTAGTGGGGTTTTATTGTCCTTTTCACACTTAATTACATGATTAATTAGGGTAAAGGAAGAGGGTTTGAATAAAACAAAAGAGAAAGAACAGAAGAGAGGAGAAATCGATCGAGAGGAAGAAGTAACAAAGCTTGGGAGATTTCTTGTGTTGAATTCCCAATTCTTCGGTGGAGGTAGGTTATGGTTTTACGTTACGATATTCGTAGTGAACTCTTGATAGTGAATAATATGTGTGGATGATGTTGTAAACCATGCTATATACTTATTGTATGCTTGTATGAATATGATTATGTGATGTTGATAAAACAAGCATGATGAAAACCATTGAATCCCAAATCTTGAAAGAAACTTTAATCTATAATATTAATGATAATGCCTTGGTATAAAAGGAAGGCTTGATGAATTAAAGTGATTGGGATTGATGATGCCTTGGTTCAGAGAAGGCTTGATGAACGGATATAATGAGACTAGTGGATCGGAGTGTCACGTTCCGACACATAGAATTAGTGGATCGGAGTGTCACGTTCCGACACATAGAATTAGTGGATCGGAGTGTCACGTTCCGACACATAGTATTAGTGGGACGGGTGTCACGAACGACACGTAGATATAGGGGATCGGAGTGTCACGTACCGACACATATAGGGGATCGGAGTGTCACTTCCGACACATAGGGGATCGGAGTGTCACGTACCGACACATATAGGGGATCGAGTGTCACGTTCCGACACATATAGGGGATCGGAGTGTCACGTTCCGACACATATAGGGGATCGGTGTCACGTTCCGACACAAGTGGTAGGGGATCGGAGTGTCACGTACCGACACAAGAGAAGAAAGATATATGAATCTTGAAAGATGTTAATCTACTCAACATAATAAACTTAATTCCCAAATGAGTATGGTAATGAGGCTTGAGCCCTCATGAATGAACTTGATGGTATTTTTGACGATTATGATACTTGTTGTTGCTACATGTTGAGTTTATAGTTGATTTATAATATTACTTGATATTATTATCTTCTATTTTGAGTTAGCCGATGATATCTACTCAGTACGTGTGGTTGTACTGACCCCCTACTTTTATGTTTCCCTTTGTTATTTGTGTTATGCAGCAAACGTTCCGTCAACTTCGACTCAGCAGTAGATCAAGCCAGTCTTCACTATTCAGGGTGAGCTAATGCGTCTAGCTTGGACTGGGTCTCCTTCTTCAAGTCTTGATGCCTTGAACTTCCGGCATGGACTAGCTTTTACTTGCTTTTAGCTTTAGACATTCTTAGTTTAGTAATTTGAGATAGATGTTCTTGTGATGATGACTTCCAGATTTTGGGAATATTAATAATAGTTTTGAGTTGTTTTTATTAATGAGTTTAAGTCTTCCGCATTATTTTCTGTTGAAATATCTTGAAATGTTAAGGTTTAGATGGGTTGGTTCGCTCACATCGGAGGGTAAATGTGGGTGCCAGTCGCGCCCCCGATTTGGGTCGTGACAATGATATGTAGATTTAGGTTGATTTGTGATTACGAATTCAGATTTTATCTTAAAGTTTCAAATTCAAATTATAACATTATATTTTTACTTTATAAATTCTTTTTAATAAAAATCATAGATTCAACCGGTGCGCGGGATAAAGGATTTTAACTTAGGATGTACTCATGAGAGGACCACCCCAAGTCTTGTTGAGTGTTCTCCTCTAGGCAAAGTCTTCAAATATGTTTTTCTTGTGCAAAGGGCCCGTTTGCCATAAAATTTCCAAATAATATTTGGAAAAAATTTGGTAAATAATATTTTTCCATACAATTTGTTATTATTTGGCAAATATGTTTGATAAATATCCCAAATTTCAAATACTAGTTTTTTCTAGTAAATGGGTCAAATCTCATTATTTGGGATATTTTAAAAATTAAAATTTTACCCCAATCTTTTATCTTTTACAAAAACACCATCTCTAGTAGTTGCTTGCGTTGTATTACATAATTTTTTACATGAACACCAAAATAGTGATGAAATATTTACTGAATATTAAATAATGATTGTTGATGAAAATTATTAAAAATTGACTCTAAGTAACAAAGTCATGTGCTTTGTCTACTTCACGGTGTATGGAATAATTCTTGTCGCACTCATTCCAAATTACCACATTGCTTTAGCGTCATGGACACTATTTGTTATTGTTGTAACGAACATTCAATTGACTTGTAATACAAATTTTTAGTTAGTTTTAATAGTTTTTACAACTTGTGTGTATAAATTAAATTTTTCTAAAAAGGTGAAATATATTTCCAAATTTAGACCAAACATCTGGTAAAATTTCACCTCAATTTTCACTCAAACAATATTTGCTAAAAATATTGGAAATCTATAGTCAGACGTTAGGTAATTACTTGGTAATTGGTAGACTTATTTAATTACAACTGTACAGAAAAATATAAGTGTACGAATTCTTCACGTCCACACCATTAACTAGCTCTTTCTTACTTTTTTTATATCTTGGCTAAATATATTACTCACTTATTTTGTATGGTATTATTTTCTTTTTTATCGCTATAATATTTTTGTACTATACCTTTTCTTTGACTCATGTAGGTTCATTCATATCCTTGTCGTTAGCAAATCTTCACATATACACAACTCTTTTTCTTTCTTTTTTCTTTTTTTTAGCTTAACCTGTACTTTTCCTTTCAAGATTTTTTAAGTTTAATTTGTGGACCAATATAACAAACATTATTAGTACAAAATGATGTGCAGAAGAAAACCCTAATACAAGAAATGTCGACTTAACCAACTGAAGATAAAAGAAAATGTAATAAAATTATACCAAACGCCATCATATACTTTTTAGATTCTTAATTACTTGATTATTTTTAAATTGAAATCTCTATTTAAAAATAGTGACGGACTAATATTTAACATATGTACGCTACATATTTTTTTAGTGAAGAATGTGCAAGGAATAAAAAAATTACTATATTACCTAGAATATAAATTAATTTATATGTTAGCAAATAGAACTCGAACAGAAAACTTTTAGCTAATTTCCCTAAAAAAGTAAAATGGTACTCCACTTTTTTATGATTATAGATGTGATTTACTTTCTAATTGTAGATATTATAAGTGTACCCATAAAGCCTGCCGACAGACATAGTCGATGATGTTAAATATGGAGTGATATGATGGTAATTCTTTGAAAAAATGTGTTTAAAATATGAGAAATCATTATTTTATAATTTTATCAAATTAAAATGTGTAAAAAACTCATTAGAATAATGTAAATGTTATGGTGTTAATCTTACTTTAGATCATTATTATACCACAAATTTAGCAAAAGATAAGTAATTATTATAGGAGAGTGAATGATAATATGGATGTTTATGGGAAGAGTAATGATTTTGTATCATTATTTTTCCTCTATCTAAATTCAACACTAATAAGAATCTTTTTCAAATAATTAAACTTCTCTTCTTCTTCCTTTTTTCCACCCTCTTGCAAAATTAAAGTCCAGAGGTTTACTTAGTGAAAGACATAGGCTTATTTCTTAAATAGTTTAGGCTAAAACTTTGAAATTATACAAAAAGAAAGACTATTTCTTATAGTAAATTCTTGTTAATATTGATTATGTCTAATCATATAATGATTTTAAAAGTATGAATTTGAATTTTGGTATGAAAATAAATCTTCTTTTAGAAGAAATGCGTAATCTTTTAAAGGTATGAATTTGAATTAATAGAACTATAAACAAGTACTACCGAACAACATATTACTAAATACTTTGAATCTTTCACTTTAATCTATTATATTTGGATATTTTTATATTCATTAAGAAAATAATAATTAACATGATTATTGTATCACATTTTTTCTATTAATAGATGTTTAATATTACGTGTTGAAAAATAATTTGGGAACAAGTAATTAGTATTAAAGGTATAATATGAAAAAATAACTCATCTTTTTTAACACGTTAACAGTAATAAGTAAAAATGAAATGATAAGATATATATAATTGGGAAGAAAACAAAAAGAAAGTTCTTTACCTGCTAACATGGATTATGAATTTATGGTGCAGTGATAAAATTATTTCTATGTCACCTTTCATCATATGTTTTAAATTCGAATTTTGGACGAATGAGAAAGAAAAAAGTTCTTTTACCTCAACCAAGCCAAAAGTAATTTTTTTGGTGTCAACGAATTAAGATACCATTGATGATTGGATTGGTCTATTTTCATAATTTTTTACCCCAAACACTTTTTTATTTCTTTTTCTGTTTTTTTGCCTTACCTAAATAATTTTTCTTCTTCTTTATTTACTCTCTTTTAATTTGTTTATTTAGAGGAAATCACGTGATAAAGCAAAGTTTTGAGAAATAGAAAAAGACCTTTGTTACTTACTTTGTTGATAAATGTTTCTTTAATTATTATGAAATTGACTTTGTCTCTTAAGTATTCATCATTAGATATGAAAATTACCTACCGTCATTCTGATGTAACAAACAAAGACATATTTTCTAAAACCAAATCTCCTTCGAATTTCCAATTTTCGTCAATCCAATCTTTTTAATGTCTTTCTTTTTTTAATGATTTCATCTGTTTAAAAAGTTTTCCTACTTTAATGATAAAACGTATTATCTACTATCATCAATGAAATTTTGTATTAATTTAAACGTAACTAAAGAAGCTCAATCAACACCATGAATCAGAGAATTAGAACAGAAGAGAGAAGGAGTGACTCGACAGTATTAAAAAAATGATATGTGTCTTAGGTCCCCAATTTAAGAGGCCTTATTTTTATTTTTATTTTATAATAATAGGTTATAAGTTATTTTTTTTGTAAAATATTGAATAATATTTGTAGAAAAAGTAAACATTTCATGAAAAATGAAGGGGTTATTAAAAGAAATTTGACATATTTTGAGTACTATATCTTATAAAGAATATTATAAAATAAGAATAGTTATATTATGAGGTGAAAACTAGAAGAAAAAATTATAGAAAAGTTATTAACAATTTAATTTTAAGACCCATTAAATTTTTATTAGACCACTAATACATTTGAGCCGCTCCGAAAGAGAGGAACATGTTGTTACTAAGAGGGAGGGGTCCGTTTCTTCAACTTTTTATGTAGTTAAAAATCCATCGAATTTCACGTACTCGACAAATAAAAGTGAAATTTGGAAATTTATAGACATATTTATTCCACAATCCACACTAGTAGAATCGAGCGATAAAGTTTTTTCTTTTTTCTCAAAATCAACTTTTGTCTCTCTTTAATTTGTACATAGCTTTTGAAACATCTACCCTTTATTCAAAAGTGAAAAGTACTTGCTCCGTGTCTAATACGTTTTTTCTTTTTACTTGACATATTTATTAAAAAGAAAAATTAATATAATGAGTATTATTATTTTATTCATATTAATTGATAAAATTTTAAAATTTATTTACTCGTTAAAGGAGTTTTACCATTTTCAAAATATCAAATCTCTAAATAAATGAAAATATAATAAGCAAAAAAATATTTTTCTTGATTAGTCAAAAATAATAAGTTAAAATAAACACTGAAGTAAAAGGGACATAGGGAGTATCTAATTACACAAATATTCTTATCATATTTACTATTTTTTCTTATAATTTGAAATAATTACACTTTATCACTAAGTAATAATTTCACACCAAATTTTTAGTCATATATATATATATATATATATATTATATATATATATATATATATATATATATATATATATATATATATATATATATATATATATATATAGTGTGTGTGTGTGAGTGAGATGAGATTTGTATACATACTAGATAAGCGAGTGATATATGAGATTGACAACCAAGATAGAATTGAGGCGAACGAGATATGTTTATGTATCTCAAAAATATACATGTAAATCGTACTATACATATTTATTTAGTGTGATTCTCATGTATCTGAAATATCATATAATCACAAATTTCTAATTTAGTATTTAAATATGGTGGCGGAGCTACATAAGAATTCAAATTTCGATCCATCCAAAAATTATAATGTGAAAATATGGCAAAAATGTGAGATTTTATTTAATTGCATTTGAATTCTTGAACCTAAACAAAGTTCTAGCTTGCTCCTCCGTCATCTATAATTTCCACCCGAACTATATACTAAACAAAATAAAGCAAATAGTTAGTTACTTAGCTCAACAAATTGACGTGACATTTAAATTAGTTTACATGATAATCATCATAAAAATTAGTACTAGTACTTAGTATTAATAAATATCAGAATATTTAATTTGTTTAATGTCAATTTTGATTGATATATAGTGATGAGATTTAAAGCAAAATGATGGCTTTGAAGGTAGGGAGTCAATTAGGCTTTGAGAAAAATAGTATAGGACCACACATTGCTAGGAAAAGAGAAGCCCTAATAATCATAAGTACAATGGACCTCATAAGCATTAATTTAATGAATTTATCATAGTTTTCTAGATAAATCAAACTTTAATTATATTTGCCGACAAACTAAACTTCCTATTAAGTCCTTTGTTGACTTTTCTGTTTGCACTTTGTTTCAACCTCTCAAAAAAGCAAAAATTTACCACTAGTATTTTTTCAATTTTCATAAGCTCAATTATATCTAGTTTTGTATTACAAAATATCAAATACAAGACCTCTAATTCAAAAAAAAAAAATATTTATCGCTCCATCATAATTTCTTTTATTTGTTATATTCATTACAAAAATATAGGTAAATTAAAAATATTACATGAAATAGTTGAGTAGGCTCGAACACTTTATTATTAATAAAAGAATACTTAATTATTGTCTTTCGAAAACCAAGAGAAATTGATTTATTTATTTTTCAGTTTTACCCTTACTATATTAAATGTGGTGAAAGAAAAAAGGATAAAATGGTATAAAAAATTAACAAGGTTAATTTAATAAAATATTTTTAAATTCATATAAGGGATGGTGAGTTGGTCACTGGCTATGGAGTAATAGATTTTGTTGTCCCAAAATTAAACTTCTTAATTGTATTTTCAAAATTTGGGATCATGACAGAAAGTGAACTAAATAAATAATATTTTTTTTAAAAAAGGAGTTAAAGATTTAGGTGTTTTATGTGTAAGTTGATTTGTTTGTTTTTTCTTTTAGTGTTTTCAATTAAGAAAATGTTGTGATATAGTATGACATGGTCAAACGCTTATTAAATTTTGAGATCAAATCATATGTATCATTTAACTAGGTAAAAATAAAAATAAAATAAGTGTGGGAGACGATGTTTTAATTTGTTTGAAGAAAATCATTAATAGTTTAGTCACTGATATTTTGTGGTGTTTTATCATTTTGACTAATTATAAGATATGAATCTAAAACAGGGCTTAATTTGCTAACTAAAAGATCATTTCAACTAAAAAGAAAAAAAGAAAAAAAAACGTGTGAATATGTAATCATATTAATGGGTAAAAATAATAATTTATATTCCTTAATGTTTTAGCAATAAGTCATAAAAATAAGTCAAATACTCATGAATTCCTAAAATTTTCTTTTATTTTAGTTCGAAGTTCATTACGTTATCATGATTAGAATATGCACAGTAAACACAAAAAATAAATCAATTTTTAATATAAAGAAAAAACATACACACTTATATATTTATTGTTTTAAATTTTAGAAGTTAAGAAAAATCTGATTTTTTAAAAAAAATTAAATCGAATATAACCAAAAAATTAAATCAAAATAACATATGAATCTTTCGCGCTCATGAGTCATGACAAGTGTTTTTTTATCTGTATAAACCAATGTTTTTTATCCTTCATTTGTTTAAGTCTATTATATATATATATATATATATATATATATATATATATATATATATATATATATATATATATATATAAAGGAATTTTACAATTAGATTAAAGGTTTTTGGTCAATATTTTTCTAAAAGAAAAAAATTGGCTTAAAAAACACAAACGTGACTTCTTTAAAACATAATCAAGCAAGCACTTTCTTTAGCTATTGCACTAAAAAAAAGTAGGATTTGTTTTTGGATTTTTTTTTCCAAATAAATACATTCAAATTAATTTATATATGCAGTCGTCTATTAGTCAAATATTTTATAAGCTACATTCAAATTAATTTATATATGCAGTCGTCTATTAGTCAAATACACTAAAATGATATGAGTTAAATCTATGACATAATAAATTACATTCCTTATAAGCTTTTAATTCACCTTCCATCTTTCCTTCTTTTTTTTTTTTGGATAGTTAATCCAGCTATTACATTGTATTCACTAATATATTTTCTTTATTGGATAGTTAATCCAGCAATTACCTTGTATTCACTAATATATTTCCTTTTTTGGATAGTTAATCCAGCAATTACCTTGTATTCACTAATATATATATATGGGTTAAGGACAAGGTACAAATCAAAATAGAGTTTTTCTTCATAATTAATCACCAATACACTCTAATTAAGACATGGCTATGAGCAAACCTTCGTACACTATGTTCTCCTTAGTGATTGTTAGTCTTATCGTAATTGGTATATATATATATCTCTATTATATAATACACAAGCTTGTTTCTGATGATTTGTGTATCGGATTGTCCTTATTTTATCGTGATTTTGAATTTTAACTTAAGTCTTTTTTTTTTTTTTATGTTTTATAGGTTTGCAAAGTGTGGATGCTTCTGGACCAGCATGTAAGACTAATAAGGATTGTGTACTTTACTGCAGTGTTCCTATTATTAGAGGCACTGGAATATGCTTTGATGGACATTGTACGTGTCAAAAAAAAGAATCTATCACCAATGCTAGGAAATTTTTACATGACTAGTAATAGAGATATATGAAAAAAATCTGCGTCTTGTTTGTTTCTTTACTTTGATCTATGATTTAATGTGACAAGGAATTCGGATTTTGATATGTTATTTATTTAATTATGTTTGGAGGATCAAAATCGATGAGAAAATAATGATTCATCAAAGTTAATTATTCTTTACCATCTTAATTTCTTGTTATTAAAGATAAAGCAAAGCCTGATCCTTTTTTATTTTCATTTGATGTTCATGTATTAAGGCTCAATTTTATCTGAATTCTTTATCAAATAAAATTTGGTATATACCAATAGAGTTTGAATATAAATCTCTAACTAAAAATAAATTAATTATATTTTTTGCTTCACCACAACATTAATATCACTTCCGTAGCTATTCAAGAATAATGAATTGGATGATCATGTTCTATTTTACCTAGTTATATTCCTTTCAAAAAAAAATTTGAAAAAGTAAAAGTTATTATTGCTTATATATATAATATTCAATTAATAATTTATCTATCAAGATATGTACCCTTCAAGAACAAGATTATATTACAAACCACACTTTTTGTATCAAGGGCAACATGATCTTTCGCGGATTATTTTGTTGCTTAAAGAAAACTTTTGATATTTTCATTATATGAACTTCTGTCTTTTGAATATACGATCCTTATTGTACATCGATATATATTATTTATATAACATTTTAATATGATATAATTTTTCAATCAAAAATATTTCATTATTTTTTGTTTTACTCTATCCACTTCTTTTCATACTAATTTAGATGAAATAATACGTTTCTTTCTTTTGTGGATTTTGAATTGACTAAAAAGGAGATGAGATCCCTTCCATTAAGTTTTTGTTTAGTATTGTTAACATTGTGTAAAATTAGTTTGTTTATATATATATATATATATATATATATATATATATATATATATATATATATATATATATATATATAATTGTGGGTCTCAAATTTCACAAAACATTTAATTCTTCTAATTTAGTGAAAATTTTCAGAATGAATCAAGTTTTTTCTGACAATATTCAATTACAATGTACATATTTACTTAAGTTATAGAGAAAATTGATATTTGTTTAAATTGATTATGAAATTGAAAAAATGAATTTACTCTCTTCATTAATTAATTTGTTTGATAACTTAAAAAAAGTTAGG
Source organism: Solanum peruvianum (assembly GCA_027705065.1). Lineage (NCBI taxonomy): Eukaryota > Viridiplantae > Streptophyta > Magnoliopsida > Solanales > Solanaceae > Solanum > Solanum peruvianum. The sequence continues at coordinate 45,176,466 of JAKWJD010001756.1, read as the reverse complement.
ATGTTTATTACAACTAATTACACCTCATAAATTATAAAAAGCCTTTGTTTATTCACTTTTTCTACTTAAATGACATATCTCTTCAACTCCTTTTACGATTCTATTTATTACCTCTACATTTAGTTTTACCAAAATATAATGGATTTTACATTTTAGTTTATCATTTGCACATCAACTATTCAAGATTTGCACGTAGAACATTTTCATGGAAGCATATGTTTTTTCTTTATTTGTGATCGTAAACTTTTAGTAACAAGACATACTCTAACTTTTTTAAAAAAAAAATTAATAAGGAAATACTACTATGTTGCTTTGTTTTTTTATTAGCCGGTTGATCCATCTCACGACTTACAATTCTTTTTATCTATTTATATTTTTTTGCTAAATAAACATATCTCCTCAATTCCTTTTTACTTAATTTTTTATCTCTGTTTTAAGACTTCTTTCCATTTTTCTTTCATTTGCATCATATATTAAATTTACTATAAATTAAGTTATTTATCTATGTATTTTAAATTGCCGTTATATACATATTCTGTATTTTAAAATTCATTTCTTTTATAATTATTTAACATTGTAAATGAGGGTAAAAATAGAAGAATTTTTCAACATCTCTCTTTAATTTGAAACAATTCACTTATTTTGAACAATGAAAAAAGCCTCAACAATTTCGCTTATTTTAAAATAGAGGGAGTATGTATTATTTATTAAAACTCGAGAAATTTAAAAGAATTTCTTAAATAATAAAATATTTTTTTATTATTTTCTAACTTTTTAGTAATTAAATAAAATGACCACAACAAAACATACAAAATACACACTAAAATGAATTGAAGTATTATTTTAGTAAAATATATTGAGTAAATAAAGGTAAACTTTTTTAATTTGTGTGAAGATGAAAAAAATTATAAATAATTTTAATATGTTATAAAAACAAACAACAAAAACTCTTATATACTAAAAGTCCTACTTATTCTTTTTCTCCCATTCTTTGTTTTTTTTTTGTCATTATTTAAATTGTGATTTTTTTCTAAATAATTATACATTTAGTGAGTTTTGTAACTCCAAAAAAGTTAAAATATTCACTATTTATTATTTGTATAATTATTCTTTGATAATTAAAACAAATAAAAATGACTATAATTTTGTGTTGAGTTGTTTGTTGAAATATTAATATTTATTGCTTTTCAATTTTATTGTTATGATTTTTTATATTTATATATTGTTTGATTAAAATAGTAGTCGTTCTTTCCTTTGTATTACTATTGACATGCTTTTTAATAATTTTCATATTTTAACTTGCATATTTTTTTTTTAAATAAAGAATTTATAAAAGATTAAGTACCTAACAAGTATGTTTTTTTGTTAAATAAATCATATTGAAGACTTATATTTAAAAAGGTTGATGTTCATTAGTTCCTTATATAAAAATAAGCATTCATACTTATAAAAAACGAGGAGGAGAGATTATTTACGTTTCATTTGATGATCCACAGCGAATAGAAAATTAAATTAACATTTTTTTTAATATATAAAACATGTTCTTTTCAACCTAACAAAATAATACAAAAATAATATCTTATAAATTGAAACAATTATTATAAATATTTTATAGATTTTACTAACTATTGAGCTTTTTTTTTAATACGTGTTAATTTATAAAAGATATTATTTTTAAAATAGTTGTTACGATCGCGCGAACATGTTAACTAGTTAAAAATAATTGAGATCTTTAAGAGGTTCTTTTTGGCTTAGATAAATTATGGCAGGAAATCTAATTGATATGGAGATTTTATTTCATCCAATGAGGAGAATCACAAATAATAAATATATTTTTTAAAAAAAATAAAAATAAAAATAGGATTGTAAGTTTCAAGGATATAAGTGAGCTAAAAGGTTAATGGAATGATATTTTTAAGTCAAAAAAATAGGTAGAAGAATAGATTTAGACCAAAAAATGGATGGAGGATATTTTTTAACCTTTTTTTATAATTTAAAGATATTGTTGACCTTTTATTGCTGAAAAAATATAATAATTTCAGTTTAAATTCTTTTTCCAAATAAATTCAGTCAAATTAAATTATGTAAATCCACTATTAAATAAACATTTAAAAAATTATTTCCACGGTAAGTAAATAAATCTATCATTTAGTGTCTTTGTTCAATGAATTCTATCACAAAATGAATTATATGACTTAAGCTTTTAATGTTCCTTTCCATTTTATTTTTTTTTTGGGTAATTAATCCTGATAGTATTACCTCTAATTAACTTATTTTTCCATTTTTGACCAATATAGAGATTTTAATCACCTTTTCTACACTATATATATCTCAATGGGGGTTGCAATGTTTTCTACAAATCAAATTAAGAGTTTCTCTTCATTATTAGTCACTAATACTCTCTAATTAAGATATGGCTATGAGCAAATCTTCATTCACTTTGTTCTCTTTGGTGTTTGTGATTCTCCTCTCAATTGGTATATCTCTCTCTTACAATACATATACATTTGTTGTTGATGCTTCGTGCATCGAACTGTCCTTATTCTAACGTGATTTATGAATTTTAACTCGATTCTTTTTGTATGTTTTATAGGTTCGCAACGTGTAGATGCTTTTGGACCACCATGTAAGACTAATAAGGATTGTGTACTTTACTGCAGTGTCCCCATTCAGAGAGGCACTGGAATATGCTTGGGTGGATATTGCACTTGTGAAGAACAAGAATCTATCAACAATGCTAGAAAAATTTTACATGACTAGAAATAGGGATAGATAAAAAAAAAATGTTTTTTTGTACTTTGATCTATGATTTGAATAAAATGTGAAAAAATTCGATTTTATGTTTGGAGGAATGAAAATCAACGAGAAATCAATAATTCATTAAACTTAATTATCCATTACCTTTTTATTTATTTATTTTCATTAAAGATATAAGCAAAACTTAATCTTTTTTCTGTTTTCATTTGATGTTTGTGTATTAGAGCTTAATTGTATCTAAATTTATATTTAAAAAAATCATATTTGAAGGTAATAATTTCGTATCAAAGGCAATTTTAATATATTTATAGGGCTTGAATACTAAATCTCTAATTAAGGATGATATAATTTTCCGTCTCTCGCTATTCTCGTTGATAAAGCAGAACTAACTTCTCTAGTACCACTTGCATAGCTATTCAAGAATAATGAATTGGATGATGTTTTAGTTTACTTTGTTATATTCATTACAAAAAATGATTCAAAATACATATTGTATCGCAATGTAGATAAACAAAAACTTATATTACGTGAGATAGTTGAGAATCAATCCTCTCTTCTGTTTTTCTATAGTTTTACCCTTACTCTACTTATTATGGTGAAAGAACAAAGTAATAAGATGATATTAAAAAAATAGTAATGGTGATTTAATAAAAATACCTTTTATATTAATATCTGGGATATGCAAAAATTAATCTGACAAGTGACAAGTAGATAAGAAAGGAAGGTACAAATTACTAATGGTGACTATCTATGGAGTAGTATGTTTTGTTGTTCCAAAATTAACTTTTAAATGATGGGTGTTTGGTAGGAACGAAAATGGTTCCTTTAAAAATAAGTAGAGTTTTGACTTATTCTCTCATGTTGGGTGGTAAGTAAAAAATATTTTTTGGAAAAGATTTTTAGTGTTTGATTAATTTGAATGAAAAATGTTTTTGAGAAATATCTTTCATTTTTATTATAGGAGAAACTTTTTTTTGAAATTGAAAATATTTTTTAAAAAAAACTTAATTTTTTTTTGGGGTGGGCATTTGGGGGGTGGGGGTGGGGGAGATCTGGCAGAAGGGGGGCAAGGGTAGGGGTGAAAATATGAAAATTAATAGAAAATATTTTTTAAAAAATAGCTTTTTTTTTTGTGTGTGTGGGGGGGGGGGGATCGAGGGTAGGCATGGAAAATTAAAAATTTTAAGTTGATAATATTTTTTTAAAAAAATAATTTTTTTTTGGGGTGGGGGTCGAGAGTACGGGTGAAATAACATGAAATTTGAACTTGAAAATATTTTGTAAAAACAAACTCAAATTTTTTCGGGGGTTTGGCCTGAAGAGGGGGGGAAGGGGGGTCGAGGACCGACGTGAAAAAAAATAAAATTGTGAAGTTGAAAATATTTTTTAAAAGCAAAAAAAAAAAATTTAGGGTGGGGGGAGGGGGTGGGAGGTCAAAGGTAAGGGGTGAAAAATATAAAATTTTGAATTAGAAAATATTTTTCAAAAATAATTTTTTTTGAAGGGGGTGGGGGGTTGATGGGGGCGAAGGTAGGGGATGGAGGTAAAACAAAAAATTTAAATTAGAAAATATTTTTTAAAAATAACTTTTAATATTTTTGGGGGGTGGTGGTGTCAGGGGAGCGAGGGTAGGAGTGAGGTTGGGATAAAAAAATTGAAGTCAAAAACATTTTTTAAATCAAGTTTTATTTATTTTTTTAATTTTGGAGGGGGGGGAGGGGGGGGGGGGGGGGGGGAGGGAGAGTAAGGGGATGGTTGGAGGGCTGATTTGAGGGTAGGGATAAAATAAATTGGTTTTTCTACTAAATAAAAAATTTGTAACTTAAAGTTGGAAGATTATTTAGGAAAATGTGTTCCTTAAGTTCTGAAGGAAAATTATTTTTTAATTTGAGAAAAATGAGTTGATTTTGGAAAACATTTAACTCAACTTAACAAGAGAAAATTGGAAAATATTTTTCGAAAATTTTATCGAGGGTAGGGGTGAAAAAATAAAATTTTGAAATTGAAAATATTTTTTAAAAACAAATTTAAATTTTTTTGGAGAGATTGGGTGGGGAGGAAGGAAAGGTAGGGGTGAAAATATTTTTTAAAAACAGACTAAAACTTTTTCGGAGGGTTAAGGAGTTGGCCGGGGGAAGGGGGATCGAGAATAAACGTGAAAAAATAAAATTTTAAAATTTAAAATATTTTTTAAAAACAAAAATTTATTTTTTTGGAGGGGATATTGCACATGTGAAAAACAAGAATCTATCAGCAATGTCAGAAAATTTTTACGTGACTAGGAATAAGGATCCAAAAAAATCCTTTTTTTTTTTTACTTTGATCTATGATTTGAATAAAATATGACAAGAAATTATATCTTTGAGCGATTAATTTTTTGTTTTGATTGGAGGAATTAAAATCGATTAGAAATTAATGATTCATCAAAATTTATTATACATCACCTTCTTAATTTCTTGTTGTTCGAGTAAATATTGCTGCTATGTGAGATCTATCAATATTACAATAAAGATAATGATGCATTTCAATAATATATGGGAGCACAGATTTTTCTGAAATAATATTTATGTTTACATTAATTTTAAATACTAGACAAAAAAATCTATTACAAGAAAACAGAAAAAAAGAAAAATCCTTTGTACCAAAGTCACCCTAAATAGTAGCAACTCATAAAATGAATATTATTTTAAATTAAGATCTGGAATACCTTCTTAACACACAAATAACTTATGAAAACAGGAGGCAATGATATTAGGAAACTCAAAGAGAAAGTGACCAAAGAATCAAAATTCATATTAGTGAAACCATCTTTTTAGTGACATTTATATTGCAATTTCTAACACAGAACAAAGGTGAAGATGGAAGCTTTCACACCTTGAAATCCTATTGGATTAGCAGAAAACAAGACATAAACGCTATAATCCATAGCCCAAGGACTCTTCTCAAAGCCAAACAGAACAACCTCTCTTGGTCCCTCTTTGGAACCTCTCAGGCTAGAGTAGTATTGCAAGATATTAATCAACTTTACAATAGCCTGCTTAGCGATTTGATAAGCATTTTCAAATTGCGCCTAGTAGCTTCATCGCCAGTGAATCCCAAAATGTCGGAGCTAATGCTCTGCACAATGTGACAAATGATGAATCACAAAGCATGAAAGTGATTGACGTGTTAGAATGACTATTACCACGCGGGAAATTACCTCAACATTCTTCAAAGTGAAGACCAGCGTATAAATAGACTTCCGTATCAATTCGGTGTTCTCAGGAGTCATGACCGTGGAGTGCACTCTCCTGCAATTTGGTTCATAAAACACTGTAAAAGCAGATTCCATGCCTAAAGCAAACAATAACAGAAGCAACCTCAAAGTGCATAACTTGGGGATCACCTAGAAGAGTTACTATCTTTTGAACTCTACTTTTGATATCAATAAAAGGAACTCACTGTTGCGACGAGGAAATTAGAAATGTTTAGCCCTTTTCACATCATGTATACTCAACCAAGAAAGCATCCAAAGTAGTCCTAGTGGAGAATGGCCTATGACGTGGGTACAAGCATGGGTTCAATATGTGGCAATCTAGAATTCTTGATAATGTACAAAAACATGCCATGTTTGTGAAGCCTTTTTCATTGAACTTGCTATCTGCTTATTTGAACTTTTTACATAACTGGTCTCACTCCAAATATATAGCTCACAAGTGAGCAGCATGAGCAAAACTTAATTTGTATCACCCAGTTATAGTCTCAGCCAAACTAACAAGTACCAAGTATATCTTATAAAGGTCTAGGACTTCTTCACCCTTGCCTTAGAAAAGAAGCTACCATTAGTTACTGATTTACCTTATATCTTCAGATGTTAGTGCCAGACTTCGGGTTAAACTCTCAACTTCCTTCAGTAAGCCACTATCACGAACATCAGCTAGCATAGGTTGGACATCCTCAGCCATGGCTTTAATCTGAGGTGTCACTACATCAAAGGTACAATGTTCATACATGAGAATATACTAAATACCTGCAAGGAACACATAAATTGCTCAAGTAGCATAATAGGATGAGTGCAACTGTATGCCCAACATCGACCGCTATTTCAGTTCTCCCCTCCTCTATAAATGGTCCTATATCTTGATACTGATGAATGTGGTATAGGAAAACGCATATTGCAGCCGTACTTACAACTCACAGTTTTACACTTACCACCTAACATCTGGCAAACTAATAATAGTTGTGCACTTGCTTTCGACATATTATTTAGAATATGCAGTACATGACATATTAGTGTACTGAATGAACATCAACAAGTCCAAACTGGATTAGACTAAATTTTGTCAAGAAGAGAACATTTTTCTGTAAATAGAAATGGTTGCATGAAGCACGAGATGTTAGTGTCTGACAGAATTCTCAAACAGATACACATACTAGAGATAATAATAGTCAAGCAGACTTATAAAATTAATCTTGTATTATTAAGCACTTGAGTAATAGTTTTACTGCATTCAAAACCAGATATTCTAACTCAAATTAGTTTTGCATGCGCATGTGACAAAAAAATCCTTCATAAAAAGAATTGCAAAGCAATCAAGCAGATCTTGTCTGACAATTCATTCACATATCTCCTCTGCAGATCATAACTTGGGGTATAATATACTGTGGGCTTTCCCAAGCTAATGACCTCAGTAATCACTTTCTGCACTTCCAGAAACATATTAACTTAACAGGGTCTTTTAACTAAGAGTTCTCCAAATTTAAGTGTTATCCAACTTACAAATTTCATCACAGTGAAATATCTACACCAATGCTCTTTACACAGATGCTGTCAAAGAGGATTGAAGTCCATAAGATTCTAGTACAACTCATACATCATGCATTACACTTTTATAGGGTGTAGACGTGTAGAACATAGTGAGTTGGTGGAAAGAACTAAGTAGAGATGTGTGATTTAACCTAAGCTTAGAATATCAGTGTTCTTAAAAATGTTTCCATACATGACTCTAGGTCTTTAAAGAAAAAAATACAGAATAAATTTTTTATCATAAACATGTTATGAATCATAAATAGAGAAGAACAGAATTTCAACAAGTTATATCATTGCATAACCATATCATAAGCTAAAAGTACAGAAGTTAAATTCATCTGTTTGTTAGACTTCCTTCTTCTTTTATCCTTAAAATTAAACATATCCATACAAAAAGAATGAAATGGGAGGTGAATAAATGTAAAGTGCATCAAACCTTTGTAAGCAGATTAAACATCATCCATACAAAAAGAATGAAATGGGAGGTGAATAAATGTAAAGTGCATCAAACCTTTGTAAGCAGATTAAACATCATCCATAAAAAAAGAATGAAATGGGAGGTGAATAAATGTAAAGTGCATCAAACCTTTGTAAGCAGCGGTCGCGCCTCCTCAATAACATTTAGAGCTCTCTCAGCCAAAGCATAGGTATTCGCCAAACCAATTTCTTCTGCTTCACGGCCAAGACGTGTGAATATTCCAACCAATGCATCTAGACTAACCCCTTGTTCTCCTTTAATCTTTTGCCTGTCGCAAATTATCAGACCCTCCTTAACACAATCCGGATCCAGGGGCCCTGCAGAAGGTATTGGGATTGGATCTCGAGGTGTGATATCAATCATGGTTTCCATGATAAGACCAGACTGGTTCACCTCAACTAACGAGTTTCGAGGAATAATGATCTTATCATCTTCAACCTATAAACACATAATCAATGCTTAAGATCAAAACATACACAAGCAACTATAGAACAACTACTTATTACTTCAAAAGAAATATATATAATTCAGTAAATGTGTTCAGCAACGATACATGTCGCTCACCTCAACAACAGCTTCAACATTTCTCAAGGAAGGATTGACTCGAATCACATTACCAATACTTACTCCTCTGATTCTAACAGGTGTGCCAGTGCAGATGCCACAAGCCTGCTCAAACTCAAGCACAGCTAAATACTTCCTAAACCTAGACCGCAGCTGAAACCCTCTCAACCAAGCTAAGCTGAGTGCCAACAACACAGTACCCGAAACGATAAACAACCCAACCCCACCTTCCCAGATGCTCCTTTTACCAAACCCAAAATCACTCAATGGACGCATAGTTCGCTTCCAAATATTCCTGGGAACATCTAAAATAACAGAAAGTGGACCTTTCTGGTCGGAAGATGACTCGGGTTGTTGCTCTTGTTCTTGACTATGACCCGTATTTGCAGACATTGCTTTCACACTAAAGGTTCGATTTTTGGGCTGATTGGTGATTTTATACACAGAAAACGATCACCCAACACATTTCTTCTACTGGGTATGATGGGAAAAACAGTAGAATTTGTTGATACATGGACTAAAGCATTTCCAGACATCATCTAGTTTTCTTTACTTGTCTTTCCAAAATTATACACTTTTTCTTGTTCTATAGATAAAAATTGAGCTGGAGAAATTGAAAATCGAGATTGAAGATCAACAAAATGGAAGCATATTGGAAGGTTCAAGCTGGAAGCAACCCTAGCGCAGATCAACCACTGACTGAATCTGTTGAACTCTCATCACTGAGAGGAGAGCGGATAGAAAATGGGCTGGGGTGGGCTGATAAAGTGAAAATAGGCTAAACCAGATCTTATAGGCCCATGTGAGACAGATTAGACGTTTTGGGCCTTTATAGCATCAGAAAAGGGATAACTTACCGAAATCCTACTAGTTCATGGGCTAATTATTTAGATATATTATAGTTTGCAAAATTATAAATCTTATCAAATTTTTTCATGTGCTTAGATACATGTATATTGATAAAAAATTAGTTAAATTTGGGTGTAATTTGTTCTAGATACATTGTATACATGCGGAAGGATGCCGCCGAAAAGAATGGAACATTGTTTCACTCTGTTGGATGCGTCGGATCCCGTATAACAAGTGAGCTCTTTACCCTCAAATTCAAAAGTGTACATCGCATGTATATGGATACATATACAACTCTCTTTCACCTCCTCATATTTCACTCGCATATTTGATATTTGAGATACATGTGATCACGCCATATACATCTATTGTGATTTGCATATGTCTTAAATACATAGATAAATCTCATTTGCCTCCTTTTCGTTTTCACTCGTCTCTCTCTATATATTAGTGTATCTAGTAGAAAAAAACATGTATTTAAACGTATCTGATTTGAAATCTAATATGAATAATTAGTCAGGTAAAATATTAACTACAAAAGAATTAGTAATTATGATAAGAATATTTGTATAAATAAGTTTTTTTCCTATGAAAAATGGATCATTCGTATAAAATTTCACTAAGTATGCTATTTTGATCTCGACATTTAGGTAATATCGATTAAATATCTATATTATTCAATCTTCAAGTGAAATAAATGAAATAGAGAGATTTTTTATCCCTCTATGTAAAAGCAAATTAATTTACAAGTTATACAATTATGTTTTCTAAATAATTACAGAAAATGCCCTCTAATTTTTTTTTGTCTAACACTCCTACTATTTATATGACCAACTTTCACATATAACAAACTTAAAAATCATATTTGTATATTATAACTATAGTTTGTATATTGCGCTTTATAACAAACTTAAGATTTGCTTTGGAGCATCAGGTTGTATAACTCGTTGGTAGGAGCTTCAGATTTGTATAATTTCTGCTGCCATTTGTATGAATCACTGACTACCTCTCAATTCAAATTTATGTGTTTGTACATTTGCATAAAATTTGAAATTGTATACAATTAAATCGAAATAAAACATTTATATAATAAATATCTCTCTCTCTCGCTTTATACAACACAAATTATATCTTGTAATTTGTATAATATATGCTTGTATAAAACGAGAAAGAGAGAATGACAAAAGACAACTCACGTGGGAAGATCTGTATTTCTATAGTTTTAAATGTATATAGAACAAAAATATTTGTAGACACAGTTTTCTCTCGCTTTATACAAATACAGATACATTTTATACATTAATATTTGTAAAAAGACAGAAGAGGCAAAGGAGAAACTGGAGACCGAAAAACCTAGTAAAAAAGCAGTGTAATTATAATATTTAATTTAAATTAATAATTTATAGATTACAATTTTCCGTGGTTATAATCTAAATACTAGTATTCACTAAAGGGCAACTTTCACATATAGCAAACAAAAAATTCATATTTGTATAATATAACAAACTTTGCATAATTGCGCTCCATAGCAAACATAAAAACTGTATAATTCGCTATACATACACAATTGTATAATTCGTTGGCCTAAATTGTATACTTCGCTGGCCTATTTCGCTGCAATTGTATAATTTGCTTTGCATATAGTTGAATCGAATTAAAATGTATGTATATTGCATAATTATAAGTGTATAGCAAGAAGATATATGTTTTTCTCACTTTATACAAAAACAGAAACACATATATACACTTCTGTGTATAAAACTAGAGAAAATTGTATTTCACTGCAATTGTATAATTCGCAATTGTATAATTCGTTGGCCTTTTTCTCTGCAATTTTTTGAAGTAAAATGTTTGTAAATTGTATAATTAAGTGTATAACACGAAGATATACATTTTTGCATGTGTATATACAATTTTCTCTCGCTTTATATAAAACAGAAACAGAATTATACACTTCTGTGTATAAAGCGAGAGAGGCGAGCGAGAATGGAGAGTGGCGAGCGAGATTCCTGGGAGAGAAGCTTGCAAATTTTAGATAATGTTTGCTATGGAGCACAATTAAATCAAACCCTAGCTATTCCATTTAATTTAGGTTATTAGTTTGCTATTTTATACAATTTTCTCATCACTAAATCACCTTTGCATCGACCCAATATATTTTCTTTTCCACCATAGGAAGCGTACAAAGTGCAAATAAAGAATTGTTTTGGGTGAAAACGTAATTAAAGCATTATAATTTCTAGTGGTTGGGCTTTTATAACTTGCGCCGTTGTTGCCTCCTTTAAACCCTAAACAAAAATCTGCATACAGAGCAACGGGAGGAAGAAAAAACAGAGATATCTACAAATGGCGAAATCAATGAGATCAAAGAGGGAAAAGAGGCTGAGAGCTATAAGGAGGGATATAGTTGCTACAGAACCCGGTGTTCTTAAGAAAGAAGCTGCTAAATTGGCTGCCCAAGAAGCTGCCCTTGCTGCTCCTAAGCTTATTGTTAAGTCTCCCTTCAGCCGCACCACCATGGATACTTCTGCCTCTACTTCTAACGACGAATCTAAAATGGGTATGCTTTTATTTATTTTTTCCCATCGATTCACTTTTACTTGATTTGGAATGAATTTGATATCAAAATTGCTGAAAGACCAAAATTTTGTTGCTTTGGCTGATTCTAGTTTGAATTTGTTTTTTTTATGGTTTCAAATTTTTCTTCTGCTGTTACCATTTATATTCTTGTTTTTGTTTTTTGGAGCATGATATTTTGACAGGAAGGAGTGGTGTGAGAAAGGTGGAAAACAGAAAAAATTAAAATTTATAGAGAAGATGTAAGAATAAAGAACGTATCTGAGTATTGCTATGGGAGCTTCATATTTCTTTGAAGAGATTATCTTTGGAGATATCATGAATATGGCTATAGTAGATTCATATTTATGTGAAGTTTGACGAGATGAGATTGCAGTGCCTAAATGCGGACAATTCATATCTCTAGGGTTGATTTTCCAGGTGTATGGTATGATAGAGGAAGAATCTAACATATAGAGATAAGATAAGATGGTTGAAATGAAGACGTGTTATCGAGTGAGTAGATGATTGGAGAATATCTACCGAAGTGTTGGCAAGTTCCTCAATACAGTTTTAAGACCATCAATGTCACATGAGAGTGAAGCTAAGGTTCTTTAGGTCCTAAATTGTTGCCAAAAAAGTAACATGCATAGTTGAGGAGCGCACGAGTTGGCCTAAGCACCGCCATTATAAAAAAAATGTTCAAAAAAAATGAAGCAAACTGAATAATGCATACAGGCAATCTAACTAATCAGGGATTGAACCGTTTTTGTCAACTTTTGAAAGCTGATATTATGATGCATAAAATAACTCTTCCTCTTTTCTTACTTTTTTGTTAGTGAATTTTGGCTAGCTCTTTAGATGAGGCCAATTTAAGAGATTGAGATTAATGGTTTAGCTGATTAAATCTGATAATAGATTAACTGTCAGTTATCAGCATCAACCACTTTGTTTCAGTCAGCATATCCAGTGATTCCAGTAGTGATATGAAAGAAGGAGTACTATGAATTATCTGAAGCATATTGCCACGAAAGGAAGATATCTCGTTACTAGATTTCATTGAATACATTAGTTTCATAAGTTTAGCTTTTACATCATCAGTGTGCACAATCAAGACAGAACTCCATATCATGCCCTTTTCTTTTGGAATCCAGAAACAGCCCCCAACAACTAGCGTCCTAATATTATAAGTTCCTATTTAAATTTTGTGGAAAGATTAATACATGTGAGTAAGATTTAACTGCTCATTCTACTCCAGTGTCCTGAATCTGCTGAAACTTGGGCAGCTGATTTTTAGCCTCCCCTCAGTATGTTATCTTGTCATTGTTTTGATTTCCAGATGTGGAGATGGCTGATGGCAATCAAAGTTCAAAATCTCTAAAACCTCTTGGAAAGAAGATGAAAAAGAAGCTTAAAATAGCTAAGAAGAAGAATCATGGCAAGGGAAAGATCAGGAGGAAGAATGTTTGATTGCAGGCGGTAGCCATCTTGCTAAGCTGATAGATGTCTTGTTACTTACTGTTGACAAGTCCCTCCCATATTCTCTCTTTGATTCATGATCTTACATTGTAGTAGAGTATCTTGGAACTTGAGCATGTGAGTGGATATGCTCATATAGATTGTGTTCATGGGCTGTCAAAATGAAGCCTCAAGTTCTTAAATTTGTTTACAAAATAGATCGCCTTTTTCATTTTCCTTCTACAGTTTGTTGGAACATGCTAAACTTGCAAGGAAATATGAAGATGTAGACTGTAATCCAACAATGTCAAAGATGTTTTAGTTTTCTGATTAGGAGACATCACCCTTCTTTTGCTTTTTGGCTCATTCCAATTGCTTGGATGTTCATGTTTTTGAGTTTACTTTAATGCTGCAACATGGATGCAACAACTAAGTATAACAAAAAAAATAAATCAAACAGGAGATAAGCACATACTTCTTTTTGGAACAGGAGACCCTTGACCATTATACCCTCAAACAAATGATATGCATACTTAACAACACCAAGTGATCAAATAATCCATCACACTGAATTGCAAAGCGTTCATCTACCCTTAGGGTATTTATTCCTTAACATTTTGACATACCAATTTTTTATTTTATTTCTTTCACTTTGTCACTATTGATGTAGGATATCTAACACCTCCCGCACATCCATTCGTGACAATTGGACTGTCAAACATTATCATATGAAAACACCGGATAAAACAAAGTGGGATGCACCTAGCTTTAATACTATGGTAAGAAAATGAATTTTGAATTTAACTCAATTAAAAGTCGCCTAATAGATCAAATAACTCATCACCAATGGATGTAGGGATATCTGATAGAACTCACTACCAGTTACATCTCTACTTTTTGCTCGCATAATGTTCTCTAGTTTTGCCCTGAAATTTTGATGTTTACTGTAAAAAAACGCATATGCAGTTGCAGAAAATTTATTTCCCTCATAAGCTTACCAATAAAGAATTCTAGTACCGCTACGAACAGAACAGCAGTAGTTCAAACTTAAATATGGGAAACAATATTGATAACAGGAATGCGACAGTAAATGGTGCAGTGAAAGATACAGATGGTGCAAATACTACTAAGCTACCTACCTTTAGAAGATGATGCCTTTGACATTGAAATCTGATGAATTTCACGTAAATGAAAAGTGTATTCGTTGAACACAAGTTCACCACGGTAGGCAGCTAGCAGTTGAGGAACTTGTGCTTCATATTTAGTAACACACTTCCGTAAGAAGTCCTTTTCACTAATCATTAGAATTGAGGATAGTTTGTTAACTTTTGAAATAACGCCGGTTGACCACAAAACTTGCATGACAGAACACCTGGGAATAACCCTCTTCTTCAGGCTACGCAATAGAAAGGATGGTCTTTGTGACAAGTGTGATAGGCTCAAATGGAGTTTATTAACATAGAATGCCACAATTGCCCTGATATTATCCTCAGAATAAAACATGCAAGTTGGCTGCAATCTGAATATATTGCGGATCTCGCCATCTGAAAAGCCCATACTTCGGTAGTTTTCCAGTTTCTTTTCCATTTTGGAATCACTAAGTACAGACATTGCGGTAAAAGCTGCCCTAAATGCTGAAGAAGTAACATCAAACCCCAATTCCTTAAGTCTCAAGCCAACCTTACTCATCTTTATGGGATTTACAGTCAAGATAATGGGAACTTTTGAAATAAACTCTGGAACTTCAGAATCAGGAATACCAAGTTGGTGCAATACCTGTAGAGTCTGCTCCAAACCACCAGAGAACTTATAATTAAAGATCTGCGGACTTCGTTTGATGGCAGCCATTGCTTGCATTTCACTACCCATGAACATCTTTAGGGAATCAAAGCATGGAGTCAGTTGTTTCTCTACGCTACTCATGAGTATGTTGGGGTTACCACAGATAATCTTATTGCGTTCATCTTCAGTAAAGCCAATTGATTGCAAGAACTTGAACTTGGGCTTTAGGGTTTTGTCCACCTTCGATACTAGTAATTTAGGGCGTAGTCTAATTAGTCTCTTCGTTTGGGTTGCAGAAAACCCTTGGTTTTGGAAGAACTCAATAAAAGCTGAAACTTTTGAACATTGAGCAGTATCTAATTGGAGTGGTTCTGCTTCACTAATGACGTTTTCTTTTGATAAACCATGTGTCTTTCTGTGATACAAATCAATGAGTGTGCTCTCATCAGTTGGGATGTTGCTGCCACAGCTAGTTGACACAAACTGCACGAGAAGGCTGGTTGTCCTGATCTTTGTACACAAGTTTCTTTGACATTTATAGAGAGATTGAAGCATTTTAAAAGAAGGGAGCCCTATGAAAGAGATGTGTCAATGCCAAGATCATGCCTAAAGGGACACAAATTATAAGCCTGCTAAAGCAAACAAAAACTTGTTAGCTAAATAGCTCTGTTCGCCAAAAAAGAGTGCCTGTTAGTGAAAGAAGAGGACAATGAAATTCAACATTGGTGTAATTATATAAATCCTCCAAGTTCAGGAAAAGTCAACATTCCCCAAAATTTTGTCATATTGCCAGATAAACTCTTCAATCTCTAGACACATTAGAAGAACCATTATGACAATGGACCAGCCACGAGCAGTTTGATATGCTGACTGTTTGAGAGTTAAAGAAAATATTTGAGTCTGGTGTGTTAACTGTTACCAAATAAAAATAGCTCAGTCCAGCATTTAGGTTTTCTTACTTTCAATCTCTATGTGAGATCAGTTTTTCAAACTCAAGTTATCAAATCCAACTTGAACAAAAGACGACAAAGGATTAAATGATCTAGTGTCGAATGCCTATTCGAACCACTCCCAAAAAGATTTAGAACAGTATGACAAGACAGATTAATTAATTAAAACTGAAGCCAAAAAAATGAGTTTCCTCTGGTTGTTTTTTAATTAAATTGCTGTATATTTGCAGATACTTCAGACTGTTCTTGCCGGTTTACCAACAGGGAAAAATTGAATTCCTCTATCACAGGAAAGCTAAGGAAATGGTGGAAGATAATGCTTGAGTGAGCAGAAATAGCTGTAAAGTCTCTGTTGGCAACAATGAAAGAGTGAGATGAAAGAGCAGTGAGTCATAAGTATAAACAGAAAAAATAGTGCTATCTAAACAATGGGAAAGTCAAATTGTGGATGAAGCAAGCAATAATAAGAAAGAGTAAAGCAAGAGGCTATGCAGATGATGACTGTTGGTCGCTCGCTCGCTCCATGACAGACCAAGAGAGCAAGAGGAAGAGGACCATGAACACTGTGACAGAGAGGAAAATATAATCCTCTGCTTCGATTAATTCGTTTACTTCCCTTTAAGTATGTTTTAAAAAGAATACCACTTTCTATAATTAGTTCAGTAACTCTTTAGTTTCCATATCCCAGACAACATTCAAAGGACATTTTGGTATATTATACACATCTTTAGTTTAGGCCCACGAGATTCAAATTCTGATGTTCAAACCTTGATGGACGGAGTTACCTGATATTTGTGTTGGTGGGAGGTAGCAATTACCCCAAGAAATTAGTCGTGGTGCACGCAAATTGAACCAGACACTACAGTTATTTAGAAATAGTTTTACTTTAATTTTTCTATTTTACCCTTAATAAGTTGATTCATAGTCATACAAAGTTAATTGCTTGTTTTAGATCATAAGTTTCAGAAGT
This sequence comes from Solanum peruvianum, assembly GCA_027705065.1. Classification (NCBI taxonomy): domain Eukaryota; kingdom Viridiplantae; phylum Streptophyta; class Magnoliopsida; order Solanales; family Solanaceae; genus Solanum; species Solanum peruvianum. Next base: position 45,159,313 of record JAKWJD010001756.1, on the reverse strand, counting down.
CTTACATAAATTCTTAAACTTGGTGCTAGTCAAATGCCACCTACTAAATATAGAAAGTGGCCTTCTGTTTTAGACGAACTGAAAAGGAAAGTGAAACACATAAATTGTTACAGAATAAGTACTGATTTATCACTATTATAAAAATATAGCTATCTGAGTTTGACTTTGAAAAGGACTTGGCCAGCCTCCTAGTTGAGACACTAAGTAAGGTCAACAACATGGACATCAAATCTTGAGATCCAAGTCATAGTCAAATCCAAACTCAACACTAGTTGAGCATCAATGAGGACATTTTCTGCTAATTTTTATACGATGCATTCCTTATTAGTGGTTTTAGGGTGAGAAATTCACCTTTTACGATTTTATCTTTTGGCACTTATTATTTACTGTTTGGTGCCTCTTCATATTTTTATTGATGAAGATCACATAACACCTAAAGCCCCCACTTTTTAGTACAGACCTTAAGCTTGTTTGGTTTGTCTAGCTTAATTATATTTAGAGGATTGAACAAACTCATTGATAAAGCCCAAGATCTTCAAGTCCCTACCTCTCCCTCGTTGTCTTTAGAGTAGATTCTCCGCTGATAACTCCTGTCGTGCTCGTATATGGTATTCTTACTTCTTCTTTTTTTCAAATAAGTGGTGTTCATATATGATATTCTAGTCAACCACAACATCTATTCTTTCCCTTCTATTTCCAATCAATTATGTACTTATACATCACATTTATCAATTCAATACACTTAGAAGAAATATCCTCAATATGCATTCACCTCACAACTTCAGGCATAACTTCCTTGTTCTTTTGTTTTTCAAAACATTGCTGCAAATTTAAGTCCCCAATCAAGATCATTTTCACACGTTCTGAACCAAAGAAGAAAACATATAAGGGGGAGTGCTAGTCTACTGCATGCTTCCTCAGAATAATAAACAATTGTTTCCATTGTGAATCTTCTTTCCACTATAATCTCACTCATAACGATATTCTCCACCTTAGAAGTGTTGTAGCTCTTCATGAGTTGAACTCACAGCTTGTAGGATTTAACTTAAGTCAACAACACACTTGAAGGGTGGTGGTGAACCATCAAAATATCAAAAGTGAGCAGTTGATAATTAGTTCACTAGCTGAGCTAAGTCCTCTGGTAGGAAAGTAATTGTAATCTATACAACTTCTAGCATGCCGCCTCAATCGAATAAGCATCTTATTTTCTCTAGCCTTCCACCCAAAATGCTAGTCAGATTCATAAAACTTAAAAGCCTCAAATCTATCACCCAAAAAAGTAACATGCTTACCTAACTTCTCAGTCGCAGTGACAACAGTATACTATGCAACAAACATCTTTGTTGAGCTTATCATCCAACTATAACATGCATTACTTCTATGCAATCCAACAACAGAAATCTTTCTAAAACACTATAGTTTTGACCCCTTCCGAAGGCTTAACAATCGTCATGTTGTGAAGCAATATTTCCTATTACTACTAACATACAAGTATAAGTTAAACATTAAAATAATTCCATTTTCCGACACCAACTACATTCCACGCGACTCATTTGGATGGTCTGAAAACATCTTCTCCTAGAATATTAGTTCCAAACATTTGTGTTGCCCCCCTCTTCTAGGTTCTTGAGAACCGTATTACCACTACGCGAATAGGCTGAGCTGTGCAACACATCTCCAATTCACCTTCTTCAAAATCATTCCCTACTCATTTCATTCGAGATCAATCAATCAATGTAGGATTCTAACAAAGAGTTCGTGTCGTTCACTTCAAAAAGAATCAATCTTGGTTGAAAATATATTTTCTCCTACAAGTATGAAACTTAGTAGAATAAGTAGGCTCTTGGTTACCCTTCTTCCCTATTCTTTCGTTTAACTTGTAAGAAAAAACTAATGAACTAAAGCATATTCTACGGAATTTCTTTTTCTTCAGAAATAACAGAAGCCCCAAATCACAAAAAGAACAAAAACTTGAAGGGACTGAAGAACAGTAAAGGGGGTGCTCAGGTAAAGGAATTCGGATTAAATGAACAAATAAAAGAAAGAAACAAAGAAAATCCAGATAAATTATCAGATTCAAATTCAAGAACCAGAAAAGCACCAAATTATAGCACAAATTTCGTGTTGTTTCCTCAATTATATCAATCAATGTACACAAACTTGAACAGCGAATCATTAGCAAGTTAAAAAATAAAAAATACATCAAAAATAGGAGGAGTCAAGATAACATACCTAACAATAGTAACAGTTCCAGTGAAAATGGCGAAGCAGTGAACAAGCACGATGCCTATTTTAGGAACAAGATTAAATATTCGAATTTAGTATTCAGGTCCCTTTGAATTTTAGAAAATGCTATTATGACTCAAAAGTTCAGATAAATGGCAAAGTGCATCTACTCCTCCAACTACCCCACCAATTTGATTCATTTTTCTTTTTGGCATAATACATATATTGGATTCTAAACTTACTCTTCAAATTTTAACTTTGACCTCCAACTTTCATAATGCACAAACATGCACTTTAACTATCAAACTTTTAAATAAATAAACACATGAATCACAATACAATGTATGACAAAAAAATAACATGTACGATGACATGTAGGACATGTGTATCTATTTGTTCAACTTTATACAAGTTTAACTATCTATTTGTGCACATCAAAAGTTGAAGGACATAAATGTGATTTAAAACCAAATTAAATGGCACATTTATGTGCTGTGCTTTTTCTTTTATCTTTTTTCTGTTTTATATGATAGTGCATTAGTGCATAATAATAATAATAATAATAATAATAATAATAAGGAAAAAATGAAACTGAGATAAATTTTACAGAGTAGCGTTAACCAAATATGTTATATGAGATGTGTTGATCACAGTTATATTCATATAATAAGTATCACGGAAAGAAGGATGTCTAGATCGATATGTGGGATTACTAAAGTGACATGAATAGACGATAAGATGTGGGAAATGAGTTTGTGATTATTCTAGCATATGAAAAGGAAATGCACAAATGTCTCATTACTAAAGTGTGAGAGGGTGTCTATAGATGATTTTAGAGAGCTAGATGTAGACTGAAAAAGTACTGAAAACATATGATTTACATCAAATATGAGAAAACTCCAACTAAAAATGTGACCTTAAATACAGGGCTATTCTTACATAAATAATGATAAAAGACTAATAGACAACTATTAATGTTTTAGTTATTTCTTTTCATATTTACAATCGTAACATTATTTTTGTAATTTTTGTCATCCTATTTCTTTTATGATGCTCTATTAGTAATTATATCATACAAACATTGTGAGATATCCCAAAGTGAATAGAGCACCACATTAGTTAGGATGTTTGGACTACATTTTTGGACAATTTCCAAAATTTGATATATTATTTTCAAAAATGATATGGTGTTTATACTTTTTAATATTTTTCTTTGTACGAGTTAGCAATAAGGTATTTATACATTTTTTCCTTCAAACTTTATTTAATTAGATTTCACAAAATATGTTATTGTCTTTGTTTGATGTATAACCTGAGTTAAATTGCACACATATTAAAATGCATACGGGGCATAAATAAATAATCACAAATTTATCTATTTTGAAGCAATTTCACACATATTGAACCTAAAGTTTTTACCTAATTAAAGTTCATTTTAAAAAAAATAAACATAAAATATTTAGTCATATTTGTTGTAATTCTATGCAACATTGAACTTCAACCATATGAAAAGGTGTATTTGGAGGTTTTATTTCACATCTCCGAAATAATACACTTATCTTCTCAATAAATTTAAATTCACTTTTAATCATATATATTTCAAATAACACATATTTTTAATTACTTCGTAGCAAGTAAATACATATTTTTTTTATTAATTAAATACAAATAAAATATTGTTAAGAAAAAATACAAGTTAACTAACAATAAACATATAAAAAAACCCATTGAAATTTCATGATAACTTGTTTAAACATAACAAAACTCAAATATATGATAATAAATAATGTAAGTTCCAGCAAAATTGAAAGTAAAACCTACCAAAAAACCAACAAAATAAAATAATTAGAAATTAAATCCAAATAAACTCTGCGATTTATATGATTATTGGCCCATTAAGAGGTTTCCCATCAGGCCCATATTTCAACCTAGCCCATCAAAATAACTCCAACCCTACACCCTTTTCTTATATATGCTTCTCACTTCTCATTTAACCTCCTTTCATCGTCGTCCCCAAAACCCTAGCCGCAGTCACTTCCATAGGAGCTTAGCAGCCAATTCATTCTCGAAGCCATGGTAATTTCTATCTTTAAATGTGTAGCCGATACGCTTCTATTTTCATTGTTCCTTGTATCTAACAGTTTGTTGATGTGTTTTCTTTTTCTTCTGGTTGATAGGCGGAAGTTGAAGCTGATGTTGCGACCGGACAGCCAAGGAAGAGAACATTCAAGAAGTTTAGCTACAGAGGAGTAGATCTGGATTCTCTTCTTGACATGTCTACTGATGAGCTTGTTAAGCTTTACCCTGCTCGTCCTCGCAGAAGGTATTTAACTCTTTTTGCAAATGTATGCTGTTAAATTGCTATTCATTTGCTTTGTATGGATATGTGCTACTGTAGAATTTTAATATCGTGAGCTTCTTCAACGTAAATCTGTGCACGATTTTAAGTAAACATTGTCATTGGTGCTGTGTAATTGAAGAACTTGTAACTAGGGCAAAAAATAGATATTGTAATTGATACTGTTAGATTTCCCAAAAAGTGAATGATTGCTAGCGTTCTCAATAAAATTTTTGTTTTTAATTTTTGAAGCAGGGAATGATTTTAAATACAGTTGTAGAATACAGTCAAACAATAGACATCTTTACCCTTGAAATTGTTTTACTGTGAAACAAAGGGATATTAAGACCTAAAGTATATGAACTCTCAGACTCTTATGGATTTAGTGAATGTACCATATATTTTTTTCTATTTACATGCTCATATTTAATATGCAGTCAATTCCTTTTTCCGTGAAAAAGGACTCATCGTGAATGTTAATTGTGTTAGGTTCCAGAGGGGTTTGAAGAGGAAGCCTATGGCTTTGATCAAGAAGCTGCGCAAGGCGGTAAGATTACTAATCTCCTTTTAGCTTCTTTTTTAAAAATAAATGGTTTATTTGGTGTTAAATATCAGCCATTTTATGGTAGAGAAACTTGAAATAGATATGTTAGGGGTTGTGGAATGATTACATGTCTTTGCTTTTTGTAACCTCAGTTATATCCAGCCTACCTTGCATTTGTCTATTTATTTAGTGAGAACTCTATTAGTGTAACTGCAATGCTATAGTGAATTTAGATCATCAGTCAAAAGACTGCTGCAATGTGAAGCTGCATTTTTAGTACATCTTAATGCTTTTTCTCGAAGTTGATGAATGCAACCATTCACTGAGCATGGACAATCTAGTTTACCTGTATCTTTGTTGATTATCCATGATCACATATTGTCCGTTTTAGTTGTAGAATTGTATATTATTTCAACTCCCAGATTTTGCCTGTTCGACAAAGTCATATTAGGTGAAGCTGAAATTTGTTTGATATACAAAAAGAAACAATACAAGTATAATGAATCTTTTAGATGTGTTTCTGGGTTCTTAGTCTTAAACGACTTAGAGATGTTTAGAATTAGGCGCCTAAGGCCGAGCGCTTCCCTCGTTAATTAAGAGGTGGCGTGGTATTCCACAGAGTGAGGTTTTTATTTGTGGCGCACTAAGTGCGTAGGCGCACAATAATGTTTTGGGGTCTCCATGGCTGCTTTGGGTGCGTCAACCAGCTTCCAAAGTGTCGGGATTGCCCTATATTTTCAATCTCAACAGTCGCTTTGTCTTTCTTCTGCCACTAGAATTTCTACTTGTTTTGTTACATTCTTTTGCTGGATTTATTTGGCAGTACTGTTTCTTTTCTTGTACATAATAGTCTGTGTGAACTAGTTTATTGTGATGGTGAAATTTTACTTCACTATAGTTTTTTGGGAAGGAGGAAAGGCCTTCTGATGTTCAAATCATATAATCAGAATGCCACTTTCCTCATGCAACTACCTCTCCCTACAGAAATAAACAGGATTTAATGCTTGCACCCAGTGTTTCATGGTTTGCAAGTTTGGCTTCGCTGTAACATCGTAAACATCATTATATGTTTTATATTATTACCAATTTTTGTATATGTCCATGTCTTTCCATTGATGTTTTTCATATTCAAACAGAAACGTGAGGCCCCACCTGGTGAGAAGCCAGAGGTTGTGAGAACACATTTGAGGAACATGATCATTGTTCCTGAGATGATTGGAAGTGTCATTGGAATCTACAATGGAAAAACTTTCAATCAAATTGAGGTGAAGCCTGAGATGATTAGTCACTACTTAGCTGAGTTCTCCATCTCATACAAGCCTGTCAAGCACGGTAGGCCCGGTATTGGTGCTACTCACTCTTCAAGGTTCATTCCATTGAAGTGATTCATCCAAATCTGTCTACATGGTTTCTAGTAATACTAGTACTTTTGTTTTACTGCAATTTTGATGAGAACAGTGGATACTGAATGGTTTTTGTTTGAGACTAGTAATTTGCTGATACATTGCAACATTTCAATGATTGTGCTTTTATTTAGATTTTTGTACCTTTTTGTTTTTCTGAAATTGGTTACTTTGTGTCTGAATATTCTGTTCTGTTTAAAAACTACAAACCTTTTGTGTTAGCAAATTTAATTTTAGAGGTAATTTGGGATAAAAACGTGTGTAAGTAAGTCTAGTCATATTTTAAGTAGTACAAATGTACAATATATTTGGTTTAGAGGTTAAAATTGTATATCAAACCCATAATTTTGAATGTCAACAGTACTGGTATTTTGTCCCTTTTAGTTTAAAACTTGTAATCGTGGCTGGTATTTTTGTGCGTAAAAGATAATTTAGATAACGTCTCAAGCTCTTATGAAATTCAAATATATTTTAAAGTTGGTTATATGTTCAAGCTCTCAAATTTGATATAATTATTCTGGCTTTCTATGTGATAATTTACTCTTGTACTGCTGCTGGTAATCACATCGCCGACTAGTTTTGTGTAATTGTTGCTTCAGAAGCTATTTCCCCTGAATTTTGGGTGCAAATCAACCAGCATTTAGTGAAATTAGAAAATGCAATAAGGTGGTTCTTGCTCTTTGAGCTTCAAAACTAAAACCAAACCAATTCCCTTTCCTCAATACAAAGAAAGTTCTGAACAGAAAACGAAACTCAACCATTGTCAAAAGTAAAATAAAGACTCAATCATTGATTCATCTTAATCAGATATCCTTCTTGAAGGTGACTCCAGTTGATGGGAGCCATTTGTCTCCCTGAATCAATTGTGCAACTGAAAACTTGCTAGCTTCTTTACTAGTAATATTCAATCTCAATCCCTTCCAGTTGACTCTCTTCTTAGTCACAGCCCCAGCGCCAAAGTTTCTATATTCAGCATAGTAAATAGTGTCTGGTGCTGTAGTACCCACCCAGGGTAACCACCCTTTAGGATCAATAAAGCTATTCATGGTCGTATACATGAAAACGGTCGTGGAATAGTTCTTCCATGGCCTACCCAAGAAGGTACTGACTCCAGTAAGGTTAGCTGAGGGCCACACAGTGCAATTGTGAATAGAAATGCCTGTGTTCTGATTAGGGTCGATTTTGCCTTGAGCTGTGATGGTGTTCTGTTGGCCAGGCATTGGTTTCTTGGGCAGTATGTTGCAGTTCTGGAAAACAACTGCTGAGTTACCGAATATGAAGTCTACTGTGCCATAGATATTGCATTCTCTGTAGAATTGGCGATTGGAGTGTGTGTAGAGTGTGTCTTGGTACGCGTCAAATTTGCAGCGGTAAAAAACAGAGAGATCAGCAGTTGACATTAGAGCCACTGCTTGATGCTTTGCTGCACCTGCTGTGTTGCGGAACCCCATGTCACGAGCGATAAATCCCTTGCCAAACACAGCTGCGTAGGAAGAAAAATGGAAGAACACAAGTAAGTATTTTGCTTCACCAATTTGATGCATCTATTACTTGTGTATGTTTGATGTAAAATAAGGCTTACCAAAAGTTGCAGTTTGAAAAGTGGGAGTGCCATCTATAAAGTTAAGAGAGCCAGAAACAATAGTTGCATCCATGCCATCACCAATCATCACAACATTCCATTTATTCTTCTCAACCCTAACATTCTCAACATAAACACCCTTTTTCACATATATCACAAACCTCTTATTACTCTTCTCAGGCACAACATCAAGAGCCTCAAAAATATTGGTAAAATGCCCAGTCCCATCATTAGCCACCACAACATCCACATTCAAAACTTCCCCTTTTGAAGATTGAAGCAGTTTCCTATCTTTTGAACTCATCCACCTAGGAAAATCTCCATCAAAATCCATCAAAAGACGACGTCTTCTTCCAATTCCACCTAAGGAATCGATGGAGTCCATTGAATTCTGAAGTGATTCATCAATGTTATCAATAATAGCCAAGCTATTACTCGTATACTCCCCCGAGTTCTTAAGGTTATGTTTAGCAATACTAGTTATATTTCCAAAACCATCGATACATGTTTGCTGGTAAGTTCCAGCTGCACTCAACGTTGTCTTGAGGTCAGTAAAAGCCTCGAGCAACGACTTGTTTGGTATAGAAAGTGAGTCATTCAAACTATCCAAAGAAAGTGATAGAAGATCATGACAACTTTCTAAGGCCTTAATTGTCATAGGATCGGAAATGTTCTTGAATTCTGACGAATTGAAGAACTTATCCGATGCTCTTGACAATTCATCGACAGAAACTTGTACCGATACTTGTAAATATCTTCAACTTTAAGGTTGTTTGATGTGGCTAGAGGACCAAGGCTGTTATAACATGATTGAGGATACAATGTTATGTCACAAACAGCCTTAATAGCTGCTGAAAAAGAAGTGGTTTTGTGAGTTCGAATTTTCATTGTTTTTGTTAGTTGTTATTCCAACAATAGCTGCTACAATACAACCAACAAATACTATAGAGGATATTGCAATAATAGTGATCCTCTTGATTGATTTTTTTCTAGCAGCTACACTTTCTTGATTATTTACTTTAAGATTATCCATCTTTTTTTATAAGTATTTTTTTTTCTTTGTTGGGAATAGGAAAGGAAGGTGTTTATATAGGATTAGTTATTGTGATTTACGTGCAAGGCATAACAATTAGGGAATTAAGGTTATATATGGAGCAGAGGCTATTAAAACAATGGTGCTAGTCATTTTATTTTATTTTTGGTTATGGACCAGTTCAGTTCTGTGAATGTTTAGGGGGTGGGGGGTTTGTAATAATATGACTATATAACCAACAAGGGTTGTGGATTTGTGGTGGCTTCATTTATAATTAAGAGTCTTCGGTTTGAGTTTCCCTGAGTATAGAGTTGTCTTTATTAGGGAGCGTTTCACTCTAATGTGGAAATTTTTAGCGCGAATTGAGATTTAAGTTGGATTCTAATGTGGATATCGAACATTGAATGGGTAGTTAAAAAATAAAATAACATAGGACTATAAAGAAAGAAAGCAAGGGTGACTCGACAGTGTTAAAAAAAGACATGTGTCTTAGGCCACAAATTTAAGGGGCCTCATTTTTGATGATAATAAGTTATAAGTTATTATTTTTTAACAAATATTGAATACTATTTGTAGAAAAAGCAAACTTTTCATGAAAATAAAGGAATTATTAGAAGAAATTTGACATATTTGGAGTACTATATCTTATGAAAAATAATTTAAAATAAGAATTGTTATATTATCAATTGAAAACTAGAAGAAATCAATTATATAAATGGTATTAACAATTCAAGTTTAAAGCTCCGTTTGTTTTTTTATCTTAGACCACTAATATGTTTGAGCCGCTCCTGAAAGCAAAGAGACTATTTGCTGGGGGAGGGAGGAAGGGAGGAAGGGAGGGAGTGTTTAACTGAAAATGGCTTTAAAAAGTGCAAGGGAAAGACTAAGCGCGATTAAGTTTACAAGCTGATCAAATTAATTTATATGTATATTTTGATTTTTTTACTAGTTTAAGTGTACAACAATTATGTATAAGTGTAAGCCATGATCAAAACTTTTATATCTTGTGCAATCTTTGAAATATTGTTCCTAAAATATGCTCTTTAACATTTTCTTATTTATCTCTATATTCTATTTGTCATTTATCTTTTTTTTTTTTTTTTGTGTGTGTGGGTATGAAATTACTTTTACAATATATTTGTTTTTCGTGAATACCTCTAAAGATATATTTTCATTCATTTTAAATTAAAAAAAGTAATTATCAACATATTTATACCATCATATCAGACACTGATAATTATTTATTTTTAAAATTAAATATAGTACATAAAACTATTCTTCTATAATGGATGTTTGTCAGTTATTTTTAGTCAGCTAATTCAATTGGACTCTCAAGTATAAAAATTAAAATATTATGCAAGCGGAAAAAGAAAAGTTTATGAAAATATAGTTGTATATTTTCAATCGTATATTATAACAACTTAGTAGTAGAGATGACCGTGTTGCCGTGTTGTGGTTTGCCATAAATATTACTAATTAGCAACATATACTATTTCAATTACATCTTAAAATATGACCAAATCCAACAATATTTTATAGATTTAAACAATTTTACTTGTCACTTACGTGAGTTTCTTTAAAATTGTAATTTACGTGATTACTCTATATTTTAATATCTCTTATAAGTAATATAATTTCGCTTTAATTAAATTAGGTTACGAATTAAGTTAATTAGATGCAGCCAAAGATAGTGCGATGGCACTTACACTATTTATCTGTTGCGTCGTATCCAACTACGAAGAATCTACGTTTGAGGAATAATTCTCTACAAAATTGGTTTTAATTAGTCCAACGATTTATATGGCTAAGCAAAGGAACACTACAACAAAGAATTTAACGATATTTATATTCAGAGTTATTAAAGTTTTTAGCAATATTTATATAGAGTCCGCATTTATTATTATTAGTGGAAACAACACAAATAAGTCCAAAGAATGTTGCTAAAATATTAGGTCTTGTGAAATAGGTCTTAGGTCTATCTCACACCCCAAAAGCTAGCTCTAAGGGAGAAAGATTGTCCAAGCCTTATAACGAGTCCACCCATCTCATTATCCACCGATATGAGACTTTTGTTATTCTTTAACACCCCACCTCACGCCCAGTGCTTAGCATCTGGTGCGTGGACAATTTTGATTTCGGGAGTCCCAACATCGGGTGAGACGGATCCTGCTCTGATACCATGTGAAATAGGTTTTAAGCCTAACTCACACCCTAAAAGCTAGCTCAAAGAAAGGAGGATTGCCCAAGCCTTATAACAAGTCCACCCATCTCATTAACCACCGATGTGAGACTTTTGTAATTCTTTAACAGGTTGACACAACAATATAATCTAGTTGCATCATGTAATTTAACTTAGACTTTTAGAAATTAGGGAAAGCTATAAAGTATTGCCGTCCATCTAATAATAGTCAGTAAATATATATTATATGAATAAAATGCATAACTTTTTTTTTAGATAAAATTATATATATTTAACTAGTAAATGTACGTATTATGCGTTGATTACTAGCATAAAAATTTTCAAATAATTTTGAGAATCAAATAGGTTGAATGTTGTTTTTTTTTTCCTTCTTGCGATGAAGCATGCTTACAAGTTACAAGTGGTCTCGAATATTAGGTAAATGACTAATTAAAGCATAAAAGGAGCCAATAAAAAAACAGAAAAAAATGACCAAATCTCTGGAAGAACAAAGAAAAACTATTATGTTAATATGTTGAATTTTTCTATTTGCAATTTCATTAAATTGAGTAATTATATTTAGTAAATTTTCAAGAAATTTCTACTCCCCATTCTAATTTGTTTAATTTGTGACTATCCACTTAATGATGGTAAAGTCCTTGACCAAATTTTAGGAATTTAATTTGAGACTTGTTAATTTGATAGAGCAAACATCACATAAGTTTATAATTTTCGTAAATTGGTGAATTCAAAATTTTAAGAATCATTTAAGTTTGATAATATATGATGATGTCAAACATTATAAATTTTACAAATTAAAATTCAACTGTAACGAAAACATCATGTTTATCGGCGAAACCCAAAACCATTAAAATAAGTAAGAGACATAATTAGTATAATATTAAATATATTCCAAAGTGACTTGCTTGTTTAACAAAGATTTTAGAATGTTTGACTTTAACAATTAATTTATTTTAATTACAAGTTTTATAAGCTATAACAATAACTAGTTGCTATCTAGTTAGTTTTGAAAAAACTAACAATAACGACTTTTTTCGAGTTTGAGAAAATGTCAAGGTAGTTCGTGTGTATATATATAGTTATAGAGTTCGTGTTATCACGGACACAATATATATTATTTTTTTGTTTCAATTTATGTGATACATATGAAATTTGAAGTCAATTAATTTTTAAATATGCTTTAAAATATATTATGATGTTACTTATTATCATTTATATTACGTTTTACGTAACTTTTGTGTGATGAGTATTTTTTTTGTCCCAATTTACGTAACATATATGAATTTTTGAGAGTCAAATAATTTTTTTATGTACACTAATTTTAAAAACTGTAAGTTGCTAATTATTGTGATGTATAATATTTTTCAAATTTAATTTTCACATAATATATATTATCCCATTTGTGTTGATTTATGTAATACAAATGAAATGTCAAAAGTCAATTATTTTTTTTTATAAGTTCTTTTTGATATGTAAATTGTAATTATTGTAATTTGTAATACATTCTATGTGTTTTACATAATATATATGCCTCTAATATACCAAATTATGTGGTAAGGTTGAACTCTAAATAGTTAGCAAATTTTTTTTATTTATTTTTAAGTATTTTAAATTATTAATTATTATAATTTATAATATTTTTTAATCCAATTTCTATCTATATCAAGCAATAAAACAAGAACATTTAAATTATCATATTACGCTTGACATACAAAGCTTGTAGCATCTTCTATAAATAGAATAGTAAAGTAATAGAAGAATAGAATAAGATCCTGTTTGGCTCAGCTTAAAAGCTGGTCAAACTAACTTAAAAATTGGTTTTTAACTTATTTAGTTGTTTGGCAATACTCAAAATAACTTATTTTAAGTTAAAAAAAACTTATTTTAAGCCAAAAGTTAAAAGCTGGGGTAGGGGTGCTTTTTTTTTTTAGCTTATAAGCTGTTTTAAGTTGACCACATTTTTATCTTTTTGTCATTAGTATTTTTATACAATCTCCAAATAACCCACATAACCCTAATATCTCTTTCTTCTATTTTTTCCTTTTCACGTTTGGTATAGCAACTTCAACACTTTTATCCAAACGCATAACTGCTTATTTTAAAAATAAGTTTCAGCACTTTCAAAAGTACTTTTTTAAAGCTGCTTTTATTAAGCCCATCCAAACGGGCCATAAAATTGTTAAACTATCCAAAGATAGTGTGATCCCACTTTTTTGCATCCGCATGTGGAGTATTAAATTATTAAAAACAGTAAAAATTTTCTAACCTAATTACGATTATAAAATATTATTTAATTAATAAATTAATATTTATTAATTAATTATATTTAAATAAAAATAACATTTATGAATTTGAGGTCATAATTACCATAATAAAATAAATGTTAATAGCCTATTCAATAATTCGGTGTGAAAATAAAGAATATAAAATAAAAGGAAAAATACACAAGTAACCTCAGTCTATGTCTGAAAATCTAGACATACATTTATATTATACTAAGGGCCTATTATCCCTGAACTTATTTTATAAGTAATTTCTATTCTTTTTGGTCTACGTGACACTAGCTTGAAAAAAAAAATCAACCAGCGTTGGGCCCATAAGATAGCACCATATAGATAAAAAAAAATAAAAAATTATTAATAAAATAAGTTCGAGAATAATAGAACTTTTAGTATAAATGTATTTCTAAAATTTCGGATATAGATTGAAAAAGTAATTATACATTATGCTTAAAAAAGATGGTAGATATCATCAAAGATTTTACAGCTCTGCAACTAATTTGTTCAGAAATTTCACTATTCTTATTTTTACAATTTTACAGCTCTGCAACTAATTCCAGTTGAACAAATTCAATGATCTCTATATAGTTTGACCAATACTTTGTTTATTTACCAATATAGCTAAATGCATATATATATATATATATATATATATATATATATATATATATATATATATATATATATATATAATATATATATATATATATTATACCCTAAATTTAATTTTAAATTTTAATTTTGATCTCAAATCTTTATAATGTACAAATAGGTATTTTAATTATTCTATCTTTTAATAAATAAATATGCGATTTTTGAAGCCAAAGTGCGTGAAATACAAATTCTCTGCACGTGTATTAGTGAGCCAATCAGTGACTGCCAACTAACTAAATATTTTACATGTCTTTTTTTTAAAAATATCTTACATGTCATTTTGAAACTAAAAAAAATTAAAATTAATTTTAATTAATATAAAAGAGATTCATTAAGAGTAGAATTGTCATTTCAGCATTTTTTTTTATCTTTGTGGGCCTCGAAAATTATCCTCGCACAAAATGCGTGCATTTCATGCATTTTGCCAGATAGAAATCACATATTTTTTTATCAAAAGATGGGATAGTTAAAATGTCTATTTGTACACTATAAAAATTTGAAACAAAGTTAAAATTTAAAATCAACTTTAAGGTCTAATATATGTATTATGCCATAGAGTTAATATACTTTATGTCGAACTCTAACCCCAATATTCCCTTTGAAAAGCATTAACCAGACGTTTTTCACTTCAAGTTGATCCATATTGAAAATGTTTAATTGAGAAACTTCATGATATAATCAGTTGTTTAATTGAAACAAGTAATAACTAAATGATTAAATAAAATTTGATGACAACTTTTAGAGACTCACCATGCATTTAAATCTGATAATAATAATAATAATAATAATAATAATAATAATAATAATAATAATAATAATAATAATAATAATAATTTATTAGCCATAAAAAAACAGGGTATTCATGACAATAATTCTTCGATCTAAACTTAGCAAGCTCCAAAAATGATAAGCAAACAGTGAAGGCCTTGCAGAGTTTGCCCTTATCATGTTAAATCTTCGTGGTCCACCTAATTTTCATATATGTTGTTCCTCCGCGACATAACTTTTTGAAAATGAAATTTATTAGTAACTCATTTAAACAACTCGTGTTACAATCAAATACTAAATATGTTTAATTTTTTACGTTCTACTTAGAACATTTTAATATGAGAAGGATATGTGAGTGTCAAAATGAATTCAAATATAAGTAATCTGTTCAGAATTTTATGGGTTAAATTTAAGATAATTTAAATTGGATCAATCTCACATATTCTAACCTTAACTCATAATAATCTTCAATTAAGTCCAATTTAATGTTTAATTTTAACTTGTATTAAAACTCTTTATTTGATTTGGTGTAACATATGTTTGGTGAAATACTATCTATTTAATATCTTTTAGAATTTATCCATCCATTTATAAATTCTTTTTATTTTAATTTTTAATTTCATCAGTTAAAATTCATATTCTTCATAATAATAAATAAATATAAATATATTAAAATTATTGATATTAAGCCATCAAATTAGACAAATCACCATCCAACGTGAACTTTAACCTCTTGGATCCCATAGATTTGAGATAGTCATAACCGATTTTTATTTCTAACACATGGTTTCAATACTTCCAATTTCAATTCAATTTTCCGTTTGGTCCCCCTTGAGAGGGACCTAATGAAGATCTTTTTTTTTTTTTTTTTTGGCTTCGGATTCGGTTTCCCTCTATTATTTATTTTGTCAAATGGATGTCTAGATGAAAGATTTAAAGTTTAAACATCAAGATTGTATTATATTAATTAATATTATAATCATAGTTAAGCCAACTAATTTTAGAAAATTACTCTTTAAATGTGGTAAGAATTAATATATTCCATACAATTTTTGATATTTATTATATAAATTAATTCCATCTTATATTTTATATTTAAATATTAAGTTATCTGATTTCAAGGTGAGAAGCAAATAACCAATTTTTTATACCAGTAAACTTTGTTCTTGAAATATTTTACTATGTTGAGAAACAAAACAAAAGAGTGAAAGAATTATCAATGTTAAAAAAAAAACATAAAATAAAAAAACACGAAATAAACACGTGAAATACCAAAAATATCTAGGAGAAAATGTGGCTATTGTGTGTGTTAGAAGGAGGGGATATATATATTTATTTATTTATTTTTAAAAAAATTAAAAATCCTTTCTATTGTGAAATAAAAGAAAACATTTTTAAAAATGGATATGTTTTTGAAGATTATTGTTTACTATATTAAATTTAAACATTTCATGTTCTACAATTTTAATTTTTTAATATAAAGATATAATATGAAAATTTTTGTATGAAATATATTGTATTTTTAATCAAATTTGG
Organism: Solanum peruvianum; assembly: GCA_027705065.1. NCBI lineage: Eukaryota > Viridiplantae > Streptophyta > Magnoliopsida > Solanales > Solanaceae > Solanum > Solanum peruvianum. Next base: position 45,142,750 of record JAKWJD010001756.1, on the reverse strand, counting down.
AGAATCATTTTTTCAGAATTAGTTGATTTAATTATGATTATAATATTTCTTAATATAATCTAATCTTCAACTTTAAATAAAACACATATTTTTCATCTGTACATGCACGTGACGAAACGGAGAAAAGGAACAATAATGGAGGAGAGCTAACATTTCTCAAAACATGCCGCGTCTTTTCTCGGCAGTTTAGATAAGAGAATCAGCATGGACCCAATATAATGGGTACGTTTAATTTGTGGCCTCCCATTTAAATTTACAAATAAAGGACATGTGAATAATGTGTGACTATTTTTTTTTTGGGTCTTCAGTAATGCAAGCTAATATACCCTACCTCCAAAAACAGAAGAAAAAAAAATGTATGAAAAGATACCAATGCAAAATATCAGTACAATTTGTGTGTATAAAGATAATACAGCTGCAGTACTATTGTTGATAACTAAAGCAGGTACCATTTCTCTCTTTCTTCCTTATCTTTTGCATTGCTTTTGTTAAATCAAACATTAATTTCTTTCATTTTTGTGCAGAGATCGAAAATGCAGAAGCATAATATTAGTAATGTTTATAACTTGTTCAACATTATGTTGTTGATACTTGTTGGGTTGCCATTGAGCTCGCATGCCAATGATTATTCGGAGAAATATGCAGTGATATTTGACGCTGGAAGCACTGGTAGCAGAGTTCATGTCTTTCGTTTTAACTCAAATTTGGATCTCATCAATATCGGCAATGATCTTGAACTCTTCTTGGCGGTACCTACTAATACAACACTAATACACTTTTAGCTATAGTACGCCTTTCAATTTGTCTTGTTTTATTTTGACTTGGCATAAAGAAATTAAAAAAAAAACAAACAAAAAAAAAAGACTTTGAAGGTGTATTTGGCAGGAAGGAAATATTTCTCATTGAAAATGTTTTCTTGGAAAATAAGTAGATATTTGACTTATTTTCTTTGCTTTGTGATTAAAAGTTATTTTGATTTTTGGATGAAAATATTTTTGAAAAATATCTTTTATTTGTTTAAATTTTGTTTAAACAAATTTAAAATACTTTTTTTTGTTAGGGTTCGAGGGTAGGATTGAAAAAAATTTAAAATTTGAAGTTTTTTTTTAGGAGGGGAGGGGGAAGGTACGGGGGGGGGTTTGAGGATAGGGTGAAAAAAGCAAAATTTGAAGTCAATTTTTTTTTTAAAAAAAATAATATCAAATTTTAATTTTCTTTTTGGGGCGAGGGGGACGAGTATAGGGTTGAAATTTCTTTTAAAGTTTAAATATTTTTCAAAAATAAACTTAAACTTATTTTCTTTTAGGATAAGAGTGGTAGCGGGCGGGTGGGACATCGATGATAAACTTAAATTTTTTTTAGAGTTAGGGGTTGGTGGCTTCGTACATCTCTGTCATTTGTTGTTTTAACACCCTTCTCCCTTCTGTTGACACTAATTCTTGTGAATCCATCTGATTTCGAACCTCATCATTGTTAGATCATTTTTTTTTTGATCTTGTATTGTATGGATGAGATGTCAGCGTAAGCACAAACCAACCACCTTAATTTAGAGGCTGGTAGGGGGTGGTTGGGGGCTGGTAAGGTGTGGTGCGTAGGGAGAGGTTGGAAGAGAGTTTTGAAAACGTTTTCCTTAAGTTTTTTGAAGAAAAATCATTTCCTTAAATTTGAAAAAAATAAGTTAATTTAGAAAACATTTGCCCAATCAACCTTTTTCGTTTTCCTTCCTACCAAACACACCCTGAATGTTGTAGACTTTGTAGTCATACATTTGTTGTGCTAATAAGAGAAATAGACATTTTTGTTAGAATCCTAGGATAACCTATATCCGCTACAATTTTTGCTCCCGTCTTTTTCCTTTGAGTGAGAACTCTGTGATGAGTATCTTGTGTGCACTGAGTAACCTCCAACAGTGTAACCTCTGCCGGTCTGGCCCAGCCTCTTCCATACGGATAAGCACTCTATGGTGAGCAATTTGTGCACATTAGGTAAATCCCTATTGTGTAATAACCTGTAAATTACAGTATAAATATGTAAGCCGCATTGGCAAGACCTATGTAACAGACTCAACTCAGATATTGAGAAGGCATCGATTTCGAATCATACGTGTGGATAACCACCCTCCAAATCAATTGAGTGGACAAATAAACCTTTTTCGTAAAACAAATTAAATAGGAAAATATAATAAACAAATCGAATAGAATGAACTAGTAGTAATTTTGCACTGTTATTACCAATAATCTAGTTATAAGTGAGTTCTCTTTTTACCTTTGCAGATAAAACCAGGTCTGAGTTCATATGCAGATGATCCAAAGGCAGCTGCAAATTCTCTGAAGCCCCTTCTTGAGAAAGCTGAAGCTGTTATTCCTAAGAATTTACAGTCTCAAACCCCTATTAAAGTTGGGGTCAGTTAATAATTAACTATTTATATCACTCTTAATTCTGATTAAGATTCATAATTATATTATTCCATATGGTTGAGGAAAAAAAAGTACTATTAATATTAATTAACATTATTCTTGCGCTAATCTTAATTGATACAGGCAACTGCAGGGCTGAGGTTATTAAAGGGCGATTCATCTGAAAAGATTCTGCAAGCAGTACATTTTTTTTATCCCTTCTTACTTTCACTAATTGGAAAATAAATCTTAATTATTGTATTATTTGATAATCCTTCATCGTACAAATTAATCTCACTGGTTTAATTATTGTTTTTTCTTATTATAATTCCTTGATTAAGGTAAGAGATATGCTGAAAAATGAAACTACTCTGAGTTACAAGGATGAATGGGTCTCTGTTCTCGAAGGAACTCTAGAAGGTTCTTATTTTTGGGTAAGTTTAATCATCAAACGTTCTTAATTAACCTCACAAAACAAATAATTTTGTGATTTTACTCTTATAGTTTGGTAAATTACATTTGGTGTTTATACATCGAAACTAAGCAGTTAAAAAGCCTATTCTTGGTTGAGTTTGTCGTACGAGACTTGCCTAATACAATATACTTCTTGACTATGATTTATAATTATTATACTTTAGTAAAATTTATTGTAAATGCAACGAAAGGATAGCGGCTGTGCATTTTCATCAACTATTAAAATTAGAATGACTTATGTTTTTCTTCTTAAAAAAAATGCAGGTTGCTTTGAACTATTTGTATGGGAATTTGGGCAAAAATTACCCAGACACCATTGCTACAATTGATCTTGGAGGTGGATCAGTTCAAATTGCTTATGCTGTCTCAAAACAAAGTGCTATAAATGCTCCAAAGTTACCAAATGGAGACGCTTATGTCCAACAAAAAACACTTCTTGGAACTAATTATTACCTCTATGTTCACAGGTTTCATTTCTATTGTGATATATTTATTTTATAGTATGCATTAATGTTTTCTAATCAATAAATTTTATTTAATTTCTCAAAATCATAATTAATTAACAACTTTATTGTTGTAGTTTTCTAAATTATGGACTATTAGCAGCTCGAGCTGATATTTTGAAGGCTTCTAAAAATTACACTAGTCCATGCATCGTGGAAGGGCACAATGGTACTTTCCTTTAACAAATACTTGAGCTGATATCTTTTTTTTACCCACTCTAAGGAACTCCCACCCCTATTGCTCCTTTGGTGACTCGAACTCGCAATGGATGCTTATCATCTGAGCAATTCCCTCTCGTCTGTTAATAAAATAGTTACAAATTTTTTTTTCCTTGAAGGGTACTACACATATAATGGAGTAGCTTATAAAGCTGCATCACGAAAACAAGGTCCAAATATCAGAAGATGTAAAGCAATAATTAGAAAATTGCTTCAGCTTGATGCACCTTGCAATCACAAAAATTGTTCATTTGCTGGGATTTGGAATGGTGGTGGTGGAGCTGGAACGAAAAATCTCTATATCTCTTCATTTTTCTATGATTATGCTTCTACAGTAAGTACATTATATCATAAAAATTAAACAAGTATATATACATATTTATTCACGATTTGATTAATATTTTAATTAATGTAGGTTGGTATAGTGGATCCAAAAAAGGCCTATGGTATAACTCAGCCAATACAATACTATAAAGCAGCGACGCTGGCTTGTAAGACTAAGAAGCAAAACATGAAATCGGTATTCCCTAACATTAACGATAAGGACATACCCTTTATCTGCATGGATTTATTATATGAATACACTTTGCTGGTAAATGGATTTGGTAAGTTTATTTAATTTCTCTTTTTTTTTTAGCTAATATTCCTTAATTATACCTCAAATTTTTACATTTTAATTAATTAATGAATGAATAAACAGGTATTGATCCAATAAGAAAGATTACAGTGGTGCATCAAGTTAATTACAAAAATCACCTTGTTGAAGCTGCATGGCCATTAGGCTCTGCTATTGATGCTGTCTCATCAGAAAATATGATTTCATATGTTGGGAGGATAAGTTATTAGTGTTAATTTCATGTTTACTTACTTAAGGACTTTGTTAATTTGTTTTCATGTGTTAAAAATTGATTAGAGCAATTTCTCCTATGGTGGATTTAGTAGGAGCTGCAGCTGTTTCTATTGATTCTCCTTATTTGGTATTTCTAAAATAAATGGTTTTCTCTTTTTAATTTTCAACTTTAAAATTGAGATTTATTTAAGCAAAATCTAAAGAGATTATCAAAATCAAGATTTGCTTGTTTATATATAAGGCAGTAAGTTTAGTATTTTCTCAATTATTTGTTGTTGTAATATAGTTATTAATTTTCACAATTTTATCTTCATATCATATATTTATTTTAAGGAGAGAAAAAAAGAAAAGAGGGACAAATATAGAGATTTATTGGGCAACTTTCACGTATAGCAAACAAAAAATTATATTTGTATGCTATAACAAACTTTGTATAATTGCGCTCCATAGCAAACATAAAAACTGTATAATTCGCTATACATATACAAATGTATAATTCGCTGCCCTATTTCGATGCAATTGTATAATTCGCTTTGCATACAGTTGAATCGAATTAAAATGTATGTATATTGCATAATTATACAAAAACAGAAACACAATATATACACTTATGTTGTATAAAGTTACAGAAAATTGTATTTCACTGCAATTGTATAATTCCTTGGCCTTTTTCTCTGCAATATTTGAAGTAAAATGTTTGTAAATTGTATAATTAAGTGTATAACACGAAGATATACATTTTTGCATGTGTATATACAATTTTCTCTCGTTTTATACAAAACAGAAACAGAATTATACACTTCTGTATATAAAGCGAAAGAGGCGAACGAGAATGGAGAGTGGCGAGCGAGATTTTTGGGAGAGAGACGCTGGCAAATTTTAGCTAATGTTTGCTATGGAGCACAATTAAATCAAACCATAGCTATTCCATTTAATTTAGGTTATTAGTTTGCTATTATATACAATTTTTCCTTTAATATATGCATGTATTTAAATTTAGTGTAAATTAGGTATATAGCATTTTTATAGTAATATTCTCAAGTTATAGCACTAGAGTTTGAATTTCATTGTATAACATTTAATATCTCAAGTTATAGCATTTTTAAAAAATATATAATGTTAATTTTAAATTATTAAAAAGAGTTGTTAAAATAAAAAATAAATTAAAAAAACGGACAAGTTAATAATGGAAAATGAGATCTTTTATTAATAATTAAATATAATTATTAATTACTGTTAATAAATTAGCACGTTTTAAGGGATTTTAAATTTTTTTAGATTAGTTAGTTGCCTTAATTCTCTCAAATTAGTTTAAATAATATTAATTTTTGATTTAATTCCTTGAAAAGCTCTACCAAATTGGCATGAACGTACATGTCATATAATTTTCATACATGATTCATACAGTTTCATATATGTTAAAGTGAGACACATTTAGTAATAATCAGTAATAATTTATACAAAACCATCCGTAGTCAAAATTAAAATAAAAACAGAAACAATTGTATGTATATTAGTGGTATGAATAATATATGTAAGATGGTGATACACATTTATTAATGTATAATTGTATGATAAATTCATACATTTTCATACAGTATTCATACCAGTAATATAATTCATACTATGTACTATATATCAAATTTTAATATGACATTCATAATTCATATAATGTATGTAAGATTGTGATACACATTTATTAATGTATAATTGTATGATATAATTCATACATTTTCATACAGTATTCATACCAGTAATATAATTAATATAAGTGAGACACATTTAGTAATAATCAGTAATAATTTATATAAAACCATCAAAGTATTCATAATAAAAAAAAAACTGAAAAAATACATAAATTGTTCATAAGTTAAAAAAAAAAATCTTTCAAATAAATTATCTATGTGCCATGAAGATTTCTACTTCCTGATATGGAATTTGGAGTAGGATAATTGGTGGTGTCCATAACTTGTTCTTTATGAGTTCAAGGTCCACCCTTTTTGCTAGCAACTGTTCCTGTAACTTCACTTTCACTGATTGCGCCTTCATCATTCTTTGATTTCCCATAATGCCAAAGTAATGTTGCATATCTTTGACGATGATATGTTGAATCAACATCAATATGTGACATATCAAAAACTCCATTGCTCATGTATTCGGCAAATAGAGATGTGTATAAACCACAATCACTGTAAACAAATTGTAAAAAAAATTGTAATGAATATTAGCAATTTCAATTTAAAATGAATAAAAAATAATGTAAGAAATATACATACTTTGAACTTTCTTCTTGTTGAGGAACATGTGTAACATTCTTGATACTTAGAGGTTCAGAGTGAGACTTCTTTGATAATCAGGGAGATTATTCGCATACAAATCAAGCCTTTTGCCATAAAAACCTAAAAGGTCAATAAATCCGCAAACACATTCATGTTAATACATGAAGACAGATGTGTTTGTGTCTTCTTCTCCTAACAAAATTGTAAAAATTAAATACATTATCATACACATATTCATACACATGTAATACAAAACTAATTCATATACATATATACAAAACATAATCAAAATATAAAGTATAACTAATTATGAATATTACTAGTAAACAATACACAAAAACTTGCCAAAAAAAAAATTCATACACATTTTATATATACAGTGAATCATACAGTGAATCATACAAAATTCATACATTAATCATACACATTTTATATATACAGTGAATCATACAGTGAATCATACTAAATTCATACATTGAATCATACAAAATTCATACAGTGAATCATACACAATTCATACAGTTATCATAAAATTTTAACCTATATAATTTTCTAATTATATAATATAATGAAAAAATATATAATATAATGAAAACAGTACCCAAAAACTTGATAAAAAAATTCATACACATGTTATATATACAGTGAATCATACAGTGAAGCATACAGTGAAGCATACAGTGAAGCATACAAAATTCATATAGTGGATCATACACAATTTATACATTTATCATACACAATTCATACGGTGAATCATACATAAAAAAAAACAATATTTATTTAAACAGAAATTTCATATATGGAATCATAAACAATTATTACATTATTTATTTTACACAAAATTGTATTTTAACTATTTTATACCCAAATAAAAGAAAAAAAAATAACAGAACATAAAAAATATAAAAATTAACTTTACTAACCTTTGAACTTTTTTTGTGTTTATCTGTTTCTTCTTCTTCTGCTCTTGATTTTTTGGATTTTGATTTTATCAAATCTTCCACAAATCAGATTCAGACTCTGATGATTCCTCGATTTGTTTTTCTTTCCTTTTCTTTCCTCTTTCTTTAGCCGTTTTCTCAGATTCATCTTCTTTTTTCTTTTCTTTCCCTTTTCTCTTCTTCTCATCTTCCTTTGGATTTTGTGTTTGTGATAAAATTTAAAAGATGGAGCATGAAAGTCGTCCGAACTTGCTTCTTCATTCAATCTTCTACTTTTTCTTGGGGTTTCTTTGCTTCTTTTAGACATTGTACGGTTTGTTTATCTCAATATTTAAAGATTTGAGTGCTAAAAATTAAGATTTGAATGGAACTATTTGAGAATTCTTGAAGAATAGTGTTAAGAGAGATGAATTTTGAGAGAGGAATTAGGCGTGCTAAAATGGTGAAAGCGTGTGAAAATGTTGAAAGGTTTTGAGAGACGTGTGATTGTAATGATTTTGAAAAATAATGGGGAAGAACAAAAATTTTGGGGAATAAATTTTTTTTTTAAAATAATGTTTTTACAGTTTTAAAACTGTAATTTTTTAAATTTTGATAAAAACCCTATAATTTTGTAGTTATCTTAAAAAGGTAACTAAATAATATTTAATTTAATAACTTTAATAAGAGTTCTGTTTAAAAAAGGTAACTTAAAATAATAAGTGTAATTAATTACATTGGTTTAAATATGGTAATTGAATTATTAAAATAAGTTAATTAATTTTTAAAAAATTAATGAGAATAATATAATATTTCTTAATATGCTATAACTTGATAATATATGCTATAAGTAGTTTAATATGAAAAAGTTGTTTATAACTTGATATTTAACATCTTAAATGTGTGTGTAGTGTTATTTTTATTTAAATTTATTGTTCATTTGATTCAATCTTAATAAATTAACATGTGTTTTACTTTTTAAAAAAATTACATAATAATAAAAATTTAATTAATTTGATATAGATACTGTAAATAATTTTTTTGGGTACAAAAATACGAATGAAAAAAGGAAAAACAAATCAAAACCAGAAAGAGAAAAAAAAAGAGAGAAGAGGACAAAAGCAGCTGATACAAAAGGACAAACAGTAGGCAATTTCGAACAAAAGGATATGTGCAGATATTTCGTATAAATAATGGGTTTTGTGGGTATTTTCAGGCAATTAATTTATAGATGCACAATTTTTGAATAAATAATTTGCTTAGACCGGACAATTTGTATCGTTATCCTTCTATTTCTGACCCCCCCCCCCTCCGAAAAAAAAAAACCAATTTTACATATGACGCTATAAGAAAAGAAAAAATTATATTATTGTATTTAAAATTATCGTAATAAATCTATCGACTTTACCTATAATATAATTTCTACTAAACTTTATTTTTCTTTTTACATTTCTTCATATGTAGTTATTATTCCTACTAAATATATAAAATTATGATTGAACATCCCATACATAAGTTATGGATAAAATTAATGCTAAAAAAGTAGACAAAATTTTGGAGAAGAACCAAAAGATATCAATATTGCAAACATGAGGGACCATTAGTGCTTCACGTGAAAGCTCAAGGATAATTTTAAGCTTTAACCTAAAGATAAGGAACTATTTGAGTCTTTCCTCATCTTTGTCCAATTGTGATTCATTATTTAATTGATATAGAAATTAAAAAATAATAAATAATAGAGATAATTTTGTCAAAATCACCCCTATTAAATACAAGTTATTCAAATATTAAAAAATAAAAAAATATTTAATATCAAGGATAATATAAATATAAAATGATGAATTATTATTGATAATTCATAACTTCAAATAATTAATACATAGCAGGCAAGTAAAAAAGCGTAGGAAGTATTAAAAGAGGGTACGTTAATTAATATTTCCTCTGTTTCTATTTGCTTGTTCATATTTTCTCTTTTAGATGTTCCTATTTATTTGTTCGTTTTAACAAATCAAGAAAGGACAAAAGAATTTTTCCTATTATACTCTCATTTAAACTCTTTGAAAAATTTTAAGTTTTATATTCATTCTTTTTGAAATCATATTTAATAAGGGTAAAATTGTAATTTTATTATGTTAATTATTATAATTTTAATATGTGTGTATTTTTTAAAATGAACAACTAAATAAGAACAGATGGAGTAATAAGTTAGAAAACCTTTACGATTACATCACACATAAAGAATAGGTATTTAATTTGTTTTTACCAGTCTACCTTACAAGATGTCTTGTAGCAGTATTAAAATTAAGTACATAAATTAAACTCATTAAATATTTATGATATGATCACCTCATCTTGTAACAAGATAATATTTGTTCACGAGTCAACTGATTATTATTTATTTCATATCATATTCTAATAGAAGCTTCATCACCTAAACAAGCTAACTCGTTATAATTTATAAGTTTTATCACCAGTGGGACAGTGAGAAAGATATCATTATAGGGGTATTAATTCTGGGATGGAAGGGTAAAACACTAATACTCAACTTTAATTAATGATTAAAGTCTCTGCTAGCTCAGTTTTAAATTAATTAATACTTTGATTAGTAGTATTATTTTTCTCATCTTGTTGGAAGGGTTTAGAGTCAATGCATCGAGGGTCTATATATAAAATCACATAATTGCATTTTCTTAATTATCATGAGTTTAAGGTGTATATTCGACTAATTTATTGAATGTCTGTGTAAAAGTTCATTCGAACTCAATATTTATATCAATCAACGATATACGAATCATATATATTTTCATATAATGTTTATCGCTAAATTGTATTTAATGATTATTTATCACAAAATATGATATCATTTTAAATATTTATGACGTAAGTACGATATATTAGTATGATTTGATTTTCCCTTGAGTATATGAATTTTTTATTCAGTTGCCTACTATTTTCGATTAACGATTAACACAAATATCGAATAACTCTGTCGGTAAACTTTCTACTAAACGAAAAAAAATTATTCCCTAATTCACTTTTTGATCTCCATAAAAATTTAAATGTACTCTTTTTTTTGGTCTTAAAGTAGTATATAGTATTTAGAGGCTAGAACTAGTTTATTGTAATTGTATTTTTGCTAGAAAAAGCTGGTGAAATTTCCCTAATATGATCATTTTGCAAGAAAACAAAACAAAGAAAACCCCCCTGGATTATTATACACATCTATATATTCATATATTCATGTGTATAAGGTAAATTTCATTTTAGTGAAAAATAACATGCTAACTACACGTGAGAAGTAAATTACACTACACAAATTTCTAGTAACGATCTTGAATCATATAATTAGGGATTTTGAATCCTAACACCCCATTATAAAGAATTACATGTTCAACTAATTCGATAACCCTTAATGATAAATTGTTTTATTTTTATTTAATGAGAATACTCAGATGATATATACTTACATCTTTTTTAACTTTAATATTGATTTGAGTTGAATCATCTTGTTTTAATCTTAGCTTCTTAGAGGGGTTGAGAGGTCGTTATTCCTATATAGTCAGTCAAATAAATTTTTTAATTACTGTATTCAATATTTTAAAATCGTGCTTCTAATTTCACAAATCTTAGTCAACTATCATAATGAAAAATTTAAATCAAATATGCCACTCTATTAAAATATATATATATATATATATATATATATATATATAATATATATATATATATATAATATATATATATACTATGTTTATTACCTATTTGGAATAAAAAAAATATAATCCATTCATCATTAATCGCATAAGTTACAAAAAAACAATACAATGGTATGCAAGTTTCACTAACAATGCTAACAGTCATTTGTTTATAAATAACGAAATATTAGGATTTTCTTTATTTTTATAATTGTGTTAGTTCAAGGTGCACATTTATTAATGCTTAGCTTATTGACCTAAAATAAAATAATAGCGTACCCTTTAATTTATTTTAAATTAAGTATTCAGAGGTTTTAATGTAGTTCCATTTATTTCTCCAAGAAAAACAAAAAACAGAAACTAATGAAAAGATCAATTGAATTAGAATCAAATTTAGGGCAGAATCTATTTTGTAAAAATCAAAAGATTGCACGTTTCAGAATTCACAAACATATTATTAAAGAATGCTAATTACAGCAAAAAATATATATTTATCTTACTTATAATATCATAAACGAAATTTTCAATTAATAATACTCACAAACTTATTGCTAAAGAGTGCTAATTACAGCAAAAATTACATATTTATCTTACTTATAATACCAGAAACGAAGTTCTCAATTAATTATACTCAAAAACTTATTATTAAATAATACTAATTACAGCTAAAAATACATATTTATCTTACTTATAATACCAGAAACGAAGTTCTCAATTAATAATACTCAAAAACTTATTACTAAATAATACTAATTACAACTAAAAATACATATTTATCTTACTTATAATATCAGAAACGAAATTTTCAATTAATAATACTCTAAAATAACGCTCACATATCCTCCTTTTGAATTATGTTCTTATTACCACAGTAAGCTGAATTTCATATTTAAAAGTAGTTGGATTAATTTATTTTTTAAAAACAAGTTTATCCCATTAAATTTTTAGAAAATTTAAGGTTAATATAAGATTTGGTGATTATAAGTACTGCTCTGATTTGGGAAACTATCTAAGCAAAGAAACCTGTCATCTTAAGATTGAAGAAATGAAAAGGTTATATTTATTACTTTACATTTACTCATAGATAGAAGGAAAATTTATATTAATTAGCTTAACAAAACCAAGTCCAAGATTTTCTATTCATAATTATCCTTTTTTTCTTCCAAAATGGTAATCCTATTTGGCAATTCATGTATATATTACATTTATTTTACTAACAACAATTAAAAGCTAGAACTCTACTTTCAAAAGGATAAAATACTCCTAAAAATTATATAAGGTACTCTAATGATAAAATTATAAATATCAACGTAGATAAATGCATGCTCTTGCGCTATCATATGAAGTAAAAAATAATAATTTTTTTTTATTAAATTTCACAATATTTGAATTTTAAGTGAAAAGTGTCACCGTGAATCACAATCAAGAGTAATACCTCCATTTTAAAATAGTTATTATATTTATGAAAAATAAATTAATTCATTTTGAAAGTTAAATAAAATTAATATTTTAAAACTAAAATTTAAATATTTAAAATCAAGAAAATAAATACTACTATAGATTTTAATCTTTCTTTTAATATATTAATACGTAAAAATATGAAACCTAATTCCGATATTTATCATAATTTATAAAAAAAAATCATGACAATTATTTTAAAACGAAGCGATGAATAATATTTCCTCTTCCCCGAGAATCACAATAAATCAAAATATATAAATATGTTTAATATATCAGTTAGGAAATTCAGCAGTTGCCATCTTTGGTAGTTGCTCTGACTCCTTCCACCACCTTCCACCACCCACCCACCCACCCCCCTCACCCCACCCACCCCACCCCCTCTTTCGTTTCTTCTACGTCATACAAAGAAGTAAACAATTCAAGAAGAAGAAGATTACACACAAAAACTCCAAAAAGTCTCCTCTGTTCACAGAGTCTTCTCTTGACACTTTCTTGATTTTTGGCCCCTTATGTAATCCATCTGTTTCTTTCTCCTCTTTACACCTCTTACAAACTTTTTGAAACCCCAAACATTACAAATTGTACCAATACTAAATATAGCTTGTACCTTTACACTCTCCTGCAAACATGGCTGCTCTGTTTTTTCAACTTCTGTTTTTTTCCTTGATAGTATCGAATGTTGTGCTAATTCAGGCAAGGTTTATAGTTGAGAAGAACAGTATAAGTCTTCTGTCTCCTTATTCAATGCACTCGAAGCATGATGCCTCTATTGGTAATTTTGGTGTTCCTGATTATGGTGGTTCTTTAGTTGGAACTGTTGTTTATCCTAGTAAAGGTGCTAATGGCTGCGCTGAATTTGATGGTGATAAACCCTTCAAATCTAAGGGTCATCGTCCTAATATCATTCTTCTTGATCGTGGAGGTAATTTTTATTTTAATTTCGAAAAAATTAAAAGATCAAATTTTTGGTTGATTGAAGTTTTTGATTTTTGATTTGATGTAATGTTGTCTCTGTATCTTATCACTCTGCTAGAGGTTTCTTCATTTCCCATAGCTTGAGAAACGGAATCAGAATTTAAAGTTTATGAGTTCTGAATTTCTGTGATATTAACAAGTAGTATTAGTAATTAATTTATTCTTGATTACAAATATAGAGTTTAAATTCTAAATCTTAGAGGTTATTGCTGATATTTGAGTATCTATTGGAGTTAAAAGGAGCTAAATTCTATTTCTAATTAAGTTGGAGAAACTTACACTTCTTTTAGGTTTTGCTTCTAAGTGAAGTGTTAGAGACTTGTGAGTTATTTTACTGTTTCTTGGAGTTGAAGGGAGTTTCGGAATCTATTTCTTTAGTTCAGTAGCCACTATCAACTATGCGGATATTCGTTTTTCTATGCAGAATTTACTGGAATTTTTGACGTATTAGATGAAGTTATATGTTTATGATAATTATGTAAACAATTTTTTTCTTCCAGACTGCTATTTTGCTTTGAAGGTATGGAATGGGCAACAAGCTGGAGCAGCTGCGGTTCTAGTTGCTGATAGTATAGATGAGGCTCTTATAACTATGGATTCTCCTGAAGAAAGTACGGATGCCAATGGATACATCGAGAAGATTGGTATCCCGTCAGCATTGATTGAGAAGTCGTTTGGTGACACATTGAAAGAAGCTCTTAAGAAGGGAGAGGAAGTTGTGATCAAAATGGATTGGACGGAGTCAATGCCTCATCCTGATCAGCGAGTTGAGTATGAATTGTGGACTAATAGCAACGATGAGTGTGGGGTGCGTTGTGATGAGCAGATGAATTTCATCAAGAACTTCAAAGGACATGCTCAAATACTTGAGAAGGGCGGTTATACTATGTTCACGCCTCATTATATTACTTGGTACTGTCCTGAAGCTTTCATTCTTAGCAGCCAGTGCAAATCTCAGTGCATTAATCACGGGAGATATTGCGCTCCTGATCCAGAGCAGGACTTTGGGGAGGGGTACCAAGGGAAGGACGTTGTCTTTGAGAACTTGAGGCAGCTTTGCGTGCATAGAGTCGCAAATGAGAGTAGCCGTTCTTGGGTTTGGTGGGACTATGTGACGGATTTTCATATTAGATGTTCAATGAAGCAAAAGCGATACAGCAAAGAATGTGCTGAGGAGGTCATGAAATCACTTGGTATCTCCCTTTCGAGTTCTATTTTTTTTGGTCATTGTTGATAATATATACTGTTCTCTCAGTAGTTAATCTTTGAGTTTTTATTCGTTTCATCAGATCTACCCGTTGACAAGATAAAGAAATGCATGGGCGATCCAGAGGCTAATGTAGAAAATGATGTGTTAAAGACTGAGCAAGACCTCCAGGTATCTTCATTTCTGAAAATCTCTAATCATTTCATAATTTGTGACATAATTGACCATTTTGTGATTTTACAGATATAAATATCTATGTTATCATGAACCTATTACATATAAACATAACTTTTTCTTTTGTTTCCCTTAATAGGTTGGCCGAGGACCTCGTGGAGATGTGACAATCTTACCAACAATGGTCATCAATGATATTCAATATCGAGGTATGATGTAGATGTAGAAAAATAAGTTCAACATAGACCTAACTGATTGCTTATATTTGTAGCTTTCTTATTGATAAATCTTCAGGGGGATATAATATTCTCCGCGGATCACTCTTTGAGTACTCAAGTTCTTTTTTACTGTTTCTTTAAGGGAAATTGGAGAGGACTGCTGTTTTAAAAGCCATATGTGCTGGTTTTAAGGAAACAACTGAACCTTCGATATGTTTAAGTGGAGGTTTGACACCATTCCTTTCTTCAGGATCTTGACTACCAGAGTTATTGCATAAATTGAAAGAGTTAGCTAATTGTTGCTTATATGCTCAATGAACAATAGATCTTGAAACAAATCAGTGCCTAGAAAGGAACGGTGGCTGTTGGCGGGATCCTAAATCTAACATAACTGCCTGCAAGGTATGGACAATAATGCTCTCTGAAACCTCTATGAAGTTATCATCTTCCTTCGTGGAAAACTATTGTGGTATGTATAACAACCTTTTACATGAACCTCATGCTTGTGTTGTTCTAAAGGATACATATAGAGGAAGAGTTTGTGAGTGCCCTTTGGTGAACGGCGTTCAGTATAAAGGAGATGGATACACATCTTGTGAAGGTAAGGAAGTGTTGCTTCTTGTTCTTTAGTTATATGTCTGTTAATTGACAATTGGCCTATCGAATTGCTTGTCACTCTTGAGAATTGGATGACTTAAAATATTTTTTCCCCTCTTGCAATCGATTGACAGCCGTTGGACCTGGAAGGTGTTCGGTAAACAATGGAGGATGCTGGTCAGAAACCAGAAATGGGCAAACATATTCAGCATGTTCAGTTCAGTAAAATCAATACTTTCTTTAACTGTATTTAGTCAAGATTAAACCATTGTATGTGCTAAAATCTGGTTTAACGCAAAGCAGGAGGGTGAACTATCAGGCTGTAAGTGTCCGTATGGTTTTAAAGGGGATGGCCATAAATGTGAAGGTATGTAACATTCTTGTAGATCCTTTCGCGACACTAAAATCTTCTCGTGTTTGTTAAGTACTGATTCAAACGTCGTTCCTTTCAACAACAAAAACCAGATGTAGATGAATGCAAGGAAGGACTTGTTTGTCAGTGTGATGGCTGCAGCTGTAAGGACACATGGGGTGGATTCGAGTGTAAGTGCAAAGGAAATCAACTCTACATAATGGAGCATGATACTTGTATAGGTAAGAAAAAGTTGATTCAGCACTAACAACAAATGTTGTTTATCTTTTAAGCTACCAGAGCTTCAACTTCAAAAGTTAAACCATAAACTACTCCCTCCGATAAAAACTTGCATTTTGCTATGATGCAAAGCATCGTTTTCACGATAATAATCTTTCATGACATAACAAGATGAACTTACAATATTACCTTGTTTCTTAAATGTACAGAAAGACACTCATCAAAGATCGGACGGGTCCTTATGTTCTCTTTCCTAGCCATTGCAGTGGGGGCTGGTTTAGCTGGTTACACCTTTTACAAGTATAGACTTCGGGTAAGCATATCGAGTAGTTATTACAGTCTTAATAGTCATACTTACGCTACAAAAACAATTATGTTAACTATTGGTAAATTTTTGTAGTCATACATGGACTCAGAGATTATGGCCATCATGTCGCAGTACATGCCTCTCGACAACCACAATCAGAATCAGGTTGTCCATCATGAAGCTGAACCTCTATGACAGAGCTCGGTATGATGAGTATTTCCGGGAGCTAATGTATGATTTCCCATCCTTCGCTTGGATACTTTTCGACGTGATGGATATTGAAGGAGATGAAGAACAGAGTCATATTTAGAGGAAAACTAGATACTTGATGCTGGTTTGCCAACTCTCTAGTCCATAAAGAACTGGCTTTTCCCATTTGTGTATAATAGAGTTTTGAGATGTAAATGCAGGATTCACTTGTGTTTAAAGGACAAATAGAACAAAATATACTTGCGAAGGCAACCCATGGCTCTTTACATTATTCAGCAATTGCATCCTTCTCAAATCAATTGCAATTTCCATTGTTATATGACTTAATGAAGTAAAATACATGTTAATTAATTATAATTAGGTAAAATGAAATATAAATAGTAAATACATGGCATGTATTGCGGAATTCTTCTATATTATAATTAATAACTTGGCAAAGATGGGAATCTTTTGCGTCAATTTCACTCGATTTAGAATCATTTAATTTAAAGGGAAAAGAGTCTGATATACCCCTTAACTTTGTCATTTAGAGCTGATATACCCCTTGTTATGAAAGTGGCTCATATACACCCCTACTTGTAAACAAATGACTCACATATACCATTTTCTTCTAAGGGGAAAAGAAAAAATAATAATTTCAATCTAAATTTTTATTATTTTTTTCTAAAAAATTAATTCCATATGAGTAAATTTAATCCTCGTCAAATATATTTTTTTGACATTTTTTTTGTTTCAATGACTAATTTATAATTATTATTTGATAATCAATTTATTTATGTTTCACTAATATTCTTGTAAAACTTATTGTAGACACCAAATTTTTTTCGAATACGAAATTAAATTACAATAAACACAAAAAAATAGTTTAATTTTTTTTCTTTAAACTAAGGAATGATAGAAAAAAAATAAAATAAGAATAAGAAACTCAAATAATTATAATAAAAGAAGTCAAAAAATAATTTATGTATGAAAAAAATTAAAATATACCTTGAACTTTTATAGAAGGAATCATATATACCACTAAATAATTTTTTTCAAAGTAATAAATATAATTTAAAACTAATTATTTAAAATTCCGTTAAATGAAGGGTATATTTGAGCAATTTTGTAACGGCAGGGGTATATATGATCCGTTTGTATAATGGTAAGGGTATATATAAGTCACTTTTATAACGAGGGGTATATCAGCTCTAAATGACAAAGTTGAGGGGTATATCAGACTTTTTTCCCTAATTTCAATAAAGAATGAATTGTACTTGTAAGAGTATTTTCACATACAGTGGCATTCTTGCTTTATTCGGATTTAATGTCATGAATAATGACAAAGATTTAGTTAATACTTGTTCGAGGCTTAATGACTACATGTTAAAACCCTCACACAAGTTATACGTAAAGGCATCAGCACAACCATCACTCAAAATACGATCTATCAACCAAATGAAGTACATATTCACTATCTTAGACTTCATCTCTCCTCTTCTACTTTTACGACCCCTCTAATCCCTTCTCACTAGCTCATACATAATCAAATAATTGGAAGAAGGTAGCACTCTACTACAAGCACAAGTTGGCTATACAAACATGAAGCTGCGACCCATCACTTATATGGATGTGCAAAAAACTAACTTCTGCTTATTAAGGGAAAGCTGCAAAGATAGAAATACATGGCCAGAACATGATCCCATAGAAAGCAGTTTCTTAAAAAGTATGTCGATCACATTCCTAGCTGTGAAATGTCACTAGTTCTGTCATCATCAGTTGAAAGTGCAGTTAAGATAATTGGACCCCATAAAAATGGGGTGGATCAAGATACAAACAGGACTAACACACAAAGCATATATAAGCTAACAAACCAACTCCCATTAACAAATTAAAACTACTGGCGGCACATTATCTGGCATTCCCAAAGATTACATATGAAGCATTTATCAATCATCAATCTGCAACCTCCTCCAAAAGCACGGACAAACTGCAAAAGGGCAAGTGTTGAATCTTTGATGTCTGCCAACAGCTTCTCATCAAAAAATAAACCGTACACACCAATAAAAAGAGCAAAAACAATACCTGCTTTTGCTACCAAGATAGAACCTCATAATACAACCATCACAGCCTCTAACAGGGGTAAAGCTGTGTTGATAAAATAAAGGCATCAGAGAAACCTTAGCCACTTTCTCCAGACAGCAGACTACACAAAAGCAAATGAAAAGAATGAAGCTACATAGGACTTGAACAAAGGGGCTCAAGTGCCCCCAAAACGCACTACATACGAGGCAGGTGTGCTTGGGACAAGCATCGCCCACCGCGACACACACATCTTCTACAGAAATAGGTCCTAAATCCAAAGAGTTTGAAATATTAATTTCCAAGGACAGCCTCTAAAATTGTAAGGGATGTTTGACATCAGAAAAGATCTAATCCCAAAATGGCCTTGGACTCAAAAGATACAACAAAAAAACAACTGGGCTCTAGTTAGAGGGTGGAGCAACTGCACATGTTAAGACACACAAATTAGTAAAACATAACCCACAGTCATTGCATCTTAAAGGAATAGAACTAGTAAGCTTCCTGTTGTCATCATCGATGATCGCCAACATGCCAAAATCTGTAGTAGATACCCACAACCATCAGAAAGATAAAATCGATTAAATTGCAGAAAGAAAATCTAGAAGTACAAGACCAGTATAATCTCCAAAATAAAATGAAAGAAGAAAGGAGAATTCTTTAAATTCATAACAAGGATTAGTATGCCAAATAGTTGCAAAATAAACCTTGGAAAGCCATGTCAAATAAATCCTCATTCATCTCTTTCTCCCACCACGTTCTCTCAGAGAGAGGCTGAGTGTTTCTCCAGAAGCAACATTATAGTATGCAAGAGACAAGTTGTCCTTGAGAAAACCAGCCTTTCCACTCAGCTTTTGTTTGTTCGCAGGAAGCTGGATCTCCCCAGAAATCTTCTCTTTCAGACTTGCAATGGTTTCGGTCAGAGATTGCACGGTGATTTCCAGAACTTGTCCTTTGAGATTCCCTTCATCAGTATTCGGCACAGATACATTGATCCTTGCAGGTCCCTGCAATATAACCCAGCAGGAAATAAGATTTCCATGGATGTAAGAGAACATGAAACAGACAATTATGTAAAAGTGTTCTTTTAAAGCTATCCTCACCGAATGCTGAGCCAAAAACTGGTCTTCAGGAATGAGAACAGACTCGTCAAGCTTTTGCCTCTTCGGCTCTGGCTCTTCAGGGAGAGGAGGAGCTTCTTCTGGTGGAGGAGGTGGTGGCATTCCTTGGGGCATAGGAGGAGGCGGGACCATAGACATTCCCGGCTGGGACATGGGTGGGGAACAAAGGGCCGAGGTGCTCCCATAGGTGTAAACTGTGATCCAGGAGGTGGTGGAATAGTAAGGGTATGCGAACTCATAGCCATTGATGGAGGCATTGGGGGACGATTGACCATGAGGTTTTGCTGACCTTGTAGTTGTAGCATGGGAGGAGGTGGGGGCCGAACCTGAGGAATCATGTTAACCATAGGAGGTTGAGGTGGAGGCGGAGCAGCACCAGCCATGGTAGGTGTGGAATACTGGAATGTATTAGGAGGCCTAGGAATATTCAGCGCAAGCCCAGGAGGTGGAGGTAGTGGCCTAACAGAAGGAAGACCGGGTCTAGGAGGTGGAGGAACCTGTGGACCTGGAAGGTTTCTTACATCATTTGCAGCATCATTCTGATCCTCTCCACTATTCTGAGACATTGCCTGGCTTGCAGTGCGCCCAATGCTACCTGTGTGACCATCCCATATGACCTGCTTCGGCTCTTCTATTTTTTTCTCAATCTCAGCCTTGACCGCATTTGAAACTTCTTCTTCCGTAGTACCAAATATATCTGGACGAGTTCGTGCAAGCCCAACAATGTTCCTAGAGATCTCATCATCTTGAGCAAGAGTCGTTTCCTTAATCTTCGCAAACATCCTGTCCTTCTGTTCCTTGTACTTCGGATCAATGAGAGAGATCCTCATATGTTCAGACATCTCACTAATAGGTATTAACTCACCAGTTATAGGCGAGACAACATACTTAGTTGGGTCCCTTTCTGCCAGGATTCTCTCTTCAGGCCTCTTCCAGTTCTTCACAATCCGCATTGGTGGATCATTTTCTCCTGAAATTGCCATGGTTTCAGCACTCTTGACACCACCATTCTCTTCAAGAGTCGCAGCTCGCATACCTTCTTCAACAAGCTGCACCTCTTCTTCATCCATCTCCATTTCCACCTCCTTTCCAGGCTCAACATATTCCTCTTCCTCCAATGTAGGCATCTTGCTCCTCCTTATAACCTCCTCAAGCGTCATAGGTGGAGGTAAATCCTGATCCTCATCATCAGCAAAATCTATCGTCTCAACAACAACAAAATCATGCCAATCAATCATAGCCATCTGCACCCTCTCCTGTTCTATCTCATCTTCAGCTTTCTGTCTAGCCTGCTCCTGTGATCTTTCCCATTCCAACCGATGCAGACAACGCTCTAGGACTGTTGTCATGTCAGCAGCACTCTTCTGCAGCTTATTCGTCAAGCCCTTAGGAGGCATCAGAACTTTTGAATACGCATCCGCAAGTGAAGTGAAAAACATGAACATGCTGTGAGTAGGCTTTAGAAAATGAAATTGGGGATTATTTATCTCCCTGCTTGTCAACCCTGTTAAGAAAGACTTCCCATTTCTGGCCACAAATTGTGATGTCAGCTTTATGATATCCATTTCTTCACCTGTGATTCCTTCAGGGAGTCGAACAGTATATTGCTCTGCCTCAGGTGGCTCAAGAACCTTTCTGACAGGTCTAAATTGAGCTGATGGGTCAGGTTTTGCAGTTGCCTCAGCATCATCAGCGGTAGGAGCAGGGGTTGCTTCTTTGTCTTCTGGCTGAGTAGGCTGCTCTCCAGAACCCTGATTCTGTGCGCGAGCTTCAGCCAAACGGTGCTGATAATAGGCATGGTAAGGGTCAGAAGCATTCAGGAAGTTGAATTTTGCATTGCCAGCGTTATTTAGAACAATCCTCTTCTCAAATTCCAGACCATTCTTCGCCACAAACTGTGAAGTCTTGTCAACAATACTCCTAATATCAGGAGGGGGATAAATGATACCAATAGTTCTCGTATGTGTTGCAACAGATGTTGGAACCTTGTCCTTATTGTTTTCCTCTTCATTCTCTTCCATCTTAACATCATTTGGTTCCTCTACCACCTGAGCTAGAGGTGTTGGTCCCAGATTCCCATCCAACGGGGGTGCCGGAAGGGGCAAAATCGGTGTGATGCCTAACATTTCTATTCCTGCAAGTTGCAGCAGATTCCATATTGGAAAAAAAAAAAAAAAAAACAATCATTCAGCTATGGCAGATAGACTTGACAACAAATAACTAAAATTATAAAAAATAAAAAAGAACCCCAAATAAAGGTTTCTATCCTCATTTTTTTTCCAAAGGCAAACCCTATGAAATGCTAACCACTTCACTTGTCATTCAAGCAATTGCAATCCAGAAAACTACTTTTACCTTAACTTATTAAAGCAAGAAAGCGCAATAATATGCTGATAATTTGGTTCCGTGTCATTTCATCTCATCTCATCTCAAATGAGAAAAGACAGGATAATTAAGTTAAATACTAGTCCGCCCAAAAAAAAAGAAGCCAACAGATGTATAACATTAAATGTGTTTATTTGAACATAAACAACCTAATTAACCTTAACGCACCAAAAAATAATACTCAATTTCATATTACAGGAAGCAAACGAAAAGATATTTACCTGATTAAACAATGGAGTGCCCAATCAAATCCCTCTCTGTTCAAAAACGGCCGGAAATTTCTGTCCGATAGGATGATTACCGTCGACGAGGGATTTTTGCAGAGAAGCGGGAGCTTGAGATTCTGAAGTAGATGAACCTTGTCGCCGACTATACATGACCCGGATTCGTATAAGGCCCAAATTTAAGATCTATGGGCTGTGGCCCATATTTTCAGCCCAACATCAGTTAAGGCTCAATCTCTAACAATCAATGTGTGATGTTTGAAGTAGTGAATCTTTAATTTACAATATGAAAAGTGTGTTTAAATCAAGTGAATCTAAAATTACATTGTTTTTCGGCTCTTTTCCAAATTACGAAAATCCCTAAAAATTATGAATCTTAGATACATCACTGGACTTCCGGATAGATCACTGGACTGTCAGATACATCAGAGACGTTTGGATACAATGGAAACCGAGAGGAGGATATAGATGTATCAGCAAGAGGAACTTGATGTATTCGAGATGACATTCATGAATTTTTTAGATGGTAATATTTTTTTTGATATTATATTAAATAAAAGGTGTATTTTAAGTAATTTTTCCTTATTAAAAAGTTTGGGAAGATTTAAGAATCATAATTATTGCAAGTTCGAAGCAATAGGTCTTGGAACTATTTTATTTTATTTTTTCAAATAAGACGCCTATGTTACTTTATTTGTTCCAAATTATAGAAATAGTGTTGATTGATTCAAAATTTAACACCTATTTGGTTGACATAAAAAAATAAGTTCGAAGAAAAAGTGAAAAAAAAATTAGAATTGTGCTTAAACTAAAATTTTACTTGAAAATAGAATTCATTACAAGAATCGGTGAGTGAAAATTGTTGTTTTAGTAGATCTCAAGCCTTCTTAATATTTGGAACGAAAGCTTCTTGATGTATGTATTTTTGTGATCTTCGTAATGAAAACTTTATAGTATATAGTTGTGGAATGAAGAAAAAACTTATTTGATTCGATTCAATTCGGACTAGTCCTTGACGGAACACTCATTCACTGAAACCTGCTAACCACAACTTAAGTTCTATGACATTTCATAGAAACTTTAATGCGAGTCATGCTGCCAACATAAAGAGATTAGTGTCTTGAGCAACATCTACAACGATCCTAACAAATGATATTAGCCAGAGACGGAAAATTTAGCTTACGCACAACGCCATGTACTTGTGCACAAACATCTGTCTAAAATTCAAAGTACGGCAGCCAGAAATCCACCACTATGCTACAAAAGTTATACCATTATATTAGAATTTTCACGTCTGAGCTCAGCAGTACAAGCTAAACTTCAAAGATCTACACTTTTCAACAACTATAACCATCTCTAAATATAGAACACCACACATTTTATGTACAACTACATAAAGAGGCTACACCAACTTGAATTATGGGGTCTTATTTTTCAATATCAATCAATACTACTGAGAACAAGTTCCTAATGTGTTAGTTAAATGCAAAAGAAGTTAACCTATCCTACAAATATTGAACTTGGAAGTTCTCTACTATGAAATAAGAGCTTCACAAATTCAAAATTGCAGAAGACAGCAGTTGCGTTTTACCAGGAAGCTCTGTGATCAATCCAGTATTTCCAAAGCCTAGCCCAAGGTCACATTGTCCCTTATGTTTGGGGGTCACATTGGACAGTAATAGTCCTTTATGTTCCTGAGAAACACATCAACTGTTTAAACTGAAGAAAACATGGGAAAATTTGTCTTCAATTCATACCTTATGAAGAACCCCCCAAAAGAACAAGCTGAATCAGACCAGATCAGCACTAGAAAACAAGCACAGAGGCCGACAACAAAATTAAAAATCAGATAATTGGGAGAAGAGAAGTCCAACCTGACGGTTTCTCTAATTTAAATGATTTCACACGTACATTTTTAAATATAGTGGAGACCAAAATTGCTCAGTTTTGGTTGAGTAGTACCAAGGACTGCCCTCTTGTTAAAAGATGAGAAGGTGAAGTAAAAGGCAGAAGAGGAAGATCAGCTAGCATTGGAAAGACAAAGGAATGGAATTCTCTCAGTTGGTTCATGTTACAGTGGAGCTAAACAAGGATATGGAAAGCAATATCACTTGCCTTAGCATCAGATGTGGAAAAGTAAAGCCCCCATATTAAGTAGCATGTTTCATGTGGCTTCTTAAACAACAATGGTTGCCTAACACAATGCAATCTACTGTGAAGGGTATGATAATATTTAGCAGATGACATTTATGTAATAAGGAGGCCATGAACTGCACAATGGCTAGACAACTCTAGAACTTTGCAATATACCATTTGTAATGCCTAAAACAGTGAAGGAATTGTTGTCCACTTGGGGCATAGAAGGATTAGAAAACACCAAAAAGAACATGGATCACACTGGGCAGCTTGTATCCGTAGAATCTTTTGGGGAGTAAGGAACTGTATTTAAAGAGAATCCGTAGTTGTTAAAGTTCAGATGTCTGTGGTTTTTGGCTTTAGGTGCAACATTCAAGATGTAAAGGATGAAGACAGCAGACTAGACTACACCAATTCACTATAGGAATAAGTTTCATGGTACAATGGGATCCCTTTTTGTTTTGTTTTTATATAGGGGATCCCAGATCATGTAGTAACAAGCAACTGTCTTAGTGCTTGGTTGTTTTCACTTATAAAATATGGCAAAACATAAAGGACTAAATTTCTCAGGTGTTTACTTAAAGGACTATATGAAACCTTGATGAAAAAGGATTACTTAAAACCAACGTCAAACATAATGGACAGTTTGTCATTTTCTCCATTTGCCAGCTTGTATATCAATCAACTTCTGCCTCATGTTTTTCCAAATGTTATTTGCTTTACCAACCCTACAAAACTGGTAGATTCTGTACTTCCCTCACATGATTTAATCCGATCAAAATCAACAAGCACCACAATATCTTACAATCTAAAGAAAGCATGTGATCTTTGAGAGTTGCAAATCAAAAGGTGTACCCACTGATGTCAAAATCAACATTATTAAACACAAGCAAAATCTATATTCAACATCATTTAACACAAGCAAATTTACCTCACATGATTCAAGCTTGCTAAACATAACAAGAACTTAAATATACTACACTCGAATGAAACAAACCACATTTAAGACTGAAAAAGTAGAACACATAAGCCAAGACCATGTACAAGATTTACAAGATAGAACACATAAGCATATAATGTCTCTATGGTAATAGCGGTCCAACAGAGATTTTCCATTGATAAGAAGAAAATAAGGATGTTATTATCAACAACACTGACATATGAGATCAAAACCTCAATAGCAAGTACGGACGATAAGAAAAGAATCAGAAATGACCTCAATATTTCATCAAAGCAGATGACGATTTAGCAACGACAATAGCACTCTTAACCATCTATATCAGGTTCTAAAACAGCAACTATGTAGGAAACAGAAGGTAAAAACCTAAACTAAAATCAACACAATTACATGTCTGAAGCCTCATGGTTCAACTGTATTACCAAGCACAAAAGAAAATGCTTCACGAACTGGTGGATACTCAACAAGTGCAATTTCCGTAGCATATCCAGCAACAGGTAATTTCAGATCCCTCAGAACAGTGAATGCCTCGCCCATACGAGTTTTAGGCACTTCGTCAGCTACTGGGCAATAAGGAATCCATGTATCAGGACGATGCTCCTCCGCAATCTCAATGCCCTCCTTTTTCATAGCATCATACAGTTGTGAGTGGAACTGAAGGAGAGACAAAGTTGGAGTTGGGGCAAGAAATAGAACATTGTCGTCACTTGGGAGGCTTCCAATTGAACCAAAGGACAGAGGCAATGATTCTTGCTTGGACGAAAAATTCTTTACAATGTTCTCCATCTTCGATGGATCAAGAAACGGACTCGAGAAGAGGGTAATGTGAGGTCTAGACTCAATTTCAATAAGCTGAGTGCTAATCTGGCGCCGAGCCAATACATTCCAGGCTTTCAAGACCTGGTTTTCAAGTGCAGGATCAAAGTAGAGCTCAATTGCGTAACCTTGCGACATTGCCTCTATCAAGATTCAGAACAAACACAAAAATAAATCAAGAAATCACTAAAAAATAAACAGTATCACAAACTTTCACCAAGTAACAAGGAAGACCCCAATGGTACACTATGAGCAGAATTAAAGAAAACCCATAAAGCTAGTAATTCTAACAAAGCAACAACGTATAACATCAACTACAGTAAAGTAAAATCATCAAATACTAAAACCCAGAAAAATGAATAGGGATCTCATATACAGAAGAATAAATAACGAAGAGAAATACACTAAAAAAGTAAATCCAGACAGAAAAGAATCACGAAACATAACAATATGAAGAAAAAGATTAAAACCCTAAAGAAACCAGAGAATTAGGTGAAAATTGAGACATACCCAGTTGAAAGAAGAGGCAGAAGGACCGGAAATGCAACCCAATTTAGACAAATGATGAACAAATGAATCGCCCCAAAACAGTAGTAGAAAAAAGAGGTTCTTGAGAGAAGAGAATCAATTCTTTTTCTTGAAAATATTTGGGCTACAATTCACTGCAATTGGGAAGTATATATATCCTCTCTTTAGTAGTCAATAAGAAAAGTTGAATTTTTGTTTAATTGACCACAAAATTGTGGTAGTACCTCCCAAAGAAAAAAGAAGAGTAAATGGTAAAAAAAGATGTACTCTATAAATATTTTTTAATTTTTTCATGTTCGATAATTCTTTTTTATCTCCATCCAAACCAATTCGTCACTTCATAATGTTTTGCTAGATTATATATAAATATTAATTTTAGAATAATTAATTCTTCTTACTTACCAAACTCATAAGCCTCATTTATTTATTTTCATCAAAACTAATTTTTTGAGTCTAAATAAATATCTGAATATCAAAATTTATATGGTACAATATAAATATTAAAATCTATTATAATCTAAATACTTAACAAGTAAAGATTATTTATTTATCAACGTCCAAATATACATTTTTTTAACAAAACACCTAATAAATATAAAATCTCAAATTTACTAATATTATATCAATAAAATATTTTAATTCATTTTCTGATTATTGATGATGTTGATTGTGAATGTCAACCAAGACTAGTATTGACTAAAGATTAATCTTTCCTTCCATTTTTTTCTTATATAATGAATCAAAAAATTTGGACTCCAATTAACCTACTGTCCATGTTTTCACACTGTATTTATTAAGGGGTTTATACATATTTTTTTGATTAAAATAATACAGAAGAAACATCCAAAGAATTCAACTTTGTTTACCTACTTTGATATTTTGTCACAATCTGACTGGAAAATTTTCATACACTAGAAACTGAAGAGGATGTAAAAACATTACATTAATAAACAAAACTGCAACACTCAGTTCTGGGTAGATCTTATCCCAAATAAAAAATAGCTAATTTAGTATACAAAGAGAACTATCAAGTCCCACCACATTGATTGTGAAATGATTAAAACAAGTTCTGGTCTTAGTGCTATTTGCTAAAAAAGACTGCAGAATTAGTAGCTTTTAACCTATACAGGGCAACTGATTGGGGATAGAAGCGAGAAAAAACTCATCTTCATGTTACATATGACTGAGTTGTGAAGAGTATTAATCAGCAATTCGCCCGAATTTAGAACTCCCATCATCCAGTACAGCCATTTGCTTTCTCTTTTTTGATAATTTAGTAGTTTGAAACCCATTTTGCTCAGTAGTAAACTGTGCAGCTGTGCGAGCACGTAATTCCTCTAGGCTCTCACCTTCCTTGGCTCTCTCCAGAACCTGAGAAGTAACATACACATAACATATTATTTGGTCATATTTAGCTAAGCTATATACAATGCCTGAGAATTGCAAGATCACATACCAAATGGCGCCCATACAAGTGAGTATTGGATAGAGCTTCAATGGCGTTCTTTGCCTCTTGCTTCGTGACAAACTCTACAAATGCAAATCCTCTATGGTTCCCAAACCTCATTGGCAGCCTTAAACTCTTAATCTGTAGATGAATTTAATTTTGAGGTCAACGGAAAAGACATTGAGATAAATAGCTATGTGAAAATATGATTGACAAAAGCAAAAAAAAAATAAAAAAGCATACACATCAGACTTTCAAGCGACCAAAGCATCATAATTTTTTTTTCTAGACCTAGCTCCTAGTGGCTAGATCATCTGCTAATTACCATGCACCATTCTGTCTAAATCAACATCTTTCAGACACATGATTTCCAAAACACATTCCACTATCGCTGGATCCTCGAACAAAAGCATTTACAACGGAGAGAATCTTAAATACTCACCTAAATCTCAATAAAATAGTTTACCAAGAAAAGTAGAAGTATGGCTGAAATAAGACCTTATAGTTTAATCTGTTTTCTTTTCCAATCAAAAAATATATCACAGCAAAAAGAACATGTGACCCAAAGGGTCCAAGGATCATATGATTGCAAATCTTTTTCAGCTGGCTCTCAAGATTTGAGCCAAAAGGCAAGGGCGTAATCTTTTCCTGAGTCTAGCTTCATGTAAAAATGCCATTATTATGCCTAATATAATTAGAGATAAGAACACAACCTTAAAGCCAATTTAGTTATCCACAAAGTATACGTCATTTGTGGCTACTAAGCCACATCCACATCCTTCCCCAGTTCTCCCCCTCTTTATCCACCCCTCATCTTTTCCCATCCCTCTTCTGTTTCTTCTTATATCATATCCAAGCTAACATCATACCTCATCTGGGCAAACTGACGCAGATACCACCATTTTAAAATAACAGCAACAATAATTAATCAGGTGAAATTCAGTTTTGACGATTCAGACCAACAGATCATCAGCATAAGTGCAATTTTATGAGTTCCACACAAAAAAAGTCTAACGTGGAATCAAAATGAAACTGTACAAGGATATCATGCATCCTTGTGCCTCGCAGACATATTTATCCTCAACTACCTTTGGCGCTTCCAGCACAGGGAAACCTAGTATCACCTTTTTACTACATAGTATCACTCTATGTTACCAATAGTTAAGAGGATGTACCTGCCCGAATGGACTGAATAATTGCCTGAGATCCTTTTCAGTTGCCTCAAAAGCAACATTCCTAACAAGCAACTTAGTTGAACTCTTGTCATTCTCAGCTCTCTTTGGTAATTGGTCCTTCTTAGTGTGACAAAGTTGCAATATAATTGCATGGCCATCCAAAACAGTTCCCTGAATGACAAGAGGGAAGTTGGAAAATTAGTTATAAGAGCCTGAAAAGTACAGACAGAGTTCAAATCAGAAAGTTTACCTGCAAATCCTTGCAAACGTTGATTGCTGTATCAACAGAATCAAACTCAACGAATCCAAAACCCATAGAGACATTTTTTCCATTCTTTACATGCTTCTTCACCTTCACAGAATAATATTAATAGGTGTTGGATGAAGAGGAGTTATTTTCTCATGCAGCAAGAAGGAAATACTGTGCTCAGATAATAAAAGTCCCAGATTTCTAGCTAAAAGAACTTACCCTCACACTTAATATTCGTCCATCCTTTATGTGATCGGTGAAATGCTTTTTTAAGCTCTCATCCAACGTCTTGAAATTTAGGTTCTTGACATACAGTGATCGTGACTGGAAAGATGGCAAACAAGAATGTCAATTGGTTAATGAAACAGGAAACAAAAATGGGAAATCAAGGCTGCTAGAACAAACCAAGAGGCAACAAGGAATTCTAAAACTGCATTGCTATTCCCTACACTTATTTCCAATAACTGAACTCTTTTTGTTTTCAGTGCCAGGGAATAGAATGATTCTTTGGTAATAGTGGTGCAACAGAACCAGCATGCAATGAGTATTCAATATAGTCTGCTGATACCAAGAGTAAGGATCATATTTAAGAATAATTTATTTCCGATTTTCTGTGAACTCATCTCTTTCTCCCAATGCTTGACTTACAGACTATCAGCCATAATCCATCAAAAACCACTTTGATTCATATGCAGGCCCTAGTTGCTTACCAATAACTAAAAACTTGAATATGAAAGACTTAGTTTAAGAATTTGTAACATATTCCACATTTTTGTGCTGGAAAAACACCTTAGTCCCAAGCTAGTTGGGTCAAGAATCCTCACTAAAATGCCACTCCATTCAAGCCGTCTCTGAACAACATAAGTTTTGCAGTTCATATACCTCAACTCTATCAGGATCAACATCTGGATCCGTTACTCCTTCCACTTGTTGCTCTAGCAGCGCTCTCTTTGCATCATCTTCACCAACAACAAGAGCATTTTTTGAATCACTTGTTTGATCAAGAATATTTCCAGGAGCCCACTCCAAATAAAGGGGAGTGTCCCTGCATTAGGACCAAAGGGGAAAAAATTACTTCACAATTCCGAACTTACAGAACTCTATCAAAATAATTGAATATGAAACACAGCAAAAATGATATATGCTAGTAAGAACAAAAGGCGAACTAGGAGAAATCTCAATCTTGCAAAATCTAAAACTGAAAGGCATTTTCTAAAGCAAGACACCAGAAAGCAAAAAGGAACTCTTTCCCCATTTCTCAAGGACTTTCAGTTATCTAAAGCAAAATTAAAAGATAATGTAATTCCTTTCTTCTCCTTCCACGGCTTCTCTCTAATTTTGAGTCTTCTCTAAGTAACATGAACTGAGCTCAATACATTGCATCTTGTTTCAAGAATACAAGGGATGACAGTGACAAAGGAACAATTGGAGTTGGAGTGAGGAAACAGTAAGATTTAGATTGGGGATATTTGGCTTAACACCATTCAACAGAGGTGGAGCAAGAAAGAAATAAGGTAGAAGGCAAAACAGGGTTAAGAAAATTAAGTCGTGAATATACATGTCAGGCACAATATTTCACCTCCCCAATGCAAATCTAGTAGTTTCATGGGAAGGTGCATTTATTCCACTTCAGAAAAAACGAAGAAGTAATAGGACCCTCGCAAAGTTTAAGTAATTGAAAATTCACAATTGATTGAGGGGTATTTATAATCTTACTTTGTCATCAATCATGACATGAAATTTTGACTCTACATATACTGCTACTTGTTCAACTAGAAAATCACCTTCGGTATTGAAGGTAAGAAATGGATGTATACACTTACTTGTAACGTTTGTATGCTAGACCCCGGAAAGCTGAACGTGCTTCTGCCGGTTCTAGGAAGACAACCTGATTGTTAATAATAACAGAAACAGCAAACAATCTTGTTATGTCAGACCAATTACCGTATACTCACATCAACAGAATCATAATCTATAAGTATCATTTTCAAAAAATAATCTATTAGTATCAAACTAGAATTTTTTTCAGATAATGAGCTTGAAGGAAGGGAGTGACTACCACCCTATTGGAGGAAAAAGTCATAAAACGGATAGATAACCATTACAGTTCAAGAATAGTCATTTCAAGCCAAAGGCTTCAAAGGTAAAAGCACATACCAAAGCTAAGGTTTTGGTAGGAGGAAGAACAATCTTATCCAGGCTCCCAAACTTCCCAAACATATTTGCAAGTTCACCTTCTGATGAACCATAAGGCAAGTTCTTAACTAAAATAACGTGATTGCTTCGTTTCGTCCCATCGGTGTTTCCAGCAGCATATTCTTCCAATGAAACAATATTAACTCCAGCTTTTGCAAGAGCCTTTTTTGTCTCCGCTATCACTTGAGTCTCTCCCAATGCTATACGTACAGCAAGATCATCAGCTTCTCTATCAAGCAGATCACTTTTACTCACACCAAATTTTCTTGCAATATTTTCAACAACCTAAATATTTCGAAGAACAGACTGAGATCATTTTTACATTCAAGAAGAAGTTCAAAATCTGATACAGTATGATGCATACTCAACCTAAAAGCAAAGTAATTAAAGATCCTGAAGTATTTCAGAAATTGATCAGAGAAGTAGTAAGATAGCTTAAAAAAAATTGAACTACCAAATCATCTTACAAGAAGAATAATGTAAAAACTAAAATAACTACAATCTGATCAAATGTAAACAAGATAAACCCAGTTTATTACGGCAAACATCAAAGATCTTTAAAAGTTTCTGTCCATATCCCCTTCCACCCTCACCCCCAAACAAAAGAAAAAACAAAGCATCCACCTGAAAGCATCCTATCGGACAGAAAAAACAAAGCATCCTATCAGACAGAAAGTATCAAACTAGAATTTTTTTCAGATACCAATCTTGTTATGTCAGACCAATTACCGCTAATTTGTACAATGTTTGGTTGGGCTAGGGGATATTTAATCTCCACAAAAAAATCCTCATCAAGTCGAATGTTTGGTTGTTAGAATGTTTGGTTGTTAGTTAAATGTTTTCCTAAAAAGATGTGTTTCATGTTACAAGTTACAAGAACACCGAAAAATCAAGGAGCATCCTGACTAATATGTAGACATGCAGAAGCACAATAAAATCACCAGTTGATCTTACTCTTTCTAGCAAACAGAAAAAAGATGGATATAAACTTATAATATTTGACAGTATACATACAGTGTCTGGCCGCATAAACAGAGTATTCCAAGATTGTGTATTTCCACTAGCTTCAGATGCCTTCTTTTCCTCTTGTCTCTTCTGCTTAAATGTGTTTGATGATTGCTTGGTATTAGCAATTGTCCTACAGATTAATAGATGACCAATCTTATACAGCATGGTAGATCCCATATTAACAAGAAAAAAAAGAGAGCTTCTCTCACATAAATGTAATAAGCAAATGGTCTCAATGGATATGAACATTAAAGTGAGTAGGAGAAAACCACTTACTCTGCCTTCTCTGGAGAAATTTTCTGCTTCGCTGGCATAACATGTAGTAATCGTCCTTGAAAGATTGAACTGTCCAGCTCTGCTAATGCCCTGGAAGAAACAATAAATGAACAACAGCACTGTGAACAAGCAAAATAGACATTTATATATATATATATATATATATATATAGAGAGAGAGAGAGAGAGACACACACACACACACACACATAATGCATAGAACTCATGTATATCAGTGTGCTTCTGGCAGGTTAAAGTGCAGTAGCTTAGAATTTGGATATGTTGATTGACAGGTACCTAGCAGCAGATTCTGGTAATGGATAGAGAACATATGCAATTCCTTTGGACCGCTTTGTATCTTTGTCAACAACAATATGAACCTGTGAGACATTGCCAAATGCTCTAAAGTGTTCTTCCAGCTCCTCTTCCCTGAATCATAAACCATCAGTTTAACAAGAACATGTATTAGGTTCATTAAAGTCATAAAACAGTAAAACATATTGAGTTGACTAAAGCGCCCAAAAAAAGAAAAAAGCAGAACGAAGATGTATTACGTAGTGGTGTATGGAAGATTACGAACAAATAATCGTCCGCTCTCCAGATCTTCTTCTTTTTCGTCCTTAACACTTGATGAAGGGTCAACAAGCTCAAGCGCTGCCTCATTGTTAGATCTGGTGAGACCATCACTCAAAAATTCCTCTGTATCATCAGGTTCAAGGATATTACCAGCATTTGCATCTTCACTGCTCTTGTCACTTTCATTATCACTACCATCGTCTTCACTACTTTCTGAATCAGACCAATCTTTCCTCACTCTACTTTTGAAATAATCCGTATCGGTCATAACTTCATCATTACGGGAGCTGCTAGGTTTCTCAGATTTTTCACTATCTGACAGAGATTTCTTTTTTTTAATAACCTCGTCCAACTCAGAGTCATCAGTATCCACTTTTTCCTGGCTAGTTTCTTTTTTCAGGTATTGCTTATCACCGTCCTTTTTACTTCGGGCAAGAGACGGAGCTGTTAATGCATCATTTGCCCACAACTTTGACTTACTCCGAGGCTGCATAACTTCAAGGAACTCTTGAAGCTGAGGATCGTCATCCTTACTCTCCTGTTTACTATTCTTTTTGTCGCCTTTTAAACCTGCAGACTTGGAACTTTTGTTTACTTTTGCATTCTCATCTTCATTTGTCAATATCTCTTGTTTCTTCAAAGTGTGCCTGCTCCATGGACGAGGGATATTTGGATCCCCAATTTTCCTAGCAATCTGGCTATATGAAAATGAATTTCATGTGTCATTCAAGCACATCACCAATAAATGGCTACTCTCTTATAGAAAAATAATTATCACAACCTAACAAAGTAAATATTCCTAAGCTTATTAGGAGGTTTTCACTAGTTACTCGGAAATTTTTATAAAGGTGCCATTTTTTTTGTTCCTATTGTCTCACTGTGCTTTACTTGGCACAGAGTTTAAGAAAGAAAGACTTTTGGAATTCCTGGTCTAACACAAACAATGACAGTGTGGCTATAAATAGGGAAAATTAAAATAAATGTAAAAAGTGAAATTAATTCTAAACATACAAAGAAGACGTTCTACTCATTCAGAAAAATGGAATATGGAGAGAGATGCATTTTCTTCTTTCGCAAAGTCTGTATGATAACTGAGGCAGAAAAGACATACCTCACAAATAATGCGACTACTATCCATGAAAGACTTGTCAAAATACTTGATAGCTTCCTCAGCCTCTTGCTCAGTTCGAAATCCTACAAATCCAAACTGCCTACTCTTCCCATCTCTGTTTATCATGACAATCATTCGATGTCAAATATATTTCAAAGTAGTAATAAACATATCCCCAATAGTAATAAAAATATCCCCAAAATATCAATACTACCAAATAGCAACTCGTATATACCATTCAAAATATCAATTGTTGTCTGAACACTGACAACAACTGAAACACATTAATGTTACTATACATCAACAGCAAGTTCTTTACTAACTATGATTTGCTATATGAATGGTCTATGGTTGATTACTCCATTTTGACCCGTTCAGTCCAACAAATTACGGACTCAGGCATAGAGTTTGTCTACAGCTCACATTACTTTTACAAAGAAAATTAGGAAGAACAAAAAGGAGGAGAGAAACTTAACGAAGTACGCATGAGCTTGGCATCAGTGACTTCCCCTTTCTGAGAGAAAAATTCTCTGAGACGGTCCTCGGCAACATACTTTGGCAAATTCTTCACACACAGACGGGACCTTCAATACAAAATAAAACATTATAAACATTTAATACTATCCAAGAACACCAACCCCCACAAAAAAAAATCAACTCTTCGTAATCCAAATCAAACAGAAACTCAAACTTCAGTTGTGGGTATTCTTAAAATCAAAGTTAAACCACATCGATCAATAATTCCTACAACCCCACCGAGAAAAATTACCAAATCTTGGCGTTCCAAAACAAACAGACAGCATAAACATTAATTCTTAAAACCTGAGCAAGAACTTTCAAGTTATAAAAAGAAGGATATCCTAAACAAAAATCATCAAGAAGATGCACGAACTTTCAAGTCTTTGCAATTACAAATCAACCAGAGGTTCAAGAACTCAATTCTTGGTATTCTTTACATTCAAATTTAATTTCTATTTTAGAAAGGCAACATTCTTACATTGTTTTGTTGCCAAAATTCAGCGTAAAACAGCGTATGGTTTTGCTTCAACTAAGCTAAGAGAGATGAAAGACTGCGTTGGCTGTAGGGGTTTAAGCGATAGTATGGTATGGAAAACGGATCCGGGTCGGCGTGGAAAGTAGGGTTCGGTAATGAGAGGAAATCTTCTATAATTTGGGAAAATAAATTTTGCTCTATTTTATAGGAGTAAAAAGTACATAAGTACCGAAAAATATTTTTTAAATAAGAATTAACCCAAATAATTTGGGTAATTTTCTAATGAGACATTATTTACATTATATCACAATTCATTTTTCAAAAGATTTATTTTACCCTACAAAATACAAATTATCAATATTTCTCTATTACTATATCCACTATTATATAGTAAGAGGGAAAAAGTAAGAATATTGGATAGTTTAGTTATTTTAAATTTATTATAGTTGTTTGCAAATTAGGGCTTTTAAAATATATATAGTATTTAAATAATATTTTTGAAATATCATAAAAATAATTGACAACAAATTATAAATTAAAACATATGAAATAATATAAATATTGGGCTCGGACAAGTCAATTCATATAGTGCGAAACTAAAATCTTAGCTATGAAATAGATATTATTTAAATTCTTAGGTATAGCCTATATAGATAGATATTATTTACAAATTATTGAAAATTACACTTTAAATTGATTTTAAATTATGTTAAAAGAATATTTTATTAATTTTATTTAACATATTTGTTTTTGTAGAATTTTCAATGTTAAATTTTCTAATAAGGCATAATACGAATGTATTCACACTATTCTTAGTTGTCTATAAATAGAAGAATTTTTTGCCATTTTTATGTGTAGATGTTTTTTTGCTCTAGGATAGTCGAATTCAACTACATTAATTAAACTAATTATGAAGTTTGTTTCATTCCTCAAAGTTTTATTCTTCCTATTTTATGGAGCTTAGTCTTTACTTTATGCCATAGTCATTCATGTAAATATGAGAATTTCTTTTTGCTACTTTGGTCACTTATTCTAAAACTCTGTTAAATTTCAGCAAACACTAATGAAAATTGATCTTCCTTTTTATCTCTTTCTACAGGTTTTTTCGTATAAACAAATAAAATGGTTTTTTGATTGCAATGATATATAAGGACTCTTGCATATTTCATTCCACAACTCTTAACGTTGTTGAAATGGTCAAATTTATTACATTTGGTCTTTTAGTAAATAATTTTTTTTGTTGGCCACTATTATTTGTTTGTTTTGTCATTGGACAGTAGAATTCAAATAAATTATTTAAATATCTCATGAAAGGTTTTTCTGTAAGTCATAATGATTCGAGTATTTGTCGCTTTTTTTATTTGTTATTTGGTGATTTTTTAACTATGTTAAAAATTTAAATAAGGATGGTTGAAAATTTATCTTTTCTACTGTACCTTTCTACAAGTTTTTTTATAAATATTTTGGGAAATTACCTGTGGGCTATACTATATTTGACAGCACACAACAATATATATATGATAACTGACACAGAACCAATGATGAAGTTTGATAAAAGAACCAAACGGAGTATTGTATTGCTTGCCACAATTAACGTATCATTTTGATTGTTTTTCTTAGGTACGAAAAATTCGTGTATCATTGCACTTTTCCTAAAATATTAGTATAGATACAATTAGTCCATTTTTTTGTTGCAAGTTAAATAATTTGTCATATTTCTCTGTATCTTCTTTTTGGGCGTGATAAGAGTTCAAGTTTTTCTTGAAACAAACAAATGTCCAAAATACACTATAACAAATATAACTTTTATCAACAAATAATTATGCACATTAACGAAGAGTGCTAGAGTCTTCACCGACATTAATTAATGTCATTAGATTCAATGCTGCTATAATCTTGAGGAATATTTATAGAGAGCACCAATTGCCTCTGAAATGCATATTTACCGATAATTAAACTATTAATTGTTATTAAATATCATTTTATTATAGTCATAGCTCTTTATTTTGATAAAGTTTTATGTTTTTTTTTTTAATAATAAGTAACAACTCTTTCTTTTGAATTATTTCAATTAAATTTGTGAATTGTAAACTTGTATACAACTTGATAGACAAGCAACATTTATTTTGATAAAGTTTTCTTCTTGATTGCTAGGAAAGCAAGGTTGTGAGTTCAAATGCTCACAAAATTATGCTGGGAGATTTTAATATGTTATGTATCGAAATTTTGGTTTAAATTATCCAGCTGTGAACCGTTCCATTCAAGAGGCCACCTACTTCATGGTTGATATTTGGATTAATACTTTCTAACTGCATACTAAAATCATAAAAATAACTATGGTTCAATTTAAAAAAAGTTGAGGTCGGTGATATGAAACATAATCAATATTAATGACTACTCTGAGACAAGAAGGAAAAACATGTATGCCATAATCAATTTTAGACTCATTTTTAAACATATACATGATACGTCATACTATAATAAAAATAAATTGATGGAGGTTGATAAGAAATGAGCTGAAGATCTTCCATTTGAGTTTAGTTTATTATGTTCTTGTATGGATGTAATGTTCCATTTTACGTGGGAGTGTTGTTGTTCGAGACTTTTTGGTCTCTTCTTTATTGTATGATGTTTTTTTATAACTATTTGAAATTTTAAAAAAAATCATTATTTCCGACCAATTATATCTATGGAGATTTTCTTAAACATCTTTTTTATACTCGAAATAATTAAAAAAAGAATATAGAACTTTATGATTTTGGAGGAACACTTTGCCTTAAAATAAATTGTTCTAAAATAAGAATATTATCGAATGATCATATGTGAGCTTAATAAAATAGTTCAATCCCGTGTGAAGTACGAATAATTTACCTAGTTATATCAATAAATTCTAATAGAGGAAGTCATCCAGATTTAATCTTTTTTTTTATATACTTGAAATTCTCACTGACAAAAATTATGATGAAATAATAAATATTTTTTGATTATTAATTAAAATTTTTAAATTTAAATTCTTTGATTATAGAATTAACTCGCCCTGGTTAGAAAGTGCTACAAATAAAAGGTCAAATTTTCATCAAAATAATCTTTCCACTAGAAACTACTCTCTTCATCTGCTATTGTTTGTCATGGTTTTTATTTTTAGAGTTAAATTTTAAATATTTTGATTAATATATTTAGATGTATTTTTTTATCATATTAATATGCAAAAAGTTGCAATTTATAATATTTCTCATATAATTTTATAATATTTAATTATTTTTTTATAATATCAAATTAATATAATCTAATTTAACTTTAAAATTAATTAAATTAACTTGTATTTATATGACCTTCGCACCATTAATGGCTGCTTTATAATCATGAGATCGATTCAAAGACTGCGTTTCCTTTATTCACCATCTCTTCTCTCTCGTTTCACTGCTAATTCTTTGCCTTTCACATCATCTTATTCTTCTTCTTCTCCTCATGCCCAAATAGAACCCACAACAAGCATAACTGCAGCAACTTTTCTAACCCAAGAAGAGCTTACACAAATCAATCTACTAATCCCACGTTTGTGCTCTTCAAATCACCTCAAAGAAGCTGCTAATCTCATCACAACAGCATTTCTCACAAACCCATCTTTAGAATCAATCTCTGTTTCCATTTTCATTCACAGACTCTCTCTTGAACCTGACCTTACACAACCCATGTACTTCCTCAATCGCCTCAAGTACACCCCAAAGGCTCAATCTTTTCTATTACCCATTTGTAAAATGTTGGTTTCTTTGTATTTTAGGAACAGGGAGGCTAAGAAAGGTTTAAAGATTTTTCATTGGGTGTCCAGGCCTGATTTCCCTTGTCCTGTAGATTATGGATTGTGTGCTATTTTGGTGAACGGGTTTTGCAAGAATGATATGGTTGTGGAGGGGTTGAAGGTTTTGAGGATGATGGTAGTTGGGAATTTGAAGGTTTGGGGTGAGGTTAGGATGTGGGTGTATAGAAGTCTTCTGAGGGAGGCCAGGATTAAGGAGGCTCAAGAACTGAATGGAGGTTTGAAGTGTGTTGAAAATGGGGACAAGGGAAATGAGGAAGTGGTTGCTTTATTGGATAGTATAATCTCAAATTGGATTGAATAGAGAGTTTTTAAGGTAAATTATTTAGCTAATGACTGATATTTGTGGCTAATGCTATGTAGTGTTATTACTTGTGCTACTTTCTTCTTGTTGGAGAAGACTAAAATGAACTGAAAAATGGGCAATTTTACAGCATTTGCATGAATTATTGTGATTGCACTTCTGAATTACAAGCTTCACTCAAGTTGGTAGTGTCAATTTGTCTTCGTAGACTTTGCATTCTTGAATTATCAGTTAAGTTTGTGCAGATATCCTTTGCTTTATTGTGGAGATTATCAACTCATAATGTGATAAACTATTGTTTTTTGCTTCGATGCCCATTCTCAGTAGTTTTTACTGATATTCATACAGTTCTTGCATAATACTCTACATACCTTTGTTAATACTTCTGTGCCTATTGTGGTGTGGATAGTTGTGTTATACTTATTTGCTCCTCTATTTTGTGCAATTTCAATTTCTCTATCATCAGAGGCTTAATCTTTATAAAATGCTTTATTAGAATGTGTATTTGCACCTAACTGGCTATAAGGCTTAATCTGTTACTTTTGGACCGTACGTGTCTGTTTGATTTACCATTAAGCTTCAAATGTGTTACGTACCTTCAGTATCCTGTCCACTCACTGTATTTGTGTATTTCTTAGTTCTGTTGTTAATTAGATGCACTTATAAGTGCTTGTGAGGTTGTAAACAAGTTAGTTCCAGAAGAACCTGTCTCTCTGACCACCATTGCATGGTTGGTGGCTGGGACCTGGTGGTGTAAGTGATGCTAAAATTGTTTTAAGCAGCAAGACAAGATAGCAGAAATATGCTGCAAAAGTCTTCATATATTTTCTCTAAATGTTTGAGTAGTAGTAACTTCTCTAATCCGAAGATCAAGATAATGGAACAAGATTTTGAATCTTGTGGATAAGGGGCAACACTTAGAGATGGGGGTTAATACAGAAGTATGCATAGGTGGTTTGAAAATATGTATAGGAACCAGTAGAAGAGTATGCTTATTATGAATCCTTGCTCGTTGTACACAAAGCTTGGAATTTGATAAGACTTGTGTCTTTTATATAGCCTTCTCTTAGTTTCTGTGCATATTTGTGTTCTTAAACGTTTGCACATTAAGCAAAAGACGGACTGGACATTCTCTGGTTTTAAGTTGAATTAGTTGTACAAAAAAGCTTTTTGGATAACTAGCTTCACTTTATGTAATTCAATGTTTGGAGAGATGTGCATTTCTGATGCAGGCTTAAGTTCCTTGTGTCTTTAGCTCCTTCATTTCACACTGAATTGAGACTTCAGTGGTTGTTTTTGTCATCTAGCCAC
Source organism: Solanum peruvianum (assembly GCA_027705065.1). Lineage (NCBI taxonomy): Eukaryota > Viridiplantae > Streptophyta > Magnoliopsida > Solanales > Solanaceae > Solanum > Solanum peruvianum. The sequence continues at coordinate 45,100,980 of JAKWJD010001756.1, read as the reverse complement.
ATGGGACCTATCTATGTCGAAGTTGTCACTGGTACCTCTTTGATGTGTGTTAAAGCTGGTTTCTGACCTTTTTTTTTCTTTCTATTTTGCATGGACAAAATCACAAGATCGATATTTTATCAGTTTCTTGATCATGGAGCTGTGACTCAATGGACATCACCTAGCTTATGTTAACCTTCGGTTTCTGTTATAGTTTTAAGAACTTTGAGATGTGGTTAATGCACTTGTATTTGTTGCTTACTTGAATTTCCTTTTGCTTGTGGTAGATTTTGCGTAAAATGTGGCAGGAGGGCTACTTGTTTTTGTGTGAAGCTACGTGATTTATGAGTCAATTTAGTTCTGAAAGCACTGGTGCCTTTGTTGTTATAGGACCTCTAATTCCTTTTGATGTTTTTCTCTTCCTTTTGTACAGATATTGTCTTTGGAGGATGTGGCCTAGTTGATGAAGTTGGAGTAAACTCCATGGAAGACTAAGGTTCAAATCTTAAATGGAGGCAACACATCTCTTCCTTCTGCCTAAACCCTGGTGGTAAAGTTATCCGATACCAACAGTACTGAAAGGATACAGGTACCTAGTGGAATAGTCAAGGTGCATACGACCTACTCATGCACAGTAAGAAGAGAGCAATAAGCATCTCAAGACGAGATCTCCATAGTGTCAATCACTTTAAGTTTGTGATATCTTGTTTCTCTTTGGGGTTCAGGAAGTGCTGCCAACAATGCTATGACACATTATTAATCAGTCTTGGGACATGAACGTCCTAATTCAGTCATATGCATAGCTGGAGATGAGAGTTACTTTATTGTAATGTTAACTAAGATTGTATCCAGTACATGGTGCTGTTGTTGGCCTTCATTTGTGGCCGTTCGATTAAATTAGTTGACAGGTTGAAGGTCTTTACTATGTATAACAAAACATCCAAATGTTTTTCCTGGCACCTTACGTGGCTTTCTAGTTGCTAATCTCATGTCATATGGTTATAATTTTGTATATGATAGTATCATATGACAGGTGCAAATGGTCAAAATTCAGATAATGGTCCTATGCATGTTGTCCAACATTCATATATTTGTCAATCAACTAAATTTTGGTCCCAAATTAGTTGTATCAATCCTTTGATTTTTTCAGATGATTTATCGACTATGCTTTGATTCGAACAATACTTAACTAGATTTAAGTAAAATTTTATTCGTAAATTTAAGCCTATTAGAACTCTTTATTATCCGTTCATAGGATTTCATGATAGTATTGCAAGGGAATTCACATCTAGTTTATGCCATAAAGTTTAAGGAATAAATTATGAATATACTTATAAAAATGTAATATAAAGTAACGTTTGATTTAAAATTTATGATTTTATTATAGTTATTTCGACGTCATTGATCCCTCTTACCGCTAACATTGATAATTTTTACACAGTGAAAACAAAGTCAGACACATTTTTAAATATTTATTTTGCTAAATTTCTTTATCACACCGTTTCCATAAAGATAAAAGAATATATATATATATATATACATATATATATATATATAATATATATATATATAATTAATTAAGTAGCAGAATTGTGGAATAAAATAGGGAAAAAAATCAAAAAATTTAAACCCAGGAAAAACCCCTCCCTCACTGACAGTAGAGTGGATAACGTTTCAAGAACCCAAATTCCATCGATGAAATAACTGTGTATGAATCTTCTTTTACTGAAATTCCACTAAATTGTGTAGCTCACTCTCAAGAATGGTTTCTTCCACCATTCTAATTCAGCAACCGACGAACTTCTTCCACCAGCCAGAGCTTCACCATCAGGTTAGGCCTTCGACCCCACAAAACCAAATCATTCAAGAATGAATCTTTTTGCTTTTTGATTTTCTGGGTGTTTGATTTTTTAATAATTGAACCAGCTATGGAGAGGTCTGCAACATGGATGTGTTGCATCATTGCAGAAACAACCTATTTTGGTATGTAATAGTAACAAGAGAAACAGACCTTTGAGAGTTTCTTCAAGTGCTAATGGTGCTGTTACTTCTTCCACTTTGGAGGCCTATGATTCTTCTCCGTCTCCTTCTGCATTTCCTCTTTTTACACCCCCTTCTCAACCCCAAGATACTCCCGCTTCTCAGGTATTTTCTACTTGCCCCTTCTGTTTCATGTTCTTGAAGTTCAAGTTTAGTTTAATCACATCTTGTTACTTTCTGTGTGATAAGTGCTGTTTTCTTTTGGTAAGCTCACTGTTTAAGCGGTCACTTATGCAATATGCAACACTTTTATGTACTCTTTTTTGTAGTTAGAGTTTTGGCACTGCATACCTTTTACTCTTCAGTCATGGTTTCTTTTACTTTAATAGAATGCCAAACAAACAATGGACAACAATAAGCACTAGTCTCTAAATAAATTGAAGGAAGTGACAGCCAGGCAGTTGATGTTTGGAAAAGATAGGAGTTACACTTTGAAGATCGATGGAATTGTACTTATGAATTGGTTTTGTTCCTCATTCAGATTTTCTTCACAAATTACTTGGTTCTAGGTCAGGTCCCATATAAATTTTTGGTGATTACTGTGTTAGAAATACAAAATGTTCTACATCAGGTATAGGGGAATCATATACCTAAAGCATTCTCTACTACTCCCTCACTGCATAAATTTTTCTTTAATATGTCGGAATTTCTTACCAATAAGTACGTCCGTTCTCACACGTGTGAGTCTGTATTGGTTTCGGATATATAGAACACCTAACATCTGGTGTTTAGGGGCATCCAAAGGTTATGAAGATTTTGAGCTACTCCCCAATTACATTAAGATTTTCAGTTAGATGCTCATGTTCGTTCTCACATTCTCATGCATAGATATCCCATTTCTATTGTTACATAGTCAAACTAATGGTTGAGATCCCTCTACTTTCTCGGTCTTACATCCTTTGAGAAGCTGATGAACATATATTTTCCTATTTGATTATTTCAAATTATCCTTATTTTCTCCTGTTCTAATTGTTGATGATGGTGGTATAACATTTTCATGTGAACAGTTGGAACTGGCAGATCCTGATTTCTACAAAATAGGTTATGTTAGAAGTTTTCGAGCCTACGGGATTGAATTCAGGGAGGGACCAGATGGGTATGGAGTGTTTGCTTCCAAAGACGTGGAACCTCTCCGTCGAGCTAGGGTGAGCACTACCTTACAACATGTTTGTATGTACAATGTTTTCCTCCTCCTGATGAAATGTTTAACTATATCAATTACCGTCGGAAGCAGTGTCAAATTTAGTGCTCCATCAATGTTTTACTTACCAAAAGCTGGACTTCGTCCCATCAATTCCACCATGAAATTGGTGGGGGTAGGAAAAAAGGACATGGGAGAATTGTAATACCTTTAAACTACCTTCCTTCTTTCTGGGATGAGTATCTTTAGTTGATTTCTCTCATTTGCTTTTTAACCTTGATAAGTTATATGTGCAGTGGCTAGGCACTACTAATTCTTCTCCTGCTGTGGTGTATTTTATCATGTCCTACATAGTTTTGACTGTCTAATTCATTTGGCATTAGCTTGACTGTTTGATTGCTCTTTTCGCACTGATTATCTTCACCCTTTTCGTTATCACTAAAATTCAGTGAATCATGAGGTTTTGTTTGTAATGCAGGTAATAATGGAAATTCCTTTAGAACTTATGTTAACCATAAGCAAAAAGCTTCCTTGGATGTTTTTTCCAGATATTATACCTGTAGGACATCCAGTATTCGACATTATCAATTCAACCAATCCTGAGGTAAAAGGATGCATTTTCCTTTTAAATATTTTAATTTTCCTACTAAATATTTTCTAATGTAACACATGGGAGAATATTTATCCACATTTTCTTTGATTGGATAAAAAATAAAAATTAGACGTCTTACCTTTTCCCTAATGGTACACATGAGAGGATTTGTTTTTATGCTCTAAATTTTTTCATTTTCTGTTTGGTTTTCTAAGATTTCTTGTGACTTTTTTTAACATTGATTACCTTCTTATGGCAGACAGATTCGGACTTGAGGTTGGCGTGCCTTCTTTTATATGCTTTTGATTGCAAGGACAACTTTTGGCAGCTCTACGGAGACTTCTTGCCTAGTGCTGATGAATGCACTAGCTTTCTTCTAGCTACCGAGGTCTGGATATGAGTATCATCCAAATTTCAGTGCATTCAATTAATGTAATATTTTGTGGAAGATTCTATAGAAAATGCTATGCATTCACAAAATTATTCTTCACTTTGTTATGGTGTTCTGCAGAGGTTCAAGTTTGAGTAACTCGAAATGTGAATTAGAAAAGCTTTTGTGATATTCACACTGTTATGTGACCTTTGCTATTAGTGGGTTCTAATTTAACACAAGAGTTTCTTCGACTGAATCTTGTTTTTTTCCATGACTGTTGAAGCTCTCTTCTGTACCTAAAGTCTATTTTGGAGTTACCATTTTGGTTTTCAATTTGAAAATTAATATGTGGTTGAAGCTTCTTCATTTCTGTGCTTTGCATTTTCGTTAGTCAGCTGGGCTGGTCTTGATCAGAAAGCTTAGTTGCAAACTGAAAAATGGAATGGCTGCATTTGGCATATTCATGGTGGATTAATTTCTAGAATTTCAGTGCTAGAGTTATAAATAAATACTTGTTTTGTGTTCCTGTTGCTCTTCTTAATGCTTTCTGTGATGTAGGAGGATCTTTTGGAGTTGCAAGACGAGAAGCTTGCTTCTACCATGAGAGAACAGCAAAATCGAGCACTTGAGTTTTGGGAGAAAAACTGGGTACAGACAATCTTGTTCAATCTCTTTCCCCTAAATTCCTGCTCACTAACATTGGCCTTTGACTTTCTTTATTTGTTTAGCATTCTGCAGTTCCTCTCAAAATTAAGCGTCTTGCTCAGGATCCTGAGAGATTTATTTGGGCAATGAGTATAGCACAATCTCGATGCATCAACATGCAAACAAGAATTGGTTCACTGGTTCAAGATGCAAATATGTTGGTACCTTATGCTGGTGAGCTTCTTTATTGTATTTCTGTCCAAAATTTCAATGGTGAAATCGGGGACTTTAATTAGTTTATTCACACAATGCAGCACCCTATTTTTAACAGATTGAACTTGGCTGAGATATTTTAAGTTAGTCTGAATGGCATCCTTTATTTAATTATTGGTTAGATTGGTCTTGAAGTGATGCTCATGTGTACTTTGAGATGTTAAGTGGATAAAAAAGAGCAGATCCATGACTGCAGTAACAAGTTAGTCAGTGAAAAATATGTTCAGTGTTCAGTTTACTGAAATCATGCCAATGAGAATATTGTGTATTCAATTTTTTCCATTTTTTAAAAATAGCTGTGCATTCTCCCTCTGCAGTCTGCATTATGAAACTCGACACAGTTACTATTACAGGTGGAAAATATTTGTCCACCCTAATGATATTTAATACTACTTTCATCACATTTTGTTAAGAAATATATGGTTCATAGAGGGTTTTCTTTAGTCTAATATATACTGTTTATTCTAAGAATTGTAATTATTTATATCTGATGTTAGACAGAGTTTATCAAGTAGTCAACCATTGTAAAACTAACCAGGTCATATTTTATGGGACAGAAGGAGTACCTTACAGAAGGGTAAAATCTGTTTTCCATAGTTCCCACAAAATTGTTCTATCAAAGAAAACATATCCCCTCAAAAATAAAATATTATATCAGCTTTTGAATTTCTCTCTACCCAAAACATCAGATTTTTGCCCATCCCTCCCTTGGTTTCAGCCTTGTGTGTGTATCTATGTGTCTCATATTAGAAGAGGCAAAATTAAACATTCTCAAATACTAGTCCTGGCAAAATTAAACATTCTCAAAATTAAACACTTCCCTCTGCATTTCTATCTTCCATTTGTTTCCTTGGTTCAAATTCATCATTTTGCTTTAGAGAATAGCTTAATATCAAGATGGAGGTGCAATGACTTCTTATTTCTTGAGATAAGGAAGGTTTTATTGTTTGGCCGAACAAGTTTCATGAAAATACAAAATGGAAATGTAAAAAGTTGGAATTTCTTTTCCTTCTCCTTCTCCTTCAAAAAAGAAGAAAAAATTTGGAACTTTTCTGGATAATTTCTTGAAAACGAGGAGCATTGCAAAATACTGAAGGATGCTGATAACCGGAAGACAATGGTAATTATGAGAGAAAAATTGGTGACTTTGAATATATATTAACAGTTCCTTTGACTTGACATGATGAGAATTATCTGTTAATGGTTTTGCTATTTTTCTTCTTTTTCCATTAATTGCTAGCGAAGGCCTCAATAACTGTTATTCTCATTGCATCTGTGTCTTTCTAGTCCTAAAGTTTGATGTTGACTGGCGATGTAGTTGTGCGCATTATGATTTCTTTTGTAATTCACATATTTTGAAACTTCCACAAAAGTAATCGATGTATTAAAGTCTATGTTAGCTCTATTAATGCCAGTCAACTTTGTAGAGAAGTTCAGGAAACCTGAAAGCATTTGAACTAGTATTACAGAACACAACAACAAGAACTAATACTATGCCTTACCAAGCGTATTATTGTGACCTGTGTTTAAGAAAAAAAACTTAAAGACTTATTAGATAGGGATTCTTCATAATTTCAAGGCAGACTTGCTTGCAATTATCTGTAGCATTTTTAACCAAACTTTGTTTGTGAGGAAGTCCTAACATGTAACTCATCTCATTCTCCAGACATGATGAATCATTCTTTTCAGCCAAATTGCTTTTTCCATTGGCGCTTCAAGGACCGCATGCTGGAGGTGATGATAAATGCAGGACAAAGAATTAGAAAAGGAGATGAGGTAAATCCTTTTAGCTTTCTAGATCTACTGGAGGCTTCATTTGAACTGTGATGTGTGCGCATTAGTCGGAACATCTTATCACATAGGGAATATAACTAGCTTTGTCAGTGAGTCGGCTTATTTTGGATAATTCATCTGGAGAAGATGGCATGTTGCTTAGTAGGAGAAGATACATGACTCGTATGTTAATTTCTGCCCGGAAGCGGCGGAAGGCATGTCTTACATTCAGTGTGCAGAAAAAATTGTACTCCATTTTCTTGTTGAAAATAGGTCGTATATGATATCTAGGGCTATCTTATTTTTAAGAATGCATTTCTTACATCAGAGTCTTGCTTATTCTAGGCCCAAAAAGACATTTTCAACATCAAAATCTTGCATAATTAAGGATGACCTCGTTTGATGCCATTGACTTTGTCCCCTACTCCTCAGCGTGCAAGGTCTTGCCTTCCACTACAAGGAAAAAAATAAGCTAAATGAAAAGTAGAGTTTAAAATGAAAGAAGAAATAGCATGCAGTATTGCGTGACATACTTTAACTAATGTGCATCTGCCCTTGGTGGTGCTTCTGTCGTCTTCAAATCTTGGGTCTGTGGCTGATCCAACTATATGTGGCCCTGCTTGTCTTTGTTGCTATTGTATAATCTTGATAATATGGCTTAACATGACCTTTATGAATTCTTGTAGATGACTGTTAATTACATGGCTGGACAGAAGAATGACTTATTTATGCAGAGATATGGTTTCTCATCGCCTGTGGTAATGCAGTTATTTTTTACTCTTCCCAGAAAACAGAAGTTGTGTCGCTACTTTTTCTGCTGAAAAGTATGAAATTCCAACTCGAAGGTCCTAGTACTACTTATTTTGTGTAGTAACATTCATTGCTGTAGTCATATTTAAAAGACTGGCAAGAAATCACTGTAAATGGACATTCAATGTCTACTATCAAGCCTGACAAGTGTAGATGAATTTTGAAGATGAGATAAACCTAAAAGTGAAAGGGAAAAGGGTTAGAGTGAGGAAAAAATTCTTCCAGTTATTGTCCTTGTCTTGGGTTATTGAGAATAGATTAATTTGGGCATTTAATCATAGAATTTTGAGTGGGGCTTGAGTTTAATTAATTGTTCAATGATGCTCCATATAGTACAAAGAATTTGATATTTGTACTGAATCAGAGGAAGAAGAGAAAGACGGTGCAACATATATTCTTTGTTTACAAATTATTCTAATGAAGCTTATGATTTGATTAGTTGTCAGGGCAATCTATCTCTATGACATGGAAATGAATTTAAGTATATGATTGTTGATTTCGTTGAACTTTTGCTTTGAGTATGAGATGTCTCTCTCTTTTCTATTTTTTCTTCTTTTTCTATTGACACTTACTATAATATATATCCTCGATATTGTAGAATCCATGGGATGTCATTCATTTCACTGGAGATGCCAAAATTCATCTAGACACCTTTTTATCGGTCTTTAACATATCTGGCCTCCCTGGAGAATATTACCACAACAGTATGGGTCTTAAAGAATGTTTTTGATATACTAGAGCTCCTTCACTGATCTAGGTTTGCAATTAATGTTTAGAATCCTTGTTTAAAACTTGAAGCAGGTAAGCTATCAAATGATGGAGACAGATTCATCGATGGAGCAATAATAGCAGCCGCAAGAACGTTGCCCACTTGGTCAGATGGAGATCTCCCTCCAATTCCAAGTCTAGAGAGGAAAGCAGTGAAAGAGCTGCAAGAAGAATGCCACCAGATGCTTGCAGAATTTCCCACAACTTCTGACGAAGACCAGAAAATCCTAGGTAAGCCTGGATTGTATACTTTTATCTAATGATGCATGTTGAAGAAGAAATACAACTCCATCTTCTATGCGCTATGGTTGTCACCTGTATTTCATGCTAAAAAACAATGTGGATTCATGTATATTGAATTCAGAATCCATCAATCCTAGTACTGACTAACATCATAAGTTTTGGCTTTTGCCACGAATTACAAAGCTTGTAGGCGTCATGCTACACATGGGCTGACACTGTTTACCACTTTTTGTTGATTTCATCGGTTGACTTTGTAACATATTTCATTATTCACGTCATAATGCTGTCCAACAATGTATTCGTTTTCCTGGTTTCTGTGAACAGATTCGATGCCTGAATGCAGGAGAACATTCGAAGCAGCAATAAAGTACGTAATGTATGAAGTATTATTCGTCATTGCATGCAGAGATCATCTTATCTTTGCTTCAATGTGAATGCAGATCTTATTTACATAATGCTTTCGTTTGGCAGGTATAGATTACATCGGAAATTACTGATAGAGAAGGTTATACAGGCCTTGGACATTTACCAAGACAGGATTCTGTTCTAAACATGAATAACAGCAGGAGTTGAAGCAATCTTTACCAGAAATCATGTAGCCATAGCAGACGGCGTCAAGAATATGGTTCCATTGCAGCTATCCAGAAAGCTTTATCTATCACAATAGCTTTTGCAACATTTTTAGGGCTTTTGTTGGGGGTGGTTGTAGGAAGTAGCTAGTAATGGTGTATAGGTGGAAAATGACTTATACCATTCATTAGTTTTGGAAAGATATGAAGTGAAGAAAAATGAGAAGTTCTCTATAAAAATCATGATGAAAATGAAGGATATAGCTTTGGTGGATATGTTTGATGACAAGTAGAAGGGCTCTTTTGCATGAATGAAATATATGAATTCTTTTAACCAAATCCACTCTATTCTACTTTATTTTCATGCAAAATAATTGTTTTGTAGGCAATATATTTACCAAACAGTAACTATGCTTCAATCCTAAATAAGTCGAGATCCGATATATCTTCACTGTGTTTTTCATTTACAGTTCAGCAAATTCATTCACATAACATTATTAAAATGAGGTATAGAGATGTTGTGCCTTTTTGAATTTAGAAGGTGAGAGTTATTTTTTGTTTTCTCAAAAAAATACATTATGAAATCAAGAATCAAATAGAGTATAAAATGAAAATATAGTAAATGGTAAAAGAGTGATAAAAGCTAATAGGAGTCTAATAAAAAAAATTTTAAAAAGATATATGTAATTAAGATGAAGCCTATATGCAGTCTCATTATAAAATGTGGAAACATCAAACAAGGTCTTAAATTTTTTTTTATAAAAAAACTCAATAGTAAAAACAAATTAAGTAATTGAACTAATCCAAAAAATAAGAAATGGATGAACAATATCATCGTTTTAGGACCATTATTAAAGATTGTAAATATTTATTAGAGTAAATAAAAAATATATAATCACATAGGAAGGGACACAAGTAAATATGTAGATTTTTTCGCAAATAAAAGTCATAATTATAATATAGACATACTACTATACTTGTGAGAAAAAGTCACAATATTTTTCACAATATTACTTTCTCGAAAAGAAAATTATTGTATATAGTAATTATTAAGGTTAATATTTTATGGAATTTAAATATATTTTATGGTCAAATATTATTAATTATAAAAACTAAATAACTTTAACATGATATCAAATGAATCGAGTATTACTATAATTAAGTTATTAATATCACAAATTATATAATTACCCTTTTCTTTTCCATTCAAATACAATTTTTTTAAAATATAAACCTTTTGTAGTTGGCAGGTTGAATAAAAAGTAAAATGATAAATCAATTTTATTGAAATTATTAGATTTTAATTAATTCTAATAAGCTTACAAAAATAAGGGAAAAAAAATCATATTTAAAAAAATCGTCGTCCTCATTAGTACAACCTACTGCTAAACCCTCTCATCCTCTTTTCTTGTTTCTTAACCAAAAACCCCTTCACACTTCACAAACTGCCTCCTTCTTCCCCACCCCCCACCCCACCCCACCCCCATAAGGGTCTCTCATTTATGTTGTTTATAATCTTTTTCTTGAAATTAGTTCTAAAGTTCAATAATCAGCAATCAAGAATGCTATTTATGATGTTTTAAATTGTTATTTGAGTTCCAAATTCATGGTTTTTCTCTTTCCATTATCTTGTCTCAAGTTATAGCTTCTTGGGTTTTGAATGGCATTGGTTCAGCAGCTATTGACTACCGCTTCTACTAGCTGCCGCTCTATCATGGTAAGAAATTCCTTTTCTTTGTTCATTTGATTGTTCTCACTTGAACTGACAGTAAATTGATAATGTTGAAAGCTTAGTCTATCAGTGGTAGAATCCAACAATATGTTCACTTTTTTTCTCATTTTTGTTCTTGTTGTTACTGATGGTGTTAAGTATTTCATGCTGTTGTTCTGTAAAGATTTTCATACACTTGTAATTTGGGGAACTCTCATTTAAATCATGCATTTGAAATTGTAATCGAGGGATATAAGTGTATAAGAAAGGTAGAGTGCTTAGAGATTTTAGTTCTTTGGTATCAGGATTCAATTTATGACTAGTTTTTAGTTCTTTGGTATCAGGATTTGATTTATGATTAGTTTTTTCCTTGTAAAAACTAGAGACTTTTAGTTTCTCTTGGTTTGTTGGAAGGTAGAAGTGAGAAGGAAAAGAGAAGAAAGTAAATTTACAGTTTTTCTCTTTTCTTTTGTGCTATTGTCTGTACAAGGGATTGCATAGGGTAGTTATGTCAGTCGTCCTATTTTATTTCGCGTTCCTTGAATTGAACCCTGAAACATAAATGGGGTATGTGAATTCCTTGATTTGAATCCCTTAAACAAAAATGGCAAAGGTGAAAGCAATAGGGAATAGTTTGACTGTTTTGAGATGCATAATTTATTTAACTTCAAAGTCTAAAGCTTTTATTTGTATAAGTTCCAGTTGAGTTAGAGATAAGTAACAGACATAATCCATTTGTATTATTCTTATTATCCATGTCCTGTTAGAGTTGAAGAGAAAAAGTTAGTTTATTCAGTGCTTATGGAGTAAGCTTATGCTATTTTGGTTAGGATCACTCACTATTGTGAACCAAACTTGAGAGAGCTCTTTTTGGAGGTCTCCAGCATGTCCTAAATGCAGAGGAATACAACATTATCAGTTAAAAAACAACAACTTGAGAGAGCTCTTTCTGTTATCTTTGTGCCCTAACTAATGCTAAATTTTAAAGATTTTGTAGCACACCTTGAGGGATCTTTAGACCTTATATTTTTACTCTTTTTTTTTTCTCTACTTTGTGAAGCTCTATGTTTTCTTTAAGATTTATACACATTTTGATAGTTACTAGGCAAATCCAAAGAATGTTTTGTCTCGGTCTTTACAATTGTGATTCATGAAAAGATGATAGAGAACTTGTCTGGAAGTGACCCCTCCCCCTCCTTGTTTTTTTAAACCTTGTGTGAATTCCTTGTGGCAATATCCACCTCATTGACTGTACCAATTTTTTTTTTTTGGTTAAGTTGCAGAACAGGACACTACATAATTATCAGGCAAATTGCTTGCAATGCTCAACATTCGCAACTGTTGATAGCTTTGAGAAAATGTCCCGTAAAGCCAGGATATGTTGTGGGATTAGAGCCAGGCAACCAAGGAATTTAAGAGTCGTGTCTCAACAGAAAATTCATCCTCTCAGAAGCTACTATACAAATGAGCCAGGATCTTCTTCTGCATTTAGTGTCCTTCAGCTATCGAAGGAGGGATTTCCGAGTACGCCAATGCCTATTATCTTCAGTTTCAGGCCATTCGGAGGAATAGGTTCACGGTCATATAACACAGATGGAAAAATGCATTTTTCCCGTGATGCAAGAGCAATAGCAGATAAAGGCTCCGGTGGAGCAAAAGTTTTTAGTGATGGAAATAAAACATTCTTTAAAAATTTAAAGAATCACTCAGAGCGGTCAAATGAATTGGCTGTTCATAGAAGAAATGCTATGTCGGACAAGGTGACTGAAAAAGGCACTCCAAACTCTAAAGTATCAGCCAGTAAGAATGTTGATCTGGTCATTTCCAAGGACACCCCTGTAAAAACTGATGAGAAGGATGTCAACCTGGACATTTCAGGTATACCTCTTGGCAATAATGGGAAACCAACATCCACGGGGAGCGAGAAAGCAAAGAAGCAGTCAAGAAGCAAAAAGGATAAAAATGTTTCTTCTGCTACAGTAGATCAGCCAAAAGCTTCTAAGACTCGCCGAGCAAAGAAGTCTAGCCCTGCTAAAGATGAGGAATCTCCAGCAGTATCAGAGGTTTGCAATTATTCAATTTCTGGAATCACCATATTTGATTTCTTTTTTCTGCATAATTACCTGCACTAACCTTGCAGTATTCCAGATTAGTTCGCCCGTTCATTCTTCCTCAGTAGGGCCTGCTGATAATGTCTCAATGAAGGTTGACTTGGCCCAAGTGAAAAGAACCTCTCCCAGGAAAAGGAAACCCACCAAGGTGAGCAATTCTGTTGCAGAACTGAATGGGGCAACTGTAGTACCATCTGATAGTAAATTAGTAACAGACAAGAGTTCAGATGTGAGCAGCAAAAGTAAGCCCCCCGGACAAAAAAAATGGCCAAAACTATATCCTCCAACAGCAAAGTCTGTACTGGTGGTCGAGTCTGTCACAAAGGCGAGAGTTATTCAAGGGTACCTCGGTGACATGTTTGAAGTCCTGCCCAGTTATGGTCATGTCAGGGACTTGGCTGCAAGGTCTGGATCTGTCCGACCAGATGATGACTTCAGCATGGTATGGGAGGTCCCTTCTGCTGCCTGGACTCATCTCAAAAGCATAAAGGTTGCGCTAAGTGGGTATGTTATCTGTTGTTCCAACTTCTGATTAACTATATATTAACATGGTTCTAACATGTTGGTGAGGATTAGTAGTGATTATGTGATTTATAGTCTTTTTTTAATTGTTCTACAATTCAATGATCATTATTATGATTGAAAAAGGAAACCATTTTTGCATTTCATAATATTCATTTAACAAATTGACAGTGATACAGAGGATGGAAAGACACACCAGATTTCCTTCTTTTTCCCCCCCATAAAATAGCTGTTTTATAGCTTGAACTGTTTAAAGCGATGTCATGGTCAGTTTCTTATCTGTTTGTCATTGATCCTCAGAGCCCAGAATCTTATTCTTGCATCAGATCCTGATCGTGAAGGAGAGGCTATTTCTTGGCACATTATAGAGATGTTACAGCAACAGGATGCCTTGCGTGATGATATTAATGTAACGAGGGTTGTTTTCAATGAAATTACTGAATCATCCATCAAAGCTTCCCTCCAGTCTCCAAGGGAGATTGACGCAAATTTAGTGCATGCCTATCTTGCAAGGCGTGCTCTTGATTACCTGATTGGGTTCAACATTTCTCCACTTCTGTGGAGGAAATTACCTGGTTGTCAATCTGCTGGTCGGGTTCAGTCTGCTGCCCTATCACTTATATGTGACAGAGAAATGGAAATTGATGGATTCAAACCACAGGAGTATTGGACAGTCCTGGTTGAATTTAAGAAGAACAAAAACCTAGATTTAGCCAATAACTTTTTGTCGTCCCATTTGACCCATTTTGATACCAAGAAATTAAGTCAGTTCTCTGTTAGCTCTCATACCGAAGCAATGGAAATTGAAGAGAAGATAAATTCATCAAACTTTGAAGTTCTTAGCTCTAAGATAACCAAAAAGCAGAGAAACCCCTCTCCTCCTTATATAACATCAACACTTCAGCAAGATGCCGCAAACAAATTGGACTTTTCATCAACATATACGATGAAACTTGCACAAAAGCTATATGAGGGAATCCAGTTATCTGATGGCAAGTCAACAGGATTGATAACTTACATCAGAACAGATGGTTTGCACATTTCAGATGAAGCTACCAAGGACATTCAATCCTATATCAGTGAAAGGTATGGACAGAATTTTGCATCAAAGAATGGTCGCAAATATTTCAAGAAGGTGAAGAATGCTCAAGAGGCCCATGAAGCTATTAGACCCACTGATATCCGAAGGTTACCCTCAAAGCTTGTTGGGGTGCTGGATGATGATGCACTTAAGCTATACAAACTTATATGGTCCCGTACCATGGCATGCCAGATGGAACCTGCTACCATAGAGCAGATACAAGTTGATATTGGGAAATCTGACCAATCCATAATCTTCCGTTCATCAAGCTCTAAATTACAGTTTCCCGGGTACCAAGCTGCCTACGAGGATGTAGAAACTAACTCAACAAGAGATAATGAGAATGGGAGGGATGATCGTTCTGAAGTATTTGAGGCTCTTAGGAATTTAACTGCTGGGGATCCAATGTATTTGGGTAAAGTGAAACTTGAGCAACACCAGACTCAGCCTCCACCACGATACTCTGAGGGGTCTTTGGTCAAAAAGCTAGAGGAGCTCGGCATTGGAAGACCTTCTACTTATGCAGCCACAATAAAAGTGTTAAAGGACAGGAATTATGTCATTGCCAAAGGCAGAACACTGCATCCTGAATTTCGTGGGCGTATGGTATCAGCATTTCTCTCTCATTACTTTACTGAAGTAACAGATTATAGCTTCACTGCCGATATGGAGACGGAACTTGATAATGTCTCTGCTGGTTTGACTGAATGGAAGGGCCTTTTGAGAGATTACTGGACTAGATTTAGCAAGTATTGTGAACATACTGGTAATGTGCACATTCATCAGGTGGAGAAGATGTTGGAGAAAACTTTTGGTGATTTTCTGTTTGCATCTCTTCCTAATGAAAGTAGGACATGCCCAAGCTGTCTTCAGGGAACTTTAATCTTCAAAGTGAGCAGGTTTGGTGCAGGCTACTTTATAGGTTGTGACCAACACCCAAAATGCAAGTGAGTAACAAGTTAGCATGATTTGGATCTCTCTCTCTCTCTCTCTTTTTTTAAACAGGTACCATATCTTATATAAATAGTAAGACTATATGATAAGAATCGGGTTATTCGAATAAACAAGAAAATTATGCGGAAGCGCAAATACAAAGATTAAAGACAAGAATTGAAAGATATGTGAAATTCGAGAATAAAATTTCTAAACTTCAAAATAAAGTGCTAAGAACCCTAATTGATCTTAATATTCAAATTAGCGGATCAGTATTAGTTATGGTACTAATAGAATCAATTCGAGAACTTAGATCAAAAGTGACTTAGATTCCTATTTCGAAGGAATTAGAGACAACAATTAGTATAAGATTAATTACCTTCTTTAATAGAAATCAAAGATATCAAGTTAAGAACTAATCTTATCTCTTAAAAGAATCGTTCTTATAAGATTGTAAGATATAAATCCATAGTCATCACACACAAATGTGTAAAGAAGGAATACCTCTCAAATAATATTGATCATTAATTATTTCTCTTGAAAATAACAAAATTCACCTCTATATATAGTTTAATTGATCCCTAATAGCATGAGACTAGGAAACTTTTTCCTAAAATTATTTGTCAAGAAAAAGGAAAGAAGGAACAATTTCCACCAAAACACCCACATGACTTCAACAGTTTTTGGCATGAAATTTCAGCTCTCTTTATGGTTTAGTTGGGATCCATGTGGCCCTCCTCTTGGCCTTCATGTGGCCCGAATCTTTTGGCTCTTAAACTCAAACGTTGACCATGAAATATATGTAGCACTTAGTCCACTTATTATGATTCTTGGGCTACTCTTCCACGGTAAACATCTTGTTTTTTAATTAAACACATAAACTTTAATGGAGGTATGCCGTCGTGGATGCTATCACTATACAAAGACGGTATGATCATCCATAATTACAGGATTGTAAAGAGACCAAACTTTACAGCTCCTCTATCATCTACAAGGGGTCTGAAACATGAAAAATTGAATCATGATCTCTACACATGTTCATTATCTTCTGGAAATGACTTGATTTATCTTCAAAGCATTTTTTGTTCCTTTCTTCCCATACTCCTCTCCACAGATAAAAGAAAATCTAGAATAGAGAAGGATAAACTCTCTTACCAAGGTTTTACCGGGTGAGCACTGATCCTCTGGCTAACGACCAGTTTTAAAGTATTTTCACCTTTCATATCAACTTCCATGACCACTCGTGAATTTGTAAGTTGGAAGTATTGCGCTCTTTGCAAGAAGATTTAACAGTAAAATTACCTTGTCTCTCACCATTCCTCCTTAAACTATGCTCAACAGTAGAAAGATCCTTGAATTGTTCCAATAACTTTTAACAATTCTATCAAAATTTTGATTTCCCAATCATTAAGCGGTCTTCTGAAAATTAGGTCCCACCCTTGAATGTTCCATAGATCAGCTACAGTTGCCACCTGCAGTAAAGAAAGTACAAACATTTCTTGGAAACTCTGGTTCAGAGGTCGTTGGCCTGACCAGTTGTCTTCCTTCAATTACCTTTCCTCATGAAGATTTCTCCCTGAGCACTGGCCAGGGAACTTCCTTAAGATTGTACTGTTATCCCATGCAAAGCAATGGGGGAAAAATAATTCCCTCTCTCAGTCTTTCTTTTGTCTGGTTCTTACTTGTACATCTTTTGCAATTTGAGTTGCTACTTCGAAAGCATCTGGAGTGTATTCTTTAGCTTAAACTTAAAGTTCGTTCTTTCCAGCATTAAATCTTCTCCTCAATTATCACACCTTGCAAGTTGTAAGCACATGAACTTATGAACCTCTTTGCAGTGTAACTGATCTGTTATTATCTTGATAGTGCAAAACAATGAAAAGAAGTATGGTTATATACTTTTCTCCTCTTTCGATGCCGTTGGTTTCAAGTCATTGGCTGATGTAGTTTTGACATCCATTATTAGGTATATTGCCAAGACATTATATGGTGAAGAGGATGAAGATATCTCCTCTGAAGACACTAAAAGAAGTGTAGAACCGCCAAAATTGCTGGGTGTCCATCCTTCTTCAAATGAGAAGGTTTCCACATCAAAACCCTTTATATATCAGTTGATTGATTTTACTAGTTGTTTGTTACCTATTAGTTAGTTGTTTGTTCTCGTAGTTAAACACCTTTATGCCCTTTCTCTTTAGATTCTTATGAAGAATGGTCCATATGGATACTATGTTCAGCTTGGAGAAGACAAGAAAGGATACGTTCCCAAGCGGGCTTCGCTTTCACAGGTATTTTGATAAGCACTTTCTTGAACATGGTAGTGAGTTCTTTCCCATGTATAAATACCAGTTTTCCGCGTTTATATTATTGCTAGTATATGGTCACGTGCGTTGCACGTTTACTTCATAACGATGAATAACATGATAAACGATTTAAGTTTTAAAAAAATGTTTGTAGTGTATAGTTAACTTGAAGAATTTTTTTTGTATTTATGTCCTCCCTTTATTATATAATTTTGATATAGAAATTTTATATTTGTTTTAAAAGACAAAATAAAGTAGCAAAAACAAACATGTAGGCACACTATCTTATGATGAATTTTCTTTAAAATGTCTTTTTTTTCTCATAAAAATGTTGAAATTAAATTAATAGTTGTACATTTCAAGAAGATAAAATGTTTGACATTAATTAGTAAAAGATGAAATTCTCCTTCTCTTTAAGTAGAATGCAATTAAGTAATTCAAATTTATAAATAAAAAACTTATTAGAAGTAAATAACTAAGATTTTAAGTGCAATGATTGGTATTTAAATTATGTAATTATACAAATAAAATTAATATTTAATTAAATAAATCAGATTTTAATTTAATGGAGAGCCAAAATGACAATATCAGTATTCTTACAATTAAAAGTTAAAATATATGTTACGTTTTTTTGTTAAAATATTAATAGGAGCAATATTTGGTCAAAGGATAAAAGATCTTCTAACTTCTTAAGCATTTTGGTGTATCATTTTTTTGATTTTGGGATTTGGATCTCATGATAATTTTAATGAAAATTGTCTAAAAACTATATATTCTATTCACAGGCACATGTAAGAATGATTCTTTACAAATATTTAAAATTTAAAATGCAAAAATGTAATTATTAATAATTTGAAATTAGAATATCTTGTAGGCATTAATTGTTTTGCATGCCTTTTACACTATTTTTATGATTGTATTTGTCTCATTTTATAAAGCAAAAAATACACATATATCTATTTAAAGGGTAAATAATTTCAAGAAAATAAATTAAATTAGATATTTTAATTAAGAATTATTCTAAAGAAGTGCATAAGTCATTAACATTTTTATTAAAATAATATAACTTAATATTTAAATTAAATAGTAAATATTTTTATAACATTTTAATTTATAATAAGGGTAAAACCGTAATTTAACTTTTAACTTTTTTGGTTCCCTCTTATAATAATAATATATGATATATGATATATGATATATGATATGATGATATATGATAATAAAAAAAAATACTGCAATTCCTCCAAAGTCACTGAGCGGAGCCTTCTCTTTCCCATTGAACGGAATTACCTTTTGCTTTTGTTTGATTTGATATAATTGCGCCTGGAGTATAATCTTTACAAATCACTATACTTAATGCCTTCCTCAAAGAAAAGTTCAATGAGATAAGTTTATCTTGGTAGATCATAAGTGATGTAAATGCATTTTTCATGATCTAGGTGAAGGATGTCAATTCTGTTACCTTGGAAGATGCCCTGGAGTTGCTTCGTTACCCTGTAACATTGGTATGTTTGCAATGTGTACTTCCTTTTGCGTATTTAATATTTCTATCATCAGTTTTAAATATCTCTATCACTGGTTATGAGTATGCATACAAAAGATGAATGGGTCATGTCTATAGGGAAACCACCCCGATGATGGCCAGCCGGTCGTTTTAAAGCTTGCAAAGTTCGGATTTACAATCAGACATAGGCGAACAATTGCTCCAGTACCCAAGGTTTGGTGCAATCTCTCTGTGCTAAAATTGTTGTTTATTTTTTCCAAATATTTTGTCTTGATATGCTAGCTTCTGCTGAATAATATTAGAAGGTATTTATACGAGAAAATTATCTTGGAATCAATAAAGATCTGATGGATGATAAAGTGAAGTTTGTGGTTGTCAAATTTCCAAAGTTTTCAAATTGTCGCTTTACTCTTGGTGTGTGGTTTGGCATCCTGTTTGTGCCGTGGTTGTATAAATTAATGATGCAGGAGACTGAAGCAGGAAAAAACATCTATCAAGGATGAATACTCTAGTGTTATCTCCCAATTCATGTTAAAAGACTTCTAGACTTTGTGCTTTAATCTAGTGAGAAGTAATAGAGTTTGTAAAAGTGTCTCTGTAATGCCTAGAATTCCAGTATCATTTGTTTCTTACATCAGATACTTTGTGCTTAATCATTTTTTAATGACGGTGGTGTCTGGGCAGCCACACAAACTGCTGGGAATGATGGGAAGAAATCACTTTGTGTTTTGGCCTTCACCGAGATTTGAACCTGAGATCTCATGGTTCTCCCACTAGGCCACACACTTAGTGCTTTGTGCTTAATATTTTTAGGGACCATAATCAATTGTTCATAATTGTCTATTGGGAATAGTTGCAAATGTAAAGACTCGTTCAAGCATTTATTAGTATGACTTCATATTCCTGTATATCAGCCTAATGCCAATGGCTGATGAGCCTCTGCCCTCTCATATTCCACACGTCCTGCCTCCGCAAAACTGAAGACCTTAAGAACTATTATATCATTGTAAATTGTATGACCTCACGATATCCACTGCTTGATACCACATTATATTTGGTTAATTTGTTTTTGTTAGAACAAAACGCGCCTAACTGAAGAGACAGCATATTTTGCAATGCTTTCTGCTAGTATCTTTCTTTAGATTTTTCGAATTTGTCATTTCTCATCAATAATTTTACTGAAAGGAAATTCATCTTAAGGTTCAATTTTATATATTTTTATTCTGTTACATTGAGATGAAGCTGCTACTGTTGCTGCTTGCCAATTACAAATGTTTCTGCAACTACTGTTAACTCTATATCAATGAATGTCAATGCTGGTCAGTATGTTTTCTTACATGTTAGTTATTGCTTATTATTGATACAATACAATAGATGTTACCTGAAGTGTCAATTTTCTTTTTGCGAGTAATTTAAAAGTGAATAGGTCTGTATAAATCTCAACTAGATCAATGCTTTGAAGTAGATTAATGGTTATGAGTTTCTGTTTATTTCTTTTTACCATGTGAAGTTCTTGGTGCTGGGATAGCTGATAGATTTTGGTATTTGCTGATAGAAATTGTAAATGGAAATTAATATTGCCTATACTGATTTTGGTGACAGAACTTAAAGCCCAAAGACATAACCATGGAAAAAGCTTTGAAGCTTTTGCTAAGTAAAGATGTAAGGCGATGTGGTCGACCTAAGCGCCAGCCACAGGTGGAAGAGGCCGTTGAGGCAACATAACATCACACTTGTTAGCAGATTAATGTACCATAGAAGTCATTCTTTGATGAAGGCCCTCCTCAGGCTGTTTTGTTTTATAGGAGGAATAGTGGAATACGAAGCTTATTTACCCCCACACGGGCTTGGATACTGTCCAAGTATGAAGAGTTGTATATCTTGAGTGGCAAAGACAATTTTGTTGGTAGAAATTCCATTTCTGTAATCTCTTCTTACAATCTTTGTTATAGCATTAGGCAATAACTTGGCCATCCAAATGGTCTGTTTAATTCTCCTTTTTTACTGCCTAGCTAAGATGTAAAGAGAGTGAAGGCATTTTCATTGGCAGTTAAAAGCTTCAATTTGCTGAATAGTGACATCCTTTTAGTATCTAAATGAGAGCTTTCAATATTTGCTTAACAACAGTTAGTACTGCAAACATATCAGTTCTCGTTTAGATGATATTAACAGTCAAAGAAATGATTTTTAAAAAAAAAAACAATCAAAAGTTAAATTGAAAGAAATTCATCAAATCAGAAATTGATTTGTAAATACAATGAATATTAAAAACTATTGAAAGTTATGTAAGATGCTATTCTTGGTAGAAAATATAGCATTGGAATACTTACTGCTCCCTTCAATAAAAAGTTGTGCTAGGCCAAGACGAGCCAAGTAATATGAAATAGAGAGGTTATAATGACTCATTATCAATAAAGC
This sequence comes from Solanum peruvianum, assembly GCA_027705065.1. Classification (NCBI taxonomy): domain Eukaryota; kingdom Viridiplantae; phylum Streptophyta; class Magnoliopsida; order Solanales; family Solanaceae; genus Solanum; species Solanum peruvianum. The sequence continues at coordinate 45,079,194 of JAKWJD010001756.1, read as the reverse complement.
GAGTCCAGACTCGAAACCTATGAGTTTCTTTCCACTTTATATCCTTCAAAATAATGAGTTTTCTACCTATTTTCTTATTTATCAATAATAAGTCACCTAAAACTATATTAATAAAAAAAAACCTTCAAAATAATGACAGGAAGTAAGAGATTTATTGTAGTAGCAAAATGTTTTTCTCAATAAATATAGTCAACAAATGTAAGTTACGGTTAGTGCGTGTACCTATATTTAAACATTAAAAGAATCTATAAACAGAACTTTGTATAAATCTACGAAACATACTATATCACCAATAATCTCCACATGAACAGGCTCCATTTCTGAAGTGATGGAACCTCCTCACATCCCTAACAATGATCTCTCTATTCACAATATTTGAGATATATTTACTTGCCTCATGGCAGTCATTGCATACCCTAAGGTTCTTTGCAATCCGTATGGGGGTTCCTGGAGGTGTATTGAGGATACCAAAAGCTATAGCTAATTTTTCACTGTGTCCACAGAGTAGATTTTCCTTTTCGTCTTCGTTAACATTGTGAAGAACACAGGAAGTATCTGGTACATAACCCTCCTTTTTCATCTTTTCTGACAGAGTCTCGAGATAGCCATAGAGCTGTTCACTTTGTGGATGTGATGCATCTCCAGCTACGAACTTGTGAACTTCATCTCCAAATTCAATCCAACTGCATCCAGGTTCTTTTCTTACTCCAACTTTTTTCATGTTACGTCGAACCATGTTTGCTTTTTCCCATATCCCAGCAGAGGAATAAATGTTGGAGAGTAAAACGTAGTGACTAGCTACATGTGGATCCAACTCAAAGAGATTCCTTGCTGAAATTTCACCAAGTTCTACGTTGCGATGTATCCTGCAGGCACCAAGTAAACTACTCCAGGCGCCAATTTTGTTGTACTTAGAGGGCATCTCGTTTACAAGCTGATATGCTTCTTCTAGATGGCCTGATCGACCAAGCAAATCAACGATGCAGGCGTAATGATCTGCAGTTGGCTCAATACCATAAGCATTCTTCATTTCTCGGAACAATTCCCGACCCTGATCGACCATGCCTGAGTGACTGCATCCAGCAAAAATTGCAATAAATGTGACATTATTGGGCTTCACTTTCCGTTCAAGCACCATCATCCTAAAAAGTTGTAAGGCTTCCTCTCCCTTCCCATGCATCCCATAAGCCATAATGAGAACATTCCATGTGATCACATTTTTGGTAGTCATGCTATTAAAAACTCTCCTAGCAATATCTAAGCAGCCACACTTTGCATACATATCAACCAATGCACTTCCCACGGCAATATCTATCGCCAATGCATTTCTAATAGCATAAGCATGTACCTCTTTACCCTTTGCTAGAGCAACCAGCGATGCACAACCAGGAAGGACAGTCATGAGGGTTATTGAGTTGGGTTTTAACAGAAATTCTACATTATTCTCAGAGTCATTGTGTCTTTTTGTTGTTTGCATCTCATGTAACATAATAAGTGCATCTTCATGGTATCCGCAAACTACAAAACCGGTTATCATAGTATTCCATGAAACTATATCTTTACTCTCCATGTTGTCGAATATATACTTTGATATATTTATCTTTCCCATCCTAGAATACAAGTCCATCAATGCATTTTGAACGTATTTTTCATCTGCAAAACCCAATTTAATAACATACCCATGGATGACTTCTTTAAGGGTAAATGCTTCACAATGTACACAAGCTGGAAAAACACTTGCGACAGTGGTCGGGTTTGGACTTAACCCAGAGAATTCCATCATCTCTATAAATAACATCAATGCCTCTGTAAAGAATCCATTTTGTGTGTACCCAGCCAGCATAGCATTCCATATACCAATGCTCCTTTTCAAGGCACTGTCAAAAACTCGACGCCCACTTTCAACCTGTTGACAATTGCAATACATGTCAACTAATGAACTATCAACAAATGAGTTCCCAATCAAATCATCATTCTTCAAGACGTAACAATGAATTTGCTTCCCTACATCCAGCAAAGTCAGATGAGAACAAGCAGGAACAACACTTGAAATCGTGACTCCGTCAGGTTTTATCTCTTCTTGAATCATGACTCTAAAGCTATCCAACGCCTCTCGAAACTGGTCATTCTGTGAAAAAGAACTTATAATAGTATTCCACGAAACAATATCTCTATCTGCAAACAACTCAAAAACAGCTCTTGAATCATCCACCCTTCCTAGTTTTGCATACATAGACATCAAAGCATTGTTTGTATAAGTCCTCCTATCATCTATTCTCAAACTATACCCATGTACTTGCTTGCCAAGCCTCAACCCATCAGTCCTAGGCAAATTACTACAAGCAAGCGCAATGCTCACCAACGTAAACGAACTAGCCTCGAATCCATCTAACCCCATCAACCTAAAAGCCTCCAATGCTAACTCCCACTTCTCAAATTTACAAAGAGAATTTATCAAAGAATTCCAAGAAACTTGATCTCTCTGAGTAATTCTATCAAACACTTTATAAACATCATCAATACTCCCACCACACCTCCCAAGTAAATGGATAACAGAATTAGACACGGTGACTGATGTCGTATCATACCCAAATTTAACAACAGCCCCATATATCTGTTTTCCAAGATTCAAGTCCTGAAGGCCAGTAGCAGCTTTCAGAACTGCAGGGAAAACAAAATTATCAGGCCTTACACCTTCAGAAGTCATCTGTATATATGTAAAGATTGCTTCTTTGAAGCAATTTAAACGTACTTGAGACCGAAGAGTATCGATCCATGAAGCTGCAGAGGGTGTTTCTGAGGTGGGTTCTTGTTGAAATTTCTTGAAAATGAGTGTACTTGTGGGTGATGAAGTTGAAAGTAGTTTTCTTGGTGGATTTTGGGTAAATGAATTGGATTGTTGTTGAAGAGGAACAGAAACAGGGGAAGCAGAGAGTGTACATGTCCAAACGGACATTGTTGTTAGTTAAGACAGTTTGGATAACAATAATGATGAGGTTGTTTTAAGTTGGGATAATAACACTTTTGATCCCTCATTTATTCGCAAATATTAACTTTGGTCCTTATAATAAATACTTTTAATTAATTATAATGTGTATTATTGATTTGTCTATGTATGAGTTGTTGATCATATAGACCTAACTGTCAAAGCTAAATGTGTAATTTTACACTTCAATCAATTTTCATGTTGACAATTTTAAACCTGTCTCTGTTACATGAATATAATTGCAAATGAAAGAGCATTAATACATTGACTTAGTGTGTTTGATACGAAAAAAAATATTTTTTGGAAAATATTTTTCAATTTTTTCATGTTTGGTTGGGATAAAAGTTTTGGAAAATGTTCTCCAAATCAACTCATGTTTCTCAAAATTAAGGAAAATGACTTCTTTTCAAAAATTAAGGAAAACATTTTCCAAAACTCTCCTCCAATTTAAAATTAATTTTTTAAGGAAAACATCAATTTTGAAAAAAACATTTTCGATTTCAAAAAAAATAATCACCCGATCCCTGACCCCCCCCCCCCGGCCAGCCCCCCTAACCCCCAAAAAAATTAATTTTGTTTTTTAAAACTACTATCAACTTCAAATTTTTATTTTTTCACTCCTACGGCCCTCCGCCATCACCACCCAAAAAAATAATAATTTTGTTTATAAAAAATATTTTCAATTTCATAAATTATTTTTTACTCTAGTAAGAATGAAAGATGTCTCTCAAAAACATTTTTCATTCATAAATCAAACACTAAAAATCATTTCCGGAAAATATTTTCTACTCATCAACCAAACATGAGAAAATAAGTGTAAAATCTACTTGTTTTCCATGAAAACATTTTCTAGGAAAATTTTTTCCATGGAAAACATTTTTCTCCATACCAAACACACCCTAAATCTATATCCAAAAAAAGAAATTCAAATACTTGGGAGCCTCATGGAATTAGGTTAGACATACTTTTTGAAACACACTTTTATTTGACTAACTAATATAGATACACCACGATCTGTCACATCACGCAAGTGATCTCAAACTATTGTAGGAGTATGAAACTCTTAATAAAATGCCAAGAGAAAAGTTGAAAAACATCCCTAAGTTTTAACGAAAATTTCAGAGTGTAGTTCATTCATATTACAAGATTGGTGGTTTATTTATGTTCAATTAGTGGTGTAAAGGGGTGTTTTTTAGGCTTGTTAATAGTTTGTGGATGAAACTAATAATTCCCCGCTTGCTCGAGAAGACTTGTCTAACACATGACTGATGATGAATGGTTGCATATAAAGTCCCAACAAAGTGACAAAAAATTTCACCCATCTAGCTGCATTGTTTTGACCTTTTACTATTCCTCCACTTGAAAGAAAATAATTATCAGAGTTTTAGTTTGAAGCGGCATTTGCCTTGTCATTAAGAAAAAAACATGGAAATTTGGTGTTAGTTGTGGCGTAAGTTTTCATCAACATAGCATTCATTAACTAACAATCATTAAGATGTCACACATGACCTAACAAGTCCCACAAGCCAGCTTTTACTTGCTCTAATTAGCAACCCTTTCAGTATATACTATTAAGATCAAATATTCAACAAATATCAATGATGATGCTTAAGATGTTAAGTTCCTGGAATTGGAGAACTCGTGTTCGGCTCTCAGTTTTCGTTGCAGCTACTTTGCTACTTTTATTGGTAGGATTCCTCTGTAGCAGATTTGATGATGATCAGTACAGGACGTTGATGAATAATCTTCCAGATGATCACTCAAACGTAGACACATCAACGACAATAAAGATGAACCATCCGTCTAAAGGAAGGCCTAGTGATCCACCAATCCTGGCTTATTGGATTTTCGGTTTTAGAGGTGAAAGTAAAAGAATGTTGAGGCTGTTAAAAGCAGTGTATCACCCAAGAAACCAGTACCTTTTGCACCTTCTCGATGGAGATGGATATGATGAGAGGATGGAATTAGCTGTTTCAGTTGAATCCGAACATGTGTTTCGAGCATTTGGGAATGTGAATGTTGTTGGTAAAAGTTATGCTGTGGAGGAATCAGGCGCCTCTGCTCTTTCTGCTATGCTTCATGCCTCCGCCTTGCTCCTTCGAATCAGCCCCCTGTGGGACTGGTTTTTCACCTTAAGCTCTTCCGACTACCCTCTTTTTACTCAAGACGGTAAATTTTTCGTGATCACCAGTAGCCTAGCTAGTACTTCCTTGTTTCAATTTGTTTGTCGTAATTCTCTTTTTTTTTTTCCGTTTCAAAATAATGCATCTCTCCCCTTTTTGGTAACTCTTTAATTATAATTTTTCATATGACATGTTTAACATCACAAGATCAAAAAGAGTACCAAATCAAAACCAGACAAACAAATTGGACGGAAGGAGTACTATACTACTGTCTGCTGATACAGTACTACCCAATTTACCTTACAATTACTCTGCAACTCTGCGACTAATTGATGATCCATGCTTTTGATTGCAGATATCTTATTTGCTCTCACTTCCTTGCCAAGGGATCTCAATTTCGTAGGCTTCACCAATAGAACTATTGATCGAAACAGGTAAGGTGTCATTGACGATCATCAACGTTTCTTTTGTATAAATATAATAGATAATGGTAAAAAAAAAAACATCTGAACGATCAATTTTTCGTGGGCTTCACACCCCAATTATCAGCTGTTCCATCACCATCTAAACACGGCTCAACTTCAATGCAATGTTACTGCAGGCAACACAACGTCAATCGGATTGTTGTTGACCCCAGCCTACATTTGAAACAGGCTACTCCACTTTACTATGCTGTAGAGACTAGAGAAATGCCAACAACTTTTGATATATTCCAAGGTTGGCTTAATTCATTTATGTAAGGTGTAAATTCCAACAATGATTTCATTTCTTGTTAATTTCAATTTCTAGGTTCTCCATGGATGGTATTGAGCAGAGGATTTATGGAGCATTGCATCAAAGGTTGGGACAATTTCCCTAGGAAGTTACTTATGTACTACGCCAACGTAGTGTCCCCTCTAGAATCCTACTTCCACACTGTACTATGCAATTCCCCAGAATTCAGAAACAGAATACTAAACCAGGATCTCAGGTGTTCCGCGCCAATAAATGTTTCAAACTACTATGACAATCTTGTGAACAAATGGGCAATATTTGCTAGGCCATTTAAAGAAGGCGATCCTACTTTAGACGAGCTAGACAGGGATATCCTAGATCGCCAGCCCCATGGGCTGGTGCGCGGGAAATGGTGCTATAATAGAGGACACAATTATTCTTCTTCTTGTAGTTCTAATTCCAGTACTAATTGGGATGACATTGATTCATTAGATCCTGGAATTTATGGCCAAAAACTTCAGAATATTCTGTCCAATTTTAGTGTTGGAGACCATCATATGGTAACCAATAATTCATGTTAATATATATACTACTACATATTTGTTTCCAAAATGATGTGTAGTTGTGTACTCTACTACTCTTTTTATTTTCTGATGGACAATTTTCAGCGTCTTGTTCTTTTTTCAGCTACGGAATAAGAAGGGCAAGTTACACATTTGACCAGTCCATCAAAATACTTATATTCACTACACAAGTTATTGCTGCATATGATGTGGTGAATTTTGTTTTTCCATTTCTACTGCTAGACAACTTGTCAAGAATAGTTCTTTTATATAGTCTATCACTGCATTTTTAACTTGTCACTATTCATTTGACATACGTATTAAGAAAATACTTATTAATATAGATATTTTATCACATTAATTTTATTAAATGATCTTTAGTATTGACTCTTATAATATGATTTGGAAAATAATATTTAAAATAACCCGTAAAATAAAAATCTATTTTAAAAGTCTTTTTTTTAATAAGAACTTGATTGATGCACCACATCATACTTCAAATAAAAAAGAAAGAGTAACTTGTTTATATGCTCGTCAGCTATTGATATAAGAGAGCAAATGCAGTAGTCAAACACCATCTCACTCCATTACCTAAACATTTTGGTTTTATTTGCCAAAACCATTGACAACCAAATCGAACCATAAAAAAATTAAATCAAACTGGAAATATTTTGGTTTCGATCTCTAATTATTAATATTACAAATTTGAAAATTGAATTGGAACTTTTCTAGTTGATGTATTTTATGTCTAAAAATGATATGATACGGGTGAAACAAAAAAAAAAGTTTTTTTCTTAATGTGTTACTCTCTTTATTTCAATTTATTTGATACTTTTCGTATTTTGATAATTAAATATTTAAGTTGGAACACTTTTCGTTATTCGAAAGTAAAAAAAGAATTTTAATTTGATTGAAAATTTACCCTTAAAATCTTTATTTTTTTAAGGGATAATGGCCAAGTACCCCCTCAACCTATGCCCGAAATCTCAGAGACACACTTATACTATACTAAGGTCCTATTACCCCCCTGAACTTATTTTATTAATAATTTTTTACCCCTTTTTAGCCTACGTGGCACTATCTTGTGGTCCCAACGATGGTTGACTTTTTTTTTCAAACTAGTGACACGTAAGCTAAAAAGGGGTAGAAAATTACTTATAAAATAAGTTCAGGGATAATAGGACCTTAGTATAGTATAAGTGTGTCTCTGGGATTTCGGGCATAGGTCGAGGGGGTACTTGTGCATTTTCCCTTTTTTTAAAAATAAACTTTATATATCTATAATAATGATAATTAAAATTTCAAAAATAAGTAAAGTATATGAAAAATTATTAAAAGCTAGACTAATTTAAATCTCGAAATTGAAAAGGGTAACATAAAATAGTATGGGGAGATATTTTTTTTATATCAAGTGTGTGATTTGATGTTTGTCAATCCAAATAATTTTTTTTTAGAAAAAGAAGAACGAATCTTCAACTCCCATAGAGTGATGGCAGAAGTAGTAGGAGCGCCAGCAGCAGCTCAGGTTAAATCAATCTTTGTATATCCAATCAAATCATGCCGTGGAATTTCTGTTTCTCAGGCACCTATCACTTCTACTGGTAGTGCTCAATTTTACCTTTAGATCTTGAAATTTTCCATTTTTGAATTTGTATTACTGGTTATGGAGTGTAAAGGGAGTCTTCTGGTAATTATGATAGTGAGGTAAAGGATAATAAGATAAAGTTGATAACTTTCCTCTTTTTTTGTTTTGGTTCATATAAAAGTGTCAAGATCTGAGAAGATAGATTGCTTTTTTGGAGAATAATTATCTGTTTGTTTCCTTCTTATTTGGGAAAAGTTGGATTTCCCAGTTCATACTTTCAATATGCAAAACCAAATCAAGATTTGAACTCCTGAAGGATAAAAGTTATCCGCTCGGAATTTACATTAAGTCAATATATGCATGTCTGTCATTGTTTATATTTAAACTTCATTTTATTTTATTAAATCACATAATAATAGAAAATGCATCGACTTAATAGAAATATCCGGTGCGGTAAGTACTTTTCTTTGGAAATATTTGATAAATATAAAAAATAACTTAAATTAGTCAAAATTAACTTATAATAAGTTTGGAAGTGCTTGGCAAAGAAAAAAAAATGAGTTAAAATAAGTTAAAAATAACTTCAAATAAGTCAAAAATCAAAAGTATATCTTTTCTACTTTTTTTTTTTACTTAAAAGTCAGTTTAATTTTTTTATTTTTGACTTAAAAGCTAATTCTTTTCTTTTCTTTAAGTCAACCCCTCTACTCATTTGTTCTCATTTCGAAAATGTCAAAACACAAAGTACTACTCCAATAGATATGAAATTTGTTATTCTTGTTAGAAGTTTGTTTTGTGGTCACCTTCTAGGATGGAGTACCTTGGGACAAAATTTATGTAGTACGGTTTAGTTTCACTTTTGGCATTTTGAGCTAATAATAGTCTGGTTAACAAATTGTTAGTGGTGAGTTTTTACTTTTTGTTCCTAAACTTGTTTCTTCATTCATATTATCACTTGAAAATCTGTCTCAAAAAAAAAAAAATTATCACTTGAAAATTTATATCTTGTTACATGTAACAGGATTTCGATGGGATCGACAATGGTTAGTGGTGAATTCCAAAGGCAGGGCCTATACTCAAAGAGTTGAACCAAAGCTTGCTCTTGTCGAAGTGGCATTGCCAATTGAGGCCTTTTCTGAAGGCTGGGAACCAAATAATGACTCTTATCTAGGTAGTGTCATAGTTTTCAGTCGAAAATAAGGTCATAGTTTGATTATATTTTTTACTATGTATTATCTCATTGGTACAGTTTCTCTTTTTAGCTAAATGGTGCTGCAGCAAAACTTGTCATGTTTTTCTCCTAGCAATCTATTACTACTAATATAGTCGACAAGAAAGAGAGAGGATAATAAATGTTAAAAGATAGATCATTCTACTGAAAATGTTGATATGCCGAGCTAACAATCAGTGTTTGGTTCCCTGTGTGACTTAAGAATTTAAGATCTTGGATATTGATGTTTGAATTGTAATACTGTTATTGTTTTTTAACTCCTTGTAGCATCTCCTCAATCATAGAAGCTTCTTGTCGTACTGATAGCCCACAAGAAAATGACAAAGATTGGCCTATCTTTTTGATATCTCAAATTACTTTTTGGATGTAGTTATCAGAGCTCCCGGCATGGATCCACTGAAAATTCCTCTAAGTGACCCATCTGTAGTGTCGGATGGTGTCTCGGTCTGGGAGTGGTCTGGTTCTGCCTTGGACGAGGGAGCTGAGGCAGCTATGTGGTTCTCCACACATCTGGGGAAACCAAGTCGGCTAGTTCGCTTTAGTGAAGGTATAGCTTATCGCATAGTTCTATCTAGATTTTCCTCGTCTATATGTTACTCATATGAAATCACTGATGTTACAATATCCTTGTCTTAAATTTGCTCTGTATATCTCTTCCACCTTTTATGCTTAAATTCTCTACGTATTGTCCAGCTTCCGATACGTAGTTTATCGACTATCGCCTATTATTAGGTTCATGTACTTGCTTTAGTAGAAAACTGCTGGAATAAACGTATACAATTTGATCGAAATAAGTTGCTTCCTGTTGACTCTTGTAGTTAAGGAAATGAGAGTTGTAGATCCTAATTATGCTCAAGGATACAATGTTATGTTTTCTGATGGATATCCATACCTCATGCTATCCCAGGTAAGTAAATCGTCATTTAAATTCAACCTAAACATCCATAGAACAAGAGCTTAGGCTAGATTTTCTTGGTCCATGTTCTGCAGGGATCGTTGAATGCGTTAAATTCTCTTCTCAAGGAGCCTGTTCCAGTAAATCGTTTTAGACCCAAGTATACTCTTGTCCTACTGTTAGTACTTTAGATTAACTCAGTTAAATTTTTGACGTTATCTTCTTTCACAGTGTCCTTGTTGATGGATGTGAACCATTTGCTGAGGATTTGTGGAAGGAGATCCAAATCAATAAGCTAACATTTGAGGGTGTCAAACTATGCTCTCGCTGTAAGGTAAGACCTCATGAACTTACTTTCTTACTAAACGACAGAGAATAACCTTTGCAAACTGGAAGCTGTTTTTTCCTCCTAATTTTTTTTTCCTGTATAATGTTCATGCAACATGATATTGAAGAGAAATTTAACATATCTGAGGGCCATTTATAGCAACTCCATACGTAGTTTTTCTCTATAGTCGTGGGATAGGCATGAATTCAGACCTATTATTCTAGCAACTTGTTGGACAAGTTCAAAAGTCTAGTTGTGTTTCTCCCTTTATGATGTTGTGATGAGTATCTTTGATTCAAGTTTTAACTAAGAGAATGGAGTTGATTATGGAACATATTTTTTTAATTTTTTGTACTTAACCTTCCTGCATTTGAACGCTCATCATCAAGATAAACTCTTTATATTTGACCTTGATTCTGTTCTTTATATAAGGTACCTACCATAAATCAAGAAACAGCAGTAGCAGGCTCTGAGCCAACAGAAACTCTCTTGAAATTCCGGTCCGACAAGGCCTTGCGTCCGAATAAGAAACAACAAGGGAAGGTAAGATCTAATAAAGTGAGAATTTCCATAACTAATTACCTAATAATCCCTAGATAAATCACAAGTAGGATCTTTCATGTTATTTTGCAGGTATATTTTGGACAGAACATGGTTTGTTCCGACGCTCTTAGCCATGGAAAAGGCAAGATAGTCAAGGTGGGGGATCCTGTTTATGTCCATAAGGTTGTTCCTTCTAGTGCTGAGGCTCCAGCTTGAACTCTAGTTGTTCTATCACTGTAAATGTAAAATGTGCATCTGAATAAGCTGATCCCAAAAGATAAGAATACTAATGTAAGGAAAAATGGTCTTCCAGGCCACTGCTAAATAAATCTAAATAAACGGTTCACCTGTATTTCTTTTCATCATTGTGAATTGCATCAAGCCTGGCTTAAAACTATGTAAATGTGAATACCAGCAAGTATACCTCAAATCCAAGGAAGTTGAGGTCGGCTATGTGAATTCATGTCATTCCATTTACGCTCTATCTTATCTGGTATACATAAAAACAAATTAAATTTGACAAAAAGAGGGAAATGAAGTTTCTTTAGCATTTGGAAAGTATATTGACCACTAGAAAACAGCAATCCCATTAAGGTTTAATATATATTATCACCTATACTTGTTTTCCTTGACAACATATTCAAATCTGGATCTAAAACTACTGCCAAACAAGCACATTTTGAAATTAGAAGTGAAGGGTAATATTTTTAGAACAGTGCGTCATCTTTTTTGGAAGTTAATTAGTTTGACTGATGCTGCATAGATGGCAAAAAAGAGAGAGCAAAATCCAGTAAGCATAACAGCAGACCACCAAATCATCCCAGGACCAAATCCAAGTCTGACTTCCAAATAGTCTTTTACTGTTCCATCAAATCCAGGTCCTGTTATCCTTGTTTCCACATCACCAAGTTGAGAACTAATGATGCCTCGGACTGTCCATGCAACTGGGTTGATGTAGTAGAACCATATCCACCATTCTGGGATACTCTAAATGACACAAGGAAAATGGCACAAGTGAGCTGCAGCAGAAATCAAGACATAGAGTCCAACTTCCAGTTTTTTTGCAGATTTCATAACTATACATATAGTGTTCCACATGGAAATTGTTCGTATTTTGGTTTACTGCTGTAAAATGTTATCTCAAGCAATCTAGTTCAACAAAACACGACAATGGCAATTTTGACTAGTGTTGAAGGAAGTAAGAATACTTACAGGTTTTGGGACAATAAAACCAGACATGATGTTCCACAATGAAAAGAGAGCTGATGAAATGATGGCAGCTAAATGTTGAGTTGGTGCAACACTAATAACCATCATACCAGTAAAGGTGAAATACATGAACGTAAGAAACATGAATAGTATGTAGAGGAAAAATTTGCCTGCAAGATATCCAAACAATACATAAGTGAGTCAATGAGCCCACCAACTCCAAAAGCAAGGAATACAACAGCTGTTACAGGTGCAATTCATGGAAAAGGGTCATGATAGTGCAATCAATTTATGAATAGTACTCAAAACCCACAACATCAGAAAATTATGAATTGAAATTAAGGATGTAAAATACACCAGCAGAGAATCTTATGGCCAACGATATATATTCAAATAATTTTAGAGACAGTGTCAATTTGTACTGGAGAAGAGTATTTCCCTCATAACCACAAAGTTCCATATCAAGTAGACTATGACAGATACTGTTTTATGTTCCTAATTTTCATGTAAATCACTTATTGGTTCTTAAGCCTAACCCTGCTACCTCATGAGGAAAAAAATTGTTTTGATATTTATGTTGCACAATAATTTTCTGCAATTTAGCAGATGCATGACAGCATATAATTGATCATAAAGAACCATGACCCGTGAAATTTATCATACCTGCTTCCCTTTCAAAGTTGATCATGAAATATGTAATGACTCCGTAAATTAGTGTCTGGATCATGACATATGGAATCTCGATAATACCCTGATAGATCGGAAAAAAAAAGTCATCAATACATATAATCAGATCCTTTTGACAATCAAGAAACTCATACAAATATAGTTTTTTACAAGTAAAGTCAGTTTGTCTGTAAATATGCTAACCTGAGCTACTGCATATGGTAGCGGGGAATACATTCCTGCAGCTCTTTCCCTATAGAAAACAGTTCTTTCAATCGAAAGAACTGGCTGTATAGAAGTAGCATTATTGCCCCCCAGAAACAAGACTGAAGCATAAAGAGCCGCCATTACCACAAACAAGTTTTGACTTGAGTCCCTGTCAAATCATTTCAAGCATAATATTTTAACGGGTTAGGGCTTTGAGCAATCATTGAGGAGTTTAATATCAACCAAAAACAATCATCAAGATCCACAGCCATTAGCCCATTACCCCAAATTTAGAAGGCAGAAATAAAGGGAAGAAACATGAAGAAGCCAGCTGAAGCTCTACTAATTTGTTTTCTTTAAAGTGATAAGATACATGCTTAAACAGTAGGAATCATTACATAAGTTTCACAAGCCATCCAATTTGTATTCTGCTGTATTCTCTAATTATTTTATTAATATAAACCACCAAACATTTTGGTTCAAGGTGCTTATTCTCTATCTTTTTTTCGTAGAAGTTTTTCAAGGTTACTCTTGGCCGAATCTAACTCCATTTTCTTATCCTCAGACCAACCTATCCAGCAGAACTTCTAAGTTACATTTCTTCGCGATGTATCTATCTTTAGGACAATATAGCTACAAAGATGCACGTCTTAGTGGACAGAAGATTTGTCTAGTGCATAATGTGTACTTTCTTCTACAAAAATATCCAATATGGTTCAATCCAATATTCCATTTAGCTGTCCTCTTGTTTAACTACAACCACCATTAATCAACGATTGATTTGTACTATAAAGATTTTGAAGTTTGCTAGCTTCAAAATAAGCTGTTTTATTATCAATGCTTAAAATAAGACCAGAAAGTTATACCAGAAGAATTTTTTTGTAATATCCTTAATATTTGTTTCTAGCTTCTTTTGACAAAGCCATCTCCTTATGTCCTACAACGCTAATGTACTCAGCGCTTAAAAAAATGTGCTCTACTATTGAATTGTTACAATGAGAATGTCACATTAATTTCTAGTTTAATACTTCCCTTCAGCAAGTTATTGGAATCACCCTATGCATTCTTACCATTTTCAAGAAGTTTTTCCCTATTATTAAGAAACAGCAGACCCGTCTTTCCTTCTGTCTTTTTCTACTATAAAATATATACCTGAGGCATGGCATAAATCTGTATACTTGCCATTAAATAGATAAATGACAAGTGAATTTCATCCAGAGAAACTAGAACAGCCATCCAGTAGTTTGCTATGGATATCTCATAAAGGATATTACCTTTTTGAACCAACATCCCAAAATAAGGAACCAAGAAGCAACGCACACATTGTTGTGAAGAACAGCCTCATGAAATTATATGATGGATTTCTCCAGTATACGCGATTTTGCTTCCACAGGCAGATCTTAAACTGAGACACTGCACCTTGACTATATTTGGAAGTGAAGCCCATAGGTTCTGAGTTTTCAGGTGGGACACTCAGACGCTCAATTAAGGCTTCAACTTGCCTATGTTGAAAAAATAGGACATAAACACAAGATTGTCAAAAATGCAAAAGAAAAGAAGACAAATAAAATTATGAATTTCAGGAATTGAAACAAGTTTGCTAAGATCACCTGTATTGTTCAGAATTTCTATATATTGTTGCAAAATCTTCTCCGAGTTTCGCTTCAGCAGCTGATGTACTTATCTCAAGCATCCAGGTAGCGGGATTATAACCACTAGGAATTGGCGGTATACCGTGAATACTCTGCAAAATATGACCAGAAACCAGTGCTGAGAAGATGAATCATCTCAATATGGAGATTGCAGTTAACAAAATTCACATTCAAGTCAGCAACATACATTAAAGCTTCTGGTCAATTTTAAGGGCATACATTCTACACATTATGAAAATTGTATACCTCGAAATAGTAGAAACAACTACAAAGAAACAGCCAGCGGACAGCCAAGTCATACCTGAAAATAGTTTATCATAATTTGTGACTTCTCCCCAAGCTTTCCTCCATATATCACTTGTCCCCCGCGTTTCATTAGAAGAAGCTAAAAATTGTAGCATCACATTAGCACAACGCACGCTTTTTATCTATTTGAGAAAAACTATGGTATCTTACCTCGTCAAATGCTTCAAAAATTTCAATACTTGGTTGGTGAATTGTGCAGACCACTGTTCGTCCAGTATCTACTGTATTACGAACAGTTCGCATTACAATGGCTGCAGCCCGTGCATCAAGCCCAGATGTAGGTTCATCCATAAAAACTATGGATGGGTTTGCCACAAGTTCTACTGCAATTGTCAAACGTTTTCTTTGTTCGGTTGATAAGCCAGAGCGGCCAGGCAAGCCAACCAAAGCATGCCTTAGAGAGTCAAGTTCCACTAACTCCATTACTTCTTCAACAAACTCCTGCAGTATAATAAAGTCAAAGGGGTACTGAGTCATAACCAAATAGATCAATCACAATACTATGAAATTAAATAATACAAACATAAAAATGAAGAAACCAAAAGGCATGGGCTATACTAACCTGTCTTTGTTTTTCATTCACTTCTTTGGGGAGCCGGAGATAAGAAGAAAACCACAGGGATTCAAAAACTGTCACTTGAGGAGAATGTATATCATTCTGTTCAACATATCCTGAAATTCTTGCAAAAGTCTCTTGTATTTTAGGGTAACCTGATATCCTAATGTCGCCCTCTATATGTCCAGAAGTCTTCCTACCAGCTAGGCAATCCATCAATGTGGTTTTTCCCGCTCCACTTGAACCAACCAATGCAGTTAGAACGCCAGGTGAGAATACTCCACTTACATTTGACAGTAGCTGCAATTTTTTATCAGGTATTCCTTCTGAACTCATTTCCTGAGAAAAGAATACATGTTTCCAGCTTGAAATACGATTCATCATTCAAAAATAAACGAAATTATCCCTAATGGATACCTTTGGCATGTCAACAAAGTAGTTGACATTATGGAAAGTCATCGTTAGTGGTTGGAAAGGGAAGATTATTCCTTTCTTTGTACTCGCCCTCTGGCCAGGTCCTACGCAAAAGATTATGATAAATAGATCATCGATACACAAGCCAAAAATCCAACAGAGAAAATTGTTTACCATCACTAACTGAATTAACACCACTGGAATCAGCTGGGATAATTGCCTGTGATTTTTTTAGTGCTGCAGGAGTAAACCGAAAAATGTGAGTCCAGTAAATATTGGAATCAATATGATGAAAGCTCTTATCTCTGTGACATGAACTTTTAACTTACGGTTGAGGAAAGCCAAGGCTACAGTCAGAATAATGTTGAAAAGCAAGGCATATAGCAATATAACTCCTACTCCAAGCCAGTACCAATAACCAGATGTTGGTATACTATGGGATTGCAGAACAGCGTAACCAAGGGTAACATTTCCACTTGTTGTCTTCTACATAAAGTAAGTTTGAATATATATAAAGGCAGCTACTTATTTTCTATGAATAACTGTCCAGGTTTTGTATGGTAGAGAAGTCATACCTCCATCCATCTTGTGGCAGTAAATTCATTAACTGAAATAGCTCGCTGTCCGTAGGACAATGGTGACACCCAAAAGGCCCATATCCACCATGGCTTGATCATTTCTGTAAAAATGGAACCTCTTTAATAAAATGACATTCTGTTAATAATGAAGAGAGCTATAAACTTACCTTTTGGCAAGAGAAAACCACCCAGTGAAAATGTGATTAGCAGAGCAGCTGATCCATATGTAGTTGCGATAACTATATCTCGTGAAAGAGAACCTATTGACCGAAAGAGACCCATCCCCATTTGGTGTACAGAAAATAGTAAAAGCATGTAACGGAAAAATCTGCGAAAAAGATGAAGGCGGTGTAAGCAGAATATAACCAATAAAATATGTATGTGTGATGTCAACAGAACACTGTATATACCTCCCAGCACCAGGTGCAAAACCTACAGTCCAATATACAACACTAGACCATACAGCAGCTTCAGTTATGGAGTAAGGTAACTGCAGAATCCAACTACTTAAGGACCACGCCCATGCAGGATAGAAGAAATTATCTCTTTGCTTATAGAATACGGGGAGGCGAAGTATTAAGAGAGGGAGTTCTAATCTTCCGTTGAACATGATATGCACCAAGCCAATAAATAAGCTAGAAAGATACAAGTTCCCATTCTCCAGATCAGTGGGATGTAACCGCGTTTTTGGAAACAGTGTGCATGTTACAAATCCCATAAATGCAACCTGTATAAATGAGAGAGGTTCCACACACATGAGTTATAGGAGACGGGAAAGCTTGTATCGAAGGTAAAAAAGGTCAAGTAAACTGAGACAGGCAGAAGATATTATTAGGTGAAGTAGTTCGGGATAAAGAAAACAAACACACTAGAATACCTGACATGTTCTGAAGATGTATAGAAAACTATTCCTACTCATTAGAAGCATTTCTCTTGAAAAACAACCCTTAAGGAGCTCCAATCTGGATTCAGCAAACTTTGTCTTAGATAAAGCCAAATGATGGCTCTTGGATCTATCATATGGAACCGAAAGAGATGACTTTAGATCCTGACAATATCTGGAATTTCTAAAAGCTTCAGCTATTGCCTCAACGGGAATGAACTCATATGGTCTGGAAGTATCAGCCCAGTATTGTGCCTGATCTTTTCTGGAGGTAACCTACAAAGACATTAATTAGGTACCAAGTCCAGTTCTGCGATATATAGTACCATAATAAAAGTACCTCTTGAAGAAAATCAGCAACACCCTTACGAGATGGCAATTGAAATCCTAATGACTCAAAAAATGGAACAACATCTGCTCGAGGTCCATGGTACACAACATATCCATCAGATAGTAACACCAGATCATCAAATAACTCAAAAGTCTCTGGTGCGGGTTGAAGAAGAGCCATCATCACAGTTCCTTCCATTAAATTAACAAAATTTCTTATGCACTTGACAATTTGGAAAGTTGTAGAACTGTCAAGTCCAGTAGAAATTTCATCCATAAAAAGTGTTTTCCTGGGTCCAACAATCATTTCTCCTGCAGATGGAAAATATTAGCATGCAAATCTAGTACTTAAATTCCACAAAGCATGTCACTTGCCACAATCCAAAAAGAAGATATTTTAAGGAAAATCCCCAAACTATTAATTCGATTAAGGCGATCAAATGCTACTCAAGCATTGTAGAGTGTGTTTTTGTGATTGTTTCTGGGTTGTTTTGGTGTGTGTGTGTGTGAGAGAGAGAGAGAGAGATACATGCATACACATACAAAATATATATAAAGAGAGTGAGAGAGACCTGTTGTAACTCTCTTCCTTTGTCCACCTGAAATTCCTCTCACCATGTCATTACCAACTATTGTATCTGAACATATATCAAGACCAAGAACTTTCAAGACATATTCTGTAGACACATTGTGCTTTGTACCACCAACAGAAGATGCCTGAATGGTTTTATTTATTTCATCATAAGTCAACATGAAAACAACCAAAAAAAAAAGGTCATGATTTGTCATTTTTGAGTGCATTAAAAAGTTAAAAGGATGATCATAACCAAACCTTCATATATGCATCTATCTCAAACTTTGGGCGTATCTTTCTTTCCTTCTCTAAATGACCAAGGTCTTTCATATAATCTGCAGAAGAAATATATATATAACAGGCCAAGATCAGGAAAGAAAACATGCTATATCTGATAAACCTGGACTGGTTTAAATAAGAGGCAACAAACAATTTGCACTTGCAATCTTCAGGGATATGCATAGGCATCATTCTTTTTAAGAAAAATATGAAGACTTTTTCTAATCAATTTAAACTTAATTCGGTGGCAATTTAAGTTAGTTTTGGTTGCAACGAGTTGGTTTTCAATTTTAATGATTTCTTCAGATCTGGCATGAATTGCATTCGACAGTACCAAATTGATCAAGTCGCCACCATTTGTTCATTTGTCAGATGCGAAAATAGAATGGAAGCGAGAACTGAGTCAGTGGAGATGCACAAGTATGTTGCATAGATTACTTAATAAGTGCCAGAAAAAAAGCTTATTCGTGGAAAAATCCTCGCAATAAGCAAAGACAACCACCATAGACTAAATGTTAAGTAAAGGCATACAGAGGATATAGAATTATGCAGCACACCAAAGTAGCTTAAAGAAGGTTTGTACATAGGGAAGCATAGTTTCAGAGAGCTTGAGCTAATATTATAATGGTTAAGTTCAGATGTAGTTTGGAATTGATGCATATCGAGAATTGCCAAAGTCCATTATGTTAACTGTATTAGTAGCAGAGAGCACACGGTTACAATAATTTAAGTAAAGAATTACATGCAGAGTATGAGGTTATTACATGGTTCAACCAGCTAACATCATGTGTATGGCATATAAAAGGCTTTGAAAACAAGTAGATGATAAACGGCTGTGCACATTGATAAGTATACTTGAGAAAAATTTGTAGAAAAAATCATTTTATTTGAAAATAGAGATCCATTAAGGAGTATAAGAGAAGTTAAGACAAATTACCTCCAAAACCATGACTTGCACCTTGGCATCTCGCTGCGAAATCTAAAGTTTCTCTTACAGTTAGCTCTGCAATATGATTGTCTATTTGACTTATGTAAGCACAAGTCCTTTGCACACAAAACTCATCCTCTTTATGTCCATTATACGTAATATGGCCAGTTCGCTGAAACCAAATAAAGTCAAGTTATTTTTCTAAATTTTTCACTCCAAACATGAAAAAAGATATTTAAAGTTCGGAAAAGTTGGTTCAAAACTGGTCTGAACCTGTTTTTTCGAGCAAAAAAAGTTTATCTTAAATACTTTTTCAAGTGAAATGCATGTCCAAACACTATAAATACCCTTTTCAACTTAATTCCAAATGCTACTCTCTTTTTTTAAATATACTCACTTCGTGTCCAAACGCCTACCAAATCTCCAGTCCCTTCAGCCCAAATGCACCGTTTCGTTAATATTTACTCGAGATGCAGGGCATATTGAGATAAACCTTATCTACTAAATGATCACTTCATTTAAAGTACTGGTCTTCAATTAATGTATAATACATATATGATTGTATGTGCTTTTATACAACTCAACTTCAGTTAAGGAACAATTAAATTAATACCATTGGATGATATAACGAACGAGTAATTAATGCAGCAGCATACTAACCTTCAGTTCATTGTCAAGCTTTCCAGAAAGAGCTAAAAGCAATGTGGATTTACCAGAACCTGGAGGTCCTAGAAGCAGAGTCATCCTATTGATATTGATAGCAATATAAACAAATATTAAATAATAGGATCCATTTGTTTTGTTACAATCAACAATAACTTAAAATTACTGGCAACAAAACAATGTAAATTCACAACAACAAAAAAGGAAAAGAAGAAGACAAGATCATTTCGAAGTAGCTCTGGTTCGTTTATATAATGTGGTTCGGCAAACTATATATGGAGCAATTCGGCATACATTGATGCTTTACTTAAATATAATAAACCAATGTTTGCAACAAGCTGCAAAGACCTGTCGAATACATTCAACAGTTTGTAAATTCCTTTTTGAACCCAACACATGAACGTGGTCCGTGGTCAGGTAAACCATCACATATATATATATATATAAAAGGTAGTATGTACCAATCTTAGTGCTGGTTGTATAGTATAAATAACTACGCAACGTAACATAAGAACAAAATATTACCTTCCAGGTTTTACAATGCCAGTAACATTTTTCAGTATTGTAAGGGGATGTCTCCTTGGTTTAAAAATCCTTAATCCAGCTAATATACTCTGTATTTTCATGAAATTTACACAGAGGAATCAGGATCAAACAATCACATATCATAAAAGGCGGTAACAATCATCAAATTAAACGTACCTCGATTACATCATAACCATAATTTAATAATGTAGGCAATGCTCTTGAACCTACTTTCACATTTGTTGATATAGTTAAATTTTCATATCGCACTTCAACTTTAGGTATCTCCAATCCCACCCTAGACAAAATTCTCTAATTAGCATTAACGATAAACCTATACATATATATATATCACATTAAAATAAGTGTTTACTACCTATTGAAGCGTTGTTTGATGGAGTAAAGGAGCTTGTAATTATCTTGTTCTGAAGTAGCAAGTGCATTGTTGACAAGAATTTGCCGAGTGAGACGATCAAGCTTTGTGACATCGATAGTATCCGTGCGTTTTAACAACGCCAAGTTTGTACGCTTCTCCGATGGCAACTTCTCTAAAGCTGCCCACATTAACTCATCTTCATCTGAATCTGCATTTGAGTGCCGCCCAAAATTACTATATGATTCTAAAGAATCACTCCCATTTGAAGATGCCATGAATTATTGATTTTCTGTGTGATACTACTGTCGAAGACTTAACAAAGAATTTAGTCGGTTACAAGTCACTGATGATGAAGAAAATGGGATTCACTGAATTAAGAAACGATTAATTATATTTTTTTTCTATTAAGAGAAGTAATCTACTAACATGGATAGGAAAATACTTATTAATGCTAAATTGACTTGTAATAAGTAGAGTTAAATTAGTGGGAAATTGAATTGAATATTGAAAAACATGTTTATTGGGTTAATAGATTTTTAATGATTTTATAAAAGAAAATTTATTAAGTTATCAATTTTCAGTATTGAATATTATTCATAAGATGTATGATAATATTTTATTACTTTATCCTTCGTAATATTAAATATTAATAATATATTATAAATAGACATTATATCACATACTCTTCTATGCTACAAATTTCACGGTTCATACTTCACATTTGATATTTCAAGTAATGTTTTGGTCGTAACATGTAATTTGTATTATTCGTATTTTATTTACTCTTATTGATGCAATTTTCTATTATATTTTTTGTTTAATATATGAAAAACATTTATAGTTGATTTATTTGTTTTACTATATCGCGCCAAATTGTTGAAGAAGTGACAAGTCATATATATTTATTTTATGAGTATTTTTTTATTGAGTAAATCGAAAATCGATAAAGAATATCGTGTTGGTTTGTATTTGATTAAAATACTTAAAAATCGATAAATCAAATCAGTAGTACATAAAACCAAATCAAACCGTACCACAACATAAATAACTTTTAGTGATCATAAATATTAACATTAATAAAGAGTGTTAAAGTCTTTACTAGATTAGTTAAGTGTCAATTAAAACTAATATCACTAAAGGCTTTAGAGCATATATAAAGAGTGTTAATTGCCGCTAATAATACATATTTAGCTGCAATCTTAATTGCCGCTAAAAATTATTTATAATATAGTGTCGATCGATGCACATGAAATAGTACCTCCATTCACTTTTATTATCCATTTGGAATTTTGCAAGATATGTTTAGTATGAATATCTTAAAATACTATTCACATAAATTGAAATTATGATTATATTTTTAAGGGATAATGCCCAAGTACCCCCTCAACCTATGCCCGAAATCTCAGAGACACACTTATACTATACTAAGGTCCTATTACCCCCCTGAACTTATTTTATTAATAATTTTTTACCCCTTTTTAGCTTACGTGGCACTATTTTGTGGGTCCAACGATGGTTGACTTTTTTTTCAAACTAGTGCCACGTAGGCTAAAAAGGGGTAGAAAATTACTTATAAAATAAGTTCAAGGGGGTAATAGGACCTTAGTATAGTATAAG
This sequence comes from Solanum peruvianum, assembly GCA_027705065.1. NCBI lineage: Eukaryota > Viridiplantae > Streptophyta > Magnoliopsida > Solanales > Solanaceae > Solanum > Solanum peruvianum. The sequence goes on along the minus strand of JAKWJD010001756.1, from coordinate 45,056,463 downwards.
TGTGTCTCTGAGATTTCGGGCATAGTTTTAGGGGGTACGTGGGTATTTTCCCTATTTTTAAAATATAATACGAATAAAAGTAAACAAAGTAATATATCGATTGTTTTACTTACCCTGCAAAAGTTGATATCATTTCTGTTGCATAGATAAGGGTCGATTTTCTTTAACGTTGTATCAGAGCCATAAGATGTTAAATCAACCCAATTTTCATAGGTGAATCTAGCAGCCCTTCCATGATGTCTACTGTTTCACCATCTCCAAACATCACATATCAATTAGCTGTAAAACTCACATCTCCAAACTTTTTATTGTGGAAGACACAATTTATGTCTATGATATATACGTGTGGCTTGAATCATCATATTGATGGTACTACTTAAACGCCACCACAATTTTTGGACGATACCAATACCAAACCCAATCCGGCATATACAATCTGGTTACGTAAAGACCAACTTGTTCTAAGTTGGATTGTTGCTTCTGTTTCAGAAAGCATCCCGGCTAAATTGGTTGGAGCAGCAACTGCTCGTGCAGCTTGGGACAAACTTGTTGCTGCATATGCTTTATATAGAATTTTAATATACATAAGATTAAACGTGACAACTTCAAAATTTATCTTGAGAATTTAAATTCAAATTTTAAGCTGATTAGTTTAAAGATGAGCACCATGTTTGTTAAATGGGTAAAGGAGATTTGGAGAGTGGGGACGGGTTATTTTAAATGGGTGGGGTTATTGCGTTAAAATAAGGAATAGGGTTTTTTCTAAAAAAATTCGAGTCAATTTGGATCAAATGGGGGTAAATTTGGTTAAATTATTAACGGAAGCGGTAAAATTAACTCCATTTTAACGGCGAGCATAAATTTAAACAATAAATTAAAGTTGGAGGGTATTTTTGACCCTTTGCCCTATAAAATACTAACGGTCCGTTTAACTATGCGAAACGAAATCATATGTTATGATATGATATCATAATATAAAATCATGAGATACAATCAAAGTTTTGTTTGGACATGCGATATGAAATTTTTAGTGTTACATATTTTCTCATAAACTTAAGATCTCATAAGTTGTAAAATAATTAAAATAGCCCAAATTATTTTTTCAATTTTATCAAATAGACAAAAATTTATATAATCGAATAATAAATTATTACATATCTATTTGCTTCCTATTTAAATAATTATTTCATTAAACTTTAATTCAATAATTAAAAAAATTGAACATAAATTACAGTAAATTAGTTTTTAATACAATCCTCTCACATAATACGGACAATCTCCTCATGTTAAACTTGCATTTCTCGATCATGTGATCGAGAACACGAATCAACATTGTTACTTTGAATCATTTGTTAGTCAATATCATATATAACTATGTTTCATGCTCATAAAACATAAATATTTCATCATTATTTCTCACAAATAATTAGTCAATATAATAATAGTTCATGCCTTGTTTCAGTATTTTGAATTTATATTTCCAAGCTCCATAATACTTTGAAGTTATTTTAACAAAATATAAACTCGTTAATCAATTTTTGTGTTTAGAAAAACTCGAATAATTTCATATTAAGTGATTTTTGAAAGAATATGAAATTAACTATCTAAGTCGAGAAAAAGAGACCCCCACCCCTCCGCTTCCGTTTTTCTGCCCTACTCCCGCTACCCTCCTCTCTGTTTTCATCTTCCTCATCAGCGTCTCTCAGAGACCTTCTTCATTTTCTTGAGCCTAAAAGATTCTTATATTTAAGGTTTAAACCCTACATAGATGATCATTATCAGAAGTTTTTGTTTTTCTTCATGAGAATCTGAGTTGAAAAGGCATGCTCTTTTACTCCTTCAGTACCAAACAGTTCACTTCAAAGCTAATCCCATGTAAGTCTTTCTCTAACTTCACCATTAACCGTGTATTCTCAGCTCTATCTAACCCTTCTCATACTGACCAAGAACCTGAAATAGACTATTCAATTTCTACTTTGAAAACTGAAATGGGACTACCCAAATTGAGTTCTTGTGGAACTGAAATGGAAATACCCATATCTGATAACTCAATGAAGATTGCCCCAATACCTAAGTTTAATTCTTGTGTAACTGAAGTAGAAGAACCCCTTTCTGATAAATCATTTAAAGTTACCCTAAAACCCAACTTGGGTTCTTGTGAAACTGAAGTGGAAGTACCAATTTCAGACAATCTATTTAAAGAGGCTCCAAAGTTGGGTTCTTTCAAATTGGGTGATTCTACATTCTATTCTCTTATTGAGAAGTATGCTAATTCCGAGGACTTTACGTCTTTGGAGAAGGTTTTTGGTAGAATGAAGTGTGAAAAAAGAGTCTTTATTGAGAAGAGTTTTATCTTAGTGTTTAGAGCTTATGGAAAAGCCCGTTTGCCTGAAAAAGCTGTTGAATTGTTTGAAAGAATGGTGGATGAGTTTCAATGTAAACGAACTGTGAAGTCATTTAATTCTGTTCTTAATGTGATAGTTCAGACAGGATTATATCACCGTGCTTTAGATTTTTATGCTGATGTTGTAAATAATAGGAATATTATGCCAAATGTACTTTCTTTTAATTTAGTTATTAAGACCATGTGTAAGCTTCGGATGGTCGATAGAGCTATGGAGGTGTTTAGAGAAATGCCTACTTGGAAATGTGAGCCGGATGTTTATACATACTGCACTTTGATGGATGGGTTATGCAAGGATGACCGGATTGATGAAGCAGTTATTCTTTTGGATGAAATGCAGGTAGAGGGATGTCTTCCTGTTCCAGTAACATTTAATGTGTTGATTAATGGGCTTTGTCGGAAAGGTGACTTGGCTCGAGCTGCAAAGCTTGTGGATAACATGTTTCTTAAAGGGTGTGTTCCAAATGATGTGACTTATAACACACTTATACACGGTTTGTGCCTTAAAGGTAAATTGGAGAAAGCAGTTAGTTTATTGGATAGAATGGTGTCAAATAAGTATATACCAACTGATATAACCTATGGAACGATTATCAATGGGTTTGTTAAGCAAAGAAGAGCCACAGATGGTGTGCAGATCTTGTTGGCAATGCAAGAGAAAGGGCATCTGGCAAATGAATATGTCTACTCAGCACTAGTTAGTGGGTTGTTCAAGGAGGGAAAACCTGAAGAGGCCTTAAAAATATGGAAGGAAATGATAGAAAAGGGAGTAAAACCTAATATAGTTGCTTATTCTGCTTTTATAGATGGCTTGTGTCGAGAAGGCAGACCTGATGAAGCTAAGGAGATTCTTTCAGAGATGAATAAAATGGGTTGCACTCCCAATGCTTTTACTTACTGCTCCCTGATGAAAGGTTATTTTAAAACCGGTGACAGCAACAAGGCTATACTTTTGTGGAAAGACATGGCAACCAGTGGTATCACATGCAATGAAATCTGCTACAGTGTACTTATCCATGGACTGTGTCAAGATGGGAAGCTCAAAGAGGCTATGATGGTGTGGAAGCACATGTTAGGCAAAGGATTGGTCCCTGATGCCGTGTCTTATAGTTCAATGATTCACGGCCTTTGCAATGCTGGTTCTGTGGACCAGGGATTGAGACTCTTCAATGAGATGCTATGTAGAGGATCTGATTCTCAGCCTGACGTAGTAGCATATAACATAATTATTAATGCTTTATGCAAGGTGGACAGAATTTCTCTAGCAATTGATCTTTTGAATACTATGTTGGATCGAGGTTGTGATCCTGACAAAATTACATGTAATATTTTCTTGAAAACCTTAAATGAAAAAGCAGATCCATCCCAAGACAGGGAAGACTTTCTGGATAAGCTGGTGCTACAACTGTACAGGCGGCAGAGAATCATAGGAGCTTCAAGAATTATAGAAGTGATGCTTCAAAAAATTCTTTCTCCCAAGTCATCCACTTGGGAAATGATTATTCGAGAACTTTGCAAACCAAAGAAGGTTCAAGGAGCTATTAACAAATGTTGGAGTGACCTTTTCATCTGATATTAGAGGTTAGTTTTTTTTTTGGGTTGCAAAAATGCAATATCCTGAACCTTTGTTTCCCGTGGGCATATTGCTCCCAAGGGACTAAAGAGGACATGGACGTGAGATTCTTTCAGAAGATCCATTTTGTACATTTCAGAATTTGGATCCTTGTGCTTGATACATCAAACAATTACACAATGATAGGATGACTGCTATTACCGAACAGACACTTGCATCCATGATTTAACGTTCTGATTTTCTGTTTGTTTGAATGCATGTCAGTTGCACATGTATCTAACAGATAATGACATATTTTACCGATTATTTATATGAACTTCTTGAATGGATACAGAAACCTCTCAATTATGATAATGTAGCATTGTTAAGTCATTAGGATATTAAAGGGCAAGATGTATCCCCGGTAGATTCCCATGTCAATTTTTTGAACTTTGGGTCCCTGGTCTTTGCATAGCCTATTATGTAATGGAGCTAACATCCTGTATTTCGTAATCTTACATATTGTACTCTCTTGCATCTTCTTGATGCCATTAATGAAACTACTAACTTCATCAAAAGGATATTAAAAGAAAGCTTCCATGTCATTGAATATTTTCTTCTTCACTTTCTATCAATCTGTTAGATTTGAAATCTAAAAGTTGTAATCTACAAATTTGTAACGCGCCAGTTTTGAATATTGATGATACTTAAATAGCTCTAGCCGGGCACGATCATTTTGAAACGGTTTTAGAGAGTCTAAATAGAGTTTAATTTAAGTAATTCTCTTATAGTTTTCTACCAAAAATAAAAATAAAAATTCTCTTATAGTTGCTTACATTTCTTATTTACCTTTTGCTTCCTCTTTGTTTTAATTTGTATCAAGACGTGTCCGGAATGTTAAATTATGGGAGTTGAAAATGCTAACAAAGTTATTGTGTGTGGCTTATGAAAGCAAGTTCAAAATTTTGTCTGCTTATTTTTTCTGTATATAGTATTCCCTGTGGTAAGAGAGAGAGTGAATAGAAGGGGTGATCAAAGTCCAGTGAAAATGCCATGCCAAATCTTTGAATCTTGCTGGATAGATGTTAGCATCACAAGTTAATGTATTTTGTTTCTTGGGAAATAAATGTTTTGGATTTAAATAAGCTGTATATATTTTGTATGTAACTGATAATGTAGCAGAAATGCACTACTTTAAGATATTAAAAAATGGACACGGTTGTGCTTTCTACCAATAAAAAAATTCCGCGGCATTATCTGAAAGCACACCTTTTGTGTAGACTATAGAGAGATTGCCGATTGGTGCTAATCATGGACAAGTTCTTAAATTGAAGTGCAAGAGAGACGAGCAGTCTCAATGTCAAAACCAGCTTTTATGCTCTAAGTTACTCCAGATGTGTGCTACAAAAGAGCAATTAGATTGTCTATGTTTAGTACGACTTATGCTTTATCTCTATACATCAACGAAACATTTTTCTTAGGGAAAAAGACAACTGGATAGGAATCACAAAACATGGATAGTTGTTATGGAATGACTATCACTGAGCTGAAGCTACTAGGCATTGATCTTGTTGAATTCATAACACAGTACTACCAGGCTGCAAATCACTCTTCTGTGCGTTTTTCTCTAACCTTGCTCTCTCAACCTTCTGACTTCTCAACTAAAGGTGCTTTCTACACTCATGTGAAGTGAATTTCCCTTACTATATACTGTGTTATTAGCTGAATGTTCATACTAATATCTGCCGTTTTCTATTGGTAAAGGAACAAAATGCTCTGACGGTGCATCTTGCATATGTTAAAATAATTTTCTTGTGGTAGAGCTATTATGGAATTATTATTGCTTGCAACTAACTTGGGATCAGAATGGTGAGTGAAAGAAATATTGTGAGTGTGGTGGTTGCATATGGGAAGATTGCAACCAAGTAGAAAATGGCAGTGAGAAGTCCAAGGGTCATTAGATGATGCTTTCATGATGTGCAGGAGGTTGAAGCATGAAAAGCAGTAGAAGAAACAATTTCAGTGGTTGCAGTGAATGATATTACTGTTTAATCTGGTAATATTCATTTGAAAGTTTTCAGAATTCAGATGTTTCTTCTTTTGGAGTTTTTGAATTATTATGCTTAACATTTTCTGGGTTTATTTATCCATCAAATATGCTCTTTTTTGACTGGAAATGAAGTAGAGTCGACAAAATTTTTATTGGAACAATGTGGATCTAACTTATTTCAGATATGTGGCCTGAATTGGTATAGACGCTTTCTAAGAAACTGTTACCTTTGTCAGAAAAAAAAAAAGAATATTTCAAGAAAATATTAAAAGGGTATAAATTCTACTGTTCATTGAAGTGAGTTTGCAATATTTAAACCTACCGTTGCTCTTGCTTTAGAATGTTTTTCCTATGTGCTGAAGTTTACTTTCTTACTTTATCTCCTGTAGCATCTCTCCTTTTTGTGTTTTCTGAAAAGGGTAACAAAAGCCCTTAGACTATGCAAAATTGGACAAAGATGTCCTCCGTTAATAGTTTGGTCCAAACATGCTGCTATTGTTAGCATTTTTTTGGCCAAACTATTAATAACAGAGGCGTTTTTGGACCTAATAAAAATATTGTTTTTAAAGAGCGTTTCTCTTGTTTCTTTTCTTTTAAAATCCTTTTAAATATTATAAAAGTGGGAAGTAATTTCTTCTTTTTGTCTCTAAACTCGTTTGATCTAAGTAACCTATCATTAATTTTTATTTAGATAACCATAAAACTCTTTTTTTTCTAATAAACTGGGCAGTATTTTATGTCTTAATATTTTCCAAATTGAAGTAGTAATAAGCATTTGATAATATATCTCTTGGTTTGAAGGTTAAAATGAATAAAAGGATCAATAATCACTTGACTATCATTGAAATTTTCGAGAATGTACTGTGGTAGACAGTTTTCATTATTCATAATGATAGGATACTGTCTGATCAGTGATAACTTCATCTAACATAATCTTATGATTGCAGGATTAAGCGTGATGGAACTCAAGTCCCAGATTTTATTATAGGTGTAAAAACTTATGCCCTAGCACTTCCCATATCTTCTTCTAAGATCCTTGAAGTCGTTGGCTTCTTTCGTTGATGAGCCATGTCATAAGTTGCATGGAGGCCAAAAAATATATAATATATCAGCATTACAATCGTACATATGCCAAACGTTATAAATGCCTGAGCTCCTAATGATCCCATGAGAAACACATTTATTGCAACTGAGAGGGATGGGAACCAAGGAACCAGTGGGACTCCCCAAACTTTTGGTGTTCTATCCTGTGGCAAAAGAACCGAAATTGCCAAAGTGGCCAGGAACCAAAGGGGAACAGTTACTGTGTAACCAAGCCAACCATTAGGGTCCAGTCCCCAATAAGCAGAAGTCCCAACGGAGGATACAATTATGACCAGTAGAAAGAAGGTAAGCTTCAAAAGATTCGTCTGGGGGGTGATACCTCTGACATAGTATCTCCTCACAAGCAGAGCAACAGCCATCATCATGGATATTAGAAGGCCGCTTATAGATAACAAACTTGCCAAGACATCCAAACTTGAAAAGAATGCTATACATGCACTTGCAACTCTGATCAAGAGAGTTGCATTTATGGGAGTTCCTGTCTTTGGGTGAACAAGTGAAAACCATGGTGGAATCATATGGACTCGTGCAATATGAGTAGCATAGCGTGCCTGTCCAATTGCTCCTGCCAAAAGGACAGTGGTCATTCCTTTCAGAGCTCCAAGGGCAACCAGGTATTTTGCCCATTTCATCCCCACTCTTTGAAATGCAACAGAGTAGGCGGCGTTAGGGTCTATATCTGTATACTTTTGCATCATACTTAGTGAAAGTGCCATCAAGCAATATATCACGGTGATAATTGACATTGATCCTAGCAGCCCTAGTGGTATATCTTTCGATGGATTTTTTGTTTCCTCTGCCATGGTTGCAATATTGTCAAAACCCCCATATGCAAAATACACTATTGCTGCTGCAACGAAGATACCTTTGGGACCATGTGGCACAAAGGGTGTCAAATTGGAGGTATTGGCATGAGCAAGTCCAGCAATTATGACAAATGAAATCACCACCATATTTACTGCTGATGCTATCCAGTTAAAGTATGAAGTTCTTCTAGTGCTGCTTATTGCAATTATTGATGTAATTGCTAAAATTGCAACAGCTATTGGATCTAGTAAGTTGAACCCGTCTATGAGATTTGTATGTATACGCAAAGAGTTTGGATGACGATTCAAGAGCGTTGTAAAGTAAGAAGTCCAGGCTCTTGCTACTGCGGCACTACCAGCAATGGATCCAAGAATTATGTTCCCTGCTGTGATAAAGGCTGCAAAGTCTCCCAGTTCTACTCTGATGTATGCAAATGACCCTCCTGCTACGGGAATTTCTACTGCGAATTCTGTGTAGCAGAAAACAGAGAGCATTGCTGAAATGCCAGAAGCCACATAGGATAAAACTATAGCTGGTCCGGCATGTTCATGAGCTTCTTGGCCAGTGAGTACGAAGATGCCTGCTCCAATAACAGAGCCAAAGCCAAACCAGGTAAGGTCCCACCAACTAAGGCAACGTTTCATCTCATTCTCACTTTCTTTCCTTAGCTCCACAATCTCATCAGCATCGTCAGAACGGTTTGCAACTCGGTCCTTCAATCTGGTAAATGTTTGTGACAGTGCTGATCGGTATGCGCTCCAATTCTGGAAAGAATCTCCCGGGAAGAAATCGTGTTTGCTCCATCTCCAATAACTTCTTGGCTGTATCTCATCTCCCATTTCATCAGTAGAGTCTATTACTGTCATGCTCTACTGTTACAGAAGGCTAGTAGTAATTACTAGCTCATTGGGATGGTACTGCTGTTTATAGGTTTTTTTTTTTTTTTTTTTTTTTTTATGGGTAGACTCCCATATCTTCAATTATTGTTATTGATAAGGTTGCCAATGAGCCAAATGTTTTTTTTCCAAGCAAGTCCTTTTCTGTTTTATGCATATAGTCAAGACACACACATTGAAGGAACCAATGGAGAATTGGGTATGTGATTTATGGATAGATACCACAGTAGTTGCGTATTATTGATTGCATCTTTATTGGAAATATCAACATCAACAATCTATTCTACTTCCCTTGGATTGACGGTGTGTCTTATGTCGAAAGAGAATAGGACAGTCTGTTAATTAATTAATCTGGAACTAGTAAGAGCAACAGGCTGGACATTTTGGCCTATATCACCAGTCACCTGTAGTACTGAAGGATTTCTGCAACATCATTGGAATCATATCCACTTAGTGTTGTTGTAGTAATCATCCTTTGACTGCAGATTTGGTTGTCTTCAAGAACTTATGAGATGCATTCATACCTTTATCCTAAAACTAATCAAATATAAAAATCAGTAGGCTACTTTTAGAAGAAATTGTTAGTATTGACATGGTGATGTGCCAAATTTCAAGGAGATTTACTTTCTTCAGAAACTTGGCGCCTTGTGTTCAATTTCACTCTTTGGGGGCAGAGATAAAATTTGAACAATTTGACTTCTGCTCAACTTGCTCCAATTTGAAGTTCAACTGGAAAATTAGAGTTGGGAGCAAATTCTCAAGGAAAAACATAAGAGATAAATACAAGGAAATTATACTTGAATGAATAAATTGGAGATGTAAACATACCTAATGAAGCATGATGATCAATTCATGAACCTTAGAACACATTTACGTATCCTCTGTCAAGAGGAAAAATAAATACACCACAGAGAGTAACAATATCAATTCCTTGTTTAGAAACATTGATTAACTTCTTTACACTAGGATGTTCTAAACATACAACAGCTTGACCTTCCCTGAAGAACTCTTCCCACCTTTGAAATAAGGCCGGCTCTGAAATAAATAAAAGAAAAGAATACAAGTGAACAGAAAACTTTCAGAAGAAATTTTTTGATGGGTTGTTGGTTATTTCCCCCCTCAAATTCTGTTTGTCTTATTTTGAAAAAGCAGCAGGAGAGTCGGCAAACTCTATCCATGCTAAGAACTCCATGGTTGAACCGCATGTCATTAGGTGTAACTGTGGTTGTGGCTATATCCCCATGTCTGAAGCAGTTAAAAGACGTGATGTCACCCAAAAACAGGAAACAATTACACCCAAGATTTCCAAGCCTTGCGCATCTTGTTTACTACATATCTGACTCCATGAACAGCACCAGCAGTCAATAAACCTGCAACAGCCTGCCTTGTGCTAGAAAACATAACCTTTCGTCTAACTAGCCTCTGCATGCACTCAGCAGCCTGTTCTTTTGAACCAATCACTACTTGTTGTCTAACTCTACCTACAAGAAAATATGGCATAGGTGAAATGATTTAATTAAGCTCGGGAGGGAACATTAGAAGAGCTTATCATAACAAGTAATATAACTAAATAGAACTTTTCTCTAGAGATGAGACAAGCACACAATCCAACATGGTATCAGGATCTAAGCGTAAGAGTTACAGACGTGAAATAACTAAAATATAAGTGTATGTTCACTAATGAGGAAGTTAGACACAATTCAACAGGAACTACTAACAAGGGAAAAAATCTGAAAGAACAGGAAATTTTAAGATTATTCTTTCCAGAAAATTCACTCTTTTTGCAGTTGATTTACGTACCAGAGTCATCCAGAATTCTCTTTTCTCCAAGTTTCATGGCCATCTCACTTCTGATTGATGAAGGAAGAGAAGAAACCAAGGTGGAAGCAGCAGATAATCCACAATCCTGATTTGGATAACACTAAAAGATGTCAATTGACTTGACATTGATTTTCCTATTTACATATCTCAACAGAGGTGTAATCAATACCAATCTCCTTGGATCAATCAGAAAGAAAAGATGTGCTTGTGTAGTCAAAGAATCTCATACAGATGTATTACCAAAAGTAATATGAAAAAATTAAGAAAGCAATCAAAGATCGAGATTGACTCAATGAACAGAGTGTGTACAAATTGTAATCATGTAAAAGTACTAACTAATTTTCATGCAAGGGAACTTGTGATGCCCAAAACTCTACTTGACAAGTCGTGAAAGCAAATGAGAAATGTTCAGAATAGAAAGATGAACTTCACTAACCACAGAGGCTACCATTCAAGGTCAGAAAATTACCACTAAAAATGTAAATAACAGGCAACAATAGAAGGGCCTCATTAGCATGTCTCATGCTGTATATTCTTGATCACCCTATCACACCATCCTGATTTTTTATGCTTCAATAGAAAAACGTGTTTTATCGTCGATATAAATATGTTCCCGTATTAGAAGTATTGATTATAATAAAGAATTATTAGCATCATTCAGGACAATTAACCATGTTAAGGAAGCAACAAGAGACAAAGCTTTAGAAAAGAGAGAGACCTGAAATATGTTTACTTGCTTATCACCAGCTAATGAAAATCTCAACAAGTTTTTGGCCTCGTATTCTTCCAGAAATGGCTTATACATTTCTTCAAATAAATGGAACTGTCCTTGTACAATTTTGTTCACCTGGATCAATATGCAATGAAGAAATTCATGTACACGGAATGGAAGAATCAATTCAATCACTTAATGTGGCATGAAAGTTGCAAATGCACTATGGGGTACTATGCTAAAAGTTGAGATTCAAATTCTAGTCCAAAAAGGATATTTTGTAGATATGAGATACAAATAATTGAAATTCATTGATCCGCTGGAAGTAATATAAAACTATAAAATTGAGAAACTACCCAATTACACTATGAACTTACATGTAGATTGATACTTTCATGTGGTACAGTCAGGGCCACAAAAATTTAAAATTTAAGCCCACTCAAATGTCAAATCTACCTTATTTTTGTCCTCTGCAAAAAGCATACGCAAGTCACCTGTATATGAGATGCTACAGATTTTGGCATATAAATCTTCCTGCATGCGTAAACACCAAATCCAAGTGGCATGTGTTATGTTCCTGTACTATTTGACAAGAAATCAGAAATGATTAAAGAGACTAACCTCCGTGAATTTAGATGGCAAAAGGAGAAGAGCAGCAGAAGTTGCAGCTTTCAGATTCACGCTGTTCACGCTTTTTATATCCAAGTTATCCATAAGAATGTTCACCTGATTTAGAAGTAAATGTAAGTTATGGATGACGGACAGTCACCAGACTCACCACAACAAGCAAAAAAGGAGCCAATAAAGAAATTCAGAATATTTTATCTGAGTATGAAACTAAAAATCAGTTGAGCGATATCTGTTGAATGCATTATGTAATATAATTTAGAGAAACAGACGGCCTCTCTATGTATTTTTATATATTTTATCAGGAGCATTTCTATATTTTCAGTCCACAGTAGACTTAAACTCTCTATTCAGGAAGCGCAGAATTTCAGCCATGAGCCCATGACTGCCCAACTAGAAAGCATAGAAATGTCTAATAAAAATTAAGCAGTAGCTATTAAGCCTCCAAACTAATACGATTAAGAAGGAAACTAGAAACCAGACAGGAGTAGGGGATGCAGGTTCCATTTTGCAATGAGTTGTAAAATCTGATGCAACATAGAACATTGGTGGTCAAATGTCAAGTTTATCAAAGTCTAAAACCTTTGCGCAGACATAGACAGAAGAAAACAAAGCATCTCATTCGAATATTTCCAACTGAAGTTCTTTTTAACACTCGCAAGAAATGTTTGAGTGCACTGCTTCTGTTAGGAATATCTTTGAGAATATAACAAGTTACCATACGCACTCACTTGACTTTTCATGTTCATTTTCAGGTTAATAGAAGAGAGAGCTTAAAAGCTAGCAGTGGTGTGCCATCAAATATCAAAAGCACATGCTAATTTGTTTTGTAAGAAAATGCAGGCTGAGATGTACATATAGTTTCAAGCCAGAATCAATTATATTGTCACATACTTTGAGCAACCCCAAGTACACTTATTTAGCATCGATACCACATAGGATTATAATTTTTCTGGGAGGAAATATTAGATAGGATTTCTTTTGGTGAAGAGGAGAATTAGATAGGATTATAATACAACGTTATTATGATAGGATTATAATACAACGTTATTATGATAACTCTTTATTCTTATGTCTCTAGATACCACCAAAGTGAGATCCTACGGCTAAGAAAACATACAAGAGCTCATGGATATTATCCTAACCAACGTAAGAAAACATTACCAAGTTTTCTCCCTTTTGTTATACAAATGAGAGTAAGCTAACATCATATATCAAGTTACTTCTTAAATGATGATTTCATGCTTCTTTGACTGATAGGTATTTATAGCGACTCAGGAAAGTCAGTCATCAATAAAGACCTATTCCTGATACCATCAACTTTATTAAATTCATCACAACAGAAATTAAATTCATGTGACTTAGAAGTACCACAATAATGACTAAGAGGCACAAAAGGATTGCAAAATAGTCTAACCGACTTAAATTCATTCGACAGTCCTTACATCAATGTAACTAATACTGTAACCGAAGTCCTTTGTAAAATATGTTATTTAAATAGAAGTTCAAAACAAGCCATACTGGTTTCTGCAAACGACCGCTGAGATAAAACCTCTCCCATCCCAATATGTCTTGAATCAAGTCATGCATCCGTACAACTCCATACTTGACCATCTGTAAAAGTTAATGTTAAATTACTGATGTGTTAAAAGAAAGTGCATCTTCATTAAATGGTCAATACCTTCTTGTTGCAAGACACAAATGGGTTGAAGTGTACGCCAACACCAATGTCATTTGCGATATCAGTTATCTGACACAATGCACAGTAAATTGTTCTTTAGTTAGAGTTGAAACGTAAGACTAAAAACATATATAAAGTAGCAAAGAAATGAGGGAAATCAAAGTTAATTCAAGAAAGGAAATAGCACCATCCTTGCTCCACCAAGGCGAATGAGACACGAAGCATAGTGATCCTTGTTCAATTTTAGATTCTGGATTGTAGAAAGACGTTAGATTTTGAAAACAAAGATGGACAGAGAGTTGCTTAAAATTCAGCAATTACCTCGGAATGCCATTGTCGAGGATCAGATACTCCAATAATGTAATCTGTCATAGATGTCTAGCAATGAAGTTGTTAGCAATGTACTATTGCAGTATTTTACAGAACTTCTTGATCAAACAAAACCATGAGTGGAATTCATTATCCGAAAGAAGAAGTAGAAAAAACCTCATCTTTGTTGTTGGGATGAAGTTTAGAACCATATATACAGCAAAACTCTACAGGGGGTAGAATTGCAAGCAAACCCCCTAGCTCAGCTTTATCCTGTCCCACCATTTCTACATTAACATATGAAAACAAAACAAAAATCATGTAATATGGTACATACAAACATATGTTCAATTGGATCAAAATCTTGAAGTATTCTCACAGGAATTTTATCAAACATCTGGAAGACACGCTTGATATTATTAAGATAATGCATTGGTTACCACTTACTGATCAGTACACATGTGCAATTTGAACCCTAATTAACAAAATTTAGCTATCAATTTGGCAAATCTTTTCAATTAAGTTCCTGGGGTTTTCAAGGGTTTAAGGTTGGGATGATTGAGACTGCCATTGAAGAAGAAGAAGCAACAGATCCAAGTCAATTCGGGTCAAGCCCATCTCTTTATAATTGGGTTGGGCTCAACCGGAGCACTCTGCCCCTTTTATATTTGGGCTATAGCCTACCAAGTTTCTCTCTTTTCTTCTTTCTTTTTCGTTTTATCTTTTTAATTTGTTTTGTGGTAAATAATATACTTATATTCACAAATTTATAATTAATTATATTCTATGTAACATAAAATTCAAAGTCTGCCAATAAATATTGCATACCAATATTTTTTATTTAAATTCTATTTCTTCTTTTAATTATAATGAAAAGATAATTATCTCTATAATTATTGAAAAAATATTCATATTTAAGTTTTCTTTCTTTTTAACTTGTAACGGAGTATTTTGGGGATTATCATTCGCTATAATTGGTCTTTCAAAATGAATTAAGATTATAGAAAAAATATTTTGTCTTTAACTTCTCTTTATGTTTTACTTTTGAAGTTTTCTTTCTTTTTAATCTCTGATAGACACTTGTTTTATCGCATGTGATGTGAACTATCTATAGTAAAATGGATATTAACATCATCATTAGCGTCACTCGTGCCATTTTAAAACATGAAAATCAAAATAAGTTAAATTTTTAGATTCAATAAATTATAGAAAGATGTTTTATATTTGAGTTCTCTTTCTTTTGACTTTTGATGAATTGATTATTTGAATAATTATAAAAAATATTTCGTATCTAAATTTTCTTTCTTTCTAATTTTTAAGGGAGTACTTGTTTTATTACGTGTACGTAAACTTCTTACGGTAAAATGGACATTATTATTGATTTTAATCATTCTTGGATACTAAAATTCAAAATGAACTTAAGTTGATCAATAAATTATAATTTTAAAAAATTGTGTTTTAATTCTCTTTCTTTTTTACTTCTAATGGAGGATTATCGAAATGATAATAGACACTTGTTTTAAATTCTTTTTTCCCTTCTAATGGAGGAGCCACTTGTTTTAATCACATGATTATCATTGACTTTTAACAGGTCATTCTACTAGAATATGAAATTAAAGTGAACTTAAATTTGACTGCTAATAAATTGTAGAAAAATATTTCATATGTCACTTCTCTTTCTTTTTTACTTTTAATGGAAAACCCACTAATTTAAAGTGTGTTTAGTAGGAAGTAAAGTATTTCTTCAAAAAAATTTTTACATTTTCTCATGTTTAATTAAAAAAAAATTTTAAAAAATATTTTTCAAATCAACAATTGTTTTCAAAAATGAAGGAAAATAACTTCCTCCAAATATCATGAGTTGAATTTTACCATTAGCTTTAACATACCGTTTTAGTTAGGATATCAAATCAGAGGCCAATGACTAATGAGTTTAGTTTTCATGACAATGTAATTTTTTAATTTTAAAGCAAAGAATATAAATTTATGTTTTAAAATTCAGTTATAATCCAAATCCAAATATACTTATCTAAATTAAAAAGGAGCTTAGTATTGTCAAAAGATCTATTTAATTGAATATTAGGGAGGTAATAAAAATAAGAGCGAAATAGTATAATGATCTTTCTAATTAATTTTACAAGAGACGTGTAAAAGATAATTACGATCAATAATTTAAGATGAATAAATATTTTTTATAGAAAAGTGTTAAATTAATAAATGACAAGCATAAAAATGGAAGAAATATAATATTTTGTGCGATTATAAATACTTGTAATGAAGAAAAATAAAAATATTATAAAAATAAATTATTCTTTTTTGTACATACAAACAAATATATATTTAGTGTAATTGTATGAGTGAAATTTGAAATGGATATTGTATACGCGATCTTATTTCTATTTATGAAAAGAATTAGATTGATTTTTGATTAAAAGTATATATCAAAATTAATCTAAAAATATAATATTAAACCTCTATGAAAAAAAACCATTATATATATATATAAATGAGGACCATAGAGGAGGTGATGTGACACCTCTATATGGCCTCCATTTGCATTTAGTTTTTTTCATCTTTTTTTTTTTTTAAAATAATTATTATATATCATAAAAAATTACTTAAATTTATTATAAATAAATATTTATTAATGGTGGGTCATTTATAACAAAAACTCTTCATACTTTTTATTTATTTATCTCACTTATAATTAAAAGAGAAACATAATTTATTTATTTTTGACTTTTTTTAATTTAAATTAATTATTTTATTGTAAAAATATATTACTTCATTTATACAAATATACAAATAAATACTTTATTAATGTATGAACATTTATAATAATAAAAAAATTCTATATTTTTTTTCTATTTGTTTATCTCACTTCTAATTATGAATTATAGTATTATTTTTTACATTTTAAGTATTTTTATTTTTATTTTTGAATTTATTCACTAGGAGTTACTACCCATGAGTTGTCCTTCATTAATTTTTACTTTTAATAATATTCATGACTCTCATAATTTTTATATTCATAACCTCCAATTTAAATTTATAAGTTTATGTGTCTTATGAAATTCCTTTATTTTGCCTATAAATTTATATTTGTTTAATGAAGATTCACTTTCACAATTATTCTTTCTTTTTTCATCATATAAGTTTGATCTGTAACAAAAAAAAAAGTACATGAAGGTAAGAAATACTTCATTGAACTTTTTATTTTTTATTTTCTCTATTTTTGTCTATAAATTCGTATTTAATTTGTGAAGGAAACTAACATGTAACCAAAAAAAAAAGTACATGAAGTTAATCAATATATCATTCTCAAGTCCTTATTTTTTTCATTTCCTTTATTTTGTCTACATAGATTCATATTTATTTTCATGAAGATTCACATACAAAGTTATAATTTCTCTTCTCCATAATACTTGTTTGTGAATCAGCTAACATGTAACAAAAAAAAGTATATGAAGGTAAGATATATTTCATTCTCAAGTCTTTATTTTTATTTTTATGGACTTAGACATGCTTTCTTAATATATATTTTTATGTTTGTATTATAATTTATCAAGTAAGTATGATTAAAAAAATCTTTTTAATTCTTAACAATGTTTTGTCCGTATGCAATTACTTTTTTTAATAGTTAGTTTTCCATATATAATATAGTTTGATTATAATATTTGTTAGATTTCAAGAAATAATTATTATTTAGTATTGTTATTACTATTGAAAAGATAATATATAAATATATTAAATATGGTTTATATTTCGTTCTTTTTTTGACATAATTATTTTTAATTCGTATATGCTTTTTTTTTATTCAGTAGGTTGCATATATGAAGAGTTTGACATATGGATCAAAACATGATGACGGATCTCTTTGCAAAGAAAGATGGTACAAGGAAAAAAAATTAAGCATAACTAGAGATTATTTTTTCACTTTAAAATTTATTAGCAACTTAATTACTTTTGCTAGAGTTTTTAAAGTTTTAATTTATGTAAATAATTTAGCTAAATGTATTATATTGTCAATACTAATCATTTGATCCTTTAGTATTCTATTTTCTCTTTGTTATAAAAAATATATAATTATTTCATTTTAACAACAACAAAATTTATGATGATTAGTTTCACTTTATTATAATTATAAAAAGTAATTGAAAAATATATTATTATTTTCATGATGTCATTTTTTTGCGTATGTAACAATCTGTCGTCGTTCTTTTTGCTTTGAAATGTATTTATAAATTTTATGTAGTCACCAATTATTATATTCTCTGTTCATTTTTTGTATTTTCACACCTTATTTTTATTTTTTATTTTACACATAAAATCAATACATAATTAGTAATACAATTAGTTGCTAATAAAATTATACATTTGAATTATTTATAACTCATGTCTCTTCATCTTACTTGTAAAGTTTAATATTAAATATGAATCATGACTTTATATGCTTCATTTTTCGAAAATCTTACAAGTATTAAATAATATTTAAAAAATATAATAAGCAAATGTAATATAAAAATAAAAGAAAACAATTTTATTTTGACGAAATCAGAGTTTAAATAGAACATCACTACTCCTAGAAAAGATAGAGAAAATTAAAACATCTAAAATATTTTCAACCTAATACCATATATTGTTATTTCAACATATTATCCCTTATTCCATTTACTTCACCACGGTGAATGTTTTGTTCTAATATATACATATACAAAAAATAAATATATTTTATATGTTTTTAATAAGTCTATAATATTGCAGACGAGGAGAAATATAAATATTATCTATATATTCGATACTAACCTAAATATTATATATTTCATATTATTATCTATAAATATTTCATATAATCGCGCGAAGCGCGAATAGTTTCACTAGTTTATATAATAACAAAGGAAAAATAATTTCAATCTCAAAATTCAAAAACTTTACTTTTCTATCAATTATAAAAATGAATAATTAGTTTCACGGAAGAACATAAATAGAAAAAGAAGTTACAATATTTTAGTGATATTTTGAATTTTGAATGAGTAAAAGTTGAAAGCTTAACCCATTTGGCTAATTGATATTTCACCGAAATGAATACTCATCTCAAAATCTATAGAATGGAAAGGATTTCAAATGTCATAATAACATAAGACATGTATTCAAATATTTTTAAGATAACATTATTTTGAGTAAAAATTAAAACCATAGCCTACTCAAAATAAATCTTTAATACGAGGAAAATAAGAACAGAAATGTCATATGTTGCAATGAAAATGAACAAACTAGTATGAATCTCAAATATTTTGATACAATTGAAATTAATTTTACGTAGCTAAAATATATTATATTTGTTGGAATAATAACAATTAAATTTATAACAATGTATGGTATTAAATTCAAATTGTATTATAACTATAGTTTATATAGTAACACATAAATTAATTTGAATAATTTTTTGAAAATTTGTAATTCAGGTATAATATCATTTAATAAGAAAAAAATAAGTAACAATTATAATACATTTTGAATACCATTAAATATAAAGCAACGTTAAAAAGGGCAATTAATCATGTATAATCAGAGATGATTCAGTAGATGTCAATTTTTTTTAATTAACTATTGGATATATATATTTTTTTAAAACTATTGGATGGATTTAGCGTAATTGAGAAATTAAGATCCTCTACACGTATTTGAAATCAATGGTTTGTACCTTTCGATTTCAAAATTGAACTTTATATAATGACATGTATCTAATAATGTTGTTTTGAAAAGAAAAAAAAATACATTTTTAACCTCCAAAAAACTTGATCTAACAAGCTAATTAATTAAAAATTATTAATGGAGACCAAACTTTTTATTTTGGTGTTTTCCTTCAATACACATGTTTTAAATGCTAAATTGATTCAAATTTCAATGTGGACTTGTGCTTGTAGGGGACAACGGTTATACATCGATCTACGAAGATAAATTCGTGCAACATCACGAAGATTTCAATCTTCTCCTCCTTGTCTTATATAACAAAAAAAAACATTTTTAATCCTCTGCTTTGCACTGTGTAGATCCGCCCTACATAATTTTTTAAAGAAAATTGTGTTTTGCAATTTTGGGTGTGATTTTTTAAACTTGTGAAGCGTTATTTCTTAAATGTATCAAGCTCATATCACTTATTTTTTAAACTCGTGCTGCCCCGTTTCATTGTCATCCCTAAGGAAATCGATTACTTGTGGCAACATATACATTGTATGCGAATGTGTTGGCTTACTATCATATAACTCAAGTGAAATGATACAAATATTATATGCTATTCTTAAATTTGTTTGGCTGTGATGGTATACATACGGTTTTGAAATATTTTTGAGCATATGGATTTTGAAATTTTTATCTGTAAGATATAAAATTGGGGTAAAAACATAACATTGATATACAAAATTTAAAAAAAAATAAAAATGTATTTTGCGTGTGGTGTTTTGTCTCTTTATGTCCACTCATATATTAATCATACAAATAACATAAACCCAACGTATAAAATACATACAATTTATCGTTCTTCTTCCTCTACTAGTACACTACAATGAGACAAAAGTTGTTAGTCTGCTTGTATTTGGGGCTTGCAGCAATGATTTTTGTTCTTATTGATATTGAGAAAAGATATATTCCATAATCGACCAAGCAGGTGATCGAACATCATGATGTACGTGTGGCGATATATGTACTGATAAAAGAATATGATTGTATATGGCTTATGATTCCAAAGAACCATTCAAATGTGATCAAAACAAAGCATGAACATGATATCTTGACAAATCATAGTATAACTTATGATATATGAATTCAATACATGTGTTTCTCAAAGACTAGTATGGAGGGAGGCCGATGATACCTGTCAGTTGTTGTCTTCTTTCCTCGAGTCTGAGCATAAGTGCTACCCACGACGATACCACAAGTTAGGAGCTGCCTCCTCATCGTTGTTGAGACCCAACATTGACATCCAGTAGAGGGTAGGGGTTTATTGTATTCTCTTGCATTTCGGAGTCATATTCACTGATACAAAGCAAAGATTGATTTGACTAAAGAAGCAGCTAAGAAAAACAGTCACAAAATTCAAAATAGGAGTGATTTGACTAAAGGTTCTGAAGTGCTTCTAATACAAACACAAATCAAAATATAATGGCAAGATTGAAACAAGTTGCAGTTCCAGTCCACAGTTGTGATACAAAATAACAAGGCTGAAAGAAGGTTACTGAAGTGAACCTGAACTTAATCTCTGCTACGAAATAAATAATTCAAATGAAGTCAAATAACTTGCATATAATCAATCAGTAGTTCCATGATCAAGTAATATATCGATTTTCATACAAGAAACATGACGAGGAAGAGAACATTTCACACGGTGTTCATGGTTGGTCCTAAAATTAGTTTCCAAAGCAAGGATTACTGATTAGTAGAACTGTTATATTAACAATGAAAGAAGCGCTGGGATATTTACAAAAGCCAATTGAAGAAAAACTTCAATAATCTGTCAATCGGCTCCAAAAGAGGCTCCCGAGAGTCATACTTATCATTGTATGATCTAGCAGCCAAGGAAAAGGTCACGCTGGAACTCAGACAGTTAGACCTTTGATGTAAATTGAAAGTTATGTCACTGAAAGACACATTACACAGAAGAACCATCTGCAAATTGGGTAGAACAGTAAGAGAGGTAAATTGATAATGCATATACTCTGTCAAGTATCAACGTAATCCAGAGTAACAAGCACGTAGAAGCATTCATAACCTGTTTGGCCAAGACTTTGAAAGATGACAAGTGCTTATTTTTCAATAAAAGCACTTCTTATAGTTTCACTATAAATAAGTGTTTTTGAATAGTAGCAGAAGTTCTGTTTCAGTTAGCATCGGCAGAAAAGCGTAGCATCTCCTAAAAATAAGTACTTTCGAATTTATTTACAACAAGAATACCCATATCAAAAATAGTTGACAACTTATATGCATATCCTTTTTCGTAGTTTGACAGTTAAAGCACTTTGACAATATTAGCCAATCACAAATTGCTACTATCCCGAAGCACTTTCTTTTAGACCATGGTGTCCTGACCAGCTTTCGCTCACCTTGACTAGTTCTACAGGATACCAGTCACATCCCACCAGCATCAGGTACCAGGTAACTCTATCTACCAAGGCAGATGACAAGAATCACCTGGTGCTTTTTTCTCCATTGAGAGTTGAACCTGAGACCTCATGGCTCTTAACCACTTCTTGACCACTAGACCACACTTTGGATACCTCCCAAGGCACTTTATTGAAAAGCACTTTTGATAAGAGAAACTTCTCAAAATAAGCTGGAAACTGCTGGAGACCTTGGCTTCTTTGACAAAACTGATTGGAATTGAACTGCAATTAGTGAACATTTCTGGAATCTGTGCTTGAAAAAGGCCATGATATGGATCCGACTGGTCCATGCATACCAAATCAAAGGTGGAAGTGTTTGGGATGTGAATGATAGTCGAGCATCATGGACAATTAAGAAGATCCTCAATACCAAAAGAATACTGGAAAAAGCTGGCTATGAGGATCAGGATGTCACCCTTAGGACTAAATTCAGCACAAATGCGGTCGATTGTAAATTGAGGTGACTATACAAGGGTAGATGGAGGAGATTACTAAAAACCATGGAGCCCCTAGAGAGAAGTTTATACTGTATTTGGCTGTATGGAAAAGTTTCTGACTAGAGACAGATTAGCAAAATGGAGTTCTACACATGACCTGTCTTGTCCCTTTGCAACCAACAATGATGAGAGTCTGGATCATTTATTCTTCAAATGTCATTACTTAGCAACTATCTGGGAAGAATCTCTTTGATGACCTATCTGGGATGAATCTCTTATGGTTAGGCATTCAAAGATCATCTGTGGAATGGAAGGATGAAATGATGTGGGCTATTGCTCATGCCAAAGGCAACTCAGTACAAGCTGCTCTTTACAGATTATCCATTACATGTTATCATTACTTGGTGTGGCACAAGAAGAACTTAAGACTGTTTCAGATGAAAAGTAGAAGCCCTGAAATACTCATAAGACTGGCTACTCAAGCAATTCACTGCAGGGGCTCTCTGTTTCCTGGTTTGCATTCTGGACTAGAGTCTAGACATGCTTAATTACTATCCTTAGGTAATATTTTTGAGATTAGAGTTCTTGATGTAATTTTGCTCTTTTCAATCACAGTGTTTGGAGCTTGTTTGTCCAACGCTGAGGCATACTTTGTACCTACTTGCTAGTTTAGTACTTGAATCAATTAAGTTACCCCCAAAAAACTGATTCTGACAGCTCAACCAAAAATTTAAGTCAGGAAATTGGAAAATGTACATGCTACTATATCAAAGGCGATCATATATGTATTCTTGATATTATAACAAGGAGATGCCATATATGAGAACCATCTAGTTATGCAAGTAGAACTAAAAATGTTTTGGAGGTTGCATGCGTCTATATAACCTAGTAGAAGTATCTTCAAACAGTTGCAGTTTATCCTATCAATAGACACCTAACGTAACAAATTTTGAAATTAGATTTATGCAGCATAAAATAGAAATTAAAGCTATTGGAAAGCATAAATTGTTTACCAGGCCACCATATTCATCAAAAAGGGGCTGCAGAGAATGTTCTGATTTCTGTGTCAACCACCATATCACCTAGACCACTAGCCATATCTCGATCAGCAAGCCTCTTTGGAGACTTCTTGAGACCACTTCGAAATGTCCTAACTCATATGCAATAACCCATAAACTAAAGGGCTTCTTCATGAATTTGGCATCAGATGTTTCCCAAATACTTTGTTCCAAAAATTGATCACCAGGAACCATATCACTGCAGATGCATCTTAAGGAACCAAAATCAGATTGATTTGGTGCTCCTTTTCAGGCTATACAACCCGCGGAAACAAAGCCTGAAGGAGGCTGAGGCATCCAAGAAGATATACTATCAACCTATGATACATTGTGCTTCGTGATTCTGATCACAAAATACACCATTCCTCGAGGAATAATAGGGCGCCATATAGATAATTTCTTTCTAGAGAATCCTGAGCACCTCCCTAAAGCATTTATTTCTATATATTGTTTCTTCAGAATTAAATTGTTATAAAACAAAAAAAGGTAAAAGTTTATTGATGAGGTGCAAAGAAGGTAGAGGCAAGTACAAAGCAAAACATCCCAGAACAGGCACACACCGGACAACCCTCCTAACAAATCCACGAAATCGAAAAACTGATGCAGATCCACCAGAGAATTGCATTTACACCAAATAATATAGATTATGAATACATCTATTCTTAATTCTAAACGCGATCCCTATGCCCTTCAAAGAAAGCTTTAGTCCTTTCCAACCATGAAGTCCAAAATATGCACAATGGAGTGTCCTCCATATCTGCTTCAACTTTCTGGATATTCTTTGGGCCTGCTACTCTACAAACAATATCTTTACAGTCTGTGGCATCACTTCGCCACCAGATGTTTAAGAAAATTCCTAGCATCACAATTAAATTGATGTATTCCTTTGTTCACCAAGTCGCTAGAGAAAAGAGTGACATCTCACAGATCCTTCTATAGCTGTTATGAGTCCCCCAGATCACAAAATTAATGCAACTTGGAAATATCATTTCCCACGGAATGTGATAGATTATTTAGATCTCTTAGGTTCAAGGAAACCAGACGCATAGTTCACTAGAGGTAAACATCTTTAGAAATACCATGAATTTATATTAAAACCCTTTTAAACATAAAAATAATAATTTTTGCAGTAACCATAAACGTGAAAGGCCTAACAAAGTAGAGTTACTTATAAAGGATAATTGTAATTGCATTTCATCAAGTTGAGCTGAAATTAGAAAAAAAAAATTGTGTCATCGTTGTAAAAGATAAGGATAAAATGTTCATTGCTAACAAGGTAATGGCACTTCAAGTAGCTATATCATTCTTGAAGTTGATTAGCAGGTCCAAGTGCGTCACAGAGAAAAAGTTGCTAAGACTGAAGCAACCAAATTACAACAGTTAATAAACAATTGAAGCTTTGTATTGAAATGACTCTTGGGAGGAAAGAAAACTATAGTTTAAAATCCTGAAACTATTTTATTAAGATACTCGCGACAAAACAGACTTCGCATCATAGTTATCCACTTCTCAGGATTTTATGCTACAAGCTATTATGAGGTATAAGTTTCAATAAATTCACAAGAATGAAAAGTTTACACGACAAAAAGAACCAGACCTCTCTTGACGCCAGCAATTCAACTACTACCAACTTCAGACGGCGTATTGGCCACAATTGATAAAGCGTGTAGTCCATTCTGCAACTCATCTTGCAGTAAACCATAAATCATCCTATGCCTCTTAACCAAACTCTTACCTTCAAATTCCTCTGACACCACTTTTAAATTAAAGTGTGTCTCTCCATCACTACCTCTAATCCCAGCGTGTCCTGCGTGCTGATAAGATATATCTTCAACTTCTAGTTCAACAGGCCTAAGTTCCTTCTCCAGTTTCTCCTTGATTCTCATCCCTCTACTACTCAAAACACCATCATCACTAGCACCAACAGCAACATTGTTTCCATTAACTTCAGGACTGGCTACAGACTCCACATTTCCATTACCACCAACACCAAGGGACTCGGTCGACGAGGCATTCGATACTTCACTCTGCCTTAAATTAGCATCTTTCTCAGCTTCAACATACAATTGAAGTGCTTTTTTCTGCATTAACTTCAACATATTCAAAAACCCATTATTCCTAGAAGGAGTTAAGCTTTGTTGCAACCCTAAAAGTACAGCAAAATCAGGGGAAACTTTTAAAATCTCTTCTACATGTCTTCCAGAAAGTCCCTGAACTAACAAAGCAGCAAGACCTTTAGTAAGTACCGAATCAGAATCAGCCTCAAATACAACATTCTTCTCAGAATCAAAATAGGCCCTAACCCAAACCTGTGAAACACAACCCTCAACCTTATTTTCACTAGTCTTGTACTGGGTATCAAGTGGTTTTAAATTCTTGCCATAAAACAACAGTTGCTCGTACTTAGACTTTGGTTGTTCAACTGCTTGAAAAAGTTTGACGATTTCTTGAAGATTCGGTGGAAGCTCTTCAATGGGTTGGAGAGATGAAGAAGAGGATTCTGAAGCTTCTCCTGCTGCTGCTGGGCTTGCAGAAACAGATTTTGTTGAAATTCTTTCGATGGTAATGGATCTACAGAAGGCTAATTTAGTGGGTTTTGAATATAAAAAAGAGGATTTTGAGGATTTGGGGTATGGTGAATTAGGATGATAAAGAGGATGAGGAATTTTGGTGGAAATCGACATGGATGGAAGATGATGAAGCAAAGGAAGTAGAGAAAATGGTGAGTTTGATGTTGAGAAGATTCGAGAGAAGAGAAAACTAACCTCAGTAGGCATAATCCTACATTTTCAACTAATCAAAACATTAGTTGGTATTTGTATTTAGAAATTTTCTTTTTCTTTGCATTTTTTAATTGAATTCCTTTGTTTTGTTGATAACTTTTACGATAAATTTGTTTAATTTTTATTATTAATTTTTTTTTATTTTTATCTATAACTATATATGAAAAGTTATTTCTTCTATTCATTAATAATTTTCTTATGTTTATTTTCACAAATTCTAGATATACTTGATAGTTGATATAATTTAAATTAATTTTTCTTTTTTTCAATTGGTAATACAATATTTCTTGTAATATTTTGTAAGACACGAATATGCATATATAAATTAATATACGTTGCATAGCACCACAAAAGTTTAAATATTAGATAAGTTTCTATTGATTATAATTTGAAAAACTTTTCAACTATTAATTGTTACACAATTATAAATTATTCTGAACTATTCCAAAAATTATAAAAGTTCACTTGATTGAATATGTCAATTAGAATATCAACTTTACTTGTAATACAAAATGGAAACAAATCTTTTGTCCCTATAATTCTAGTTGTAGTCCTTGTGTTATTTTACTATGTAAGTTTAATCTTCATTATTTGAAGTGGGCAATTTTGGTCCTTGAAGCTAACCAAAATTAATTATTTAACAAATAGTTATCTAAAATATATAAAATAAAATAATTTGATGATTCTAATGCTTGAAAAATTATGTTATAAAATTAAAATCATATATCTTAATTGATCTCATTTGCTTCTCTGTTTGCTTTATTTAACATTTATGGGCAACTCATTCTTTCCTTTTTCCTTAGTATTAAATAGGTCAAATACGATACATTTGAAAGAGTTCAGTGGGTGGACATGTTTTTTAAGACTATCAACAGTGTCCTAATAACTTTTAGTCTTTAAATTTTTTAAATATTTATTATACAATGATGAAGCATGTGTTAGTAACATAAAATGACAAGAAAAAAAAAAGTAAAAGAGAGACACAAGTAGTAGTAGTAATTGTACTGTTAAATAACTATTTTGTTAAATAGTTAATTTTTGTTAGCTTCAAGGACCAAAATTGCCCACTTCAAATAATTGAAGATTAAACTTACATAGTAAAATAACACAGGAATAGAACATGAATTATGCAATAATAAAGGGACTAAAATTGCCATTTTCATTACAAAAATAGGTCTAAGTCATCAATATTTTAGTGATTGTTACATTTAGAAGACATACAATGTTAAGACAATTTTTTTTTGAAATTTAAATATTTGATAATCTAATTTTGAACCTAAAATGTCTAAGAATATATTTAAACATCAGTGATTTAAATTGAAGTGAAAACAAGAAATTAATAAATAACAAGTAATTGAAAACTTGATTGTCAATGACTTCTAATGAGAACTACATCAATTGTATTTTTAGAAAACAGTAAAATCTTGAAAATATGTGCATAATAATTAGCAGTATATTGTCAACACTTAAACTTTTTTTTTTGGCCTAAAGTCCCTGCTTTACTTTATTGAGTTCTAAATTATATACAAATATTTTTAAATAGTAATATTTTTTATTACCCATCGAACACAAGAAAATGTGATTCAGTGTACAATAATTATTTTGTCCCTTGAGTGTCTTAATTGAAATTGGGTAGTTATCACGATTTTTAATTAACTTCTTTATTAAATTTGGGAGTTTATAAGTTGTCTATATGATCTTTACCATCAATGAATTTTGATATCTGAGCATTGTTAAGTCATTAAATTATATAAATAATTTTTTCAGGTAAAAAACGAGTTACACCATTGAACCAATGGAAAACATGAATTGTGAGAGGGGAGAGTTTCAAAAAGGCAAATCCGCTATTCGGCTAGCCACGGATCTCTAAAGGCATGGAACCATTAGCTTTCCCGTGCATCAAAGAGTGTTCCTCAACCCTAGAGTGTGCCATCTAAATTTTGAATTAGAAAATAGCATTTCTAAGACCGAGTATATATCATCTTACCAAATGCATAAAACACGATGATAACAAAGTTGTCTTCAATTTTAGAAAAGCGTATACTAAACATCAAATTAAAATTGATTCGTTTTTTTAAAACTCAATTAGTGGGGTCTACATACAACAATACACATTTGAAATTTCGCGTCCATTCATAACATTCTATCAACAAACTTTTTCCTTAATAATCGAGTTAAAATCAACCCAAACTTGAGTGAGTTGGGCGGGTTATGATTTCACACGCTAATTTTACTATTCTCTCTAGTCGATGCTTTATTTTATGGAAAAAAACGTAAAACTTTAATGTATTCTCTTTTCAGAACTTCTGGTTAATAAAAGAATTAGGCATCAAACAAGGAGATCCAACAGTACACTAATCATTTCACCAAAAATTTCAATCTAACATGTGCTCAGAGTTAGCAGCTCCAAAATTTGAAGATACTGGCCATAAAATTGAATGGTTCGAATCTAAATTAATTTTAAATTATACACCTAATTTTTCCATGACCTGCACCTGGACTGTAGTTCAATTGGTCACAGGACCGCCCTATGGACTGGCCTGGATTTGAATTTAGCATCTAGATGAACTGGCCTGGATTTGAATCTTGATATCATTTTTCGAATCATTAAGAATCTTTTGTTTTTTCACTCAGTTTGTGTGCAACTCAATTATTTTCTTCGGCTTCTGTAGTAGTTTCAATGAGGAAGCCGAAGCCACCTCCTGATCATGATCATCCTCAACCTCCCTCAAGAAACCGCGTCCAATCAAATCATAATACATTGTCAGCTGATCCCCACGTACGCCAGGCTCTCTATATAGCCATGGCACATGCTGGCATTGCCCTCACAATATTCATTCTTTTGCTGTGGTAAATTGCTTCAAGATTATTTGAGGCCTCTCTTATGGGCTGTCCTTTGTTCGATACCATTGAGGGGAATTCAGCATGCTCTTGTTGCATTCTGGTCCGAACCTCTAAACTAGGCCTTACAGAGACCATATTAGCCGTTCCCGTGGCTGTATTCAGGGTATCAGTTGGAACACTGTGGAATTAAGGATATGATATACAGAGTTGTACATAGGAGGCAGAAACAACATAACGCTTTAAAGGCGCCATAGAAGTGGATTTTTTATATTGTTGAGATGGCTCGTGTCGTTTTGGGTGTTTGTGATAACATGTGAGCAGATTGGTGGTGTTGGATCAGTAGCTCTTCTTGCATTTGGATTCATGTTCACAGCTAATAGTGTAGACTCTACTATCATGCTGTGACATCTCTTAGAAGTCAGAGCTTTCGGAGACTTCCTATCACTGCTTTCTTTACTCGAGGGATATTGAAAAAACTGAAAACCATTGTGGCTATCGGATTGATTGTGGATTGATTCTTGGATCGTTAGCAGGTGATTTTCTTCTCTTACAAAATTGGAGTTGAAGGGAAAGATGCAGTTTTCGCGTTGAAATCCCATGTAGAGGAGAGCAATTATGCTGAGAAAATCGGTATTAGGAAATGGATCGATGAACATGATGTCCCGGAGATGGTTGATAAGTACAGTAATCAGTTGTGCCAGACAGTGCTTGATCAGATAGATAGCTATGCTATGCAATATAATATGACTGAGTTCGTTTCGGGTATCAAGCAATTTGTAATAACCCCAGCGAATAACTCTTCTGAACGATCCACAGCTTTGGCATCCCGCTCTCCATATACTAAGAAGATCCTGAGCCTGAAAAAAAGAATTAAGGATCGTGAATGGGGGCAAATATATACAGAATTTGATGCAATTTTTCGGGAACTGTTGATCACTAGAGTGGACTTAGTTGAAAAGGCAAAAGGATTTGCTCAACGTGTACTTGTTAGTAGCAAATCCGTTTTAGGTGGTAGTGTGAAGGTCATATTCTTGATTGGGAATTCGATAGTATCAGGAGCTGCAGGGCTTTTCAATTTCGTGTCTCAGACGATATTGTTCTTTTGGGTACTTTATTATCTTATCACAACAGAATCTGGTGGAGTAACAGAACAAGTGATATCTATGCTTCCCATTTCGCCTTCTGCAAGGACTCGTTTTATTGAGGTTCTTGATAAAGCTATTTCGGACTTCTTTTAGCAACTGCTGAGATTGCTTTCTTTCAGGATGCTAAACTTGGCTCTGTTCAGATTATCTTCGATACATTTTTTGTACATGTCAATGTCCTTGCTTTCGTTAGTCCTTTGTTTCCTATATTCCCCTCATTGGTTTCGACTATCCCAGCAGCTTTACAGTTACTTCTTGAAGGTCAATCTATGTTGGCTATTAGCTTATCCGTTATTCATCTTGTGCTTATGGATTTCGGTGCATCTGAAATCCAACAAGACTTCCCCGGTTATAGTGCATATCTCACCGGTCTCAGCATTATTGGTGGCGTGACATTGTTTCCTTCAGCAGTTGAGGTACCGTTACATTTCATGGCATTGCATTTCGTATATATTCAACTCACTTTGATATAGTATTACGCTTGATATGTGTCAATTCTTGATTGTGTATGTTATTCAGGGAGCGATAATGGGGCCATTAATAACAACACTTCTCATTGCAATCAAAGATTTGTATGTTGAGTTCGTTTTGGAAGGACAAAGTATAACAAATATATAAGTTGCTAATGCCTGGTGTGATCCTCAGAAGCCATAAGGACAAGTGTTGCAACTTTGTTTGATAGGGGAAATGTTATATGCCTCAACGTTAAGTTCTATTATGTCCCCTGTCTGCATCATATCAATGTTCAACCCGAAAAAAAAAAGGCCCTGTCTGCATCATATTAATGTTCAACGCGAAAATGGCTCGAGATTTAATTCTTTCTTCAAAATATGATCTGTTAATTTGTGTACACAAATTGCTAATTTTGTGGCTAATGGCTAGTTAAACAATAATTGAAGTGCACAAGAAAGATCTAGGATAAATATTTATTATTCTTAATCAAAAATCTCAAATTTTTAAATTTTATTTAAATTTGTTTTTTCTAAATCTAAAATTTTCGACGCAAATATAGATTTAATGGGATATCCCGGTATTAAAGCCTTAGATAATACAAAATCCATTGGAAAAAAAACTCCGTCCATGGTTTTCTCTTGCTTCGTTTATCGAGAAGATTTGCAGACGTACCCTTCACTTTTCGAATTTTACTTTTTAGAAACACCCCCTTTTTAAGAAATTGTACAGTTCAATACTTAATAGTTTCCACAAAGTTAAAGCAAAATTAACTTATATCTATTGGTTTACATACCGGGAGAGGAATTAGTAATATAAAAATTGTTACTCCTTCAGTTTCACGAAGAATGACTTGGTTTGAGTTGAGACGGCGTTTAAGAAAATAAAAAAGACTTTTGATTATGTGGTTCTAAATTGAAGCTACGTTAAATGTACGAAATTGCTCTTTAATTTTGTGGTCTTAAACATGCCACGTGAAAAGTTATTAACAAAAAAAAGAAAGAAGTCATTCTTTTTTAAACATACTAAAAAGGAAAGGAGATCATTATTTTTTAAATGGAAGAAGTAATATTCTCATTTTACTTTTTATGTTTTCATTTTTTTGCAAAAATTAAAAGGACAATTTAATTCAATTTAAAAAAAATAATTTTAATATATTGATTAACTCAATTAAAAGACCAATCAAGTGAGACCTAATAGTTGACGTGCACGTTCTATGAGATAGTTATTCCACAAATATAAAATCATGTGAAATGCTTATTATACTTTTCCATTAAACATGAGTTATCTGTGTAACTAAAGTTGAATAGTAATATTTTATTAATGACATTCCATGAAAGAAGAAAAGCATCATTATTAACTAAATGTTGATCTCAATTTTTAAATTATCAGAAAGGATTTCAATAATCAACTTTTTTGTTAGGAAGTTTTTTTCTTTTAAATTATTTATTATTATTAGTTAAATCGCATTTTTTTTTGTTAATTTAGACATAATTCATTTAAAATAAATTATTGGGACTTGGGAGGATGTTTAATTTAATATTCTAATTAAAAAGTAAAATCGTAATTGTCTTTATTAGAAAACTTTATTTTTAATACAAAATTTTTTAACTTGAAACCAAATTTAATCGAGCTAGTATATGAACATAAACTCAGAGTGAGAAACAGAAAAAAATTTAATGCTACTCACAAAATAGCGTCAATAACTTTTGCACATAACTTAGAAGTACAAAAGGTTAAAAAAACTAACTTAAAGGACTTTGATGCAAATATGCGTTTCAAGATAATTATAAAAAGGGGAAAAGTGAGACTTAGCAGAAAATACATTTAATTTGTATCTGAGCTAAAATAGGCTTCAAAATGAATTGAATATACATAAACTGCTTCAAGAATCTAGCTTTATTTGAAAAGATAGCAATTTTATTGAAGCCCATTCTCCTTTTCATCCATTTCAGCTTCTGGGTAGGCTTCAAATCCATTTTCTATCCTATTTCTTGTGTAAAAATTTGATCTTTTTGTGTTAAAGATGAGCTTTTGGATTCACAAAAATGAAGTCATATTTGGATTCAGAAACCTGAATTTCTTTGTGATTTTTGTGCATGTATGTGTTCATGAACTTGGCCACGAAATGTTAAGCTTTTTCGTAAGTTAATTTGGTGAGGTAGATTGATTGCTTGATTGATTTTCATTTGCTGCTGATGGTTCTCTAGTTCTAAGATTGTCTTTTTCTAATGCCCTAGCAGCTCGTTTACTATTTTTTTTTTGTATTACCACATTTTGGATAAACTCCACCTGCAGAAAAGGAAGATGCAATATTAAGATGATCTTATTATTTATTTATTTATTTTTGTCTAAATTGACTTGTGATAATTCTGAGCTTTGAATTGTGTGGATTAGGATTTAGTCTGTTGCGTGTGATTTATTAAAGTCATTACTCAAATAGTTGACGAGTTTGTTTTGACTAGAAAGATTTAGTTGTCTCTTGTGCTGAGCTGATGGTGACATTCCCAGGGGCTTCATTTATGTGATCCTTGGTGGTTGAGATTGAAGAATTGGTGAATGGGGTTAATACAGTTCAGTAGTTACCTAAAATGTTATATGTAAATTGATCTATGGTATGGAGATGTTTGGCCAGGTTCCTGAGGTTCAGGATTTATAAACCTGAAGCTTTGCAGGTTTATGACTAAGTGCAAACGTTTTGGATTTATCTGTCTTTGAATAGGTTTTGATGATGAGTGGATGTTTAGTGGCTCATCAATAGAGATGTTTGGTGTTTTATATCTTCTAAAATCACTTTCATAGCTGATATGTTTGTTATTTTAAACAAATATTTATGAAATAATTGTCCACATGATCAGTTGTGTAAGGCATCAGATTTTGCCCCTTGGTGTTTAGGAAAAACCAAGAAGTGGCAGAACATGGGTTAATCCATTATGGTATTTAATCCTTTCGTGATTTTGCAACTTCTATTAGATTGACTGTTGGATTTTCAGGTCAGAATATTAGCTATTCATATTTCCTGAGGAATGCATAATTTTAGACGAGAACTAGGGTTATAGAGTAGTTTTCAGGTTCACTAATTCTGTGCATAAGGTTAAAATTTGGATCATGAATCGACCTTCAACTGGTCTATTGGTTCCTTCTGCTCATACCATGTCTGTGTGAACTCATGAACTTGAGTCAAGGTTACAAACATCCTAGATTGTTTCGTTTTTCCTTCCCTTTTAGAAGATATTCTTGTGTGTGTGTATATGAGAATTTTCAGTCCTATGTTACCTGGATTTAGGTTGGATATATTTGGTTCATGTGTCACTAAGTATCCATTTAGCCATTCCAAGTTAGCAAATTCTAAGTGTATCTTGAAGAATCTAGATGGACTGACACCAATTTTTCAATGTAGGTATGTCAAGGCAATTGAAAGTCTGTGTAACATAGATTTATTTGAAGTATGAAGTTTAGCATGGAGAAAATGTCTATTTTATGGTAGATTTCTCGGCCATCTTCTTTGATGTCTTAAAATATTGCCATTGGCCCTTTGGTTCTCTTAGAGGTGATTGTTATGATAAGGTTACAGGAAATGTCCATCATACATTCAGAATTAAGATGATAGCTTAGCCACCAAACAAAAAGGGCAGGATGGATGTGGCTTCCAGTGTCATTCTAATTTCTAAACACCTATAAGAAGTCTTCCTTCAAACATTTGTTAGGGTTACTTTGCTGGAGCTTTAGGCCCCAGTTCCTACAAGGTTTTTTCATATCAATTTGTGTGGACTAGAACCCACCTCCTTTGATTTACGCAAAGGTATTGTATCATTTCATTGGAAGTTGTGAAGTTTGTGTAGTACTTAATATAAGCAACTGATATCAGTTATCTTGTTCTTGGATCAAGTTACACGGCTCTTTTCTTTTGTGTGTTGAGGAGTTTCTGTTTCATAACTAGTACTGGACATGGTCTTATACTTTGATATTAGAGGAGTGATCTCAGTTTCACGGTGAATTTTTCTCTCATAAGAGCTCTTCACTCTTGCTAGTTGCCACAATTTGGAACTAGTATATGGTTTAGAGAATATTAGAATTACATCCCTTCTAATTACAATTCTTGAGCAAGTTAAACATAAGAACATCTTAATAGCAGAAGGGTCTACTTGCATGAAATTCATTCGGGAGAGAACTGGTGTCTATTGATTTTTATTTGGGATAATGAAACCCCATTCTGTGGATTCCTTTGTCAACTTGTGTCCTAATAAGATTGCTTCCGAAAATGTACATGTTATATTATGGAATTAAACATTTATTTGGGAATACCATAGTTTATAAGTGTCAGAATTAAGGATGTGTATGACATGATTGGTGAAAATTGCAATGCAGGACTGTAACACACAGGGTAGAGTTTTTCTGTACAGTCATTTACAATGTCAATTTTAACGAAGTTACGCTGCATCACACTTGATGTTACCGGTACACTGATTGCTTACAAAGGAGAGTTGGGTGACTATTATTGCATGGCTGCCAAAGCTGCTGGGCAGCAATGTCCTGACTATAAGCGGGTTCATGAAGGTTTTAAACTAGCATATACAGAAATGGCAAAGAAGCATTCATGTTTTGGATTTGCTGAAAAGATTCCTAACATTGTGTGGTGGAAGACTTGTGTCAGGAATTCCTTTGTTCAGGTATTGTGCATGGCATTATCTTGGGATATTTGGTTGTTAGTATTTTTATTTATAATCTCAGAAGCCATTTGTTCAATTTATTACAGAACAGCGGCAAAACGTTTTAGTATGACTGTTGAATTATGATTTGAGATCTGAACTGCAATTATTTTATGTTTCTACTGATATCAAGTATCCTTTCTTTTGACAGGCAGGTTATGAATATGATGATGAGACATTTGAGAAGATATTTAGACGCATATATGCAACTTTTGGTTCTTCTGCACCTTACAACATATTTCCTGATGCTATACCGTTCCTCAGATGGCTCCGCGAGAGGGGCGTTACAGTTGGGTTGGTCAGCAATGCTGAGTATCGATATCAGGATGTGATTCTTCCTGCATTAGGCTTGAATCAGGTAGATACACAATGGTTGTCATTTCATTTTTTTGTGTTGTATCTTCTTATTACATCTTTTGGCTGATTTAATCTTTTTCCAAACACACTGAAAAACCATGAAGTAGTTGAACACCTTTTGTGTGTGTGACCAAAATCAGGGATCTGAGTGGGATTTCGGCGTATTTTCCGGTCTTGAAGGGGTTGAAAAACCAGATCCAAGGATATATGAGATTGCCTTGAAGAAAGCAGGAAATGTAGCTCCAGAAGAAGTACTTCACATTGGAGATAGCTTGAGGAAAGACTACTTACCTGCTAGAAGTGTTGGGATGCATGCTTTGTTGTTGGACAGGTTCAAGACTGCTGATGCTGTCGATTGGAGGAAATCTGGTGTCACTGTGCTGCCTGACCTGATCGCTACCAAAGAATGGCTTACCTCTGAAAATTCGAAATGCATTGACCTGTAAAAGTCCTTTTTCTTGCCTATAATGGTAGGTAGATTTGTATTACAAGAATGGTTATGAGTTTTATGAATGTGATGAAGAAACATATGCCAGATGCTGTTGTATCTGCATAATATTAGAATGACAAGAAGAAATAACTATACTCATCATGATTTCAATTACACCAAAAGTTGCATATATGACTATCAAAGAGCTAACTTTATTCTATTGCACATATTTATTATCACCTATATATCTGTTTCCCTTGTCAACATATTCAAATCTGGGTCCAAAACTATTGAGTATTTAAGCCAAACAAACACATTTTGAAATTCACAAGTATATTGATTCATTGTACAGTAGTTTAAGAGCCCTTCTAAACAGAGACTAAAATCTTTCTGCCACCTTGCAAACTTTCTGCCCTAGAACTATAGATATAACTTGCACACCAGATAGCTTCAAACAAAGGCAGTTATTGATTTGTTGACATGCTAAACATTAAGATATTGACTTATCAGTTATCGGTTAAATTGTTAAGATTTGACACCAAAAAAATAATCATTAAAAATTACTTTAAAATAAGGTGACAAACCAAATGAATCATAAGTTGACAGACATCTTGCTTAAATGGAAGCACTATTACATTATAGAATAACTGAGAATTTGAGACAATCAGAACAAGAAGTATGAAACCAACTCTAAGTAAGAGACTTTATATGTCAAATGATATAAATATAATTATTTAATTTAGTAGTGAGTTATCCATGTTTAGTTAACCCATATTTCTTAGTCTGATCGTATACATGGTAAGAGTATTTATAAATTATAAAGTCACTTGTCCATAGCGGACTTGATTAAAAGAATAAAAAATTGTAACTGCTAAGAATGTGAAGTGAATTTAGAGAGAGAAAAGAGGAGTGATAAACATGGTTTTGGTTGAAGGGTCTTATGTATCTGAAAGTTTTAAGAATTGGAAGAAATAAGGAATTTACGTAATATTTCAAAAAGGTAGGGAAAAAATGGAAAATAAGAAAAGTAAAAACTGCGTATACAAGTAATTTTTCCTAAAAAAAAACCTAATGTTCCACTAGCTTTTAATATAGCTATAAGTTATAATTAACTAATTTGCTACCAACAAATATTTTTTTGGCCAAAAGCATCCTTAAATTGTACTTCAAAATTAAACTACATCTTTTAAATATATTTTTTGGCAAAAAACATCCTACGATCATTAGTCATTCACGTGACTATCAACAAAAAATTTTCTGCATAATTTCATTGTATGCTAAAAAAAGTTCTGAAATAAATATTAAAAATCTTAGACATCATTACTTAGTGAATGAATTATTTTTTTTGGTAGGAGTGATGATGCATAATTTGCTCTTTTTCTCATTTATTAATAGAAAAAAGGTGAAACTTAATTATTTTTACCTTTTTCAAAGCCAAATTGTATTTAGATCAATTTTTTTTTTTGGATAAATCTGATATTGAAGTGATCAAAATAATGATCATCTCTCGCATTTGAGTTCATTTTACGTTATTAGAAGCGGAAGTTCCAACAAATGTCGCTTCTAGTATATTTAAGAAGAAATATATTTCAACTAACAATATTTTCAATATAAAATACATGAAAAAAACTATCAGACTAAATTTATTTACATAATGCTAAATCAATTATCGGAAAAGTTCACGATAGTATTTTTGGATATCTAAAAATAATAATTACGAAGAGATGACTTGATTTTGTTCACTTTTAAATACTTGAAGAATGTTTTTTTGCTAAGATTGATATTTTAAGAATGTAGTTTAAATTTAGGATTATAGTTTAAGCATGATTTTGACCAGCAACTCTGATACAAGATCCAAAATGTAAAAAGAACAAACCTAAAGGACTTCCGTGCAATTTTTTTTGGTTAAAGTTAACTATAAAACGGACACAGATGGAGAAAATACATTGAGATTAAATATACAAAAACTGCTTCGAAACTGATTTTATTTGGAGAAGATAACAATTTCATTGCAGTGATTCTCGTTATCATCCATTTCAATGTCTGGGTATGCTTCAAATCCATCATTTTACTCATTTATTTCGTAAAATTTGATTATTTTTTTTGTGTAATATATGAACAACAACTTCTGGGTTCACGCAAATGAAGCCATTGTTGGATTCAGAGATGTGCTCTTGAACTTGAAAAATAAAATGTTAATCTGGGTAATTGTTAGATTTTGTTCTGAAGTTTTTCTTCTAATGCAGTAGCAGCTTTTTACTTTTTTCATGTTGTTACCCATTATGAATGAACCCCATTCACAGGAAGAGGCAATACGAAGATGATGTCATTATTATTTTGTGCATGTGTGTATCTTGAACATTGAAAAAGAAATATTAGGCTTTCTTCGTGAGTTAATTTTGATTTTCGTTTCCTGCCGATTGTTTTCTTGTTCTGAAGATTGTCCTGTTCTAATGCCTTAGCTGCTCTTTTAGTATTTTTGGATGAACCCCACTTATAGAAAAGGAAGAGGCAATATGAAGATGATCTCCTTATTATTTTTAGTCTAAATTTACTTGTGATATTTCTGAACCTTGAATTGAACTGGTGTGGCGTAGAACTTAGTTTGTTGCAAGTGATTTATCAAATAGTCAAATGGTTGACGAGTTTATTTTTTGACAAGAAAGATCTTGTGCTGAACTGATGGTGTTATCCATCATATGATGTGAAATTCCCATCCAAGGGGGTCTCACTTATCTGATCCTAAGTAGTTTGGGATTAAAGAATTGGTGAATAGTGTTAAAGCAGTTCAGTAGTCGTCTAAATTTTATATGTAAAATGATGTATGGCATGTAGATGTTTGTCCAGGTTCTACTTGCATGAAATTCATTCAAGAGAATGATGTTTATTTGGGATAATGAAACCCCCTTCTGTGGATTCCTTTGTCTCCTAGTAGGATTGCTTTCGAAAATGTTATGTTTTTTTATTATGAATTAATGATATGTATGACATAATTGTTGAAAATTGCAATGCAGGACTGTGAAATAGTAACACACATCATTTACAATGTTGTATATTGTAAAGAGGTTACGCTGCATCACACTTGATATTACCGGTACACTTATTGCTTACAAAGGTGATCTGGGCGACTCTTATTGCTTGGCAGTCCAAGCTGTTGGGAGGCCATGTCCTAGCTATAAGCGGGTTGATGAGGGTTTTAAAGTAGCATATGCAGAATTGGCAAAGAAGCATCCATGTTTTGGATTTGCTGATAATATTCCTAATTATGTGTGGTGGAAGATTTGTGTCAGGGATTCCTTTGTTAAGGTGTTTGTGCATGACATTATCTTGGGATATTTGGTTGTCAGTATTTTCATAGATACTTTTCCATATGACTGTAGAATTATGATTTGACATCTGAACTGTAATTATTTTTTATGTTTCTACTAATATTGAGTATCCTTTTGTTTTGACAGGCAGGTTATGAATATGATGATGAGACATTTGAGAATATATATAGTCGCATATATGCTACTTTTGGTTCTGCTGCACCTTATAGAATATTTCCAGATGCTGTACCCTTCCTCAGATGGCTCCGCAAGAGGGATGTTACGGTTGGATTGGTCAGCAATGCTGAGTATCGATATCGTGATATAATTCTTCCTGCATTAGGCTTAAATCAGGTAGATACACAATGGTTCTCATTCTTCTTCTAACAATTTTTGGCTGATCTTAAATCTTTTTTTCCATAAATACTGAAAAACAATGAAGTAGTTGTGAACCCATTTGTGTGTGTGACCAAAATCAGGGATCTGAGTGGGATTTCGGCGTATTCTCTGGTCTTGAAGGTGTTGAGAAACCAGATCCGAGGATATTTGAGATTGCTTTGAAGAAAGCAGGAAATGTAGCACCAGAAGAAGCACTTCACATTGGAGATAGCTTGAGGAAAGACTACTTAGCTGCGAGAGGTGTTGGGATGCATGCTTTGTTGTTGGACAGATTCAAGACTGCTGATGCTGTCAATGGGAGGAAATCTGGTGCCATTGTGCTGCCTGATTTGACCGCTACCAAAGACTGGCTTACCTCTGAAAAATTAGTTTCTTGCCTATGACTGGTAGATTAGTATTACAAGGTAGAATGGTTAAAAATGAGCTATGAGTTCTATGAATGTGATGAGGAAGCATTTGGTTCAATATGCCACATGCTGTCTTTTTTTTCTTTCTCTGTGGCAAGCATCATTATGCCCACATAGTAACTACTTGTTGATTGAGAATTTGCTACATAAACCACATGCACAATTAGAAGCAATCTTATGTCGTGCACTTTCCTTTTGCAGTTTTATATTGAAATGATCTCGTTGTTTCCACGAAAGCATAGTGGCACTAGCTTTGTTGTGGATTCAATTGAAACTCCAAGAATTGAGGTAAATTGCCTTGTTGCCGCTGCATATGCCTCCCTTTGTTTATGTCACAGTGATGAATCCACTATGGCTATTAAACGTCTTAAGTGCTTTTTCGCTACTACATAGGTGACTAATATAGCTCATTTTTGACTTATCAAAGAGCTACTTAATTCTGTTGCATATATTATATAAACTATT
This sequence comes from Solanum peruvianum, assembly GCA_027705065.1. NCBI lineage: Eukaryota > Viridiplantae > Streptophyta > Magnoliopsida > Solanales > Solanaceae > Solanum > Solanum peruvianum. The sequence goes on along the minus strand of JAKWJD010001756.1, from coordinate 45,015,549 downwards.
CAAATCTGGGTTCAAAACTATTTGAGCATTTGAGCAAAACAAACACATTTTTGAAATTCCAAGTATATTGATTCAATGAAGAAAAATAGTTCAACACTTGAGCAGCCCTTCTAAGATAGAAGGTGCTAAACAGTGGCCAAAATCTTTCTACCGCCTTGCAAACTTCCTGCCCTAGAACTAACTATACACACCATACAGCTTCAAACAAAGGCAGTTGTTATGCAGCTGATAAGTTGTAATTCAGCTACAGACATCTACAGGCAATGAAGTACAAAAACAGAAAACATCTCAAAATTTAGATAGAAAACAGCCTTATGGATTGAAATACTCAAGTCTTAACAAATAAAAAAGGTAAAACTAATTAACTAATAAGCACGTCTATGACCAGGAACTTCAGCTGCAACAAACTCCTGCCCAAAAACAAGTGAATAAACGGCAAAATTTTGAACAACTACATGACGTGCATTTTAACATACATAGGAGCGCACTCAATTGAGGTAAAAACCTTCACCTCTACTCCTCTTGAGCATCATCTTTATTCTTCTTTTTCTTCTTATCCTTCTTCTTGCTTTTACTTCCTTCATCGTCACTTCCAACATCACCATTCTCTGATTCTTTATCTTTCTTCTTTTTCTTTTTCTTCTTCTCGGACTTCTCCTCATCTGAGGATGCAGCATCGTTATTCTCTTTGTCCTTCTTTTTCTTTTCCTTTTTCACAGACTCCACATCAGGGGATGCAGCTTCATCAGCTTCTTTCTTCTTTTTCTTCTTTTTTTCTTTTTTCAGTTCAGACTTATCCAATGCTTCCTCGACTACCTCTACCTTTGGTTTCTTTAAAGCACTGGGTGCAGGGGATACATCTAAATCATCCAATTTTCTCTTGTTAGCGTCCTCGTCATCTTCCTTGTGTTTCTTCTTTTTCTTCTCAACCTCACCTGCGGCACCATCAGCAGCCACTGCATCAGGATCAGATTTCACAGTAGCAGCAGCAAGACCAGCAACCAGAGTATCCTCTTTGGTAGATAAAACAACATTTCTCGTCCACTCAGCTGGAGTTTTATCATTTGGCTTACCATGTTTATCCAACTTACCCTCAGCAACCAACTTCTTCTTCATTGAAGCCCTTGGTCCTAAGCCCCATTTCCTAGGATAAGTATCCCTATCCATCACCACTCTCTTAATCTTTGCAACCACACCATGATCACAAGTGCCCATAACGGCTGTGGTCATCTCTGCTATTCCCAATGCGATGGCCTCCCCCTTAGTAGTCATCAGCACAACCTCCTCTCCAACCTCAATATCATTCTCAAATCTTAAAAGCCCAGGAATCATCAACTTTGCACCATAGCATATAGCATTAACTGCCGAATCCTTAACCACCAACCTCTTATAACTAGTCAAAACTACCTCCAACGGCATAATGACCCTCCTCAAGTATGTCTCATCCCTATAGTTATCGTACATCCATTGTGCATCCATCACATCATGCATTGTCACCATATTATTCTTCTCGCCCAAAATCCCAGACCTCACTCTCCTAAGCTCCTGCATATGTCCACCCACACCCAAAAGCAACCCAAGATGAACACACAATGTCCTAACATAAGTACCCGCCTCACAGGATATCCAAAAAACAACCAAATGCCTTTCAGCATCATACTCAAGCAACTTACTTTCATAAATAGTCCTAATCCTAAGCTGCCTTTTCACAGCAGAAATCAAAGGGGGTCTTTGAAAAACAGCCCCAGTAAGAGCTTCAAGTGCCCTAGCAACCTTAGCAACATCAGGTACATCAGAATGCAACCTAGCAACACACACATACTCTTTACCCGCACCCTGTTGGGATTTAACCAAACGGGTCGCTCTATCAATACAAACAATCAAATTCCCAGTAACTTTAGGATCCAAAGTACCACTATGACCCGTTTTCTCGACCCGAAGGATCCTCTTAATCCAAGCTACAACTTCATGTGAAGATGGGTTAGCAGGTTTATCAAGATTAAGAATACCATACCTTATATACTCAGCAAGCGGACGCTTCAATGGAGAAAACCCAGATGGGAGAGGGGTGTAGTGACCCGTTCTGACATTGAGACGATCGTAGTTTTTCAATAGAATCGGCCATTCTGAAGTGTCAATGGTGGGTGTGTAGCTTTGAGGTTTGATGAGAAAATCACCATCAATTGGGGTGGATAGTGTTTGTGTTTCGTCCTCATTTTTGCCAGACTTTGATTTCTTTTTCTTCTTCTCTGAGCGAGAGAGCTCAACGTCAGTCATGGCGGCTTTCGGTGGGTTAAGTTTCAGGTAGGGTTTAAGGATGGATTTTCTAGGGTTTTAATAGAAAACAAATGAGAATGTTATATAGGGAGCAGGGTTTAGGGTTTTTGGATATTGACTGATTGGTGGTGAAGAGAGAATGGTGTAACTAATGGGCCCATTTGGATTTAACTAATGGGCCACATATACATTTATGGGCCTCAAACAATTGGTTCTGTTCCAAAATTTGCAAAGCCCAAACAAAGTTTCCTTCATTTATTTGTTTTAAGGGAAAATTACACGTATAAGCAAAGTTAATTAGTTAACATAGCTATAATTTACCTTAGTTATAATTTGTGACCTACTTTTTGCTATAATTACGTGGCTTAATTTTTTAGTTTGTTTAATTCACACGTTTGTATAATTCAGAATTTGTATAATATAATTTTTATATAATTTGTATAACAGTTTACACTTTTGATGTTTGTAATTGTAGAAATTTGTCTTCTCAAGTTTACAGAAAAACAACTGAATTATACACTTATACCCACGAATTATATAAACATGCAAATTATGCAAACGATACAACATAAATTGTAGCAACAACCCATAAATATTCAAACTATAATTTTGGGCACTATTAAGTTCATTATAGTGATATCTGCAAAAAGTCCCCTTGTTTTATTATTGGACAAACAAAACAAACTACCTAATTACGTGTCTTTTCGTGCGTCTTCAAAATGATCATTCATATCGATTATAGTTTCAGATATTGTATTTGGTACATGTTTAAATATCTGTTTCTCGAATACATAAGGTCCAAATTAAGTATAATATATTTTATTTATATTATATCTAAATGAATTTGCATGTATCTGACTCTATCAATCACCTCTCTCTCTCTCTATCTCGCTTACTCGCTCGCCTCTCTCCCTAGGTATCTAGTGTGAAGTGTATGTATTTGTGCTACACAGATCTCGCTCGCTTCTTTCCCACTCTTACTCATTTTTCTTCCTAAGTATCTAGTGTGCTTGCACACTCATGATCTAGCATATACAAATCTCTCGCTCGCCTCGTTCCCTTTTTTATTCGCCTTTTTTCCTTGTGTATTTGTATTCAAAGAATTTTTTGTGGCAAAAATACATGTATCCAAGTATATCTGACTTGAAATATGGTATGAAATTATTAATTAATGAAAGAACGTGTATAATTATTTCAAACTCTAGGAAGAATTAGTAATATGCTCGGAATTTTTGTGTAATTAAATAATTTTTCCTTTATTATATTCCCTTAAAACTAAAGCTTACAAGAATATCCTGAGGCAAACTCAAAATTCAAAGATTGCAGAGAATCAATATCATTTCTTAACATAGACGCAAGCAAAATTTTTAATAACGATTATGGAATAATGCCGTGTCCAATTAATCACTAATGAAGTGAGCAATAACTAATATATATAGAGAGAGGGGTCAAATATGCATTCTAATTACCTAGTCTCTTCATTTAAAAATAAATGAGATTTTATTATTTTTGTTTTCGTTTCAAAATAAGTGTTATATGGATTATTAAAGAGCTAACAAATTACACTTATGTACTAGTGGCTTTCTGGTTGGTGAAAACAATGCATCATTACACACATAATATTTGAATTCCATTATTGCAATAATTAGAGAAATGGGGAAAAAAAAACAAAGAAAGACATAAAAGAGTAAATGGAGAATTACAAGCGATTTTAAACGTAGGCATCCAGACTAAAGCTTCCGCTATGCGAAGAGTTGGGGGAAATTTGAATATAGGGAAAATATCCAAGTACCCCCTCAACCTATGCCCGAAATCCCAGAGACACACTTATACTATACTAAGGTCCTATTACCCCCCTGAACTTATTTTATATGTAATTTTCTACCCCTTTTTAGCCTACGTGGCACTAGTTCGAAAAAAAAGTCAACCATCGTTGGGCCCACAAGATAGTGCCACGTAAGCTAAAAAGGGGTAAAAAGTAATTAATAAAATAAGTTTAAGGGGGTAATAGGACCTTAGTATAGTATAAGTGTGTCTCTGAGATTTCGGGCATAGGTTGAGGGGGTACTTGGGCATTATCCCTAACTTTTTTAATATCTCCTTTAGAAGCTTGAAATTGGAGAAGCAAATTCCAAGAGCTCTTCATCACATTCAAATGCCAACATATGTTGTTCTTCCAGAGTCACCATAGCTTCAACACCATCCATATTTTGATCAGCACTCAATATGAAGAAATTCTTGAATGGACCCATTGGTGCACACACTCTTTCAGGTTTACCCCATCCAAAATCTATGCTATAACCCGAAAACTTGCACATGTTGCTGCAATAATAAGTGTCAAATTCGTCAATCGCGTATGGTGATTCCATTATTTCAAGTAATTTCAACACCAATGAATTGTGCTGAACAGGGTCTTTCTTGTAAACTTGCTCAAATTCCTTCCTGAATTCGCGAACCAATCTTGGCAATTCCATCTCCTCACCGTGACTTGCTGTTGTGGAAGTCACGGTGAGGAGATTTCCTATAACATTTCGCGATAAAGGGGGTGTTGTCATTGGGCGTATATCGACATAATTAATCAATTTAGATGGCCTGAATGAAGTGTTGTTGATTTTCGATGCAGCCTTTGTAGCTGATATGAACAGAAGTGCACTCGCAACTTCTGCTCGTGTTGGATTTTTGATCCCTGCTTCAGCAGCTATTTTTGCCCTAAGGCCCTGTAATTTCGAGGCAGAGAAATGGAATTTTTTGTGTACACATTTTTCCAATTTGGAATCAATCAATGGTGCAATCAAAGGTCCGTTTGGGGTTGGAAAAAATGTGTCGCTAATAAATTTGGGACGAGCGATTTGATTTGGATTTCGAGTTATTTTAGCCCAATCATAGATAAAACTTGCAACAGAGCCACCATCACCAACTTTATGTGACAGACACGTACTGATTGCTATTCCTCCACAATCGAAATGACTTAATTGAGCCACGAGTAGGCTTCCATCGAACGAATTCTTCCAAGGTAAATCTTTCATAAATATGTTTCCTTCTGCATAGTCATGAGTGTTGTTCAGCATTTCGGACATGGGACAATTTATTCGAACATTTAAAAACTCGATTCCCCTGTCATTGCATTCGATCGTGGAACTATCTCTCATTCTTCCAGCGTAAGGATAGTAAGCTGATAAAGTTGTTGCTAATGAATTTTGTAGTTTGTTAGCTACTAATTGATCAAACTCTTGTTGTTGCTTAGAGTAGAAAAAAACTAGAGGAATGTACAGGTGACTCAACGATTGATCGATAAACGAAAGCTTGTGGTATTTAAGCGGAGAAGGGGTGGGTAAAGATGGCTTGACAATGATTTTTTCAGTAACTGGTGAAACAAGTTGTGATGGAGCTATAGCCATGATTATTTTTCTTAATATGAAACAAGGTATTTTTATGTATTGCCAACTTCAATATAACATGTATATATACACACAAGAAGAAACTATTTTAGTATCATACTTGCATACACTCAATCCTTGCTAGTGCACTTTGTTTTTATTATTCATAAAAAAACAAGTAAAGAATCTTGCTCCAACAAGGACAACTACGTTTATTATAAACCTATTTACTCTATTAATTTAGATTTGCATCGGATACATTTACTAAAGATGATAGATGCTGAATTATGAACAAGTTTTATATTCTTAGGTTTCAAATTTGGAACAAGGTAGACGCTTTGGTAGCACTTTAAATATTTGAAATCAGAAATTGGCTCGATTAATTTAAATTTACATCAGAAGAGCCAACTGAGGAGGTTAAAATGCTACCTTACCAAGAGGTTCTATATTATCAAATTTCAAACTCAAAACATCTAATTAAAGGTGGAGGGATCCTAATTATCCTATCGCAACCCTCGGTAAAATAATAACTAAGCTAAGAGTTGGTTTAGTATTCATTTTGATTTTTTGTAATTCTTGTGAAGAGAACGGAGTTTCATAGGCTGAAAGAATGACTATTTCTCTGTGGCTCCGAAGGATCTAATGCCTAATTGGATGTTTCAAGATAAACTCCTCTTTTTAGTCCTCCCTTTTTTTTTAAAAAAAAAATCATTTGAAAGGATAAGAATAAGATTCTAATTTTAGATTTTATTCATAACCAAAAAGGTAGTATAAAAACCAAAACTTAAGTATAAGATACATTAAATGAAACAAATGTAGCAAGTATTAAAACCAAATTTCTACCATTAAGTAAAACTTTTTCAATTCAAATTCAGATTAGTTGGGTTTCAAAACATACATAAATATGTTATATAAAAAAAAACATTTATCATCATTTATAGCAATAATATTTTTTTCCACTTGAATATTTATAGTATATTTATACTACAATTTAATTTCGCTATTGGATTTTTTATTTTCCTACTTGATGTCCAATACATTTTAAGTGATAAAAAGTAAACGAAAAATAATGCGTTTTTTTGGAGATTATTCCATATTTTTGTTATCGTCTTTAAGTTGTCGACTTCGATTCCACAATTAAATTAAGCACCTCTTTCTTGGACAAAGGATGTGTAGACTTGAAATTTCTTGCCATGTACTTAAATCTCCAAGAAGCATTTGACAATATTTCATAAATCTTAAAGAAAACATTTCTCTTGATTGTGGAGAAATCTTCCTTCTTTAATTTCATATTGTGTTGTAGATTTAGAAGTGGATACGTTTATTAAGTTTCACGTATAAATTATATTTTCTTGCGCAATTAGTTTAAAAAGTTCTGTTTATATATGGATTGATTTTTCTCTGTAATTTTTATGTTTTTATTAAAATATTTAGTTTAAAATATAGTTTTTTCATCACTGCATCCTTTCATTTTTTTGAGCTTGCACTAATTTTCTTTTAATTTCATTATAATGCAAAAGCCATGATTAATTTAACAGATAACACTACTTAATTCTTAGATAATTTGCTCTATGCAATGGTAATTAAAATTGTTGATTTGCTTCTCATGTATATATATATATATAGACACGTAATTTTTGACTGGCTATAATTTTTTTTGTTTCTCTATTTAAAAAGAAAATAAAATAAAAATAAAAAGATTCCTTCATATCATTACTGGTAACAATTTTCATCTGACCTCATACCATATAATTATGAATTACAATTTTTACTATAACAGATCTATGAGTCTTAATATAAGGAGGAGATTAGTTTTTATTGAGTAATGCACATCAATACTTAGCATTTAAATCAATAACGAATTTGTTTCATTTCTTCAATTGTTAAAAGCATTTATTAGCAACCTTCAATTTAAAGAAGTTGAATCACTACTACTTTATAAAACAATTGTAGAGATATTAGTGAAAGATAAACGATAGAAAAATTATATGCCAGAAAAAAAAGTAAGTGTATAATTGTTTTAGTTTCTTTTGAATTTTCATTTCATTTTTATTTATTCAATAATCAATTTCTTCAAACTTTTATTTAGATTAAAAGAAATCAAAATGGTCATTTTATAAATAAATGCTTGTATATATGTGTATCATTATTTACTACAAAATATTTGCTGTGTACAATAGAAATAAAATAATTAAAGTATATATATACTATAACATCATATCTTAAGAACAAATGCTTTCTTTTGTTCAATATTAATTATTAAGTTTAACAAAAAAAGGGATAATGCACAAGTACCCCCTCGACCTATGCCCGAAATTTCAGAGACACACTTATACTATACTAAGGTCCTATTACCCCCTGAACTTATTTTATAAGTAATTTTCTACCCTTTTTAGCCTACGTGACACTAGTTTAAAAAAAAAGAGTCAATCATCATTAGGCCCACAAGATAGTGCCACGTAGGTCGAAAAGGGGTAATAAATTATTAATAAAATAAGTTCAGGGTAATAAGACCTTAGTATAGTATAAGTGTGTCTCTGAGATTTCGGGCATAGGTTGAGGGGTACTTGGGCATTACCAGAAAAAAAAAATAATAAGGCGAGGCCTTATAATACTCCATGTAATCCACGTGGCTGCTTGCATGTTTAGTATCTACCGTGTTGCTTTCTATGTAGTCTTTTCTTGGGAATTATTACAAGCCAATGCGGTATGTGTGTGAGAAAAGAAAATATATAGCAATAATCTTTAGTTAGATTTCTACTTTTTCCTCTTACAAAGATCAAAAAAGAATTAAAAAAAAAATGCTAATGGATTCCGATAACACTCCAGCGTTTTGCAAGCTTTTACAATTTGGAGAAGTTTTTATAAGTAAAATGGTAAGTTTGTAAAAAAAAATTTCATTTAATTTTTTCTGTCGTTGAAGCTAAAGTATTTGGACATAGATGTAATTGAAAAATTAACTGAATTGGTTAGTAATGTGAACTTTCACGTTTTTGGTGAAGATTTGATTTGTCCCTGTCCAATGAATTTCCCAATTTACTTTGTTCCAACGTACTCATGATTTGCTTCATTTGATTTTTCAGCAAATGCCGTCTTGTTTCATCAAAGAAAACAAGAAAATGTTGACGAAGGCTTGTTTACTGAAAACAGATGAAGCTGGAATGCTGTGGGAAGCAAAGATTGTGAGAGAAAAGTCGAATAATTACTTCATATGTGAAGGAGAGTGGCCACAGTTTGTGGTGCATCATCAGCTAAAGCAAGGCGATGTTTTGCTGTTTTTTCTCGTTGAAAAATCAGTGTTCCATGTGCATCCATACACACGTAAATGTCGTAGAAACATTCGTGATGAGAAGAAAAAACTATTTTATCAGCAACTCAGCAGTACTAGTAGTAGTAGCAGCAGCAGCTCTGAAGAAGAGGAAACTGGACCTGATAGAAAAGTGGATAGTACTGAGGAAGAAAGTGTTGATGAAGATGATTCTCCTTACTACAAAAATCCCAAGCAGGAAGATTTGTCAGACGACGGAGGAAATGGTTCAAAGAAGTTTAGAGGAGGCAGTAGTATAATGAACTTCAAAACTGACCATCCGTACTATGAAATGGTTGTAAAAAAGTCGCACAAGACTTTTATGGTAAACCTCTAGCTATTTTGTTTTAACGGCTTTACATACTTTTACACTTTTTTTTATTTATACTATTGTTTGTTAATTAGACTATTCCAAAGAGATTTGCGGAAATGACCGGCATCTTTAGCATGAAGAACATGAAAGTGGTTAATGAAGAAGAGAAAAGATACTGGAGAGTGGAAATAGTAGATATGAGCGGGACAATCCGCATAACAAAAGGATGGGCTGCCTTTCGAACATATAACAAGATAGTTTGTGGTGACAGTTGCCGCTTCAAGTTGATTAAGCCAAATATTTTACAGGTTCAAAAGGTTCCTAAACATGCATCCTTGAAATCTTATCATTAAAAAAAGTTGCAATGCTAGGAGGAGATGTAATTAAATATAGTTTTGGTTCATTTTGTAGTTTCTCTGCTGTTTTCTCTAAAAAACTAGTATTGGGAAAGACAAAAGAGGAACTTCTTTTGCTAAAGGCAACGTTGGATTAGTTTCTATATACACTGCCTTCAATTGTAGTACAATTATATTCAGTTTAGTGCTCGCTCGTATAAGCACTTAAGTTTGTAGTTATGACCAAGTGGATTTTTATTTGGTAGCAAAAAGCTTATAGCTTGTTACACATTCTGCAGTGTTGGGCTTGTTTGTCTTATAATATATTTTAGAAGAGTGTGTTTTAGATAGTGAAATAGGGACGTAATGACTAAAAAGAATAGAGTTTTTAACCAAACTAAGCCATTATATAAAGTCATTCACCAAAATAATATGTTTTTCTAAAATTTTACAAAACTAGTATAAACGTATTCCACAGTAACGTTTTAGGATATATTTTATTTTTTAAAAGTTGATGGCGTCAGATTGATATACGTTACTCACAGTAACGTTTTAGGGGTGAAACGTTACTGAAAATCACGTTTTAAAAGTAAAACGTTACTTACAGTAACGTATATCAACCTAGTGCTGTTAGTTTTTTAAAAATAAAATATACCCTAAAACGTTACCGTGAAATACATTTATATTAGTTTTGTAAAATTTTAGAAAAATGTATTACTTTGGTAAATTGTTTTATATAATGACTTAGTTTGGTTAAAAATTCAAAAAGAATAGGACAAATACTGATTTTGATGGTAAGTTTTATATCGATGGAGTAGCGGAATCAGAATTATAATTAAGGGGTACGAGGCTGAAAGGACAAGAACATACCATCTTAAAGGAGTTCTCGCAATACCTTAATTACCGGACTATATTTGTAAGTTGTGGTGGTGGGGCTGGCCAGCTGGGTGAGGGGGTGGGTAGGGTGAGCGATTTTTTTTGGGGGGTGGGGGGGGGGGGGGGGGTACGGGATTAAAAAAAAGAATCTTGTATATGAAAAATTTAAAATTTAAAATAATATTTAGTAATGTAGGGATTGAGTATTAGTAATAATTAGCATTGATATAATATATATATATTTTTTTAACTTTAAGAGATTAGAATCATTTTAGCTCAATCATATTTGTTATATGGATGAATTATAATTCCAATTCATTTAGATTTAGTTTTTTTCAAATTCGATCCAAATCAATCCTTTGTTATCCCTAGATGTAGGGATCTAAGGGTTCGTTTGGTCATGATAGGAGATCATGATATGGTATTATGATATGGAATCATGAGATGAAATTTAAGCTTTGTTTGGACATTCTGGTGTTATTTATTTTCTTATAAACGCAATACTCTAATAAGTTCTAAAACTATTAAAATAGTCTTAATGTTTATTCAATATTATCAAATGAACAAAAAATTATAAAATCGTATAATAAATTATGACAAAGTTATTTGTTATCCACTTAAGTAATTGTTTCATCAATATATTTTAGTAAAACTGAAACACCTTTCACGAGCTCTTGAAAATTTTATTACTCAACATCGTGAAGTATGAGTTAAAGTGACTATATGTTAGTGAGAATAATAAATTTTATATCGGTAAGAATAATAAATTTAAAAATGTAATGATGTGATCATAAATTTTATTTACATGTGAAATAAATGGTTATTAGTTATAAATGTGGGGTTGTTTTGATAAAATATAAACTCGTGAATCAATTTTTATATTACAATATCTCAAAATCAAGATATGGTATCACCATGTGATTTCATATCATGACTTTTGAAAAATATGGTATCACATCTCATATGATACGAAATCATGAGATGGAATCAACATAAAATAACATGTCCAAATGCTGAATCCATCTCACGATACCATACTATTGATACGGTATCACATGGCCAAATGCTTGTTAAATTACTTCTTAGTTCTCTATATTTCCTCTTAATTTCTACTTTCGCCTCTCGCAAACCAAAAAGACAAATAGTGGTTGGTTCTAGCAGATGTGTTTTCATCTTAATTTCATCTTTTTATTTTTAATAATTTATTATATATTTGAAAATTATGTAAAAAGAATTATAAATTATAATAAATATTAATCGAAATACAAAAGGTTTGATTAATTCTTACATTTTATTAATGCTATAAATTTTAAATAATTAATAATCTAAAAGTTTGATTAGTTCTCTATATTTCCCCTCTCTCTCTCTCTATATATATAGGTAAACATGGCTTTATGAGCTTTTTGTATAAGATTTCAATTTCCATTTTTGCTACACAAACTCAAATAAGGCTACACTTTTTTATATATATATATAAAAGGTGTAGCCTTATTTGAGTTTGTGTAGCAAAAATGGAAATTGAAATCTTATACAAAAAGCTCATAAAGCCATGTTTACCTACTACTCCTCACATTCAACATTACAAGCTCTCATTCTTCGACCAAATAGCTGTGAAAGAACATGTCCCCATTGTTCTTTTCCATGCTAATAATAAATTCATCAACAACTTCACAATCGATGAACGAATTGAACAATCTCTTTCGAAGGTATTAACTCATGTTTATCCAGCAGCAGGAAGGTACGATAAAGATGATTGTTCGATTCTTTGTCTTGATCAAGGTATTTCTTATACTAAGGCCAAGGTAAATTGTAAGTTGAATCATTTTTTAGAGAAAGCACACAAGGACCTTAGTCTTGCAGCTTTATTTTGGCCACACGAAAATAAGTATATAAATAAAAGCAATTTAATGGTTTCACCAATTGTAACGGCACAAGTAACTGAGTTTGAATGTGGTGGTCTCGCGGTCTCATTAAGTAGTTCACACCCTGCGATGGATGGTTTCTCAAATATTAAATTTCTTTTTGAGTGGGCAAAAGTGTGTAAAATGGAAACTCCTGTTGAGAATATTAATTTTCTAAGATTCAATTTAGGTAATGTTTTTCCAACAAGAGATATATCAAGACTTTTTAAGTCAACTTATGATCCAGTTATAGAGAAAGATATTGTTACTAAGAGATTTATTATTTGTGAGACTGTTATGTCAAGGCTAAGAAAAAAATGCATTGATGAAGCGCGTGTAGCTTTGACTTTTCAACCGTCAAGAGTTGAAATTATTACAGCACTTCTTTGGAGGGCTTTTATCCGTACTTCAGCAATTATAAACGGGTACGTTAGGCCTTCGCTAATGGACTTGCCATTGAATTTGCGTTCTAAAACATCTTCAACACAAGTTAGCAATTCTATGGGGAATTTTAGACTTGATGTTCCGATAAAATTTATACCAGGAGAGACAGAGATGGAACTACACAAGTTTATAATATTAATAAGGAATGGTGTGAATAAAGTTGTTGCTTCGTGTACCAAAGCGTCACCAGATGAAATAGTATCACCAGAATGGGGAGGTAATGATGAAGTTGACAAAGTTTCATGTTCAAGTTTGTGCAACTTCCCTTTCCATGATATTGATTTTGGTTTGGAAAAACCAAAATTACTCTTTTTTGGTAGCAAAGATATGCAAATGTTTTGGTTGTATGATACAGATATTCATTCTCAAGTTTGTGTGCAAGTGGACTTGAAGGAAAACTATATGAAGCTATTTGAGTGTGACGATGACATCAAAGCTCTCACATATATACACAATGCAAATCTTTGATATCATTTTAATTGTATTGCTAATGGTTTTGTTTGTATTTTCTTTTATTAGGGAGTCATATAAGGTTACAAGTTGAAATAAGTTTTATGCAAAATTTGAATTTTATTTATTCTTTCTCATAGTATAATTGAAAATTCAACAAGTTGTGAAAAATCAGCAATTAATTCTTTTACGATTTTACTAAATGAGCAAATCATAGTTTATAATGAAAATATCGGAATATCCTAAGGCGTTGTATTGATCGTAGAATTCTCACAGATATATGAAGAATCAATTGATAATTGAATCATGAGTTACATACTAATTATATAGGAAAAGAGTCATTTACTAGCTACACTCGGAATCTTAATGTAACATAAATATATTATTTACATCTTATCCTAGTCGACTACATCAACTTTAGTCGTACAAAATATAGACTTGTACATAAATTAGGATTTAGTAGTCTAGTCCTAGTGTAACTCGAACTCTAACTCGACAGACAACTTTATGGAACATGTTCCTTTGACATGTTTCATCAGCTTTCTTCAACACTTCCCCTCAAGCAAGTGAGTGGAGGGACTGTAACTCTTAGCTTGCAATGAAACTCAACAAAAACCTATTTGGTTAATTCTTTTGTATGAAATATCTGCTAGCTGATCCTTAGACCTCACAAACTAAGTAATAAATTATCCTCTGGCCACCTTCTCACGAATAAAATGATAGTCCATTTCAACATGTTTAGTTCTAATATGCATAACTGGATTAACTGTCATATACAAAGCACTCATGTTGTCACAATACAATGTAGGTACAGATCGAAGAAACACCTTTGATACCCACAAATTGTATTTTTTTGCTCGTTTGTCTAATGTATCTATACTTGTATAGTTTGATGCCCACAAATTGTATCTTTTTGCTCGTTTGTTTAATGTATTCATATTTTGCTTAACAACGGTGTTGAAATGTATCCATATTTATATACATAGAAACTTCTAGTATTATATAAGCACAAGTTAAAATGTTGATTTATGAAGACAATTATATATATATATATATCCAAGATAAAAAATTAATTTGGGAATACAAGTATAGTTGTATCCAAGGTATTCATTTTTGTGTTTAGCAATAATGTATTCATTATATTCTACATCGCTGTATTCATTTTTTGTTTATCAACTAGTGTATCTATTGTCATGTAGTTCACCTATTCAAAATGAAATACTTAACCTTCATTCACAAATTCAACATTTGCTTACAATAATAACTTGAATTAACAAATATATATATATATATATATATATATATATATATATATAAATACCTTCACGACCACAAATAAGAAATATGGAGACAACAAGAAAATTGAGTATGATGTATCACAATTTTTGTTAAACTGATAAAGAATATGATCTGATCGTCGTTAAATAAATAATTTTTATTTATAAAGTTAATTATGGAAAGTTGCTCATTGTATGGACATAATGTAAGGACAGTAGGTTATATTTAGGGTCAACTCTTTTTTAAATTTGTTATACTTAAAGATGTATTAATGTATAAATAAAAAAAATAAAAAACTATACAAAAATACAACTAAAAAGTAGTATAAATTATAGTCATTTATTGTAAATAACATACTTATAGCTATTGATATTAATTAACCCTATAAATATAATTATTTTTGTAAATTGCTCTCAGAAGAAATTAAAATGGTCAATTGTTAATAAATGCTTGTATGTATGTGTATCATAATTTACTACAAAATATTTGCTATGTACAATAGAAATGAAACTAATTAAAGGATATATGTGATTCTGGAGTCTAAAGGGCAAAGAAAATTGACAAAAATTTTAAAAGGGCACGTTAAAATTTTTCTAACCAAAAGGGCAAAATCTCTACTAAGGTAGCGATTTTGTTTTGACACCTTTGACAGATCAAAACGCTGACGTTGTCCAACTTTTTTTTTCCTGAAAAATCGCTACCTCTGCAGCATTTTTGCCAAAAAATAATTACTTTTTTTTTGAAAATTATTGCCGTAGCAGCGATTTTCCTTAATGTTTTTTTTTTTAAATCGCTGCTGTTGCAGCGTTATATAAGTTTTGTGGAAACTTTTTTTTTAAAAAAAATAATTGTTGCTCTTGGCAGCGATTTTAGTAGAGTTAATTAGTAAGTTTGCACCAAACTACTTAGCCAATCATTAACATGTAAATTTCCGCCGACTTTATAAAATTAATTTTTTTTAGCCAAAATCTTTTTTTTTGTTCTAAAATTTTCAATTGAATTTAATACTCTTTAATACACAATAGAGTGTATAACTAATATAAGCATTAGTTATTCATAGGTTAGAAAAGTGTACCAAAAAAGGTACTAATAATATATCAAGCTAATGCAAACATTATTTTCTCTAATTTACTCTACCAAATTACCCCTAACAACAATCATAAAGAAGAGAAAGATAACAAGCAATATAACCACAAAAATGACACAACACACAAAAAACTAATTTAGAGATGAGGAGAAGAAATCTTAAATGAATAAAAATATCACGACTGTTGACACTCAATTTTGACCTTCCACAATTTAAGTAATTTTCAAGTTTACTTAATTTCAAACAATTTGCAATAGTCCTTAATGTATGGATTTACATTGATTTGGTCCCTCGTACATGCAACTTATGGAAAAGGTCCTTTATCTATATTTAAAACTTATGAATTTAGTCTTTCACGCTAAAACTTAACGACACAAAAAAATTCTATTGAATTAAATAGAAATGTGCAACTCACATGACATAAGAAATCATTAAAAAAAATTCTGGGTACTAATCCACAATTGTTTGATACAATCTCTAAGATCAATACTTAAAAAAAGAAGAAGTTATTTGTACATAAATAAATTGTGTTACAACACAAGCATATAGTGTAACAGCAAAGATAGTTACTGAGTGAACACACAAAATACTAATATTATTCGATATAGACATTTACATAATTCATGAAGAAGCCACTAATTTATTGAACCCTCCCGAAGATAAACTAGTAAATATAAATTAGCTAGATAAATCGAAACAAAGACATCACAACATAAATGAATTCAATTAGGAAATAAGGTGAAGGAGCTCCTCATCGCGTTCAAATTCAGACATATGTTGCTTCTGCAACATTACCCGCGCATCAACACCTTGACCAATCTTCAAATCTTTCAAGAAGAATAAATTCTTGAAAGGACCATTTGGTAAACCAACTCTTTCAGGTTTTCCCCATCCAAAATCAACATTATAAAATGGAAATCTACAAATATTACTACAAGAATATACATTCTCATATTCCTCATCAAATGGTTTTTTCCCTTTTCTCATAGATTCTACTACTTCTAAGATCAATTCATTTTGTTCCACTTGATCTTTCTTGTACGACTCCTCAACTCCCTTCCTTAAATTACGAACCAATGTTGGTAACTCAATGTCTTCTTCCTTAGTTGTTGTTGTCGAGAAAATCGACAAGATATTCCCAATGGCACTTGGACGACATTTCATCATACTACGTACGTTTAAAAAGTGAACAAACTTTGATGGAACCATTGAACTAGTTGTACTTGATGCTGCCTTAATTGCACATCTGAAAAGTATCGCACTCACTACTTCAGCCCTGGTTGGATTTTCTACTCCCGATTCTGCTGCTACCTTTACTCATAAATATCATGTCAAATTATATCGTATAAATGGAAACATGAGAAAAAAATATAAAAGCAAATATTAATAATAGAGTTGTAATATGATTACCTTAGCTCGAAGTGCGTCCAACTTGGTTTTATGAAAAATGATTCTTTTTTGTACACATTCACTGACATTAGACAACATTTGCGGTGCAATAATCGGACTATAATTATTTGATGAGAAAATAGAATCTCCTACAAATTTAGGAGCCAAAGTTGTTGTCATAGGACTATAAGTCATACGAGACCAATCATTAACGAAATTAAGCACAGAGGTTCCATCACCAATCTTGTGCGATAAGCACACACTGATAGCTATTCCCCCACAATCAAACTTACTTACTTGTGCCACAAGTAAATTACCACATTCATAGTTATTCGCCCAAGGCAAGTCCTTGGGAAAAACTATACTCTCTGCTTGAGATGCATCAGGATTATCAAGTATTTCAGACATGGTACAATTTATTCGAACACTCAAAAACTCAGCGCCCATATCGTTACAATCAACAATAGCATTGTCTCTCAATTTTCCAGCATAAGGATAATAAGAGGCTAAAGTTTTTGATAGAGATGTTTGTAGCAAGTGAGCTATATGGGATAGTTCATTATGAGAATAATTAGTTGACTCCTCTCGTTGTTGTACTTTAGGGTAAAAAAATGCCAAAGGAATATACATATTACTATGGAATTGATCAATGTAAGAGAGTTTGTGGTATCTAAGAGTTGGTGGGGTGAGAGAAGAAGGTTTGATAAAGGTTTTGTCACAAACTGAAACAAGTGATGGTGATGATAATAATGTAAAAGCCATGATTAACTTAACAGATAACACTACTTAATCCTTAGATAATTACTTCTATGCAATGGTAATGAAGCTTGTTGATTTGTTTCCCCATTTCTCATATATATATATAGACACGGGATTTTTGATCCACTCTAATTTTTTATTTTTTATGTTTACTCTGTTTAAAACAAAAACAAAATATACTTTGTTTAAAACAAAAATAAAATAAAAAGTGAAAAGATTCCTTCACCTCGTATCATTTTTTGTGACAATTTTCATGTGACCTCATGCTATACACACATGACTACCCTCACGCTTTTTCACACATACTCACATTTTTTGGCTTACTACTTCAATTTCATTCCGCACACATTTGGACACGAGAATTGTTCATACGATAAACACTCTTTACGTTTTATCTCCGATATTGATGTTGAGGTATCGAGTTACACATATATACGCACAGGAGCATGATGAAGAGGAGGGGGATAAATTATAGGATGAGAAATAAAAATTCATGGGGAGGAATACACACCAAACACAGATAGGCAACAACACAAACAAACAAATATATATACGTTATTGATTCGAGGAATAAATAATTAATGTAAAGCTAAAACATGAAATATTAATATGTTACAAGTGATAAGTAAATAAAAATCTAGTGATAAAATAGTGCATAAATAAAAGTGAACCTATAAAATATTTTCAATTTTATAATTACAGTGGTTTTAGCTTTAACCAAAATATTCTAAAATAATTAGTATCACTTTTTAAGAATTCAAAATTGAAGTAGTCAACAAATTTCAACTATATGCTAATTTTTGTAAAAAAAAAACATTTTGTTTGAAAAATATATTGCTTAATTTTGTTTTATTTTTAAAAACATCTACTATAATAAATATGGATAAATTAGTAGGCATTTGGATATGCGATTTGATATCACGATATGAACTCATTAGATGAATTAGCATTTGGATATGTGATTTTACACTAATTTAATGTCAAATTTTTCAAAAAAATCATGATATGAGATTTTTCAAATACAAAAATTGACCCATAATTTTATAATTTATAAAAACAATTCCATATTTATATCTACTAACCTTTATTTCATATGTAAATATAAAGATAAATCTTAGGTATAACTCAATCCCAAAAACTAGTTTATGAAGGGAAGATACAAGACCAAATTCTCATCCCTTGTCCGATGTGGGAATACGCTAGTTTATGAAGAGAGGATTGTTCAAGTCCATATAAGGAGATCAAATTTCATCCTATTCCCGATGTGAAAATTCTTAACACTCCCCTACACGCCCAGGTCTCGCTAACTGGAGCATTAAAACTATAATATGGGGGCCCAACATCGGTGAACAAAGAAATTAGAATGAGTCTGATTCTGATACCATGTAAAGATAGATCTTGGGTCTAATTTAACTTTAAAAGCTAGTTTATGAAGTAAGGATTGTCCAAGTACATAAAGAGACCAGATTCTCATTCTTTTTTCCATGTGGGAATTCTTAAAACTAAATAAACTTTATAATTCATATAATTACTTTTAAATCACTTACATCTCATATTGATTATTCTCACTAACATAGTAATTTATTATAATTCAAATCAATTTCTAGTTTATCATTTATATTCATCAAATTCGTTATTTTTTTTATGGGAAATTCACATAAAGCCGCTTAAAAATAATTAATTACTCTCCATAACTATAATTTGATAATTAAAAATTTGTAGCTACATGCGGAGGAAAGAGGCGAGCGAGACTGGGAGAGAGAGGAGTGAGGCGAGAGAGAGGGGAAAAGAGCGGGAGAAAGGTGAATTGTATATGTATATTGGATATATAATTGTATATTATACATATATATTTGTATATATGGCAAGAGAGATTGGGAGAAGGAGGAGAGAGGAGAGCGAGGAGAGAGGTAAGTGAGAGAGGGCAGTGGGAGAGAGGTGAATTGTATATGTATATAATTGTATATAACTGTATATTATACCTATACATTTGTATAAATGGCAAGCGAGGTTGAGAGAGGGAGGATAGAGGCGAGCGAGAGAGGGAAGAGAGTGGGAGAGAGGTAAATTGTATATGTATATAGGTTAAAAATTGTATATTATACATATATATTTGTATATCTTGATGAATTATACATATACAAACATGACTAATTATACAAACTCGAAGTCAGCCCACGTAATGAATGTATAATGTTAGTCGCAAGTGGGTAATTATAGCAAACTATAGCTATGATGAATAATTAAATAATATAAGTTTGCTTAGCCGTGTAATTTTCCCTTTTTTATAATATATTTAGAAAAATATTTCAACAAGCAGTATTGCGTGACATATACTTAGTATATACATAAATCCGCCCCTAGAAATACTGATCAACTTAATGTAGTGTTCCTCGATAGCCAAATCGTTTTTCAGTTCCACAGTCACTTTCCTTCCCACCAGATCGTTGAAGTATGAGAAAAACAACATTTTTACCTCCCAATTTCTAAGGGTATGTTTAGTACGGAGGAAAATATTTATTCACGTTTGTTGATTTAAAATATTTTTTAAATTAATTCATTGCTCTCGAATTAAAAAAATAATTTCCCTTTCAAAAGTTAAAAAAAAAAAAAACTCTATTTTATCTTTTAATTTTTTTCTACCCTATCCATACCTGGTAGACCCTCTCTATTAAAAAAATATATTTAACTTTTAAAATTTTCAAATATGAAATTACTTTTTTTTTTTCGTTTTTACGCCGCCCTTACCCCCACCATTCTCATTTAAAAAAAAATTATTTTTGAAAAATATTTCAAAATTTTTAAAAATTATTTTTTACTCCACCCCCACCCATGCCGCTACCGTCTTTTTCTTCAAAATTAATATTTTAAAAAAATATTTCAAATTTTAAATTTTCATTTTTTATGCCATCTCGCCCCGACCCTAGCCACCAATTTTGAATTTTTTTTGTCCTAGGTCATATCTTAGGGCCGGATTTTGGAACGGTCATCAGATTCTTGTCCTAGTTTGTGTGTCGGGGTCGGATCCTACATCAATTACGGGAATTGAATTTCGGATCAGAAATTATATACTTGAAGAGTATTTTCTTAGTCTCAAGCAAAAAAAAAATATTTTTCATTCACCCACCAAACATTAGAAAATATTTTTTACTCTCTAACCAAACATGAAAAGAGAAATCACTTATTTTCCAACAAAATATTTTCTAGAAAATTACCATCATATGAAACACACCCTAAATGCGTCGAACTTATCTAATTTATTGAAAAAATTCTAAAAAATATCTCTATAAAATTTCAATGTCATCAATGTCCACTAAACAAAAGCAAATTAAATCGTTTGAACTAATCAACGAGAGGAAGCACTCTTCGGTTGGTAATATAATAATATGGAGACATTTATCTAGATAATATTCATGTTTAATTTATTAAGTTGAGTATTTTGTTTGTCAAATTTAATCTGTTGGTAGTATAAATTATGACTAGGGATTTAGTTTGGGCAATTAAATTTTAGCCACAAAATTTAATTTATTGCATGTGTTACTAATCCAACAAGAATTTGGAAAAATGAAAGAGAAGAGATATTAACTGTTGGTTTAGCATTTGTTCATGCACGTATATTAATAATAAACACAATGCTTAAATTATTAAGTTATTCTTATTTATTAATCCTAGTTTTTTTTTTTTTTTAAGAATTGAGCAATATTTTTAGGAAAAAAAAAACGTTCCTTTAAAAGTAAGTCATATTTGAAAAAAATGGACTAGTTTAATTTTGAAATTTTTAAAAAGTGATAATCATTTTTGGGATGTTTTCTTTGAGCTAAACGATAATTGAAATAAAATAAAAAGTATTCTTTATTGAT
Organism: Solanum peruvianum; assembly: GCA_027705065.1. Classification (NCBI taxonomy): domain Eukaryota; kingdom Viridiplantae; phylum Streptophyta; class Magnoliopsida; order Solanales; family Solanaceae; genus Solanum; species Solanum peruvianum. The sequence goes on along the minus strand of JAKWJD010001756.1, from coordinate 44,993,896 downwards.
ATTTTTTATTTATGTATTCATAATCCTAAGAATATATTTTTTATTTGTTACTTTTAATGTATCACGGAAATTATTACTTTTCATCTTTACTCTTAATATTAAGAGATCTCTAATATTAATTATTTATGGTTCAAATCATTTTAAAAAAGTTCTATTAAATATCAATTAATAAAAATAGCGCGATAAACTAGTCACGTAAATCATTAGGTTGTTTTCTGTCCGCCTGCTCTGTTTTTTTGCCTATCTACTCCTCGATCTTCATCGTGCTCCTGTGTGACTCGATACCGCAAAATAAAAATTGACATAAGATCTAAAGATGCTTATCATACGAATAATCGTGTGTCTATGGATATGAAATTGAAGTGGTAAGCCAAAAAACGTGAATATGTGTAAAAAAGTGTGAGTGGAGTTACATGTGATTCAGTGTATGGTATAAGGTCACATGAGAATTGTTATCAGAAATGTTGGCTTCCGTCCAAGTGGGTACTTGGGAAAATGGAGAGAATAAGTAACTGAGAGAAGACTCTTTCAAAAAGGATATGAAGGAATCTTTTTATTTTATTTTATGTTCTTTTTAAATACAGATACAAAAAAAATTGTAACGGAATTGAAGTGGTAAGCCAAAAAACGTGAGTATGTGTAAAAAAGTGTGAGTGGAGTTACATGTGTATCAGTGTATGGTATAAGGTCACATGAGAATTGTTATCAGAAATGTTGGCTTCCGTCCAAGTGGGTACTTGAGAAAATGGAGAGAATAAGTAACTTGGGAAAATGGAGAGAATAAGTAATAGAGGGAAGGCTCTTTCAGAAAGGATATGAAGGAATCTTTTAATTTTTATTTTATGTTCTTTTTAAACACAAAAACATAAAAAATTGAAACGGAATTTAAGTGGTAAGTCAAAAAACGTGAGTATGTGTAAAAAAGTGTGAGTGGAGTTACATGTGAATTAATGTATAGTATGAGGTCACATGAGAATTGTTATACGAAATGTTGGCTTCCGTCCAAGTGGGTACTTGGGAAAATGGAGAGAATAAGTAACTTGGGAAAATGGAGAGAATAAGTAACAGAGAGAAGACTCTTTCAGAAAGGATATGAAGGAATCTTTTTATTTTTATTTTATGTTCTTTTTAAACACAAAAACAAAAAAAATTGAAACGGAATGAAGTGGACGTGAGTATCTGTTAAAAAAAGTGTGAGTGGAGTTACATGTGTATCAGTGTCTGGTTATAAGGTCATATGAGAATTGTTACCAGAAAGGATATGAATGAAATCTTTTTCATTTTTGTTTTATTTTCTTTCTAAACAGAATAAACAAATATTTTTTGAATGAAATTGAAGTGGTAAGCCAAAAATCGTGAGTATGTTGGAAAAGTATGATGAAATCATGTATGTATGGTATGAGGTCACATTAGAATTGTTACTAGAAAGGATAAGAAGGAATCTTTTTATTTTTTTGTTTTACTTTCTTTTTAACAGAGTAAACAATTTTTTTATAATGAAATTGAAGTGGTAAATCAAAAATCTTAAGTATGTGTGGAAAAGTGTAAGTGGAGTCACGTGTGTATGGTATGAGGTCACATTAGAATTGTTACTAGAAAAGATATGAAGGAATCTTTTCATTTTTATTTTATTTTCTTTTTAAACAGAGTAAACAAAAAAAATTTGACTGGAATTGAAGTGGTAAACCAAAAAACGTGAGTATGCGTGAAAAAATATGAGTTAAGTCACGTGTGTATACAGGTCAAATGAGAATTGTTGTTGAAAATGATAAGAGAGAATCTTTTCATTTTTATTTTATTTTCTTTTTAAACAGAGTAAAAAAATAAAAAATTAGAGAGGATAAAAATTAAGTGACTATATATATATGAGAAATGGGGAACAAATCAACAAGCATAATTACCATTGCATAGAGCTTTGTCTAAGGATTAAGTAGTGTTATCTGTTAATATAATAATGGCTTTTGCATTATTATCATCACCATCGCTTGTTTCAGTTTGTGACAAAACCTTTATTAAACCTTCTTCTCTTACCCCTCCTACTCTTAGACACCACAAACTGTCTTACATTGATCAATTCTATAGCAATATGTATATTCCTTTGGCATTTTTTTACCCTAAAGTACAACAAAGAGAGGAGTCAACTGATAATGAACTATCCCAAATAGCACACTTGCTACAAACATCTCTATCAAAAACTCTAGTCTCTTACTATCCTTATGCTGGAAAATTGAGAGACAATGCTACTATTGATTGTAACGATATGGGAGCTGAGTTTTTAAGTGTTCGAATAAATTGTACCATGTCTGAAATACTTAATCATCCTGATGCATCTCAAGCAGAGAGTATAGTTTTTCCCAAAGACTTGCCTTGGGCGAATAACTATGAAGGTGGTAATTTACTTGTTGCGCAAGTAAGTAAGTTTGATTGTGGGGGAATAGCTATCAGTGTGTGCTTAGCGCACAAGATTGGTGATGGAACCTCTGCGCTTAATTTCGTTAATGATTGGTCTCGTATGACTCATAGTCCTATGACAACTACCTTGTCTCCTAAATTTGTAGGAGATTCTGTTTTCTCGTCAAATAAGTATAGTCCTATTATTACACCACAAATGTTGTCTGATGTCAATGAATGTGTACAAAAAAGAATCATTTTTCCTACAACCAAGTTAGACGCACTTCGAGCTAAGGTAATCATACCACAAGTCCATATTATTTGCTTTTATGGTTTTTTCTTCTTCTTCATGTTTCCTCATCTATTTCAATTTATGCGACATAATTTGAAGGTAACAGCAGAATCGGGAGTAGAAAATCCAACTAGGGCTGAAGTGGTGAGCGCGCTACTTTTCAAATGTGCAATTAAGGCAGCATCAAGTACAACTACTTCAATGCGTCCATCAAAGTTTGTTCACCTTTTGAACGTACGTAGTATGCTGAAATCTCGTCTACCTCAAAGTACCATTGGAAATATCTTGTCTAGTTTCTCCACAACAGCAACTAAGGAAGAAGACATTGAGTTGCCAACGTTGGTTCGTAGTTTAAGGAAGGGAGTTGAGGAGGCGTACAAGAAAGATCATGTGGAACAAAATGAAATGATGTTAGAAGTAGTGGAATCGATGAGAAAAGGGAAAAACCATATGATGATGAATATGAGAATGTGTATTCTTGTTGTAATCTTTGTAAATTTCCATTGTTATAAGTGGATTTTGGATGGGGAAAACCTGAAAGAGTTAGTTTACCAAATGGTCCGTTCAAGAATTTTTTCTTCTTGAAAGATTACAAAATTGGTGAAGGTGTGGATGCGCGGGTAATGTTGGACAAACAACATATGTCTGAATTTGAACGCGATAAGGAGCTTCTTGACCTTATTTCCTAGTTGGTTACATGATTTTAGGATTTCATTTGTGTTGTGATGACTTTGTTTTCCGTTCATCTACTAGTTCATCTTGGGGTGGTTCAATGAGATTAGTGGCTTTATGTAAATGTTTATATTGAATAATATTAGTATTTTATGTGTTACATGTGCATCTCGTATGTCAGTTTGTAACCATCTTGCTATTACAATGGATGCTTTTGTTGTAACAAGAATGAAGAATTCAACAATTTATTTATGTACTAATAACTTTATTTTTAGTATTAATCTTAGAGATTGTATCAAAAAATTGTGAATTAGTAGAGTGTTTATATGTATAAACTCTTTTAAAATCAAGGAGAGTTACGTACACAAACGTCCTGAGATATCTACTTTTATACCTTGTAACTCTTAATGCTTGCAAAAGTGTATAAAATCCCATAATACTTTTATCACAATGATATTCTAAAAAATACAATATTGTTGATCAAATTTTAATTCAATAGAAAAAAATTAAACATACATAAGTTGTGGTATATTAGTCTTTAATATAATTTTTTCACATAGTACAGATAATCTTCTTACGTTAAACTTGCATTTATCATTCATACGACTGAGAATACGAACCAACATTATTACTTTGAACCATATGTTAGGCAATTTGGTGGGTAAATAAATTTGATAAAAAATAAAAGAATTACGCGTCTAAGCAAACTTATACTATTTAATTACTAATTATAGCTATAGTTTGCTATAATTACCACTCGCGACTAACATTATATATTTATTACGTGAACTGACTTCGATTTTGTATAATTATTCATGTTTATATATGTATAATTCACCAAGATATACAAATACATATGTATAATATACAATTTTTTAACCTTTATCCATACACAATTAACGTAGTTTATATCTATATAAAGGATATTAAATTCTCTTAAAAGACATCTCGAAAATTTCATAAAGAGATCAAGATCTCGAATAATATGCAAATTGATGGATTATTCATATAGAGAGGCCAAATCTAAATCATACTAGTTCGAGAAATACACCATAACGGTCCTCGAATCATGGATAAATCTTACAGAGTAGAATCAAGGGAGCAACATATTTTTACTCACAATGTTGATGAAAAAAATCATGTTTCTTATGGTTTATTCATTTTCCATATATTTAAAATTTGTTGCAAACAATATTCTCTAATCAATGGACTTCTTTTTCTTAAAAAAAAAAAAGATAAAAGAAGAAAAAGAAACAAAGAAAAGCAAAGACAAGAAAGAAAAAGAAAAAAATGGATGAAGTAAATAGATTTTCTAAGTTGAAGAAGATGAAGAAAAGGTAATTACATTTTTTATTTGGGTGAAGAAGATAATGGGAAAGATGATGTAAATTAATTAAATAATTAATATTAAATAAATATAATGACACCTGAGACGTTATAGCTGATTATGGCAGTGAAAAGATTGGGTCGCGCGCCCCATTTTCGTGATAACAACCCAGACGAGTAAATGAGTCATTTACAAATATATTAATTAATTCCATGGGGTGATAGGACAGCTCTAAAGTTAAGGTATCTTTATGCAAATCCGAGACAACTTTAAGAGTGACTTTATGTCTTTTCTCTTATTAAAAAAGAAACAACTACTCTGACATGACCTTGTTTTTTGGGCGAGTTTCGAAGCGAGGTGTATCAAAAACGCTCTCAGGTGTAAATTAAAAACATAGGCGTAAGTCCTAAAATTTGAGGCGTAAGCCTTGAACATAAAAACGCAAGTCTTGGGCGTAAAAACGTATGCCCGAGTGTTTTTATTTTAGTTTTTTTTAAAAAAAATTTGTTTTTAAATCATATTTTTATTATTGGTTTAATGATATTTTCAAATAATAATTATAATACTTTTTCTTCATCAATTATGGGAGTTGATTTTCGGATCAGAAAATTATATTCTTGAAGAGTTTTTTAGTCTCAGAAAAAAAAAAGGAAGATATTTTCTAAAAAATTTTTTCATTTTCATTCACCTATCAAACATTAGAAAATATTTTTTACTCTCTAACCAAACATGAAAAAAAATTTAGAAATGCATTTGTTTTCCAACAAAACATTTTCTAGAAAATTACCATCATATGAAACACACCCTAAATGCGTCGAACTTCTCCAATTTATCGAAAAAATTCTTTAAAAAGTCTCTATAAAATTTCAATGTCATCAATGTCCACTAAACAAGCAAATTAAAATCGTTTGAACTAAAACAAAGGAAGAACACTCTTCGGTTGGTAATATAATAATATGGAGACATTTATCTAGATAATATTCATGTTTAATTTATTAAGTTGGAGTATTTTGTTTGTCAAATTTAATCTGTTGGTAGTATAAATTATGACTAGGGATTTATTTTGGGCAATTAAATTTTAGCCACAAAATTTAATTTATTGCATGTGTTACTACTAATCCAACAAGAATTTGAAAAAATGAAAGAGAAGAGAAACAAGACGAACCGGATCCGTTTAATTAACTATTGGTTTAGCATTTATTCATGCACGTTATATTAATAATAAACACAATGCTTAAATTATTTAGTTATTCTTATTTATTACTCCTTTTTTTTATTATTTTTTTAAGAATTGAGCAATATTTTTAGAAAAAAGAACGTTCCTTTAAAATTAAGCCATATTTGAAAATAATGGACTAGTTTAGTTTTGAAATTTTAAAAAAGTGATAAATCATTTTTGGGATGTTTTCTTTGAACTAAACGATAATTGAAATAAAATAAGAAGTATTCGTTATTGATATGTTTATTTTTATTTATTCATAATCCTAAGAATATTTCTTTTATTTGTTACTTTTAATGTATCACGGAAATTATTATTTTTCATGTTTACTCTTAATATTAATAGATCTCTAATATTAATTATTTATGGTTCAAATCATTTTATAAAAATTCTATTAATTATCAATTAATAAAATAGCGCGATTAACTAGTCACGTAAATCATTAGGCTGTTTTCTGTCCGCCTGCTCTGTTTTTTTGCCTATCTATGTCTCTACAGCTCCTCGATCATCATCGTGCTCCTGTGTGATTCGATACCGCAAAACAAAGATTGGACATAAGATCTAAAAATGCTTATCATACGAATAATTTGTCTATGGATATGAAATTGAAGTGGTAAGACAAAAAACATGAGTATATGTAAAAAAGTGTGAGTGGAGTTACATGTGATTCAGTGTATGGTATAAGGTCACATGAGAATTGTTATCAGAAATGTTGGCTTCCGTCCAAGTGGGTACTTGGAAAATGGAGAGAATAAGTAACTGAGAGAAGGCTCTTTCCGAAAGGATATGAAGGAATCTTTTTATTTTTATTTTATGTTCTTTTTAAACACATAAATAAAAAATTGTAACGGAATTGAAGTGTGGTAAGCCAAAAAAAGTGAGTATGTGTAAAAAAGTGTGAGTGGAGTTACATGTGCATCAGTGTATGGTATAAGGTCACATGAGAATTGTTATCAGAAATGTTGGCTTCCGTCCAAGTGGGTACTTGAAAATGAGAGAATGGAGAGAATAAGTAACAGAGAGAAGGCTCTTTCAGAAAGGATATGAAGGAATCTTTTTATTTTTATTTTATGTTCTTTTTAAACACAAAAAAAAAAAAAATTGTAACGAAATTGAAGTGGTAAGCCAAAAAACATGAGCATGTGTAAAAAAGTGTGAGTGGAGTTACATGTGTATTAATGTATAGTATGAGGTCACATGAGAATTGTTATACGAAATGTTGGCTTCCGTCCAAGTGGGTACTTGGGAAAATGGAGAGAATAAGTAACTTGGGAAAATGGAGAGAAGAAGTAACAGAGAGAAGGCTCTTTCAGAAAGGAAATGAAGGAATCTTTTTATTTTTATTTTATGTTCTTTTTAAACACAAAAATAAAAAAAATTGAAACGGAATTGAAGTGGTAAGCCAAAAAACGTGAGTATCTGTTAAAAAAAGTGTGAGTGGAGTTACATGTGTATCAGTGTCTGGTATAAGGTCATATGAGAATTGTTACCAGAAAGGATATGAATGAAATCTTTTTCATTTTTGTTTTATTTTCTTTTTAAACAGAATAAACAAATATTTTTTGAATGAAATTAAAATGGTAAGCCAAAAATCGTGAGTATGTTGGAAAAGTATGATGAAATCATGTATGTATGGTATGAGGTCACATTAGAATTGTTACTAGAAAGGATATGAAGGAATCTTTTTCTTTTTTTGTTTTATTTTCTTTTTAAACAGAGTAAACAATTTTTTTATAATGAAATTGAAGTGGTAAATCAAAAATGATAAGTATGTGTGGAAAAGTGTAAGTGGAGTCACGAGGAGCCGTATGAGGCGAAAATCTCATGTATGGTTCTATAGAGTGGCAGTAAAGGTGACTTATCTTTCAACTTTTCCACTATCACCCCAAATGGTATGAGGTCACATTAGAATTGTTACTAGAAAAGATATGAAGGAATCTTTTCATTTTTATTTTATTTTCTTTTTAAACACAGTAAACAAAAAAAATTTGACTGGAATTGAAGTGGTAAACCAAAAAACGTGAGTATGCGTGAAAAAATATGAGTAAAGTCACGTGTGTATGGTATCAGGTCACATGAGAATTGTTGCCGAAAATGATAAGAGAGAATCTTTTCATTTTAATTTTATTTTCCTTTTTAAACAGAGTAAAATAATAAAAAATGAGAGAGGATAAAAAATTAAGTGACTGTATATATATGAGAAATGGGGAAACAAATCAACAAGCATAATTACCATTGCATAGAGCAAATTGTCTAAGGATTAAGTAGTGTTATCTGTTAAAATAATCATGGCTTTTGCATTATTATCATCACCATCGCTTGTTTCAGTTTGTGACAAAACCTTTATTAAACCTTCTTCTCTCACCCCTCCTACTCTTAGATACCACAAACTGTCTTACATTGATCAATTCTATAGCAATATGTATATTCCTTTGGCATTTTTTACCCTAAAGTACAACAAAGAGAGGAGTCAACTGATAATGAACTATCCCAAATAGCACACTTGCTACAAACATCTCTATCAAAAACCTAGTCTCTCTTACTATCCTTATGCTGGAAAATTGAGAGACAATGCTACTATTGATTGTAACGATATGGGAGCTGAGTTTTTAAGTGTTCGAATAAATTGTACCATGTCTGAAATACTTGATCATCCTGATGCATCTCAAGCTGAGAGTATAGTTTTTCCCAAAGACTTGCCTTGGGCGAATAACTATGAAGGTGGTAATTTACTTGTTGCGCAAGTAAGTAAGTTTGATTGTGGGGGAATAGCTATCAGTGTGTGCTTAGCGCACAAGATTGGTGATGGAACCTCTGCGCTTAATTTCGTTAATGATTGGTCTCGTATGACTCATAGTCCTATGACAACTACCTTGTCTCCTAAATTTGTAGGAGATTCTGTTTTCTCGTCAAATAACTATAGTCCTATTATTACGCCACAAATGTTGTCTGATGTCAGTGAATGTGTACAAAAAAGAATCATTTTTCCTACAACCAAGTTAGTTAGACGCACTTCGAGCTAAGGTAATCATACCACAAGTCCATATTATTTGCTTTTATGGTTTTTTCTTCTTCTTCATGTTTCCTCATCTATTTCAATTTATGCGACATAATTTGAAGGTAACAGCAGAATCGGGAGTAGAAAATCCAACTAGGGCTGAAGTGGTGAGCGCGCTACTTTTCAAATGTGCAATTAAGGCAGCATCAAGTACAACTACTTCAATGCGTCCATCAAAGTTTGTTCACTTTTGAACGTACGTAGTATGCTGAAATCTCGTCTACCTCAAAGTACCATTGGAAATATCTTGTCTAGTTTCTCCACAACAGCAACTAAGGAAGAAGACATTGAGTTGCCAACGTTGGTTCGTAGTTTAAGGAAGGGAGTTGAGGAGGCGTACAAGAAAGATCATGTGGAACAAAATGAAATGATGTTAGAAGTAGTGGAATCGATGAGAAAAGGGAAAAAACCATATGATGATGAATATGAGAATGTGTATTCTTGTTGTAATCTTTGTAAATTTCCATTGTATAAAGTGGATTTTGGATGGGGAAAACCTGAAAGAGTTAGTTTACCAAATGGTCCGTTCAAGAATTTTTTCTTCTTGAAAGATTACAAAATTGGTGAAGGTGTGGATGCGCGGGTAATGTTGGACAAACAACATATGTCTGAATTTGAACGCGATAAGGAGCTTCTTGACCTTATTTCCTAGTTGGTTACATGATTTTAGGATTTCATTTGTGTTGTGATGACTTTGTTTTCCGTTCATCTACTAGTTCATCTTGGGGTGTGTTGAATGAGATTAGTGGCTTTATGTAAATGTTTATATTGAATAATATTAGTATTTTATGTGTTACATGTGCATCTCGTATGTCAGTTTGTAACCATCTTGCTATTACAATGGATGCTTTTGTTGTAACAAGAATGAAGAATTCAACAATTTATTTATGTACTAATACTTTATTTTTAGTATTAATCTTAGAGATTGTATCAAAAAATTGTGAATTAGTAGAGTGTTTATATGTATAAACTCTTTTAAAATCAAGGAGAGTTACGTACACAAACGTCCTGAGATATCTACTTTTATACCTTGTAACTCTTAATGCTTGCAAAAGTGTATAAAATCCCATAATACTTTTATCACAATGATATTCTAAAAAATACAATATTTGTTGATCAAATTTTAATTCAATAGAAAAAAAATTAAACATACATAAGTTGTGGTATATTAGTCTTTAATATAATTTTTTCACATAGTACAGATAATCTTCTTACGTTAAACTTGCATTTATCATTCATACGACTGAGAATACGAACCAACATTATTACTTTGAACTATATGTTAGGCAATTTGGTGGGTAAATAAATTTGATAAAAGAAAAAGAATTACGCGTCTAAGCAAACTTATACTATTTAATTACTAATTATAGCTATAGTTTGCTATAATTACCACTCGCGACTAACATTATACATTTATTACGTGGGCTGACTTCGATTTTGTATAATTAGTCATGTTTATATATGTATAATTCACCAAGATATACAAATACATATGTATAATATACAATTTTGTAACCTTTATCCATATACAATTAAGGATACTAAATTCTCTTAAAAGACATCTCGAAAATTTCATAAAGAGATCAAGATCTCGAATAATCTGCAAATTGATGGATTATTCATATAGAGAGGTCAAATCTAAATCATACTAGTTCGAGAAATACACCATAACGGTCCTCGAATCATGGATAAATCTTAGAGAGTAGAATCAAGGGAGCAACATATTTTACTCACAATCTTGATGAAAAAAATCATGTTTCTTATGGTTTATTCATTTTCCATATATTTAAAATTTGTTGCAAACAATATTCTCTAATCAATGGACTTCTTTTTCTTAAAAAAAAAAAAAGATAAAAGAAGAAAAAGAAACAAAGAAAAGCAAAGACAAGAAAGAAAAAGAAAAAAATGGATGAAGTAAATAGATTTTCTAAGTTGAAGAAGATGAAGAAAAGGTAATTACATTTTTTATTTGGGTGAAGAATGAAGAAGATAATGGGAAAGATGATGTAAATTAATTAAATAATTAATATTAAATAAATATAATGACACCTGAGACGTTATAGCTGATTATGGCAGTGAAAAGATTGGGTCGCGCGCCCCACTTTCGTGATAACAACCCAGACGAGTAAATGGGTCATTTACAAAGATATTAATTAGTTTCATGGGTTGATAGGACAGCTCTAAAGCTAAGGTATCTTTATGCAAATACGAGACAACTTTAAGAGTGACTTTATGTCTTTTCTCTTATTAAAAAAGAAACAACTACTCTGACATGACCTTGTTTTTGGGCGAGTTTCGAAGCGAGGTGTATCAAAAACGCTCTCAGGTGTAAATTAAAAACATAGGCGTAGTCCTAAATTTGAGGCGTAAGCCTTGAACATAAAAACGCAAGTCTTGGGCGTAAAAACGTATGCCCGGAGTGTTTTTATTTTGGTTTTTTTTAAAAAAAAACTGTTTTTTAAATCATATTTTTATTATTGGTTTAATGATATTTTTCAAATAATAATTATAATACTTTTTTCTTCATCAATTATGGGAGTTGATTTTCGGATCAGAAAATTATATTCTTGAAGAGTATTTTCTTAGTCTCAAGCAAAAAAAAAAGGAAGATATTTTCTAAAAAATATTTTTCATTTTCATTCACCTATCAAACATTAGAAAATATTTTTTACTCTCTAACCAAACATGAAAAAAAAAAATTTAGAAATGCATTTGTTTTCCAACAAAACATTTTCTAGAAAATTACCATCATATGAAACACACCCTAAATGCGTCGAACTTCTCCAATATATTGAAAAAATTCTTTAAAAAATCTCTATAAAATTTCAATGTCATCAATGTCCACTAGCAAATTAAAATCGTTTGAACTAATCAACGAGAGGAAGCACTCTTCGGTTGGTAATATAATAATATGGAGACATTTATCTAGATAATATTCATGTTTAATTTATTAAGTTGGAGTATTTTGTTTGTCAAATTTAATCTGTTAGTAGTATAAATTATGACTAGGGATTTATTTTGGGCAATTAAATTTTAGCCACAAAATTTAATTTATTGCATGTGTTACTACTAATCCAACAAGAATTTGAAAAAATGAAAGAGAAGAGAAACAAGACGAACCGGATCCGTTTAATTAACTATTGGTTTAGCATTTATTCATGCACGTTATATTAATAATAAACACAATGCTTAAATTATTTAGTTATTCTTATTTATTACTCCTATTTTTTTATTATTTTTTTTAAGAATTGAGCAATATTTTTAGAAAAAAAGAACGTTCCTTTAAAATTAAGCCATATTTGAAAATAATGGACTAGTTTAGTTTTGAAATTTTAAAAAAGTGATAAATCATTTTTGGGATGTTTTCTTTGAACTAAACGATAATTGAAATAAAATAAGAAGTATTCGTTATTGATATGTTTATTTTTATTTATTCATAATCCTAAGAATATTTCTTTTATTTGTTACTTTTAATGTATCACGGAAATTATTATTTTTCATGTTTACTCTTAATATTAATAGATCTCTAATATTAATTATTTATGGTTCAAATCATTTTATAAAAATTATTAATATCAATTAATAAAATAGCGCGATTAACTAGTCACGTAAATCATTAGGCTGTTTTCTGTCCGCCTGCTCTGTTTTTTTGCCTATCTATGTCTCTACAAGCTCCTCGATCATCATCGTGCTCCTGTGTGATTCGATACCGCAAAACAAAGATTGGACATAAGATCTAAAAATGCTTATCATACGAATAATTTGTCTATGGATATGAAATTGAAGTGGTAAGACAAAAAACATGAGTATATGTAAAAAAGTGTGAGTGGAGTTACATGTGATTCAGTGTATGGTATAAGGTCACATGAGAATTGTTATCAGAAATGTTGGCTTCCGTCCAAGTGGGTACTTGGAAAATGGAGAGAATAAGTAACTGAGAGAAGGCTCTTTCCGAAAGGATATGAAGGAATCTTTTTATTTTTATTTTATGTTCTTTTTAAACACATAAATAAAAAAATTGTAACGGAATTGAAGTGGTAAGCCAAAAAAAGTGAGTATGTGTAAAAAAGTGTGAGTGGAGTTACATGTGCATCAGTGTATGGTATAAGGTCACATGAGAATTGTTATCAGAAATGTTGGCTTCCGTCCAAGTGGGTACTTGAGAAAATGGAGAGAATAAGTAACAGAGAGAAGGCTCTTTCAGAAAGGATATGAAGGAATCTTTTTATTTTTATTTTATGTTCTTTTTAAACACAAAACAAAAAAAAATTGTAACGAAATTGAAGTGGTAAGCCAAAAAACATGAGCATGTGTAAAAAAGTGTGAGTGGAGTTACATGTGTATCAGTGTATCGTATAAGGTCACATGAGAATTGTTATCAGAAATGTTGGCTTCTGTCCAAGTGGGTACTTGAGAAAATGGAGAGAATAAGTAACAGAGAGAAGGCTCTTTCAGAAAGGATATGAAGGAATCTTTTTATTTTTATTTTATGTTTTTTCTAAACACACAAAAAAAAAGTTGTAACGGTATTGAAGTGGTAAGCCAAAAAACATGGGTATGTGTAAAAAAGTGTGAGTGGAGTTACATGTGTATCAGTGTATGGTATAAGGTCACATGAGAATTGTTATCAGAAATGTTGGCTTCCGTCCAAGTGGGTACTTGGGAAAATGGAGAGAATAAGTAACTTGGGAAAATGGAGAGAATAAGTAACAGAGAGAAGTCTCTTTCAGAAAGGATATGAAGGAATCTATTCATTTTTATTTTATGTTCTTTTTAAACACAAAAAAAAAAAAAAAATGTTACGGAATTGAAGTGGTAACCCAAAAAACGTGAGTATGCATGGAAAAGTGTGAGTGGAGTCATGTGTGTATGGTATGACGTCACATTAGAATTGTTACCAGAAAGGATATGAACGAAATCTTTTTCATTTTTGTTTTATTTTCTTTTTAAACAGAATAAACAAATTTTTTTTGATTGAAATTGAAGTGGTAAGCCAAAAATCATGAGTATGTTGAAAAAGTATGATGGAGTCACGTGTGTATGGTATGAGGTCACATTAGAATTGTTACCAGAAAGGATAAGAAAGAATCTTTTTTCATTTTTGTTTTATTTTTTTTAAAAATAGAGTAAACAAATTTTTTTAATGGAATTGAAGTGGTAAACCAAAAATCATAAGTATATGCGAAAAAATGTAAGTGGAGTCACGTGTGTATGGTATGAGGTCACATGAGAATTGTTGCCGAAAATGATAAGAGAGAATCTTTTCATTTTTATTTTATTTTCTTTTTTAAATAGAATAAAAAAAATAAAAAATTAGAGCCGATAAAAAATTAAGTGACTATATATATGAGAAATGGGGAAACAAATCAACAAGCATAATTACCATTGCATAGAGCAAATTGTCTAAGGATTAAGTAGTGTTATCTGTTACACTAATCATGGCTTTTGCATTATTATCATCACCATCGCTTGTTTCAGTTTGTGACAAAACCTTTATCAAACCTTCGTCTCTCACCCCACCAACTCTTAGATACCACAAACTCTCTTACATTGATCAATTCTATAGCAATATGTATATTCCTTTGGCATTTTTTTACCCTAAAGTACAACAAAGAGAGGAGTCGGATAATTCTCATGAACTTTCTCATATAGCTAGCTTGCTACAAACATCTCTATCAAAAACTCTAGTCTCTTACTATCCTTATGCTGGAAAAGTGAGAGACAATGCTACTATTGATTGTAACGATATGGGCGCTGAGTTTTTGAGTGTTCGAATAAATTGTACCATGTCTGAAATACTTGATCATCCTAATGCATCTCAAGCAGAGAGTATAGTTTTTCCCAAGGACTTGCCTTGGGCGAATAACTACGAAGGTGGTAATTTACTTGTGGCACAAGTAAGTAAGTTTGATTGTGGGGGAATAGCTATCAGTGTGTGTTTAGCGCACAAGATTGGTGATGGAACCTCTACGCTTAATTTCGTTAATGATTGGTCTCGTATGACTCATAGTCGTATGACAACAACTTTGTCTCCTAAATTTGTAGGAGATTCTGTTTTCTCGTCAAATAACTATTTTCCTATTATTACGCCACAAATGTTGTCTGATGTCAGTGAATGTGTACAAAAAAGAATCATTTTTCCTACAACCAAGTTAGACGCACTTCGAGCTAAGGTAATCATACCACAAGTCCATTATTATTTGCTTTTATTGTTTTTTCTTCTTCTTCATGTTTCCTGATCTATTTCAATTTATGCAACATAATTTGAAGGTAGCAGCAGAATCGGGAGTAGAAAATCCAACTAGGGCTGAAGTGGTAAGCGCGCTACTTTTCAAATGTGCAATAAAGGCAGCATCAAGTACAACTAGTTCAATGCGTCCATCAAAGTTTGTTCACCTTTTGAACGTACGTAGTATGCTGAAATCTCGTCTACCTCAAAGTACCATTGGGAATATCTTGTCCAGTTTCACCACAACAGCAACTAAGGAAGAAGACTTTGAGTTGCCAACGTTGGTTCGTAATTTAAGGAAGGGAGTTGAGGAGGCGTACAAGAAAGATCATGTGGAACAAAATGAGTATATCTTAGAAGTAGTAGAATCAATGAGAAAAGGGAAAAAACCATATGATGATGAATATGAGAATGTGTATTCTTGTAGTAATCTTTGTAGATTTCCATTGTATAAAGTGGATTTTGGATGGGGAAAACCTGAAAGAGTTAGTTTAGCAAATGGTCCTTTCAAGAATTTTTTCTTCTTGAAAGATTACAAAATTGGTGAAGGTGTGGATGCGCGGGTAATGTTGGACAAACAACATATGTCTGAATTTGAACGCGATGAGGAGCTTCTTGACCTTATTTCCTAGTTGGTTACATGATTTTAGGATTTCATTTATGTTGTGATGGCTTTGTTTTCCGTTCATCTACTAGTTCATCTTGGGGTGGTTCAATGAGATTAATGGCTTTATGTAAATGTTTATATTGAATAATATTAGTATTTTATGTGTTGCGTGTGCATCTCGTATGTCAGTTAGTAACCTTCTTGCTATTACAATGGATGCTTTTGTTGTAACAAGAATGAAGAATTCAACAATTTATTTATGTACTAATAACTTTATTTTTAGTATTAATCTTAGAGATTGTATCAAACAATTGTGAATTAGTAGTGTTTATATGTATAAAATCTTTTAAAATCAAGGAGAGTTACGTACACAAACGTCCTGAGGTATCTACTTGTATACCTTGTAACTCTTAATGCTTGCGAAAGTTTATAAAATCCCATAATACTTTTATCACAATGATATTCTAAAAAATACAATATTTATTGATCAAACTTTAATTCAATAAAAAAAAATTAAACATATATAAGTTGTGGTATATTAGCCTTTAATATAGTTTTTTCACATAGTACAGACAATGTTCTTACGTTAAATTTGCATTTACCATTCATAGGACTGAGAAGATGAACCAACATTATTACTTTGAACCATATGTTAGGCAATTTGCTGGGTAAATAAATTTGATAAAAAAAGGGAAAATTACGCGGCTAACAAACTTATACTATTTAATTACTCATTATAGTTATAGTTTGTTATATTACCACTCGCGACTAACATTATACATTTATTACGTGGGCTGACTTCGATTTTGTATAATTAGTCATGTTTGTATATGTATAATTCACCAAGATATACAAATACATATGTATAATATATAATTTTTTAACCTATATCCATATACAATTTACCTCTCTCTCGCTCGACTCTATCCTCTCTCTCTCTCAATCTCGCTCGCCTCTCTCGTCCCTCTCCCAATCTCACTTGCCATTTACACAAATGTATATATATAATATACAGTTATATACAATTATATACATATACAATTATATACATATACAATTATATACAATCTTGAGGCTACTCAACCCTAAACCCTAATTTATGTCTATATAAAGGATACTAAATTCTCTTAAAAGACATCTACAAATCGATGGATTATTCATATTGAGAGGTCAAATCTAAATCATCATAGTTCGAGAAATACGCCACTAACGGTCCTCCAATCATGGATAAATCTTAGAGAGTAGAATCAAGGGATCAACAGATTTGTACTCGCAATCTATCATGATGAATAAAATCATGTTTTTTCATATTTTACTTGTATGATTTATTTATTTTTCATATGTTTTAAAATTTGTTGCAAACAGTATTCTCTAATCAATAAGAAAAAGAAGCAAAGAAAAGCAAAGACAAGAAAAAAAGTGATAAAAAAATGGGATGAAGTTTTATTAAGTTGAAGAAAATGAAGAAAAGGTAATTGGATTTTTTATTTGGGTGAAAAAGATAATGGGAAAGATGATGTAAATTAATTAAATAATTAATATTAAAGAAATATAATGACACCCGAGACTTTATAGCTGATTATGACAGTGAAAAGATTGGGTCACGCGCCCTATTTGCGTGGTAATAAACCAGACGAGTAAATGGGTCAAAAATGACCCATTTACCAAGATATTAATTAGCTCCATGAGGTGATCGGACAGTTCCAAAGTTAAGGTGTCTTTATGCAAATACGAGAGAACTTTAAGGGTGATTTTATGTCTTTTCTCTTTTTAAAAAAGAAACAGCTACTCTGACATGACCTTGTTTTTTGGGCGAGTCCCAAGGCGAGTTTTGGAGCGAGGTGTATCAAAAACGTTCTCGAGTGTAAATTAAAAACGTAGGCGTGAGTCCTAAAATTTGAGGCGTAACCACAGAACATATAAATGCAAATCTTGGGCGCAAAAACGTATGCCCGGGTGTTCTTATTTAAGTTTTTAATTTTTTTTTTGCTTTAAATCATATTTTTATTATTGGTTTAATGATATTTTTCAAGTAATAATTATAATACTTTTTTCTTCATTATTGATTATTAATACTTATCTCAAATAAAAATCATAAATCATTAAAATGTTTACTTTTGCTTATTTTATTAGTAATAAAACTATAAATTTAAATATACATGAGACTACGCCTCATGGATCCATGGAACATACACCCGTGTCTCGAAGCTTACGCCTCGCCCCGTACTGTATGAAACGTCTCACCTCGCATTCCTACCTTTTAAAACACTACTCCATACGACAAATATATCTTTAAATTTTACTTACAATATATTCTTATATGAATTTTCTTTTTTAAAAAAAAAATATTATTGTTATTATTATTTTACAAGGGCTTCCTAAATCACTGCCAATTGCAAAGATGAGGATATCTAGCGTGTTTCTTTCTTCTAATTTTTTCAAAAGATACTTATAAAATAGGGCAAAGGGTCAAATTTACTCATCAATTTTGTTTTATTGGTTGATTTTACTCATGTCATTAAAAATAAGTTATTTTTACCCCTGACGTCAAAAAGCTTAATAAATATATCCCTCCTTGAATGAAAAACTCCAAATCAATTTAAATTATCTAATTTTACTTAAATTACCCAATTTTAATCCAATCCGACCCACTTAAAAATATAACCCATTTCTTTTACCCAAATTAACTTTGTTTTCCCACCACCCACCACCAAAGCCTCATCTGCATACCTTCAATAGCTCCAAAAGGAACTTCTATGAGTAAAGAGATTAGCAAGGTTAAGTGTGATTCCAATTGAGTATGTGAAAGAATCTCTTTCGTGCAAGATTCTTTATCACGCCTAACTAAATGAAAGAATTGAAGTACGAGAGAGAGTGTAGATTTTGGATGAAAGTGTGTGTCTAGCAAATGGTCCCTTCAAGAATGTGTTTCTCTTGAAAGATTACAAAACTCGGCAAGGCGTGAAGGCATGGGTGATGTTGCAGATTCAAAATATGTCTACATTTGAACGCGATGAGGAACTCCTCAAGTTTTAAGAAATAAAAAGAAAACTTTTGAAATGAAATAAGCCATAGATAGCTTATGTAGCTTATCAAAGGTTTTAAAAAAATTTTAGTTAGTACTCTTTACCAATGTACCAAAATAAACAATATTTGGTAATACAACAAAAACTAAAATAACTGGCTTGGTAAAAAGCACCTTACTATATAGTAACTCCAGGATGTAAACACAACTTCTCTCAAGTGAGGCTCCAATGAGTGAATGACGCTGCACGCCCCATCGTTGTTTTTTTTATTAGAGTTGGATGTTGTCCCATCAATGCTAGACCAAATACTGCATGAACTAAATGATCTAATTCTTCTTGCTTTTGTCAAATATCAAGAACACAACAAAGGCAGCTAAGATTCCTGCAGCAGCAAACATGAGAAGGTCAGAGCACTAAAGATGGGATTCCGGCTTACATTGTTTGGAGTGTTATTTACATCTGCTATGAAGAGAAACAGAAAAAACTCTTCTGGGCACAATAGAGTGTTTGACCAAGTTACAAGTAAGCGTAAATGATATCGACAGGAGGAGATTGAGAAGAGTGCATACCTATGACGAAAAAACTCCATGGTGAAATGATCCCAAGTACGCTTAGAATTAATAGAGAGAAAATCACCTATTGCATCAGCCAGATGAAAGATATCACAATTTAATAGATGAAAATGTGAGTTCACAGCATGATACAGATATAGCTACTCCTATTACTTTTAGCCAAGAGGAGCAGGAACGATTAGAAAGATTTCACATTTCACAATTTATTCTGGATCATTACACTTGATCATAATTAGTAATTAGTAATCATCCAATAACAATACAAAACATTCCTTCTGATATATGGCAAGTAATGGATTCCATCTCCATGGACAAGGCCAAACCATCATAGTCGATGTGAAGCGATTTGGAATTGAGAGGTAGTTGATTGATTAATTAATATTTCGATTGAGAAAGTACCACTGCTACTGATTGAATATACATTATTATATGAATTTGAATTCTTGAAACTAATGAAAGTTATTTTAAAGGGTCAAATATTCTTGGACATCATCATACAATGTTGTTTTGTAAAATAGATTGGATGGACCAAAAGAAAAGGTAAGAAATTTCAAATGATAATTATACTTGGAGTACGTGTGTAGTTTAGCAGAAAAGGCATACCTGTTCAATTCATAACCATATAAGTAATGACCATGGTTTTAAATTAACTTCTGAAATGAAATAATAAGGTGTCTATCACATTTTTGCGCTCACAACAAATGGATTAATATGTATTAGTAATTACCAGGAGGAAAAACCGTTTAAAAAGAGATGCAGATGATTTAGGACCATCCTTTCCCGACCCGTGTTCAGCTCTCAGATGTGGATAGGATTCAATGGTCCTCCTTATGCCCTCCTGAAGAAAATAGAGGACGCCTTAAAACTTAAATGAATTATGTAATGAGAATAAAAAACAAAAAGAAATGGCAGAAAATAATAGATTGTACAAGATGAGGCCCCACAGAAAAATAGTAATTTTAATAAGGTACAAATATGACACACTAATATCATCTTATATGAAATGTAAGTTACATGTACAACATATTTGACAGGAAAATGTGTGTATTCCTGCAGTAATGATGTGGACATCCAGATGGATGACTATTTTCTCGTATTTAATATCAAAGGCAAATAATACAATTTTTGCAGTAAATACTTAAACATATTCATTTCACATGAAAATATTCACGAGGAAGCTGAAAAGAGATACAGCAATAAAGAGAAGACCATAACAGTAACTAAAAAGGTTGGGAGTATCTGATATAGACATGGTATGGCTAAACAATTTTTATGAGGAATGTTCATAATCAATTGATTGACTGTAATGGCAAAAAATGGAACCTGAAGAGTGACGATAGGTGCGTATCCTAGTCGGTCACTTGCTTTTGAACTACTAAATGTTCTGCTCATAGAGAGAAGTCTTATTCTCGAAGGAGTCAACTGTGGGACCTTCATTCCATAAGGTGCTAACAGCTTATAAGTCAGTTCCACCAAATGTGCAATTGGCATCATAACAGGTGCAGGAATCTTAATACTTGGCCTGCATAATACTAAAATCAGGAATCCATACAATTCACAGCAAAAGAAATGGGATAAACGGGATTCGGAGGACAGATGCTATCCACAAGAAAATAAAGCAAATAGTGATTTTCCATTAAGGACATGCACGGTTAAAAAAGTGGAGATGTTATCTCCATAACAACAAATCATGCTAATACAAACAACAATTTTTTTGTTTAATCTAGTAATCCCCCAGGCAAGCACCCCATACACGAGTTTACTGTGGCCCTATCTTTGCTTCCTCTGTGACTCAGAACCACCAGCTTTATGGTTGGAGGTGTACGACCCATTTTTCTTCTCAGAAGAGATGAGGTTTATAAAACATATGTTTTAATGGACAAGTACTGCTCTATATATCATATGTATAGAAAGGAGAAAAGCAAAAAAAATTATGGAAGAATGCTGCTCTTAATCTAAATTTAAGAAACAAAGTTTCCTTGCTCAGGATGAATCAACACGAAATCTCAAAGTTTTCTAACAGGTAACTTCTTTAATTGTAATTTCAAGAGGCACTGGATGAATGCAAAACTTTAATGCTATTTCCTTAATGAAATTTCTCACTAGTTCTTCTATGTGGCCAAGGATATTGTTTTCTTCATCTCTTAACTTGAACCTTTCCGGTAATCACATTCTATTCCAGAATTACAAATAAAGTGATTTAACAAGTATAGTTCCAGGAATCAGCTAAAGAGGAACAACCCTGTAATAAAATTTCAAAGATTGTTCATCATAAGAAAATTAAGGTAAACATTACAAGATAACAGAATAAAAAATTGTAAAAAGAATTACTGTGAGCAAGAAATCTTTTCAGACTCAAGAACTTAAAATGAGAATACCTGTCATAGCCAAGACCTTCAAGAATAAGTGATACGAACTCCCAAAACTTAATGGACTCCGTGTTTGTGATGAAATAAGCCTGGAAAAATCATTTATTGATCAAAGATTTTTCAAAAAAAAAAAGCCGCGTACAAGAATTGATAAATCTCATAACAAGCAGAACTTTTTTTTCACGGGGACTCCAGGAGACGTAAGAAAACATGTATACTCATAAGCTTAGTGCATGTCAATCATTTTGATATCTAGCTTTAACCCAAATCCCCACCCCTTAAAATATGAGAAACACAGAGAGATGAGATACTGGGGAGAAGAAAATCATACTTTTTTACTAGCAAAAGAAATGGAAAACAAGAGAGGTGTTCCTTTTTCGAATGCTTGCTGAGAGAATTATGACTACGCACAATGGTGGAGTTCCTTCCCAGAAAAAGAGAAGGACAACCGACAAGGTGGCTCTTATTTCAATGTTTTCTGCACAACTACAGGCCCGAGTGCAATGGATGCGCAAGTCTTACCCCTCCTAGTTATTGACATAATATGGTTTAAGCAACAAATTATTTTGAAATGGTAAAGTAAATTTAATTATCAAAAGGTAAGCAGTAAGCACTAAGATTGTGCGCACAACTCTACAACAAAGATACAAAGTCTGTCAACATTGAACAACTGTTGAAATCTATGAACTAAGATACAAAAATTTTGTTGTTTGGTTGTACTAAAGGACAATCTTTTTGGTAATTCTATGTAACATACTAAATAAAGATTGCACTAATTAGTGTTCAGGATATGGTTTCAAGAGAAGGCGAGAGAAGTCGAAAAAAGGGAATTATTACTTCTAGAGAAAGAAAAGCTAATTTATGGCAACACAACAGTTGGTAATCTTAAATGGTTAGAATCCTTAGAGAATTCAGCTTTTCATGGAATCATCACTAGCTAAAGTTCAGCATCATTTAGGTAAAACTTAATCCAGATAGCTCAAGCTTTATTTATATATTTGATTGTTAAGATAGCTCAAGCTTTATTGCTGCATGGGATCAGGTCAATCACTTTTTCACAAACACATCACAATCATGAAGGATGGATACAAAAAACAGATGAAACTTGAATGGGAACTCAAAAATATCCATTGCACTGCTTAAACTAACTCCCTTTGAACTACTATATATCCTATCCAAAATTGTCATCCTCCTACAAGGCCTTTCTTCCTCATGAAGAAGGAGTAGAGACCTAGCTTTCCTATCCATGCATTTAGGCCACTACTTAAACAATTTGAAGAACAGAAATGCTCTTGATATTAAAGCATCTGGACAGGTCAGATCTGTATAGTTGCTGGTATTAAGATTTTCCAAAAAAGACAGAATATGGAAAAACAAAGAAACATTACGTTCCCAGCAGCTTTCTCTGCTGCTGTTCCTCCTGATGCTAGAGCTCGCTCCGCACACACATGTGCATGTGCCACATTCTCCACGTAAGTGAAATCATACAGGTTATTTCCATCGCCAATAATGAACTGCAAAATTAAAAATTAGAGGAATAAAGCTAAAAGTCAACTGAATACATAGTGCAAGTCTTCTAGGTTATATTCAATTTGTCCACGAAAATGCCAAAAAGTGATCTTATTGTTGTGCTATGGAAGAGAATGCAGAAATCACTAATGAAGTTCCTCAAGATAGATTTTCTAATCAATGGCTTACAAGCTTACAAGTACTACAACAGTAAACCAATAGTATTTATGTCTACTTTCATATCTAAAGGCTTGCATATAATACAGATGTTACACAGACTTGAAAGATGCATGTGCAAACAAAATATGGCTCTAAACTCACCTTAGATTTTCCAGCCCTTGCAGCCGCGACTAGTGACGGAACTAGCAACCTATCACCAGGGCCAAAAATACTGCTAGGTCTAATGCAGCATGTCAGCAGGCCTTTAGTACCATTTGACTTCATTACAAGTGCCTCTCCTTCAGCTTTAGTTGCAGAGTAGGAATCATTATGCTGAATTTTTTCCAGTAACAAGAATATGGTTATCATCCAACCTAATATGAGGATAATTTCTCATTCAAATAAGAAATAAGTAGATAGAGGCACTACCTTCGCAGGATATGGCAGTGATTCATCCCCATCTAGAATTCCAGTAACTCCATCAAACACCACACTGGGAGAGCTGGTGTAAATAAGTCTTTTCACTTTCAGCTCAACGCAAGCATCAATTATATTCTGGGTTCCTTCACGTATATTTATGCAATTGGAAAGAGAGAACTAAGACTTTCATGTACAGACAGACAACAAAGACTGCCTTAACTTTGGGGGGATCATTTTTTTTCTTGATAAATTTTTTAAGGCTTTCCCATACCTTGCACATTAACTGAATAGTGGAGCTTGTGGTTGTTGATCGATGAATCTGGAGCAGCCATGTGGAAAACAACCTCAGCTCCTTCACAAGCTGCAAATATCAAATAAATAATGTTAAGACACCACAAGTTAATAAAATAGGTTATCACCTATGTGACATTGACATAGACATACAAGTTGAGCGATAAGTATCTTGGTACAGGTATAGTTAGGGGTACGTGAAGGTATATGTCGAACGTTTCTTGAAAGATATACATGAAATACTCATTCAGGACAGATACTTCAGGACAAATGAATACTCCATCGTATACTACACTTAGAAACACGAGTCTAGAAACATTAGCTGGGATGATTTGGCTGTGACATAAAATGTCTATCTCCTATATCACTTAGACTCGGGCATGGATACCAGTAAGTAACCAGTACAGCTATGGGTACAGGTAAATCAACTTTGTCTACATCATGTAAGATTCATGTGAAATACTGATGACCATATCACACTCATTTAACATAAGTACATTAAGGCAAAGGAATACTCCATGTATCATCTCAAATGCTAAACTCAGAAAAGATGAATCTTGAAAAAATTAAGCTAGGATAATTCAGCAAAAGTATCTGATACAAGGCTTACTTTATATGGAAACAATTGGAACTAAACCACCAAATTGATTCCACACTATGGCTAGCACCCAAAGGTGTAGCCTACAGATCAATGACTGTGGGTTGAGAATCTTGATGTTTTAGGTTGAAATCCCGGCAGACACAAAAATGTTAGGTGATTTCTTCCCCTGTGGACACTTGGCAAGTAGTAACTAATATAGAATCATAGCACCATCCATATTCAAGAATAAAAAAACAACTAACGATTCAAGAAAAGATCGTTGAGCACTTGGCAAGTACTAACTAATATAAAACCAAAACACCCCTATTCAAGAATCAAAAAGTTTTGGTTTCTAGGGTGTCATAAACAGCTAAAGATTCAAGAAAAAACCGTTGAACACTTAGCAAGTAGTAAGTGATTTATAAAACCAAAACACCCACATTCAAGAACTAAAAGTTTTGGGTTTTTTGGTGTGAAAAACAACTAAAGATTCAAGAAAAGACCTTCGAGCACTTGGCAAGTAGTAACAAACAATAAAACCAAAACACCCACATTCAACTAAAGATTCAAGAAAAGACCTTTGAGCACTGGGTAATTAGTAACTGATTTATAAAACCAAAGCACCCACATTCAAGAATCAAAAACTTTTGATTTTTGGGTGTCAAAAACAGCTAAAAGATTCAAGAAAACAACCTTTGAACACTTGGGACTTGTTAAGAAGATCCATGGATACATATACAGCACGACCAGATTTGAGGGCTTCTCCAAGAATACCCTTTTCCTCATGAGGCTCAAGTTTAATGGTTGGCCCCAAATCACCAATGCGTACATGATAAATTTCATAGCGGATGAGCATTTCGACTAAATGTCGAGCAGCAAAGCCTCTTCCGCCGGTCACCACACACCATTTTTCTTCACCCATTGCCAAGAGATTGAGATTCTTCAAGGGCGGATGATCCAAACAAGTATAATCTATACTTCCCTCTCTCTTGTACACTAATTAATCTCTTTGATTTATTTTTAAAAACATGTGTCAGTTTGATGGTTCTACGCCCACCATCACGTGTACAGTTACGCCCTCCCCCTCCATCCCCACTTTTATCAAATATTTATACACACAGTTATTAAGAAATATTTTTAAAAATAATGATTGATGTACCGAGTTTATCTTACTCATATTAATTAATTGATTGATAAGATTTCAAACATATTTACTCATTACATTTTTAAAGACATATATAATGAGTAAAAGTAAAAATTTAATTAAGAAAATACAGTCTCAATCTAACTATAGCTGTCCTATGGACTTGTATTTTTTAAAACATTTTACACATTTTAAAAAATAATATTACTATATTATCTTTTGAATACAATATTAATTTATTATTTTAAAAAAATGTTTTTTTAGATTGAACAAGTTAAAATTGAAGGAATATCATTTATGGAACTTGCTAGTCATGAATTTGATTTATTCTTGCATTAAAAGTAGTATAATTAATACAATATTTGATAGCAACTTATTAGTTGCTATTTATAACATTTTATATATCAAGTACGATATTTAATTAACAATTTAATTATATAATTTATAAATTTTTAAGATAAAATAATTAATATAACAAAAATTAAAATTTATATAATAAATACCTACGTAACGCCAAATGACACCTTAAATTTTGCTTTTCAGTTAATTACCCCCAAAAGTTACTTCAACTAAGGCTAAATTAGACAGGCAAATTACTTTTTAGTTGTAATAAAAAGAAGTTACTTTATTTATGTTTTTTCAATTTTATTTATAATAACTGAAATATTGATCTAATCAGATTTTAATTACATTATCATCGCTAACATAAATTCAATATAACATTCAAAATTTTATATACAAACTGATTTGAATACTACGAATAAATATCAATGCTATCCATATAATGCCGGCGTTGGATATGGAGGGTCACAGGTTCAATCCTACAATTAGGACTCATCTGTGACTTGTAATTCTTCTCAATATTATCCACATAGTATAAATTCTTTACAGATTATGTACTTTTTTTTTTTTGGAAAACACATATTTTAGTAAAGAAGGACTAGGATAGAAATTGGATTTGTTTTTTGACTATAGATATCTAAATATATATTATAGAATTATTACTATCTTATTTGGATGATTTATTTATAAAAACAAAGACCAATTTCTATTTTAGGCTATTGCATCGGGAAAAAATGGAGAATGATATTGGAGAAAATCCTACAAAGGTTAACAAATATGCATGTGCTTGTGCAATTGTTGCTTCTATGATATCTATCATATTTGGTTATGGTAAGTTTCATTCTTCATTACTTCAAATTATCCTTCTTTCTTTTTTCGATGTTCGAAATACAGAATCTTGATTAATCTAAGTTCAGTTCATTAAGGAGCTAAAATGATGAAAAAAGTTCTACATTCACATGTCAAGGAATTATTGAGCTAACGATGTACGATTTTGTAAATATCTTTTGATTCTAACTAGCATCGTTATTATTAATTACTTTCTCTGTCTCAATTTACGTAACATACTTTTTGTTAATTAGTTTTTTTGTTTTTAATGTCATATTTCTATAATTGAAAACAATTCTGCTTTAAAAACCTCTGTTTACCCTTTTAAATGGCCAACAGATGTTTTAGACCACGGATTTTTTTATGTCAAGTCAAACTGTGTCACATAATAAATGGAGAACAAAGGGAGAATATATAATCGATAAGAAAAGAAAAAGTATTAGTGTTAATATGTTCTAACAATAATTTTATGTTTTTTTTTTTTATTTTGTCAGATACTGGTGTTATGAGTGGAGCAATGATATATGTGAAAAAAGAATTCCAAATCAATGATGCCAAAACAGAAATATTAGCAGGGATTCTAAATTTATGTGCTTTAGTTGGGTCACTATGTGCAGGAAGAACATCTGATAAAATTGGAAGACGTAACACTATAGTTGTAGCTTCAGTAATTTTCATGATTGGATCAATTTTAATGGGATATGGACCATCTATATAGCATTATTAGTTGGAAGATGTATTGCTGGTGTTGGTGTTGGATTTGCACTTATGATCGCACCTATTTATTCAGCAGAAGTTTCATCACCATCGTCACGTGGATTTTTAACATCTCTACCAGAAATCGGAATAAGTATTGGCATTTTACTTGGTTATTTATCTAATTACATTTTTTCGCGGTTATACCTTGAACTTGGTTGGAGAATAATGTTAGGAATTGCAGCAATTCCTTCACTTCTCTTGGCGATTGGCATTCTTAAAATGCCAGAGTCCCCTAGATGGCTTATTATGCAAGGCCGTCTAGGAGAAGCCAAGAAAATACTGTACAAAGTTTCTAATTCCAATCAAGAAGCTGAAATTCGTCTCAGGGATATTAAAGAGGCTGTAGGAATCGATGAGAATTGTAACGATGACATTGTTAAGGTTCCTGAATCAGCACAAACACATGGGGTTTGGAAAGAACTGTTGTTGAAACCAACTCCAACACTAAGATGGATTTTAATAGCTGGTGTTGGAATTCATTTCTTTGAACATGCAACTGGTATTGAAGCTGTTATATTGTATAGTCACAAGATTTTCGCGAAAGCAGGTGTACATGACACTAGGAAGCAAATACTAGCCACAGTTGGAGTTGGACTAACAAAATTTACATTTATAGTGCTATCTACATTCTTGATTGACAGAATTGGGAGAAGAAAATTGTTGTTAACAAGTTTAGGTGGCATGGTAGTGACATTAACTGGACTTGGTTTTTTCTTGACAATTGCAGAGAATTCTGGTGGGACACTCATTTGGGCTTTGGTACTTAGTATAGTTACAACCTATGCAGTTGTGATGTTTTTCAATATTGGTCTTGGTCCAGTTACTTGGGTTTATAGTACTGAGATATTTCCTCTAAGGTATAGGGCATTGGGTGCTGGTATTGGTGTTGCTGTTAATAGGTTGATGAATGCTACTGTTTCTATGAGTTTTCTGTCCATTTCTGAAGCAATTACAACTGGAGGTGCTTTTTTCATGTTTGCTGCAGTCTCTTTGGTGGCTTTGATTTTCTTCTATTTCATGTGCCCTGAGACTAAAGGAAAGTCTTTGGAAGAAATGGAATCTGTTTTCACTAGAAGCAAATCCTCAGATAATTTCAACAAATAGGCATTGAAAGCATGCAGAAGTTGACACTTTGTATATATTTCTGTAATTGTAAATGGTAATATTTAACATTATATTATGATATGAAACTATCTGATTATGTCCAAAGATCATGATGATAAGCTTTATGTAGACATTCATGCGATCACCTAAGTTAAACATATATCCAAGACCTTAAAAATGATAAACATACCTTCTACTTGCACATTATTCCTTCCATTCAAAGAATAATCATCATACCTTCTACTTTGGTATAATCACCACTACATAACCAAAATCCTCAGAGCTTTAGAGGACTAAATAGTTACTAGTGGGAGGAAGGAAATAATATTTAAAATGGATAGCTACAAGATGAAAAGAGTCACCTTCTTCCCCTCCCCTCCCCTCCCCTCCCCACGGTAGTTGCATCAAGTTAAAAAAGAGAAAGATGGAAGGTATGTTGTGTGTTCTTTTCTCTCAGGCAAACAGAGGCACAAACATGTCAAATGCAGTAAAGTACCACGATAACAACAAATGATGAAGTAATCCAAAACAAAATTCAAACTGGAAAGCATTTTGACATAAATATGCATGCAGTTGTAAGAAGACAAATCAATCCACCACTTAGTTTTAGTACAACATGTCACACATGGCGTAGAGAGAGTTCAATGATGTCATATGCTAGATCGAAAGGCATTCTACGACTATTCTTCTGCTGTAGGTTGAGTCAGTCCAGCACTCACCAACATTTTGTTCAGAGTTTCGGGAGAGCATGCTTGATACTTGACTTTCCCGTTAGAGAGAAATACCTCAGCAAGTTCAAGTTTCTCCGAAGTGAGGCTAGTGCTGTCCATTGTCTTACCAAGCACTTTAAGAGCAAGTTGAACGGCCTCTTCCCTTGTGATATCATCCTTGTAATCCTGCTTGAGAATTGATTGAGCTGCCTGGTTGTTTGCTCCAATTGCTGCGGCTTTCCAACCACCGTAATTTCCACTTGGGTCGCTCATGTAAAGTTGGAAGCCATAGTTTTTATCCCAACCTGCAAAGAGAAATGAAACACCAAAAGGACGAAGCCCACCAAACTGTGTGTAACCTTGCTTGGTGTCACATAGTGACTGAACAAGTTGCTCAACTGGCATGGGTTCTTGATAAGCGAACGTATAGCGCTGAGCCTGAACCCTGGCTGTGTTGATCAGTATGTTGGCATCAGACATAATTCCAGCTACAGCGCATGCCACATGATCATCGATCTTGTACATCTTCTCACTTGAAGTTGAGGTCTGAAGCAGCTTAGATGTAACTTTCTTTTCACCTACCAACACCACCCCATCCTTGGACAAGATGCCTATAGCACTACCTGCATTTCCAATAGCCTCCATTGCGTACTCAACTTGGTAGAGACGACCTTCTGGGGAGAAGATTGTTGTACGGCTATCATACCTTCGTGACATTTTTTTAGTTACTGCAGAATACCTGAGTAAATTTACATAACTCGAGCTAGTTAGATAAAAATTTCAGAGCACATAAAACATGGTTCATTTTTTTACCCTTCCCATGAATAAGTCTAACTAATGAGCATGTCGGCAAACACAAAAGAAAGAAAGATACAAAACAGAGTCAAAACAATATACAAGTCCACACAAGAGTTGAAGTTGAAAATTGTAACGACTTACAACCTCACGGACTTCCCACCTGTATGGATAAACTTGTGGACATTTGAAGTGTGTGTACAGTGATACTGGTAATAAGAGATTTTATAGATGAGCTTGCACTAAGCAAATGCATGAATAGAGAAGGTGCAACTCCTCAATTGTATCTAACATTGCATCTACATCATGTACAAGAATCAGGTTTCACCAAAAAGCTAGCAAATAAATACGTTTGTGTTCAAGGCTAAGTATATTTCTTCTTTTCCCTTGAAAATTCTGCTATTTCTTTCAAGCCAGCTGTCCACCAAATGGCCTGAGAAATAGTATTTCAAGTTTTTTGGGATTTCTTTTTGAGACCCTCGCTGTTTCAACTATGCAGCAGATAAGTCAGGAGTTTGGCATAGTCCAATACATGCCAAGTAGTGCAAAATACATACCCAAGATGAAGTTGGAGCTAACACTTCATGATGTCATTTAATGAAATTCCTTATCTCATAAAAAAATGTTTCAGAGTGCTAACTGCTAACCCTTCCCCGTACTTCTCAAAACAAACTAAAAGGGGCAGTTTAGCATTCCAAAATTAAGGGTCATTTGGCATGTGAATGAATTACATTTAGAGAGAAGAAATTTTAACTGAAAAAACTTGAATACGCAGTTAGCTAAATAAGGAGCAGCAACAAGGATTGCCAGAAGATAACAAGTATAAAAATCATTAGTTAGATCTGAGTTTTCTTTTCTATTTTCTTCTAACTTGAGGTCAGTGTCAGCTAATCTATATTTATCTGCTATAGATTAAGAAAATAACAAGTCTGTTCTTTCCGTTTTATTTTGGTAGGCATCAAACTGTACAATTTCTTAGTGGTACCAACCAAAGCAGCTTGTTTACCACTTTCACTTCATTAACAATGGGAACTCAAGACAGAATGGGCAGCTAAAAGAGCTAATGACAGATTAAACAATGATTATTAGGATGATTATTTTCATCAAGTCCAGCACCTTTTGAGATCCAACAAGGCAAGGAACCTTCTGAAAATACTGTCCAGATTGTCGAAAAGGGAATCATTAGCAAGGCCATTGTGGGCAACAAGATCATAATGCAAGTTGCAGATGGAAGAGACTATACAAGTCACGGCAATGAGCCAAAAGGAATTACGACTGGGGACATAACAGAATTTATGGTGCAACTTCTTAGGATTTGAATAAAAAAGAAGAAAAACGCACTTGCTATTGCGTATTAAGTTCCAGAGGAAATGTGAAAAACTTGGAAGGAGAATTGTTTGTGGGGAAGAGCTCTACTTCGAGTGATTGCAGACTCATGAATTGGTAGGTTCTGGTAGAATGTTACTAGTAGCAAAAGCAAAGAAGACAAATCACTTTGTCATAAATCTTACTTGAAACACTAAGATGTGGCTTGCCCACTAGAGTAAGATAAATACAATTGCCATACTGGAGGCTAGTACCACCAGTGTCAACTTCAGGTCTTGCAATTGAAACCAAAAGATTTTAAGAGTAGCTCAATTGTATACTAATTGGATGCAGGATACAGTTTGCACTTGGTACAAAGACGGAGATAACTTCTCAAGAAATCAAATCAGTAGCAATATGATCCAAGGTTAAATATTATCCTAGATTTCAATTAAGAAAACATCAAATGTTTATTAGAGATTGGTTATATGTTGCTCCAAGATAAAAAAAATTTTTGTAAAAGGTGAACAGGGGATTATAAAAAGGACCAATTGTAAGAAGAGATTTAAGGCAGCTAAGGTAAACTATTAGCTGTCAGGATCAGAAATCTTCTTATATTAGGTTTCTGTAGATTAAGGCTAAAGTTTGGTACATTTACACTTTCACTACTTATATTCCAATAAAAATCTAATACTTCAGCAGGGGACTCCCTTATTGGCACAAAAACTTGAGCATTGTTCAAAAAGAAGCGATAAAGAAAGGAACTATAAAATCGAGAGTTAACAACGCCGAGTGGGCATAGTATTAAAACTCAGTAAACACTGCAGCAATCTTACAACTTCGACTAAACATGCATTTAACTGCTAAGGAACTTTTGTTTACTACAAGGGGAAGAATCAATGTAGACAAACACTAACTAGATTCATCTCCTTTTTAACACTTGAATCTTCAACTGAGGTCGGTACAGTTATTCAATACAGTATACATGAATTCCACACTCAAAACCATCCTAAAGAAGACTTCAATGGACATTCCAAAAGAAGAATTTTTTATAAATTGATCACGTCATTCAAAACCCTCCTATAACACTGTGTGGTGCTGTGATTTATCTTTTCAAATACACACCAAAAACACCATGGCATAACTACCTAAATCAGGTCATACGATAGGACGGGTTGCTCACATGGCATATCACCCTCCAACCCCCAACCCTAAGGTTGGGGTTCGAGTAACCAACGGAGCTAAAAGGTGCGAGAGCTCCTGGGCAGGGGTTAAAACCCTAGTCGTATTCTGCAACTTGTACTTCATAAACACCAGATATCCACCCAACTTCCCTAACTAGTGACACCCAAAAGCTAAATTGTCTCCATTGCACATCTTAATGAAATTTGTCTCTTTTTTTTTCTAATTAAAACAATTCTTTACAACCAGAGCTGCTATAGAAATGAACTTATCGCGCCACTGCTAAAATATTTGTCGTCAATTATCACTTACTTGCAAGGGATCAATTAAACTCCTTCTCATGTAAACCCTCTTCCTACTTTCACAAAAAACCCAAAATTTTCCATACATTTTCTTGAAAATATAACCCAAGAAGATCAACTAATATACTTATCAATAGAATAACACAAACCCATCACTGAGTTCAACAAAAAAAAAAAACATTACAAAAATCAAGAAAAATATCAAGAAATTGGGGAAAGGGAGAGGGTTTATATCGATCAACGCATCAGTAATAGAAAAAAAAAATCGCCATTTGAAGATATAGAAAGATACCTGAGATGTGAGATCTAAAGAGAAGCGCAATGAAAAGAGTCGAGAGGTTTTCTCTTCTTTATGTAGACGAAGAGTGAAGCTAGTCTTTTTGCGCAAGTTTTTTATACGGGTCGGGTCGGATGTCCGCTGAGGCCTAAAGTAGGAATTGCGTCTGGTAGCCAGTTTCAACCTACTATTTAAGTGATATTCAGTTTTTTTCCAAAATATTTAAAATATAGCCAGTACTGTCAAGGTTGAAATTAGATTAATTTGTGGTTGAAATTTTATCTCTATTCAAACTTTTTCGAAGGTCACAAAAGAATCAGTTTGAAGTAGTTTGATTTACAACGAGGGTATTACATAATTTCAAGAATTTGAGTTTAGGGAAATCATCATATACCATATTTCAAATTTTATCTTCGAGAATTGATAGCCTTGAAGCCGTTAATATAACTTGTTAAAACAAAAAATGATAATATAATAAGACATTCAAAATGTAACTTATATTCTTAGAAATACATCAATACATTTCTTGAAGATGATTGGAGTTTTCTTATTTCTCTATTTTCGCGATTCAGCTAAAATATAAAACGAACGACATTAAACTAGGTTGTTCTTTTATTCTTGATTGACAAATTAAAAAAAAAATCTGAAGTGCTTGCCTTTTAAAGAAAATATAATAAATCTATCAAAATTATTCTTACTAATTTTAATTGAGATCGATCATTTATTACAAAAAAAAAAATCCATATCTACTCGCACTTTTTAGAAAATAAAAGTTTTATTAATGTACTTCATCATCGTAACTTTAATTATTATTATTGTTGAATCCAAATTACATTAGGTAGAATTACATAAACTAAAAAACTTCATTCAACTAAATTTTGTAGTCAAACAAAGCCCACCAAGTTGGACTAGCTAACCCTTCTTCAAATCACAGCCATTAATTCATCAATCAAGTGTCTAAGAAAATTAGAAGATGAGCCATTTTCCTTCCAAACATCCTTGCATTTCTCACTCATTTTCTCAAACTTTTGTCTCACCTCACCATCACCATCACCATCCATTAATTTTTTAACCCCTTTTGCCACTTCCTCTGATGAAACCAATGTGGTGCCATCTCTATAATCCATTGTGATTTCCACAGCCAAATCCAACTCTTTCACCAACTCAAATGCATTCAAGTGTTGCTCTGCATATATTGGCCATGTACCAATTGGCACTCCGTAATATAAACTTTCAAGAATCGAATTCCAACCACAGTGTGACACAAATCCTCCGATAGCCTTATGGGCCAAGATTGTAACTTGTGGGACCAACCCACACACTAGCCCTCTCCCTTTTGTTGATTCTAAAAACCCATTAGGTAAAATTTCCTCTAAGTTTGTATAATCATTTGGAAGTTCTCTTTTATCCTTTGGTGCTTCTCTAATTGCCCACAAAAAAGGGTGTCCTGCTTTCTCCAAACCTTTTGCTATTTCCATCACTTGTGAAACTTTAAGACTTCCCATACTTCCAAAACTCAAGAAAATTACTGATGATGGTTCTTGATTATCAAGCCATTTCATAACATTTTCATGACCCCAAGAATCTTGATGCCATTGAGCTGGTCCATTATGATCCACTACTGGTCCAATTGGATAAATTGGTGGTACAACATGACTAGTTGTAGTATGTACTAATGAGTTTAAGCAATATGGTTCAAGTTCTTGAAATGTGTTGACAATAATACCCTTTGTTTCTTTGTACCTTTTTGCATGATGTAGGAACCAAGAATAACCATCTATATGTCTTTTTAGCATGAATGAAGGGAAACATTTGATAGGGACAGGATTGGAAAAACCAAGAATGTTGAAATCATTGGCTGAATCTTTGTACTCAATATTAGTACTAACTTGAGCATCTAATATTGGGAGATGCAACATGAAGCTCAAGAAAGTAGCAGGGGAAGCAAAGTAGAGATAACATGGGATGTTTAGTTCCTTAGCTACATCAATAAAAGATGTACAAAACATGTCAATAAAGAATCCAACAACTTGCCCTGAGTCTGAGTCTGAAATAAGGTCAATAAGTGCATTTTTGACTTGTAACGTGTGATTTTGTATTATTAGTGATAAAAAGCCTATAGTTGCGTCGAATTGATCGAGCGATGGTGGATCCGCCACGGGGAGGGAGAGGAAATGGATGTTTCCGGTGGCGGTGGTGGTGGTGGTGAGAGAGTCGATATAGGATTGGACAAGTGGTCTTTGAGGGATGTTAATTAAGAGTATGGTGGCTGAAATATTTTTGTTTTTGTGAGTGAAGAGTTTAGCAAACTCAATAATTGGAACAATGTTGCCAAGTGTTGGTGTTGAAATGAACACTACCTTTCCTCTTTTCATGGTTGCTTTAGGATTTGGCTTGAATTAATTGGAGATGAGGTGGTCACTATATATAAATTATCAAGTGCTAGTACTGTTTTCTATAAGTCTTCTTTTTTAATTGGTGGGTCTTTTGTTATTACCATTAAAAAAAAGCTTATTCATATCATTATTTTTAACGGTGTTTTGCAAACCAATTTGACAAATGGTCAACGTAAAATTGAGATTATTTGGTTTCCTTCCTTATCAGAGAGGGGCCCGCGGGGCTTATTTATTGAAAAAGGGGATTTTTTCTTGTTGCTTGAATATTAACTATTCAATTAAAATGAAATATTACAACTATAACAGCCATTTTTGTTTTCAAATTATTTTTCTTGAGATTCTTGGCTCTTCTGAGCCCTTCCTTTACTTTAGATAAAGAGATAAAAGGAAAGAATCTTTCTTTCTCTCTTTTCTTCTTTCTATATTATATAGATATGTACAACTTTTATTATCAATTCTAATTCGGCCACGTCATTAATTTTTTTAATAAAAAGAATCATAATTCTGAAAAAAATTGAATTATTTTTTTTATGTTTTGTCCATGTCATCAATTTTTAAATTAAAAAAACAAACAAAATTCTGAATAAAAATTGAAATTTTTTATTAAAAAAATTGATGACGTGGCAAATCACGTGTCAAAATGGTTTTGCAAAACCACCGTTAAAAATAATGGCATGAATGAGCTATTTCTTTAACGGTAATGGCATAAATGAATCAAACTTTTAACTGATGGTATAAAAAAGCTTTTTCTAAAAGTTTAATGACATATTTGAATCTTTCCCCTAAAAAAAGGGAAACTTTCATAAAGCCACTTAAAAATAATTAATTATTCTCCATAGCTATAGTTTGATAATTACAATTTGTAGTTACATGTTCTATAGAGGAGAGAGGCGAGCGAGACTGGGAGAGAGAGGGGGAAAAGAGTGGGAGAAAAGTTAATTGCATATATATATATATATATATATATATATATAATATATATAATATATATTATATTGGTTAAATAATTGTATATTATACATATGTAATTGTATATATGGCAAGAGAGATTGAGAGAGCTAGGAGAGAGGTGAGCGAGACTGGGAGAGAGAGTAGAGAGGCGAGCGAGATCGAGAGAGGGAGGAAAGAGGAGAGAGAGAGAGAGAGAGAGAGAGAGAGAGGGCAGAGAGTGGGAGAGAGGTGAACTGTATATGTATATAGGCTATAAAATTGTATGTTATACATATTTATTTGTATATCCTGACGAATTATACATATACAAACATGATTAATTATACAAATTCGAAATCAGTTCATGTAATTGATGTATAATGTTAGTCGCGAGTGGTAATTATAACAAACTATAGTTATGATGAGCAACTAAATAGTATAAATTTGTTTACCTGCGTAATTTTAAAAAAAAAATACTAATACTTATAATTATAATAATAGGCATGTGAGTTCATTAGGTAGGTCATTTAATAATTATAATTATAATAATAGGCATGTGAGTTCATTAGGTAGGTCATTCCATAAATTTATCTTTTTCAATTGCGTAGTAGGTGGTAGTAGATAACAAAGTGCCAAAGCCAATCTTCTGGTCAGAAAAAACAAAAGGATTTCTGTCTGTTAACCCAACAAATTTTACATTCAAATTATGATAGGTTCCGAACTCATTCATGAACATGATAAAGTATTATTGAAATATTAAGTTTTTATGTCTATTGAATAGTTAAATTAATCAGCATAAATATGTTATTATTTTTATAAGTATACACATCAATCATAATCGGAACAAGTCCAATTTTTTACGATTGAATTCAATCAATATTTGTCTAATTATGAATATACAATTAACTATTATTGTAGTTACTACGAGGATATATTCAACCACTGTTACAACTTCTAAATTTTCATTTATACAAATATTTTCCTACTCTTCTACCAACAAAAAGGCAAAAAACAAAAAATAAAATATATATATACAAAACAATGGGATTAGTTCATAAGATCTCCATTGGTCACTGATTTTAGAAATAACTGTTTACTGAATAATTTTTTTCATCTTGTAATTTATGAATCTTTATTATTTTCCCGATTCAAAATTCATTTTTAACAAATTAAAAATCCTATGAGAAAATGTCATAACAATCTAACTTATTGTTAGATGAAAGTCTAGTATTATTGTTAACTTCAAAGTCATATTTGTACAACTTTTAAATCTAACTTATTGTTAGATGAAAGTCTAGTATTATTGTTAACTTCAAAGTCATATTTGCACAACTTTTAAATCTAACTTATTGTTAGATGAAAGTCTAGTATTATTGTTAACTTCAAAGTCATATTTGCACAACTTTTAAATCTAACTTATTGTTAGATGAAAGTCTAGTATATTGTTAACTTCAAAGTCATATTTGCACAACTTTTAAATCTAACTTATTGTTAGATGAAAGTCTAGTATTATTGTTAACTTCAAAGTCATATTTGCACAACTTTTAAAATTTTGGACAAAATTTAAATGATGTCCCACAAAAGGGACCTTTGTGTAAAATGTAAATCAACCATTGGGCTCTATATTTTTTGACCCAAAATATCAGTAGTCCGATAAGCCCAATTTCAACGTCTTCTACTGTTCAGCTTTGTCAATGGAGCTAAAATCTTCGGAACACTAAACCCTGGAGCAAATTATAGGGTTTTAGCGAGAAAAGAAAGAAACTCACAAATTTTAATCAATGGGGACGAAGAACAAAGGTGTCTTTTTTTACTCTTTTCTTTCAACGCACTTTCATGTTTTACATCCTATTTCATGCTATTTTTTTCTTCTTTTTTGTTGCTTGGAAATGTCAGAATCGAAGAAATTGAGCAAAAAATCTTCTGGGGTTGAAGAAAAGACAGATGAAATGATGCCCAAATCATCTTCAGAGCAAAATGTGGGAGGACATGCGGAGCAATTGAAAAGACTCCAAGAAAAGGTGAGATTTTTGTTGATATGTCTATGAGTTCTTTGCTTTCTTTCTGTGCTTTCAATTCTGTATTTAGTACTTTCTTTCTGAATACTTTTACTTTTCATATAAGTTCTGAAAAAACTCGAGGAATACTAAAACATGAGCAGCCAAACTTTTTGATGTGCCAGAAGCAGCAAACCAAGTTGCTTAAAGAACTAATTTCGTCTGTCAATTATTGATTCATTATTTTATCAGATAAAATAAAATTTCATTTAGAATCAGTACCGAGATGGTACTTTGTGGAGTATAAGATAGTAGAGTGTTAGAATCCCAACACCATTTCCTTCCGATGCCATATAATGATTCAATGATGTAGCTGGATAGGTTTCTTTACAGAGTTCAAGGTCATTCATCTATAACTCATTCCTATATTTAGCCTGTTTGCATCATTGAACAATGTAATTACATCTGCTATTCATTTTGATATTGTCAGTGCAAGAGTAGTGTGGTGCAAAATATTCATTCCATAATGTTTTGTACTTATTACTGTTAAATCTATTTAACCAGCATATGCCACATTTTCTTTTCTGTAGGATCCCGAGTTCTATCAATTCTTGCAAGAGCATGACAAGGATCTCCTAGATTTTGATGATGAGGATACTGATGTAAGTCTTTACAATATCTTCCCTTCTCATTGTTCTCATGGTATGTGAAATGTTTGTAGAATCTTATTCCAATTTTGTGAAGGATGATGACGAGACTGAAATGGATGGTGAGGAAATCGAAGATGATGAAGCTGATGAATTTGACACTGAAGAACTTGTTCATGCAGATGGAAAGGAGGTCAAGTCATCCACAAATCTCATCACTACTGCAATGGTGGATGCTTGGTGTAGTTCAATTCATGAAAACAGGAGTTCGGGGGCTATTAGGTCTCTCATGAGAGCTTTCCGCACAGCTTGTCATTATGGCGATGATACTGGTGAAGATGCTAAGTCAAAGTGGAGTACTATGTCTAGCACTGTGTTCAACAAGATAATGTTATTTGTTCTAAAAGAAATGGATGGAATTCTTCGTGGCCTTTTGAAATTACCAACTTCTGGTGGGAAGAAGGAGATGATAAAGGATATGTCTAAAACTAAACGATGGAAGAGCAACAACCACTTGGTCAAATCATATCTTGGGAATGCGCTACATGTTCTAAATCAGATGACAGATACAGAAATGATATCATTTACATTACGAAGACTCAGATTTTCATCTGTATTTTTGGCTGCTTTTCCAGTTCTTTTGAGGAAATATATAAAGGTATGGGATTGACTGATCTAATACTTACTATTCACATAACTCTTTTCTTGTACAAAGAATGATTAATCTAGAATGACAGTTTTCTTCTGCTAGAATATAACTTTATTTGCAAGAAATTTGCATGTTTCATCCATTCCCCCTCTCCTTTGGGCAGTGGTGAGTTGGTTAGGCAATTTGCTGTTTGAGGCTTCAGCTATTATCAAAAGCTAATTATCTTCAATTTGTCATTGGGGTCTTTTAAGTGTTTGGCCTTTGATCACTTCAAACTATGCACACTGCTTATTTCCTACTATCACAAAGTAAGTAAATTCATTGAATTAAGATCAATAAGAATTAAGTTTAAAAATATTCGCGAAGCACTCTCGGTTTAGACTTCTCTGTTTTTCAGAATACACGAGTCACATGGGTCTTTTGTTCTCTGCATGAGGTATTCTTCACACTGTCTAAAAGAATCAAGCTTAAGCATAATTTGACTTTTCAGGTTCTTCTTCATTTCTGGGGTACAGGCGGAGGTGCACTACCAGTTGTCTCTTTTTTGTTTCTAAGGGATCTGTGTATACAGCTTGGCTCTGATTGCATTGACGAGTGCATTAGAGGGATGTATAAAGCTTATTTATTGAACTGCCAATTCATGAATGCGTCAAAGCTGCAGCATATTCAATTTCTTGGTAATTGTTTCGTTGAACTCCTTAGGGTGGATCTTCCCAATGCGTACCAGCATGCGTTTGTTTTCATTCGGCAGTTGGCAATGATTTTACGGGATGCGCATAGTAGTACTAAGACCAAGGTTTGTTGTTTTGTTTCTGATAACTTGTCTTCTTTCCGACTATTTGTTACCAACCACTGATATAAGCTTATTCTATAAATCTTTTAGGCGTAAAACTTAAAAGGGTATCTTGTGTAGAATTTTTTTAAAAATAACTTTAGATTAAGATTACTTGGCTTAATAGTTCCAACATACATGTTAGCTTAATTCATATTTTCAAGTTTGAAAAGATACTCAAAGAGTATCAAGTGGCTTCAGGATTTTACATTACTGGTAGTATTTTATCCTACTGAAAGTTATCCTTGCCTTTTAGTGGCCGCTAATTATTGTTATCCCTTTGTATAATGTTTCCTAGAAATCGTCTCAAAAGGCTAACCAATCATCCAAGGAAGCACACAATACCAAGGGCAAGGTACTTTGACTCTTAACTTGTCACCTTTTTATTTGTTTTGGATTATGGTTACCAAAATGTGATTTTTTAACTTTCTCTCTTTTAGTCAACTAAGTTCTGGTAGAATATTCTGCTTTTAAGAGTTGAGAAAATGCATTTTAGCCTTCATTTGTAATTTTCAAGAGACAAAGTAGCTTAGAGTGTCAAGTTGATCATGAAGTTACAGTCTGTTATGTTGCTTCAGTATTATGCACATGTTGTATATCTTTTCATTGTTATATTTGCCTTTTAGGGGATCCAATCACAGTTTCTTTGTTTTCAATCCTTCTCAGGAATCATTTCTGAAGGTTTACCAGTGGAAGTATATACATTGTCTTGAGCTTTGGACTGCAGCTATCTGTGCATACAGTTCAGAACCTGAGTTTAGGCCCC
Organism: Solanum peruvianum; assembly: GCA_027705065.1. Classification (NCBI taxonomy): domain Eukaryota; kingdom Viridiplantae; phylum Streptophyta; class Magnoliopsida; order Solanales; family Solanaceae; genus Solanum; species Solanum peruvianum. The sequence continues at coordinate 44,952,210 of JAKWJD010001756.1, read as the reverse complement.
TGGCTTATCCGCTGACGCAAATAATTTCTGGAGCAGCTCGTTTGGTTCCAACTGCTCGCTATTTTCCCCTTAGATTGCGATGCATCAAAATGCTCAACAGAATTGCTGCATCCACCAATTCTTTTGTTCCTGTTTCCCCACTCCTCTTAGACATGTTGGAAATAAAAGAATTGCGTAGGCCTCCAACAGGGGGAGTTGGAAAAGCCATAGATTTCCGTACTGTTTTAAGGGTACTTCCAGAATGCCTCTCTACTTGCTTTAGTTTAATAGTGTACTGCTTTACAAGAACTTGTCTTAGCTGTCTGAATCTATATTTGATGTATCAGGTTAGCAAGCTTACATTGAAAACGAGAGCATTCCAGGAAGCATGTGTGTTTTCTGTGGTTGAGGAACTTGCTGAGCATCTTGCTCAATGGAGCTATTCAGTTGGTTTCTTTGAGCTCTCTTCTGTCCCTGTTGTTAGGTTACGCAACTTCTGCAAGTCCACCAATGTCGATAGATTCCGTCGCGAAATAAAGCAAATTATTCGCGAGGTATGTTTGTTGGGTACTTGATTCTATTTGCTGATATGACTGGATTATTTTCTCAAGTCACATGTCTGCACTAATAACTTTGCATAGTTCTCTGAGTTCAAAAGATCTTCTGCAGTATCGATTCTGGGATATCTAACTTTGCATAGTTGTATTTAGATTATATTATGGGCTATTTGTTAGCTGGCACCAATTGTTTCTTCTGAATGAAGCCTTTGTTATAAGTTCCTGAAGTTGACTTGGTAAATGTACAGATTGACACCAATTCGGAGTACACAAATAAGAAGCGCATGACAGTTTCATTTCTGCCTAATGACCCGGCGGCAGCATCTTTTCTTGAGGTTTGAACATCCTGATGTTTATCTTTCCCATTACCAGTAAAATTTCATTCAATCACCTTTCATTTTTCAACCAACCTATACCTGGTATCTTCTCTTGTTAGTAATGAACACATTGAAAGCTTTGTTCACTTGTCAAAGCATCCTTCTGATGAACACGAATAGGTTGGGGTGTTATAGAGATTTGTGTGTCTAGGATTAATCCATGTCATCATTTTTTCATGATTTGGCTCCCTTGAAACAATTCTGACCTTCATATTTATCCTTAGGATGATAAGAATGCAGGGGTGAGTCCTCTATCAAAATATGTTGCTAGTCTCCGACAGAGAGCACAACAGAGAAATGATTCATTAAAGGAATCCAGGTTTCACAACACTCTATTTTTCTTAAGATTTTTATCTGGAGACATCTTTCTGTTAATCATGAAGTAATGAACTTGTCTATCTGCAGTATACTCGTTGGCCAAGATTCATCTGCCTTCGGGAGTAAGATAACTGAAAGCGATGAAGATGATGATGTTGAAGATAGCAAAGGAGATGCTGTCTTCAGTTCTTCTTGGCTACCTGCAGGCACTCCCAAGTACGTTCACATTCTTCTTCACCACTTACCTATTCCCACCACCTATAACTCTCTCCTCGAGAGGAAAAGAACCCTTGAGACCTGACAGGAAGGGATCAACAAGCTATCTTTATTTTGTTGGTGTATATGAATGTATTTGTCTGGTATAATGTCTTGCAGGGATGAGGAGTCTACAGAGGAGAAACAACAGAAAAAGAAGAGAAGGAAGGATCAGCAAGATGAAACTGCGTTTGACGAAGATATTGTAGAGGATTTTATTCTCAGTTCTGATGACGAGGAGGGTTCCTTGAGTGACGCCCCCTCTGATGAAGAAGCCAGCATAAAACAAAAGCCATCTAAAGCGCCTTCAAAGAAGAAAGGGAAAACTCATCGGAGGAAGAACAAGAAAAGGAAGCAATCCAATCAAGCAGCATCTGCTGTCTGATGATTCTTGTACAAGGAACAAGAACAGTGTAGCATAAGCCAGTTTGTCCAGTGTAAGCTCTAAGCAAAATATATTATCATACTGTACTAGTTAGCTATCAATTTTGTTTTCCTTTATCCTAAAAAATTTTCGTGCCAATGTAGGGCAGACTACGTATAACAATTCATACATAACTAATCCCAACTAGTTGGGAATTGAGATGTAATTCATTGATCGATCTATTTCTTTTTGGCACTTATAGTTTTGATGTACCCCTTTGATCACAACTCGAGTTATGTTCGCTCTCAATGTTGGAGTGTGTACTTGCTACACGAGATTTAGTTTGAGTGTCTGTTTATGTATAATGCCTTTTGTTTAGCTTACAACTTGAGTTACGTTACAAGTTACCATTTATCAACAGAAAATTTCAAATTTCAGGATAAGAAGCCTTCGAAAAACTTATTTTATTCACAAATTCATTTGTTTTTGTGAAACGCAAAAGCATTAATAAAGTTTTTTTTTTCAATACATATATAACAACACTATAGTGAAAGTTTATAAGAAGGGTTTTAGAATGGTAGAGTTTATGTAGAATTTAACATTAACATCCAATAATTCCATGTAGTTGATTTTGTTCTCACTCTTAAAAATTTATGAAATAAACAAGTTATACTTTTTTTTTTCAAATACTTTTTCACTTATTTCAAGAGAAAAACCAACTAATCAACCACAAGCTAATTTTCATTTATAACTTTGAAATTAACTTTCTTATAGCAAATGAGGTTATTATATTCCACGTGGCAAAAAAATGACTTTTAGAATCAAATCAAAACGAGGGATCCTAACAATTTTAGCTGGTATAATAAACTAATTATATATCGATTATCCATTGTAAACTTGGTTAAAATTTACAAAAAAGTTTGAAAATTAGATTTGTAAGATGGCTGTGTACTGTAAATATGTCGAATACTCTATGATATGCTAATAAAATCATCGTTAAAATTGACAACATAATGATATTCTTGTTGTTTTAATTATTAGGGTTTTCTTCTTTGATATTTTCAAAAGGAAGTAAAAAAAGATACCTAAGTAAACTATATATAAGCACAAATCAATGTAAAACTCATATTAATAAGTCAACCAACAATAGTAGAGTACAAACTTTCTTCTTACTAAACACTTGGTAATATAAAAACACTAGATAATTAAACACTAAAATACAATTAATTAAGGTCCAAATGAAACACTATTCATAGTACTAGTACTACTGATACCCCACTTGTAAACAGTTTAACTATCAGTTGAATGACTGAAAGGGCAATGTCAACTGATCAAGAAGTGCACCAATAGGTGCAGCAAGTCTAGGGTCATAACCAAATCCATGCAACTCTCCCCCTCCAACTCCAAATTCTCCACAATAATTATTACTACTACTACTACCACCACCATAGTCTAAATTATTTCCCAAAAATGGACAAGGAGGTATCCAAATCCATCTCTTCTTACAAAAATCAAACAACAATGCCTTATCTGAATTATTCTTAATCATTATCACCACATATTCACCATGTCCAACACAATTAAACCCTTGTCCATTTTCCACTTCAGCAAACTGCACATACAATTGTTGTGGCATTCTTTCTATTTCCAACCACATTGTACCACAGTCTTGCAATGCCCAAAGCCTCAAACTTCTTGGCACATTCAGTTTGCTCTTTTCAACTGCTGCAACTAAAACAACCTTACCATTCCCTTCAACAAGGCTCGGTGAACGTAGGAATCGTCGCATCGGGGCTTGAATCTTGCACCAGTTATTAGTCCCTATATCATAAGAAAGCACACTAAAAGGACTAAAATTCATGCAATAAAATCTCCCCTGTACATGCACCATTTTGCCTGATTCAAAACTGCATAATCTTGGAAGTGTTGAAGTTGTGCCCCATATTGAGTAAAATCCATTGCCATCAATATGAAATGACTCTGTAGTTAAGTTTTTAACAGCATAAGGTGATATCAAGTCATCTCCAGCTACAGCTATATCAATAGATGTGTTGGTTATAGTTAAACCAATAGAAGGAAAAAGCCTAGGCCTTAAAGTTGGAGGCAGGGGAATTATGGATCCTACAAGTGGATTACATAAAAGAATGTTTTTTGATCCAGATTCATCAGAAACAAAGCAAATTAATCCACCAGAAGATGAAACAGGAGAAAACCCTTGTGGGATTAAAGCAAAAGAAAGCCTATACCAACAAAGATTATCAGGATCAAACAAGTAACCTTCAACAGAACAAACTCCTGAGTTACTACTATTCATCATGTTCTTGTAAATGTTGTTTCTTGGTACTTTTTGTTTAAAGAAAATGAACCAGTTCCTCTTAGGTGAAACTTGCAAGTACAATTCAAGAAAATGTGTAGAGTAAATAAGTCCATAGAATCTCTTACACACAACTCTAGCTCTAAAGAAAGCAGGTGGTGGTAGAAAAGCAATGATTCTATCAATAAGCCTATGTGGAAGTCTACTCCAAATTCTACTATCCATCCAAGTGTTGATGATCATTCCATTAACTGATGATGAATTTGGAGTTCCAAGAAAATTGGTTGTTGGGGTTGGGATAGGAAAAGCATAGGGAAAGTGAAAGCTAATAGGGGGATGATGAAAAGCTTCCATTTTTAGAGTATAATTGGAGATAATACTAAAAGGGATTTTGAGTTTGAAGCTAGGAGAGTTGTAAAAAGGAAAGTTAAGGTTATTTGTTTACTCTTTTATGTTTCTCAAATTCAGTGGACATGTGAGTTAAGGAGGTGGAGTTTTTCACTAATGAGGAAAGAGATATGAATTGTTTGGCAGAAAAGTAGAAGGGAAAGTCTCTTTTTTGGCTTCTCTGTTTGTCTTTTGGATTCTTGGTTTGTTTTAGGAGTTTATATAGGAATTTTTGCAGCATTTGTTTTTTCATATATTTTTTGGTTGGTGGAGTGATGGATACATGTATCATTTCAGTGTTTTCTTGTCAAGGCCGAGGAAGGAAGGACAATCTACAGACTGTAGTTCAACAGACAACACACACACAAATAAAGAGACAAGTTATTATGATTGATTAACTATGGAGTTCTAGGTTTGCTATGTGACGGTGTTGGTAGAGTGTATAAGAATATAATGAATCAGTAATGTTAGTTACTCTCTTTATTTGATTTGACATGCCTATTAAAAAAAAATTTATGTTTAATACTCATCCACTATTGATTTTTGTAAATTTCTTTAGAAACTATATTAAAAAATGTAATTTTCTTATATCACCTCTTGAATATAATAAATACTTTGTGTTTGATAAATGGGGAAATGACTATAATAGTAAATGATAAGGATAAAATTAGAAAGTAAGTGTAAAATTATCTATTGATTTCATAAAGTGGATAAATATTGTTATAGTTGTTTAGAGGGAGTATTAGGGTTTGGAAAATGATTTGAAGAATAAGTATTTAATGTTGAAGGTAAAACTTAGAAAAAAATAATTATTCTTTATTAATATTCAAAAGTGATAATTAAAAAATTTTAAACATAAATAACAATTAAAAATGAATGAGGAATTATTTCTTATCCTCCGTTTGGTTTAATATATTAAGGGTAGTTATCCCATGTATTAATAGCCCATATATGGATATTGGATAATATCACGGTTTGTTATGCATTTATTTATACACCCTGCTAAATAAAAGATTTAAGTAATACCATGACTATTATATGTATTAGATTTTCTAATATATTCTATCAAATGACGCTAAAGAATGCTAAGAACCAAATCTAAACGTCAATTTTTTGAGAAGTATCGACCAAAATTCAATCTTAAATTGAAGTTCGATGAAATTTTAATCAGTTAAAACTTACCATAATAAAAGAAAAGTTAAAATTTACCAACTTTCAAAAATCAGTATTTTCAAATATTTTTGGGAGGCTGCATAGAGGAAAACTGTTTCTATTTATTTGTGAATTTATCTTTCCTTGTTAGGGAATTTTCTTTTCTTCTCTAGACGAGTAAAGATAAAATATCTATTTTTTATATAATGACAAATAAAAGCGAACAAAACGAAAGATTAAATATGGCTCAAGAAGAAGATCTTAAATATTTTTAGGTAGATACCAATAAATGAAGAAAAGCTAAACTACAAGAAGAGCTGCTACTTAAGTTATAGTCTTTGACCCTGACCTTTGCTAAATAAGTACTTAATTTATTTATTTTTACTTGTGCTAAGTTTGAACTTTACTTGGTATTTTCTTAACAAATGACAATTACTGCAGAGTGTTTTTTACGATATCAATATTAAATTGATTTTTAATCTGAGGTAGGCGATTTACGTATAGAATAAAATAAATACACACAAGATATATTTTTGATATAATGGACAAGTTAAATTTAACGAAGAAAGTTCTCCGTACTATAAAACAAAACACACAAAAAGCTTGACAAGATTATCACTTTGGAGTAGAGAAAACAAAATTTAAAGAATTATTATTATTATCCTTAATACATGATTTGTTTCCACCAATCTTAGAAAAAAATGCTAATTTCCTATTAATAATAAGAAAATGTATTAATTTTTCTTTATTTTATTAATCAACATCGTCAAAATAGAAGAAAAGAAAAGGCTGAGTGCAAAAGACTATAGTCAAGATTGTAAGTTGGCAGCAACTATTTTTTTGTGTTGTTACTTAACATTTTTACCCGATTTGCCTAAAATTTCAAGTGTCACCTGGTCTTTTGTACTTGTTTAAACATCACAATGATTAACATCACACAAATAATAAAGCATATTATTAATCCTATTAATTATAGTTCTAACAAGTGGTATGTATAGCTAGTCGTATCAGTAATAAATTGTTCGATCTAGGGTTTTATTTCACACCCCAATGTCAAGTTTTCATTTTCGATCCAATAGTATACTCTTTCCGTCTCAATTCATATGAATTAGTTTGATTTTATATGATTTTTTATAAAAATAAATATATACTTTTAAAATTTGTAATCTAAAATAAGTTATTTTATTAAGAATAAAAATATACATTTTAAAATTAAATTATAAACTAAATATAAAAATATTTTTTCTTTTTTAAAACTGATTAAAAAAGAAGTATAAAGTGAGACAGATGGAGGAAGTATTAACTTAATTACACTGATTATGTAATTTTCTCTCACTATTTTAACATTTCAAACATGTTACGTATCACATTTTTTATGAACAATTATTTATAACTTTTCTTTCAATTTAATAATCAGATTGTGTGAAAATTATTTTTACACTCCATTTACTTTTACTTGCCAAGTATGTTAAATATATTTTATTTCTATCAATTTTAAACAACAAGAGACAACTAATTATCATTTTATGTCTTTATTCTTGTTATTAACTACTATTCATTTATCAACATTTTCATGATGTATAATTGATTGAAGAAGAAGATGGCTCTAAGGTGTATAATTTTTTTTTAAGAGATATTGCTCTTATATATATTGAAAAAAAATATAAAAAAAAAAAATCCCTCTGGGTTATAATAAACCCTTTGTTTATACACAGATTTTTCTTAGGCTATTTATTAGAGAGTCTTTATATTTACTAAACTTAAGAGATAACTTCATAAGAGTCATATTCTTTCATGATCAAATGAATTTTCATAAGAATCATGTTATTTCATGAATAAACAAGTTTGTATAACAATCATGCTCTTTCATGAGCATATAGATATATCTGTTCAATTTAAATCTCCATATATTATAAAATACTCTCTCCGTCCCTTTTTACTTGTCCACTTTTTCTTTAATAGTTGTCCATAATTACTTGTTCATTTTGACAAATCAAGAAAGAACAATTTTTTTTTACCTATTATACCTCAATTAAATGACTAATTACTTTGAAAAATGTAAAACTTTTTATCCACTTCATAATTAATAGGGGTAAAATTGTGAACTGACTACGTCATTAATTATTTTCTTAATAGGTGTGTGAATTCAAAAGTGGACAATTAAAAAGGGACGAAGGGAGTATCCAACAAGTATTATCAATGTATAAAAAACTATGTTTATCTTTTCTTGTTAGAGACCTAATTTTAGTCCAATCCAGTCTAATTGTACCAAAAGCAATGAAATGTATGAGTAGTGAGATCTTTGATGGATTTTGAAAAAGATAAAAGGACCATTAACTTTCCCTTTTGAATGAGTAATAATATTCTCTTTTTTCAACTGTCTTGGCTTTTCTTTGGTTTGTTAAGTGGGGTTTGCAAAATCTAAAGTCAGTCATACATTGTCTTGTTTCTGTCAATCTACTTATTATGATTACCCTACAAAGACACAGTTTTATCAAGAACCCAAAAATGGAAAAAGTAGTACTCATCACATTTGGAAATTGTGTTTCCATTGAAGAAACCTCCTTTTTAAGGATAAAGCTTTTCTCACCACATTTGGAAATTGTGCATTCCATCAAGAAACCTATGTTTCCCATTTCTACTTTTCGTTCGCTTTTATTTGTCCAATATTTTAAAAGTATTACTTCCCCCGTTTCAAAAAGAATGGCATAGTTTGACTTTTTAACGAAGTTTAAGAAAAGAATGAATATTTTTTAATCTTGTGGTTCTATGTCAAATGTACCAAAATGTCCTTTAATCTTGTGGTCTTAAACATGCCACGTGGAAAGTTAAAACTAAAGTGTTGTCAAAAAAAAAAAAAGGGTCACTCTTTTTTGAAACATATTAAAAAGGAAATATGATCATTCTTTTTGAAACGGAAGGAATATTACTTTTAACATATTAATAAAATACATATATTTTGCCTTTGCATGTTTTACTTCAGCATCAATTACTTGATTTTTTAAAATTCAAATTCTAATACTACATATGTAAAATTTAAAATCGACAAATAAAAGTGAACGAAGGAAACTTTCATTTCAGTACTTAGAACTCATCATGACACCTACATGTGTATCTTTGTTTCTTTAATTTGTGTTTTTAGGGGTAATCATGATTAATGAAGACAGTCTTTTAACTATAATAATATCCTGACCCAACAAGATCTTTCTTTTTTGCCCATCATTCTGTTTTGAATATTTCGTAAAACTGATTTCAGTGAGTTCTTGAGTTTAAAGAAAATTAATAGGAAATGTTTTGCTTTATTTTAAAAATCAAACTTATACTTCTACTATCATTTATCTACGTTGGACATGCATTTTTTCGTCTTTTTACGACGTTTCAAGTAGTTTCTTGTTAAGATATAAGCATAATTGAACATGTATTTTAGATTTAATACTCCTTCCGTTTCTATTTATATGTTCTTATTTAAAAAGAGATGTTTCTTAGTTATACTTTAAATTAACTTATGTTTATTAGTTGAAAATTTGACACAAGAAATCACTAAATAACGATATAATGATAATTTTAAAACGTAAAATTTAAAATAGTAACATATAAATAGAAAACGGAGAAAAAAAAACCATTGGCTAGTTACATCAGAAGTTTGACCTTGTTCCTGATTTAGTGCTAGATTGATTGAAAAAAGCTACTGTTTCAAAGTTTTGACTTTTTAAATTTGCCTCCAATTGTCTCTTGGTTAAAATAATGGAATCCCTCATCTTTACTCTTAGATTCATGGGAGTCACTAGGGTTTTATAAGGTTTTGCTTAAATTACTTCACTTGCAACTGCCCAATCAATCTTACCACCTTTGATACTTTTTTTAATTTATCGATAAATTTCATTTAGACATTTGAACTATAACTTGTTTTGATTAAGTATTCGAACACACGAATGAAGTGTTATAAATAGATAATACTTTTGACTATTATGCATTTTCTCAAGTGCATATTACATAAATATGTGTTACCGTCTTTAGTTATACACATTAGCCTAAATAAGTTATATATAAAATATCATGCTTATCTACATTTAATTAAAACGAAGTGACAAATTTCAAGTGGTTAATTTATCTTAGTGTTGGACTCTTAAAAATACACACAAAAAACTTTTCAAAAATTGAGTTTGAAATATTTAGTATGAGCACTTTATCGTTTATTCAATATTCTATTTGAATAATTCATAATTCGATTGTCTAAATGAAATTTATCGATGACTGTCAATGTGTTACTATCACTAGATCGACCATGTTATTAATTTCTTAGAGTTTTAATTTGACTACTTAATAATAGGATTATTTGATGACTAAGTTACATTTGCTTCTCAAAGCTCAAATTGCCTGTTGTCTCTCTTCAGACCTTTTAGATAATTTATTGAAGTTACAATATTAGTTATGATTCACACGAATCAATTAAACTTTTACTTAAATATAGTGGACCAAATTGAACCAAAAAGTCTACATTAGGTAACCATATTAAATAGGTCTTGGATTATTATTTTTTCCAGTATAGTTTCTTTGATTTCTCGATAAAGGTTAATATAATCAATAGTGGTTTGAGAAAATAGTACCATGTATTTTTCGTCTTTTTTTCCTAAGGAGGTGTACCACTTCTGATTTTTCATCTTTATTTTATCTATCGTAGTTCAATTTTGGTTTTAGTTCATAATTCATTAATGTACTTCGTAGTTTGTACATATGGTAGTACTTGATTGCTGCCAAATGAGTTAACTGAGTTCGGAATCTAAAGGATATAAAATATTAATAAAATTTTAAAATGGTATCTGAAGTTTTATATTAACCAAAATGATAAAATTGCTGGAATAACAGTGATTTCTTCCGTTAGAAAAAGCAAAATCACTGCTACTGCAACGATTTTGCAAAATGTGATTTTTTTCATGAAAATCGCTGCCCTTTCATTTTTTAAAAAAAAAAATTCATGAAAATCTACGGCACACATCTTCATTTGAATTATCTTTTTTAAAAAATAAAAATCGCTGCTTAGGCAGCGTTTTTTTTTAAAAAAGAATCACATTTTGCAAAATCGCTGCTACTGTAGCGATTTTGCTTTTTTTGGCGGAGAAATCGCCGTTTTGGTTAATATATAATTTACCGTTTTAAAATTTTTGTTAATATTTTATACCCTTTAAACTGCGGACTCGAGTTAAACTAGTCTTCGTTGCAAATCAATTGAAATTGGAATAAGAAATTCAGCTTCCATTGCACTTTTTGAGTCGGTGGGATAACAATTATAATCTTAAAATAAAAAATAAGATTATTTTATTATATATTAAATTTATACAATTATTTTATATCACTTTTCATATTGAAATGATCGAAATTAGTTATTTCATATGAGATAAGTAATATTATACGAAGTCTCATAAACATACTCCCCCTATATTTTATGCTTTGCTTTTTGCATTTTTATCACTAAATGAAGTTAAACATAAACTTAGTTAAAGTCTCTCATAATAAATTTTCTAAACCATTTATCAATTAGATGAGGAAATGGAGCAACTGAAGGTTCAAATATATCAATGCAAATGAACCAACATTACAAACAATTTTACTCTTGACCCCAACATGAATACAAACAATGTCTAGAATTTTGACATTAAATCTATGGAAAAGAATATGAGTGTATTCACATGTAAAGGGAAATCAAGCTTCTCTTCCATATTTTGTATCATAACAATATAATTTTGGATTAATGCTTTGGTAAATTATTGTGTCAACTGAGAACTGCTTTGGTAAGGGGCAAAAACTGGAGCACATCTATATATACACACATGCAAAACAAGGATATTGTCTTTCATCTTCACGATTTCACTCTAACCATAAGCATTAGATGGACATTTCTCTTGAATATCGTTCTCAACTCTTCATTTGCCTCGATACCTATTCTCCTGCATGAAAACGACAGATGCATAACGTTATAATAAAGCAACTTTGCCCAAGCTGAGATAATTATGTCAAATGATAATTTGCTTAAACAAATATTGAATCCTAAATTTTAAATGTTTTTTCTATCTGTAAGCAACAACGCATTTCGTAGAGTCATAGTTTTGAAGACAAGGAAATAGAAAACAGAACTATAGACCTGAACACCTGTGTTCAATGTTCATAAATCAGTAAATTACATAGAGAAAGAAAAGATTTTATCTAGGGCGATGGTTCAAGTGACATCAGCTAAGTCCAGTCCTTCTGTATAGGATCATTCAGTACGCCTAATCCCAATTTCAGAGTTTCATGGTTCAGGTATTAAGCAGAGAAGTCATTGACAGATACTTGAAGTTTTTCTAGTATTAATGAGAAAGATGAGTAAGGCTCAACGGGAAGATACTTACCCTATTTTGGAACCATTCTTTCCTACGAGAATCTTGCGTTGGCTTATCTTGTGTGTGATCAAATGCTGTTCAATTCTTAGGGAACCATCACGTAACTCCTTCCAGTCCATCAGGCGATGGTCAATGCCATATGGGATTTCCTAAATAAACAAATTATCAGGTCATTGTCATGCTTAGTAAGTTGGTCGCCTGCTGGTTAAAGAAAGCACATCCTCAAAGTGCACAAACAAGACAACGGGTACCTGATGTATGTAATGTAGCAACTTTTCCCTGACTACCTCCATTGAAATATTCTTCATAACTTCTTCACTCATGACAAATGGATCTTCATCCCACGGTCTTTTCACTGACTAAGCATAACAAACAACATAGTATACGAGTTAAGCACTTAAGTTAGTAGATAGATTTTACAAGACTAACTGTCCAGTTTCCTCACTAAAAGAGGTTGAGTGCACTAACAAAGAGATCAAAGCAAGAAATAAAATAACCTTTTAACTTCACACATGTATAATATGATATATGTGAGACAACAAAGCAACCCATCCCTATGCACTCTCTTTAAAAAGTAGTGCCTGCAGTTAATAACTAAAAGAAGTGCCAGCAAGAAATAAAATAACGTGAAAGAACCTTTTAACTACACTCTAACACTTACAATTTTTTGCTCAAACTATACTCCCCATTACTTGGAGGAATAAGGCAGAAGCAACTTTAAGGAGCAAAAAATTCCAAAGGTAGACAGAATCACTGAGTTAGCAGTCGCCCCAAAAAAAAAGAAAAAAAAAGAGCAGGTGGTATGTATCAATTATAGGTGCAACTTAAACATAACATGTAGAAGGGTAAAAATACCACACTCACACACAGAGCCTCAGACGTGAACATACCTGCTCCATCAAGTATTTAGTTAGATCTTTCACTCCAGCGCCCTTTAGTCCGGATACCGTAAAGCACCTGTAAAGGATAAATCAACAAAGCAAACACCATAACGAGCATTCATATCAAATAAGTGTAGTACATACCACAACAGGAAAAGTAAAAGATTACCTTTCATATCCAGGAAGGTCTTTGAATTCCTCAACAACTTTCAACAAGTCTTTCTTTTTCTCGATAAGGTCAACTTTATTGATGCACAGTAAGCGTTTCTGATTTGGATTAGCCTCAGAGCCCATTCTCTCAATCAACCTCACCACTCGAGAATCAGGCCTATATATTCAGAAAATTAGATAGAAGAAATAATGCCAGCAAAATTCTGATGAATCTACTTAGTTGCTATAAGATGCAGTTATATGTGCATCCTCCAGTCCTCTCTACAATACTTTTTTCTCGATAAGTTCACTTCATTTTAAACATGGAAACCTATACCTATCTTCACTGAACAGAGCTACTAAAGGTGATGCCGGGAGGAGAATAAATTCCAAAGCCTCTCATTTGGCTCAAAGGACACAGAACTTAACTGTTCACACCAAAAACTCAATATTTGGAGCTTTGCTAGCATATATACATATACGAAGTTAGGAAAACCTGACACTTACCATGTAGAGAGCTAAAGAGCATAATATCATAACCCTAGATTGGAATTTGCAAATAAAAAAAAAAGTTTCTAATATAAAAGAAAAGGAAGGATTAGATAGACATAAATAGCATCCCACCTTGAGAAACTAGTGACAGACATTTGGAGATAGCACATCACATTTGACTAGAAAGAAGAAAGGAAACCTACTCTAGCTGCTACATATTCTACATTCTACAAGTAAATAATCATCTCAGGAAGTCCTCACAAATGACAAACCAATCTCAACAATGATCTTGGAAGGTCCTCACATTTCTATCCCAAGTGGAAGCCTACTCTATCAAAGCGAGAAATTTATCAAGGCTTTAACACAGAATCTGAATCATGTTTTTGTGCCAAAAACCAAAAACCAGTTGGTAAAAATTGGCCCAGAAGTCGAATTTGATAGGAAATTAATTGGACCATGAGATTATACTTCACATATTATCTTGATACTGAAGATGAATCTTCAAAAAAATAAACCTCAACCGGCATATAAGAGCTTTATCCAAGTCAAATTTCAGTTCAAGGTTGATCAGTTGACTGTCAAAAAGCTCAAAGGGACAAAATTCACTTAGAAATTGGTCCACCAACAGCCAAAAAGCCTATAATGACAAGATTGTGATGGAGGAAGTAGTTTTCTTCCATCGACGTGCAAAATACAGGTGTTACATCATTGATATATTTCAAGCTGAACTTCTCTTCTGGACCTATAATCTTACCTCTATAAAGCATTTATACAGCCTTCTACACTGGGTTTGTTGTGGTTGCAATAAATATCTTATTACAGAGCAAGAAAATTGGAGAGGCCAAAGCCCATCTATTTGAGCAAGTCATAGAGGATGTGTATCATCATTAAGAAATTCTATTCCCTCCACCTATATTATGTGCAAATTTTGAGCTATGCACATTTAAGATAATATTTTCTTTATTATTTTTGAAAATTGGAGGTAGGGGAAGGGGAAATGGGGGAGGGGATCTCAATGTGGGGAATCGAACCCTCACCAACAAGGTGGGAGTAACCAACCAACTAAGCTACTAAGATTCCCCTTTAAAATGTTAATATGATTTGCACCTTGTTAATGATGGTGAATGCAATAGTATGCATAGGACTGTTTGATTTATGCTAATAAAAACACTGATTTAATATTGACATTGACTAGTGTACGAATCAGAGGGGTATCTAGTCCAAAAATACAGGCAAATAAGTACATGCAGGCTTGGGGGTAAGAGTAGTACTGTGGAAACACTATCTACCTTCTTCTGTGAACTCGCCTAACTATGAAATAGACAAAACATATCCAGATTAGACAAGCAAAGCACATCTTACCATATGACATGGGCTAGTATACCAATTAGAGAGCTATCTAGTCCAAAAATATAGGCAAATAAGTGCAGGCAGGCTTGGGGTAAGAGAACTACGATGGAAAACACTATCTACGTTCTTCTGTGAACTCGCCTAACGATGAAAATCTGAAAATTAGACAAACATATCCAGATTAAACAAGCAAAACACATCTTACCATATGATATTTTTTCTTCTATTATTAAATCATATATTACTAGTAATTACAGATAACAATGTTGCATACATAATATCATGAGATGAGCATATAGTTATTGCATAAATATGAACTTTTGGAGTTGAAGCAAGAAGAAAAACTAACTTGGTAAGATGCCTATGAGCATCAAATATGACAATGAGTACATCATATAGATCAATAGACCTCCATGCACTTTCAATACGTGCTTTTATGTCTTTGTAAGGAAATCCACTTTTCTTTAGCATAAGCCCGGGAGTGTCAAAGAAACACTGCATAAAGAACTCATTAGATATATAGAAGTTTTGCTCTCCATATATTTTAGACCCAAAAAGTATACTTCAACCTGCAAGATTAGCTCATAAGATTTGGCATTTTTGCTAGTAGTCATATATTTGCTTATTTTCTCTTTTATGAAAATTTTCCCTTTAAATAAATAAAAGTTCTTCAAAAAGGAAAAAACAAAAAAAATTCAGTTGATAAGATGCTGCAGGTAAGAGTACATATCCCCCTTTTCAAAAAGAACGATGGCTGACATCAAGCTTGCGTAATCTTACTCCAAGTCCAAGAAAACTACTTTTTGACCATTTAGTGGGTCAGTTTTATGTATGGATACCCTGTATACCAGTTAAGTTGCAAAACAATATTTTTGTCACATCAATGTAACGGCACTTTATCCACAATAATAGTAAAATCACAAAGCTGTTTTCTTCATTTTCTTTTTTTGACTGAACTATGTCTGAATTGCTCAAAAAATAGAATTGACTGGATGATCAAAATTCCCAGCGCCAAGTAATCATTTTTACTTTTTTGTTTAATTGTAAAACATGAGTAGTCAAAGTCTTTACACAGAATTTTTCATTTTCTGTCATTTGTATTATTTGTTTGGCAGGAGGGTCTATCAGAAACAACCTCTCTATCTCTACGAGGGATGTTCTGCTGACACTCTACCCTCCAACACCCCACTTGTGCGATTACAAGGAGTATGTTATTGGTTGTTGTTTTATCACGTTGTCTAATTTGAGCAGGATATTTAATGATTTTCTTAGCTATTCAAACATAGTTTAATCGCTTTGATGTGAGAAAAGATAGTTTGGGACTTCACTATTGTAGTGGACAAAATCCAATTATTTTACATAACTCTTTTACCAATACAGCGAGTAAAGTTCAGTGATCATACATGAAACTAACTCTAAGTCCATGAAAAATATATGCATTTATTGTCATATTGGAGATTAGAATTCATTTTAGCAAATAGATGCAGCTAAGCAACAAAAAGCTGATAAAATGAAATGGAGATCAACAATCAGGGAAAAAGGAACTGAAACCTAGTAATTCAAAGTACACTCACAATTTGTGTTTTCCCTTTAGTCATCACACCTAAGACTTCATGAGTAGTGGTATTTGTCTTCCGTGATACAGCAGAAACTTTGGTCCCAACCTACAGAAAGAGAAAAAATCAGACAACAACCGCATACTTAAAGACTAGTGCAGGAATTTGATGCCATAATAATATAATATCATTTTGTTTGGGGTAAAACAAGAGTTGTTACAGTTCATGGGGTATACTCTATAGACAATACAACAGCAGCAACTACATCTCAATCTCATAGTAGCTGAGGTTGTCCATATGAATCCTCCAAAACCCTGGAGAGGAGGCACTAATTGTTCTTTTCAAAATTTATATTTAGCCAGATATGAGCTAAACCACTTAAGCATATCATTGCTCTTATGATCACTAACCACCACTATTGACAAATTAGTCATCAATATACTCATAGAATAGCAACAACAACAATAAAACATGGAAATTTATCCAGAGTAGTTGAACTGTGTACTTGAAAACTTAATTGCTTGTTCAAAATTTTATACTTAGCAACAAAACAAAAAGTATTTTAACAGGCAAGCTTCATTCAATATCTAGCTTTAGTTGGGTGTCTTTCTTCTTTGAGTTACCTTGGCTCTCCATTGAATTAGAGAAGGTGGGATGAAAGCTCTAACTTTGCATCTTCATTTTCTATTTGACGGTTAGTGGGTCCTAATTATTTGAAGGGAACTGGTCCACAAGCATTTCTAGAGGAGCAGTAGATTTAGCAATTTATAGTCGTTATCAATCTGGCATGTAACCAATTTCAGCTAATACTGGCAACTAGTCATTAGTATACTTTTCTTTCTTATTTTTTGTGAAAAGAGGTCATTATAAACTCAAGTAACCAGCAATAACAATAAATCATAGAAATCTATCGAGAAGAGATCCACCAACCATGTAATTAGTCAATGAAGATTTCCCAGCATTAGGAGCTCCAATAATTCCCACACTCAATGACATTTGATCTTCTTCCTTCACCAACTCATCCTCTTTATCTTCGTCCCCTTCCTCATCAGGCCGGTCCAGTGCAGCTTCTAGAAGAGTCCTAGCCAATAAAGCAGCTCTTCTTCTCTTCTCCTCTTCTTTAATCAAGATTCTTGAACTCTTAATCTCGGAAGGGTCTTCACCAAAGACTTTAGTTTTCACTCTTTCCCTATATTTCTCGTCCCAAGTGGAGCTTACACTACTTTCTGAATTAACATCATTGTTTAATCCCACACCCACATCGTATTGCGAACTGTCGAAGACTGAGGAAGACGTGTCCTCTTCTTCAGAGGAAGAAACACCAGTGCTTGTAGGGTGGTCTTCTTGAGGTTGGGCTGAGTAATATCGAAGGAAAACGATTGAATTGAAATGGGTTTTGCTTGGATTTGAAGATAGCGATGAGTTCAATGTCCTCAAAACTCTTAAAGCTTTCATATCAAGATTTCACAAATCTTTCAACTTTGAGCTTATGCAAAATCCAAATGCAAGAAAAACATGCAGATTTTAAGAACCCAGAATCAGCTTTTGCACTTGCTTTATACTGCTATTGAGAAGGAGATGCTGTAAGAACTGTAAAATGGACAAAGGGGTTTTGAGGGTTTTAGTGATGAAAGAGAAGGGATAAATGAGGATTTGTTTGTCAGTTTGAAGTTGTTTGAATTTGGGCTTATGAGCTTGGACTTACTTGTAGATGGGCCAATATTATATATGGGCTAATGTAAAAGCCCAACAGTGGACTATATTTGGTGGATTCACTTACATAAATATACATTTATAGCAATAATATTTATTTTTTTCACTTGATCACTTTTAATTCATTTATAATACAAATTTAATACACATCATAAAGAACAATTTGTTATTCACATATAATACAAGTTTTAATGATGGATAATATATTTATCACTCATTTTAATATACTTATAATGCAATGTGTTAAATTTTTATCAAACAAACATAATATATAGAACATGTCTAAATTATAATTATTCGGAAAAGATTGAAAAGTTCGTCATCCCATAATAAAGTAAAGTCGGAAAATAGCAAGATAAGAAAATAAACTGGTCAAATTAACAATGAATGGCTAAACCTTGTAACTTCATCCTTCATTTACAACAAACACATACATACATTATCTACGTGGGCATGTACTTAAAATAAGACCTGATCTATGAAATTAACATTCTACAAATACAGGGAGGAAGCTACTTTTTCCTCTTTTTTCTTCCCTGTTACTAACTTGGAAATATTGTACATTTGGGCAGAGGGATATTTTCATTTCTTAACTATGTAAGAAACAATGAAAATGGTACACCCTGCACTTGCCCAAAAACATAAACAGAAGGCAAACCACTACGGCAAAACGATGCTCTAAGCATTCATTTTATGACATTTGCCTTCAACAAATTTATCAAATCTGTCCGTGCATCTCCAGGACTTGGTTCTTCGATTATCACTGGTTCAAAATTTCCCCTTCCATCTTTAGCATCATCCATGCAAATATCATACAACATATACAAATTTCAAGGGGATTGAGAAACAGACTCATGAAGTGCTGATCATGTCATTGATGTGCAGAATGTCGAGCCTTTGGTGGAACATATAAAGTATCACCGCACTCCATGGGTGTATGGCTGAGTGGATTCCATCTATCAAACACGATACGACCACCTCGCCCCATCCTTCCACGAAAGCTAAATGTGTGAGCAGGTAGGCCATTTGGTGTCGGAGAACCTGGAGGTATAATGCCTGCAGCTGACAATTTGGCTGGATCCAGAGGTTTCGTGAACAACAGAGTTGGCTCATTTGGATCCTGTATAACCCAATTTATGCAGTCTCGTCTTCAGTTTAATATTAACAAATGGATTAAGTTCAAGTAGCTTTCAACTCACATGCAAAGTAATTTGCACACAACATTTGAAAACATGCGTGATAAAGTGAGACAGTATGGGGAAGCAACTTTAGGGAGTAGGAAAGCACCAATTTATAGAGCCATCCATGGGGCACATTTCTTCGCTTGAACTCTCGCCTCATGATTCTAGGAGAAGCAGTCACCAGCTTCGGGTCCGGGAAGGTTATGTTTTGTGCTATATGTCGACGGCTAGTAGAAGGATCATCAGAGTCGACAAATTCGTCCTCACTTGAACCAACCTTACTTGGGAAGGAAGGAAATTCAGGCAGAGTAAAGGCATCCACAAAAAGCTCAGTTTCATTCTGGAATCCAAGAAAAGTAGATTAATTAATTCAGGTAACATTCAAAATGAATAACCCGAAAACACAGCCCTGACCCTGAGGAGAATAACCAGTTACATTTGGTACTGGGAAAAGGCCTAATGATATTGTAATATGACTAAGCAGGACAATTTTGACAAGGAAAATCTGCACCCACATTTAAGTTATCTATTGCAGTAAAGAGCTATTCCCTCTCCAACCTACTAGTTTTTCCTTCTTTTTTTTTAAGAAAAAAACTATCACTCTATTCCGTAAACCAACTTTTAGTCGGCAGCTGAATTTCTTTTCAGCACAGCAATTAGAAATTGCTTGGGAGCTGCATGTAAGATTCTAGTAAAACCTCAATTTGTCAATCTTAAATGCAATCACAATAAAACAGAAAGCAGATAATCTATTTCCAGTCGAGACAGAATAAGAGAGAATATTATCTAATGATACTACTATTACTGCTGATAAGTTTCATATGGTAAAAATGGTGAAAAACCAAAGAGGATAAACTAGATAGTAACCCTCCTCACATACCTTGTGTTTCATTTGAAGTCTCTGGAGGCTAATCTCACTATCAATAACCTCTCGCTTCTTCTCCTCTCTCTGCACACAATAAGATCAGGGAAAATGACTGTCGACTGTGCAGATCATAAGGAATCACTTGGTATTGGGACTGAACCTTGTTCTTGAAGTCCAGTATCCCATTCATACCCACAATTTATCCAATGCACCAATATATATATATTAGTAACTGTTAAGAAATACAAACCTTGATAAGAGCCTCAAGAATGATCTTTGCTTGGTCAAGGTTGCGCCTAACCTGGATAATGTGAAATGATACAAGTAATTTCCTATGAGAAAAGGACCAAATCAGATGTAGCATCAACTCATCTATAGCCAGAGAAGCTTTACTAATGCAGTCTATCAGGCTCGCCAAGTATAGAGGCTATGTGCCACAGAAAAATCATGTAGGGAACAGCTGTTAGATTCTTAGATCATTATTGTTAGGTATTAAACTACCACACATCACTGTCACATCACCGTATTCCTACATACAAGAAGTTCATTAAGCAAACAAGAGAGACAGATACAACACAATCTTCAAATAAGAAATGATGTGACAACTTGCAGTTGGCAAGAAGGCAATATGTGATTGAATAGTCACCATCATCTTAAAATGGATGTCTAGATCCACTAAAGGGAAAAGAGAAATTGATGTGCAACATTTGCAATACTTTGGCATTGTTTCAGCAATTCATGCCGAACCTAATGCAAAGCTGTTATATCTGAATTAAAGGAAATGATGGATAGTATATACATCTGGTGGCAAAGAAGCTTATGATTCTGGGCGCAGCTGGACTGCGATGATGATAAGTAAATATGACATGAAAGAATCATCTTGGCCAATACACAGGGAACTGTCAAGATAGACAACATAGGTAAATGGGTATTTCATTTTAGAGGACAGATCAAGAAATAAGAGCTAAATTCTTCCTTGGATTCACCTGGCGAAGCTTTTCAAATGACTGTGCATTGTTTTCCCTCCTTTGCATCTGTTAAAGAAAAAAGGAAGCCACAGGTTCTCCGTTAACACAAACAAAATTCCACAAGAATTAAATTGTCAATAAGATATTTTACACAACAAGATTAGGACAGTCATAGAATGGAATACCCTTCTTGTATGAAGTCTGTGGGCCTTCTCCCTTGGCCTAAATACATTATAAGGATTCGTGTCGTTAACTGGTGGAGGCGGCTTCAAAATGACAGCAACGACCAGTAGTCAGTAGATAATCAACAGCAGAAAATACAGTAATATAAAACCAAAGAACATCAAATCTTCATCATGCTATAATAATGACACGATTTGCACATTTTTTCATTAGGTATGGAGAAGACATAGTAATCATTGATCACCCAATGGCCAAGGTAGAATGTAACAGTTATTGCTGAAAGTACCAGTCAAACAGGACTGCAGATCCAAATCCAAAAGTGGTTCAGAAAACAGAATAAAGAAGCAGACAAGACAACTACGGAATAAGATTAAATCAACAACTATATAGTAGTAACTGAAAAAATGGAAATTGGGCCTAATGCAACCTAAAAAGCTAGCTCAAGAGATAAGGATTGCCTAAAGACTATATAGGGAAACAAATT
Organism: Solanum peruvianum; assembly: GCA_027705065.1. Lineage (NCBI taxonomy): Eukaryota > Viridiplantae > Streptophyta > Magnoliopsida > Solanales > Solanaceae > Solanum > Solanum peruvianum. The sequence goes on along the minus strand of JAKWJD010001756.1, from coordinate 44,930,307 downwards.
GCCTCCTACCCACGAATGTAGGACAATTCAAAACCACCCATGCACCCAGGTCTGCCAACTGGAGAGTGGACAAGATAATATGGGGGCCCAACATCAGTGAAACAAGAATTGGGCGGGCCTGGCTTGATACAATGTTGAAGTGTCTGACTATCTCATCTAAACCTTTTAGATGAGATAGTCTCGCAGTTCAACATAGTTGCAGAGCCCGGATTCGAGTTTCACCACCATCCAATATCAAAAAGAATTTCTATGTACTTGGCCCATGAAAAAAGAAAAAGGATCGTATGCGAGAGGGCATGTTGAAAAAATCAAATAACTATTAGTGTAAGAATAATAATTCAAATCACTCAGCTGAATTTACAAATTAGGATTGTTGAACTGACCTGCAAACGCCGAAGAGAAGGCTTCTGCAACCGCTCCCGCTAATTAAAAAAAAACATAAGGTTGCATGAGGATTCATCTTTAAGGACCACACATGTATCGACTCTATTAATTCTGATAAGAAGCAACATCAAGGCTCTAGTAATCAAGCATTTGGAGCTTTCATATTGAATATTATACATAAAGAACAATCAATGTGATCCCAAATTTCCAATTAAAATCTGTAACATACAAGATGGAGGATAAGTTTTCATTGTTTACTTCACATAAACATTTGCTGATATGCAATGGGGATGCTTTTAACACATTCTCAAATTGATTTACAATTAATCTCATCATCTCTGGAAAAAAACAAATCTATACAAACATATGGAACACACATGATGGGTTGCTCATAACCCATCCTCAAACTATTTTCCAATTTTAAAAAATACAAACTTATTCAGAAGTAACATCTGCTAACAAATGTCAAATTAAATAGTTACAGACATCCCACCCACTCTCCGAACTTTGCCCCATAAAAGGTTACAAAATAAGAAGAAAATACATTTATGCTTTAGTACCTTTAGATGGAAGCCGCTTATATTAAGAGATGACCTCAAAACTTACAAGAAAGGTTATGAGTAAGAGAATAACAGGGATACAGGCTTATTAAGTAGAATATGAGCTTTGTGAATATATCAGTAGTGTGAAAGCAAATTTTCAGATTTTGGTGGAGGCAAACAAACAAGAATCTCCCAACATAACTTGTTTAATGTCTCGACATGGAACCCCATTAACAGCGTGTTTGTCATATTTTTTCTTCTGATGAAATATACAACCGAAAGTGGTGAGAAGTACATACCTTATCCTTCCAGTAATTATAAATAGACTGGAATACTCCATATTTAATGGATAAAGATTGCAAGGCCTGGATTTAAAACCATAAAAAGGGAAACAAATGATGATAAGTAGGAAAACTGAACCTCACTACATTCAGAGAAGCAAAAAATCTCAGAAAGTAAAAAAATCAAAACAGCTAAGAGTAGGAATATCCAAAAAGAAGAAAGATGTACAAAGATCATGTACAAGTTATGTTATTCAAACTGAAGAAACGAACACAATTTCCAATGTCAGCAACAAACATAAAGAATCTATGTATCTTATAATAGCAGAACTTGAGCATTTTCAGAGAATAGAGGCTAGTTTTTCGTGAATAGAGGCTAGATAATGCAAAAGCGAAAAGGATTGCATAGCGCAGGAAATGGCTCTAGTTTTCGTATAATGATGGAAGATTTTCTAGTTTTTAAGTAGCTTGCAACAGTCTTGCAATAATGAACATGAATTCTCCAGTAGGTCCACATATAAGTTACAACTACAGCATATGGAGTTCTTATTAGAGTAAACAATATCAAAAATTGCAAAGTGGATTCTTTAAATAACAATGCAACACGAAAGACAAAGTTAAACTTGCAAAATCAACAGACTAACAAGAAGAGCTAGCTTTTACCTCAACAGCAGCATCAAAACTTAGCAGCACAGGAACTGGCGATCCAAGCGTATTTGCTATAACTCCTGCTCTTTCTCGGGCCTTGTGATCTAAAACTTCTAGTTTATAGAAAATTGTCTCCAACCTGTATCAGGAAACAAAAGTGATTATTTTGCCTATGATTAATAAACAAAATTCAAGTCTTGAATTAGGCATATTGCATTCCTTATAGAAAAAAGGGCACATCATATTGAGAGGAAAAGAACAGGATGAAATACATGGGGCATAGACAAATTACACTCAGCATCAGAAACCTGAAGCCAAATACAGATTAAAGATAAAATAATTAAAGGGACTAAAAGTAGCTTGAGGAAAATGGAGAAAGGAGTGCAAGAAAGTAGGAGAGCAACAAACATGACAGCTCTAAGAAGCAAAAACTCAGGTCCAGTACTTAGATTATGGTGTCGGAAGGATATACTAGAATAAAACTTAAGGGGTTATCTGCTTTATTAATAAAGATAACAGTCCAGGGGAAAAAAAGGATCATCTTATCTCACATATGGTTGAACTTTTGATTCTGGGATTATACCGCAATTCTGGCATTATTTTTCTACCACACTCAATGTGGGATAACAATACCAGGATAAAACACCAAAATGATTTACATGCCCTTCTCCAAAACTCTTCTTCTGTAGTACTTTAGAAAAGTCAAGTTTAAAATCGTGAAAAAAGTTTATCCCAATTTACCTAGTTTAAAACCAAACATATGTATTTTATTATACCCCAATATCCAGTTTTAGTTACAAGAAACAAACATCTACCAATAAAAGCATATTTACTAAATGATTCCATCATTATTCAATCCCCACATTATAATCCATGTCTAACTTGTTTACCAACCAAACGACCCCTAAGTTTGTATGCTTCTAGGATAGAAGGTAATGTCACACAACTTTTGCAACTTCAGCATAAAGGAAATAGTGTCTTGCATGTGGAAACCAACATGTCACAAAAGGACTAACAGACAAAAAACTGAAATCCGACTCAGATATCAGTTGAAGGTCAAGTAAGGTCTAAGAAGAGCCCCAAGTTTGTAAGCTTTTAAGTCTTTAACATCAAATCCATCAATATTACAATGTCATAAGTGACCTGTCTCTCCATGTTAAGACAGCACAAGATTTGCTTGGGTTACCTCAGAGGTAATGTCAGTTTGCTTCATCCAAGCACGCTGGCATGATATAATAATGGAAATGATTTTCTTAAAAAGAGACCTCTTCAGGAAAGCATCATTATTTGAGCTTATCCTTCACTAGGTGTTTTCGTTCAGTATAAGCATGGATTGTCCTAGGTACTTTACGGTTTGGCTAATTAGTTAAGTGTATACTTTAAAGGAGTTGTGCTATGACTACAGAATGGCTTCTGTCCACCTTCCTCTCTTCCTTATACCTGGAGTATTTGGTTAGCTAAGCTCTCTAGTCTCTGGTGCATTGTGCCATAGTGTGATAAGAACTTATGCAATACAGCTATGATATATATCAATTACCTTCAGGTAGATTTTAGCGTCTCTTACTTCTATTCTTCAAAATAATTCCCACAAGTACCAGATTTAATTACTCTCCATGTGAATGCAAACATACTCTCCGTGTGAATGCAAACACATCCAACTAGCAGCGACGTGAGGAAATAAAAATAAAGGATGAACCAACCATAGGGAAGAAACAGAGAGCAAATGTCTCAAGGAAAGTTGTGTATGTGGGTGCATGTATAAATGTAACACAATAGGTATACAGAAGCATGGTTTAAGATTTTTTTTTACTTTTCAGCTGCAAGAACTTTTCTTTCTCTGTTGAACTCTTGAAGCCAATCTTCATCCTCATTGTCAAGATCATACTCAACAAATTCTCCAATCTCAGCCCGAGCTACATTAAGTTTTAACAAAGTTTCAGAAGTTACTACTCGGATGATACTAACAACATTCGCCCCCAGTACAGTACACTAGACGTACCTCCTCTAGCATGTATATATGATGTTGGCTGCGCAAAGGTGGGCGAATAATCTCTTTCATATGTATCCACAATCACATACTCAGGAGTAGGTATTTCAGGAGCCAACTTCTTGCTAGAAGTTTGTGGCACCTGGAGAATAAATTATTGTCCAACATAATAAACTCAAGTACAGGCACAATTCACCAGCACAGCAGTAATGTGTGTCATGCTTAAGACCAAGTACGTTATGAAAATTTTAACTTAGGAAAGTTAACTTATAAAACATAGAAGAGTTAGTTAAAGTGAATGAAGAATTCATGCATGCAAATTTATATCACAGATTAGTCCATGCAATGCAATATAGCATAAAACTACAAGGATTGAGCTCAAAAACCTCATTTTCTGAAGCTTCAGCAGCGAGACGAAGGATAAGGTTCCGTGTATTAGTCTGGGAATCATCATCCTCAAAATCCTTGATAGATTTTAAAATTGGCAACTTCTTGTGAATGTCAAGAGGACGCGGTCTAAATGAGAGTCTACTCATTATCAATTGAGCTCATTACCCACACAAAATTTACTCTGTTCTACTCCGGCGGCTCAACCCTAAAGCCACTAAAGCAGTGGCTTTAGGCCCCAAAAAATAACCAAAACCCCCCAAATTCAGTTCGCTCAAATACCGAAGATACACAAAAAGGAAACAAATTCGAGACTAAAGGAAGAACCAAAACCAGATGAAGAAGATGCATACATAAAATAAACAACCAGATCTGATGATGAAGGCGATGTAAATAGTGAGAAGCACCGTATTTTTATTGTTACCATTAATTAAAACTTTGTGCTCATCTTTACTAATTTTATGCACATATTTTTGTAATTTCGTTATTCACATACTTATAATTCAAAAACTTAACAGTTACTTTTTTTTAATTCTTAATTTTTTTAATTCACTTCAATTTGAATCAATCGTGTTTGAATATTGATTTCGTAAAATTATCTTCAATTTTTTGAGATATTTTATTAAACATTTCATATTTAAATTAATTAAATTATCAAATAATTAAATTTTAAAAAATATTGTCTTGCCTTTATATGTCTTCTAATCATTATAATATTATTTTTTGTAATTAAAAATTTTACGAAATATTATATAGGTAAAAGAAAATGATACTCTAATTGACAGATTCAAATAAATAAAGTTCTTAATTTAGATTTCACACACTTTTAGAATAATTCTAATAGTTTATATAACAAATAATTTTATTGAAAAAGTTTTCAGAATTATAATTTTTTTAAAAAATTTAAACATTTATGTCTATGTGTAATGTACAATATTTTATATAAACCTATTCTTGTCTTACAAATATTACAAAAAATGTCATGCCAATTGAAAAAAGAAAAAATAATTATTAAATTATATTCAATTACAATATATATTTTTATAGTTTATGAGAATTATATGTCCTTTAAAAAAAACTTTCTTTTTTAAATTTTGACTTTAAACATTATTCTTTTAACTTCGAGCTTATCTAACTTAAACAAATAAACATTAAAACAAAGTAATTCATTTTAGTTCATGAGGATTTTATACCTATAATCATCGTAAAAAATGGAGAGTTAGTTAATCCAAAGGCTAGGCAATTTAAATGGGTTATGGGCATCCGTATAGACATTTATCATATTAGGATTCAACCAATAACAATTCTAACATAATCAGACTTTTTGTATCACTATATACAAAAATAAATTGATCATGTATATTTGATATTCAATCCATTAAAATATGTGTTTTTGGTTCAATTTTCTACATCATTTATATATTAGTATATTCTCATTTTAATAATTTCTTCGTTCTGGCACTTCCGCTTTATAAAACATTACTTCACAATATTACAGATACCATTTTTGTATAACTTTAACAACATAAAGACGAAATTAGAGTTTGCATAAATGACATGGTATATTTATTAATCTATCTGTCTATTATATTAGTCTAGACTAGAAAGAATAAACTAGTTTACATTCGCTCCTAAATATGAGAGTATACTGTTGAATTTCAACTTTAATAATACGAAGAATTTTTTACACTATTAAACTGACGTATCAGAACAAATTTTCTTTACATTGTCAAGACATATAAATAACATTTGGCCCTTTTGCTATATTCCGTTGAAATGATTATCTCAAGTACACCATATTGTTGGCCCCAGTTCAAAAAGGAATATAACAAAAAGAGATGTAAAGATCCTTGTGGCAGGAGAATATAGATCAACTGAAACTTAACATTCACACTTCACTCGTATACTGACTCCATTTCATGAAATCATCTTCATCGTCATCGTACTCCTTAACTGGATTCTCCATTTCCGGAACATCTTGCTCCACTGTTTCAACTTCTTTTTCCTCAACATGTTCAGACTTTGGTTCTTCCTGCTGTGCTCAATCATTATCCAGAATCAGGAATCGGAAAGAAAAACAAGGATAAAAAGATAATTTCTCGAAAACAACCCTGATAATAGTCTACTCAAACCACGTAGCCACATTCCTCCTTAATTTCTCCAGCCAGGTAATAGCACAAAAAAACATCATAATGACATGGTGCATTAGTATAGTGATGCATTGTGCAGATATAACATTATAGAAAAGAAACATAATAGATAAGAGCCTGCACCCCCCACCCCCCACATAGAGAAAGATATACAAGAAAGATGATGAGAAGCAAGAGAAGATTCATACACAGATCTCCTGATTCCCCTCCATTTCCTCCTCCCCAGTCAAGTCAATTGACTCGTCTTTATCAGCGTACTGCAATTCCTCAGCTTCAATTTGCTTTAAATGCTCGATTACTCGTTCGAAGTGGGAATGATCTGCAACAAGTATAGTATCATGTAAAACCTCTATAGAGAACTTCAAATAAATGTGACACATTTTACTAAAGAAGGCTCCCGTCTTCAGGTCAATGATCCTTTTTCCCTCTTTGATGGTCTGATGACATAGAAGGAAAATTTAAGTGGTGCATACTTGTCATGTTGATGAAACATTACTCTTTATTGGATGAAAAAGAAAAGTTGCATTCAGACAATGCATCCCCAAACTCTATTTTACACCCATTTAAAACGAAATGTTATCATAACAACGAGTCTTTGGCAAAATATATAGATGTAAGTGCAGCAGAGAAAGTTGAACAACATTTACCTTTCGAACGATTTGTTAGAACATCATGAAGCCTAAATGGATTTTGCCGCTCTTCTTTCTTGTATTTTAGCTTTAGCTGTCTACGTGTCCGGCCAGGAAAAAGTTGTTGTATAAGGGATAAATCTGTCCCAAACTGCTGCACAGCCTGAAGACAAGTTTGTTTAAATGTTTAAGAGAATACCAAGGAAAAAGAACAACGAAGTGTATGGAGTGCATCACGGTACCATTTATGCCAATCACATAAAGCATCTTTATCCATTAGCTCTATTTGGTGTCATGACACCTTCAAGTCAACAGTTGTTTAATCTTTCAAATACCTGAATACTCGTTGCATCTGGGGTCTGTTCCCCTACTCTTCACATAAAACTTAATAATTACAATATAAAAGGGAATTTATCCCATATGCTTCGGTATGGATACCTAAGGTAGTGGGGTAAGGTCTGGGACACTCTACCCTCCCACACCCCACTTGTGGGACCTCAGTGGGTATGTCGTTGTTATGGGTGCCTTTGAATCCCACAATTCACTTTATAAGTATATTCATGTAATATTTGAACAGGACCTTATCTCAAATAGAGAAAACAAAGCAACAGTTATCAATGAATAAATACCAACAAGCATGTCCTACAGGAGTCTTTCACTGCTATCTCATAGGAAGGTCTCAACAATTGAAGCAAATTTGATTTTGAACAGAATTGACAGATCTATGAAAGAACTCCACAAACTTTGATGTGGAACGCATAGGTGAATCTGCTAATAACTTGTGCACTTTATAAGTTGCACTTGTAAGATCCCCTATTTAAAACTTATTTTTCTTGATCGAATTTCAACTATCTCCCAATTTTACTTGTGCATCATTCAGTAGGCTACAAATGAAAGGGGTGTACCTCATAGAAAAGTTCTGTGTCCTGTTTTGACCACCTGGTGCTGGGGGTTTTGTCCATGTAAGTCTGATAATTGAAGTAGGCAGAAGTATCTTCACCTATAGTACTTTTATTATGATCATCAGCTTCCCCATCTTCATCTGAAGCATAGGTCTCATCGTCATCATAATTAGAAACAGATGCACCGGCACTGCACAAACACAAGTCATGAAGAAACTGTGACTTGAAAAGGAAAGGGTTTCGTCCCAAAGGCAAAAATACATGCAACAACATCCAGCACAAGTAAAAATGTGCACTTCGACACAAAAAAACAATAACTGATAACAAAGCTATTCCAGCATGTATCGAACACCTAAGATCTCTTGTCCTGATGATTTTACCTTCCGGAAATACAATTTAAGTGTCCAAAATTGAATTAGAGTACTTCACAATTATTTCTCATATTAGATATGAAAATTATACATCTCAAACCATGTCAAAGATCACCTAAGTATGACCTCCTAATATATAAATTGGCTTGAAGGAGCACATATTATATAACGTATTTAAGCATGAAGTATTTACTAGTGGCATCTTCCTTATCATTTACCTATGACTAACGAAAATAATTTCTCATAATAGACCCCATAGGACCATTATAAATTGGTCAAGAGAAACATTAAAAAAAATTGATAAGAGAGTTGTTGGAGTGGTAATTAGAACAGTTCTAAAAGTAAAGAAAATAATGAAGCTGTAGACAATATAAGAAAGACCAGTGATGCTCTTAAATAATTAGAAGCAGACGTTGCGAATAAAAAATAGAATGTGTTGAGCCAACAATAACCTATACGCATCATCAACATTTTCACTATCAACAAGAACAGATATATTAAACTATGGAGTAAACGAGAAACACTAAGCAAATGGTTAAACAAGGATTAGTATTTTTTTCACAAAAAAGCAAAAGATAAATGTAGATTAGTATATGTTATTAATTGCACATAAGCTTCTGATACCTCTGATCTGTAGTAGTAGGAGGTATCTGTGACACTGCTGCATCTTTTTTCTGCAAGTAAGGATGGCAAGCAATGAAACAAGAGAATCAAGGAAGACTATCAAATAACAAAACTTATCATTTTAATTTTTCCTTGTTATAAAAGGTTGATGGCAAACAAGAGAAAAATATAGAAGAAACGTACCGCCAACCGCTCTCTGTGCTCAGCTAATAAAATTAGATCCTTAATAGGCACCTTTGAATAGTCAATCTCATCCATGGGAGCCTCAAGCAAAGCCTTGTCCACTGTAAACAAGGAAGTTCCTGGTCAACAAACAATCATAGCTATAACTAACCCAAACGGAAGCAATACCCACTAGGATTACCTGTTCTCCTCTTTTGACGAGTGGAATGAGAAAACTTCTTAGGCTTCTTGTTGGCTGCCTGATCAGAAGCTTCAGCAGTCTTTTTACTCTTCCTAACTCGTTTTCCTTCCTTAGTAACTGTTTTCTTGGACTTCTTCTGTACCTTTTTCCCTTGTGAGTCATTTTCCACCAAAAATTCATCATCATTCCCAATTGTAACAGAATCATTAGGATGTTCAGGCACATATTCCCCATCACCAATTACGTCTTCATCAGACTCATCTACTAGTCTAGATGCATTCACGGACTTTCCTCTACTCCTTAATGATCTACTCTCTCCGTTCTCTTCACTAATTGCAGAAAGTTCAGATGCAGGGAATTTTGTTTTTTATTCTTAGGCCTCTGTGGTACCTAAAAAGACAGTTGCAAGCGGGTGAAGAAGAGGAACAAAGGACTCCAACGAGGCAAACCATTGCATAAATTAGAGAAATAACTAAAGAATACAAAAACAAGTTAAGGATTTACAGATTCCTCAGGCATTTGAGAAGTAGCCTCAGAGTGATTTGCTGGGATGTCAGCATCTGGAAGAGAAGCCTCCACAACATAGTCTTCATGAACTGGGAACTCATGTGCAGATTCTGTAATAATATTATTATCAAATCCTCTGACTGAGAAATCAAGGACATCATCAGCAGGTAATCCATGTTCCTTCTCAGAATTCACAAAATCCATTTCAGAATGAACGGATTGTGAATCTGGCAGATATGACACAGACTCTCCTACATCTAAATCAGGAATGATTGTATCATATCTCTCTCTGTATACTTGTAACTTGGGCTTGGGTTGGAATCTTCTACTCTGCCCTGAATAACGATAAGAAATTTAGAAGGAGCACAGTATATAACCTGGTACTAGTGCAGAACCTAAAGATTCAGTCATACCAGATATAGTAGTTACCCCAAGGATATCAGCTTCCAGGAAGAGTAGGTGTCCGTTTCCTGCAACCAACAAAGCTGGAGTTTTCGTAAGTGTGCCAAGGCATTTAAGTGGCAATGCTTCTCTATTCAGAGTATAAAGGAAGGACATGAATTTGACCATCTGACAACTTCCACTAACAGAAAGAACGCTTGCTTGGAATGTTAATGGATCTTGGCCTGCTGCAACCTCATCAGATTGAAGATTGGAAGCACTATGAGCTGAACCATCAACTGAAGAAACTGGAACTAAAAGCTGTTCTTTTCGCTTCTCTGCATCAGAAGCATGAGCAGCAGATGGATCTGTAGCAGGACTAGAACTCTCAGAATTATATGCAGCACAGAATTTTAATGACTTAATCTATAATTGGCCAATTATTCAAAAGAAGGGAACCCTTTCGCAGCATCCAAAATCAAGTTCCAATTAATAGCAATTATGAAGGAAAATTCAGCAATGAGAGAACAAAAGAAGATTAGCTGTTACCTATGCCACTTGAGTGAGGAAGTAAATCATCAAATGAATCCAAACCTATGTATATGTCTGCATTCTGAAAACTGAAGAGATTTAACAAGGATACAAAAGGTTTTTTACCTGATCAAGATATGGATAAGAAAATATCACCTCTCCCTCAGATTTCTCAAAGCAAGATTTCCAATCTTCATTGTTATCAGTTATTACCATACTTGCATCTAGACTTGAACCAACGGATGGAACCAAAGTTTCTGCAGCAAGAGGACGCCCCAAGGAAGGTTCTGCCAACACGGGGCTTTGTTCATCGCCTGCTTACATTTAACAACAGAAAATCATTCTTGAAGAAGTCTTACAGCATCAATAAAGAACAATATTAGACTATCTATGCATATGTTATATGACATTTCAAAAGCTAAAAAAATATAGAACCTTTATCTATGATGCAAATTCTTATTACAAACAAGAAACAAAAAGGTGTTCTGAAGGACAAAGTCACAAAGGAACTCAATACAGAAGATTAAATCTGATTTTTTTCGCAGATTTAATCTAGGTGTCGATTGGAATGGACAGATGAGAGTGAAAATCTGTTACAATCCTAGGATCTTTTGTATAACTAGGCAGGTATTGTTATTTTATTTTTTGTTACTAATTTAACTCCCTTTTATTATGAAACAGCACTTACTTGCCTCTTCATAAACTATGCACACAAGCACTCAACAGTTTTGATGACCCTCAGGGCCTCAACAGTTAATATGCCATCAAGTTTTGCAGCAAATATTCTGGAAAAGAAGATAACATAACATAAAGGCAAGAAAGCTAACAATTTTGAGAATTCTTCGCACTCTTAAAACCTTCAGAGTAATCAGTTGCTACAGTATCACCAGTGGGTTTTGACGTCAAAGAAGAGGATGCAACAGCTGGACCTTTCTTCACCGGGCGGGGCTTGGCCTTGGGTTGAAACTTGCCACCAGCCTTGACTGCATGAAATAATAATATTAAGCTTAACCTTGTAAGAATGAAGATAACTTTTATTGCAAATTTAAAAGAAAAAACAGTTTCTCCCTCCTTACCAGTCTTTGAAGCACCTCCAGCAAAAATATCATCTAAAAGGTCCATGGGCACACTTACAATACTGAAAAGAACAATAACTGATAAGACAACTTATAACCACTAAAATCAGTTCTAAAGAGTATGTGATTATAGAAGATTTTCAAGGCAAAATATATACGATCTTTAGTGGGAGTGCACATCGAATTAGGATAAAGATAAAGTCGAGGTTCTGGGTTTTTTCTATCTTCACTCTGTAATTCATCAATTCATTATAATCCAGATTTCAATGTCAATGTCAAACAGCTCCATAAGCAGAATCTACAAGTTTCTACAAAATCTTACTCTGTAAACTCAAAATCAAAATGTCCTGGAAGTTTAGAAGACAAAGCTAGATTGTTTGCAAGGAAAGCCTAACAACTTTCACCAGTCCTTTTCCTTTTCTTTTTCCATGAAAATACCATGAGTGTAAAAACCACTCAGAACTCGATGAACTTACAGTTACTGGTGGCGCGAGATATGGCGGGTGAAGTGGAACAGCGGCGACGGTGTCAGCCCTTCAGCCGTTTGGTTTTGTCTGAGTGTGTTGAGATGATGCACCGGCAGAAATCGCCGGCCGATGAGAGGGAATACGGGAAAGTAAAAACAGAGGGAAAAATCATCTAAAATTAGGGCTAGTGAATTTTGGGCAGTTGTAAACACTTGACACAAAACACGGATTACCTTTTTTTTATTACTAAGAAATTAACAATTTGTTACTTAAGAAATTAACAAAAAAAAAATCATCTAATTTGTTACTTAAGAAATTAACAATTTGATTTATTTGCCTTTACTAAATTACTTTGTTTTCATTAAGTAAAGATTCTTTTATCCTAAGTTCCTAAAATAAATTATAATACGACAGTTTCATTTTATTTATTTTTATGTATGCATAGTTTTAATCTCAAAAGATGTCCTAATCATTTTATCATTGAACTTGCAAAATATGTTCCAATTGATGAAAAATATTAGTTGTAATTCATTTGATTGTTGGAAGAAATAAAAGTCTAAGCATCTATATGGATTGACGGACTTTTTGTGTTTTTAAGTCAAAATAGTTTTGAAATGTTTGATGTTAAAAAGTACTAATAAACATTTATTTTAATATCAAAATAACAAAAATAAATCAAAAGCAATAAGTTAGAATCCTACCTTATGACTTTTGGCTTATAAGTCATAAGACAAAAGCAAACAAGCCCAAACTCCATAGTTTTGTCAAAAGAAAAAATTCATTCACGTCATCTTGAGCACTCTCCATATTTTGACAAGAAATTGAATAGTTTTACCATATAGAAGCGTGATATTTCAATTATTCACAAAAATGATATATTTTGTGTGTTTTGAAATGTTAAAAATATATGTTTTTGAAACCCACAATAACCCGCAGCCGCTACAAACTCTGTCGCAGCCTCTACCCTTTGGACAAGCAATTTGTGGTGAGTTTTGTGTAACAGTCTTCAAACCACACAAGAGATATAAACCGCACTAAGTAAGCCCTATATGACAAACTCAACTCAAAAAGCATTGAAGGGGTTTCAATTTCAGGTCATCCACAAACAACAACCCTCCAAACCAACTGGTATTTTTTACTCCACTTCTGAAAGAAAATTAGTGTTTCCAAGGATAATAGATACTAATTTCAGAGCTCGAGCATGTTTGGACTAACAGGCTGTGAACAAAATCTATTTCTGGAACCAACCACTAGCGCTTGGCACTAAAACTTGAAAAAACAAGACCATATATGAAAAATTTGCCCAAGTCATAATATTCAAATATGATTATCCATAAAAAATTTACTCAAATGAATTGAGGTAATCAGTATTGACTTGAAAGCGAATTGCACCACAAGTTACATAAATATATATATATATATCCCAGCTAACCCACATTGTTGCATGACTAACTCGCAACGGCAATGATTCTGTAGGAAAACAAATTTGCTTCTCATTTTTCACATTCCTATCTATGTAAAATGAATGCCTCTCATAAAATACTTTTTTCCTAAAAAATTACAACATCTAAACCCATCCTCTGAATCCAGAACAACCAGCAAATCTTTTTTTTGAAGCAGAACTTTGGTCAGTTAAACAATTTCCTACAATTCAGAGCAAAAACGGTCAGGTCTAGAAAGGCATGCGCCCTGCAAGTCTGCTTTCTGATATTCTTCTGTCTATTGCCGCATCTATAGACGTCATCTGAAAAAAGAAAACACAGACAGATAATTTTAGAATAGAAGCGCAAACAAGTTAGGTGATCAGCACAAATGTATTGAATCAAAATCATAGCCTGCTTCAATGACAATAGATTCTGAACTTGGCAAAAGAATCTGACCTGGGCCAAATTTGAACCACTTTTCGACCATAAATATATTAACAATCATAGTAATTTGCAAACATCTGTTGGGTCTATGCATGCTTTGCTCACACAGCCCAACTCTTTCAAGGTCAAGTAAAGCTCAAAGTGAACATGGAAATATCCAAGAACTAATTACATGCACTCTGCTGAGATACCCCTTGAGTGGATGGCAGCACAGTAATTAGAAATGGCATTACTTAATTACCAGCAAAAGATAATGAAGATACATACTTGAATCATTGATGACCACAAAACTGTAGGGATTGCTTGCCAACCGGAGAATGGCCAAAAGAAGATAAAAGAAGCCCATTAATTCATGGGGTTGAAACATACACTAAATTGATTGATTACCAGGTGTACTCATCCAAGAGTATGCTATTTCCAAGAAGATGAAGGAGAATGGGAAGACTTACAAATTTGCTTTACGAATACGAAAGAATAGTAAACAACTGAATCCGAGACATGAAACTAACACCAACCTACAACACAAGTCCCATATTCATAGGAACAAATACTAGTATTAGGTAATTATAACTTACCTGGCTAGTCTCATCATGCACCTGATACTTTGGTAAGGACATTCTTCTTTCCTCCTGAAAATATTTCACATCGGCACTCAGTATCACAAATTAACTGTAAGACATTAATTACATTAAAACACAAACACTACTAACCATGGACATGGCCTCATCATCCCAAACTAAGTAGACCTCATTTGTTGCTGGTTGGTTAGCTGGAGCTTTGTTGGTAATAACAGGTGGTGGACCAATTGAGGGCCCAGCAGTATTTGGGCCAGAGGCATAAGAATGTGAATTTACCGGTGCTGAGACTGCAGAAAAAGTGAATGAAATGAAAACAAAGAAATGAAGACCGTCTCCACATTCTAAATGAGATTCTTATTAAGAATTAGCCACATAGCCAAGATTGACATATAAAAGCATGAATCAAACTCTACTACAGCAAAGCTCATCCAGAAAATCAGGTAAGATAGCTTGCATAGTATAGTATTTAACAGAAAATGCTATATGAGGAAAAAATAGGATGCCCTTTTCCTTTGCTTCCACAAGGAATCAGGTGAGGAAGATAAGAAAAATGGTATGTGCACGAAGCCTGTAGCCCACAGCCAACAGCTTCAACGTCAAATTTCATCAGTATACACAAGAATTAAACTAAGAACCCTCTTATCTCATTTTCCAACCCATGGCTTCATAGCGAAGTTTAATGACAGCGAGATTAGTCCTCACTATCACCTCTAAATATTGTACAAGGTTAAAACCAACAAAATAATCTGATACCATGGGCTGCCCATTTTTTCCGTGATTTGTCACCAAAATATACTAGTATGTACATCAAATGAAGTTTGTACCATCACCTCATCTAAGCGACTGACAATTTTCCCTCTGAACTTCCCATAGTTTGAAAAGAATCAAGGCCAACTAAAACACACTTTGCATTTTTATTTTTTTCATAAGTAAAATATTTATAAAATGTACCAAAATGGTTCAGAATAGATACAGGGCCTAATTGCATCCCGCACGTTAAACATACTACATCTTTTCCCCTGACAAGTAAAAAAACCAATCCTTATTCCTCCTATCAAGAGTACTACTATAACACCAAAAATACAAATTCTTGATACATATGTTTTTAGCTCTAGGTATCTATGAACTGCAGCCACTTCCCTTCAAAGCACTTTCAAAAAATAAGAAATGAATACTACATCTTACTAAAGGATCAGAACAGAGCTACTTATCCTATCCTAAGACACAACAGTAAATGGCGATTAGTAAATTCCCAACAAGAACCATGTCGAAAGTGTCAGACCTTCAACAAAATAGATAAAGACATTACAATTCTAGACCTTAAATACCTGAAATCTGATAACCAATGGCGGCAGGAGCATTGTTGCCCATGTTTGGGTCAAATAAGCTCTTTGTTTCAACTGCAGAGCTGAATGGCACACTCGCTGACAGCATTGGCGCTGAGAATGGCGAACTTTGGGCAAGGTTATTGTTATTAGGAACAACAGGAAACAAGGGTTGAGATACGGGAACAGGTGGGGTCGGGATCCCTGGAGGAGCAACAAGTGTTGGTGGTGCAGTGGCTGGCATTGGAGGCCTCATATGTTGCACAGGAAATAATGGTTGTTGTGGAAGACCCATCAGTGCAGGAGGTGGAACCGAGACAGCAGGATACTGTGAATACCAAGGAAGATGGCGAGGGGGGGCTGACCAACCAGCAGGAGGCATAGGCAGCGCAGGATTATAGCTACACCAAACAGGCGGGATCCATGTAAGAATTTATACACCTATTAGAGCTAGTGATTACAAGTCTAAAACGGCTAATAAAATTCAACACATGCCCAAAAAACAACAAAATATAGATGAGAAGGTTGACAAGATATAAATGCCATAGGCTAAAGTTTCCCAACATCCTCTTATTTTAATGATGATGGCAGTATCTTTTCCAAGTTGCGTGCTACTTGACTAAACCACCAGGTAGCTAATTAACATCCACAAGTGTAAGGTGTTACCATACCAGGAAGTCGGTAACCTTAGTCCCTTACTATCCACAAGAGTTACAAAATATGGATTCATACTAAGCGTTGTAACAGCTATTCGAACATGGAATCTCCAGACTGTTGCTCCTGTTCCTCAACAACCCAACTATCCTATGGATACAATTTTTTGTGTTACCTATAGGCCAGAACACTATGCCACACCATTACAATAACGAAGTCGGAACTGGGATATTCTGATCATTACTATAATAATGAGCTTCAACCCTTTTTTTGAGGATAATTACAATTAATCTACATATTCACAATAGGTATACTACATCCAAATATGTAGTTCCCCTCATAAGTGTTACAAACTTACACCTTGAACCCCTAGCAGCACTATTCTTTTACAAGTAATCTAAAACATCAAAAATATCTTCATTATTTTGCTTGTTTGACCTTAATGAGCTTGAATCCTTATCTCGTATATTCATTACTTTGCTTGTTTGATCATGTAATACTACTCCTAAATCTTTCAGAAGAAACAGTTGGTAATCCTAGAATAGAGAAATAAAGCAAGATGTAACCCCCCCCCCTCCCCTCCCAAACCTCCCTCTTTCCTCCCCTAGTGATAAGCAAAAGCAAGTTCTAGTTCTTAAGAAGATCAGAAGTCAACTGCAGAAAGAACTATTTTAGTTCAAAGAGAGCTTGCCGCTCATTTTTTGCTAATTCATTTACTGAGGATGGGTTTCATGTTTAAAATTCTTTAAGTTACCCTCATAAAAGAATAGATGTTTTGTCCTTCTCTATAGATTGTTGTGTCATTGACTAGTCAGAATTGAAGATATTTTTCTTTTCAAGAAACACTATGACTCTTTGCATTTGTTTTGTCTTGACCACAGATACTTATTCAAGGAATGTACTCTTTGATATAGTGATAAATCGACATGAATGAGAGTCCATCTTAAACAAAACTTATTCAAGGAGAACATACTTCAAGATGAACTGACTTCACACATGAAGCAAAAAATGAAGAGACTGCCCTGGATCTTATGCAGGTATGCATTCTCACAGACCCCATTAATCTTGCTAATAGAAAAAAATCATCCCTATCCAAAGATTTAGCATGCAGCATACAAAAAGGGAAGGGGTTTTTATGACAAGGGAAGAAGCCCACAGCTGCTACCTAAAAAGGAAAGGTTTTTAAAAATAAGGTAACTCATGTAACAGCATATGAAAATGAAAGTATCATAAAGTATTCTAGCACTAAGGAACTGAAAAGAATAAGCATCTCTATTAGAAACATACAGTGGTGGCACCGCGCCAAAAGTTGCCCGGGGAGGATATCCTGGAAATGCACCACCAAGATACTGGGATGATGGAATGTCCACTTTGGCAGTTTTCACTGGGGACTCATCTTCTACAGAAAAATAAAATCCAACAGAGAAATATATTTAGCTTTATTTAGTCATGAAAGTGAGCAGACAGAACAGACCTATTAGTGACGGAGGAAAATATCTACAGAAAGTTGAAAAGGCAATAAGCTCATACTAACTCAAACAAAGAAATGCACTAAAAAGCTCAAACAAAAAGGTAAAAAGCTTTAAACACCTAAAAGTAGGGGTGTGGACTAAGATGAAACCGAAAAACCAAATCGAACCGAATTAATTTGGTTTAATTTTGGATTAATAATACACTTCTTTTGATTTCACATTTAGAAAAATAAAAACCGAAAGAACAAAATAACCGAAATATATATCTAAAAAAAATATTTAGGTTTCGAATTAAGTTGGAGTTACGACTTTTATCCCTTTTTAGTTATTGCCTTCTCATTATGATTTAGTTTATATTTTATGTTTGTTCATCTATTATACTTTTAAGCATTATGTTTTAAGTTTTACTTGTAATTTATATTAGAAAGTACACTAAGAAATTCAATATTATTACTTCTCCTTGTATTGTATTTTTTTACAAATTGCAAATATAACTTGATTATGTTATTAATTATTGATATAACCGAAGCAAAAAAGCCAACCCGAAAAGAGAAAAACCAAACCAAATTTATTTTGGTTCGGATTAGGTTACACTTTTTCAAAACCAAAGACTGAAAAATCCACAAAACCAAACAGAAAATCAAATGCACACCCGTACCTAAAACCAGTGAACAGAAAATAAGGTATAAGGAATTCACACATCAATTGCCATTAGTTTACCAAGATGCAAGGTTGAAAAGCTTCAAAACAAGCTTCCAATTTAAGAATGATACAGGGTTCTACAGAGGTGGAGATGCACAGGAGCCCATAATGAAACAAAGACTTAAACCCAATAGCATGGAGATATTGATACAAGCTCCAGATTTCCCTTCGGAGGAATGAGGAAATCCGACAAAAATGGGATGGATGACACAAGCAGTAGGCTTTGCTAAATTTAAGCAGAAGGCCTGAACATCTGTAGCATTATTTCAAATTTTCAAAACCCTGATTTAAGTTTATGAAACCAAGTTAAGAAAACATTCTTCTATGATAGCCAAAGAAATCTCTAAGGACCAGTCACGCATGGTTCAAAACTCGATGGACAATAAGGCTCCCCTCTATGTTGAGGAAACATTATTTGCCACAAGAATAGCAATTCAACAGTACCAGTACACTGGTATAACAAGAAAGATGCAAAATCAAAGGTTACGAATTTTCTTGCTACAATTCAGCAACCCATATGGCTATTCTTACCTTCCTCTCCATAGTGAGCTGCTAAGATATCACTTGGGATTCCTTGCATTCCATATACTTCAATATCAGTAGACTCTCTACCGGGTTTGGCATTCGGTACCCTGTAACATCCAAATATGCTATAGCTTAATGCATTTATTGCCAAAAAACAGATAAAAATGCAACCAAAAAAAAGTAGCATGAGACATTATCAGCATATTGGATTCCATCCTGCAAATGATCCCTTGGTAATTAGAGCAGGCAAGAAATTTGGCAAGAAGCTTTAGGAATTCTGCTGTGGTAAGTGGGTCAGAAAAACAAGGTCAAACTTGCTTTAAAGTTTAAACATCAGAAGCACCCATCTAGAAATTCACTGCAACTGTCTCCATCCCAAAATATTTAGGGTCCGCTATATGAATCCCTAACATCTATTCTGCTCCATAGGACCTGTTTATTGTAATACTCAATAATTTGACTAGGTATCATATATATAGATCATTTGCTTCCATTGTATTCTATTCTACCCAAATAAGTATGACATACACAATTCTTTTAGTTGCATCAACAGGTAGACAATATGCTCTTCTACCATAACATTTTAACTTCTGAGACAGAGTAAATGACCTCTTTCTGCAGCTTCACATTAGGCAAATTCTATAGAAATGAAAATATTTCAGGCATGGGCATATTATATAGATATAGTTTCAAGGAGATGTTGCCCTACATTACAACCAAAAAACTGAACAATTTTAGATGATGCTTTTTTTGGTGAAATAATTTTCTTAATGACAGGGAACTCCCAATGCACATATATTGATCAAGGGACAACATGATTTCTAAAGATGTATCAAGGGATTCATAACAAGAGAACCTAAAATAACACTTTTTTTTCTAGCTTCAAAGATAGTAGACATGTTACTTACAGGTTACATAACAAATTTTAAATTTTCTGCATCAGTCACATTATGAAAACTTGAAAATAACCATATCATTCTCTAGTATGAACAAATTCTCGAGCTACTTTTAATTCTTTGTGTCCCAAAATATTCACATCAACTAAACTATGTTCTTAAAGAGCCTTCAAGGTATCTGCTAAAAGTAGTACATCCACTCACTATGACACACGCACACCCAATGAATTCCGTGTTACCCATGTCTCATAAAGTTTTCATGGCTTCAACATTTCGTCCCCTTCTGTGGAATATGGAAATATGTTCATACCAGCACCGACAAAACATACAAAAACCACTATCAATGCTAAAAGGACAGGATGTATATCAACACAGATGGCTAAAAAGGGAAAATTTAAGAATGTTCCTAGAGATTTATCAGAAAAAAGAAATTACTTACTGGCTGACGGTTTCTTTGTGAACCTGGAGAACGTGAATGGCCATGCCGCCAGCAGTAGAAAGCTTCTTATGGCAAACATGGCATTTGAAGTGTTTAGCCTTTTGATGCTGAACCAAAATCTTCTCATCATCGAACTCCCTGTCACAGTAGTAGCACCATACCTTATCGGTTGACCTCTTCTTCTTCTTCCCCATTTATCTCACCAGAAAACCCAAAGTGCTCCTCCTTTAGCAATTGAATCAAATCGGACGAAATCAATGCGTGCTGATCCGCTAGGGTTCCGAAAGCGATTTGGGATTGAACACTGGGGTTTTTCTCTCTCTGTTCAAGGAAGAGAGTTAGGGTTTCTGAGAAAAACGGGAGAGGGAGAAGGAGACAATTCCTAATACTTAATAAAAGATTATAAGTAGATTTGTATTTTATTGGAAAAACATGGCTATTTATATATAGTATTTTTGAAGCAAATGGTGAAACGGGTTTAATATTTTATCCTTTTAATCGGGAGGGAACCAAATATAATTACTTATTGTATTTTTTAAATATTTCAATTCAATATCGATAAATTGAGGTCATAACAAAAAGAATTGTCATTTTTTATTTGTTAAAAATGGTAAGTAAAAAAATATAAAATTATAAAATATTTAAAAAGTTAATAGGTAAGACTCATTATTTTTTATATGAGTATTTAAATTGAATTCATGAGGTAAATAAAAATATTAAAAAGTCAAATTGAATTGAATTAATTCGATTCTTTAGTTCAAAATTTGCAATTTGAATACGATCTTTTACTTCTTAAAGAGTTATTCGTCAATTTGATGTTTGATTTAAGAGTTTCAAAACTCTAGTATAACAAGGATTTGAACTTTTGAAAATTAAAACTTTAATAATTTATTAATAACTTTGTTTTATAGGATTTTCAGAGTAAATGACTAAAACATTTCTTAACTATACCTCAAAACTCAAACTACATCCTTATGTTATTACATCAAACAAAGAAATATTCTTCAACTATCTAAAAAAAGGCAAGTTACATCCTTTGTTAACTTTCTATCAAAAAAATAACCACTTTTAACTAGAAGCGCACAACTTTTGGATAAATGCAAACAATTTTGTTAAATTATTATTGTTATTGTTAAATTTTTAATCTTTTCCCAACAATTTTGGTGCTGGGGATAATAATTTTTAAAATTATATTTTCAATTTTTCATATTTATTTGGTCAAATTTTTTTGAAAAATATTTTATTAAAGAAAACAAGTTCTTAAAATATGAAAATTGACTTGTTTAATAGAAGTAAGAAAAAAAAATCACAAAAAAATTTTCAAATTCATTCACAAATCATTCTAGCTAAGAAAATGTTTGCTCCATGTTTAAGAAGACTGTGAGGGGACAAAATCTCTTCTCATTAGGAGATGATTGTTAGATTTTTGACAAATAATTATAAAAGAATTTAATTTGTAACTTTTAAAATAGTTTCGGGATGATTTTTGTTCACAATAATAATATAAGGATGTAATTTGAGTTTATCATATACTTAAAGAATTTTTTTGGTTATTTAGTAAACATTTTCACGAAGAACATCATTAAATTAAATTTCTGTGAAATTAATGAATAAATGGAATGAATCAATAACTAAGGAAACTCAAGAAGATTGAACTCCTTTACAATTATTGCGGGGAATAAGAGACTATCTTTGTAGGTCATATGTAGACTGGTTTGATTACTATGTCAAAGGTTCCTAAAATAATCACAAAGAGTTGAAAATAATATTTCTTTTTTTATCAACTTGTTAGCTCTTAGCATTTTCAAGTTATTGTTTTACGTAGGAGGGATGTTACATGATAGTAGGATATTTATTATTAATTATCTTCTTTTAATGCATTATCAAGTTTAATTTATATTTTTTTCATGTTTAGTGCTTGTTGTCGTTCTAATTCTACCATCAAATTGTGTATGTATCATGATTTCTTCGGAAAAACAATGATGAATAGATTTTTCTATAATAGAAAATTCAAAAACCGAAAACTCAACTCTAATTCATGTTACATAAAATTTTAAAATTGATCCTACAATTATTTTTTCGACCCAAAATTTAATTAAATGTAATTTATGTATACGTGATTGATAACTTGGGGTGGTGTAAAAATTAAATTATTGAACCGAATTAATGTTGGGATATAGATTTTTAATAGGTTATAAAAAAAATTATTGAGTTATTGATTCGATTTTACTATTGAGTTATTGGGTAAATCGATAATCCAATAAGATGGTAATATTTTACTACTTTACTCTTTCTAAATATTAAATATTAATAATTTAATATATAACTATACACTATAACTATATCAATGTATTAGTATTCTACCAACTTCACACTAGATTGATTTACTAATCTTAATTATCGTTTACTCAAAGACTAAAGTATGAGTTCACAATAGCAACTATTTGATTTTACTTTTAGTTTTAGGGCCCGTTGGATGGGCTTAATAAAAGCAACTTTAAAAAAGTACTTTTAAAAGTGCTGAAACTTATTTTTAAATAAGCAGTTATGCGTTTGGATAAAAGTGCTGAAGTTGTTATGTCAAACGTGAAAAGGGAAAAATGGAAGAAAGAAATGTTAGGGTTATATGGGTAATTTGGAGATTGTATGAAAATATTAAGGGCAAGAAGATAAAAATGTGGTCAACTTAAAACAACTTATAAGCTAAAAAAAAAAAACACTCCTACCCCAGCTTTTAACTTTTAGCTTAAAATAAGTTTTTTTTTTAACTTAAAATAAGTTGTTTTGAGTATTGCCAAACAGCTAAATAAGTCAAAAACCAGCTTTTAAGTCAGTTTGACCAGCTTTTAAGCTGAGCCAAACAGGCTCTTAATCTTGTTTGACTATTTGATTTTAGTTTTTGTTTTAATTTGTAATTTTATAAGGTTGTAGCTTTTGCAAGTTTATAAAAGACTGCAATTTGACTAAACATCAGAAATTTCATAGTATGTTTTGACGATAACATATAATAATAGCCCTTTTACTATATTTTCTCTTATTGATGAAATTTCTCATTATTTTTTTTTGTTTCACTTACCAAAGTATTTAAAGAATTGGAAAGTCATATAATATTTTGCGAATATGTTGTTATTGGGTAAATAGAAAATCGAACGATAATGACCAAAAATCGATAAAAAACAACTTATTGATTTGTTATTAGTTATCATAGTTAAAAATCGAAAATCAATATATCAAACTAATAGTACATAAAATCAATCAAATCGATTCATACACACCCTATTAAAAATAATTATTCGTATGAGATATTTACACCAAGTCAATGTAATTTTACGATATAAAATATATGTAAATGTAGTAAGTTTTACCCAATGTATTTACTCCGAACCACTTCTACCATCATCATTCTTAGAGGTTTCTTCTGACATTCAAAAGGGTAGATCGGTAATTTTCTCTTCTATCTTCCTTCCTTCTTTCTCTGCGATCTTTTATCTTCCTCTTTGTTATTCTGAAAAACTCTTTCCTTTGTGTTCCATGGAAAAAAGTAGATTCATTCTTCTGCCCAATTTCAGTGACGGAAATCCCTCAGACATTTGCTCTGCCAACAAAAAGGTACACTCCTCTCTCTGCCTACTTTGTTTGTTTTGTTCCTTGTTCCCGTTCATTGATGGTTTCCTTCCAATCGGAAGTTTTCACTCTCGGATCTATCAAAAAACCCCTTACTGGATGTATATCTTTTCGCCTTCATTTGCTTGATTTATGTGTTGTTTAATGTTCTATTTGCTAATATGAATTGTTACCTTCCGCTTAAACTTAGTGTTAATTTGGCTGGTTTGGTGAATCCGGAAATATCTCTTGCATTTTGATTTTGCTTTGGTTTACTTGCTTTGCTTCTTCATTTCACTATTCCCAATTTGTAATACTTATAGCATGCTAGAATTATTTGTTTTGCCATGCGCCTTTTCCGCACGCCACGTGCTCTGCGCTCGTGGATCTAAAATTTTCTCGACTGCTTCTAGAATGTTACTTTTATACTATGTCTCTCAGTTTGATTTCTTGGCCAAATTCAGAAAAGAAGGATTTCTGCTGATTTAGCTGACCACAGAAGCTTTAACTTGAGTAGTTATGATATTGTTTCATGGTTCTAACTACAGTATTACTGATTTTGCTAAAACTATGGAAAGGTAGGCGATTACTTGCACTTACGCTTACCAGTCCTCATGTTTACCTCCACCTTTTGATAGTACAAGTTATATGATAGAATTGATGGCCTTGAGTTGGTTGATATAATTGATATAAAGTTAATGTATATACAATTATTTTAGAATTAAAGTATAGTTAAGCAATTGATTTGTTAAAATTTACCATGCTCACCATGTGTTCGACAATTTGTTTGGAAGAAAAAAAAGGAATAGTCATCAATGATAATAAATTGTTTAAAACATATGAATACTCAAGACTGAACTAACTCACTAACTTTGTCTATCTATGTGACCTCTGACTGAACTACTAAACTAGATCCCTCCAGAGATTGAAGAGGTCTCACGAAATATATTCTGTAATACCCAAACACATTTACTACCCCATGGGCTATGTTGCTCGGACTCTTCAAAAATGTTAACGGGTGCGTGTCAGATTCGCCAAAAATAGTGCATTTTTGAAGAATCCGAGACATGTGCAGCATCAAAAGTGAAGAGTCCCCACAACTAAGCCCATGGGGAGCCCCGAGTAGTTTACCGGACAAATTGAGTTGTGGGGACTATACTTGTCAACATCGAAAATTCTCTTCACCATCTAGGCTATGGAAGAAATTACTATAGAGCTAGATGCAAGATTGTTTAGTCAATGGGTGTGATTATCACTACACTTGCAACTACTATGTCGTAGTCGAGATGAACTTAGTATATGTGTATTTTAAACTTATTCAACAAAAAAAATAAAAAATGTGTATTTTAAATTGCTCAAACAGTGTATACAGAGTTGAGAGTGGTACGGCTGCCACCCCACATCTTACCCGGGGTTAGTGATAGTTTCACTGATTACTTTGACTGTAGTTTGATATATAATATCTGATGCTTTTGTTTTCCGAGTTAGAGAATGAACTGTCTTTTTTTTTATTTTACTTCCTTATGATTAATCCTCTTCTTTCGTCTTCAAATATTGATATATTAGGCATGCGTTGACTGTCCTATCATTACGTACTTCTTGTGCTAGAAGATGTAATTGCCTCCTAAAATGTGAAAAATTATAGGTAGATACTTGAACATAACAGGCTGTGTTATCCTTATAGTTGGTAAACAAACAACATTTCTTGAGCCCATATGCAATATTGCATGGTGCTGATAAAGTTGCATTATTATGTACGTGTGATCATATGAATAAATCTGAACGTGTAGTTGAACAGAAGGAACACTTTTCTAAGCAAAGCGAAGAAAACACCTCTCTAAGAGAAAAAAACATTTTATTCGAAGAGAACAACTTCTAAGTGGAAGTCAGTAGTCCAGAATGTACATAATAGTAAGCTCTTAAATGAGATACTAAGCATCATTAGCAGCTGATGCAATATATGGACATCTAAATATCAAAATAATATGATCGTGTGAATTGGAGTTCCTTTAAGGATATTGAAGCTCGTGGGATTCAGGCAAAAGTAAGTAAGTTGGAACAGAATGGTGCATCTATGCTATCAAACTATCAATTGTAGCTTATTTCAGCAGAGGAGTTTTCTCCCCTCATAGAGGATGGGCAAAGAGACCCATTGTCTTTTTCTTTTTTTTTTAATGGTGAATGGAGGATCAGAACAAAATGCTGAAAAAAGCTGTACAATTGAGCTGGATTAGGGGTTATTAGGTGGGCAGGAAGGAAAAATAACTGAAGTGATGTATCAATTCTCATAAATTATGCTAATGACACACTGATAATGTGTGTCCAGCAGACGGGACAGTTGGAATATTTTAGAGTAATGTAGTTATTTTTACAGCTTGGTGCTTGAAGGGTTAAATATTTTGTAAAAATTAGTGTTTTAATTCAATATTACGATTAGGTGTTCATATATTGCAACTTTTCTGATTGGAAGAAATATATAGATTAGTCATTCTGCATAAGTTTCATGAGAAGTTCATGTAATAACAACAGTGACAACGGTAAGAAAGAATATTAATTTATTCAGTGGTGTTGGGAAGATGATGTCTTGCATCATGTAAATGGCGATGGATAAGTCTTGATTTGATTAGTAAGAAGTAACAAAGCGTACATGGGGGGATCTTGCCCCTGTTACACTTACCCTCTAGTATCTTTGGTAAAATTATAGGGTTGTATTTGTTTAAAGTAGTATTTTTTTAATATTTTGGTATGCAATGCTTGCTTTGACATTTTTATGGATGCTGGTGGGTAAGTTATCAGTGCCTTACTATAGGCAACCAGTGTTATCAAAGGCGAAAAGCGCAAAAAAGCTCTAAGGTCCGTGGGAGCTTTAAGCACAAAGCGCAAATAAAGCGTGGGCTTTAATGAAGAAAGGCGCAACGGGAGAAAAGAATACAACTGTATATGTTTTTCAAAAACTAATAATTATAAACATGAATGACAAATATATGACCAAAGAAATTGTATTTTTTTAATGATAAAGTGAATTATTAATTATTTAGTTTCACTTCTTCATAAGAGGCTCATTGGCAAGGAAATGTTTGTCTTAGAACCTTGATGACGACACTGAAGCTCACATAAAGCGAGGCGAAGCGCTCACCACGTTTTGAGCCTCGCTTCAGGGCTTAAGTGCGCTTTAATAACACTGTAGGCAACCTTTTTGGCGAGTTTCAGAATGAGCTGTCTTTGTTTCGATTTTACTTCTTTATGATTATCCTCTTTCTTTCGTCTTCGAATATTGATCTCAATGTGTAAAACGAAGCATCATCTATGGAGACTGATTCATCCAAAGCCATGAATGTAACTTCTCCTGAATATGACCCTTCATTTGACTCTTCTGGATGAACTGTATTTTAATAAGCTTGACTGTCTCAAAAAAAAAAAAAAAGTTTGACGGCTAGCTCTCACTATTTTCTTTTTCCCGTTTCACCATTTTCCTTATTCTTACTTCTAGATATGCATTTTCCGTTCTATGCGTTTACTTTGTTCATCTGTAGTCTCAAATTGCCTCCTCTTTTTTCTTTTTGAAAATAATCAGATACAGTTTTCTCACTTCAATTGTATTGGCACAGATTGCCTATTGCATTCGTTGCTAATAGTGTCTTGCCTGAATTGATTTGTCTATCGTTTCCTTCTATGATAAACCAACAGTATTCTTAGCCTTGAGAATACAGTGTTAGATGGAAGCTTTATAGCACGTATGAAAATATGCGATTTCAGTTATTCTTAGCCAAACAACCAGCTCTTCGTTGCACCCTTGAAATTATTATTAGTGTAGATAGAATGCTACTTTTTTGCTGCTGAAAAACAGAGGATTAGTCGAGTTTGAGTATTGAATTAGTTGATTTTTCAAGTATTAATGCCTGAGACATTCTTGATATATCTGGCATTGATGTTTAAGTTGTTACTTTTGGTTTTAGGCGCTTGCTGAAATAGTAGCTGCAAAGATATGAATTATGCTTTGAAGTTTGCCAGTGTGTTACGTATATAACTAAAAGTAGACATACTTTCTCTTTTTGGATACATATATAACTAGAAGTGGACATACTTTCTCTTTTTCAATGTAACATCACAACACCATTTTGGTGCTTCTTTACATCAATAAATATATACTTGCCATTTTGAAAAAGAAAGTTAGAGTATAAGGCGGTTATATCATACTTTTTGAGGGTAACTTAAGTTCTTAATAGTTTAAAAACGGAAGATATCAAGATTATATTTCACCAATTAAGAGGGATTAAGTGATGCACAATGAAATTGGATGGTATCAGACTCAATAAAGATAAACAGTGCAAGATAATGAGTTTCTGCAGCCAGGGATCTTTTTTATTTCTTAGATGCTTTTTAATGTCTGCAAATGTCTTCATCTAGCTTTAAAATTACTAAATAGACAACAACATCCAGTTACTTGAATTATTATGTTCTTTATCCCTAAGGTAAAACAATTGCCAAGTGCTGATTAAAAATATTACATGGCTCCAGACCCCAAGCAAGGTTCCATCATTTGTTGTGTTTCCCCTTTTCCATTTCAAACTTTTCTTATGAACTCTAAGAGAGATTAGTGATTTAGGATCCCTAAGTGTTATCATTTAATTTTTTTACAGATGCCATGGAGTAAAATTGTATGATACAAATGGAAGCTAGCATCAGTGGAAGCTCTTCTCCAACCCATCCTAAATGGAGAAAAGTTGTTTATGGTGGGATGCAACCTGGCTTTGGTGACAATCACACAGATGAATCCTTCCTGGAGGAAATGATTATGAATGCTAATGTTGTCAAAAGAGACTTATTGAAGGTGGTGCTTGACGCAGTTTCTATCTCACAATATCTTTGCATTGTCGCCCTTGTGGTTTTGGTTTGGACCTACACCCTCACAAATACCTTGACAGAAAAATATCTTTTGCTACTGAATGTTAGCCTACTTGGATCGGGATTCTTTATTCTGCTTTTAACTGCAGACATGATACCCTTTCATCTCCTCCTCAATTATCTCCTAAAGAATACCTTCTTCATAACTGCCTTATATATGTTGTCTCCTATCTACCACACACTTACTAGGTCCATAAGCTCGAATTCTATATGGGCACTAACAGCTTCCCTTCTCATACTCCATCTCTTCCTGCACAATTACTCCGGGTCCACTGTAAAGGCTCCTGGAGCTTTAGATAATCCAACCCTGACAAGCAATATCTCTCTGAATGCTTCGATCGTGGCTTCACTTCTAATTTCTTCTCGCCTTCCATCAAGGCTTCACGTCTTTGCTATCGTGCTATTCTCCTTGCAAGTTTTCCTCTTTGCTCCTTTAGTCACATATTGTGTGAAGAAGCGTTCTTTCAAGTTACATATTTGTTTCTCTCTTCAGTTATTGGTTCTGACACTAGTCTTCACTTACCAGTTGCATAAGCTGCTTTTCATTGTGCTTTTGGGCATCTTTGTCTTTGTTAATTTGGTTTGTCCTTACTGGCTGATAAGGATTCAAGAGTACAAGTTTGAGATTAATGGCCCTTGGGATGAGGCTAAGCTCTGTTTTAACATTACAGAATGAGCACGTTATATCTTAAGCATCTCCTTTCGTTAAAGCTTCTTGTCTCTTTTAAATTATTGATTTGACTAGTCATGTAACTATGCTATGTGAATTATTTGTTTGATAGATTTGTGGATGGATGAAATGTGATTCAAGAAGAGCAATATTTGAGTTACACAATCAATTTTTACCTCTCTCTGTATTCTTAATGCCCAGCTAAAGCAATACTGATTTGCTTCCTGAAGAAGAGGGACTGTATCTATATTAGGAAATTCATTACACGTGTATAGATATACTTAATTGTGAACTCAGTAATTAAAATGAGGTTCGGTAACTAATTCAGAACTCATGAACTTTGAATTCTGTTCGTTGAATTTATTCTTTCCTCGTAGAAGATTTGACACAACGATGGTAAACACTATCACTAGATACCTTTTTTATTACTATTTTGTTGACTATAAAATAAAGTTGCTTCAATTACACAAACTAATTGAAGGACCAAATAAATTGTCCTTATTCTCTTTTGGTCTTTACGTGAATAGATAATAGTTGTATTGTAGCTTAAGATCACTAAATATCATCCCTATTAACTTTATGATATAAAAATCTCTTTCCAGAATTTTATGCACTTTTTTCTTTCCTCTAATTCAGAAATTTCAGGTTCGAATGATACTCAGCGAGAAGCATATATTTATTGGTGGGAATTCAAATTTAGTATCATGATTTTATATATTCAGGAACTCTATCGATCCAGCTATAGGCTATAGCCTTCCGTGATAATATAGTCTTATTTGTGAGATTCACTGACTAATGTAATTATAACTATTGCAGTATATTAGGTATATTCGTGTAATTATTTAAGAATTGACCACCTGAACATATTATACTTTAATATCTTTTTTTGACATGTTTAACAGGAGAGCAACTTGATTTTTAATTAAGTGTATTATTGTAAGTTGCAAGTTGCTAAAGTGCAAAAGGCACAATATTTTATACATTTATTCTTTAAAATCATGGAATCATATTACAAAGGGACGGCATAAGTTGATATCATAATATATGGTCAAATTCTTGTGAGATTAGAAGAAGTTGGGGGAAAAAACAATTATATACGGAAAAGATAAATCAAACTTGAGGTGTGTCAAAGAACAACAGTCTTTAATGATATTTCATCCACATACTTATAGACTAAGTTCGGCATATCCTTCAAGATTCAACAAGCTGATGAATCATATCATAATCAATGAGAACGGGTAGCATATATTTTCTCACAATAAAAACTATATACATAATTTATCTAAGTGAAATTATGTGCCACCCCATTTTGCCAATAATGACATACAACAAGCTCCCAAGATGAGTGATACATTGGCAATAATTTGGAGTTTGAAACTAGTGTATAATTTAGGGTTCATAAAATCAGTTGCAAGTAGATCGACAAGTGCCATGTAAATAAGAATCCCAGCTGATGCTGAATTAAGAACTCCCTGTACAATAAGTGCTGTTGAGCTTTGCTCATTGTAACCTTTTGATATCATCATTCCAATAGCTATTCCACTTGGAGTAGTAACAGTAAAGAACAATACCATAATTATAATTGTTCTAACCTTATACTTTGCCTGCACATGCACATATATATATCAGACATAGTACAGTCGTCAGAACTCTCAAAAAGTGAAATATGACAGCTAATTTAGAACGGATTAAAATATTTCACTAATTTTACCTGGGAAATACATCCACCAAGTCCCATGCCTTCAAAAAATTGATGAAAACTCAAAGCTATTATTAGAGGTTTAATTGTTTTGGGATTTTCTGTAGTTCCAAGGGAAATCCCAATAATCACAGAATGAACCAAAATTCCCAATTCCAAAACCTGCAAAATTTGAAGAATTATTAATTTCAGAATATTATATAGTATGTCAAATATCTTGCATTGTTTTCTTTGGTTAGAGAATATTTGTGGTAAAATATGTTTTTTTTTATTATAATATGTTTCTATTTTTCTCCTAATTCAATTGAAGGTTTTTGCAACATAAAACTAGTTATAATTAGGATAAATTTGTAAGGTTGTTTATGTAATTAGCCTTACATTTGTTGAATCAGAACAAATGAAGTTGAATTATTAACTCTATGACATGACAAAAAAATACAGAATAATTGACAACACGAAAAGATTAGGCATTTTTATAATGTAAAAAGACAAACATACCGACACAAGAATATGCCAAAATCATATTCTATGATTTTTGTTCTTTCGAAATCTCTCAAACTATTTTTTATTAGAAAAGAAACCAATAAAAAAAAAAAAAAAAGATGAAGAAAATTAAGGAAAAATAGATCAAGAAAATTTTATGGAAAAACTTTAATTTTTTCTCTTTCATCTCATTGTGTAGTTACAAAAAAAAAAAGTACAATATAAAATTATATCATACTTTTTTCCCTTTTTTCCCTTTTTAATATTAAAATAAAATTATTATTAATATGAACGACTGTGCGTTTGATCCTTTAAATAATCACAATATATTCACAAGAATTTGAACAACATAATAAATCAACGTAAGAAAGTACAGTTCCTTAGATGTCATCCACTACAAAAAAAAATATACTACTTTTAATTAAAATTTAACAATGAAAAATGTTTAGTATATTTCAATAGATAATTTGATAAATCAAAGAGAAAAGAAAAATGTTTTTTTTTTATATAGAAAAATCACGAAGTATCGTACAGTAAAAATCTATTTTTTATCATGCATTTTTTCATAGAGTTGATTCAGTGAAAATTAAGTGAAAAAATCACTTTCTTATCGTATAAAACAACCCTAATATAATCCGTGATAGCAAAAACCTTTAATTATATGAACAACGAGTGCGATAATATTATTAACAAATCCAAGCAATATAGCTATCAGATCACTCAAAAGATATTTACCTGCGATATTAATCTATGTCTCATAAGACTTGAAGAATCAGATCTTTCTAGCAAAATTTGTGGACCATGATCAATATGCTCATCTTGTCCTTGTTCATCTCCAATATTGACTGGCTGAGCTTTTCTCAATTCAGCTCTTCTATGATAGCCACTTGCAAATGACTCCATCATCAAAGTAAATATAGCAGACATCATTGCAACAAATCCAGCAAATGGAAAACTCCCCCACAAATCTTCACTAAGACAAGGACTAGTCAAGCTCTCAAATGCATCTGGTAGAATGTGTATAAACCCTGTGGCTAAGATCACTCCCGCCGCGAACGCCTTTATCATGAATTGAAGGGATGAATAGTCATTTTTTTGCAATGATTTGAAGTTCTTTAAGAGGATTGGGAGGATGACACCAAGTGCACTTGAACAAAGGATTGAAGATATGGCTATAAGTTTGTAGGATAAGGCTTTGTGTTTAGTTTGATGATTATATTTGTTGTCTTGAGGTTCACATGTACAATTTGCAAAGGTTAGGGTTGGTTGTACAAGGATTGAGAAGTAGATTAGGGTTGTGATTTTGAGGAGTAGAAATAATTGAGGACTCATTATTATTGTTTAGTTTTTATGGAGAAGAAAGAATAAGTGGTGAAGCTTTTAATTTATAATATATGGAGTTTTGGACAAGTTGCAATATTCAAGATGTGTGATACATAGATAATTGGAATTTGTCTTTTTGGTGAATAATTTGAAAGGTAGATCTATCTATTAATTCGAATGGTTTATTAACAATTTGAAAGAATTTATCATCATTTAGTACCTAAAAATAGTAATTTGCCCCCATGTGAAAGATTCAAACTTATTTGTATTGGATATTTTAAAAGTAACACAAGTTTGTTTTGTTATATAGTCCTCAATATACATAGAATTTTAGGAAAAGCGTTAAAAAAAATCCTTCGATTTTATTTTATGGCATAATACATAAATATATTTTTTAACTTAGTTTCGAATTATATTTATGCCTTTCAATTTTTGGTTTGTACAAATAGACACTTAAACTTGTATATGTAGGGGGAGGCACAAAACAACACAAGTAGGATACAACACCTACTAGGATCGACTTCAAGACAATCAACCAAATATACTTCACCAATTTACCAAAAGAAATTCAACACTATATTAACCAAGCTCAAATCAGCAACACATCAACTAAATCACAAGCAAATATGAATTATAAATATGCAAGTGACACACGAGATTTATACGTGGAAAACCCCTTCGGTATGAAGGATAAAAACCACGGGACTTATAGGAGTCCACCCTTCTTCTTCTCTTATTATGCAAATTGAGGGTAAAAACACCCAAATCAGTCTACAAGGATGTCACAGCCCACCACACAACAACATACATAAGAATCAACACAAAATGAGAAGAGAAATTGGGAAATGTCACCCAAAACGCAGGTTACGCCAGCTGCAATAACAGACGATCCAGAACTCGATTGACGATCTGAACGGTCAAGATGTAGTTCTATGTGTTGTGAACCAGCTGTGAAAATTTCAGTATGATCCAACGGTCGGATCTCCGGAAAACTGAAATTTCGTTCTGCTCTCAAACCCTCTCTCAAAAGCTGTTTTTCTCTCTATCTCCCTTCTCTCTCTGCGTTTTTCTGCTAATTTTTCACCTCAAAAAAACAGACTGCCTAGCCTGCCAGCAGCTCCCCCAAAAGACCTCTAGAAGAAGTCAACAAAGCCCAAAATATATGGGCTTTCACTTAAAAAAAATCAAATGGGCTGGACCTTAACAATCTCCCCCTCCAGCCCAGTTCGGGGAGACCAAACATAAAAGATCATCAAGAAGACATACCTGCAAGCTTGGAACAAAATTCAAGCTTGCTTCGAGGGACCACCTTTGTCAACATATCAGCACCATTCTTGTTGGTGTGAATCTTCTTCAACTTCATTAGTTGTTCTTCAATGACAACACGCAACCAATGATATCTCACATCAATATGCTTTGTGCGAGCATGGTACATGCTGTTTTTGCTCAAGTCCATAGCACTTTGACTATCACAAAACACAACATACTCGCTTTGCTTCAATCCTAACTCTTGAAGGAAACGCTTTAACCAAAGCATTTCTTTGCTTGCTTCCACTGCTGCTATATATTCTGCCTCGGTTGTAGACAACGCTACACACTTCTGTAGCTTGGATTGCCATGAAATGGCTCCCCCTGCAAATTTGAACAAGTAACCCGAGGTAGACTTCCGGTTATCAAGATCTCCAGCCATGTCAGCATCCGTAAATCCCTCAAGAATAGGATCACCACCTCCAAACACAAACTCATATTTGATGTGCCTCGCAAATATCTTAAGATCCACTTTACAGCTTCCCAATGAACCTTGCTCGGATTTGCCAAGTATCTGCTAACCAATCCAACAGCGTGTGCTATTCCGGTCTTGTACACACCATGGCATACATCAATGAACCAACAGCAGAGGAGTAAGGAATATGAGACATACATTCCTTTTCTTTATCGGTTGTAGGACAACAACGCTTGCTCAACTTGAAATGGGCTGCAAGTGGTGTATTAACTGGCTTGGCATTCTTCATATTGAACCTTTCAAGCACCCGTTCAATATACTTTTCTTGTGACAACCAAAGCTTACCAGCTTTTCTATCACGAGTAATTTCCATACCAAGAATTTGCTTCGCAGGACCCAAATCTTTCATATCAAAGGACTTTGACAAATCCTCTTTCAACCTGCAAATCATCTCAACATCTTGTCCCACAATCAACATATCATCAACATACAAGCAAAGGATAATGAAGTTACCTTCAGAGAATTTTCTAAAATACACACAAGGATCTGCAGTAGTCCGCTTGTACTCATTACTACTCATGAAGGAATCAAACTTGTGATACCATTGCCTTGGTGCTTGCTTGAGTCCATAGAGACTCTTTTTCAACTTGCAAACAAAATTCTCTTTTCCCTTAACTTCAAATCCTTCCGGCTGCTCCATGTAAATCTCCTCATGCAAATCACCATGTAAGAAAGCAGTTTTACATCAAGTTGTTCAAGTTCAAGATTCAAACAGGCAGCTAGTCCCAAAATTATTCGAATGGAAGTCATCTTCACCACTGGTGCAAAAATCTCATCGAAGTCGATGCCCTTTTTCTGATGGCATCCCTTCACCACTAATCTTGCCTTCCGCTTCACTAGCTTGTTGTCAACTTTCTTGTTCTTAAACAACCACCTGTTCTTCAAGACTTTCTTCCCTTTTGGAGGCTTCACCAAGTCATAGGTTTCATTCTTCTTCAAAGAATCCATCTCCTCTTGCATAGCCTTGAGCCAATGGTCTTTGTCTGAATGTGACAAGACCTCTTGAAGGCTTTCAGGCTCCCCCTCATCAGTGATTAGGATGTATTCTGAACTTGAATAAAGTCTTGAAGGTTGACGAACTCTGGTCGATTTTCTAAGTGTTGGCTCTTCTACCTGTGGGCTGGATTTCACCCCCTGATTAGAAGACTCTCCATGTTGAACATCTACTGCTTCATCATCAGGTTGTGGTACAACAACATCAGGTTGTACCTCTTCAATATGGTCATGTTCATGAGCAATTTCATGACCATCCTCTGGAGCATCACCTGTTAATTGATCATCTGCAGCAGAAACATGAGGCATGGGCATATCAATAACATCATGAGAGAAATTAGAATAATAAGTCTTATCAGCACCCAAAAGATGAAAACCCATCTCGTGCTCATAAAAGACAACATCTCTACTTCTCACAACTTTTTGCTTTGCTGGATCATAAAGTCTGTAACCAAACTCTTCATCACCATATCCAACAAACACAAGGAGAAGTCTTGAAATCAAGCTTCAATCTATGTTCCTTCGGCACATGCATAAAAGCCTTGCATCCAAACACCCTCAAGTGAGAATAAGAGGGGTCTTTCCCAAACCAAACTCTCTCGGGAATATCAAACTCCAAAGGAACTGATGGTGCTCTATTTATCAAATACACAGCAGTTCCAACTGTTTCACCCAAAATGACTTAGGAAGATTGGACATTCTAAGCATGCATCTCACTTTCTCAATAATGGTTCTGTTCATCCTCTCGGCAACGCCATTGTGTTGTGGGGTACCCGGTTCTGTTCTCTCATGTCGAATGCATATCTTGAGCAATATGCTTTAAAACTCATTTGAAGTGTATTCACCTCCATTATCAGTTCGAAGACGCTTCAGTTTGCAATCTGTCTCCTTTCAACCATTGCATGAAACTTCTGGAAGATACCGAACACCTCACTTTTGTGCTTCATCATATAAACCCAAGTTCTCCGAGTAGCATCATCAATAAAAGTAACAAAGTATTTGTTACCACCAAGTGATTCCACCTCTATGGGACCACACACATCAGAGTAAACCAACTCTAACTTCACTTTCTTTCTTGTAGATGTCCTCGGAAAAGAAACTCTGTGTTGCTTTCCTGCTAAACAATGATCACAAGGTCAAGTGAAATAGTAACATCAGCAGGAATAAGACTTACCTGCCAACAGCTTTATACCCTTCTCACTAACATGCCCCAATCTTCGGTGCCATAAGTTAGGAGAAGTTTTCTCCTCAATAGCATTCAACTCAACTACCACTACACACTTTCAAATGTGTCTTATACAATGTGCAACAAAGCTTGCCACGAGCAACAGTCAAGGAACCCTTAGACAATTTCCATTTACCCTCACCAAAAGTGTGCTTGTAACCCTCTTCATCAAGTACGTTAGCAGACAATAAATTGAGGCGTAAATCTGGAATGTGGCGAACATCTCTCAACGTCAAATAGCACCCAACATTGGTTTGGACTCGAATATCTCCAATGCCAACAATACTTGCTGAGCTCTGGTTCCCCATCTTCACACTACCAAAATCTCCAGCTCGGTAGTCAATAAAGTACTCCTTATTAGGAACACAATGATAGGAAGCTCCTGTATCAATAAGCCATTCAGTGTCAGAACTATCAACATGACAACATTCTCCAGTAGCACATATCAAAGAAACACGATCATCAGAACTAGAAGTTGTAGCAGCTGTATTCTGTCATCACCCTCTTTATGATGGTCATTTTTCTTATTTTGCTGGTCTCTTTTCAACTTGTAGCAATACTTTTGAATGTGGCCAGGCTTGCTACAATAGTGGCATATCGTAGGTTCTCTCCCATCCTTGGACTTTGACCTATACTTTGACTTGCCACGCCCTTGGGACCTCTACTCTTGCTTCTTCCTCTATTTTCTACCACAAGTGCCTGCGAAATATCAACACCCATCTCCTTTCTTCTAAGCTCTTCATTGAACATGCTCTCTTTGATGACATCCAATGAAAGCGTACCATCTGGAGCTGAGTTGCTGATGGACACAACCAAAGTTTCCCAACTGTCTGGCAAAGAACTCAAGAGGAATAAAGCCTGCAACTCATCATCAAGAACAATTTTCATAACAGTCAACTTGTTAATAATATCTTGAAAGTCGCTAAGATGCTCAGAAACAGACTTCCCTGGCTTCAACTTGAGATTAACAAGCCTCTTAATCAACGAGGCCTTGTTATGAGCGGTCTTCCTCTCATAAAGACCCTCCAATTTTCTCCATAGTTCAAGCGGCTCAGTCTCCTGGATACATGATTGAATATGCTAATATCAATCCACTGTCTGATTGTCCCCAAGGTCTTTCTCTTCAGCTTTTCCCATTCTTTTTCTATCATCTTCTCTGGCTTAGTGGGCTGGTCATCTTTCTTTGTTTTATCCACATCAATTGGATCAAACAAATCCTTGCAATATAGCAAATCTTCCATCATCGGACGCCAAATGGAATAATTGGTTGATGTCAGTTTAACCATAGAGTTATTTCCATGCTCCATGTCTATGGTTTAACACTCCGCTCTTGATACCAAATGTAGGGGGAGGCACAAAACAACACAAGTAGGATACAACACCTACTAGGATCGACTTCAAGACAATCAACCAAATATACTTCACCAATTTACCAAAAGAAATTCAACACTATATTAACCAAGCTCAAATCAGCAACACATCAACTAAATCACAAGCAATATGAATTATAAATATGCAAGTGACACACGAGATTTATACGTGGAAAACCCCTTCGGTATGAAGGATAAAAACCACGGGACTTATAGGAGTCCACCCTTCTTCTTCTCTTATTATGCAAATTGAGGGTAAAAACACCCAAATCAGTCTACAAGGATGTCACAGCCCACAACCAACAACACAACATACATAAGAATCAACACAAAATGAGAAGAGAAATTGGGAAATGTCACCCAAAAAACGCAGGTTACGCCAGCTGCAATAACAGACGATCCAGAACTCCGATTGACGATCTGAACGGTCAAGATGTAGTTCTATGTGTTGTGAACCAGCTGTGAAAATTTCAGTATGATCCAACGGTCGGATCTCCGGAAAACTGAAATTTCGTTCTGCTCTCAAACCCTCTCTCTCAAAAGCTGTTTTTCTCTCTATCTCCCTTCTCTCTCTGCGTTTTTCTGCTAATTTTTCACCTCAAAAAAACAGACTGCCTAGCCTGCCAGCAGCTCCCCCAAAAGACCTCTAGAAGAAGTCAACAAAGCCCAAAATATATGGGCTTTCACTTAAAAAAAAATCAAATGGGCTGGACCTTAACAGTATAAAGTTGAACAAATAGACACACATGTTCTATATGTCATCCTACGTGTCATTTTTTGTCCTATGTGGTGTCTTACGTGTATTGTGTCATGTAGGACTCATGTGTTTATTTATTTAAAAGTTGGATAACTAAAGTGCCTTTTTGTGCATTATAAAAGTTGGAGGTCAAAGTTAATATTTGAAGCCAAGTTTAGGGTCCAATATATGTATTATGCCTTATTTTATTATCCACTATTAAAAAATAACTTTTAGCGATAATAAATATTGATATTAATAAAGAGTGCCAAAATTTTTACCGGCATTAGTTAAATGCCATTAAAACAATTGTCGCTAAAGGCTTTAGGGACATATTCAAAAGTGCTAATTACCGCTAAAAATAAATATTTAGCAGTAATTAAGAATTACCACTAATAATCATTTTTGATATAGTGAGTTGACTATAACCTTACGTTAAAATAAAGTTATTCTTACCCATACTTATGAATTGTACCCCCAACTAACGGTTCCCCCAAATCAATCTCAAATTTCCATTTACCGACTTAGTTAAAGTTGAGGGGCATAGTTTACAAATAGTGTATCGACTTATTCTAATAGTAAGTGAATTAATTGGGTCCAAAACTATGCAGATTTCAGGACATTTTCATGTCCTAAATTAATATTAATTTTAAAGTGTTATCATACTATGATAAATGTGTTTATGTATTTTAAGTTTTCTTTCATCATAATTAAAGTGTCTAGAAACAAATTCAGAATTTAAAATTTATTTAATTTTTAATTCTGACCACAATTTGTTCGATTTATTGATATGTTCCGTTTGAAATTATACTTAGCGACTATTTTAATATATTCCAGTCCCTGAACTCACAAATTGCTGGCTCCAAAGATATATGTTTAGTGAAATTATATTCCTCTAAACTAATGTTCAAAATAAGGATTATCCTCTAATGAAAACGGCTAACAACGATTACTTCTATGTTGTATATATTGTCAAAATTTATATGCTCCTTAACATTGTTAACATAGTAAACTCCATTCGAGAGAAGTACTTTAAATAATTCAACATGTCCTTTAGTTGATATTATTATTCCTTCGTAATAATAATATGATGTTTGGTTGATTATATAAGAAAAAAATGATTCTATTTAAAGTGATGCAATCTTTGATTGGTGGTATGAAATATATGTGAAACTAATGTTTTATACGTGTAACAAAAATATTTATTTTAATAATATAAAAATGGTTTTTAAGTGCTAGCGTCATGTTCAATTTCACTAATTTTTATATGTTTTTCAAATGTCACTATTTTTAGGTCATTAGTTATATGAATGGAATACTAATCTTGACACACCTATTTTCATTTTATTTCCCTTTTTTTTTTGTGAGTAAGTTTTCTTCATTTTTATGCTCCACAAGTTATTTCCAACATGTCTGGATGCCATACACTTTGAATTATTTGATGGGAATATAATGTCCTTTTGTCATAGTGTTAGGACTAGCTAAGATCAACATCTATGCATGTTATGAAAACTTAATTCGATAAGAAAGAGTCAATAAAATAATTATGGATCATGTCTATAGAGTATAGTTTTTGTTTGAGAAAAAGACTATAAACTATTTTGCTTCCAACTTGTTGTTTGTCATAATTACCAACGTCACATAGTTTAATATTGGATGGCGTAAGCAATTGATAGTGATATATAACGAGGGAAAAGAGTCTGATGTACCCCTTAATTTTGTCATTTAAAGCTGATATATTTATCGTTATTAAAGTGACTCATATATACCTCTAGTCTCTTATTATTCTACAAATGGCTCACATATCTCCTTTTCCTCTAAAGGAAGTGAAAAAAATAATTTAATTTTTTTAATTACTTTTTAAAAAAATATAATTTTATATGGGTATATTAAATCCTCCTCGAACATATATTATTTTTAAATATTTTTTTGTTTCAGTGATTGATTTAGATTTATTATTTTGATGGTCAAGTTTATTTAAGTTTCGCTAATATTCTTAAATTTTTTTCACTTCCGTTAAATAAAGGGTATATTTGAGCTCATTTTGTAACGATAGAGGTATATGTGAGCCGTTTATATAATAATATATGAGCTACTTTCATAACGAGGGACATATCTGCTCCAAATGACAAAGTTAAGGAGTATATCAGACCATTTTTCGTATAATCAATAATGTACCAATTTAGATAGCGTAAGCACTTGATAGTGTAAAGTATCGGTGGAAAAAGCACATATTGTGTGGATGATTTATAGAATTTTGGGAATTATGAGATTTTTGATATTGTAGATGTATAAAGTTTTAAGGAGATTAAGAGCTTCTTCGATCAATTTATTGGAAGTTATTTATTTTGATATAGTTTGTAAAGTGTTTTTTAACGGATAGGTAAAATGTCTTTGACTAATTTTTGAAAATGTGATTCCGAAAATTAGATTATGAAAATGAATAAGTACCATATAAACGTTTTACAATTAGGATTGTTTAAACTGAGAAAATGTTTCTAGCTATACTATGTTATTCCAAAAAGAAATGGTAGAAGAAAAAAAATTGTTTTTGACAGGCTAGTTATTCATAAAAAGGAAAATGGTCGAATTTGTTCCTGAACTATGTGAAATAGGTCACTTATATCCGTTATTACATTTTGGAACAAAAAATGTCTTTGCTGTTATTCTAAAAGATCACATATACCCTCAAAAGTTAACACTCCATATTTTTATTGACTTGGCAAAAGTCACGTGGGACTAATCCTTCCACCTAAGCATTGCCAACTAGGATTCACTACAAAAGAACTAGACCTTTAGCGACGAAAATAGTCTCCACAAAAGCATAAAAAATCGTCACTAAAAGTTTTTAACATTAAATTCTAATTTTATGTTTTTTTCTTTATTGGTTTTAAAAAAACGAAAATGATATCGATTAAGTAGAAGTTTAAAGACACTGTATATTTTTATTTTATGTTATATGTAAATGTATAAAGTGTACAATATATGATGCATTATATCGTAGGAGATGTGAATCGAGAAGTAATTTTCATGATTTTTCGTAATAATATCGGGTGTTTTTAATATTGATATTGCAAGTTATTTATTTTAGAAAATTAGGTTGTAATTGAAAATTAATTATCATGTTTTTTTGTTGAAAAACTAGATTTTACTAGCGAATGGTTTTTGGAACGTTAGTCATCACTAAAAATCATTCATAAAAGTCGTCACTAAAGGTCAAGTTCTTTTGTAATGAATCTTAGTTGACAACGCTTAGGTGGAAGGATTAGTCTCATGTGGCATGCCACGTCACTAAAAATTGGGGTGTCAACTCTTGAGCGTATTTGTGGTCTCCTAGGATAACGGCGGACGTATTTTTTATCCCAAAATATAATGGAGGGAATAAGTGATCTACTTCGCATAATTCAGGGGCAATTTTGACACTTTTCCGTTCATTAATGAGAGAATAAAGGTGTTTGATAATAATGATAACAAGGGAAAATGCTCAAATATGCTATCGAACTTTCAGAAAAGACTCATTTATGTCATTCGTTAAAAGTTTGGCTCATCTATGCCATTACCATTCAGGAAAAGGCTTATTCATGCCCTTTTTTTAAAAAAAAAGTTGTATTGCAAAACCATTTTTGATACGCGACCAATTATAATTCGGCTATATCACCAATTTTTTAAATTAAAAAAATCATAATTCTGAACAAAAATTGAATTATCTTTTATTATTAAAAAAATGATGACATGGCCAAATTATAATTGGCCACACATCAATTTTTAAATAAAAATTCAAAATTCTGAATAAAAATTGATTTAATTTTTTTAATTAAAAAATGAATGATGTGGCTGAATTATAATTGGTCACATATCGATGTTAAAAAATAATGGCATGAATGAGCCTTTTCTTGAACAACAATGACATAAATGTGCCAAACTTTCAACCGATGACATAAATGAGAATATTCTGAAAGTTCAATGACATATTTGAGCCTTTTTCCTGATAATAAAAAATACGGAAAGGGCCTAAAATACCCTCGAAGTATTGAAAATGGTACACAATTACCCTCCATCCACCTATTGGCCCCCAAATACCCTTCACATCCACCTTTGGGTCCAAATTTACCCCTTCATTAACAGACCAAAATTAAAAATAATTAAATAATAATTTTTAATGACGTGTCACTCAACCATTGGTTGTAATTTAATTATTTAAAATAATTGTAAACCCACCCATTTTAACTAACCCACCCATTACCCACCCATTTTAACTAAGAAAAGCTTCTCTCCTCCCTCCCTCTCTCCTCCCTCCCTCTTTCCTTTCTACTGCTACTAAATAACAACAATTTCTGCTCATCTTTCTTCATTCTCTCTCACTTTGATTCACACTTTTTCCAACTTCAAAACACAAACAATTGCATTTGCACTGGGATTGGCAACCACACTAGCATTATTGGGTATTGCGGCTGCTGGAAA
Organism: Solanum peruvianum; assembly: GCA_027705065.1. Lineage (NCBI taxonomy): Eukaryota > Viridiplantae > Streptophyta > Magnoliopsida > Solanales > Solanaceae > Solanum > Solanum peruvianum. The sequence continues at coordinate 44,886,366 of JAKWJD010001756.1, read as the reverse complement.
GGCATATGGCCAAATAGGACAAGGATTGCCCGTGGCTGCTTCCTTTTTAGCTATTGTTATGGGGCTAAACCACAAAGTAATGGGTGGGTTTAAAATTATTTTAAATAATTAAATTACAACCAATGGTTGATTGCCACGTCATTAAAATTATTATTTAATTATTTTTAATTTTGATCCGTTAATGAAGGGGTAAATTTGGACCCAAAGGTGGATGTGAAGGGTATTTGGGGGCCAATAGGTGGATGGAGGGTAATTGTGTAGCATTTTTAATACTTCGAGGGTATTTTAGGTCCTTTTCCGTAAAAAATATAGTGAAATAGTATAGCAGTAGCAACAAAAGGAAAAAATTTCCCCAATAAACGTGTTTTAAATTTTTTAATAAAGACACGAGGACAAGACACCACTAATATAATAATTCATATGGGAGAATTGTCTGATTTTCAATATCATCCTATGTGCAAGAAGCTCAAATTCACACAGTTGATATTTGCGTCTGACCTTATGATCTTTTGTAAAGGCAACATTAATTCTGTTTCTAGAGTAATGGAGGCACTAACACATTTTAGTGATGTCACAGACTTGCAAGCTAGCATGGATAAGTCCAATTTATTCCTGACAGGAGTAGACGACCCGACCAAGGATCAACTAGTGCAGAAGACAGGGTTTGTCTTAGGTACCCTTCCTGTAAGATATCCAGGCTTACCTTTGTCTTCTAAGGGTTGGAGTAAGATGGAGTGTCAACAATTGATAGACAAAATAACATCTAAGATCAGTAGTGTGTTTATTCGAAGCAATTATCCTATGCATATAGACTTCAAATAATTAATGTTGTCCTTTTCTCAGTACATATCTTTTGGAGTTCCATATTCATACTGCCTCAGAGTATATTAAAGAATGTGGATAAAAAATGTAGAGATTATTTGTGGGGAAGTACGAGGAACCAAGAAAAATGCCATTAGTTTCCTGGGAACAAGTCTGCATTCCTAAGAAGTTTGGTGGCTTGAACGCCAAAGGTAATAAGTTGTGGAATATGGACTCTGTTGGTAGACTGCTATGACAACTTGTTGTGAAGGAAGATGTGTTGTGGATCAAGTGGGTACATGGAGTATATATGAAGACAATGATAACATGTGGATATATACTACACCATTGGACTCAAGTTGGTACTGGAAGAAGATTAATGCCTTAGAGATGCAGATTCGGTATTCATCTGGTGCTTACTTGCTCACTTCCGAAGGAAAGTACTCACTCACACAGAGTTATAATACACTATTGGGAAAACATGCTAAACTTAGAGTGACTGACTTAATCTGGACTAGATTTGCTCGACCTAAGAATAGATTCATATTATGGCTGGCTGTGCAAGATAGATTACTAACCAAAGAGAGACTCAAGAGATTAAGTACTCCAGTGGAAGATGACACATGTTGTTTGTGTGAGAAATCAGTAGAGGAGACCCATATTCACTTTGTTCTCTACTTGTGAATGGATAGTGAGAGTCCAAACTGAAATGCAACATTGATCTGGAACACTACTCCTACTGGAACTGTCAAACATATTCTAAATGGACTCAGAAGAAAGAAGTGGAAACAATTTCACAAGGAATTTACTGCTGCATTGTGCGAAACAATGATACACCCATGTCTAGAGAGCAAGGAATTGAAAATTGTTTAAAGGAAATACAGATACATCTGTGACACAAATTAAGAAGGAATTTGTAGATAGACTTGAGATAGTTAAACACAAATTAAGAAGGAATGCAATGATACACCAGGTCTAGAGAGCAAGGATTTGGAAATTGTTTAAAGGCATCACGACAAAAAACAGATACGTCTGTGACGCAAATTAAGAAGGAATTTGTACATAGACTTGAGGTAGTTAAACACAAATTAAGAAGAAATTTGTAGATAAATTTGAGGTAGTTAAATGGTATAGAAAGGTGAATACATATAGTTGGTTGCCGGAGATTTGTGTAATTAGAGTTCTATACAAGGCTTAACTCACTTAATAGCTTTCTTAGATGGGTGATTAGGGGATTGAGCGCTCTTTAGGTGTATTTGCAGATGTAACATAAAAATCAAAAGGAAGGTTTTTTGCAGAGTGGCAGTTACTGTCTTTTAAACACATGATATTAGATGGACAACAATGTATCAGAAGTAGTTGTGAGCAAAATATAAACATCATGAGATTAAAGAAGGCACATATAGTTAACACGAAGGAACCATATTTAAAGATAAGCTATCAAGTTCTAAGACAAGCAACAGAAATTATTAACCTAGAAAATAAAGAGCATTATTGTGCACCACCTACTGCTGGCTAGCAGCTAATCAAACGGAGAAAGGACTGCAGATATGTATTCATGGATCAGCCTTGGTCCTCTTTGATGGTGCTTCATCGGTCACCTCGTCTTTAAAACCAAATGATTTTCCAGTTTTACCTATGAACCACCTATATAAAAACATGAACAAAGGGTTGTTATAACAAACCAAGAGACAAAGGATTAAAGAAAATTACAATGTGTGATATCGATACCTTCCCCAGCTGACTCTCTCGGCTACTTCTGTTTCTTTCCCTTGACACTCCATCTCAACTAATGTCCAATCATCATCAGAACCAACAGAGTCCTTCCTCGAGATGCCATTGTTATCATCGGGTAAAGAACTTTCTGATGCAGCATCTGTAACACCAGTTGGCTGGACACTGTAATCCATTCCTCCTTCTGCAGTTGGTCCAGATTGCTCTCCACGCTCCTTCACTTGCAGCAAGGGACTACTTTCATCATTAAATAGCATACGCAATGGATTTTCTTCTGCACTGTCCTCTGTGATAGAGGTTTCCATATCACCCTCCTTTATCTCAAGCAACATCATCTTATCTGCAAGTTTTCTTGATGAATTGTCCTCCTTGTTTTCTTCAGGTTTGGTTTGCTCAACTGGTCCTCCATTATCTACTCTACCGTCAGTAGGAGTTTTTGCATCACGGAGTAATTCTTCTGACAAATAAGAATTATCATCCATCGACCTAATTTTGGCTAACTCAGAAAATGATACAGCATTTGCAGTATTTGCACTGCCACATGTTCCCAAAGACAGCATCTGAAATTGCTTAGGTAAAGTTGACTGTTGAGCTGCAAACCTTTCTGCTTTTACAAAATTCCCCTGTTCAAGCAGGTCGGTTAAAGCATTGTTTACATATGCAACTTCAAACATTCTGGAATGTGAAAGAACCTCTATCTCCCCAGACTCCCCGAGAATACAGCCAACAACAAGTGGGCACCAGTTTGGTTTAGACTTCGCCGCAGTATTCACCTGCCTCAAAGTCTTTTTTAACCAATCTACACATTGTTCTCCTCGTTTCTTCAGTTGGACAGAAACAGTTAGCTTTGCAATCTTTGTCATAAAAATTCCAATTGTACGAAGCCTGAAGAAACTTTCCTTGGTGCAAAGAAATTCAATTCCAGTGTCCGTAAAAACAGCTGTGGTATCCAGAAACTCACCATCCAGCAACCACACTAAGAAGCTACGAGACCAATCTTCAACTGCTGCCACTGATGGAGAAGTAATCACCAAAACATCGGCTTTTCCCCATTTATCTTCTTTGTAATTCCTCCAGCTGGAATAGAAGGCTGTTAATCTTTCTGTAAGTTGCTTGACATCTTTTGTGCCTTTGTTCTCCTCCATTACCAATTGAGGCTGATTGTTCCTGCCTCGCTTCTCTCCAATCTTACACTGCTCTCCAAACTTAAACAGCTGATCGACGTCTTTCTTTCCTTCTCCAAAGGTCTTTGTTTTGAAGTCTTTAGCATCCAATTTAGTTGACCCAAACTTGAACACATCATCAACATGTTTGCTTATCTCCTTTAACTTGTCCTTTCTACCATCCAAAATACTTGACCCCGACTTAACCTGATCACCATTTTTATTTCCTGCCTTGTGATCACGAGACATGTTTGCTACCTTAAACTTATCCTGTTCTCCCCTAGGCAAAGAGAACCGTTGAATATTCCCCAGCATCTCAAGAAAATCTAAATCATTTTTACTGAGGTCATCCACCCCGCTCACTGATTTATCACCGCAGAAGAGTCTAGTTTTGTCAAATTCAGAACCCAAATTGCTCCTCCGCTTTTCACTCAAGCCTACACGTCCAAATTTAGACTCAAGATTGTTCTTTTCCTTCACCAACAAACCAGGTTGATTTCCCGGGAAAAACAGTTTTTTCTCGTCTTCAGGACAGTAAGTAGTAAATCGTGATTGCAAAAACTCTAATTCTTGTCCAGAAATTGGTTTATCACCAGCATGAATCATCTTATTAATACCAGAATCCACAGTAATTACTTTATACTTTTTGGGTTCTAAATCATTCATACAATTCCAAAAAAACTTAGACTTAGGGTACTCACCTTCTATATAACCCACAACAAACGGCCAATTACAATCATCATCAAAAACACCAGTAAACCCCTTGCTGTTACGAATTACCCTGGCTTGACGTATCGTGGAGTCGATGAACGCAAAACCCTCATCGTTTTTGGCCTTCAATTGAACAGAAACAGGCTGTTTACTCATCACAGTAGCAAAACAACACAAAGATCGAATCTTGGAATAATTTTTCTGGGTACAGAAAAAGAATATCCCAATAGAAGTAAAGATTACTGTCGTATCATCATGTTTTTCACCCATAAGCCATAAATAGAACTGGGATGACAGAGAATTCGGATTTTCTTGTTGCTGTGAATGGATTACAACAGCATCAGAGTTCCCCCATGAATCTTTCTTGTTGAAAATCAAACTATTGTAAAAGGCAGTAAGCCTTTTCCCGAAAAGCTCTTTCATCATGTTGTTGATTGTTTCGGAATTGGGAAAAAATTGCACAGTGATGGGGTTTTTGTGGTTTAGTTGGAGAAGAAGAAGAAGAAGAAGACGAAGGAGGAGACCGAATAGGTTTTTGGGTCTTCTATGGAAATTGTGTGAAGATTGACATCATCAAATTATAGAGAGTCTTTGTATAAGCTGCAACTTGGAACTTGGAAGTTAACAAATATTAAGGCAAAAATTTCGGAGAAATAGGTTAGAAGATTTTTTTTTAGACTAAATTTTGCTAGTGGTTATCCGCATTGTATTTTACTTTATTTAGAATTTTTGAACTGGGGAAAGAGTTATATAAATATTAATTTTTGATAATTAATTTCTATATTAATATAATAAAATTTTATTAAATTAATAATCTCTATGATAATTTTTCTCCATAATCACTTATTTCAATAGGGTAAAAAAATAATATATTCTCAAAAGATATTTGTATAGATAATATATGGTTATAGTAATATTACAAATTAATAATTCTTTAAAAGTATAAATATATAAGATGATGTAGCAAAATATGATTTTATTGTATTTTTATAATTATTAAATTTAAAACTCATGTCTAACTTTTTATTGCATCTAAAAGTTTGAGTGTTACCGTGACTGTAAATCTTTTTGAGTTCATGTGGAATGCTCTTTTTTATACTCACATAATATTTTAGGTACTTTATCTGTTATAGTTGATTTTGTGACACTTTTTAAATGAAAACTCATTTTTGAATATGGTTAATTCCAAGAAATTTTTTATGTTATTATAATTTAGTCTTTTACCATCATACATGAATGATTTTAGTAAAGATATAATGAATAATAGTATTTGATTATTAAGAAACAATTGACATTATATTATAATCAAGTTATTTTTATAATGAATCATTAAATTCTTAAGTTTATTTTACAATAAATCATTTAAGAAAAAATATATTATAATGAATCATACACATACTTTATACTTTAAATTTAATAAATTCAATAAATATGATACATAATTTAATAAGATATAATAATTTTGATGTATTCTTGTATTTTATAAAAAATAAATTTATTTTTTATATGAATTTGATAAATATGATATTATATTTAGTTAAATACAACAATTTTGATCTAATAGAAATTAACTTTTATTGAATTTTAAATATATTTAAAAATAAATAAATATTAATTTATCGATAAAATAATATCTCTATAAACTAATAATATTCATAATCCCATCTATATACTTTCAAAAAATATATTTGGGAGGAGATTTTTTTGGCACAAAATGGCAGGAACTTACTTTTTTAAGATAAGGTCGTAATTTCACATAAATGGAATTAAAACTACTAAAAAAATGTCTTAAATCACTATAGATGATTTTAACAAATTACTCTGCCCAACAATTTTTTCCTTCCTAATAAAAAACATTACCCAAAAAATATTTATTTATATATCACTTCAATCCTCTATTCACTCTATTTCTTTCAATTTTTTAATTTTTCATTATTGTTCATTCTTCTATTCTTCTTCCTTTTTAATAATCATTATTTTTAGGGGGGCATAAATATGTTGATTAAATTTTTAAAATATTGTTTTAAATAATAATTATTAATTAATTAATACATTTACAAGTTAATAATAACACTACTAATTTTCATGAAATTAAAATGAATCCATCATTTTCTTTTTATAATATTTCTTTAAGAGTATTAATTTTAGGAATAAAGTGAAAAAATATTAAACTAATTTTATTTTAATTTAATGAATAAATAAGTAATCTAATATATATAATGAGTATTTGGACAATTAAATGGTAACATTGATGACACACATAAATCTACATGAGATTCACTTTTGGATTGTCTACTTCCTGATTCAGTAATTCCTATAATTATATTAAAAAAAAAAGTGAAAATCTTATTTTTTGATCGACTATTTAAATTTTTATTTGGTTGGTGAAGATTTAATTTTTCGTTTTATAATTTCTTTCTTCATTTCTTTCCCCCCTATTAAAAAAAACATAATGATTTTTACACAACTTTTTTAAAACATTAGATAAGGTGTTATTAGGTTCGAAAGTCATTAAGGTGTCATGAAAAAGCTATACTAAAACATAATATTATTAATATAGTTTGACCAAACGATCTATGTATGAGAAAACATTTACGGAAAAACACAAGCATGTTGTTAAGGAGGTCTAAATTAATTTACATTCAAAAAATACGCTATTGACAATTTTAAATCACGAAGAAATCAATTATTTATACATATTAAATTAAGTTTTTAAAATAAATATACTTAGATTTAACCTTAACTTTGTAAAATTTTGTCCATTCATAACTCCTATTTCGCCCATAAAATTCAAATATTATAAATAATTTATTTGAATAAAATTATGGGGCAACTTGTAGATTTTCCTACGATATATTATGAAATTGGGTAATAACCATCCAACTTAGTTAATATTAGTGTACGTACATTCTCCGACTTCTCGAATTACATGCTTAATAACAATCTTCGTGCCAAAATCATTTAAGTATTGTATTTATCAACGTTCTTCTATTGTAAAAATTATTTCATAAGAAGTTGAACTCAATATTGATAGTGATAAATATTGCATAGTTATTCATAGGTTTCATATTCTCATTATTCCATTTAAGAGTTAAAACATTTATTGATTTAGTAACTTTTGAGTATTGAATGAATTGTATAATCATCAACTATTTAATAGTATCGAAGTATCAGAATGAAACTTATATCAACTGTCAACTATTTTCAATTCACATCAAATTTAACGTTCATCAATTAATCAATTGTCATTTGTCAGCTGTTAACTGTATCGGATCAGAGTGTTGCAACTACATCAACTATCAACTACTTTCAATTCACAACTCAGTGTAACGTTGATCATCAATCAATTATCGACTGTCAGTCATTAATAAAATAACTTTCAAATATTAAATCAACTCTCAACTGTTATAACTATGTCATCGATCAACTGTCAACTACTCTCGTTCACGATTCAGTCTAACAACCGCCAATCAATTATTATTGTTGGAGGTCCAAGGAGGAAGAACAATTAAACTAGGGGAGGTGATGCAAATGTCATGTATGAGAGGTCAAGAGTAGTTGATTTTGCTATGCTATTTTTATCAATTAATAGAGTGATAAATTAAACCGTCCTAAATTGAAGAGTTTAAAACCTACCAATTAATCTTAGTTTTAAACCTCAAAATGTTGAACCAAGGTTGAAAGATAGAGTTACAATTAAATCTTATCATTTGATTGACTATTCAAATTTTGATCTATTGGTGAAGATTTAATTCTTCGTTTTGTAATCTATTCCTCCATTTCTCTTATCCCTTTTAAAAATAATAAAATAAAAAAAACACAGTGATTTTACATAACTTTTTAAAAATATTGGATAATATATTGTTAGGTTAGAGCGTCATGCGAAAGATATACTAAGACATAATATTATTAATATAATTTGATCAAACGATCTATATATAATTTAACAATATGGAAAAACATAACAAAACTCTTTAAATGATTATATTGTGGTGTTATTGTGTTCTTAAATAGAAAAATCTTCAATTTATAAAGTTTCAAAAAATTCCTCTAAGGAATTACCAATATAAAAGAGATTTATATTTTTTTTCATAAAAGGTAAAATCATTATAGTAATGCTTTGACTTTTCTTCGTAAAAAGTAACAAAACTTATAACATGAAAAAAAAAAACGCATAGCAAAATCCTAAACGGTTATACTACGGTTGATGAAAGCATCACCAATAGAAGAGAAATCCAATATCAACTACATAATCCTTCAACAAGAAGGGAGTGAAACGAAACTTATTTTTTGCGGAGATTATCATAAATTGATAAGATAATAATCAATATTTTTGAAGATTAAAAAGTCTTAAGAAGGTCTGAAATTTATATTAAAAAAATATGATATTCACTATTTTGAATCAATATTATTTATATATATTGATAAAATATTTAGGACGCATGTGTCATTTACTTTATATACAATGCAATTCATATTTTATACGACGTACAAAAATATTAAATTTAGTGAAATTATGTAGGCTTTTGATTATGAAAATAAAATAAATAATTATTGTATTCGAAAATTTGAAGTTGGAGTAGTATTTGACCATATTTTTACAAGAATATTTGAAATTTGAATATATTTTGTCTGAATATGATTTAAATCCTCAATTTCTAAAAAAAGAATCACTTGCCTTGACTAGCTTAACCATGTGTATATATATTCATTCGACTTGACACATTTATTTTTTGTTGGTGGTTTGAGTTTTTTTTAAAAAATAGACAGAAGGATGAATCATGCAACTTTTTGGATAGTCCAAAGATATTTTTTGTTCACTTATATAACACAAAGGTGTACTTTAAGTTTAGGTCATAGTTGAGGAATGATTTTAGCTTAAAACTCATTGTATTTATCAATGTTCTTCCATTGTAAAAATTATTTCATTAGAAATTGAACTTAATATTGATGGTGATAAATATTGTATAGTTATTCATAGGTTTCATATTCTCATTATTCCATTTAAGAGATTAAACATTTATTTGATTTAGTAACTTTTGAGTATTGAATGAATTGTTAACTATCAACTATTTATGTATCGAATCAAAGTATTGTAACTAAATCAACTGTCAACTATTCTCAATTCACATCCAAATTTAACTTTCATCAATCAATCAATTGTCATCTGTCAGCTGTTATCTGTATCTGATCAGAGTGTTGCAACTACATCAACTATCAACTACTTTCAATTCACAATTCAATCTAACGTTGATCATCAATCAATTGTCGACTGTCAGTCATTAATTAAATAACTTTCAAATATTAAATCAACTTTCAACTGTTATAACTATGTCATCGATCAACTCTCAACTACTCTCGTTCACGATTCAATCTAACAACCACCAATCAATTATTGTTGTTGGGGGTCCAAAGAGGAAGAACAATTAAACTAGGGGAGGTGATGCAAATGTCATGTATGAGAGGTCAAGAGTAGTTGATTTTGCTATGCTATTTTGATCACTTAATAGAGTGATAAATTAAACCGTCCTAAATTGAAAAGTTTAAAACCTATCAATTAATTTTAGTTTCAAACCTCAAAATCTTGAACCAAGGTTGAAAGATAGAGTTACAATTAGTATTTACTAAAGAAATACAAGAATACAGTTATAGAAATACAAATCCTTCTACAAGCACTCAATCACATCAGGCAACAACTAAATTGATGACATTCAAATGATGTTAGAGTTTCTTTTAGTTCTAACTTAATATTTTATTGTATTTGTTAGTTATCACGAAATCACAAAATTTACTAAGGGTTTTTGATAATAAAGGATTGACACATGAAGAGAATAGAGATCAAGAAAATTCAAACGCACGCACGCGTGCGCATATATATATAATTTTTCGATGAAGAAGTTTTGAATAAATCTCTTACGATAGTCTGGCTCCGTCCACGTTCAGTTTATTGACACGATATTAATTAAGTTGTGTGATATCTAATTAAAACTTAAGTTATTGAAAAAAGTCTTTACATATTTACTTACTTGATTTATTTTTTAACAACTTTTGAGATTTAAGATGCTATTCGCAACTCTTTTCGAAATATAATTGAATGTACGTTGAAATTTTCAAATGGTTTTATTTTGGAAGATTTGATATTAACATGACAATATATTTTAAATGTATGTGCAAAAACAAAGTTTGAAATTTTTATATTCTATAGAAGTCAAGCTCGTGTAATAGACAATTAGCGGGAAACTTAAGTAAACATTTGGAAATATGTCTTTTTTTATGATATTATATAGTATATATACTAATAGATTTGAGATTTGAAGTTCATAGTTTTCATGACATATATACCATTAAAATGATAATAAAAGTTTTAAAATACCTTGTCAACTACTAGATCAATAATAATGAGTTTCTAACTCTCTTTTTTTATCCTATTACTGGATCTTTTTAAAATATAAATATGAAATTCGCATAAAAATTATTGAATTATCAGAAATATATATTATATAAGATAAATTTGTTTTTATAGCAAAATAATCGAGATCTTCAATTTCAATTAAAAGTTTTGAATATAAATTTCTAAAAGAAAAATTTAAATTTTGTATTGGAATCTTAAATATCAAATGACTTGGAAAAAAAGGAAAAAGAACACTCTTTTGAATATATATATATATTTTTTTTTTTAAAAAAAAGAGCAAACTAATTGTAGGGCTTGGATTACAAAGAGGAGCACCATAAATAGTTTTAGTACTTCTGAAAGTTCAACAAATTGCTACAAACAAAGAACCAAATCTATAATTCGTAAAGACTAAGCAAAGCGTCACATCCCTAAACTTATTGAGTCATCGGAAAGGGAAGTGATGTCGGAATCAAGCCGGTGGACTATGCCGGAGATGGCCGGAATCCTGTCAAATAAGATCCCACAAGATGAACTCAAGCCTGGAGATCATATCTATTCATGGAGAAACGCCTATCTCTATGCTCATCACGGTTATTTTCCACTCTTCTTTTTTTTTTGCTTAATATCACGGGAAATCCTTTTTGCGCTTTATTCTTAGATGAACTTTCTCGATGTTTTTAATTTCTGTTTGTATCTACGTTTTGATTTTTATACAAAATGGGTCAAATTTCGATTTGATTATGTTTTTTTATTAATTCCAAGTATTAATAGGAAGGAACTTTTTTGAAATCGGGAGAAATAGCTTCAGAAAGTACATTTAGGAGCTTATTAAAGAAACGAGACAATTTGAATTGGTAATTAGCAGAATAGTCAATTCAATTCTCGATGGAAATGCTACTTTTAAGTCTAATTTGACTGGTTTGGGAAAACTTGAATTTATGCTATAATCAACCTTTCCAAATCAAAAGGAGATTCCGCTAGGAGTTGTCGCAAGCTAATTCAGAAATGAAAGAAGTCTAACCAACTCTTATTTGCTGTGGATCTACTCGCCCGGACTTTGTTGAAGCTCTGTTTCCCCTAATTCAGAAACACAATAATAGACTTGCCAAAGTGGCTTTACTTCAGTTTTTGCTAATTATGGATATGATGAGCTTTGATGTACTTAAAACTCATGTAATGGAAATAAGTGATTTGAATTTGTTGAGCTTTGCTAATTATGGTTACGGTGATTTGTGCGCAGGGGCGGACCCACCCTTGACCGAGAGGTGTCAAGCGACACCCCTTCGCCAGTAAACTACATTGTATATAGAGGTCAAATTTTGGTTTAAAACATTTATATATATATATATATATATATATATATATAAAGTATTGACAACTTTAGTCTAGTGGTTAAGGGGTTGCAAAAGTTCCTAAAGGTTGTGTGTTACAAGCGTGCGTACATCCCGCCTTCTTCAAACCCCACTTGTGGGAGTACACTAGGTGTGTTGTTGTCGTATAGAATCTCCATCTGATCATTTGTATTATGGTCTTTGAGAAAATACATTTTTTTGTCATTAAACTGTGTCAGAGGTCATTCTTTTTGTTTTAATAATTTTTCTTATATTGAACTTAGTATTCCACGTTAGCAATGGAGTCTCTTACACCAGCATTGTATTGTGGACTCTCCCTACCACAAGTTGAAAGGATCTCTTTAAGAGGTTATATTGCTTAGTGTCAGTCTATTAGGTTGATGCTAGTTTTACCTTTCTAGTACATAAAGAAAAGAACTTACTTTTCGTTTTGGTTAAATATAAATAAGGATGACTTTAGTCCTGAGGATCTCAATTTCTTATAAGGTTCGTTATTACCTTACAAGTTTCTAAAGACTCGAGTTTGGTTTTTGAATATTTTATGAAGGCTTTTCAGTTTTTAAAAAATCAACTATATATGTCCAACTACAACTCTAACAATTTGGATCTCTGAACATTACATAAGGATATCATTGCATTCATAGTTGGATAAATATTGAAAGAAAAGAAAATATTTGCATCAAGTATGACAAATGAAAGCTCAGAAATTGTTATGGGACAAAAAGTTCGAAAGTCACATGTGTATTGTGGTACATTTTTTATCGTTTCCTAGCTTGTTGTCGTAATGTTTCTGTATGTGCTCTGAACATTTCAGGTATATATGTTGGCGATGGTATGGTTATCCATTTTACTCGAGCTGCAGGTCAAGAGATTGGAACTGGAACTGTTTTAGACCGTTTCATATTCAGCTCATCTCCTTCACATCCCTCTGGCTCCCCATGTCCTAGATGTGGTGATCAATCAAGGACTGAAGGTGTTATCTCGTCATGCCTCGAGTGTTTTCTTTGTGGGGGTGAGCTGTATCTTTTTAAGTATGGTGTCTCACCAGGGGTTTTTATTGCTAAAACTCGAGGAGGAACATGCACAATTGCCCCTTCTGATCCACCAGAGCATGTCCTGCACCGTGCTAAATTTCTCCTTCAGAATGGTTTTGGGGTTTACAACATTTTCAAGAACAACTGTGAGGATTTCGCTATCTACTGCAAGACCGGTTTGCTAGTCTTTACAAATGTCAGTGTAGGCCGGAGTGGGCAGGCAACATCCTTTTTAGCTGCCACAACTGCCATTGTTTCATCACCACTGCGCTTTCTAACTACAGGTGTTTCTGGTCTGGCTGCTGTTGGTTTTGGTGTTTACTGTGTCAGCCGGTATGTTTCTGATATTGGTGTACGTCGTGATGTCATGAAGATCCCTGTTGAGAGACTTATCCTATGTCCTGGCCCTCTGGAGTCTGAAGCTGCTACTATTACTGATACATCAAAGGACAAGGGCTCGTAATTCTATGTAAGTTGACTGCATGGATCTCCTTAAGTAGGTTACTACAACATACAATATGTTGTAGGTGTTGATGTTGTCATTGCTTTTGTGACTTAGGTTTGGTTATTATTGAAACAGTGGCCATTTAAACAGGCCTTGTGTGCATTCTTCCATCAAATGAATGCTTTGATATGTTATTGTAAATTGTTTATAACAATGTTCCATGGTTCATATGGAAGACAGTGTGTTTGTGTGTTAACAAGATGGTTAGTCTAATTGAATGACAAATTGATTGTTTTTGTGACATAGGTTTGGGTTATTTTTTCAATTCTAATAGTCTATTTGGCCAATTTTTTAAATAAGCTTACTTTAAAAAGTGATTTTCAAAAAGGATACATATATATTAACATAGGAATATACACTATTTATACAATATTGATGCATTACATATGTATATGTATATGAGCATTTTAGAATTATTTTTTTGTTGCATGTACAGTTACATGCCCATCAAGCACATTTGGACTAAGAAACAACAGTCTTACGAGCCCACATTTCGTTTATTAAATCATTAAAATACTTATATAGAACCTAACACATTTAAGAGTGTGTTTGGTACGAAGGAAAATATTTTTTAAAAATTATTTTTCAATTTTCTCATGTTTGGTTGGAACAAAAGTTTTGAAAAATATTTTCCAAATCAACTTATTTCCTCAAAATTAAGTAAAATGACTTCACTTCAAAAATTAAGGAAAACATTTTTCAAAACTCTTCTCCAATTTTAAATTACATTTTTTAAAGGAAAAACAACTAAATTTTTTTTAAAAAATTCAATTTTAAAATTTTATTTTTTTACCAGATCCCTGACTCCCACCCACCCACAACCGGCCAATTTCCTTTCCCAAAAAAGTAATTTTGCTTTTTAAAAATATTTCCAACTTCAAATTTTTATTTTTAAACTCCCCCCCCTCCCCAGCCAGCCCCCACCCCAACCCCCAAAAAATTAATTTTATTTTTTTAAAAAATACTATAAAGTTTAAATTTTTATTTTTTCACTCCTACCCCTCCCCCTGCCCACCCCTACCCCCCACCACTATCCCAAATAAAAATTGTATTTAAAAAAATATTTTCAATTTCATAAATTATTTTCTCTAGTTAAAATAAAAAATATCTCAAAAATATTTTTCATTCATAAATCAAATACTAAAATCATTTGAGAAAATTATTTTCTACTCACCAATCAAACAGAAAATAAATTCAAAATCTATTTATTTTCAAGAAAAACATGTTCTAGAAAAATATTTTCCTTCGCATTTTGTTTAAATATTATGTTCAAAACATGGATCATGAATGTCTATAATTCCAAGAACTGTCTCTCTCATGAATGAGCCAAAATCACGTTGACACCTATATGACATGTGAGATGGTATAATAAGTCAACTCCATTCATTTGTATGACCATTAGAGTACCTCAATTATTCCACCGATTTAATTTCAAATGGATCTACAAATTTCAGATATAAATTTTATTTAATAAAATTATACTTGATATGTTATTATATCTTCTATATATTATTTATCAAAATATATATTATGATAATTCAGCCCTTCATCCAAGTCAATTTTTTTTTAAAAAAACAAAATCACTTACTCTAATATATATTTTCTTTTTCTCTCATGAGATCTCTTACCCCAAGAAAAGATACTACGTATATAAGTTCACTATTGACTTATTATGATACTGCATGTATTACGTTTGCTTACAATCTTTAAAGTTGACAAGTGATATTGCTCATCTCTCAAAAATTTTAATTGCCATTTCTTTTCCTTTTATATTATCGAAATTAATTTATTCTTTTTATTAAAGGTACTTTTAAAAGAAAAACAATTTGTGTTTGACTAGAATTATTAGTTTGTGTTTGACTATGTTTCCAATTTTTTTTTTTCAAATATCAAATTACAAAATAGAGCATTACTCTATGTTTAATACGGTAAATATGAATTAATTCAGCATACAAAAATAGTCAAAGCTTAATAAATAATCTGCAAGCTGGCCAGTCAACCAAACAGATGTATCAAGTTAAGAAAGATAAAAACATTTAAGTTATTAAGTTAATAAAGATAGAAATTATTTAATGAAAATAATTACATTATTTTGTTACTATGTATTTGCTACTGAACAGACGTAGAGATTCATATTTCCTTTTTTTTCTACCCAACAAATCGTTCAAATCGGAACCCATCCGATAAAGACAAATCATATCCCAGATATAGTCTCCTATTTCTGATCAAATTCTTCAACAAAAACAGAGTCCAGAGAAGAAGAAACCCCTGCAGTCAGATACTTCTATATCAACTCTACAATACAAGAAAACCCTTTTGTTTTTTTTTTTGTTTTGTTTTGGTGAGGCAATGGATAGTAGTAGATCCGATAGTGTGAACAGAAACACAAAGAAAAACGATGGTGATGATGATATCGCCCAAAACGAAGAAGCTTTGTATTCTGTAGAAAGGATCTTTGAGTCCAAAGAAGTGCCATCATGGCAGGATCAGTTAACTTTAAGGGCTTTTTGTGTGAGTTTCATATTGGGGATTCTTTTCACTTTCATTGTATTGAAATTGAGTCTCACCACTGGTATTATTCCTTCTCTCAATGTTTCTGCTGGACTTTTGGGCTTCTTTTTCATCAAAACGTGGACTAAACTTCTTGAGAAATCTGGAGTTCTTAAGCAACCTTTCACTAGACAAGAAAACACCGTCATTCAGACCTGTGTTGTTGCTACTTCCGGTATTGCATTTAGCGGTAAGTATTCTAGTGTTTTTTTTTTTCTCTCTCTCAGGTATTTTATCAAACACATTAGCTGCAACTCTTAGAATAATTAGTGTTTTCAACAATTTCTTCATGCATTATCATCGCAGTTTAATTACTCGTAATTATACTTTAATCTCATAGATAATTGTGTTTTCCCTGTTTTAGATCTTGTTAATCCGGCCAGAAAAGTAGAAGGGGATTAAAGGAGGATTAATTTAAAGAAATTCTAGAAATTAATTCTATTCAGCCAAATATCGCAGTTTGTTAGAGATTTGGATTAACTAGAAAGTTTGCATGTTTGAACATGAATTTGGGCCACGTGTATTTCTCATGGGCCCTCTTGGGCCTCCAGCCTTTGTGGGTTTTATGTGGGTTCCACAAGGTTGACTTTTGGTGTGGGCCAATTTGGAGGTGGTGGTCCCACATAGTTAGGCTTAAAGGTTTGTGAATGTCTATGAACAATAGCAATAAGTATTATTTACTCCCTCTTTTGGAGATTTTTGCCTTGCATAGGGTTGAAAAAAACCTTTTTGAAATTTATAATTCAAAAATAAGTTGTAGATATTTTATATTTGTGTGTCTATAATTTATTTATTTAAGAAAAATATATTTTATAGTTAAAATATACTTTCTGTTTTTATGTTTATTTGTTGATTATGTCAGACATGATTTTTTTCACTTTAACTTGTCAGTTTTGACTTTTTAAGAAAAAACTTTTATTTTAGCCCGATCAGTAAAATTCATGACATGCCATTTTACATTTAACATTACCACGTATTTTTAGGATCTTTTAGTGTGATGGATAAGAAAAAAATAATTGTTACGTGAGTTTTTAGTACTCCTCAATTTTTGTTCGGTTGCTAAGTGTGGGAACTTATCCCAAAGATAAATAATTATTTTTCTAGAGTTCATTGGATTTGCTTCATGAAATTGAGTTTATTGCAAATTATCAGAACATACCAACTACTACAAGAACAAATTAGGAAGCTTTGACTGAAAAAATGATATTAGTGTAAGGTTTAAGAAGAACTTGATATTCAGAAGTTCTATAGAAAATAGCTTACTATTTTCCAAATAGAATGCTTAGTATAGTATCTCTGCTAGCTCTTGTTTGGAGAGTTTAATCAAGATAAAAACTTTTTGCAGTTTTGTTTTGCTTAATTCCAATTATTAAGAATAATAGACATGAACTAGTGTGTATGTTAACTGTGTTTGGGTGCTAACTTTGTCAATATTGAGCCTTGTTCTTCCACAACATTTTTATGATGGAATTTCTTACCTTGAGCAATATCGAGCAACAATGTTAGCTTAGCAACAGCCTTATATTATTCCTTCATGCCTTGAGCATCTCAAGTTCAATAACTCTTAATTTCTCTTTTTCACTTTTGATGAGCAGGAGGTTTTGGAAGCTATCTGTTTGCCATGAGTGAAGTTGCTGCCAAACAATCAACTGAAGCTAATAATGCATTCAATATCAAGAACCCCTCGTTGGGATGGATGATAGGTTTTCTTTTCGTTGTTAGCTTTCTTGGGCTTTTCTCAGTGGTTCCTCTTCGTAAGGTATTTCCTTTTCGCAGGATATATGCAATGTAATATACATAATAAATTTCCTTGCAAAAGGTGAAAGCTGCTGTTCTCAGGATTTTGATCAGTTTTACTTTTTTCTTTATAATCAAATTTGTTTTGTTAATTATGTTTCAGATTATGATCATAGACTTCAAACTGACATATCCAAGTGGCACAGCAACTGCTCACCTGATCAATAGTTTCCATACCCCACAAGGAGCTAAGCTAGCAAAGTAAGCAAGTTACACAACTTCAGTAAATTCTGTCAGCATTACAGAAGGTATGCTGACAATTTTTTTGTTTCTTTTTAATTGATCACTACAGGAAACAAGTAAAAGCTCTGGCGAAATTCTTCTCCTTCAGCTTCTTATGGGGTTTCTTCCAATGGTTTTTCACTGCTGGGGATGACTGTGGATTTGCGAGTTTTCCCACGTTTGGCCTTAAAGCATATGAGAACAAGTAGGTTCTAATTAATTCCAAACTACCTCTATGTGATAAAGGCTCAATTCCTGTCATCTCTGTAGCAATTGAAAGAGATTGTATAGTTTCGCCTTCAACTTTTGTTTACCTTGATTTAACAGTTTATTTTTTCCGTATCAATCAGGTTCTATTTTGATTTCTCAGCAACATATGTTGGTGTAGGGATGATATGTCCTTACCTAATCAACATATCTTTGCTACTTGGATCTATCCTTTCTTGGGGTATAATGTGGCCCCTGATTCAGGACAGAAAGGGTCATTGGTTCCCTGCAGATGAGAGCCCGAGCAGCCTTCATGGCTTGCAGGGATATAAGGTAATCTCTTCCTTTTACATTTAGAGCAGACAGATTAAAATGAAGCACAGTTTCAATTCTTAAAATATACTTTCCTCATAATTCTCTTCTATTGCAGGTCTTTATAGCAATAGCCATGATCCTTGGTGATGGTCTCTACAATTTCGTAAAGGTATTTGGACGAACACTATATGGTTTGTATTTGCAATTCCGCAGTAAAGATGAAGGAGCAGTCCTGCCAGTTGGTGCTCATCCATCTCCTCCAGAGCCTTCCATGTCTTTTGATGACCAACGACGAACAACGCTTTTCCTCAAGGATCAAATTCCAATATGGGTTTCCATAGTTGGTTATGTTGGCATTGCTATCCTCTCTACTATAACACTTCCACACATTTTCCATCAACTTAAGTGGTACCATATCATTGTGATTTATGTTTTTGCACCGGTATTAGCCTTCTGCAATGCTTATGGTTGTGGTCTCA
This sequence comes from Solanum peruvianum, assembly GCA_027705065.1. NCBI lineage: Eukaryota > Viridiplantae > Streptophyta > Magnoliopsida > Solanales > Solanaceae > Solanum > Solanum peruvianum. Next base: position 44,867,102 of record JAKWJD010001756.1, on the reverse strand, counting down.
CTGACTGGTCTTTGGCATCCACCTACGGAAAGTTGGCAATCTTTACAATTGGTGCATGGGCTGGGGCTTCTCATGGAGGGGTTCTTGCTGGACTAGCTGCATGTGGCGTCATGATGAACATAGTCTCCACTGCATCTGACCTAACACAGGACTTTAAGACTGGTTATATGACATTAGCTTCCCCACGGTCGATGTTCATAAGCCAGATTATTGGCACAGCAATGGGTTGTCTCATCTCCCCATGTGTATTTTGGCTCTTCTACAAGGCATTCCCTGACTTAGGTACCCAAGGTTCAGCGTATCCTGCCCCTTACGCCCTGGTGTATCGTAACATGTCTATCATTGGAGTTGAAGGTTTCTCAGCTCTTCCAAAGAACTGCCTCATCCTTTGCTGCATATTCTTCATAGGAGCTATTGTGATCAATGGCATCAGAGATCTTGTGGGAAAGAACAAGGCAAAGTACATTCCTCTCCCAATGGCGATGGCTATTCCCTTCTATCTTGGCTCCTACTTTGCTATTGACATGTGTCTCGGGAGCTTGATATTGTTCGTTTGGACAAAGATTAATAAGGCCAAGGCTGATGCATTTGGGCCTGCTGTGGCTTCTGGTCTGATTTGTGGTGATGGAATCTGGACCTTACCCAGTTCAATACTGGCTTTGGTAGGAGTGAAACCGCCTATTTGCATGAAGTTTCTGTCTAGGAATGCCAACACTAGAGTCGATGGTTTCTTAAATTCTTGAACTCCCTCCCAGTAGGTGTTTCTCATTTTCTTTTGTACTGATAGTATTATCGTCACATTTGCTATGAAATTGTTCGTGTACATATCAACTACTTCAATCGTCGAACTCAATTGCAACAGGAATTGCTATCTGAGCTGCTTCTTCCTTTCCTGTGTCAACTTTCTTTATTATTATTATTTGTTTTATTGGAAAGATAATATATCTCATTTCTTTACTGTTGGAAAGACCAAGAAAAATTAAAAATAAAAAGAAGAAAGTTCGTTATCCAGAAGCATATATAAAAGCTTGAAAACGTCAACACGTTTTTTTTACTCGAGTCTCTTCCAGATATTTCTAGCTTTTTCTATATTCCCTTATCTTTTCGAATATATATGCTTTGTCTTAATCCCAACAACCCCACCTTTGTGACTCTATTCTGCCATATCTCTGTTACTTCCTAGTGATCTAAGTTTCTTTAGTTGCCAAGAAAATCACAAGTTTTGCTGCAAATCTGGTATATACGCAACAACTGCTATTGAAGCTAAAATTAAGGTTGTGCCTGCAGTAGACTTTCCTCATAGAGTTTGGTTTCGTTATTATTGTCACTTGTGCCCCAAATATGTGTTTGGTGTTTGTATGTGATGAAGATGAGAGGGTGTTACAAAGACAGGCAGCTCCAGGAGCTTGTCCTTACTGCGGAGGGATGGTTCAAGCCTTGGACACGGAGAGTCAGTGGAGATTCTGCTTTGTCCCTTTTTATTTCAAGACTAAACGCAGATACTACTGTACCCTTTGCACCAGACGTCTCATCATCAAATAATTTTACCTAATCTTATGATATAGCCTCTTTTTTTTATCAGTCTTGTGGTCGTTGAACTTTCAAGAAAACAAAGATGTATGATCTTTTGGCTATTCAGGTGTAAAGGGTGTGTATGTGTTATTGTTATGTAAGTTTTATGAGTTGGTTTATGATTTCTCTTTTCTGAATTATTTGTTGGTTATCTATAGATAACTACTCTGTTCTGGTTACGAAATCGTATGGTTAGAAGTTAGAATTACGAAATAAGGAAAAAGGAAAATGTACAAATTTACCTGTGATATTTGGGATTTGTCTTGCATTTTCCCTTTGTTTACCTTTCGGTCCATAAAAGTCCACATTTAATGGAAAATTGCTCTGATTTTGCTGATATGAAGTAAGCCACACATGATATTATCTGTTCAAATATTTGTCTAGACAGCAATTCAGCATAATCTTATTAAAACTTAGTGAATATGATTCCAATGAAATATTTTCCTCTTAACAATATTAGCTAAATTAATCACCATAATTGAAGTATTCCCTTCTCCATTTTCCTATTCGAATCGTTATAGTGCATTCTTATATTTCTGTGGAATTCAGTGCCTCACTAGCTCGGGTTTGTTTCATCACAGACGTCTTTCAAGTATTGTTATGATTACTTTTCCTGTACTTGATGTCCTTCTGTCCGGAAATGCTTTATGGAAAGGATAGATCTGTATACACAAAGTTGATGAAGATTATCTATTTATATTACATTGATCTTGCTTTCTGCACTACATTAAACATGTAAAATCTTGTGAAGGTATTTAGTTTTTGCAGCTGTACATTTGAAGTAATTTCACCTAGGCCTCAATTAGTTCTCTAATTGGTTTGCTGTTTATGTTAGCGAATGGGATATCAGTGAATTCCGAGAGTATAGCTCTAAACTCATCTCCTGTAAGGGTCTCCTTTTCCAGCAGCACGTCCACTAATTTGTCGATTGCCTCCCTGTTGTTCCTGATGTGGTTCTTTGCAATTTCATATGCTCTCTCGATTATGTGCCTTACAGATTCATCAATGTCTTCTGCTAGTTTCTCTGACATTTGATTCCTCGCTAGCATTCTCAGCACCACATCGCCACTTTGTGCTGCTGGATCTGTTAACGCCCATGGTCCAATCTCAGACATCCCAAACATTGTAACCATCTGCTCAGGTTGCGAATATTGACAAGTGGAAACTTGTGAGTATTCTCGACTATGTTGTTTTCTTTAGTAGGTGCAACAAGAAAATGTGCTTAAGTGAATACCTGTCTTGCTATTTGAGTTATTTGTTGTAAGTCTCCTGCTGCACCAGTAGTGATTTCTGGTTCACCAAAAATTATTTCCTCTGCTGTTCTACCTCCTAAGCCTCCCACTATTCTAGCAAAAAGTTGCTTCTTAGAGATTAAGGTTGGATCTTCACCAGGAATGAACCATGTAAGACCGCGAGCTTGACCTCTTGGGATCAATGTGACTTTCTGTACTGCATCATGGCCAGGGGTCAATGTCCTACAAGCACAAGAGCTCACTCTTAGTATCTTGTCTTTTGATCACAAGAGCTCACTCCTAAACTTGTTCAGTTATTTCATTTAGACACCTTATTTAAGGGCATGGCCTATTGAACACCTAATGTTAGTTGAAAAACAAACCACAGAACAATTAAAGGGGCAAGGAGTAATTGCTGACTTACGCGCAGACAGCATGTCCAACCTCATGGTATGCTACCAGAATCTTGTTCTTTCCATCTGTCATGGTAGTTCCTTCCATTCCAGCGACAATTCTATCGATGGAATCATCTATCTCTTTTGAGGTAATCTTATCTTTTCCTCTCCTTCCAGCTAGAATGGCAGCTTCATTCATCAGGTTTGCAAGATCTGCACCACTGAATCCTGGTGTCCTCATTGCAATAACACTTAGAGACACATCTTTGTCAAGCTTCTTGTTGTTACTGTGAACTTTCAATATTTCTTCTCTTCCTCTTATATCAGGCAGTCCAACAGTTACCTGTTGAATTACAATATAAATGTAATATCAATGTTAGTGAAGTGTATCCTGGAAACTGAAATCTTTTTGGAAATTTTACATTAAAAAACTCATTTCTTACCTGCCTATCAAACCTTCCAGGTCTAAGCAAAGCTTGATCAAGAATTTCAGGCCTATTAGTAGCAGCAATGACAATGACTCCAGTGTTCCCAGTAAAACCATCCATTTCAGTCAGAAGTTGGTTCAGTGTCTGCTCTCTTTCATCATTTCCTCCACCAATACCAGTTCCTCTCTGCCTCCCAACAGCATCAATTTCATCAATAAAAATTATGCAAGGCGAATTTTGTTTCGCCTTGTTGAATAAGTCCCTAACTCTAGAAGCTCCCACACCAACAAACATCTCAATGAACTCTGAGCCAGAGAGAGAAAAGAATGGCACCCCTGCTTCTCCAGCAATCGCCTTAGCCAGCAATGTCTTCCCTGTCCCTGGGGGCCCTACTAAGAGAAATCCCTTTGGTATCTTTGCTCCAACTGCAGCAAACTTCTCTGGAGTCTTTAAAAACTCAACAATCTCTTGAAAATCTTGTTTTGCTTCATTAACTCCAGCCACATCATCAAATGTTACTCCTGTATTTGGTTCCATCTGGAATTTGGCTTTGCTCCTGCATTGTCCACAAACAAGTTAAGCATATCAATCCATTAGACATAAGTTTCAATCTTGATCATGTTTTTATAAGTTTCCAGTCAGCATACCTTCCTAATCCAAAAGGCAAGTTTGGCCCTCCAGGGGTATCTGAAGAGCTTCTCAATAGTAAATAACCAAGCAATATCAATGGAAAAGCTAAATTCCCAAGTAAATCAAGAAGTGGTCCAATTACATTCTTTTCAGGTAGATGAGCAGCAAAATCTACATTCTTGTCTTTAAGTTTTCTCACCAATTCTGGTGGCAATCCTGGCAACTGAATTTTAACTCTCTGGACTTTGTTAAGAGCAGGATTGATCAATATCTCAGCAACAGCACTGTTCTCAAAGAAATCAACTTTCTTGACAGCACCTTGATTCAAGTAATCCAAGAATCTTGAATATGACATTCTACTTGAAGTTACCTCAACTGGTGCTTCAGTCTCAGCTCTTGCTGGCTTAGACAAAGTCCCTGCTACAAGGCTCAAACCACTAGTACTCAACAGCTTCCTCCTGTTTATTCTGGTGTCTGAATGTGTTTTCTGACATGGGGTTTCTTTATTGGAGATTTTAGGATTGTAAACATCCTTGGAGAAGTCTTGGGATTTGCATAGGGGGAACTGAGAGACAGACAAAGAAAGAGCAGTAGACATTTTGTTTTCCTCTACTTAGGCTTTTTGTGCTTATGAACTATGAACTGCAGTTTGGGAAGTTGAAGGCAGTTGACAACTTTGGATGGAGAGTTGGTAAGAATGTTACAACAATATAGTTAGTTATATATAGGATATGAAAGGGACTATTGTGTTTGGAATTATGTATGTGATATATATTTTGGTAGAATCAAGTATGTACTTGGTTATTCATGAAGGGTCTAGAGTTATGACTCATGTGCTTATATATATTAGGATATGATGTGATGGAAAATAGAGAAGAAGCATATCTTAATTTATAATTTAATTACTAGACATTATATCAGTTTAACCATACACTTGGAGAGAAAATTGTGGTCTATTGTTTGGACAAATTCTAAGTGGGCACTTCTACAGTAACTTCTGTTTCCAAAAAAGAAGAAAGAAAAGTTCAAATAGTTTATCCTAGTGTTATCTAAATATAATTATTTATTCTAGTGGCAAACATAATATTTTTAAACATTATAAAACATGCAAGTACTATTTAATTTTAAAGATATTAAATTTATTAAGTTATTTACTATTTAATTCTTAATATGACATTTTTCTCTTTTTATTCGTTACTTTCATATTTTTAATCATAATTAAATTAATATTATAAATTTCATATATAACATTGAAAACGTCATGCATATTGCCAAACACTTGTGAATTGCGAGACGTACATATTTTAACTAAAGTATATTTTCTTAGAATGGAAAGATGGAAAAATAAGTAGCTTGGAGTTTCTAACCGATGCATTCATCAATTGGATGAGAGTAAAAATAAAAAAAAGCCGAAAGAAAGAACGGAGTATAGCATTGAAGAAACCTTTAAATCCTTTTTCTTTGTCTCTTCTATTATTATCAAGCACTTGATTTGACGAATAAAATTGTTTTAGGGCGTGTTTTGGCAAGGAAAATATTTTTTTAACGAATGCATCTTTTGTACTTGATTTTTTATATTTACAAATAAGCAAACAAATCTTATTTTAAATTTATTTATTATAATATGCAAAATACTATGGGTGTGGGCCCTATAGGTGGATTGGGTATAGTATGAGTTGCCATTTGTGAAATTTTTTTTATTTTTTTTATTTTTAAGAAACTTATTTTTTGCGAAAATATTTTTTAAAAAGAAAAAATATTTTATTATATTGAACAAATAAAATTGAATTAGATGAAGTATCTAAAATCTTGGGTGGAGTAAGGAGGTTCATTCGAATTCCTTTTTGACAAAAAAATTAGTATGTATATTTAAGATTAAAATTACTTTTCAAGTATTTTATATAACAAATGTTGCATTCATTCTTCTTCACGTGTTTAATTTTTACTATTTTGAATTCACTAAATAAAACTTGACCTTTTGAAACTATATTTGGACATAGTTTTTGGGTTTGATACTTTCTTTTTTCTCTGTTAGTTTTATGTGCTTCACAATAGTTCAAAAACTGGTTCTTTTAGTACTTCAGATAGACATTTAAAATTTCATAAAAAAATGATGAAAATGTGATTCAAAATATAAGCTTAGTACTAGTAGTGGGGTAGACGAAGAAGCTTTTATAATATCGAGAAACGGACAAACAAACTTTTCATGTCTTGCTTTATGGCTTAGTTGACACTGTACGAGGAGTTGGAATTTTAAAATAGCAGTCATTCGAACTTTCCGGTATTTACTCTTCTTCTGTCTTTCCACTAAAGAATGGAAGAAGCAAAAAAAGAACTTGAAATTTTAGAAACTCAGCATCCGGACAAGTTTGAATATCTTAAGTTGGAATTAAGATCCTTCATATCTTTTCTTGAATCTCACTACTCTGACACTCTTCCTTCTTCCTCCTATGTTGATACTCAAGGTAATTTCTCTTGTCTCTGTTTCTCTAGTTAGTTTTTTGTGTGCTGATGTTGAGTTTTTGGGGACTTGTATAGAGTCATCAAGTAACAGGAAGAGGAAAAATGGAAGCTTTGCTAGTAAAGAAGAACCTAAGAAGAAGCTGCAAAGGGTGGGACAGGATACTGTGGGATGTAATAAGAGGAGTAGGATTGATGTTGTTATGGAGAGGGCTCAGGCATGTCTACGAAAAATTCAACGATTCAAAACTAGTAACATGTGATTTTCTTGTAAATGCATATATAGTTCGACAATGAGTTGGTTCTTGGCTTATGTTTAAACTACTGTTGGAAATTTTGTAGTGATCTTCACTAATATCATGTAACAGCATTGAAAATGTTGGTGAAACTTTTCTGATGCAAAAGAAGCATCATTGATCCTGAAGGGGGGCTCAGTGAGCTGTCACCTCATCATAAGGTGAAGATCCTGCATTAGTAAGTGCTCAGTTAAAAACATATGTTGCATACAATCCTGCCAAGAAAAATGAACTCATATAGCGCCCATTGTTCTTTACTTTTTTTTTTGGCATTGAGGTGGATTGGTAGGATAATATACTGATTAAACTATGGACCAAAAAGCAGCTTTAAACTATATTTGACATTTTAAGAAACATCATGCATACTGTGGTGGTTTGATTTAAGGAATTTAAAGCATGGTATGAAAAAAGAATGGAGGAAGAGTGGAATATCATTTAATATCAAATGGTGCATTATTTCAAAAATCAAATTTATTCTTCTTCAACTAAATAATATCAGCTTTCAACTCACTCGTCTGATTAACTCATACATAAGGATGAATGAAGGATCCACAAGAGTATTTTTTTTTTAATAAACGTGGTATCCAGATCACATCTCTGATTCTTTCACTTGGTACCTGCTATCTCCTGCCAGCAAGGAGACCGGGTAATTCCATCCAACACAACATTGGGCAGATGGAGAAAAACTACTACGGTTTTTCTTCTCTGTTAGAATTTGTGGGTAAAGTACCAACACAACTGCAGAGCACAATACCAAAGTAAAAGTGATCATTTTCCGAGCAAAGTGATATAATCAATGACACTAGTCCTGTCTACATTTTAGAAACTGAAGTCAAGCACCCATCTGAATTGCTACACTAAATGCTCAGATCCCCTTCGCTGGCTTTCCCACCTTCACAACAACTTCTGCCGGAGGATACAAGTGGAGCTGGTATCTACATTCGCAAAGTAGATTTGCGACAACTGAAAAGAATCGCGGAAAGTTCAGAAAACAGGACACTGCAAGCATAACAGCCTGTGTTTCGGCCAAAGATCACAAACCTAATAAAAACAACTCTCTTAAATTATCAACTAAACATTCACTTGCACAGGTCATCCATCCATCACAAAGCAGCACGTCTCACAGCACTGTTACAATTGTACAAGGAGACTCGACCTTTTCCTCTGAGGTAGATCTCTACGCTAATTGGTAGATAATTAATCCCCGCTGACAACAATTTGAATGTTATACATGACCCATCTCCCTGAAGATAACAATAGGACAAAATCAATAAACCAGATATACAGCTTCTAGCTTTTTTTTCTTTAACATGGAAAAATCAAGATATGACTGCTAGGACTGTTCTATCAATGAAAGGTGGATGCTCATGGATATAATATCAGATAATACTTACATTTATCTTCCAACGTGAACTAGCTATATATGCAAACTCTCACAGATCAGCCAACCTACCATCCCACTGTATTAGTTGAAAGGTTGCTAAACATCAAGTCGTTGACTTTAATTTCAGATACATGCAGGGTGTGTTTCATGTGCATACGAGTCTTTGCGTTGCATTGGTTTTCAGTAAGTTAAGTAGAAAGACCTCAAGTGGTAAGATTAGCTTTCTTGATAATAAACAGATGATATTACCGTGTATAGCCATGAGATATATACAACTTGCTTCTGCCTCTATAACATATGTTGGAAGTCAGGAAAAGAAAAGAGGAAGTTCAATTTTTTGATAGTATAAAAACATCTGCTCTTTCTGGACGTTGTAATGAAATGGGTCTAAGCCCTGAGGAGAGTTGAAAGGATATAGACGACTAATAAAGCCAATCTTAAATAGTAGTTTGGAATTGAGGCATAGTTGGTTGATTGGGCGACAACATACTGGAATGTCATGGACTAGAATGTCTTGGTCCATCAGAAAGTAGAGTGAAAGCAATGGTTGTGCTTTTGAATGAAAGGCTTCCAAAACACCTGATAAAATGAAGAATATATAACTTGTGTGCTCAATCCTTACCTCCAATTTCATTTGCTAAGAATTTGTTCAAGTCTCTTGACTTCTATGATCCTTTCCATCAGGCCTTTAGAATTGCAAAGCATCCTGCATTTATGGTACGGATAGTAAACTAATCTTCATCTGAATCAGTCTTCACCTCCTCAGTGAAACCGTCTTCCCCTTGGTTCACACCTGTTGGCTCAGAATGACCTCTAGACAACCCTCGCCGTCCCAAAATAACAAGATCAAGAAGCTTCCTCCTAGCCTCATACACTGCATTGGGTTCAATCAAGCATCCCCTTTCATAAGCCTCCCTCAAAAAAACTGTATGCCTATACCCTTTCGTCGAAAGATAAAATATCCCTGGATGATCCAAAAACAAGTCCCTTACATTCAAATCAATCCCAAACCACTTCCTAAAATGACTAATCTTCTCTACCTCAACCATTTTCTCAACTGTCAAACTCAAAAACTCGTGGACAATACCAACTGCCCTCTTCTCCATCTCCATCATCCCAATCTTATTTTTCCTCTTCTTTCCAATATCCATAGCCTCATACGGCCCCACATACTTCAACTGTTGCCATTCTTTAACCTTTGCCTTAAAACTCCTCTTCAACTTCATCCCTGGTGGATAACTATGCTTAAAACTATACAAAATCTCATTCCTATCAACCCCACAATCCTCTTTACAACATTCCACTACCCTCCAATTATCAACAGCAGCCACTAACTCCCCCTTCGGTATATCCCCAACAAGCTTTAACAAATGAGTGTTCGGTTCATTCCCACTATCAACAAGTGCAAAAAGATCAGATTTTTTCAAGATTACACTTTCCTCAAAGTCATCAGGCAACCCAAGTTCCCTAAAAACCTTGAAAATGGCTCTAAGTGGCAATGATTTAGTCACTGACATCGACAATAAACGAACCAAACGGGTTACTACAAGTGGTAAAGTAGCATTGATAGCTGTAGCTTCGTGTTGGGTGATTTTGAGGGCGGTTTCCGTCAGTGTACAATAAGGTTGTAATTTGATAGGGTGGTGGAAAATGTTGAAGATGTGAGGGTACTTACGGAGGAAATGGGTGGCGCCTCGGTTGAGATGGAGGCGCTGGGATAGGCGGTTGAGGAAATCGAGGGAGACGGCGGGAGGTGCGGCGGCGTTGGTGGTTGTACCGAGGATGAGGTCTTGTATTGCGATTACTTTGAAGAGGTTTTTGTACTTGTCCATGAGTTTTTCGAAAGTGGGGTCTCGGTTTCTTGAGGCTACGTATTCAGCTGAGGTGGTTTTCCGGCGGAGGAAGACGGTGGTGGGTGGTTTTTGGTTTAGTTTTTGGAGGAGATGGGTCAGCATGGTTCAAGAAGTGAAACCAAATTGCAATTTTTATTTTTCTTAAGTCAAATTTATTTGCCCAATTATTAATAACAAGTGTTGTTTGGAACAAAGCATTAACAAAGAACAAACAAAAAGAGTATATTAGAGCAAACGTTTTGTATTTTAATAAAAAGATAAAATAAATTTATAAAAAAAATAAACCGTCTCAAGAATTTTATATTTCAACAATACATTATTGATTATTTTCTGTATCTGGATAAACTATCGATCTACTTATATAAACCCATCTCAATATTCAATTGTCTAAATATTAAAAATTGATTGAAAAGAAACAACAAAACAAAGTAAATTAGAGCAAAACCTTTTTTTATTTTAAATTAATAAAATTCGTGAAAATTTTATAATCTTTTTAGAAACTTTCGTATTTCATTATATATTATTTTATATATCTAACTAAACTATGGTCAACTCACATCCAAACACACTCCATATTAAATATTAAAAATCAATTGACAACAAGTGTTGATATTTCTAAAAAAAATTATAAAATTTTCACAATCCATATATTGAAAATCAATTAACGACAAGTGTTGAAAATTTATAAGAAAAGATCGATCTCACATGACATTTATAATAGCTAATTGACCCCTTTTTAGTTATTTATTTATACAATTTCACAATAAATCTTAATATTTTATTAAATTCCACAAAGAATAGTATAACTCTACAAAATCTTAAAATTCTACAAAATCTGATTTTCTTATATAACAAAAAATAAATTGAAAGCTACGCGTTGATCTACGTTGAAATTGAAGGTTAAAAGGGGTAAAAGTTAAGATTGAGTGCTTTTAACCATATAATTCTAATTTTTGAACTTTAATTTGATTTTTAATCCTTTTTAATCTTTATCCATTTAATTAAATAGAGAAATTTGTCTAAAGTCTCCCAAACTATACCTGAAATTCCAACTACACACTCTGACTTTATGGGTGTGCTATTACCCCCTTCAACGGTTTAAAATTAATATAATTTACTTCCTAAACACTTATGTGCGCAGTAAGTCTGTATCTCAGTCTCTCAAAAAGAGTGAGGACCAAAACAAATAATAAAATTTTATTTTTAAATGTTTTTTCCATAATTATGTGTATTTTTAAATATTCTTTTTTTCCTATTTATTTCATTTATTCTTCCGAACACCATAAACCAAATCTCTTCATCACTCACCTGTGTTTGAATTTACCATGGAATTTCATTATTCTTCTTGATCCTAGAATTTCGTTTATTCAATTTGTGAATGAAATTAGAAGATTTTAAAAATCAACTATTTATTAATATTATTAAAATTGATGATCATCATTCCTAACCACACGGACAAATAGGTTAGCAAATTCTTATATTGATTTTTGGTGCCATAATTTAATAATTTAAATTCTAAGTTCAGGAAGAATTTTGGGTTGTCAATAAAACTCATATGTGAATTTGAAAATAGAAATGAAAAGATCCATTGGTATCCATTACCTCAATTTGAAGAAATTTAACAAATTCATCCATGAAAATAACTTGAGTATCAATCAAATGATGAAGGAAACGGTTAAAAATAAAATTCTCGCTAAATTGTACCTTTCAAAATTGATAAACGAAACAAGATACGATTCAAATATAAATTTTCTGAAACGTAATAATTTAAATATATTTTTAATTCATAGCTCAATTTTTTAATATAAATCACACCAAAAACCGAATAAATAATCACACATACTAATAAACATATGTACATGAGATATGTTTACAATATAGTATGGATTAGTAAGATGTTAAGATACTCCGCATTAATTTGACCCAAAATGATTAGCAATCACAATCAAGACTATTAAAAAGCAAGATTAAAAAAAACATTGAAATAATAATTAAAAGTTTAAAATGTAATGATCATAATATTTGAACCCTTACATTAATTTTTTAAATTTGATAAGTAAATGTCTAAAAAATTATTAAGAAGTAATGCCATTTCACTCTATTACTTATTTTGTAAATAATTTTTATACATATATGTTATTTGTATATATCACATTAATAAAAATAAAAGTAAATTATTTTAAAGTAACATAAAGAATATATATACATACGGTATGTCTGCATTAAACTTTTTTTCTCATATAATTAAAATAATACAAAATTTATTTTAATTATTAACTTTTAATTAGGAAGAAAATGTGTATAAATGGGAACTTGGGAGGACTATTGCTTTTGTTTCTTTTTTTGTACAGTAAATACATGACCCCTTTTTAATTTCTTTTTGTCCATCAAAGGCACTCAACTTTCTTGAAATACTTCGATTTTCTTCTCTATACCGAGAAAAAAAGCTCCGGTGCCGGAGAAGAAATCGGCGGCAAACTTCCATCGACGGCGCGTCCTTGGTGTACATTCTTGAACAAGAAAATGGTTTGGGGCCTTTTTCCTATTGATCCTCTTCCAGGTTCTATACAGGCTTCTCTTTACGTGTTGTTTCTTTCCTTAAAAATTACATGAACCACTAGAAGTTCACTTAACCCAGTAACCAAGAAAGCAATGATACTAAAAGTTCACTTGACCTAGTAACCAAGAAAACAGTAATACTAAAAATTCACTTGACCTAGTAATCAAGAAAGCAATGGTACTAAATGTCACTTTTAGGATTGATATTAGTTATTAATCAAGAAAGCACTTAATTAGCCCTCTTTTTTCTCTTTAAGTTTATGGAATATTAAGCACTCAAAAGGGTGTGACCCAGTGATTTAATGAAATATTAATCCCTCAAAAGGGTGTGAGACCTAGTGATCAATGAAATGGGAGGAGAGGAGAACCGTGATGTTTCAGGTTTAAAATTGCAGTGGAGGCAAAATTAGATGATTTCTTCCTGTCTGCATAAGCCATTGTGGGGCTGAGTTATGGTACTTGTGCTGTGAGTCCAGGATTATGTCTTTGTTTATGTTATTATGCCTATATTAGGTTTGGTCTGAGTAGAGGCTTGTATTTTAGTGTAGCATGATTTATAGAAACACTAGGTTTAGAGAACCTCCAAGTTTGTCTTAAAACACAAATTACACGTAGGTGTGTTGGCATAACAATAATTAATTTATATGAAAACCATGCGAGATCAGATTCAAATACTACTACTGGCAGACGAGGTTACATGATTTATATTTAATTGTGTAAGTGGCACCTGTGCCACTGGGAGGTATTAGGTACCTAGTAGACTCTACTTTTTGAGGTGTGCGCATGTTGGTCTGGGGACCACCATATGTAAAGACAAATTCATTTTGTAGTATTGAAACCGAATGTGGCTGGATAAGCAGGATGGATATATAGATCAATATAGCTTAGACCCTACTAGTTGGGCTTTGAGGCACAATTGATTGAGGACTTATGTCCCATGAATAAACATATGCACGAACAATCAATTGTGTTAGTTATAGTTACAACACTACATTTCATGTATGAGCTAATTTTACTAATGTTGAAAGTTGAAGCAAGTCGTTCATGGCTTTTATTGATCACATTTTGTTAATGACTTCTGTTGGTTTCATTTTAGACTAGAATTCTGGCTGATTTATCATGTTATTAACTTTGCTACTATCAATTGCTAATACACTGCTCTTTGTATATGCGGCAGGTGAAGATAGTTACTATTTCTTCAACAAAGGTACATATAAAGTGGGTCGAAAAGGTAATCTTCTCAATTATGTACTCTCATAAAATCTCTCATAAAAAAAGTAGTGTCAAAAAAAAATATGTACTCTCTTAAAAAATCTCATAAAGTTTTCTTAATATGTTTACTAATTCATTACAAGGCGTAACTTTTGAGTTTCCTCTCTTAGCTTGGTTACTCGCACTGTCACTGCTTCCTTTTTTGATTAATCTTGTTGATGAGATGACTTAGATGTCACAATTTCTGATGTGATCTGTCTTCAGTCCAAGTTGTGGGTCATGACAATAGAGCATTTACCATGCCATAATTGGTTTGCTGATGGTCTGTTGTAATTAGGCTTAAAACATACTTTTCCTTTAACTTGTAACGAATTTCCTTCAAGACACACTCCTTCTTCACAGGCAAATTTTTACACACCGCGCTTGCTCAGCTGGCATGCATATTTTTTACCAGCTAATGAAGTGCGTGAACAAGGATTTTGCATCAGATGTATTATTAAGTAACATGTGTCAAAGTTTTATTACTAGTTATTTTTATCTTCTTCCTTACTTAGACCCACATTACTTCTGTCATGGACTTCCCTTAAATGTATTGTTTCACAGGATGTGATGTCATTGTCAACAAGGATAAAGGAGTTTCAAGGATACATGCAGAAATTTTAGTAGATGAGATGATTTCTTTGGATCAGTCGAAGAAACCCTCAAATATTCTGTCTAAAGTACGTGTAAGAGACTGCTCAAAGTATGGCACGTTCCTCAACAAGAATCTGGATTCGAAGGAGAAAGTTCACGAGTTTCCAAATAAAGAAACGATGCTCAAGGATGGCGATCTAATTTCATTTGGAACTGGTAATGCAACTTACAGGTGATTGAAGTTACATGTTGTGATTCTTACCTCCTACATAGTATCTCTTGTTAATTGTCGATCAATCCTATTGAACAAACATATTGATGTGATGATATTCATCAAACAGATTCTCTTACGTATCATTCATATTTTTCATTTGCTCCCCGAAGCATTCAAAAACAAATCAACTTATTACAAAGAAGGTTTCATCAATAGGTGAGTGATCATTAATGCTATGTACATAAAATATATGTTCAGACAGTTTATGCACTTTTGTGTTTCAGGCTACTTATAGTGTTACCAGTGTGATCTGTTGAATTCTTGATCTTGTTTAATTTTTTGCTGTGCTAATTTTAAAATATTGTTTCCTATCCGGTGGAAAAAATGATGAATTTTAAAATAAAATAAAGATGTGATGGGAATTATACTAGTCTTTGATGCACAAATTGTGGTTAAATGACGAATACAACTAATTATTTTTACCTATTTTCTATTGGTGTTGTGGTCAAAAGGACCAAGAACTGCTAGAGTATCAAAATATGTCCTCATACATAACCCTAGAAACCGGATTTGGTACTTGATTTACTGTAGACTGCAGTTACATTTAAAAGAATAAATACCTATATATTATCAAAAAAGAGTAAATGCCTATATATAATGTGCTTACAAGCATAGAAAGTACCTTGAATGCTTTCATGCATTTTAGGATGCCACAATCATAGTAGTCTAAAGTTGCAAAAGCACAAGGAACCTGTTAGGCTGTTATAGAGGGAATACCTAGATTATATTATAATCTCAATTCTTTTCATTATATGTATTTGTATGTTCAGAGGATGTCATATGCCTATTACTTTCAATCTCCTTGCAGGTGCAAGTATAACTAAGAAGTGGAGTTTGGATTGCTCACATGTGCTTGTAGATGACTCCTTTCCTCTGAGTGATGACCTGATTGATGCTATTGTCGCTAGAAAACCCTTGGTTCAATATAGCTGGGTCGAGGTATTCTTGTATAAATTACCTATGATTTTGCAAGTATAATTTGCCAATAAACATGTTTATTCGCATTTAGAGTAGCTGATATCTAGATACACAATGTAGTTCAAAGTAGTGATACTGTAGCCAAATGTGTACACATGACAATCCTTACACATAGATTTACTAATGTGAGGAATATGATTTAGTTGTTTTATGATTGTGCTTTACCTACCTTACATTATGTTAGATCTTTCCCTTTGTTATTTGAAGATTTGAGATAGTTTTTCAATCTTCCAGAGAGATCCAAATAAACAGGCGGGTATCATTATGCGTGGACTTCATGATTGCAGTGATATAAACAATGATAACATTATGCTTTTCTTTCAAATATTGTTCCATGACATCAGATAATCATCTGCCCCCTCTGCATCAGGAAATTTGTTAGTTATTGAGCCGTGCTATAATAGACTACTTTTCCCTTTCTTGTAGAAACGAGGAAATCTAGAAGGAGCACAAGTGTGGTCTGAAATACTATCTCTTTGCATTATGTTGGTTAAGAAGCCAAAGATTCTTTGAAGGAATTAATAATTCCCTACATAGCTTGCAAAACTTTAGTTTACAGTTTCAGTTTTCTGGTGCAGCTTAACAAGCGTACATGATGCAAATGTTTTCTTGGATTTGTGGCTCCCTACCCTTTGAAAAGTGACTTACATCGAGAAGAAGTACAACAGTAGCCTGATTTTTATTTTTTGTTTTGTTTTGAGAAAGGATGTAAAATATTCTTTCTGCATCATATGGGTAATATGGATTATGCATTGTATGGGTTATCTAGAAGAGAATCCATATATTCTTCGGAGGAACTTTTTCAGCTTTCTGTTGCACCTTAATAAGATTTTCGTGGATTTTGTGGCTCCTATCTCTTTGATAAGGGACCTAAATCTCTGTACCTTTTGTAATTTTGAGTTCATAACTTCCTTCTCTGAGTTGTTGAAATGGATATCTTTACTCATTCTGAAAACAGAGGAAAAATGAACTTAGCCCTTAGCTCTTCGATTTGTTGCATCATGCTTTTACAGTATTCAATCATGAAGAAAGTAATTTTTCTTTTGTTTATTTAATTGGTTGGCTGTGAATTTCAGCTAATTGCAGGAAAAAATATTTGCACCGATATTCCAAGCCACACTTCGTAAGTACTGTATTAATATTAATCACATTATGCTTCTGAAATAGCATGTACAACATTTCTCTTTTGTATGCTGAAAAGATTAGTTGTGCCGTGTTACCCAGTCATGCACCAAAGTTGATGCTGGAAGGAGTTTCCGTGCAAGTGGTAGATCCTCAATCCCGTGAGTGTTGTTTGAAAGGATATGCTTTTTTGCTGGAACCAGAAAACAAGGTGATTGTTTTCTTAGTTTTTGCTGCTACTCTTTTGCATTGCATCAAGCAAGTCATGCAAGATGACTTGATTGAGAATTACTTAGATATTTTTGCTAGACTGAGATAACTTTTTCCCGTTCTTTGCAGTATAAATTTGAGGGCAGGTTGCAGTCCTTACTGGAAGTTGGGGGTGCCAACATTTCTTCTTCTGAAATGGTTTGTCCTAATGGTCTATGTTATTGTTGGCTGCTCTCCCTTCCCCCTTTTCCTTGTTCTTCCTCTCTGCATCTTCTGTATAGCTCACCTCTTAAGATTGAACTAATTTGGTAAATCCTAGCATGTTTGAAAAGGTACATGGCACAACCTCTTGAATCATGTGTTTCCTAATGGATAGGGGGTCCAGTTCATAAATGGGAATGCTTGTTGGAAGGGGGGAGAATCTAAAACGGGAAAGCATTTTGAAGATGCAAATTGCCTAAACCAGCATATTAAAAACTCTCACTCACTTAAGTGCACCCTTGTTGTCCTTTTCTCTTTTTCATTGGACTGGTAAAATGCATTTTTTTTCACTTCTACCAGAATATGTATACTTTGAGTGTAGTATATAGTTCTCAACAGTCAGCAAAGCGGTGGTAATTTTCTTGAGTTGATTCCATATTCTTAGTGGATAAGTGAAAAAGGTTAATGGAATGACAAATCAAGATAGAAGTGAAGGCATACAAGAGAAGAGGTCCTTATCCAAAAAGAGAGAGAAAGAGCATGGCCTACTATGGGGATGGTGGCAAGACATAGACGGATGAGATTTTGGATTCATACAACTCCAAACATACTACATGAGTCTAGATTGAGTTGAATCACGCCTTTGCATTTCCTATTTTGTGATTGCTGCCAAGTTTCAATCTTTTCTATTTTGTGTGGTGGGGTTTATGGGGTGCTCATGGTTTTGCATACAAGGTAGATACTATTGAGCCACAGAAGATTGTGTACGTAGTAATGTTTAAACTCACTAGCTCATTTCATCTGCTTTTAGGTCTCGGAGAAAAATGGAAATGACCGTGTGGTATGTGTAGTTCCAGCAGGATCAAACAACTTTAAGTCTCTTTCTAACCAAAGTTCCTTGCCTTGGGTGAGTGAAATAGATCTGGTTTCTGCGGTTCTATCCGGATATCTGGATCCTATTCTTATCACATCCCCACCGGGTGAGTGTTTTCTTTCCTTGCACACGACATAACAATTGACTTTCTATGTACATAAATTTCTATTTTCTCCATTTCATGTCTTTGCTCACTCATGTTCACTTTCCTCCTTTCCTATCTCTTTCCCCCTTTAGATTTTGGTTTGGAACTTCTACCAGCAGATTCAAATTGCAAAACATGACATGTATTGAATTTACTAATTACATGCTCAGATATGGACCTCTAACTTGCAGTGGATCGCCATTTTGAAGTCTGGTCTGTGGTAATAAAAGTAAAAAACCTCGTGATGATTATTTGAGGTGGTCAAGGATCAGGTCATTTTATCACTGTGCATCTGTGCCTACTGTTGTGCAAAAGCAAATAAAAATTGCTTGTTAGACTAGCCAAGAGATTTAAGAGTGTGGCTTTGGACTGGTTGATAATGTCAATTAATCGTGCAATAGAATTTCTCATAAAATCTTGCACATTCTTGTTTAATGCTGGTTGAGTTGATTTTTAACTAGGGAATGATTCATTATTAGTACGACTTATGGATTCCCTTTAGATAGATAGAAACTGGCTACTCATGACCATGGTAATTGGTCATTGATCTTGCAGTTAGTAATGTCTTTCAACAATTGATTCTTGAAGCAGTCGCCTTAATTTCTCCAAATGAAAAAGTAAACTACCTTTGTAAGCTAGCTTTGATGTGACATATTAAATAAAAATGCAACAGTTTTTCTTTTCACAATAAGCTTTTTAATAATTTACAAAATCCCTGCTTTGTGTACCATTTGCTCAAAATGGATCCAAGAAGTTTCTTACACAAATAAATTGCTTGTGGATATGCTTGAATGCGTGGATACTGGATAACTTATTTTACTTTTCTGACTTCAAGAAGTACATGAGTAGAATTCATTTGTTTTGATGAAGTAGGTAGGATATATCACAACAGGCAGAAATCCTTTTGTGCAAATAATATAGAAGATGCAAAAAGGTTACAAAAGAAGTGAGAAATTCATTGAAGTCTTTATCAGGACATTCTGGTTCAACCCGGTGCTGATAAGATGTGCATTATTATGAATCTATGTGTTCTGCCAATTTTATCTCATATGCTGATAAGATGTGCATTGTTATGAATGTATGTTCTTTGCCAATTTTATCTTATGTTCTTTACTAAATACTTGTCCTCTGCAGTGCTCATTACCTCTTCATGCTCCACAGATGAGACAGTGGTTGCAGACTCAGATGCCGAAACAGAAAGTACAAAATCAGATCACGTCGCTGCTGCTTTCTGTTCAATAGAATCTTCTGAGCATGACAGCAAGGGAACAACTTCTATACACAAGTTAGAATCTGTTGAATATCACAACGAAGATAAGTGTACTGTTCAAATAGTGATGCCTAGGGATAAGGTATCCATGAGGGACACATCTCCCAGTTCAACAAAACATATTAAACACGATGGAAGTCACATAACACATGATGATGCTACCATCCATGACGGCGAAGATGGTTACATCAGGCCCCTAGGTGTCAAAAGTGATAATACAATGGTAAAAGAAGATATCACGGATCAGCGGGAAAATGGGAAGTTGGATATCATATATAGCCAAGATTTAATTGTTAGAGATTCTATCATGTCATTACCAGTCTCTTCTTCATCAAATGGCGGAGTTGCAAATTTTAAGCGCTTCCGTAAGGTTTGTATCTATTGCAGTGTCTTATATGAAGTATATTTTAATAACAGAGAATGGAAAATTCCCACTTCACTTTCTTCTTTAGCCTGCCTTCCCTTTGTTGCTGAAATATTAGACTTCCATCAGCATCAGAGTTCAGCTAGCAATTTCAGCTTGATCTTGTCCTGTTCTGTCTAAATTGGTGCTGAAAAGTCTGATATAGACTATGATGATGATCCATGTGTCTGTTTTGCTGGTCTAATATGCAGTTGGTTCAGTAAAATTCTAGGTTTGATTTGATTGCTAGTCCAGGAAGCATATCAGTTTTTCTAGTCATAATATTGCTTAGTGAAGATTCTTACTAATTTTTTTTTTGCTTTCGAAAGTTCTCTGTAACTTTATTGCTTCTGTAAAGTACATTTAGTTATGTCCATGAATTGCAATTCTAAAATTGATGCATCTTCACTTTCAGTTTGGTTCCTCTTCTTCTTTGGTCAGTGGATTTGATTATTATGCTATATTCTAAATGCCAATTTTTGCTGTTCTTTTTGACCTAATTTTATAGGCAAATGCTCCATCCCAGAATAGCTTTGCGATCTTCATTCCATTCTCCAAGCATCCATACCAGTAAGCAGCTAAGTCTATCTCTGGTTTGTTTATAGTCTGTATTACATATCAGACTTTGATGTTGATCTGTGATCATATGGCAGAGAATCTGAGTGTAAGAATGAGGATGTTGCTGAATCTATTAGAGAAGAGAAAAAAAGAAAACAGATGGAAGCAATTGCTGAGGACCTGTTTAAAAGTGAAAAGGTCAGTAATATGACTTTTATTATTGCCGCAGCTAAAATCACAGGAAATACATCTCTCAAGCCAGTGCTTCTATTTCTCTATCACAGGGAAAAAAAAGTGGTGTTGCTGGTTCCTTGCATGGGTTGTTTGCTCGTAGATAATATGGTAAGTTTCTTTTCAGAGCTGAAGAACTATACCTTCTTTTCGTTAGTCTGCAAAGCACATGCAGCTTTTAGTCTGCAAAGCACATACAGCTTTGTACTTTGTGGAGGGAGTGAAAGGCTAGATGCTTTGAAGATAGAGGAAATTCCATTCAGAAGATCTGAATGGGTTGTTTACTTTTGTTATATTTTTGGTGCAAATAGAACTTTGTTAGTGACATTGAAACTGTTATAGATCTTATTGTATCCCTTAAGTACGGAGAAAATCTTTCTGTCTCTTGGGAAGGTTGTGCCTTCTTGGTGGTTTTATTTAATTATGATACAGCAAGCATTTCTTGAAAAGGCTCTGTTCGGTGTTCGTATGCATCAATTTCCTCATGCAGCCTAGCATCTTTGATGTAGGTCAGATGCAACATAGCAACGACATACCCCGTGTAGTCCCACAAGTGGGGTCTTAGGAAGGTAGGATGTACAAAAACCTTACTCCCACTCTTGTGGAGTAAAGAGTCTGTTTTTGATAAGATTAATATACCCTTGACTCAAAAGAGCAGATACTTGAAGCAGGGTTATTGGCAAAATATGACATCAAAGATCAACATACCAAGCAAATAAAATAACAGGTAGTAAAACACATTGAGAGATAAGAAACTACATGATTACTAAATACTACTGCCTCTGTCTCAATTTATATGACTTACTTTCCTTTTTAGTAAGTCCCAAAAAGAATGACATTTCTATATTAAGTAACAATTTAACTATAAAATGCCTATTTTACCCTTAATGTAATGATTTACAGCCACACAAATTTCTGTCATTCATTTTGGACCACAAGTTCTAAAAGTCTTCCTTTTTTTTTAAAAAATTCCGTGCCGAGTCAAACTACCTCGTATAAAATGGGACAGGGGGAGTACAAATAATAAGGTTGCGACGAGGAGATAGGGCTAACCCCTTGTCTCTCCTACTGAAAGGACGACAACCCTTGGCACACCTGCTAACCTTCTACCTTAATCTTCAATCTCAACATCTTCCTATCTAGGGGGGTCATGCCCTCAACAAGTTGGAGCTGAGTCATATTCTGTCTAATCACCTCCCCTTGGTTATTCTTTGAGCTGCCTCTACCTCTCCTAACTCCTATAACAACCAACTTCGCTCACACCTCCTTACTGGCGCATCCGCTTGCCTTCTCTTTCATGCATGCCCGAACCATTCCAACCTTGCTTCCCTTGTCATTTCTGCCATGGAGGCCACTCTAACCTTGTCCTGTGTAACTTCATTCCTAATCATATTTCTCCTAGTATGCCCACACATCCACACAATATTATCA
The DNA here is from genome assembly GCA_027705065.1 of Solanum peruvianum. Classification (NCBI taxonomy): domain Eukaryota; kingdom Viridiplantae; phylum Streptophyta; class Magnoliopsida; order Solanales; family Solanaceae; genus Solanum; species Solanum peruvianum. Next base: position 44,844,751 of record JAKWJD010001756.1, on the reverse strand, counting down.
TTTTTCGAGACCAGAATGTAAACGGAATAACTCTTAAGTACAAGTGTTAACTTCTGTCAGCATCATATATAAGAAGTGTGTCGTCAGGATAAACAACATGAGTCTAGCAGATTCCTCTGCCATCTTTACCAGAAATGCAAAACCCTCCATTCCAGCTCAATTCTTCAGGTCTCTTAAGCATTATTCTTAGGGGTTCCATGACAATCACGAATAGATAAGGAGAGAGAGCGTCTCCTTGTCTTAGGCTCTTTTAGACTTAAAGAAGCCTTCGGTGCTTCCATTAATGTGAAGATGAAGTCTGACATTAGAGATGCAATTAAGGATCCACTGTATCCACCTATCCCTAAAAGTGCACAAGTCATGACTTCCAATAGAAAATCAAATGCCTTTTCTAAATTACACTTGAATATTAATCCTGCCTTCCCGATTCTCAAGTAGTAGCAAAGACACTTGGCAATTAACGACACATCTAAAATTTGTCTACTTTTAATTAAGGCATTTTGGTTGTCTGTAATGAGTTTGCTTATCTTATGTCTTCAATCTTTCGGCAAGCACCTTTGCAATGAGTTTGTAAATGGTACTAGGATGCTATAGGTCTAAAGTCATTAATTCTTTCTCTTAAAGGGAGCTCTGAAAGTAGCAGTGAAACTCCTCTCAAATGTGCCTTCCTGATAAATTTTTTTCAATGTTTTCATTTATATCGGTCCTGTCAGTGGACCAACCTTTTTTGTAGAACATGTTGAATCCATCAGGTGCCAGGGGCTATATCCCCATCAAATTGCTTGTGTGCGTCCACTACATCTTCCTCTGTAAATGGCCTTTGAATCCACTTGCATTCTTTGACTCCACATTTTTGTCTTTCAGTAAAGAGCATCTCATATAAGCTCTGAATGTGTTCTTTGGTCAGCTTCTTGTCTCCAAACAATTTTCTTTCAACCTGTCTTTTTAATATCATTGTACTTCTCTGGGCATTGGCCATCTTGTGATAAAAAATTGTATGCTGAAAATCTTGATTTTTGTGTTCAAGGTATTTCCAAAGCCTCTGCAATTTCTTCCAGCTCATAAGACTACCTTTTTGTCTGCCTCTTTCAGCTTCATCTTCATTCACAGACTGAGCGATCCAGCTCCTCTAATTCGGAGAGGATGTTCTCTGCTTGTGTTTAATCTTTCCAAATTCTTGCTTGTTCCATTCTCTAATGACTGCCTTGAGCAACTTAAGTTTTTTGGGAGGTAAGCACTTGAGACACAAATTAGAACAAAGAGAGTTTTTTGTTGTAGAAAGTCTCAAATTCAGGATCTTCCTCTGCGAATTTCCTGAGAAACAAAGTCATGGGCACGTAGGTTCAGAGCTAGACCCAACTTCCTCTGTGAATTCAGGATCTTCCTCTGCAAATTTCTTCATGGTTGGTTTACTAGGGTAAAACGTGCCCCTTTCCACCTCTAAGTAGTGGCGTTGGTGTGTTTCGTGTTAATCATTCTTGGAAGATTTTCCTATATTAACTTTTGGCTATATTGTTAAAATAATTCATAAGGTAGTAGAATAGTGGCTACAATTTGGATATGAATCTCATTTGATCACGTACTTAGGAGGAAACAAACTCAAGAACATGTTGTTTTCCATGTGGATTCTGACAAGAGTCAGAGTACATTTGTATCACATGCATATGGTTTGTGTTTTAACTTTCACCCACATACATTTGATCTCTCAGTGTTTTAGGGGTTAGTGAACTGAACTGGAGAGCTTGATAGAGGATCATTGGAATTGGCTCAACTGCAATTTTACATGCATGATGATCAGCTGCCTACAATGCGAGTTTCCAGAACTAGGATCAGCCTACTTATATAGAATAGAAGGTTTCTTTTTAGCCAATGGTTCTTGAAGTTTATCTGCCTACTGTTGCAATAAATAGTATAATTACATAACGTATGCTATATTTCATTATGAGATTGGCGAACCTGTTTTACTTGCTTAGTTTTTGCGAGACAAATTAAAAGCCAGGAGAGGTGACTTGAATGGACAAAGTGTTGACCTGATGCTCAAGCATTTTTAAGCTGTTATCTGATGGTGGAAACAGATTTAGTCGGTTTTGTTAACAAATACAGCTGCATTTTGGTGTTATACTTGATCCCTGAAATCCTTAACAACAAAAAAGAAAAGAAGAAGTAAAAGGTCAAAGCTTAGTTTATATCCCTCTGTCTTAAGGGGAACAATCTCAGTAAATCGGGAGTTTTAAGTGCATCAGATGAGCAAGCTGCATTATGCAGAGATGGTATTGTGGTAGAGCTGCCTAACTCTTGGTTCCTAAGAGAGAAGGTTTGATGTTGGTTTGAGTTTGATGAACTGCCTTAAGCTTACTTGATGACTGTCCATCTAGGTTCTCCACAAACTCTCAAATTGTTTAGATTGATGCATATTATATCAGTTGTATGATTTCTTCTTGGAATACTAACACACCAATTTTGTGTTTCCAGATACCAAAGATACAGAGATGTACTGGATCAACCATCTAAGACATTTTGTTGGTATTCCTAGTTTCTTAGCAAACACTGTAGATAGACCCCTCCTTTTCTTTTCTCCTTGTATGAAGATGGGGAAGTCATCAAGTTCCCTTCAGGATGAATTTTGTTAAGCTATTGTATTGGGTCATTCTTGAAACTAATTTTCTTTCTTGTTTCTTCACATTTTCCTTGATTTGTTTTTCATTCTTAATGCTATCACTCATTTATGTTAATGTGAATCAGCAAGTGAAACCCAAAAAAAAAAAAAAAACTTAAGCGTCCGTGGAATATCATAGGATTTGCACCCGGCAGTTGATTGTACATGATGGTGTTGTTATTCAAGCTTATAAAAAGTTTTTCCAAAGTCGTTAACTTGTAGCTAGTGTGGTTTGGTTTAACTTGTGTTGCTTTGCAGAACTAGTACGTACCACAATAACAACACCTTATTCCTGAACATTCATATTTGTTATTTTGCAAAAACATTACATAAACTATGAGTCAATCAAAATATGTCTAATTCAACGGGATTATCTGTGGAATTTTCTAACAAAGCTATTGAATCAGACGAAAATGTCGTGGGACTTGCCATAACCTGATGAACAATCGGTTGAGATTGAAGTATATATGGAGAAAAGTTTTGAGTCCTCACGGAGAATCTGTTGAATAATACCTACAGAGGCCATAAAGAAATTAAATTGTTGCGAGTTAATTCATTGTTTTGTTAGGATGGAAAAGAGAGTTAATTAAGGAGCAGAGCAAATATAATTGAAAATTGTCCTTACTTTGTTCATTAAATAGGAAATACATGTGTGTTTCTAGAGGGGTACCTGGTTAGATTAAAGTGCAGAAAATATAGAATGAGGATTAGATTAGAAGTATATGTAGAGAAAAGTAACACCAACAAAGACATGAAGAAATTAAATTGTAGTGAGTGAATCCATTAATTGTTCACTGAATTTCTTAGGATTGAAAATTAAGAAGCAGAGCATATATAATTGAAGTCCGTCCTTACTTATCCTTTGTCCAAAATCCCCATAATTTTGGAGCATATAAACGATATTCTGAACATTATTATAGTTGATGGCTTGTACATAAAGCTTCTTGGAGGATAGCCATATAACTGTTTAGTTACCTTCACAACCTAATTCATATCCTGGAAAATGACAATCATTATTTGGATCAGTGTTTAAGATAAAAGTTTAACTTATGTTACGGATATTGCCACAAACAGAAGTGGGACAGTCGTAGTGTTTGTTCTTCCTAGCATTGCATGTTTGCAGAAAGATGAGGAGGGATTATTTGGTTCCCCTGCACAAATACATTTTTTGTACTTTCTTTCCAAAAGAATTGAGACTTTGGAATGCAGGTGGGGTGTATTTAAAGTTGTGTGGAATTTTCATTAACAATGGAAGACTAGCTTGTGTTTTTGGTTGTTGCAATTTGATTGACTATTTCCATCCTCTCTGCTTAACCAAATGATGCCCGAATTAACTCCATATAGATTATTGGGGTGGCAAAATCAAATCTCCGTTCAATCTGACCCAACTCATTTAGGTTTGGATTGGTTATTGACCCGCTCATTTGTTGGCTCAACTCATTAGAAATAGCTCAAACCATTAAAAATTAGGTTGATATGTAACCAGATTGATTTTTGAGATTACATATGTTTTGTATAGTTATAATAAAGATTTTTTTTTATTAGGTACTGAAATACACAAATAAAGCTATTAAAACTTGTTTTGACCCAACCCATTTTGACCCAAACTAATTTGGGTTGGGTTGAGTCTTGCCCCATTTTGATTAGCTAATTTGTGTCCAGCCAAATAATGCAACTTGCCAATGGGATCGGACTTACCCATGAAAAACTCAGCAAGCTTCTCAACGCTCCTCCTTTAAATTTAGTCCAAATTCTTTGTCGAATAACTTTTAGATGTATGCATGTCTACTTATACTAAGTTTGCATCCATCATCACTAAGTAATAGTACGTACATTAACTCTATGCATCTATCCTCTTCAAATTCTAAATTCGTCTTTATAAAAACGGGCCTTCTTTATAATATTTTGAGTAAAGCTTTGAAGAAATAACTGACTTTTTCTTTTGGATGAGTGTGTTTGAGGAAACGACTATTTCTCAATTTATCATTGAACTAATTTCTTCCGATTAACATGGGTTTCAATGCAAGGATATAATTAACACATACAAGTCGAGAAATAAGTCTACATATTTATCATTCAGCTTCCTGATCACTACTATGAAACAGAATACTTTTGCAATTCTTATACAAATGATTTTGAAGTGCTATTCAATTTCTAATATCACGTCTAGATCTTCACCGTGAGGACTTGCATTTAACTTAGGCTTATCAGTAGCCATAAAAGGATTTGGGGACAAGTTGAGATGGCTTCCATCTCCTTCCAACATCTGAGTAACTTCTTTGATTGAAGGCCTATCAATCGGATGCCACTGTATGCACCAAAGTCCAACAATAGCCAACTTTCTCACAATTCTACCATCTCCTTCTTCCTCTATCCGAATCTTTAATTCTTCCCCTTTCTCCAAATGTCTATATATCCATTCCAAAGAACTCACTTTGCTATGGTTATTCGTCTTAGCATCCATATTTATCCTCCCACCAACCATTTCTAACAAGAGCATCCCAAAGCTATAAATATCAGACTTATGAGAAACTTTACCAAAGTTTCTTGATAACACTTCTGGTGCAATGTAACCAATGGTTCCCCTAGCAGCTGTCATAGTGACCACACTTTTTTCTTTAGAACACAGTTTGGCTAGGCCAAAATCACATATTTTGGGGTTCAAGTTGTGGTCTAAAAGGATGTTTTGTGGTTTGATATCGAAATGTAGGATTTGCTGATCACATCCCTGGTGAAGATACTCAATCCCTCTTGCAGTACCCAGAGCAATATGGTGAAGCTTGTTCCAGCTGATGAGTGAAACACTACCCGGGCTTGAGCTCACTGGTAAAATAAACCTTTCAAGTGAATCATTTGGTAGGTATTCGTAGATCAGAGCTCGTCTGAATCCATCAGCACAAAAACCAACCAAACGGACCACATTAACATGGTGGATTCTCCCAATCGTATCAATTTCATTGATAAATTCTTCCCCTTTACCCTTGGAATCGCGTAGGACTTTTACTGCAACATAGATGTCACTGGAAAGTCTGCCTTTGTATACAGTTCCATAACTCCCTTCTCCTAACTTTTCATTAAAATCATCTGTTACCTTCTTAATATCAGCATAAGAATATCGTGTTGGTCTGATGGCCTTGTAGTCTTCCAAAAACTTTTCAAGTCTAACTCGACTCTCTCTTTTGTTTCTACTTGTCAGGTATAGCTTATAAAGTGAGAAGACAATAATGCAAACAAGCGCTGCACCTGAAACTACACCTACAATAATTGAATTGAATAAACAACATGTCATAAGCATAAAGGAAAATCAAAGTAGGAAACTGATGGAGTAAGAAGTTAATAAAACTAACCTGCAATCAAGTGCTGCTTAGTGTTGTTACCTATTATGGACAAAAATAGAAGTGTCTGTTAAGTGTTTTTTTAATAATGATGGAAAAAATTAATTAAGATATACAAGTAGTACCTGTTTGGGTTATATCTTTTCGATTGAAACAATGAGTTTCCAATAGCTTTGTTCCATCGTTGAAACCACAATCCATTCCTTTGTACTCACAGTTTCCACAGAGTGGTACATTCCAATTCAGCTGCAGCTTGTTCTCACCAAATGTTGAATCTGAGTATGGGTACTGATGAATTTTTGTGCAAGGCCCAGACAACAAGAGGTCAAGGTCAAAAGTCGAAGTAACAGCACGTACTTGGTAACCAGAAGAAGCAAGACATGGAACCAAGTAACCATCATTACTTTCTGGGAATGGTTCAGAACAATTGAATAGGACTGTGAGATCGTCATCATTTGTGAAATTAGATTGTGACAAATTCAGTTTTGGTAGCTTGGCTGCTATGCACTGGTCAGGATCATAAAGGTGAATTTGCTGTGAGACATAATCAATCTTTTCAACAAGTAAGTGAACAGAGGAGGGAAGCTCAAGGATGGTGTCATTTTTATTGTTACAGTGTAGTTCAAAGCCAGGATGATAGCCACAATGTTTTGGTTGATGACTGAGTCTGAATGGGAAATGAACGTTGGGACCATCACTCTTGCACCAAGAATCCTCACAACCCTCTAGTCTATGTCCTAAGCTAAGAAATGGGAAAAATACCAAGAGAAGTAAGATGGACATTTCTCTAAAAATACTCTTTAGTTTGATGCTAAATCACTACTAGTTTAGTACTACTATATAGATATGATTGGCAACATTTCTAAAACCTCAAAATCTTTTTCTTTGAAAGTATTCAGTTTGAGGAGCGGACTTTTCCACACACCTTCCTGAGTTGCTGTAGGTGGAAAATTATTGACTAGATCAAATTAGTCCAGAATGTAGACATTCATCGACAAGTCATTTTGGGCATATTATTTCATGGAATATGTGGACTAGATCAGTCTACCTTGTTCTCTAGTAGTAATTTGATAAGAAAGCTCAACTTTTAATAAATAAAGTTAGCAATGGGAGACTTCCAAGTCAATGGAAGACACGTGTTTAGTCGGAAAAATTACATAAACTAGGACATTCTAATAAATAATTACTGATTTTAGTAATATTTTTTTATTTATTACCATTTGTAATAATACTATGTTAAATCTACAAAATGAATTAAAAGTGAATTATGTGTGTAATATATATATGAATTATAATTGTTTTATTTGAAATATATTATATTTGTTTGGTAAAAATTTGACACATTATATTATATGTGTATTAAAAGGTGTGATAAATGTATAGTCCATCATTAAAACTTGTATTATATATGAATAATAAATTGTTCTTTGTAATATGTATTAAACTTGTATTATAAATGAATTAAAAGTGATCAAGTGAAAAAAAGATATTATTGCTATATAAATGGTAAATATTGTTTTATTTTAGTATATTTATGTAAGTTTCCCTTTTTAGTCCTTGATGAGAAATTGCAATTTGAATGAAGGGCCCAGACCTCAAGAGGAAAACTTTGACGTTTACCTATTTATTAAGGAAAAATTGTATATAATAGCAAACTAATAACCTAAAATAAATGAATAGCTAGGGTTTGATTTAATTGTGCTCCATAGCAAACGTAGCTAAAATTTGCCAGTGTCTCTCTCCCAAAAAATCTCGCTCGCCACTCTCCATTCTCGCTCGCCTCTCTCGCTTTATACACAGAAGTGTATAATTATGTTTCTGTTTTGTATAAGCGAGAGAAAATTGTATATACACATGCAAAAATATATATCTTCGTGTTATACACTTAATTATACAATTTATTTCAAATATTACAGAGAAAAAGACCAACGAATTATACAATTGCGAATTATATAATTGTAGTGAAATACAATTTTCTCTAGCTTTATACAACAGAAGTGTATATATTGTGTTTTTGTTTTTGTATAAAGCGAGAAAAACATATATCTTCTTGCTATACACTTATAATTATGCAATTTACATACATTTTAATTCGATTCAACTGTATGCAAAACAAATTATACAATTGCAGCGAAATAGGCCAGCGAATTATACAATTTAGGCCAGCGAATTATACAGTTTTATGTTTGCTATGGAGCGCAATTATGCAAACTTTGCTATAGCATACAAATATAGATTTTTTGTTTGCTATATGTGAAAGTTGTCCATTTATTATGATCATAATATTTGGTAATTTAACTTGACTTCATTTCATTTTATGTCTTTAATTTAGGGGGTGCATAAATAGACACTTTAAATTGTATAAACTTAACAAATAGACACATGAGTCATACATGACATAATGCATATAGGACACCACGTAGGATGATAATTGTCATATAGAATGTCACGTAAGACGTGTGCGTCAATTTGTTCAACTTTATACAAAGTTTAAGTGTCTAATTATAAGCCCAAAAGTTGAAATACATAAATATAAACTGAAGTCAAATTAAAATGATATATTTATACATTATACTTATGCATAGTGATGTTTGCTCCGGTCAAGATGGGGTCCTGAATTAGGGCAAAAAACAATGAGTTATAACCCAATTCGGACCAATTATGTGATTTATATTTTCATGAACTAAATTTTATATACTTGGAAAGAATTACATCAATCTCACTTTGGGGTAAAACCCCCAAATCCCCATATGAAATCGCTAATTTGATGATAAGATTCGCACAAAAGCTTAATAAGAAAGTATTTTTTTTCCTCATTTTGGCAAATTTTGTGTTTTATTCAAAATCCAAACAATTTACATATATCTAATAAGAAATTTAGATATATGCATTACAAAGAAATCCAACAAAACCCCATTAAAATCATCCCAAACAATAATCCGAAGCCGCAAAATGGAGTGATGAAGTCTTTAAGGTTGAAAATAGAGTTTAAATTATGTCCATGTGTATTTGTTCTGCGGGAACGCAATGAATGAGACGGACCAATTCAGACCCGACCCTTGGTAAAATGTGAAGCCCTTCTCAATCAGAACAAATGTCTACTTCAACGAAAGGATTTTCTAACGAAGCCATTGAATCAGACGAAAATGTCATACAACTTCCCGTACTCTGATAAACAATCGGTGGAGACTGAAAAGGCTGAGGAGGTACTTGTAGCACTTGGACTTCACCTTCAAGCATTTCTAATACTCGACTCATCGAAGGGCGTTGAATTGGATTTGTTTGTATGCACCATAGCGCAACTAAAGTCAGCTTTCTAGCCATCTTCTTTTCATCGTCATTTGCTTCTTCATCCACAACAATTTCCTTCCCCTTGTTGAACTTATCGTAAATATAATAAGGAAAATATTGGCTGGAATTCTCTTCATTTGCAACTTCATGTCTCTTCAAGTCCAGCATTTCCATTAGCAGCATTCCAAAGCTGTAAACATCAGCTTTGTAAGAGATCGCTCCGATGCTTCTGCTCATCAACTCTGGAGCTACAAAACCAATCGTTCCACGAGCAGCTGTGAGATTCACAAAACTATTATCTGTTGGATATAATTTTGCAAGCCCAAAGTCAGAAATCTTTGGAATGAAATTCTCATCCAAAAGAATGTTGTGTGGCTTGATGTCAAAATGCAAAATTCGTACATCACAGCCTCGATGCAAATATCCAATTCCTCGAGCCACTCCAACAATAATGTCATACTTCCTCTGCCAACTTAATAGAGGACTTCCTTCTTTACTGGTGCTGATGTACTTGTCAAGTGATCCATTGGGCATGAAGTCGTAAACAAGAGCACACTTTGTTCCCTCAACACAATACCCTACGAGTCTAACCACATTGACATGATGAATCCATCCAGTGGTAGCTACTTCATTCATGAAGTCTTGACAACCAGCTTTAGGCTTGTTCAACATCTTCACTGCTACATCCCTTCCACTCCGAAGTTTTCCTTTGTATACAGTGCCATAACCTCCCTCACCTAATTTCTCTTTGAATCCTCTGGTCATTCTCTTTACGTGGGAGTAATCATATCTAATTGGCATGAAATTGTTTTGTGTTCGCAGAAAGCTTTCAATCTCATCATACATGGACAAATGCCTCCTCTTGAATTTGTACACCAGAAATAAAATTATGAATGGAAGGCCGATCACAAATTTTACTCCGAAATAGTACTCTGTACGTTTGAGAAATCATAGAAATGTTACTTAAACTCTTTTTGTTATGCGAACCGTTTATTCTTCTCAGAAATTATGAGTTTTATTAAATTTAATGCTTTTAAAAAATTGTATAGATAAATAAAACTAATTTATGTTGTTTAGACATAATATTTTTTTTATATTTTTTTTTGTGTTTTCTCTCATCTCATCAATACTTCTTTATTTTAGTCATATAGTCATAATAAAATGCAAGAAAAGGCAATGTGCACAACATATAATCTTTTGTCGTGACAAATGTCAATTACTGTATCTCACTATCTAATTCAAAGATTTGCTTTACATATTTAATTTATATAGGGATACATGAAAGAACACAATAAATTATCAGAAATTTACACAATTAATTTTGGGGTTGTAAATACAAAAGGAATGAAAACTATGAAGATTATTAAAAATATAGGTTATGCAATTGAAGAGGTGCGAATTATTGAAATGTGACCTTTTAATATATGATAAAAAAATCCAAATATGTTACAAATCCACTTTATTGTGGATGTTTATCTTAATTCATCCTAACGTAATGTATCTATTAATTGTACTAATTAAATATGTTCTAACATATTTGTCAAATGTTGTAAAGGATTGTTTGAATGTCCTATAAAAGGGTAGTCTTTCATCCTTGTGAAAGATACTTGAGGAGAATAACAAAGCTCTCAGTCTTTATACTTGTCATCACCACTTGTCTTACCTTATTGTTTGTGTATTCTTGTATTTTTCTCTCGTTTTACAACACATTATCAATACGAGTCTCTAACCAATTAAGGTTTACTTAATTCGGAATTAACTTTTTTTTCCTAAACGTTAATCTTTTTTCTTTCCGAGTCAGACATACATTTATATGTTTATAACATATCTAACAGAACTTGCATAGATTTTTTATCCGTATTTTTATTACTACATATATAACTTGCTTTAGGTATTATTATAATACTTTACTAGGCATAATAATCTATACGTTTCAAGTTTATATTGTTATGTTATTTATGCTACTAATTTATAACTCTAAATTTAATACTAAGCAATATGATAGCACGACAGTTAGAATACCATAAGTAATTTCTTGTTATACATTTTATGTGTCATAAAGAATATAATATTGTATTAAGTACAACTTGAAATTATTACTAAACTTTGATATTAATTGAAACTAGTAATAAATACTTAAAATAAGTAGGAAATGCATTTAACTCTTACCGTTTAATGTTTCATGAGTTTATATTTTTAATCTAACATTACATGCATATAATATATTTTATACTCACCATTTACTTTATTATTTAAAGCATCAATTTGTCATTTATAATAAACATACCAACATCATAATATTAACTTAAAATTATTTTATGATAGTTTTCAACATGTCGAATTTGTCAAAACTTGAATTTGTGGCACTTGACATTTCTGGAAAAAAATTATTTGTCATGGGTGCTTTATGCTGAAATTCACCTTACCCCTAAGGGCCTTGGTGATAGTATAATTGAAGGAAATATGACATCAAGTTAGGATAAAGTGAAAGCCATGATTTTCCTTCATCATTATCTTGATGAAAGCGTGAAGGTTGAATACCTAACGTTGAAAGATCCACTTGAATTGTGGATAGGTTTGAAAGGGAGGTATGACCACCTCAAGGTAACTGTATTGCTCAGGGCTCGTTATAAGTGGATGCACTTAGAGTTTCAAGATTATAAAATCGTAATTGAATATAATTCTGTTGTATTTAGAATAACTTCTCAATTGAAATTATGTGGTAAAACAATAAAAGATGAGGACATGTTGGAAAAAACACTAACTACTTTCCATGCCTCTAATATGATATTACAGCATCAATATCGTGATTCAGAAATACTCTTAACTGATCTCATGCCTTCTGGTGGCTGAGCAGCATAATGACCTTCTAATGAAAAATCACAAAGCTCATCCCGCTGAAAGTGCTCCATAACCGGAGGCACACGCGGTTGAGGCACATGACCAGTCTGAAATAAGACAACATAGTAGGGCCCATGACAATGTGCGCGGGCGTGATAAAGGCAAAAGACGATATAATAATCGTTGAGGTGGTGGTCATAACAAAAGGGAGAATAACATAAGTTCTCAAAATAATCCTTCTATAGGAAAGGAGGATCTTTGTCATCGTTGTGGCCTTAAAGGTCACTGAAAAAAATGAATGTCGGACACCTGAGCATTTTGTCAGGTTGTATCAAAATTTCTTTAAAAGAAAACGAAATAAAGGTGGTGTCTCCTCTTTTAAAGCCCGAGTAGAGTCACATCTGACTCTCAAAGATGATGTTCAGGCAGGATATTCTCAAAAATATAATGAGAATGTTGAGGCAAACTTATAATTGAAAGATAATGCTTTTGATGGGATCGGTGATATTACTCATCTGGAAGCTGAGGACTTCTTTGAGGATCACAACTGAGATTGATAATTGAGCTAGGAAATGAATAATGTTTTTATGTATTTTTGATGCCTTAATTAAAGTTTATGTACTTAGATTTATTTTGTTAAATTTCGTACTTCTTATTATGTATTTTTATTCTTATGAAGATAAATAAAATTTTCTAGTCTTCAGTTGGATCCAAGATGAGTAGTGAAGATATGTGTCTTCTGGACAGTGCCACAACTCATACGATACTAAGAGAAAAGAAATATTTCTCTTCTTTGGTAATGAAAAAGGCATATGTTAATACAATATCCGGTAGTACAAAATTGATTGACGGCTCTGGAAGAGCAATCTTATTACTACCTGGAGGAACATTAATTGTAATTGACAATGCATTGTATTGTAGTAAGTCTCATTTAAACTTGTTAAGTTTCAAGGTTATTCGCCAAAATGGCTATCATGTTGAGACTACGAATGAAGGAAAGGTGGAATAGCTTTATATAACTACAATAGATACGAATGAGAAAACTGCGCATGAAAAATTGCGAGCACTTTCTTCTAGGTTGTACCATACAAATATTGGTACAGTTGAATCACATGCCGTAGTAAACAAAAGGTTTACTGATTCTAATGATTTTATCATTTGACATGACTGGTTTGGCCATCCCGGTTATAATATGACGAGCAACGTAATTGAGAATTCACATGGGCATACTTTGAAGAACCAAAATGTTCTTCAATCAAAGGAATTCTCTTGTGCTGCTTGTTTCAAGGAAAGTTGATTCTCAAATCATCCGTGTCTAAGGTTGAGGTGGAATCCCCTGCATTTTTTAAATAGATATAGGGTAATATATGTGGACCTATTCAGCTTGCATGTGGACCATTTAAATATTATATGGTCTTGATAGATGTATCTACAAGATGATTTCATGTGTGCTTATTATCAACTCGCAATACGACTTTTGCGAGGTGTTATTAGCTCAAATAATAAGGTTAAAAGCACAATTTTCAGATTATGCAATGAAAAATAATGCTGGTGAGTTTATATCTCAGGCATTTAATGATTATTGTTTGTCCACTGAAATAACAGTTGAACATCCTATTGCACATGTTCATACTCAAAATGGTTTAGCAAAGTCATTGGTTAAACGTCTTCAATTGATAGCTAGACCTTTGTTGATGAGAACGGAGTTGCCTGTTTCGATTTGGGGGCATGCTATTTTGCATGCAGCAACACTTGTGTGCATAAGGCCAACCAGTTATCATGAAATCTCCCTATTACAATTGGTTTTTGGTCAGGAGCCAAATATTTTTCATCTTAGAATCTTTGGTTGTGCGGTATATGTTCCAATTTCTCCACTACAATGCACAAAGATGGGTCCACAAAGAAGATTGGGGATATATGTTGGATATGAATCTTGTTCTATTATAAAATATTTGGAACCTAGAACTGAAAATTTATTTACGGCAAGGTTTTTTTGATTGTTATTTTGATGAATTGGTATACCCAACATTAGAGGGAGAACAAAAGCAGTTGAGAAATGAGATAGACTGGAATTCACTTTCACTGTCTTATTTAGATCCTCGAACAAATCAATGTGAGCAAAAAAGTTTCAAAGATAATTTATTTACAGAATATTGCAAATCAACTGCCAGATGCATTTACTAACCTTTCACGGGTTAGTAATCTACAGTGTGTAGCTGCTAATGCTCAAGTTCGAGTTGATATCCCTTTAGGACAAAATTTTAAGGCAAATAAGTCTGGACCACACTAAAAATGTAGTAGACCAATTGGTTCCAAAGATAAAAATCCTAGGAAAGGAAAGGGATAAATGATCAAGACGATGATCATAATATAGAGGCAATTGTTCATGAACAGCTTTGAGACATAATAAATACATTGATGACACTACAAAGGAGGTCTATGTACCTGAAAATAATGAGACGAGGAAATCTCTATAAATTATGTCTCAACGAGAAAAAGTTGAAATTGAAATAATATTGTGGTGGATAATACTTTTGCCCATAATGTTGCAGTTGATATAATGCAACAAGATGAGGATTTGAAACCAAGATCTGTCAACGAGTGTAGATAGAGAAATGATTGGCCAAAATGGAAGGAAGCAATTCAAACAGAATTGGCTTCACTTGAAAAACGTGAAATTTTTGGACCAGTATTCTGAACACCTGAAGATGTCAAGCCAATATGGAACAAATGAGTTTTTGTGCAAAAACGCAATGAAAATGGTAAAGTCGTAAGATATAAAGCATGACTTGTCGCACAAGGATTTTAGCAAAGGCCTGGCGTTGATTATAAGGAGACATATTCTCCTGTGTTAGATGCAATTACCTTCAGGTATTTAATAAATATGAAAGGTCATGAAAAGCTTGAAATGCATCTAATGGACGTTGTCACGACGTATTTATATGTCTCACTAGACCACGGTATTTTATGAAAACCGTTGAAGCACTCAAAGTGCCCGAAGCATATAAAAATTCAAAAGAAAGTTGTTCAATGAAGATTCAAAAATCCTTATATGGATTAAAACAATGAGGGCGAATGTGATATAATCGTCTTAGCGAATATTTGCTAAATGAAGGGTACAAGAATGACCTTATTTGTCCTTGTATTTTTATACGAAGGTCAAAATCTAAATTTGTAATAATATTTGTTTATGTTGATGGCTTGAATATCATTGAAACTTCTAAAGATCTTTCAAAAGTCGTTGAGTATTTAAAGAAAGAATTTGAAATGAAAAATCTTGGTAAGACAAAATTTTGTCTTGGCCTTCAGATTGAACATTTAAGAAATGTGATATTTATTCATCAATCAACATATATTGAAAAAGGTTTTAAAGAGATTTTACATGGATAAATCACACCTATTGAGTACCCCAATGATTGTGAGATCTCTGATAAATAAAGATCCATCGACTCAAGAAAAAGATGAAGAGGTTCTTGGATGAAACAACACAATCTATAGTGATGTGATTCTTGTGATCACTATCTTAGTGTATGGGGCACATGTACCAACAATCCCGTCAGTATTTGTTTCGCAATAAGTTTATTGGCGAGATCAGGTCATGTCTAACAAGAAGACATTGGAAAGGTGTTAAACATATATTAAGATATCTTCAAGTAACACTTGAATGCATCCAAGTCAAAATTGATCGGTTATGCAGATGCAGGTTATGTGTTTGATCCACATAAAGCCCGATCGCAGACAGGCTATTTATTC
Source organism: Solanum peruvianum (assembly GCA_027705065.1). Classification (NCBI taxonomy): domain Eukaryota; kingdom Viridiplantae; phylum Streptophyta; class Magnoliopsida; order Solanales; family Solanaceae; genus Solanum; species Solanum peruvianum. Next base: position 44,828,875 of record JAKWJD010001756.1, on the reverse strand, counting down.
ACCTATGGAGGTACAGTTGTATCGTGACGTTCGATGAAGCAAACTATTGTTGCTACTTCTTCAAATCATGCAGAGATAATACCCATTCACGAAGCCAGTCGAGAGTGTGTATGGTTGAGATCAATGACTCAACACATTCTATAATTATGCGGTCTTTCTGTGCAAACAAAGACTCCAACAATATTTTATGAAGATAATGTTGCTTGCATAGCACAATTAAAGGGGGGATATATCAAAGGAGATCGAACAAAGCATATTTCACCTAAGTTCTTTTTCACACATGATCTTCAATAAAGTGGTGAGATAAATGTTCAATAGATTCGTTCGAGTGATAATCTTGTAGATTTATTCACTAAGGCATTACAAACGTCAACACTTGAGAAGCTAATATATAAGATTGGGATGCTTCATCTCCAAGATATCAAATAAGTTCTTAATCAGGGGGAGTAAATACGCGCTGTACTCTTTTTTCCTTAGGCAAGGTTTTGTCCCATTGGGTTTTCCTGGTAAGGTTTTTAATGAGGCAGCATTAAAGACGTATTACAAAATGTGTGTACTCTTTTTCGTTCACTAGGCTTTTTCCCACAAGGTTTTTTCTAGTAAGGTTTTAACGAGACACACTATCTATAAACATCCAAGGGGGAGTGTTACAAATCCACTTTATTGTGTGGATGTTTATCTTAAACCATCCTAACGTAATATATCTATTAATTGTATTAATTAAATATATTCTAACGTATTTGTCAAATGTTGTAAATGATGGTTTGAATGTCCTATAAAAGGGAAGCGTTTCACCCTTGTGAAAGAGACTTGAGGATAATAACAAAGCTCTCAATCTTTATACTTGTAATCACTATTTGTCTTACCTTATTGTTTGTGTATTCTTGTATCTTCCTCTCGTTTTACAAACAAAATAAAAATTAACAAAACTTATACGTCATATACATGCAAAGTTAATTAAAGCCTCATTACCTAAATGTGAAAATCAGGAACAAATAAATTATTTATAATATCGCTAATATTTCTATCATTTTCAAGACCAATGGACATATTTAGAATACTTGTGATCTCAAAAAGATTTGAGAAAAAATAGAATGTCTAGTGGTAATTAATTCATTATTTGGATAATGACTTTTCATTCAATGAAATGTATCATTCAACCGTATTGGAACATAATGTCAAGTGATAATGGATAATATCATATTAATTCTAAAAATATATACATAACACCTATCAAATTGATATCTAAAATTCAGTCCAAACCCATGTAAATAAAGACTAGTAACAATTACTCTCTTAGTTTCATTTTATGTGACACTTTTCGTATTTTGAGATTCAAACAAATCCATCTTCGATCCTAAGTTTTTCATTGATCCTTTTAGCATTTTGAATTATCTTTCAATTATTGCGACTTATAGTACTCTTTACGTAGTTTACAAATATATAAATTTTATTTCAAAAAAATTGAAGATTTCATACGCAAATGTCCGGTCAAGTTAAGTTGTTTGACTCTTGAAAAACGAAAAATATCACGTAAAAAGGGACACAACGAGTACTAAAAGTTGAACATAAAGTTATCAAAAAGAGAAACTTGAAAAGAGAACTTACGGCAATGGCAAGATGGTCTTGAAAAAAATGAAAATGATATATAGAATATAACATAAGAAAAAATATTTTTTATAAATTCACATATGTTGACCCTTCGTCGTCTATTAAACTCTTGAAATATGATTTTTTTTTTCGAGTGTTCTCTCGATATTTTCAATCTACTGCACATTAGATAAGTCTCCAAAGCTTACCCATTTATAAGCAATTAAGTGTACAGACAGTCATCAACAACTAAAAAATTCATGAAATTGATCAATCAAAAGGTGATTAGATATCAATATTTGTTTTATATTCCAAGAAAGACACATCAAGTTAAAGAATTAAAAAGGGAAAATGCGACGTTACTTAAAGTCTTCTTGTATCCTTAATGTGTGTCGTTACAAATGTATCTACTTCCTTAAAAACTTTTAGATATACCCAGACTTACATTTATAGGCTTACAACTACTATCCATCACTGTTAGAGAAGACTTGGAGCTGCTACATTTGTTAAAGAAAATGTGATATATTTTGCTAGCAAACAACTGCAATTTCAATTTATTATTAAAGTGTAAAAGTTTATAACATGGTTTCTTTTCTGCGGGAACCTATGCTTAGAGAGTTTCAAAGAGAGTTGATCATCATTCAGCATCAAAACCATATGTGTACAACACTCAATTTTTTATATGTGTAATTATATCTTCAAGCTATTTATTTTATCTATAAAAAATTAGAAAGTTATCATTCAAATTAAGTTAGCAAATATTAACGGAAAAATCTAGACTTAATAAGATTGTACCTGAAAATTAGAAGACACTTTTGTACCCACTTCTTAACAATGGAAGCTTATGTGAATGACTAATATTGAGTATGTTTATATGAGTGTAGTCTTGAAGATTTGTTGATAAAAACTCTTTGATATTCCTCAATACTTAATTTGATTCCTTTCAACTTCTCATAATTAGCAAAATACGTTTCAACTTCTATATTAATTGAAACTTTATTAGTGTTCATCCTATTTCGTTGTTTCACACATAGTAATTGAGTAGACTGCTGAACTTCTCATTTTGCTCCATTAGATATTTAATTTATACTTGGGTAAAGTATTTTATTACTTTTTAATTTAGTATAGGGACAAAATAATAATTCAACTTTATACTTTAGAGCTTCGTACTTACAATAATATATGATATATGTATGATGTTTGGGAAGGAATATATGTAATAAAAAAATGATTGCTATTAATAACTTTACTAAGAGTAATATATTTGGAGTTTGGAATTATGGTGGTGTGGTACAAATTTACGATCAACGAATGGTAATGTGTGTCTATTCAAATAAGATACAGCTTGCTTTAGGGATATAGAGGAACTTACTGGCGACACGCTGAAGTAGCGGTATGCCGCTCCCTGGTTTAGATTAAAGGGCAAAAAGTTTAGAATGGGAGATAAATGGAGAATTATTTAAAAGTATATGTAGAGAAAAGTTTGAGTCCTCACTTCGAATCCAATCAACCACACCTACAAAGACATGAAGAAATGAAACTGTAGTGAGTGAATCTATCCATTGTTTTCCTAATTCAAAAGAATGTTTATTAAGAAGCATACATATATATCTTTATATATATATAGTGAGTGAGTGGAGAATTAGAAGTTTGAGTCCTCACCAAGAATCCGATAACGAACCCCTACAAAGACATGAAGAAATGAAATTGTAGTGAGTGAATCTATCCATTGTTTTCCTAATTCAAAAGAATGTTTATTAAGAAGCATACATATATATCTTTATATATATATAGTGAGTGAGTGGAGAATTAGAAGTTTGAGTCCTCACCAATAATCCAAAAACGAACCCCTACAAAGACATGAAGAAATGAAATTGTAGTGAGTGAATATATCCATTGTTTTCCAAATTCAAAAGAAATGTTTATTAAGAAGCATACATAAACACCGATATCGTGGGTAAATTAAAAGTTTATATAGAAAAATGCTTGAGTCCACACCGTCAGAAATAATTTGAAGAATACCTACAAATACGTGAAAAAATGAAATTGTAGTGAGTGAATATATCCATTGTTTTCCTAATTCAAAAATATAGTGAGTGAATTAAAAGTCTATGTAGAGAAAAGCTTGAGTCCACACCGTCATAAATCTTTTGAAGCGTACCTACAAATACGTGAAAAAATGAAATTGTAGTGAGTGAATATATCCATTGTTTTCCTAATTTGTTAGGATGGAAAAGAAATGATTATTAAGAAGCAGAGCATATATAACTGAAGATTGTCCTTACTCTTCTCAAAATCACGCGGAGAGCCAATAAAGAAAAGCTCAAATCCGTAGAGGAGTGCTCGACGAAAATCAGAATCGGAAATGTTATTCTCTGCATTTTTAACATCAGGCAATGAGGTCATGGCTATAAATTCCATTCTGCATCCATCGCTGACTTCAGAGACATTCGTTTCTCCAATCTTTAAATAAGTGTACCTACTTAATTTGCAGCCACTAATTTCCAGAAATGTCGAAGAACTATTAACAGCAGATGGACAGTTGAACATGAAAATGGGCTCTGCTGATCTAAGCCCATCATAGTATGATCGGAAGATTGTATCGGATTGGTCGAAGAACAGAAGCTGAGGACTGAAAGAGCATAGATCATCATGTGTTTGTAAAGCTGGATCTACCAGGTGAATTGTCTGATTATTATAGTTGATGGCTTGCACATACAGCTTCTTGGAGAGGATCGACATAACCGTTTGGTTATCTTCACAACTAAATTCAAATTTCGGATCATCTCCACAAATTTCAGGGTCACTGTTTAAGTGAAAAGGGTATCTGATGTCGATATGACCACAAGCAGAAGGGGTCTCCGGATAACAGTAGCCGGGCTTGCTCTTCCTAGCATTGCATGTTTGCAGAAAGATGAGGATTAATGTTGAATATTTTAGCAGAGAGGTATGCTTAGACATTTCTGTACTAGTCACTATTATTATTATTTTATTATTAGGTGTATAAGAGTATATGCAATTCAACCATCTACCTACTTGAGGCGGTTCCATTACCAATAATACTCCTTTGGGTCCCCAAGCCAACTTGATGAGAAAGTTGCAACTTGATGAAAGGGCCCTCAAGAGGAAGACGTTGACGTTTAGCTACCCTGTTTAGAACTTAAAAGGAAATGAGATTTATTATAAGGTCCTATGATAACGCTGTTGGGCTTTGTGGAGGCTTGTGAGCCGGTCCGACCATTACTTACTGAAACCCTAGGTTAACCATTTGGTTTTCCTATAAATTGATCCTTGTATTTGTAATTCTGAAGTAGCACAAGTGAAATAAATACTCCTGTTACAGTCGTGGAGTAGGGAAACCGAACCACGTTAAATTCTTGTGTGTCCCGTTTGTGTTCCGTTTCTCTTTTCTCTAGATTATTTGTGTGTGTTGTGTGTTTTAATTCCCAACAATTGGTATCAGAGCGAGGTTTCAACAACACTGTAACACAAACTGTGAGAAATTGTCACCTAGGGTTCTTGTGTGAAGAACTGTGTGCAGGGAGGAGTAGCCGCCGTTACCGTGTGGGTAACCTCAAGCAGCAGCCGCTAGGGGAACCGCGCAGGGTGCGAACAGCCGTCGTCCGTGTGCTGTCCGTCGCGCCGTTCCGTTGGCCGCCGCGTCGGAAGGAGTGTGCCGCCGCCGTTCGCAAGCTACAGCCGTGCAAGACGCCGAGGATCTGAAACGCCATTCGCGAGCAGCAGCCGCCGCGAACCAGGCAGCCCAGATCGAAGGAGATCTGCCGCAGATCGTAGCCCACGAGGGAGAAAGCCGCGCAGCAGTAGCGAGGCAAGAACGCCGCTGCCGTTCAGTGGCCGCCGCGTCGAGGAGCCTCAGATCCAGCCGCGAGCGTCCAGATCGTAGCATCGTCCAAATCGCCGCCCGCTGTCTGAAAACACCGTTAAGGGAATTGCCGAAGGTGCGTTTTTTGTGGTGCAATATTTCTGACGAAATTACCAAGATCTGAAATTAGTTGTACCGAGTATCTCATTTAGTTCTTTGAGATGGCAGAAGATGGGAAGTTCCGAATTGAGAAGTTCGATGGTACCGATTTCATTGGTGGAAGATGCAGATTGAAGATTTGCTGTTCAGAAAGATTTGGACGTAGTGTTGGGTGACAAGCAAGGAAAATTGTCTGATGCAGAGTGGGCAGTTTTGGATCGGAAAGCTATGTCAGTTATCCGACTCTCGTTGACCAAGAATGTTGCGTTCAACATTCTTAAGGAGAAGACAGCGAAAGGCATCTTGGAAGCCTTGTCTAACATGTACGAGAAGCCATCTGCAGCAAACAAAATTTTTCTGATTAGAGAGTTGGTGAACACAAAGATGAAGGAAGGCAGTTCAGTTACGAGCACATCAACTCATTGAATTCGATCTTAGCCAGACTTTTGTCAGTTGGCATTAAGTTCGATGATGAAGTTCAAGCTTTACTACTGTTATCATCATTGCCTGACAGTTGGTCCGGAACGGTTACAGCAGTTGCCAGTTCAGTGGGACCTAATGGATTCACCTTGAGAAGATTCGTGATCTCGTTCTTGGCGAGGATGTCCGAAGAAGGAGTTCTGGAGAATCATCAGGTGATATGCTAAACGTCGTCAGAGACAGAGGAAATAACAGAGGTAGTGGGAGCAGGAACCGAAGAAGGAGTCAGTCGAAGGCTCGGGATGGCTCAGGTGTAAATGTTGGAACTGCAAGGAGGTGGGGCATTTCAGGAATCAATGCCAGAAAGACAAACAAGTCAACATTGCAGAAGACAGCGCCAACGAGGATTTGTTTATCTGTTGCGCGAAGAGCAATGTGGATTCCTGGTCATGGATTCTGGTGCTTCTTTTCACGCTACCCACAGCAGTGAAGCATTACAGAATCTGGTTATTGGAGACTTTGGAAAGGTAAGGCTTGCAGACGATAGAGCTCTTGATGTTACGGGCATGGGTGACATGGTTGAAGACGCCAGTCGGTTTCTGGACCTTGAAGGATGTCAGAGTTGTTCCAAGCTTGACGAAAAGTTTGATTTCTGTTAGGCAGTTGGATGAACAGGGACATCATGTGAAGTTCGGAAATGGGCAGTGGAAGGTCGTGAGGGGCAATCTTATCATGGCTCGTGGAACAAAAAGAGGATCGTTGTATATTGTCGGATTACCGTCTGAGGGAGTGACCATCCCAGTTCAGAAGAAAAACAAAGTCCGGTTCACAGAATCTCGTGGGCAGAAGAAGGTTGTCTTTGCAAGAAAGAAACCCAGAGCCACAGGTCAGATTCAGGATGAACGAGCAAGGAAAGGTTCAGGAAGACCAGTCAGAGGCGTTTGTGGCAGTGGGAGCACCGGCCGTGCTCAGCCAAGGCTCCTAGAAGACAGTGGGTCAAGAGAACCAGTATTCCAGCTGTTGATACGTCTCCAGAAAATTTCTTGCTGAGTATGGAGAGTGTTTGTTCTCAGGGAGTTCCAGGATCCGGCAGTTCGTGTCTCAAGTGGGAGCCGGTAGGGACCGAGGACGAGTCAAGGGCAGTTTCAGCCGTGACTGATGTGTTGAAGCTTCGGGGAGCTTCAACGGGCCTTTCAGTTGACTGATGAGAAGGCCGCTGTAGCAGGAGAGAGTTGAAAAAGATTACTAGACATACAAGTGTTCTAAGTGGATGACAGTTGAAATTCTTCAAGCCTCCAAGTGGGATTGTTGGGCTTTGTGGAGGCTTGTGAGCCGGCCCGACCCATTACTGAAACCCTAGGTTAACCATTTGGTTTTCCTATAAATATGATCCTCGTATTTGTAATTCTGAAGTAGCACAAGTGAAATAAAATCCTCCCCGTTACAGTCGTGGAGTAGGGAAACCGAACCACGTTAAATTCTTGTGTGTCCCGTTTGTGTTCCGTTTCTCTTTTCTCTAGATTATTTGTGTGTGTTGTGTGTTTAATTCCCAACAAACGCGGAGAATACTTTTCTCAGGATCGCGCAAAAAACTTAAAAGACCTTGAGAATACTTTTCAGTTTCAGTCATTGGTGTTTACCGATCTAATGAGCTATTAGTCATCGATTGGGGTCTATAATTTTCTTCTCCCTGTAATTTCCATCTAGCATATAAGGTAGCATTCTGTGTTCCTAACCAAATAATGCCCGAATGTAGTAGACATAGATTAATGGTATGCTAACTTGTGTTCAGACAAATAATGTGACTTGCTAATGGGATAAGAGCTTGCCTATGAATAACTCAGAAAGCTTCTCAAAGCTCCATCGTCAGATTTAGTCCAAATTTTAGTCGAGTAACTTTTAGATGTGTACTTATACTAAGTTTGCATCCACTATCTAGTACTAATAGCATGTACATTAACACTCTACATCCATCCTCATAAAATCCTAAATCCGCCTGTATAAAAACTGATGTTTATTTCATTACTAGTTCTCGAACACGTGCGAACACGTGCAACGCACGTGTATTTCATACCATTTTAAACTACACGAACACACAGTCAACTATGAACCTGTGTGCTCCTAAACATAATCCATGTTTACATATCAAAGTTCAAATATGCAAATGCATGCACAAATCAACTTATATCTGAATTTGAGTTTTATTGCAACAAAAACTTTTCATAAATAGATATTATACTAAAAGAAGTGAACATGCTGCTAGGTTAGCAATAATACAAAAAGTGTTTGTCAATATTTGTAGCTAAATCAACTATATTGGAATAGATTTATCTGAAGTAGATTCTTTTGGAAGAGAAATCTAACCAAAAAGGCACATGAAATACTTGAAAAAAACTCACCTTATGATATTATGATACACTCTATAGAGTAATTAATGAATGTAAAAAGATTACTCAAAATAAATATTATTGAGAAATTAAACTATGCGTGACCAACAATAAAAGAGAAATTTTATATATTAAAATATAAATGAAATAAAAAAAAAAGTTACTATTGGAAGATGAAAGAAAGAAAATTAATGAGTGAAATAAATTTTAGAGTTTCTACGCACAAGAATTGTAGAAAAAGTAAATAAAAGTTTTTCTTGGAAAAGTTAAATTTATAGAGCAAAATTACGGAAACATGAAAAGACACATGGAAAATTGATAGGTCAAATACTATTAAAATAAATATAAAAAATAGAGATGAAATTTAACTTTAAAAGATACATGAATCTCATTTAATTTCTTGTCTTTAAGGTATAATTACTCATTTTTTTTTTTAAAAATGTGTGAGAAATTTGAAAGGTCAAGATTTTGAAATGAGAATAAGAAGATTAAAAAATATATATATAAAAATTATAAAAGTTTTAATTTAGTAGAAGGGCAAAATAGTAATTCAATTTTTTACATTAAAGTTTCCCACTTATAATAATATATGATATATGATAGTATTGGGAAAAGCCTTGAGAAAACAACTGACATTTCTTTTGGTCTCAATGTAAGGATCTAATGCATACAAATCGAGAAGGCCAAAGTCATATGCGGCCACTCAAACTTGTCCTGATTATTCACTTAGACACCTCAACTAAGACTATTACCTATTAGACACTTTAATATTAAAGAATATGTATCTATTGAACATAAAACGAAAACTTTTTTTAAAAATATTTTGCGTGTAATTCACGCGCATTGACTTAAAAAAATGACAAATAAAATTATGACACTTGGCACATGGACCCAATCTAGCAATAAAATATAAATTTTTAATTTAAAAAAATGAAAAATAGTTTCCCTTAATTTATTAATCACAAAAAATATTTAAAAAGAAAATCTCCCAACCCCCACCTAACCCTTTGGCCTTTCTTCTTCCTCAACCCATTCCTCTACCCAGTAACCCCCGCAGCCACCATAACAAAAATAAAAATCTCCCCTTCAAATTTAATCTCCTATCATCTGTTATTCTTCATTTGTTTTGAGATTTTTGTGAAAATAAATAAACGTCAATAAATTGTTTTTAAGATTCATGACAAAGAAAAATTGAAAGTATGTTGAATTTTTTAATATCATATTTAATAAATTAATGAGTGGCGATGTTTGTTCAATCGGAGTGATCGAAATAGAGATAGACGAATATCGATCAATTTTTAACTCCAATGTTCGAATTTTTTCTTCTCACATATTAATTAGCAGATTTTTTTTTACAAAAAATGAAGAAAAAAAAAGAATGAAACAAAATGCTAAGAATTTTGAAACCATTAGAATGGTGGGGGAAGAATTTTGAAATCAGAATGATGGGGGGAGAAGATAATCACTGGTGTATGGGAATGGGGGTTGGGGTTGGGGTTGATAGAAATAGGGAAGAAGAAGAAGACAACTGTTCTTCTTCTTTTTTGTTAATTTTTTTTAAAAAATTAACTTAGGGGTATAAATTAAGAGAAAAAAAAAGAAAAATATTATTTTTAATAAATTAACGCGCTCAAGGAAAGTGAATTACACGTTTTTTGCCATGTCAACATTTTGTGTCTAATAGGAATGACTTTTGAACAAATAAAGGGTTCAATTGGCACAAAGATTAGTTGAGGTGTCTAAATGAATTATGCGGACAAGTTTGAGTGGCTGGAGATGACTTAGGCCAATCGAGAAATAAGACTAAATGTGTATCATTCAGCTTCCTTATTACTATGAAACAAAATACTTTTGCAATTCTTACACTATTTCCTTTTCATTATACAAATGACTTTGATGTGTTATTTAATTTCTAATATCACGTCTAGATCTTCACTGAGAGGACTTGCATTTAACTTAGGCTTATCAGTAGCCATAAATGGATTTGGGGACAAGTTAAGATGGCTCCCATCTCCTTCCAGCATCTGAGTAACTTCTTTTATTGAAGGCCTATCAACGGGATGCCACTGTATGCACCAAAGTCCAACAATAGCTATTTTTCTCACAATTGTAGCATCTCCTTCTTCCTCTATCCGAATCTTCAATTCTTCCCCTTTCTCCAAATGTCTATATATCCATTCCAAAGAATTCACTTTGCTATGGTTATTCGTCTTAGCATCCATATTTATCCTCCCACCAACCATTTCTAACAAGAGCATCCCAAAGCTATAAATATCAGACTTATGAGAAACTTTACCAAAGTTTCTTGATAACACTTCTGGTGCAATGTAACCAACGGTACCCCTAGCAGCTGTCATAGTGACCGCACTTTTTTCTTTAGAACACAGTTTGGCTAGGCCAAAATCACATATTTTGGGGTTCAAGTTGTGGTCTAAAAGGATGTTTTGTGGTTTGATATCGAAATGTAGGATTTGCTGATCACATCCCTGGTGAAGATACTCAATCCCTCTTGCAGTACCCAGAGCAATATGTTGAAGCTTGTTCCAGCTGATGACTGAGACACTACCCGTACTTAAGCTCACTGGTAAAATAAACCTTTCAAGTGAATCATTTGGTAGGTATTCGTAGATCAGAGCTCGTCTGAATCCATCAGCACAAAAACCAACTAAGCGGACCACGTTAACATGGTGGATTCTCCCAATTGTACCGATTTCATTGATAAATTCTTCCCCTTTACCCTTGGAATCGCGTAGGACTTTTACTGCAACATAGATTTCACTGGAAAGTCTGCCTTTGTATACAGTTCCGTAACTCCCTTCTCCTAACTTTTCATTAAAATTATCAGTTATCTTCTTAATACCAGCATAAGTATACCGTGTTGGTCTGATGGCCTTGTAGTCTTCCAAAAACTTTTCAAGTCTAACTCGACGCTCTCTTTTATTTCTACTTGTCAAATATAGCGTATAACGTAAGAAGGCAATAATGCAAACAAGCGCTGTACCTAAAACTACACCTACAATAATTGAATTGAATAAATAACATGTCATAAGCATAAAGGAAAATCAAGTAGGAAACTGATGGAGTGAGAACTTAATCATACTAACCTGCAACCAAGGACATCTTAGATTTCATATCTATTATGGACAAAATGAAAGTGTATATATGTTAAGTGCTTCTTTAATAATGAGGGAAAAAATTAATGAAGACATAAAAGTAGTACCTGTTGGGGTTATAGCTGTTCGATTGAAACAATGAGTTTCCAATTGTTTTATTTCATCCTTGAAGCCACAATCCATTCCTTTGAACTCACAGCTCCTACAGAGTGGTATAGACCAAATCAGCTGCAGTTTGTTCTCCGTAAATGTGTACCATGCGTAAGGGTAGTGATGAATTTTTAAGCAAGGCTCAGACAAGAAGAGGTTGAGGTGATAAGTCTCCCAAACAGCATAAACTTTGTAAGCAGAAGAACTAAGACAAGGAACGAAGTCATCAGTATATGCTAATGGTGCTGAACAATTTAATAGGACCCTGGGATAGTATTCATTTTTCAAATTGAATTGTGACAAATTCAGTTTTGGTAGCTTGGCTGGTAAGCACTGGTCAGGATCATAAAGGTGAATTTTCTGTGAGACATAATCAATCTTTTCAACAAGTAAGTGAACAGAGGAGGGAAGCTCAAGGATGGTGTCACCTTTATTGTTACAGTGTAGTTCAAAGCCAGGATCATAGCCACAATGTTTTGGCTGATGACTGAGTCTGAACGGAAAATGAACGATGGGACCATGACTCTTGCACCAAGAATCCTCACAACCCTCTAGTCTCTGTCCTAAGCTAAGCGATGGGATAAATAGCAAGAAAAGTAAGATGGACATTTCTAAAAGTACTCTTACTTGCATTCTTTGCTTTGATGCTAATATACAGTATTGGCAACATTTTCCAACTCTCAAGGCTGGCTTTTCTTCAAAACTATTCGATTTGTGGAGCACACTTTTCCACATACCTTGCTGTTTGGGGTGGCAAAATGTGTCTAGATAATCCAGTCTTAAATAGAGGGTAGTTGGAGTTAATAGATATTTATTTATTACACTAATATCTCCAGTTGGATCGGTGCATATTTAATTTTATGATATTTATTAATTTTAAAATCTAATGGTCCATATTTATTTAAATAAAACAGTCTTTAAACTATGGTGAAATATCGCTAACCATGGATATTGCACACTATTTCTCTTTCTCTCTCGTCTCTCTGTCTCTTCCTTTCCCACTTAATTTTGCAACAAATTCTTTTTGTCAATCGTCAAAGAATTTGCTTGGTTAACAAAAAATCATTTTTTCTTTTCATTATTTTTACACCGTAATAAAAGAAAACAAAATTCAAAGGATGAACTTGGGTCATAAAATTTAAAAAAAATCTAACCCATCATGAGATTATTTCTTTGAAGCTTGATTAGATCATAATGGTGATTCACAAAACTCTGTCATGTCGTCTTCTTCGTAACATCAATATTTTCAATTAAGAGTTTCTGAAAAATTCAACTAAAGGATTTGGAAATGGCACAAGAAATGGGTAGGAAAATGTTTTTTAATAAATTTTTCTTTTCATTACTGGTGAAATTTCAATTAAACTTTGTGAGAGAGACATAAATTGAAAAATCATTCATGATTAAAGTTTCAAATATCAACACTATAAATAAAATTCAGAAATCTTTTATTGATTTGCTGCAAAAACAAGAATTTGAAAAAATAAACTAAAACAGAAAAAAAAAAGATTCTAAGCACAAAAAGAAGTGAGAAATATTAACTATGATAAAATTCTTAGTTAATCAAACAAATCCGAGTCATAAGATTATTTGTATGACACATGTGAAAATATTAAAGAGATAATTGATGAAGCCAAATCCTAAATTGATTGACAAATCATTTTGGGCATAGTCCAAATCAGCACATGGTATATGTGGACTACATCAGTCTACCTTGTTTGCTAGTAGTAATTTGAAATTATGGGGAGATGAAGAATCAAGATCCAAATAGATAGATTGATAGAGTACAGGAGAAAAGAAAGCTCAACCTTTAATCAATAGTTAACCTCTTTGATATGTCTAGGGGAACCTCTCTTCTAAAATGTATAACAATAATCTTGATCATCTCTGAAACATGCTATGCTAGGAATAGCGAATTTCACTACTATGTCCGTTCTGCTTGTGGAAATATCCCCGACATAAGTTACCCTAGACTCAAAATATAGTTACCTTTTCAGCTCAAATACCGGTTCAAAGCTATTTACAGAATATGAATTAGCTTGTGAAGGTAACCAAACGGTTGTATGGTTATTCTCCAAGAAGTTGCACGTTCAAGCCATCAATTATGTTAATCACACAATTCATGTTGTAGATCCAACTTTACAAAAACAAGGTTTATGCTCTCTATTACCTCAGCCTTCAACAATACATGAATAGTTCGCGTTTTCATCCATATTATAATTACACTAGTAATGGATCACAGAGTAATAGCAGAGCCTATCTTCATATTCAACTGTCCGTTTGCTGTTAACAATTCAACATTAGTGGCTGCAAATTAAGCAGGTACACTTATTTAAAAGATTGGAGAAATGAGTGTATCTGAAGTCACCGATGAATGCAGAGTGGAATTTATAGCCATGACCTCTTGGCCTAATATTAAAAATGACAACAATATTTCCCTTTATGATCTTCATCAAGCATTCATCTAAGGGTTTGAGCTAACTTATCATCTGAATCTGGAAATCATAGAAACGATTCATTCAAGTAAGGATGACATGTCTGTTTACTTATTCAATTAATATTCATTAGCAAAACAAAGAATTCACTACTACTAAAATTTTATGACTTCAATCTAACCGGGGAACAGAAGGCCGCTACTCTTGTATCTCGGAAGTAAGCTAAGCTCTTATCCCTTCAACAAGCTAAGAGAGATTACAATTATTTTTACACAGAAGATTTATGATGTTACTCATTCGACTATACAATCTTCACCAAATAAGTGAAAATGTTAAAATTTGATATCTTTTTTTATTAATAACTACGCAAGTCATATTGTTATATATAATAATATAGTTTGGGGCCTACAATATTTGGTGCCTAAGGCAAGGACTTCACTTGCCGTAGCTTTGAGCCTGGTCCAGCTCATCCTAGAAGCTAACTAGCTAGCTCATGAGATGAGGAATATCCAAGACACGACACACAACTCTTCCCTCAACTGACGTGGGACACTTAACAATGTAATTGTCAAGAAAAATTAGATTTTCCTGATCATCATTCATCACTATGTATCGTTGGCTTAAGAGCAAGTTACTTTATATGACTTCTCAACCGTGCAGTGTATTGGGGAGCAAAATGTTTGATTGGCCTACCGTTCATAATTGAATTTCTGGTGTACAAATTCAAAAGGAGACATTTGTCAATGTATGATACTATTGAAGGCTTTTTGCGAACAGAAAACAACTTCATGCCAATTAGATATAATTACTCCCACATAAACAGAATGACCAGAGGGCTCAAAGAGAAATTAGGTGAGGGAGGTTATGGCAGTGTATACAAAGGAAAGCTTCGGAGTGGAAGAGATGTAGCAGTGAAGATGTTGAGTAAGCCTAAAGCTGGTTGTCAAGACTTTATGAATGAAGTGGCTACCGTTGGAAGGATTCATCATGTCAATGTGGTCGGACTCGTAGGGTATTGTGTTGAAGGAACAAAGCGTGCTCTTGTATATGACTTCATGCCCAACAGGTCACTCGATAAGTACATTAGCACCAGTCAAGAAGGAAGTCCTCTGTTAAGTTGGCAGAGGAAGTATGACATTCTTCTTGGAGTGGCTCGAGGAATTGGGTATTTTCATCGAGGCTGTGATGTATGAATTTTGCATTTTGACATCAAGCTACACAACATTCTTTTGGATGAGAATTTCATTCCAAAGATTTCTGATTTGGGCTTGCAAAATTATATCCAACAGATAAAAGCATTGTGAATCTCACAGCTACTCGTGGAACGATTGGATATGTAGCTCCAGAGTTGATCAGCAGAAGCATTGGAGAAATCTCTTACGAAGCTGATGTTTACAGCTTTGGAATGCTGCTAATGGAAATACTGGACTTGAATAGGCATGAAGTTGCAATTGAAGAGCATTCCAGCCAATATTTTCCTTATTATATTTACGATAAGTTCAACAAGGGGAAGGAAATTGTTGTGGATGAAGAAGCAAATGATGATGAAAAGAAGATGGCTAGAAAGCTGACTTTAGTTACATTATGGTGCATACAAACAAATCCGATACAACGCCCTTCGATGAGTAAAGTTTACAAATGCTGGAAGGTGAAATTGAAGTGCTAGAAGTACCTCCTCAGCCTCTTCAATCTCCACCTATTGTTTATCAGATGATGGGAAGTTCTATGATATTTTCGTCTGATTCCATGGCTTTGTGAGATAATTCTGCTAATAATACCGTATCAAATTAGACATATGTTATGAGTGATTCATAACTAATTTTATGTTTCTCATGAAGTTTGTTGTAACTATAGTCCCTATGGGTATTTCATATCAAGAAAAAAGGTGGTGTTGTATTGTAATAAAATAAAGAGATTTAGGTGTAAATCATTACAAATATTATGATAGGACTTGGGAGGCAAAGCACAAAATGATGCATGTTTTAGGCATAAACATGTTGGACCCTGAACTTGACTTTAAATTTTTACTTTGACCTCCAATTTTCATAATGCACAAACAGACACTTCAACTATTTAACTTTTTAAATAAATAAACACATGAGTCATACATGGAACAATACACGTAAGACACCACATAAGACAAAAAAATGACACGTAGGATGACATGTAGGACATGTATGTCTCTTTGTTCAACTTTATACAAGTTTAAGTGTGCAAACCCAATATAAAAAGGCATAAACGTGATTCGAAATCAATTTAAAGAACATATTTATGTATTATGCCCATGTTTTAAGTGCAAAGAACTCTATTGTTACTTGGATATGACCAAAAAAATAATTATAATTTAGATTCATTCATCAAACACAAATAACTACTCTTTCTAAATAATAATAATAATTCAGATTCATTCATTAACTTAATCTTTGTTCATTGACGAATAAGATATGTTTATGAAAGTAGTTAAATAATAGTAGTATGTATTAATAAGGCAAATTGGTCATATTATGATTTTTTACATTAATAATATTTAAATTAGGGAAAGGGTAAAAAAAATTCTTTGTTGATCTAAAAATATTTTTGCCGTCAATATTTTGATCTAAAAATATCCTTGTTGTTGTTTAATAGGTCAAAAATATTTACTTTCCAAATAAATATATTATTTATTATCCTTTTAGCACATTTTTAATAAATATTTTTATCGTAATATAAATATAAATTAATGATGAATATATTATGATATTCTATATATGACGTATATGATATGTCGAAGGGGTACATGAAATTATTCAATTTTACTTGATAAAATGAGATTAAGAAGAAAAAAATATTTCACTTTTTTATTTTATTAAAGTGATTTCAAAAGAAAGAAAACAAAAACATAGTTCGTTAATAATATTTTAATTAGGAAGAAGATTTTGTTAAAAAGAAAAATATAATATATTTATTCAGAAAATAACATTTTTGGCTCATTTAATAACTATAGGAGCATTTCGGACAAAAGTATTGACAAAGGTATTTTTAAACTAAAATATTGATTGTAGATATTTTTGAGTCAAATTATAAATAACGAAAAATATTTTTATTTCTTTTACATAGTTTAACAGCATTTTTGACCCATTCCCTTTAATTAAAAAATTTAATTAGCAAAACAAAGTGTGGAGATTTTTGAAATTTTATATATATGTTATTATTATTATTCGACAAAAGAGAACTACTACCATCTCTGGGCAAAATTTGCAGTTCTCTTTTTGTTTAAACTGTGAGACTGAATTCGCTTTCCCAAAAATTTCATCTTCTGCTAAATCAGAACATCAACCCTAAAATGAGAAACACTTTGTGAAATCTTGAAAGTTTAAGTTCTGAATTGAACTGCGGTGGCATTGTGGTCGTGTCTACGGTTTCAAACAGTCACCGGAAGTGCCGGTGGAGCAATTCCTGCTGAAACTGAGTTGGGTCATCCCATTTACTTCAACTTCAAGATTTGAGACGAATTACATGGATTCAGCCGCTGCAATTTCTTTATGCCCATCAACTCCTGGTTGGAATCTCGATCGTCCCTTTCTTACTGGCCAATTTTATCAGGTACTCAACATTTTATTGCTTGACATATGTATGCAATAAACCCCTTCATGTCATTATCTAAAACCTTCATTTTCTTGGACTTTTTCGACTCTTCATGAATGCTGCTTTCTTGGTTTTCCACCCTTCTTTTCTTCTTTTTCTTGATGTCCTGGGTTGAATTGAAACTATTTTGCCCCTTGAAAATACATACAGGAAACAAAGATTTCGTCTGGAACTTCTGAATACAAGGGGTTTTCTGCGGACTCAAGGTTCCCCTTTTGTTCCTTGGCTTTCTGCTATTACAATTCAATTTTCTTTTTTTTTATAATGTGTTTTATCTTGGTGTGTTTGATTTACTTTTTTAAGTCAAATTGGTGACTACTATTTGGTACATCTCCTACTTATTTTCTGTTTCTGTCTGGAATTTTTAATGCAGTTCCGGAGCAGATAAAGCTATAGGTTGTTACCATGCCACCATTCAGGTATGCCTCTGCTGAATCAAATAGGTTGTTCCTTATCCATCTTTTTATAATTTTTGTTCATATTGTTGTTGGTTGTCACTCTTATTGTTATTGTTATCATCTAGTATAATGCCAGTAAGAAGAAGTTATATATTTGACTCCAAACGTATACACCTGGATCATAAGTTCTAACGAGACTGTAGTAGTTAACTTATGTCATGTTTTCTTCTTGTGTGTGTGTTGATATTGTTTGCAAGTCAAGGTCCTGTGAATATTTGTGTATTTTCTTGCTTTAAGTTTTAAAGGTTAAGGATAGTGAGGACTATTATGTTGTGGCCCATCTAAATGATTTTTCTTGTTAATATGTTATGTCCTATATGAACTTGACGATCTTGGTTTTGAGTTTGGTCAGGTCACCGTCATTTATTAAAATATTGTCTTAACTATTATGCAGGAATTGATTGTTATTGATGATCTTCTATCTACCCTTATTGGAATTGAAGGACGCTATATTTCTATCAAGAAAGTCCGAGGGAAGGAGGATGACATAACCTTTCAGGTTGATGCATCTATGGATTTAGCTCTTCAGGTACTTATAGGGAGATATGTTTTCTGTAAAAATAGCTAACGAAAAAATGAGACATTTCATCCCTGATATATACTGTTCTAAAGCAACGAAATATTTTGAGGCTAAAAGCCAAGTAAACATGAAAGAAAATCCATATCGTATTTAGTTTAAAACATTAGCTGAA
Source organism: Solanum peruvianum (assembly GCA_027705065.1). Lineage (NCBI taxonomy): Eukaryota > Viridiplantae > Streptophyta > Magnoliopsida > Solanales > Solanaceae > Solanum > Solanum peruvianum. The sequence goes on along the minus strand of JAKWJD010001756.1, from coordinate 44,810,027 downwards.
ATAATTTGGGCTATTATTGTAGGAGTTTGCAAAAAGGCTGTTTCCGTTATGCGAAAGTTATATCTTGATTAACCAGTTTGTGGAGACAAGGTCACAGTTCAAGACAGGCCTAGTCAATCATGCCTTTGCTGCAGCTCTAAGGGCACTCCTCCTTGTAAGTTTCTTATTTATTGATCCTTCTATGGTTGCATGGTGGATTATTCTTTTCTCTACTTGTTTATCTGGTATGTTATCCATCTTATGTATAAGCTCTTCTTGAGGATATCTAAATTTTATATTTGAGAAATCATTTCTGGGAGGATGGAATCATCTTCATTATTTGTTTAATCTCTTTTTGGATACTGTAGATTCTCTCCTCCTTGGTATAGCTTGTATATGGTTCAATTATTACTAAAAAAATTATTACCTTACAAAATAAAAATCTCTTTTTTGTGGATGGATTAATGTGACTTTCAGAAGATTATCTCCTGGGAAGCTGAGAAAACCTGTCTGCTACCTTAATTTGGTTCAGCTAATTGTCTAAGGTTTTTGGATGCCATGAGTTGTTTCCATAATTGTCCCATGCTGTGTGGACATACATGGACAATGTAGTATTAAGAGAAAGAATAATAAAGGAAAATAAAAAGGGAGCTAATTGAAGTCTAGAATATATTTTTTCCAGGACTACCAAGCAATGGTGGCACAGCTTGAACATCAATTTCGCTTAGGAAAACTTTCTATACAAGGATTATGGTTTTACTGCCAGGTAACGCTGCTTAAACTGGTTTAATTTCCATTCAGTTCGACTCATCGTCATTGGTGCTTATGAAGCTATGTCTTGCAGCCAATGATGGGTTCGATGCAAGCACTGTCTATGGTGGTGAAAAAGGCTGCAGCGGATAACTGTGTTGGTTCTGCAGTCCTTAACCTCTTGCAAAGCCAGGTCTGACATCTTAGTCACTTTTCATGACTTTAAGGATCTATGTCTGAGTTCCCCTGGAATTGTGGAATACCATAGATTCATTACGATGGTTTAAATTCCATATTTGCTTGAACAATTGTGGTTTGGTTTCGCATGGTTATCAAAATGAGACCTGCAATTTTTATGTTTTAAGGGGTCGTTTGGTAGTGTATTAGTAATGCATGTATTAGTTATGCTTGCATTCATTATACAATAATTATTTTTATGCATTGCTTGTTTGGTGCATTAAAAATAGCATTTATTGCATAAAAAAGTTATTTACAAAGATACCCTCCGCTATTATGGTGGAAAAGATGTATAAAAGGTTTTGAGGGATAATTGGGTCTTTAATTGAGTTAATGCATGCATTAAAAACCATTGCATTGCTAATACCTAGAAATATATGGTATTACTAATGCACACCTTAATACACAATAGAGTGTATAACTAATGCAAGTTAGTTATACATAAATTAGAAAAGAGTACCAAACAAGGTACTAGTAATACACAAGGCTAATGCATGCATTATTTTTCCTAATACACTCGGTCAAAGGACCCCTAATAATTTTAGTTAATTAGTCTTTCTCATTCCAAAATCTTCATGGAAAGTTTGAACAGATTTTAAGTGTCTGTGATAGACTCTATTTTGATATGTTTAGAATTGTTGAGAAAATAAGATAAGGAACAACCCTTGGGGTTTATCTCAATTGCCAAAGGTTGAGGGACTTTGATCTTAAATCACTAGTGTGAGTCCTATGCCAAACGAATAAAACTAGTTTATGTGGAGAATGGTAAAAGGCGGAGCCATCATCCTGGATTTCTGGAAACTGCAGTTGGCCCAAAGGGTTGGTTCCGAACGAGTTTCTTGGTCATAAAAAACATAAGAAGGAATAATTGGCTCTCATACAACATTCACGAAATAGAGAGCTTAATGCAAACAGACATGAAAGTCATCTGTAACAATAGTGGTGGCTATTTTTCTTCTTTTTGAACGTCTCTGGTGACTGCAACAACGAGAATTATCTTACCAATGCTATGATACCATCTGAACAAATAAAACATGGAATAATTGAGTGAAAACTTAGCTTGATTACTCCCTCAAGTTGCTGGACATAAAAAGTGAATGTACGACAGTACGAGTGTTAAAATAGGGAAGAATCTCTCTAATTAGTCCTAGTTGGTATACAGTATCATTTACAGTATTCTTTACACAAACTACATATGTTCTATTTGATCAGAGGGGGTCTATATTTATTTCCAGATTAATTGTTCTGTTTTAGGCAAAGGCAATGGCTGGTGATCATGTAGTGAGGTCTTTGCTGGAAAAGATGTCACAATCAGCAAGCACTGCATATCTTGGAATATTAGAGAGGTACTTAATCTAGATTCTGCAATGATTATCCAAGTTCGCTTAAGGTCTGGCTGACCTCTCATTGTCTGGGAATTGCCTAATCAAATATTGTTTTGTCCTAAAATAACATGTTTCTACTTTTTGTTAAGTGTAAAAGAAGTTGGTGATACATAAATCGCCAGGGTTAAAGGAGTAGTGGTTCCTATATCTGCTATTTGATCTTGACGTGTCTATGCTAATAATGTCTACTTGGGGTATCAGCTGATGTTTATAACACATATTAAAAAGTAGTGTATGTTTCCTTCAACAATGAGTTTCCGCTAAATTGGTAATGCATTTTTTCACTCTTTATACTATTCCCATGATAATAAGCAAGTAAAGTACTTGTTTTCTTGTCTTCTAGAGTAAATGTTAGGTTTTCATCAGCTGCCTTTTGTAGGTATTAAGGTGTGTCGCTTTTTCTCGTTTTTTGACAGTCTTTGAACTTCCCGTTCTTTTATAGTGAATTACTGTTGTTTCTCAATGTGAACTACCCTAAAATTTTAGGTGGGTGTATGAAGGAGTGATTGATGATCCTTATGGTGAATTCTTTATTGCCGAGAACAAGTCTCTTCAGAAGGTACATCTTTTTCAGCAACACTTTTTTACTTAGTTGCTGACATCTCATTGATCTCACTGTATTTTCCACAGGAGAGTCTTACTCAAGATTATGATGCCAAGTACTGGCAACAACGTTACAGCCTGAAAGATGAAATTCCTTGCTTCCTTGCAAATGCAGCGGAAACAATTTTGATCACTGGAAAATATTTAAATGTCATGAGAGAGTGTGGACATAGCATTCAGGTTTTGACAAGATCCCATTGCTGCTATATGTTCACACAATAAAGCGTTTCCATCTTTCTTTGCATTTCCATTAGTAATATTAGCAGAGGTTCGTGACCAAATTGTTTTTGTTAGATCCCTGTGGCAGAAAAGTCAAAGTTGACAAGTGCAGGCTCAAATCATCACTATTTGGAGTGTATCAAGTCTGCTTATGATTTTGCCAGTGGCGAACTATTAAATCTTGTTAAAAACAAGGTATGCTGAAGCAAGAAAGATATTTCTTGACAGCTTTTTTCCATGTTTCTTGATTTGTTACTACAAGTGCTTTTACATGAAACTTCTCTCTGATGAAACCTTTCTATTCTTTGGCAGTATGATCTCATGGGTAAACTGCAATCTATTAAGCACTATCTTCTTCTTGATCAGGTACCAGCTAGCGATTAACAAATTATATATCTAAGTTTATGATAGTTTGGGAATTGGGGGTTGGATATGGGGAAAATACTGGTAAACTTTGAATTTAAATGCTACATGCAATGAAATGCTTCAATAACTTTCTTTATTAACTAGTCAGTCCCTTTGCATTATCTTCTTTTAGTAAAAGAAGATATTTCTTGGCCTAGCAGCTGGCATCAAAATGTGTTGCAGGAAGAAGAAAATGTTAGAGACTCTTATGCCTATCTTTTCCAAACAAGCAAATCCATCAATTAAAATGCAAATTTTTAGAATCATTCTATGCTTCTCTGTCATCCTGACCCTGGTTTTGCATTTTTCTTTGGTTTCATTCTTTATTTCTTCATGTGTGCTCTCTGTAGATGGAAGTTAAAGAATTGTTCTGGTGCTGGTTTCCATTAAGAAATTTATATTCATACTCACTTCAACTGTACATGCAGGGTGATTTCTTAGTGCACTTCATGGATACAGCTAGAGAGGAGCTCATGAAGAAGCCTGATGAGATATCTGTGGAGAAGCTACAGGTTTATACATAGTTCTTTAGGTTTCTGCTTCCTCTAAATAGGGAAATCATTTGAAGCTCTTTATAATGTGGTGTCATCTTCTTTTCTTTCTTCTGAGTAGTCTCTTCTAGACCTTGCTTTGCGATCTACTGCAGCTGGTGCAGATCCTTGCCATGAGGACTTGTTATGTTGTGTGGTGAGTTATTATTACCTTGGCCTGTTTAACCTTCAAGACATGGAGATAGTCTGCTGAATTATGTAAAATATGGTCCATCTTTTCTCAGGAGAGGACTACTTTATTGAAAAGATTGAGTACATTGAAAGATCTTGAAATCAGCCGGTCTGCTCCAGATAGCAATGATTTAGAGGAGCCACTGAGCATAACTGGCTTGGAAACTTTTTCTTTGAATTACAAGGTTTGCCTTCTAATTTCTCTTGTAGTTGAAGGAAATTACACCGCAGCTCCACACAACAAAAAGAAAAAGAAAAGAGATGAAAGAACAGAAAATTGCATAAAAGCAGTTCTCTATGTCTTCTATATCAATCATAGATTCAGAACTCATGTAAGATAAAGCAGTCTGCGACAATTTTGCTGTTCAATACCTGGCCAATTTCAAAAAAGTAATTAGCAGGAAATTTATCTATACTTTTAGCTAAGTCAAGAGAATCAATTGGGGAGTAAAATACTCACTTTCCCCTCCTGTTATACTTGTCCTATATATCTCTGCGTTACAGTTTCTTTTATAGCTGTGTGCAATGATGTTAATCTGTTCATTGAGTGCCACCTAGCAACAACCATATTTAGCGAACGCTGAGGGAGAGCATCTTGTTTCCTTCTCTTGATTTTCTGTTTTGGTGAGAATGACATTAAAGGTCGAGGTATTATTTTTGCTGGGTCATTATATTATTGTCTCCTGAGCCTGGTTGCATTTGTTGTGTTTCAGGTTAGATGGCCCTTATCTCTTGTAATATCAAGGAAAGCCTTGACAAAATATCAGTTGATTTTCAGATTTCTATTTCACTGTAAGCATGTTGATAGGCAACTCTCTGGGGCATGGCAAGTACATCAGGTATGAGCTTTCAGTTACTTTTACTACAGTAGTAAAGTAGCTTCTCTTTTTCTTTTTGACTTCTGATAGATTTGCATTTTTGCGTATTTTGTTATTATAGGGTCTCCGCAAGCTTGACATGCAAGGAACTACAGTTTCTGTATCATCTTTGTTATGTCGCAATATGCTGAAGTTCATAAATAGTCTCTTACACTATTTGACATTTGAGGCAAGTTTCACCCCTTCTAAGGGAACCACAGTTCCTATGTTAGTTTTCTATGTCTGCCTGCCTTTGGTACATTAATTTCTGCTTGAAGGCTTTGAGTTTCTTACTTCTCTATTTGTATTTTTTTGATATGTTATTCTTCCGTTGTTATTTTAATTTCTGGTTGCATACTTTTAGTTTCCCAGTTTTTCTCATTGTTCTTTTCATCACTGTCACCGTACCACCACTAATGTATCCTTCTCTTTCACGATTCTTCTTCATTATTAATGCTATATTAGACATGTACTAGTTTAGTACATCTACTAAACTAGTGAAGACAGCTTTTCCTTTTTTTCTCTTGTTATAGAAGGTCAAAAGAATGAATTATATTGGCTGATTTAAAAGACGGCTGACTGTAAAATTTTTGATATTTTATTGGCTGATATACAAGAGGGTTGACAGAATAAGTTTTGATGTGTATTGCTAGTCAGATTGAACCAGTATTTTATTGTATCTTCAGGTGCTTGAACCTAACTGGCATGTAATGCTCAATAGACTTCAAACTGCGAAAAGCATTGATGAGGTAAAATGATTATGTACAAAGAAATCTTGTGTCTAAACACCTTATAAGAGAGACTCTTGCTCGGGTGGTCCTTCTGTTTCAACTTGATGTGTTGTCTCATTGATTGTTTGATTCAATTTTTGGGCAGGTTATCCAATACCATGACTTTTTTCTTGACAAGTGCTTGAGGGAATGTGTGCTTCTATCACCAGCCCTTCTTAAGGTTAGTTATGATATCCACTCCTGGTTATTGGTGGCCTTCAGTTACATTGTTCCTTATTATAAAGTCTTCACAAAAGATGATACTGATTATAGCCCTTCTGCAATGTTCAAGAACCAACATTTATAGCAACTACTAGATTACGTTTTAGGTTTTGAGTCTGTTCCTTTTCAGGGGATTAATTTTGTTATTTTGTTGTTCTAACTATTTTTATTGTCCTGATTTTCTCATGAATGTTTTTCTAAATGCAGAAGGTGGAGAGGTTGAAATTAATATGTCTGCAATATGCAGCTGCAATGCAACGGCTGATTACCTCCTCGTTGGATACTACTGACAATGACACATTGTCTAATGATTCTCCCAGTATAGAAAAATATAAGAACTTGAAACTAAGGACCCCATATCAGATGCTGAGACTAGCTCCTGAAAACGTCACAGTATTAGAATCCGTTCTGTATGTTATAACGAATTTGTACTTGAGTTTTTAATCTCTTTTATCTGCGTCTCTCATAGCTAGCTATAATCATTTTGCAGGAAATTTGAGAAGGAATTTTCTTTTGAGCTTCACAGCCTGGGACCGATATTAAGCAGTGGCTCTCGAGCAGAACCGTACTTGACTCATCTTGCACAGTGGATCCTTGGTGTGGGAAAAGACCAGTAAGCTGATTGTTTTTTGTTGCCTACAAACTTTAGTTTTAGTAATCTTTATTTTTATTTATGTCTGTAAGATTTCTTTTTCTTCTTAAATACTCGGTTGAGCTTGTAGAGTGTGATCATTGTGAAATCAAATCAAGCTTTTCTTATTTATTTACATCTGTTACTGAAGAAAATATGTTGTTCTCCATTTCCAAGTATAAAAAAATACACTATCTGGACTAAGGTTCTATCTCCGCCCTGTAAATATATACGACCTAAACAATTGTTTTCGATCCAGAAAAGCGAAAAATATGTATAGATCTATTTCAATTATTTGATTATGTATACATAAATACATTTCTATAGTGTAGTAAAATACCTAAGGTTGAACTAATCCTAACATTTTTAATTTGCTGATTAACTAAATACAACAACCGATGGCTATTGGGTTTGTTGGCTCTAATAAATGGATAGGCAGCCGCTCCTTCTCCTTAAAGTCAAAAGAGGATTTGGTATTGCTTTATGAGAGGAGAATTATTTGTCCAAATAATATCGTAAAAATAGATATTTTTATAATTAATTTAATATTATTTTTTAATTTTAATTCTAGGAAAAAGGAAACCGAATAGTATACCATTAAGTATTGATTTATTAGTTTATAATTTGTTGTAAATTATAAATTTAAAAGTTCTCTATTTTTTTTAAAAAAAATATCGTGTCCGGTAAAAGAGTAATAATTTCATGGAAGCTTCTAAAAACTTTGTTTGTTGCTCAACGTCTTTATTTTTCTTGATGCCTAAGACTTCTTCATATAACAACTAGTAGTAGAAGAAAAGCAAATGTGGAAGAAATAACGAAAGTTCTCAAAAAATAATAATTTGGGTAGCGTCTACATGTGTAACTCTGACCTATTTGCCTATTCACCAGAGTTCCTTATTTTTTTTCTTCAAGGATTTAAAGTTGTTAGATTCTAATATGATGAAAATTTTATATTAATAATTTAGTTTAATATGTTATTATGCAAGTCGATTATAATTTATTATAGATTGTCAAATCAATATTATTATACGGAATACATACATACTTTTGAATTGATCTAATTACGTAATTATCTATTTGTACAAGACATGTAGTAGTTCATAAAGAAAGTATAATTCTTTGTCAAGTGGGGGGAAGAAAAATACAAGGGTATTATTATTGTGGAGGTTAAAAGCTATTCCCTCTAGTCCAATCAAAATATATTGTTGACAATGGTTCAAAATATATGAATTTTTCAAAGTTTTAGAATATATTAAAATTTATTTATTTTATTTATAGTTCCATTGGCGACACAACTGAATAGTTTGATTATATTACAATAACGATAACGAGTTAATGTGATTCTATAATTGAGATTCATTAAAATTTAAATATACTCATATTTTATTTAGGTACTTTTAATGTCAATCGTATTGCATTCAACGGGTATCTGATAGCACTAAAAAAATTCAAACTATTTAGACTTTATAAATTGAATTGTTTGAAAAAAAATATATCCCACCCCCAAATAAATTTCAGTAGTTTACTTACCAAAACACATTTAATAACTTCCCACACAAACCAAACACTGACTTTGGAAAAAAATTAACGCGTCAATTTTTTGACTCATAAAATTGCACCTCCCCTTTTTTTTCTTCCCTATGAGCAGTTAAGTTAGCAAATATTTATTACTAATTAAAGCAAAGTGTGTACTATTAGAATACCAAATTTTTAATTAAGATGTTAGATAGGGACACATCAACCTCTCTTTATAAAAGAAAAAGTCAAAATAAGGAAACTTCAATAATTATACATATAGATCTTGACGTATGACACTAATTATATTTTAATCTAAATGGTTTAATATGTTAAGTTTCTTTAATTCATGTCTAAATAGAATTTGTTGTCAAAATTATATTAGAACAATGTTTCCAAATTCTAGTTAAAATAGGTTTTGCACTATTATAAATAAAAGGAGGGGTATTGCAACTTATTTTCTTACAAGTGAATTAATTTACCTTACCTAGTTTACGTGTTGGCCGAATTTAAATCAGTGAATTTCGGATATTATAAAAAGGAAAAAAATAAAAAAAATTCTAACTCTTTCAAGATTCTATATATATTAACCAATTTCTACACTGTTTTTTACATCCACCCCACATTTTTTTCTACAATGGCAGAGCAACAAAGAATTCATCCAGTACCAGAACCAGAACATGAACTTCCAGTACAAAAACCCTCTGTCCCTTTAGTGCCAAAGGGCTCTTTCAGTTCAGAAAAAGGTGACCCTGAGAAACAGCAGCAGCAGCACCAACAACCACCTTTTAGAAGAACAATCCCATATTATCCACCATTAAAACCACCAAAGAGAAGATGTTGTTCTTGCAAAAGATGTCTATGTTGCACATGTTGTCTGTTGTTCATCATCATCATGATCATTGCTGCTTTATCTGCTGCATTTTACTTTGTCTTCCAGCCAAAAATACCAAAGTACTCTGTTGACAGTATGAGAATCACACAGTTCAATTTCAATAATGACATGAGCTTATTGTTTGCTACTTTTAATGTTAACATCACTGCAAGAAACCCCAACAAGAAAATTGGGATTTACTATGAAAATGGTAGCCAATTGAGTGTTTGGTATACTGGTGTTCAGCTTTGTGAAGGGTCATTGCCAAGATTTTATCAGGGTCATCAGAATACTACTGTACTCAGTTTGGATTTATCAGGACAAACACAGAATGTTACTGGATTGTTGCAGGCACTACAGGTGGATCAACAGAGAGGAAGTATTCCATTGAATCTCAGGGCAAAAGTTCCAGTGAAGCTCAAGATTGGGAAATTGAAGCTTATGAAATGGAACTTTTTGGTGAAGTGTAGTCTGGTTGTGGATAGTTTGTCTGCAAATAATGCTATCAGGATTAGGAATAGTGATTGCCAGTTTGGTTTTAGGTTATAGTCCAGTCTTGGAATTATTTTCTGTATAATTATTTTTTCCTTCCATTTTTTACAGATTTTTTTTTTTCAATATCTGTTGACACTGTTTACTCATATTATTTTGGATTGATATAAAGTGATCTGTTTCCTCTTTACTTTTTTTGGTCTAACTGGTTAAACGGAACAGAATTGTCGGTATCCAAAAGAAATTTCTGAACAAGGTAATACAATTTAAAAGGGCAGCTCGGTGCACAAAGGGGTGTGATGTAGGCAACCTATAGTGATTGATTCCACGGTTCGAATTTGTGACCTATAGGTCAACTTTAGTGTTGCAAGGCTCCTCTTCTGAACAAGGTAATACAATCACTATGAGTATTTCAATCTTGATATAATGTGAAGTACAATCACTTTATTTGAGCTTTTTGCTGTGACTTGTGCACTCCAAAGATGTCCATTATTTGATTACTTTCCCTCTATCTTCCATCTTTCATACATAAATTCTTACTTCTCATCTTTTGCAGGGAATTCTAATTGCTATCTCTGAAGTCAATTTGAAATGGTGCATCCAAATCACTAACTGTTACGCATATTTGTTATATGCTTTTGTTCCCTTCATTGAAGTGATGCTCCAATTTTAGCACGATGGTATCAATCATAGAACTTAAAAGAATAACTGTGACACAGATCCCACGAGTAGGCGGTAGATGAATTACATTTGCTTCAAGTAAATCATTTGCAGACAACATTCAACGAAAACGAAAGGTTGCAAAGCATACAATCTTCAATGAAAACAAAAGGCTGCAAAGTGTGCAACCACAACTAAAAATTCTATTCTAAAACAAACTGCATACATCTTAAAAAATTCTTCAACGTTTTAAGTAGAAGCAGCCATAGAAATCCCTCCTCTAAGTCCAACTCTGCCACGGCCTATTCCTGTTTGCTGGTTGTCAGATTCCCTCCTCTTCACATTCACTCTTCTTTTTCCTTCTTCCATGTCGTGGCTAATCTCAGATATCGCATGCCTTTGAAAGCCTAGAGGACTCTTGTTATCATCTCTACTGTAGGATTTTGAAGAAGGCCAACAGTCAGTTGAATCAGCCGAATTTGGTTCCCATGAGGAAGGGGAAAGCCAGTTTTGCTGACCACCAACAACACTGTTGCTTCCTGAGGATTCTTGTTCTTCCATATCAGTTCCCCTTCTGAAAGTTACATACTTTTGTATGCTTGGCTCCATAAGGTCATCACTCACAGTAACTTCAGACTCCATGAAGGGATCCTTGATCCCTAACTTCTTCTTCCCTAGAGGATCGAAAGAAGCATTATCATTCTGACTATATTGCTCAGATGTGGCGTTTCTTCTCCTGTCATCGGAGAGAGCACTGGACAGATTGGAGCTAGTGGTTGAGTTCAGGTCAGCAACTGCATCAACAATTGAGCAAGCTTTTGTTACACAAGGTGGTAATGAAAATGCAGGGGTGGTGGTATTAGTCTTTTGATGGAAGTTTTGGATGTCTTCAAGCAACAGTGCAGTATATGATTGAGGAGGCTTTGAGAGAGCTTCAGGATTGATGTCCAGGTCTCTAGATAGCCTTAAAGACCTGCTTCTCTGTGGTTTATGGCTTTCGGGTCCTGAAACAATCACATTCATTGCAACATTATGCTGCTGCTGCTCCTTGACTTTGCCATTGCTCACAGTTTCTGCATTCAATTTCTGCAAAGAGAGAGCACATCAATATTGATACTAAATCAATCAAAATCCCGTACAAATCGGGGCTAATGAATACTCCACTCTCATTAGTCTATAGATGTCTATTTCAAGTAAACTATTCATCTTCCAAGGAAAATAAGGTTCTTTATAATTTCACATTTATTCCTACATAGATATACAAGTTTCTAACAAGAATAACATCGGTTTCCATTCTCTAATTTCACACTTGTACCTATACCAGACCTACAAAACTAAAATTCATTGCATCAAAGGTTTGCTAGCACAAGCAATTATCAGCCAATCTATGATAAATAAGCAAAAACTAAAACATGAGTTTCTTCTAAGGAAGTCTACAAACTAATAAAAGGAGCCAACCTGGGAAGGGACCTTCAGTCCTGGCGCGGGCATCTGCTCCAAGACAACATTGCTGTCAATCTCACTGAGAGGATTTCTTCTGTATGGAGATTGCTCGTGTTTCCTTGAATTGCTACGGCTAAGGGACATGGGCTGCTGTTGATTTTGATTGATATGAGTATTGTTATCTCTCTCATTCAACACCTTTGCATTCACCCTTGCTGGTGACCGAGCGCGTGGAGATGCAGCAGTTCTTGGTCCGTCACCACCTGCATTTCTCTTCACTTGAATCCTCTTTACAGCAGCAGCAGATATATTGTCAGTTCCACCAGCATCAATGCTCTTATCCATCACCATAGATGAGACAGTAGCAGGTACAGATATCATCTTCCCTGGCCTACCACCATTATTTCCATTAGCATTAACAGAAGCCACATTACCACCATTTGTGGTAGTAGTAATTGGTGAGTCAGATCTTCTACCAGGAGATCTGCTCACCCTTCTACCCCCTCCTCCACCACTGCTGCCTCTTTCTCTACTACTCCCCGACCGCTGCTGCTGTTGTGCCTGGTCTCTTTCCCTACTCGGGGTTCTCCTCCGTCCCTGAGACGAAGAATTAGGGGTTCTAGGCTGACGCTGGCGTTGCCTATGGCGACGAACTCCAGTCCCAACAACCCCATCATCCTCACAATCTACTACATTATCTTGCATCCCCTCATTTCCATTGTCATTCTCAAAGTCAAAACTCCTCTTGGAACCAGAGTACTTTCTACTCCTTTGAGGAGTATCAGTAGATCCATTAGAACCCAAAACCCCTGTCTTTCCAGTAGATGAACTCCTGCTAAGCCGCCCACATTGTATCAAAATAGCATCAACCTCTTCTTTAGTACAACTTGAAGTCCTCACGGGAGCCGATACAACAATACCATTCTCTTTGCCTAACCCTAACCCTAACCCTAACCCACCATTGCTATTACTAATACCATTTTTCACAGTCTCAACAACTTCAATTCCCTTTTTAACCATACCCTTTTCTTCTTCAGTCTTCCTATCCACTTCATGGCTTTTTCTGTGTTTAATAACAAAGATCTCTTTTTTCACACTTTCTCCTTCTACCTCTTTCTTGTTGTCCACTTGGGTACTATTTTTAACTATTTCTTGATTTGTATTTGAAACTGCAACAGTAGAAGTAGAAGTAGACTTAGAAGAAGAACAAGAAGTGTTCTTCTTACTCAAACAACTCCCCATTTTCCTTTTCTCCAAGAACTGAAATTTTTAAAATTTGCAGTGAGAAGAATAACAACACGAAGATGAAAGATTTGTAACGGGCAGGAGATGAGAAAAAGATAAGAGGAAAAGGGGAAAAGGGGTTCAGAGTTCAAGAAAACCACTCAATTAAAAATGGCAACTTTATGGGGTAATAGAAATAGATTCAGAAGAGGCATTTCAAATTTTGACTGAGGCGGGCAAGGGGGTGGGGGTGGGGGTGGGGGGAGGCAGTCTGTCAATAGAGCCGTTAAAAGGGGGTTTTATTAATTTTTTCAAAATAGAAAATAATAAATGTTGTCACCTATATGTTGTTTCAAGGAATAAAAACAAAAAATGTTGTTTTGTTATGTTATTTTTTGAAGTATGTTTGGGGAATGATGAGAATCTTGATCCAGTTTTTGGATTAGGGAATCCTTCAACGGTCGTTTGATCAGTGAGGGCAATTACGATGGTAGGAACAGATATCGAATATTATATTAAAATTAAAATTTTTAGTATCATAATTTAATATTATGGTATTTTAAATATATTTTTAAAAAATATTGAAATATTAAATATTGTATTCATATATATGTAAACTATATAATACCACTCTAGCAAATATATAAGACAGTAACTAATTATTTAGATGTTGAAATTTTGATAACTCTATCTTGATTTTATTGTTCTTTTTAGGTGACTGATTAACAAATAAAATTGTGTATACTTTGTTTTGAATATATTTATACGTGTAAGGTATTAGTATGATATAATAGAAACGCTTCTTGAAAAGCTCAAGTCACAACTTTTTATCATATGAATATATGTAAGTTGAATGCTTGAAGTTGACCAAATTATGATAATTGATTTATCATATTATAATTATTAAAATCAAATTCAAAATAAAAATATTGAATCATATCGAAATAATTTGTTACGATGATAGTATAATATTTTTAAAAACCGTAAATTGAAATTATCAAACGGAACCACACCACCCTACACGTGGGTCACATTAGTTTTCTGTAAATGAATTTTCTTGCTTTGTTGTTGTAATTGTACGAATTTTTTTTAAAAAAAAATTAGATGCCTTATATATATAGATAATAATAAAATTGGAGAAAGTGATTTTATTAGAATAATTAAAGAAACGCGAAGGTCCCAACTTCACCCACTAGTATTCGGAATTAATTAATTTTGTCCATAATTTATTTTTGGGTATTCGGAATTAATTAATTTTGTTCTTACTTTATTTTTGGTTCATTTATACTCTTTCTTTTAGAAAAAAAATAAAAGTCTTATATTTGTGTTTCCTATTGTAACAAGAGTTTCACAATGACACAAGTGGTCTTCACTAGTTCAATTTTTTGAAAAAAAAGAATGTTCAGATTTAGTTTAGTGATTAGGTTAATTTAATAAGATACATCAATAATTATTATTTTTTATATAATTATATCAAATTAATACGATTAAATAATATGAAACAAAAAAGTAATAATATTTTATTATCTTAGCTCGTAATTTAGTATACTTTTGTAGGTAGTGGTGCTTGCTAAAGCCTGGAAAAATATAGTATACTTTTTATGTCATGTCTTTTGTAAGTGAAAAAAATTATAATTTTTTTGGTCTAAAAGTTTGCTATAGTCAAAACAAATGGTCGTAATTTTTGTGCCAATGTTAAGAAATGCTTTGAAAGAAAATAAGGGTCTCACTATCAGGACTTTGACTGGTTTTTAAATTTTTTGTATTTGACTAAGGTAACTTTTTCTAATGAGACCAGAAAATTAACAACCATCAATTCATAGTTTCCTGGCTTGTTTGAATTGAATTCTAATTTATTTTTTTTGATATTTTTCTAGTTTTCGAATAAAAGAAGTATTTATTTTAGGTTAATACTAAATGATTAAAATTTAAAAAAATTATAATTTCTTTTTATTTTAAAATAAACTGATCTTTATTCCATTTTCAATTAAAAGGTATAATAATTAAAATGGTAAAAATGTTTTGACATGTAAAATATCATTCCGACAAAAAAAAATTCTAAATCAAAATAACAAATATAAGTCAGAAACTATAAATTAAAATTTCCATCCAAACAAGCCCTAGCCCTTTCTCTTTTCTTTTTTTTTTTCCCTTTTTTTCTTTTTTGAAGTTGGAATTCCCAATACAAGTTTGGGATTTTTATTCATTTGAATCACATAACTAAAATGTTCAAACGAAAGTCCCCCACTTACCAAGCTAAAATTTTGAGCTTATGGATTAGGTATTAAAACATGTGCAAAGCTACTAAATGGGGTGACTATCCCAACTAGTCTTTACAAAACCAGACTCTGGATTGAAGTAATCCAAACATGCCATTTTTCATTTCTTGAACCAACCAGTTTTGCTCTTAGGTAATTCAAAACATTTATGCATGAAAAAGAATCAAGCTCGGGCAATAAAGAGCATGTTACGTGCCTAAAAAACCTAATAAAATGTGTTCCCTATGAGATGATCACATAACTCAAGTACTTCGTCATATTTACTAAGACAGAACAAGACCTAGTTAAGATCAAACGATTCCAAACAAGAAGTCATATTACAATAGTCTTGAGCAATGCCAATTTCCTTCCAAATCATAATATAATGACTGTAACTAAAAATGGCAAACACTGAAAACAGTATGCAGATGAGGTAACTTTATACAGAAAGTACCAATTCAATTCATATTAATGACAAAACAGACATAAAAAAGACACCATCTCTTACTGGAAATAAAGGGAATTACAAGGAGGTTACTCTATTTGAGACTAATATTCATGACATAAGAAAATTAACTCCACAAGATGCTGCGCAAATCATCAGTGCCATAATTGCCAAGAAATTGTATTTCCTGCACAGAAGTAAAACCATTATAATTAGCATTCAAAACATTACACACCATTTCATAAGCTTTTCCATTCTAATCCCCCGCAACCAGATAAAAATACTTAATCGCATCCATGTTTATATCAAAACAAAGACATTTAACCTTAAGGGGTCGTCTCATTCAAAACGAGGATATCCAAGGACTATAGGATTAAAACCAAGATTATAGCTTGGATAATGGATCCCACCATCTATATAGAATGCCTCCAACCAAACACGAGATAAATTTAATCCTAAAAACTATACAGCGATGATCCACCAGATCCCTTAAACAAAATGGCCTGTGAGAGTTAAAAATTAACCATGAAGGTGACAACTGTATGTATGAAATACACTTGACTTCCATTCATTGACCTGGATAAATTTTACCCCCACCATCTCATAACAAGATCATAACAATTCAATTAATGTTTCTTAGTATGGGCATTAGGCAAGAGCAAGTAAAAGACTCAGTTCACTACTTCATACAGAGCAGTTTTTGTTTTCCTTCTTTGACATTTTTGGGTACTCAATTTGTTAGCACTATTCAATCTAAATGAAAATGCGCATTCAACGAAAACTGGACGAGAGACTAACCCAAGAGTAAGGCGATTTTGGGGATCGCCAGTGGAATAACCAGTGAAGTAGAAATAGCGAGATACAATATAAACAGCTCCAAGAGATGCACAAATCAAGGGGTGCCTAATTCCTCCAACAATCATCAGCATGAAAAATGTTGGCATCATTTCTAATGAATTCTGATGACCTCTCTGCAATCAAACACACCAACATAACAACAAATTCATATCATTTTTTCATGAATTACCAAACAATAAACTATGCAGAAGATAGCTTACCTGAACACAGTTAAAGGAATTAGCATTCTTGTTTTCAGCTTCAGTAGCATACATTGTTGGATAAGGAACCTTGTACCTGTTAAGTTTTCCATCATTAATCAGTATCTCTAGCTTCAAATCACAAAAGGGGTTGGCATAAATCTTACAAAAAACAAATCTTTAGCTTCAAAATCACAAAATTCACAAAAGGGGTTTTGTAAAATTAGGCAAAATACAGAAATAAACAGAGATTTAGACAAAACCGTACTGTTTGCGGGCTTTGCCGACTTGAAAGGACATCCAGAAGTTGAAGAAACAGTACACGACAAGAGCAAGAATTACATATCCATATTCTTTGGGGAGGAATTCCACTCCGGCCATGGTTTTTTTCCGATTTGATGTTTTGAGA
Organism: Solanum peruvianum; assembly: GCA_027705065.1. Lineage (NCBI taxonomy): Eukaryota > Viridiplantae > Streptophyta > Magnoliopsida > Solanales > Solanaceae > Solanum > Solanum peruvianum. The sequence continues at coordinate 44,792,890 of JAKWJD010001756.1, read as the reverse complement.
GAAAGTATGAGAAAAGGGAGAACTGATACTTCGCTTTGCGTTGAGGTGAGGTTTATTTATATTGACCTGTTCAAGATCTCTCTACAGTAATGGTGTCTTGTTTCTCAAGACTGCACAAATGAGATTTTGACTTTGTCAATTTGTGTTCCCACAATTATAATAATGGATGCAATTTCTGCAACTTTTAGACCCCTCCTTCTAGAACTAGAAAAAGTGCAAAATTTGGAATTGTCTAATGTGAATTTGATTTGAATTTTTTTTCTTTTTTGACAAATTTAATGATATTCGTCTCTTTACTCCCTTTTACATTTTCAACTTGTAATTTTTATTTATTCTTTTCATGTGGTGGGTATTTTTATTTTAAATTATAGAAAAGAAGTTGTGGAAATTATAAATTTTAATTAAGTGCATAAAATTTTACAATAAATACAAAATAAGTGTAGATAAAACGCGTAGTTGTTTATTTTTGAGTTTGAATTTATGATTTTGTCTATTTTGAATTTATATACTGTAGAAGCATAATTTCTAAGGTTAATATATATTAGGATAAATGTCTATATCAATTTTCTTATGACAATGTTCATTCTCATATTAGGAACTTTATCAAGCAGTTTTCAATGTTTCATACTGGCTACTGCATGAATGTGAAAAGCATTGTAAATTGACTTAAGCCCTTTCATTAGTTTATAACAATTATGGGAAAAGGGTTAAAAATGCCCTCAACGTATTTTAAATGGTTCAAATATGCCCTCCTTCCACCTTTTAGTTTAAAAATGCCCTTAACGTTTTTACACGGTTTAAAATTGCCCCTTTTTAACACCATGCTGACGTGGCAAATGATAAATCATTTAATTAGATAAATGATTTGATCTTATTGGTACACCTAATTTTTTTAAGTCCAGCCTAACTACCCAACCCATTTATGCTACAAAACTTCAAACCCACCCAAGAACCCATTTACATATTAAACCACCCAGAAACGTCTTCCTCCCATACTTGTATTTTGTTTGGAGAAAGGCAAATCTCACAAAGCATACTCCTTCCTTCTGCCAGGTGACATTAATTTTTCACTCTTCTTTGTGCAATTGTTTTCCCCAATCAAAATCATTCTTATTAAAATTGAATCGCTAAGAGTTGTGCAACACAAAGTAATTACTTGGTAAATCACTCATAATTACATTCTACTTGGAACAACATATTATTGAAACTTCAAGTGACTACCTTGAATTCGAAATCGAAGAAATGTTGAGCATTATCATTTTGTAGTGAGTTTCTAACGAAGAAATTTGAATTCTAAATGACTAAAATTTCAAGATAGCTTCTTCAATATATGAAACAAATTGAATTCAAAAACTTGTTTACAATAGAAGTAGAAAATCTGTCGAATCTCCGATCGTTATTTATCGAAATTCAAGTCGTAATCAAGTTTATAGTTCAGCCATTGATTGTTCAATCATATGCAAAAAATCAACTCAAACAAATCTTGTTGTAGAGAAGAAATAAACATTGTAATTCTTGCACCTTTTTCTTCCTGAAATTAACTAAAGAAATGGAGAAAAAAAGAAAAGTTGAAAGTTGGAGGAAGGAAGAAAGAAGAGAACTAGAACTGATGAGAACAAACGACCCAAATACATTGGTCTATCGGGTCATGATTTGTAAATGGGTTTCTACATTAAGTGGGTTATTTATTTTGAAATGGGTAGAGAACATCCATGTCACATTTGCCATTTTTCTGTTAAAAAAGGGCAAATTTAAACATTATAAAAACGTTAAGGGCATTTTTAAACCAAAAGGTGGAAGGAGGGCATATTTGAACCATTTAAGATACGTTGAGGGCATTTTTAACCCTTTTCCCAACAATTATTTGGTCGATAATAAATTATTACGAGATTAATTATTTTAAAATTAATTATCTCATCATTATGTTAAAAATTGTTGGATTAATAATCATAGGACTATCTAATACCTTCAATCAAATATATGAGGTTATTATATTTTATATTTCACACAAAAAGATAAAAGTAAATTAAATAGAAAAATTAATTTTCACGAAAAAGTATATCATATTTGTTATAAAATGAAGTATTACAAATTTAATACCAAAGAAATAGAGAAAAACAGTAGTAAATTTTTCTTTCAATCTTTCAATGTCTTTATATCTACATATATGATGACTATATATAGAAAGTAAGTATATTCCTAATCCTTCAAAGTCATGAAAGAGATCTTTAAATTCATAATTAAATCTCCTAAAGTCATATTTAAATCTTTTAAAATCATGAAGTGTGAATTTGATACATGGCATCCGCATTTCATTATTTACAACAATATTCAAATTATTTGCACTACTCATATTATTATTATTATTATTATTATTATTATATATACATGTGTGTAACGTCCAATTCAAATAACTTTTGACCGAGTTATTTGCTCATTTCAAACCTTTATACGACAATATCAAGTACAATCAAATCTACTTAATAATAGCATAGTTTATCATTATTGTTTTTTGTTACAGCGAAGTATTGTTGCATAGAAAATATATAATATAAAACTATATGTAAAATTAATTCCACAAAAAATATAAATATCAAAGTATTATCATAAAAGAAAATTATTATAGAAAAATCTTACTATATACTACTAAATGATCACACTAGTCAAATTTAATTTAAATCAGAAATCAGTACCACATGATTTCAAGCTGAAAATAAATAAACAATTAAGATGAGTTGTGATTCATTAGTGAGAGTATTTCACTCTTAATCAAATTTTTGGGTTTGAGCTCAAAGTATGAAATATTTTTTATTAAAAATATGATCCAAATTTAATCGAAACTCTAACATGAACTTTGAATTTTGTGAGTGAATTTTTTTTTAAAAAAAATAATAAAAAGGACCAAGTTTTTCTCGAATAAATAACAAAGTGGACAACAAAAGGAAGGGGACAATGTCACCGGATTCTACAAAGTAAATAAATGGCAGGCTCGCAATTTAGATCTTATTATTTTCATCTCTTTTACATTTTCTTTTAAATGGAAATTGGAGAAGAAAATTATAAGAAGGAATATCGAACTCTTATAAATAAATTGCTATAATTTATGTAGTCAATCAAGAGTTATAATGATTTTCCTTCACATTTCCTAGATAATTTCAAGCAAAATACAATTGATTTTTCATTTGCTTTTTAGTTTTTTAAATTATTTTGACTCAGTGAATTAAATTAATTTGATAATTTATGTCGTATAAATTAGTGGCAGTTCAACATTGATTAAACACATACCACACAATTAGTCCATAGATCAAGAAGAAGCAACATAATAATAAGGCATTTACAAAGATTGATTAGGACTCAAACCCAATTAACAATTAGTTAAAAGAAGGACAAATAAGAGAGAATAATTTATACATATTTATTAAGAGAAATATCTATTCATGTTATCCTCTTTCTTAAAGTCATCGTTTGGTGATAGAGATAAGTATAAATAGTTTTGAGATTAAAAAATTTGCATCTTGTTTGGGATTACTTATTTCACTGTCAGAGGCGGAATCAGGATTTTTATTAAGGGGATTCAAAATCTGTAGAAATAGATAGTCGAAGGGGGTTCGACATCCACTATATATACATATAAACTTATTTTAACCGTATATAAATAATATAATTTTTCGCCTGGGATTAAGATGAACCCCCTTCAATTAAGGTAACTACGCCCCTACCCATTGTTTATAACATAATTATAGGATAAATTATCTCATATACATGATGACGATGGAATAAATTAACCCGTGATATTAATCTTTGACAATTTATTCTCAACCAAATAACCCTATATGCAGTCATCTTCTTCAATATTCTATTTGTTTTACTAGTCCATTGTTGTTCAAGAATTCTCTATTAATTCTTTTTAAAAAAAAATTGAGCTCAATCATTATAATATATAAATATCTTTATTGTGAAATTAGAATTGTTATCGATAATTAAAAATCATACTATAAGGGTATTACAAACTTTTTGACTGTTAATTCATCAGATTTTTTTAAATACTAATCAAAAAATTATATAATTTGTTTTTTCTTTTAAAAAAATAAATAAATACAGTAACAATTAATATGAGAACGAGAAACCCTTATATTCTTATTTTTGCCGAATAAAAATATAATTAATAATCATCCTAAGACATTTTGATAACGTGTAACTTGAATTAGCCTTGAATGAAGCTTGTTGCAAGAATTAACTTATATTTATATGTTTGTATTTTTTTTCCTAATTAACATGAAACCACAAAATTTATAAAATCGATAAACTCTTACGTAACTTTTATATAATGTTAATAATAAATAAACAATACTCTATAAAATAATCTATTATAATATCATAAGATGTGGTACTAGTAAATGATATATTTTCCGTTTCTTTCGTACATAAATATTTGTCATCATATGCTAAACACTCAGTGATATAAAAAATTATCAATAATAATAATAAATTATTTTTAATCTAATCATTCTACATTGTATAAACAATTTAATAACATCAAGTATGGATTTTCTCTTACTTGATTTAAAATAATAATATTTTTTTATAAATTTAAATTTATAGATAAGTATTATATGTAAGAAAATATAAAATCCTACTTCGAATTTGTGATTCTAAATTAGATTGCAATTACGCAATTCATAAGACCTGAGATTAGTTTGACGACAAAATAGCAATTGTGGTAAAATATAAGGACTAGTTTGTATTTTAACCAAAAGGCCAAAAAAACAAAAAAACTTTATATAATTTGTGTGTTGGCCCCTCTTCCCTGTCAAAGGGGTTCCCTTTCTTCCAAGAACAAGAATCACTGCTAAACCCCTATTCGACGCAGCAGTTATCCTTCAAGTTTTACAGTTAACTACTTCACCTTTCTCTATCTTTGTCGATTTTACAGTATTGTAGTTTTATTTATAAATTATGATCATACAATGGGGTCTTGCAAGAACAAGAAAATCACTGAAATTGGGTTTTGCAAGAAAAAGAAAGAAGAAAGTGTAATGGGATTTTGCAAGAAAAAGAAACAAAATAATAATTTGAAATTGGGTTTTGCAAGAAAAAGGAAAAAAACTAAATGGGGTTTTGCAGAATGTGATATAAAAATGGTTTGCATATGCTTAGGATGTTTCTTGTTTGATTTATATGCTGTTGAATTGTGATCATGCAATGGGGTTTTGCAGAATATGACTGAAATGGAAACTGACGATGATGGTGAAGCCATTCTTCTTGAAAAGACACTTATAGACGTTATCTTTTCTTGGTCTTTTAAGGATGTCCTTAACGAAGATCTTTACAAGGACAAGGTTTGTTTTAATGCTATATTTGTCTTTGTCTTATTTTGTGTGTGTTTGGTTTTTGAAGTTATTAATTCTATGGTTTATCCCTTGCCTGTTTCATTTGGTGGCATTTGTTACCTGGGCTTTTACTCTACTTAGAATGATCCAGATTTTAAGTAGGTGTCGATTACCATTGCATCCACTATGGTTCGTAAGTGCAACATGATACTTGTAATTTGGTTGTTTGTTAGACTGGGTAGGTGTCCTTTTACTTTTTCACAAGTTGGGTTGTGTGCAGCTTTTTAAGATTGATATCGATGCAAAGAGTAGCTATGAGACTAGGCATTTAAAATGTGGATTATCAACTTTTTTTTGTATCTTATAGTACTTGTTAGTCATGAATATAGACAACGGGTTGCATTTGATTAAAACCTTTCTATCAATACACGATTGGGGTAGCATTTCCAGTATAACTTATGTTATTAGTTTTGTACATCGAAGGTAGATGAGGAAGATTTCATAATATTTTATGTCAAGGCAAAAACAAAATGTCCATTATCTTTCATGATGTTTGAGCGTATATGTTTGGATGTCTATCTTAGTATATTCTAGTCATATGATCTTGAGTTATCCTGTAGGTGAAGAACATCCCTTCAACATTTCAGTGCACCGCTATGTATATGAAGTCATTCGTCTTCCCTCTTTTAGAGGAAACACATGCTGATTTGTCTTCTAGCTTTGATAAAGTGGCAAGTGCATCTATATGCAAAATATTGTCTATTCAGGAAGTGGAGAGTAAAAGGCCATCTGATAAATGCTTATACAATATTGAGATGGAAAGGAAAGAGAGTAGTGGTGATGGCAGAGCATATGAACCTGAGACGGGGGATCTCTTTGCCATTACAGATGTAATACCAACATGTGTCGATGATCTAAACAGACCCACAATGTCCTACATAATGGCTCTGGTTCAACGAGTGGCATATGAGAAAGATTATATCAAGATCCAGGTCTTCTCATCAAGACCCTTTTTGGTGGAACAAGGCATTAGGGAAAATCATATGAGGGACTCTTTGTTCTTGGTCTCTCTTATAAATACGACAACAAATACACGCATTTGGAATTCATTGAACTTGGGGCTGGAAAGGCAAAACTCCAAAGTTATTCAAAAGATACTGGAACCTAATTTTGATGTGACTGTAAGCTTCATATTTTTCTCATTTGTTATTCTGCTTAAACGGTCTTACCAGAATGATACCTCTTCATATTTCCTTTATGAATTTTCATGTGACTATTAGATGACCTTTTATCACTAAGTTCTTCCAGTTGTTAGTTGTATATCATAATATGAAATATTTGACTTCTTCTATTGCTTTTGTAGGGTAAGGAGAAGTGTAATGTCTGTTTGCAAGGGGAAGTATATCGAGTTTGCAGATCAAAGATCCTTGCGTCTAATTGGTTAATCAATCTTAATGATTCTCAACACGAAGCAATTCTGAACTGTCTTGCGATAAAGTATTGCCATCACGAAAACACGACGAAGCTAATTTGGGGTCCTCCTGGAACGGGGAAAACGAAGACAGTTAGTGCATTGTTGTTTTTACTTCTGAGTCTCAATTGTAGAACAGTAACTTGTGCTCCAACTAATATTGCAGTCTTAGAAGTATCTAGACGAGCGTTGAAGCTTGTGGTGGAATCATGTGAATTTTTGACTTATGGTGTAGGGGATATAGTTTTGTTTGGAAACAGGAAACGAATGAATATTGATAGCCAAGATGAGCTACTTCATATTTTTCTTGATTATCGTGCTGAAGTTCTAGCAAGGTGCTTTACTCCTGCATCTGGCTGGAAATACTCATTGCAGTATATGATAACATTACTTGAAGACACTGAACTGTTGTACCAGCTCTATTCCAAAAATGATCAAGAGGAAGATGCTGATGCCGAACTTTATCACAAGTATGATAATAATGCTAACTATGATAGTGATTCAGGGAATGCACTTCTTCGCAAAGAAGGCCTGAAAAACAAAGGTGACAAAACACAGAGGTTGTATGCTCAAGGCGTCAAAGACGAGTGGAACAAGAGACTTGGACAAGTAATTGCCAAAACAATAAAATTGAATGATGAAAGTCAACTTGGCAGAGGGTTTTGTCGGAACAAGAAACATTCAAGGTCTGTTCCGAGAAAGGGTAGTAATGATTCTCATCAAACTAAAGCAAGGTTAAATTTTGATGAATTTGTGACAAGCAAATTAAATTGCAAACTGGAGGCTTTTACTTTCTATGTTGTTAACTTTGTCATGCACTTGCCAACTTCACTCCTGTCCGTGGTGGTGGCAAGAGACATGATCAGAGCTGTAAACTTACTTCATTCACTTAGTAGTTTATTGCAAAGTTTTACCTTTACTGGTAGAAGTTTAAAAGAAGTCTTTGTTAGAAACAAAGAAATAGAGAGACGAGTGACCGGCAGCTCTTCTGATGTAGAATTGGTCAAAGAAGAGTGCCTTAAGATACTCAAATCCCTTCCTAACAGCTTTTTTGAACTTGAAGACAAGTGTTCAATTAAAAATCAAATTTTGAAAAATGCATGCCTGCTTTTCTGTACTGCTTCAAGCTCCTTCAAATTGCATGAGACAGAGGCTGAATTGCTGGTTATTGATGAAGCTGCTCAGCTTAAAGAATGCGAGTCAACTATCCCCTTACAGATTCCTGGTCTCCGTCATGCTATATTCATAGGGGACGAGTGGCAACTGCCTGCCATGGTTAAAAGCAAGGTTGTCATGTGCTACTCTAAATGGTACCTAATTATAAAATTCTGCACAGTTAGAAAGTAAGTTGTTCTTTTCTAATTAGGTTTGCGAGGAGGCCAAGTTTGGGCGGAGCTTGTTTGAGAGACTGGCACTTTTGCGATTCAAGAAATACCTCCTTAATCTTCAGTATAGGATGCACCCGTCAATAAGCTCATTTCCGAACAGGGAATTCTACCAGAAACAGATTATAGATGCTCCAAATGTCAGAAGTACAGGATATCTGAAGCATTTCCTTCAAGGTGAAATTTATGGTGCTTATTCTTTTATCAATGTAGCATGTGGAAATGAGGAAGTCGTGGATGGGCGTAGCATCCGCAACATGGTAGAAGTAGCTGTGGTTTGTGAGGTAGTTGCCAACCTCTTCAAAGGTACACTAAGATTGATTCAATGGCATTATCAAGTGTAGAAACCTTACCACTTTCAAAAAAAATAAAAAAATCAAGTGAAGATGCACATTATATCATTTGCTAAACTACGGATTTTCTGATTTTATTTCTGATACAGGATTCACTTCCTCGGGAAAAAAGATTAGTATTGGTATCATATCACCCTACAATGCTCAAATTGCTGCAATTAAAGAGAACCTCGGAACTAAGTATAGCACTGACGATGAGAGTGAATTCTCTGTGGATGTACGATCTGTCGATGGTTTTCAAGGAGGTGAGAAGGATGTAATAATAATCTCAGCGGTACGCTCCAATGCTAACAGATCAATTGGTTTCCTTTCGAACAGTCAAAGGGTTAATGTAGCACTGACTAGAGCAAGGTATTGCTGTTTTTCAAGATACTAAATTCTCTAGGAGATTGTGTATGGTTCCATAAGAAAGCTTGCTTCTTGCAGGCACTGCCTCTGGATAATTGGCAATGAAGCAACATTAAAAAGCAGTGGTTCCGTTTGGAAGATACTTGTACAGGATGCCAGGGTTAGGGGCTGCTTCCATGATGCTCAGAATGATAAGGACTTGGTGAAATCTATGGCAGCTGCCTTGGTAGATATTGACCTCCTTGACATTAAAATACACCTTTATTCAGTAATTTTCGAAGGAACAAGGTGGAAGGTATGATATTTGAGTTTCTAAAGCAAATTCTCCTAAATGAACTGGCAATGCCTTTTGACTTACTTTATATTCATTAAAAATGTATTTTTACTCATTTTCTTTAGATATGTTAAAGCAAGATTTTCTATCAGGTGCCACTTTCCTAATCTCCCTTTATACAGAATTTCACACAGGGCATGAGTATATACTAAATCACATTTAATGTGCCATCGTTTGATGGGGAATGAAGTTCTTTTCTTTTATATATAATTTTCTAGGGTGGGTAGGCCCGTGAGGACTGAGTAGCGGGGCAGAAAAGGCAGAAGAGAAAGCCTTGATTGGGAATAGAGCCCTAAAACCAAGTAATGTAGAGTGAAGTTGCAACTACTAGGCTGGACTCTCCCATGTGACACAAAATTTAAGATGTTATTGACTCTTGTTCATAAATTCATAAATAAGAGTAGAAGAAATATTAAGTAACGTTTGAAAATTTGATAGAAAAATATCTCAATGGAAGTTAGTTTAATAGAGAAAAAGATGAACCAATTTTAGGCTTGACTAGTAAAATGGATTTACATTCTTAAAACTTTGTGGAAACGGTATAAAGTAAGTTATCACTGGAATAGCGTCCAATATTTTTGGATGTAAATTATCACTGGAATAATGGAAACTGTATAAACAATGCAATATAAATTGTGGTTGAGGTAGTAGGCCTTTTAGGGCCCATTTGGCCAAGCGATATGAAATCATGATATGAAAGCATAATATGAAATCATGATATGGAATTGAAGTTTTGTTTGGTCATTGCAAATTGGAGTTTTTGTGTTGTATATTTTCTCATAAACATAAGAATCTCATAAGTTTAATACTACTAAAATAGTCCCAACTTTCTATTCAATCTTACCAAATAAACAATAATTTATAAAATTGTATAATAAATTATGAATATAGATGAAGATTTTTTTTTGGTTACACATTAAAGTAGTAGTAATAAATTTGGTTGACAAATAAATTTGATAAAAAATAATGAATTTGATGAATATAATTAATAAAGTAGGAACTGATTTAAAGTTTTAATAAATTTTATGTTGGGAAAATAATAAAATTTTAAAAGTATTGATATGATTATAAATTGTATTTACAATGAAATAAATGGTTGTTAGATATAAAAGGGGTGGTTTTAACAAAATATAAACTTGTGGGTCAATTTTTATATTTGAAAAAGCCGAAATCATGATATGGAATTCCCAAATCATTATTTTTGGAGAATATCGGATTCATCTATGATACGAAATAGATGGAATCAGTTTGAAATCGCATGTGCAAATGCTAATTCCATCTCACGATTTCATATCGTGATATGATATTGCATGGTCAAACGCCTACTTACTTTTTGTAAATTCTTTTAACAAAATGTGTCACTCCATGGGACTAGAGCTAAGGTAATAGATAAAAACCAGTGAAGGCAATGCCTTTCTATAAATGAAGACAAAGAATTGAGTACTTACAATGAGTTAACTTATAATTTCTTTTTGTTTGTTATAGCATCATACGGTTTATGGCATTACCAGTACTCCTTCCTTCCTAATTATGAAGATTTCATTTGATTAGACCAGAGAATGAGCCCCGGTCAGGGGAGATTATGTGAATGTTGGTTGTCAGTGTGTTTATTTATGGTTTAAATGTTGTGGGAAAGCGACGTAGATGCTTCAAGAATTTCATAATCTGTTTCGTTACAGGTAAGTATTGATGATAAATTTTGGAAAGCAATGGAGAAAACTAAAAGCATAGAAATTCGTAAGAAAGCAATTTCCGTATTGATGAAGCTTTCTAGTTATTCACAATGGCCTCACACTGAACATATTACTGTGCCGAGTGGGGTGTCTAATCAACTCATTGAGCTCTGTCCTGTGGATGGGATACTTCATATTGTTCTGACTCTTGAGACAATTATGGAGACCTCTAGATATGTTGGTGTCATGCGGGTTTGCGATATTCGGCCACTGACAGAGATACCAAACCTAGATCCTATGTTTATCTTGTGCAAGCAGCTTGATGCTTTTCATTTGAAGGATGAGTCATCTGCTGAAAGTTCACATCAGGTAGGTTTATCTTGAAGAGTGCATTAAAAAAAAGAAAAAAAAAATCTTGAAGAGTGTATACATGATGCAATATACAAGATTGCAAGGGCATTTTCTTGTAGAAATGCTGCAAATTTTTGAGACTTTGTTTTCTTAATGTGCATAGATAGGATTTGTTACATATTGATGCAGTTTTAGAATGAAGAGTTCTCTTAATGTGGCATAGATCATGCAATTACAGAACGGGAAAATCGTTTTGAGGGGATAGAATATTCTGTAGTTTACTTTTCAGTTTGCAGCTATCCTATTAATGGAGTTAACAAAGCTTTTGGTTTGCAGTTGACATTTATATGTTTATCTCACAATTTGTACTCATTTACATTTCCCTTTTCAGCCAAAATAGGTCAAGCTTCTGGTAGTTTGTGTATATCTTTGAACATCTCTTCGGAGACATTTATACCTTTATAACTCATGAGGAATTAGAAAAACTGCGTTCTTGCTTAATCAATTCAAATATGTTCTCATTAACCTGTCTTTCGTCTGTTAACGTTCATTCTAGTTTATTTTTAAGACAGATTCAACATTTAGGATTCAGAGTCTTGGGTAATATACATGACATTCTGAACGTTCAATCTGGTTTGACGTTGCTCTTTGCATTAAAGCTGATTAAGAATGCAGGATTAAACTCGGACTAGAAATTGATCAAGTTTTGCTCTGGCATTTGATAAATTGCTAAACAAGTACTGAACTACACAGAGCCCAAGACACTATTTTAGTCATACATTTCATTCAAAAACATCAATTCATAGTTCTAAAGCTTCTTTCACGTCTGCATTTTTCAATTGCTAACTTTCCGGTTCACATGAATGGTACATAGCAAAATTAGCAACAAACTTCATAATGGAAATGAACATTTTCTAAAGAGAATACTGAATAGCATAACCATCCAAAGTGCCAGGTTTGGGATGGTGAAAGCTCACATAACATGCTCCACAAAGCACTGAACTTACACTAGGTAAACCTACTAATTGAAGTGTTACAAATTACACTGAATCGCATTCAGTACTAACAGATTTTCAGTCAAAACTGTCAACCCTCAATAACAGGTGGTAGCTATGCTCTTACACATTACATCAAAGAATAAAGTGACATGACCAACTGAGGACATCATTCCAATGGTATAACCTGTGGTTTTTCAACTGTATTATGGTCAAAAGGACGATATGAACCTTTGAATCTTTGATTGTCCCTTCTCCTTCTCTTCTGGCCCTTCCAGATCCCCTATGTTGTCATGATATTCCTGTGGTGCAAGTATAAACTTCAATAATATAACAGACTTTATCTAGTATTCTTCAGATTAAAGGAAAAACTAGGCCTACTGACAAAAAAATGAACCGTATAATAGGAAGGAAAACAGCTTCACATAAAACTAGTATGAATTTCATTAAAGATTAACAAAGGCAATTCATGAAGATGGACAAGGAAAGTCCTCAAGGAGTTAATCCTTCTAGATCTATCTTCAGATATTACCACACCAGAACACCGAAGTCATATTCCAATAATTCAAGCATGACAAGAAACAATTTACATTCGTTGAACTAAATCCAAAGTGAAAGATACAAAGGTCAATGAAAATAACATGTTGCAAAAGCTGGATTTTGCTCTCATTTGCTACATAAGAAACAATTTACATTCGTTGAACTAAATCCAAAGTGAAAGATACAAAGGTCAATGCAAATAAAATGTTGCAAAAGCTGGATTTTGCTCTCATTTGCTACAAGTCCTAAAGCTATTGTTTCTTGCAAGTTAAACTTGTCTCCAAATGTATCCAAGAATTTTCACTCTTTTTTTGGAGTAAGTAGAAGAATCCAGGAAAATTTGCTGTATAATAATGTAACCAACTTAAAAGCAAACACAAGAAAATCAAGAAGAGTGTATTGCTAGAGAAAAAAAGGAAGTCATGAGCAGACACCTGGAGTATATCTTTTACATCTTGCTTAGTCAGCTTTTGTTGCTTTAGCAAAAGGTCAATCCTTGCTCTGATTCGAGGATGTCTGCATTAAAAAGAACAATTAAGCGGGAGGAACTAGATATATCCAACCTGAAGAGAAAAGTATGTACCGGTTTTCAGAACTTACTCAGACGTCCAAAGATGACCCAGAATAACAGCTATCAACTGCAGGATCAGGGAGAAAAAGAACTACAATAAGAATGCCAGAGATCTGAAGTGGTAATGTGCCCGTACAAGAGATAAGTACAAAATTAAAATGCAACAGATCTTTGACCTGAAGGGTATAAAGACCAGCTTCTAACTTCCTATTGTATTTCTCGTCTTCATCCATCTACAAACATGTTAACCATTATGGCAATATAAAATAAAAAGCTTTAGTGAAAGACATAATAAGCAAAGTCTAAAAAGTAAACAGACCTCCAAATCATCAAGTTCAAGCTGGTCAAACCGTTCAGACTCATGTTTTACTCTATCGGAATATCTGCAACAGCCCAAAGGATTAAAAATTTAAAACAAGCACAATGTAACAAAATAGAACAATCAGCCTCAAGAGAACCATTTTTTCTTTTTGAACAGTGGAAGCAAATGAAGCAGGTACTTAGATATATGCTGCATGAACAATCACCTCATGTAGAGCTCCATAAGCCTGTCAATTTTTTCGCACTCATTCTCCACGAACTTACTTAACAATCTATCCCTTCTAGAACCTCTTAAGATTCCTCCTGTAACAGCAAACTAAAGCAGTCACATCCAAGGTATATGGGAGGTTTTCCCATTATAAATAAAATTATCTATCTTATATAAAAATGCAGTCACATACAAATATAAGGCAACTTTTTTTCTTCTCCCCCCCACCCCCTAAGAACAGCAAAATACTTGTGTCTTCACAGATAGATTGTTCTCAGTTAACTAGCCTCCTTACCAAATAAGGAAGCAACAAGTGATACAAGACGCTCTTCCAATTCTTCTTTGTAGCGTTTCTTGTTCTTTTTGCTCAGAGGTAGCTGATGATAAAACATTTAAGCATAATAAGTTATGTGAGTCAATAATAGAAGAGATTATTAAAACACCAAATCATCCGAAAGAGCTCATTGAAAATTTGAAATCAAGCAATGGAAACTCATCCATTTGGGGAGAACTTGTGATATAGTTATGTTTTTAACTACTATATCTCATTAAAAAACTGCTATGTCAACAATAAAATTGATACTAGAGTTGTTGTCATGTAACAAATAGCCAAGTTATTAGCGAAGTAACAACCTGATGGGGGATACAATCCTTATCTAGACATCGAACATTTTAACAACGTATCTGTAAAAAAGAAAAATTGACATCCTAATCCATTCATCAACAAATTTAAACCGTAAGACTTGTTTATGAGGCAATCTTTGAAAAATTAACAACTTAGTCAATCAAACAACTATATTTCAGTTCCAAATTAAATGGAATCCACTGTATGAATCATTCATATCCGTTATGCTCAGAAATTTTTATAAATTAGCAATCACTTAAAACACAATCAACCATATCTCAATCATAAACCAGCTGTGGTCTATTGTACGAGTCCTCCATATCCATTCAACTTAAGAAAATTATCACATTGGTCAACAAATGAACTATGTCTCAGCCATAAGTCAAAATCAATTGCTGGCGACTACATGAATTCACTATATCATTCTATCAATGTAAAATGTAACAAAAATTAAAGTAAAAGGGAACTTGACTTGCCTTACCCATAAAAGCAGGAAATGCAGTCTTTAACCCCATTACATCCACAAACCTCTCACATGCTGGAGGATAATTAGTCATAGCAAAATCCAACGCCCTTATAGCTGATCCATAGCACATTTTCTTCTGATTCATTATAATGATCATCAATTCCACACCTTCAGATTTCACAAACTTCTCTTTATTCTCCAAAGGCATTAACAAACAACACAAGGCGTCAAACAAGTTCTCAACCATCTCCTCCTCATCTGGAGTCTTAGGGTCCTTCGATTTATACATTGCTACAGCTTGTAACAATGCGTCCACACCGTTCAATTGCCCTAATCTCTTCTGATTGGCCGTGCTGCTCTGCAGCAAAATAGCCAAAATCTCCGATGCATACTGCTTGTTTCCATCAAATTCTCTTACCTTTATTCTTGTCAGCAACCACTTCATTAACTTAGTCCTTTCACATACAAGTTCCGCCACCGAGGGTTTTACTTCAATAAAATTCTCAACAGTCGCGAGTATACTATATATGGCAGCGGACTCGTCCGGATCGGAGTCAGACATTTTACCTAGAAGCTGAACGAGCAATTCTAACGCATTGTTCTCAACCAATGAATCAACTAAAATTTGCGCCGGCTCGTCGTTGTCCTCGAGAACATCCTCGTCGGTCAGGTCTTGTAATAAGCCGACAACGTCAATAGCGATGTCAGTGTTTTCGTGATTGAGGAGGCTGGTGATAGACGCAATGGTCCCGAGATTGACGAGTTCCGGGTAAAATTCGGGGCCTCCGGCGAGTATTTTGAGCTTTTCGATTTCTTCATGGAGCTCGACTTCGGAATCCGCGAACTTTTCTGGTTGGTCCGGGTACTTGAGACGTGCAGCAATGTTCTCCTTAAGACGGCGTTCGAATGCAAGGACGAGTTTTTTCACTGTTTTGATATCGAGAACTTCCACAGGGTTTTGTTGAGATTTTTCTAAGGCTTCGAGCAGTGAAAGGTCGATGCCTCCGTTTGTGGCGGCTGAGGACGGCGGTGGTGGTGGTTTGAATGTGTCGTACTCATCTTCTTCGTACTCGGCAGAGTTTCGCTTGCGTTTTGCTGCTTCCATAGCTTCTGGCCAAAACCCTTAGCTCCCCCAGTAGCAGCAGAAGAGCTTCTAACACAAATCACTTTTTCCCTTTTCAACCCTTCATTTTTCTGCTTGATACTTCATACACCTCTAATCTGTGAAAATTGCTTGTGAGACCCCAAAGTTTTATTTAATACATAAATAATCCTTCATTTATTAGTAAATTTAATTTAGAGTTTCAACTTGGAACTTATTTCAATTGGTCACATAAACACACAATATGGTGTTTTTAGTAGACACTTTCCATTTTTTTAAAAAAAACAAAACAAAAAAAAAAACATGTTATCCAGCTTTCGCTATATTAGTAAGTTAAATATATTATTATATTAAATCTCAAATCTATTTTAATTGAAATTAACATGTATATTTTAAGTATATAATATATATAACGTGGTTAAATACTTGTACGTTTTTTAACTATTATTTTGAATACAAAACTTCATAAATCTTCGTTTAATTCGTCAATTTATCATCAATGAACATTTACTCTATACATATTTAATCGAGTCAATAAATTTTTTGATTTGTGAATCTTTAACTTCTTTATTTCGTACGGGAAGTTATTATTAATAGTCATAGTATAAGTGCAGAATAGGTGTGTACATGATTGAGTTGGTTCGAATTTTTTAAATATCAAATCATTTGTGTCAATTCTTAAATTTATAAACCTGTGTCAATTCTTAAATTTATAAATCAAACTAAACTTATAAAACTCGCAGGTTTTCAATCTCAGATTTTTTCTAGTTGGTTTGAATTTTTCAAATATCAAACCAAACCATTTGTGTCAAATTTTAAAATTTTAAATCAAAACAAACTGATAAACCTCGGTTTTTTAGTTTTTTTCAGTAAACTATTCTTACAAACATATATTTAACTTCTGCTCAAAATATTTCTTTAGTCCAATAAAATTATTTAAGGTGTTTCTTAAGAAAATAACACAAAATATGAGATAAGTGATGACTCTAAAATATTCAATAACAAATGATAATAAAATCGTATAAAATAAATATTGTAATTGATAAGTCATAATAAAAATGATAATAAGTTTAAAGTACTAAATTATGCTAAAATAAGTTTAATAAGTATTAATTACATGATTAAACATCAGAGAAAAAATAAAATTAGATTATGTAATTTGAAAGTCTAAATCTATGTAAAAAGTAAAGTCAAAATATTCAACATTGTTGTCATTCTTAAATATCGGTGTTGAGTTAATTTTTTTTGTTAGCATTAATACTGATTAGATTTTGAAATGAGCTTTATTATAGTTACTAATTACTAATATTTATAGACTATAATTTTTATTGGATTATTCAAAATTCTAAATCTCAAAAAGCTTGAAAAAGTATGTTAACAGAAGAAAACATATAAGTAATATTTAGAAATTACATCAAGTAAAATACTCTAATGTATAAAATAAATTTTAAAAATTTTATTTATAATTTCGGGTTAGTTTGATCTCAGATTGAAGTTTTTTAGTTAAAATTAATCCAACCCGTATAGTCATTTTTTCCAGTCCAAATCATTTATCAGAAATATATTTTTCGATTTGATTCAATTTTCGATTTAATTTTATACACCCCTAATGCACAACTATATAAACACACATGATTCAAGTGCACAAGGGAGTGGTTAATGAGATGGCTGAGAAGTGAGAGCTCTAAGGTCTTGAAGACAAAAAATGCAAAAAATCTGATTTGAACACCACCGTCGTAAATAATACAAAGCATTCAAAAAGAATTTGTAGAGAAATATAAAAACGCGTGGACGGCAGGATTCGAACCTGCGCGGGCAGAGCCCACATGATTTCTAGTCATGCCCGATAACCACTCCGGCACGTCCACCTTGTATGCAATAAAACCTTTATTTTTATATTTATATTCACAAAATAAAACTATATGGGAGAATCTTCTACCGTTCCACTAATATTCATTGACAGGTAGATTTTGTATAGCAACATTCGGTCAGCTTCTTCGTCTTCTTCTCTTATATATATCAATTCCTTAATCTCTTCCACACACAGAGAAAGAGATATATAAAGCTTAATTCCAGCTGATTGAAAAATGGCAAATCAGAAAAGGGTTCTCTTACTATGTGGAGATTACGTTGAAGACTATGAGGTTGCTCTCTTTTTTCTTTTTTTTTTTTAACATTCTTGATTTCTACTTAGTGTGTTATGAGTATATGTTAAAATGATTAATCGGTTACTGATTTTTTTGTTTTGTTGTGTTTTCTTTGTTATTGTTCAGGTGATGGTACCATTTCAAGCTCTACTAGCCTATGGACTAGCCGTTGATGCTGTTTGTCCTGGAAAGAAATCCGGTGACATTTGCCGCACTGCCGTCCATCAGCTTTCTGGTCACCAGGTCAATTATTTTCTCTATCTTGTCTGTTAGTTTGAATCCGCATAGTTTTTCTAAGCGCTATGTTATGTAATGTGATTTTTACTAGTTTTTTGGAGTAGATTCTTGGTGAATAGCTTTGATCTGTCTGGCAATTCTGATAAAGACAAGGGTTGAATTTTGAAGTAGGTCAAAGCTAGTCTATTAATTAGAGCCTGATACATATGATTCATATAGTGGATCTCAATCAAGTCGAAAAAATGATTATAGTTTGCCATTTTGTGTATACCTAATTGACTCATGCTGGATTGCATTGGATCGTAGTGTTTTTGTTCACAGCACGGATGTATGCTCTTATGATTTCTGTTTGAAGATTGGATACCCATTTATTACAAAAAGTAAAAGGTTCAGGCTTTATGAGTTATTGGAGTATGATTTGAATCTGCATAGTTCTTATCTATGATTATATTTCTCAAGTAGTATTCGGGTTGACTTTTAGATGTTTAATGATTAGAACTTACCCTTTTATGTGTCATTCATTGACTAATACTGGATTGTGGTTGAAGATTGAAACTTGATGCGTAGCTGTGTTCATTTATTATGAGTCTGAATTCAAGGTAATTAAGGAGCTTTCATTGTTGATGGGCGTAGAACATATGAATTATGATACTGGGATCTTCAAGTGTAGTTTTTAGCTTTCAAGAAATTGGATGTTGCATCTCTATATGCAGACCACTTAGCTCATAATAATATACAGCTGAGGGCAAGAGATGTGGTGGATGAGTTTTTAGTCAAGGAGAGTTATCCTTGAACAATTTAGCTAGTTATAGGCTGGTCAATTGGAGTTCTAGGTTTTAGACAATTACAACAATTCTTTAACCAAATTATATGTGTATACGCACTTGTACACATGGCTTTGAGCAATGCACTAAATTTTTCCTGTTCATTTGTTATAGAATTTGAATTTGTGACGGTATTAATGTTTTGTGGTAGCAGAGTCTTATTTAGTTTCAAAATTGTTTCAGACATATTCAGAGTCCCGCGGACACAATTTTGCTGTTAATGCAACCTTCGATGAAATCGAGGCTACAAAGTATGATGGCTTGTTCATACCAGGAGGACGTGCTCCAGAATATCTGGCCATGAATGAAACTGTGTTGGACTTGGTGAAAAGTTTTGCCAACACTAAAAAGCCAATTGTCGCTGTCTGTCATGGACAACTGATCCTGGCGGCTGCAGATGTGGTCAGAGGTCGAAAGTGCACAGCTTATCCTGCTGTCAAGCCGGTGCTTGTTGCGGCTGGTGCTCATTGGGAAGAGCCAGAAACCCTGGCCTCATGTACCATCGATGGTAATCTCATCACTGGATCTACTTATGAAGGAAACCCTGATTTCATTCGACTCTTTGTTAAGGCACTCGGTGGCAGCATAGTTGGTTCTGGTAAAAGAATCCTATTTCTATGTGGGGTAAGTTAATGATCATGTAGCATTATCTCTTTTAGCTTAGAGAATTTGAAATGCTGAGTTTCTACTAGTAAATGTTAGTATATGAACCAAATGTATAGATTATGGTATGACTTGTGACCTTTGAAACAACTTCCATCCCACTCCTAAATTTAACTAGTTCTGTTGATATGTAGGTGAAAGAAATTTCTCCTTACTGAAATTCCAATATGTGCGATAATAAGATTCTCTCTTTTTGTTTATTCGTATAGTTTGTGTCATATTTTGCTCTCCACGTGTTGGTGAGGCATCAGATAATAATCACCTGCTATTGTTTGGAATGGCATGCCTGCGTACATAAGAAAGAGACTCCAGTTTGACCTGTCATCTTAAGTTTGACAGTATAGATTGACTATTATCAGCTGTAACTTAGTTTTGGTAGTGTGTGCTCCTATGTCTCAAGGAGGATTTGTTGAAGAAGATGAGATGTAGACTGTCATAGATGCTAAAGAATAAATAAGAGCTTTTCAACTTTGTTCTTTCGAAGTGCTATATTAGCAAGTGGTGCATCTCTTTGTTGTAAAAGCGAATAGTATTGTAACTTAAAAGTTCACCCAGGGAGCTTGTAGTAACTTTCATAGCACATTTTTTGGGATAAGGTCTTTGCTGCATATGCTAATGTATTATTCTCTTTTCAGGCCATTGCAGAGCGCCTTTTACCTTTAAATGAACGTTTAACTATTAGTACTGCTTTATCATATAGGATTACCAACCTCATTCTTTTAAGGAACGTGATATCGAAATTGTCTCTTGAAGATGATATCTGGCTACTCTATCCTCCATGTTCTTTATGATCAAGGGTCGCAGTTATTGTCATTCTCTTGGAGGATTGTTTTATTTGGATGATGAGCTGTTTATTAGCACATTTTAGTAGATGCTTCCTCCAAATAGAAAAGAAAAAGAACCCTTTCCTTACTCTTTCCCCACCTACGTGAATCTATGCAATCTACAGAAGTTATTGATGGTGGCCGACTCCTTGAGTTATTTATCTGAATTGCAAATTCCATACTGAATTTGTGAGGTTCACACGGTTCACCTTGAACAGGATATACAGTTAAAAAAAAAAGGTTTTTACAACTCATGATTCATGAATTCCCGTGTCTTACCTGTACTACTCGGCCAAACTATCTACACAATCGGATTAGATGTACTTCTTGCTTGATTTATATTTTTATTTCCCTCGAGTCACTCTTTTCCGCTTTGTTGATCATGTTATCATATTTCCTGTTACTTTATCTAATTGAAGCCATTGGTCTGGGGTCTGGGCATTGGATGTCTTGAAAGATGTTCCACTAAGTAGAAGGCTTGAAACTACCACGCTAGAGGCTTTATTTTTTCAGTATGAGTTACCCGGCTAGTATCACGGATGTGTGCAGATTTCATATTTAGAGTTCTCCTCTGCTCTGGTCTCAGACTGTTAAACTTGTATTAGATTGACATCTTATTTAGCAACTAATTTGAGCACCCTTGAGTCTACTTTCTTTTGGGTGTAGGATTTCATGGAAGACTATGAAGTCAAGGTACCTTTTCAGTCCCTCCAAGCTCTTGAATGCCATGTTGATGCTGTTTGCCCCAAGAAGAAAGCCGGAGAGAAATGCCCCACGGCTGTGCACGACTTTGAAGGTGACCAGACTTATAGTGAGAAGCCAGGTCACGATTTTATCCTGAATGCCAATTTTGGAAGTGTGGATGTTTCAAGCTATGATGGACTTGTAATTCCCGGAGGCCGAGCTCCAGAATACCTTGCCCTGGATGATGATGTTATTAAGTTGGTCCAGGAATTTATGGAGTCCAAAAAACCAGTTGCATCAATCTGCCATGGCCAACAGATACTATCTGCTGCTGGTGTTCTCAAGGTATCTTATCTCTCTTAACATCATTTAGAATGGAAGTTAAAAAGTTAGGTGCTTACATGATGTTTGAGGAACTCTTTATACTAAGATGTTATGATAAAATTGATCCCATGCAGTAACTAAAACATGTTATCTTCAGAAATGAGATAAAATGAAAACATGTGGTGTGTGCAAACTCTAATCCGCGTTCTCGTGAAACAATTACAGGGTAAGAAGTGTACTGCATACCCTGCTGTGAAACTTAACGTGATACTAGGAGGGGGGACATGGCTAGAACCAGAACCAATAGACCGTTGCTTCACAGACGGACATCTTGTGACGGGGGCAGCTTGGCCAGGTCATCCTGAGTTTATTTCTCAGTTCATGGCACTGCTTGGAGTGCATGTAAAATTTTAGGCTACTTGTTTGTTTGACATGTTTTGCCAGGTGATGAGAATAACAGAATAATGAGTGTGTTTTTATAATGTTCGAAAATCATTAAAACTGCTGATGTCCGCATAAATGTACTCCCTTGGAAATTCTAAATGTGACTTTTTTTACCTATTTACTTAAGGGGCGTTTGGTAGGATGTATTAAAAGAAATAATCCATGTATTAGATGTGGTATAATTTCATACTGTTTGGTAGGAATGTGAGCCTATGTATAACTAATCCATGGATTAGTTAATACATCCTACATGGTATTATGTGATGTATTGCTAATACCTTCCATTTGGAGGTATTAGCTCTAATACCATGGACTATTCTAGGTAAAGACAAAAATACCCCTCAAATCCTTTTAATATTTAATTTATTTTTTTGATGTTATATTTTATATTTTATATTTATACTAGTAAAGTTATTAAATAAATTAGCTTACAACTTTTATTATTTAGATATAATTTTTTGTTTCTAAATATGAATTACTTAATCTATTTATTATTTATATAAATTATTATAATCCGACTAATATGTTAATGTTTGATGTAGAATTTAAGAACAATTCATAAGTAAAATATTGTCTCTTAGGGTGTGTTTGGTATGAAGGAAAATGTTTTCCATGGAAAATGTTTTCCTAGAAAATGTTTTCTTGGAAAACAAGTAGATTTTGAACTTATTTTCTCATGTTTGGTTGGTGGTGAGTAGAAAACATTTTCCGGAAATGATTTGGTGTTTGATTTATGAATGAAAAATATTTTGAGGAATATCTTTTATTTTTACTAGAATAAAAAATAATTTATGAAATTGAAAATATTTTTTAAAAATAATTTTTTGGGGGTGGTGATGATAGGGGGTGGGGGGTAGTAGGGGGGGCAGAGGGAGGGGGTAGGAGTGAAAAATAAAAATTTGAAGTTGATAGTATTTTTAAAAATAAAATAATTTTTTGGGGAGTTGGGGGTGGGGGTGAGGGGGCTGATAGGGGTGGATAGGGGGCTGGCCGGGGGGGAGGGAGGTGGTCAGAGATCGGGTGAAAAAATAAAATTTTGAAATTGAAAAAAATATTTTAAAAATTAATGTTTGTTTTCCCAAAAAAATGTAATTTGAAATTGGAGGAGAGCTTTGGAAAATGTTTTCCTTAATTTTTGAAGGAAGTCATTTTCCTTAATTTTGAGGAAATGAGTTGATTTGGAAAACATTTTCCAAACTTTTGTCCCAACCAAACATGAGACAAATTGGAAAACATTTTCCAGAAAATGTTTCCTTCATACCAAACACACTCTTAATGAAAGTTCATTAAACATTACACAAGTAGTCTAAAACAAGAGTGTGTGTGTATATATATATATATACCACACCTCATCTCGAGTATAAAAATAGTTTAATATTTTTCTATATTTATTTTATATTTTTATTTTATTTTATGATAAAGAGTTTTTTAAAATTTATTGATACAAAACAAAGTTCAATAAATTTCCTCTATAATCATTATAGTTGTGTGACCTTTGAGTTATTAACTCTAATTTATTAGATGACAATTATTTACCTTAAATAATTTAAGTGATAAAATAATGAACATGACAATAAAATTTTATTCTCCTAACTAGTTAAAATGTTATAAAAAATAATATTCTCCGTTAATTATCTACTTTGACTTAATTACATGACATACAAAATCTCATAATAACTCTAGGGTATAATTGGAAAGTTTTTTTAAAAAAACTTTTAAACCACATACAAAATTAGATAAGAAACAATGAACCAACATTTGATAAAATAATCCCTGCTTGCTAATCCCTGCATTATTCATTTTTGTATCAAAATAAAGGGTAATATTGAAGAAAAATGATTAAATTTATCTTCAATTATTTAAATAGAAAACGAGTAAAATGAAAAAGAGTTATACATAATTTGGAAATTGGCCAAATGATTATACCCAGCGGCTACCACAAATATTATATTTAGAAGTAAATGAATCGATATACAGTCACCTCCAAAAGAAAATGGGAAGTCATTGATAAGTTAACATTCCAATCTAGCAAGACAACTATAATTAGAGTTGTTAATTATAATGAGGAGAAGGTTCTTTGCGATTTCCAACAAGGATTAAATCCACGCACTTAACTAATCGATAAGTGGATTATTGAGTACTTATTAATTTTATATTGCCAAATTATACTCTATGATCTTCTTGTCCTACTTTAATATAGTCCCCTAAAATTAAATGGACAGTGGTTGTTTCTTGACAACCTTTTCCACTCAATTTCATTTTAGGGCAAAAGCAACTATCACTATAATTACATTTTTGTTTTGTATAAAACTTTTTCAGAAAAAAAAAATTCAAGAAAATTGTCCAAAGTAGTAATAGATATTTTTCTATATAGAAAATAGAATATTCGAGTCCGGAGCCTAAACGGTATAAAATGTTATATGAATTTTTATTTTAACCAAAAGGGCAAAATCGCTGCAATAGCAGTGATTTTCAAAATAATTTTTAAATCGCTGCTGCCTAACAGCGATTTCTTTAAAAATTTTAATTCATTTTATTTGAAATTTAAAAAAAACGATTTGTCTCCAAATTTTTTTTAAAAAAAATTTCTGCTTATTTTAAAATATCATTAAAAAAAAATTATTTTGGAATAAGTAGTAAAAAAAATTATAAATAAAATTTCTAAAAAGAATTTAAAATTTTATTTTAAAAGTTTTAAAATATTTTTTTTTAAAAAAAATTGACTACTTATTCCAAAATAATTTTTTTTAATGATTTTTAAAAATTAGTAATCAAAATTTAAGAAAAGAATTGATTTAAAAAAATATAAAAAAGATTTGGAGACAGATCGCTACAAGTGCAGCGATTTGCTCTTAATTTATTTTTATTTTTTTAATTTCAAATAAAAATTAAAAAAAAAGTTAAGAAATCGCTGCTTAGGCAGCGATATATTAAAAAATCTTTAAAAAAAATTATTTTGGAAATCACTGCTATTGTAGCGATTTTGCTTTTTCCTGCGAGCAACATCGTGCTCTTCTAACGATATTGCCCTTTTGGTTAAAATAAAAATTCATATATTATTTTAAAATTTTGTTAACATTTTACACCCTTTAAACTCCGAACTCTACAAAATTCACTCTAAAAGAAAGATATTTAATTAATGGAGAACGTGAGGCTGTTAGGTCAAGCTCTCAAGGAGTCAGCACAACTTTGTCCACACGTAACTACAAGTTGTCCTCTAGTTATGTTAGGTCTGATTTTGCTCTGGAAAATTCAGCGACAACACTTTGTCTTCATCTATTCATAGTCTTCAAATTGCCAACCTGATAATGACTTCTTTTTGTTTTGTTTTCTGCTCAGTATCACATATTTAATGGTATTGAAGTTTAATTAAATTTATATTCAAATATTATACGATTTATTTTTTAAGGCGACATTTTCAATTAAAAGACTTTTTCATTTCTAGAGATCGAATATGAGACTCATTCATCCCCACTGGCGAATTCATAATTTTCATTAAGAAGGTTCGAGTAGTGCCTAAGATTTGATCATGACAAGGTGAGTTTTGAACACCTCAATCACTAAGTCAATCTCTAATCATACATTCAAAAGGTTCAAAATCGATATAACTTTTTCTAAAAATATATTTTTAAAATACAATATAATTTTTTATCGAAGGGATTCGAATTAGCCCAAACGATTTTTAACATGTTGAATAGGCGGCTCTTGTATATTGGTCCCAGTTGAATGAAAGCCGAAAGTTGTTGTCTATTTTTTAATTTGCTAATTATTTTCTTAATTATACTTTCCTATATAATTAATAAGTGTGTGTCTAACTAATCCCACTAATAAATGTCTGCACATATAGGATTAAGTAATGTTTAGTACTCCCGTCCCTGTGTACTTGTTTATATTTTTCTTTTTACTTGTCTCTATTTACTTGTAATTTAGATAAATCAAGAAAGAATTAAAAAAAAAAGTTTTTCTATTATACTCTCATTTAAACTTCTTGAAAATTTCCAAATTCTAATCCATCAATTTTGAAATCATAATTAATAAGGGTAATATTATAATTTTACTATGCTAAATATTGCTATCTTAATATGTGTCATTTTTAAAGTGGACAACTAAATAAGAAAAGAGGAAGTAGTTAGTTGGATCAAATTAATTATCACACAGCCTAATTAACCTAATTTGATAGGTAACTTTTCCATTTACAGCAAAGACATATCATAATTTATCGCGAATATATCACAACTAGTCCAAGCTTATGATGAAAATGTTAACATCTTATCCTAATTATTTCATTTAGTATATAATTTTATATACAAGGAAAATATAATAATTTCCTTGTTTATATTATAGTAACAATGATTTTCATTTTTTGGTGCTGAGAAATTGATTGAGGCTACTGATTTTATGTTTATCGATAGTCGTAGATTTATTTAGTATTGGGTGAATTAATAAAAATTCTTGTACGTCCATCCCATCTAAAACCCTCTAATCGATTTGCTTTATTTATACAGCTAAGAAGGAATTAAAAAAAATCCACTGTTAGGGTTTCTTTAAGTTTGGAAACTTACAAATAAATTTTGTAATTTCTTGATATTTTTGACAAATTGATGATTAAGTTTTGTTAATAAAATTTATGTCTTACCCTACTGCGGGGTGCTGGACCATCATCATCACAAGTGGATTGGTGGTCTAACACTTGCGTACAGTTGTGCCCATAGATGGATGACTCATCGTAAATTAATTTATTTATTTCATACATATAAGCAATATATATATATATATATATATATTATATATATATATATATAAATAAACTACTCAATAATTCTGATTCCTTTCATTTGCTTCAGTCCAATTCCAGCCAAACTGACAGAACTATGAGCATTTTAGCACAACTAGTCGTTTGTAAGCTATCTATTTGTTCCCACAATCCCACCATTATATTCATGCATTGTCCTTCTCTTCCTTAGATGAAATTCTCTTTTTATTCTTGGTTTTGCGAGAGAAATCGTTTAAAGTATATGAGAGAACTGATTAGATAATATGTGAGATATTTATAATTTATAAAAAATATAATTTTATATAGGAAAATATGATTATTAAGGATTAGTATTAGAATAAAATTAAACAGGGAGGATTATTTTTTTTTTAATTTATAGTTGAAATACTATTTCAAAAGAAAAAAGTGAGAAAAAAATAAAGGAAAAGATAAGTGAAATCTGAAAAAAGGTTAAATACGAGGGAGAGAGGGACTGACAAACAGTTTGCTATGTAACACAACGATGTATTTATTTTATATTATTAATTTGTCATTCTGTACGAATATCCCTAAATTAAAAGATATATACATTTAATTAATTAACGAGGAATAACTTGAAAAGTATAAATTTTATGATAAAGAATTATTTATCTTGAAAAATAATTAATGTTCTACTAATGTTTTTTTTAAAAGAAAAACTTAGAAATTTATTGAATATTTCCCATAAAAAAAAACAGCTTCCACTACTACTATATTATTTTTGTTGGTGAAACGATTTTTTTTTATAAAAAAACTTTTGATAAAAAATATCATTTAGCTTTTAAAAGCTTGATCAAAACAGACCATCATTAATAACTTTGAGTTGTTGGCTATTTTGTGCATAATGTAATATAGTAACAATGTAAATTTGTCACGAATTTAAATTTTATATATAGTTAGTTACTTAAAATAATTTCTTAATGTAATTAAATATATATGTTTTTAAATTGTGAGGTTAACACTCACTTTTCTCCTAATTACTTGACTTTTAAATAAGAAAATAATAATTGATATAGTGTCTTTACAATTTTACCGTATTAGTTATAAAGTGAATAGATTGAAAACTTAACTTTTCAAGAAGTTATATTTTTTCAAAGTAATTAATCAAGGTTATAATAGATTTCTTTTGGTCCTTTGATTTGACAACTAATTAAGAATAATTAAAAAAGAAAAATGGACAAATAATTAGAACTAGTAGGAGTAATTATAATGAGATACTCCTTTCGTTTCATAAAAAATGATCTAGCTTGACTTGATACAAAGTTTAAATTAAATTCGTATTAAAGATGTCCTAAAATATCTGAGCGAGAAGTTATAGTTAAAATGTTAGTAAAAGAAAGAAAAAATAGTTCTTTTTTAAATTAATTTAAAAAAAATTAGTCTTTTTTTTTTTAAAAAAGAAACAAGAGAATATAATATTTTTGTTTTTACTCTTCAATAGGTGAAAAAAGAAAAGGGAAGCTCACGTGAAGCGAACATGTCATGCATTACGCGCTGGCTTCCAGTTGTATGCTCATATAACTCCGTTCATCGATATAAATACATCACCATATTACATCCACCATTTTGTTGCTTCATTACAATTTTTTCCAGACTCTTCCTTATAGAGAGAGAAAGAGAGATTATTCACTATTGAGATCTAGAGAGAGAGACGTACTACGATTCAGAGATTAATTTCTGGTCGATCTATGCAAACGAAGCAAAAATCTTCGATCAATTGTGCAGGATTTGTTGCG
The DNA here is from genome assembly GCA_027705065.1 of Solanum peruvianum. Taxonomy (NCBI): domain Eukaryota; kingdom Viridiplantae; phylum Streptophyta; class Magnoliopsida; order Solanales; family Solanaceae; genus Solanum; species Solanum peruvianum. The sequence continues at coordinate 44,764,142 of JAKWJD010001756.1, read as the reverse complement.
TTGATATTTGATCCAGGTTATGATTATGAGCTGGCTTGATAAGCTACGGTCTTCTTCTAATCTCAGCCGCTTCATTGCCGGCCTTCTTATCTTCATGCTGTATCATTCATCTCAATTAATTTCTAATTTCTTAATTCCTATACAACCGTAATTTACTTCCCAATCACCTTCCTTCTCTGTTTATTTCCTCTGTTCAAAAACATTCACTCTTCTCTCCCGATTTAAACAACGTCGGCGTTTTTGTTCACGGATTTCATGGAAATCAAAGATGATGATTCTGGTTCCAGCAATTTATTTGACGGTGAGTTCCCTATTTTACTCCAATATTGTTTAATTGATGAAATAATCATTTGTGTTTTACTTGAGCTGTAACTAGGAGCCTGTGGTTTTTCCAATTAATGATTACTCTGTTTGATGTCATCTGATTGTGTTTAAATGAGTATGATATTTTAACCATTGCGGCATTGTCGAGTTAAATGAATTATGAAATCTTTGAAGTCATAGTAGTACAAGTCTTAATTCGGGTAGAATTGTTAAATTTTGACATAGATGATGCTAGAATTATATTTCATTCGTCCGGTAATCTACCAAAGATAAAGATGTTATGCTAGCAGCTCCATGTGCAATTGTTTCAAGACCGACTAGAATTTCTGTTTTTCTTTTCCTGCCAAACAAAATTCACTTGATTGATACATGTGCATAGCGTGAAGTCATTCAAGTAAGGATAGGTTGTGGACAATATACACAAAAGTGCCTTACCCTCTTCGGATATTATAAAATGGGAAGTGAATTACCTCGGGTAAAATGTTGATCAAACAAGCATTATGTCTTCTTTCATATTTCAGATGTTGTTGATATCACTTTGGGCTTGAAAGAACTATAAAATAATTATATCTCGTCATAGTCGTACAGATCTTACTTAAGGACAGAATTGTTCTGTTTGACATAAATGATGCTAGAATTATCTTTCATTCGTCTGGTTATGTTACAACGATTAAGATGGTGTTATGCTAACAGCTCCATGTTTGGATATTATTAAATGGACAACTCTTGGACTATGAAAATTTCTCTTAGACGGCTTCCGCAAATATCAATAAATGAATGTTTACTTGAATTTAAAATTTGATGTTAGATTTTCTCTTCCAGAAACTTTGAGTTACAAGCATTTTGATTGTCTACTCATGAGGAATTTTATTCTTATCTTAATTCTTCACGTTAAACATTTTGTTTTTACTTTGTCGGGAGTGTTGAAGTATAAATGAAGAGCTTTATATTCATGTCCATCATATTGCTTATTCTAATGATTTCATCGGTGGAACTTCATTTGCTCCTTTCTTTTGCTTGACTAGGCATTTTACCACCCCGCTTAGGTAGGCTGCATAGTTCAGCTCCGTCTGTAATTGTAATTGGTGGAGGTATCTCAGGGATAGCTGCTGCGCGTTTCCTTCACAATGCATCTTTTAAGGTGGGCATACTCAGGATTTTTAACTCTTTCACATGTAACAACCTTTTATTTTTTCATTCTTAAAAACGAAACTTTCAATATTTGTCCAGGTTCTCTTATTGGAGTCACGGGATAGACTGGGTGGTCGCATACATACCGACTACTCATTTGGTTGCCCAGTTGATATGGGAGCATCATGGTGAGGGAATTTAAACTTTTCCTCCAAAATTATCTTCCCAGATCTAGAAGATTATAACTTTTCAATCTGCAATTAATTGACTCTGATCATTAAACATTCTTTCAGGCTCCATGGTGTGTGTGATGAGAATCCGTTGGCTCCATTGATACGTCGATTAGGGCTCACCCTATATCGCACTAGTGGTGACAACTCAGTGCTTTATGACCATGACTTAGAAAGGTTACCTGGATGACATTACATTGAACAAATGATTTTATCATGAAATAGTCTGCATTTTCCCTCTTTTGTTTGCTCACTCTCTCTCTCTCTCTCTTGTTAGATGTAGGTGTTAAATTTTTACTTTCTATAACTTCATCCTGATTCAACTAATCAGAATATTGACACTAACAAATTGGTAGTTTGTTTTGAATTTAAATTAAAAAAAGGACTTACAATTGGCCTGGGTGGAATGAAATTTAGTTGCCTCCAGAGTTCCAATGTGGTCTGGTTTCAAAGTCTCCTGCATTTCCTGAATTTTAGCCTGTGCTCTTTTTTCTGTTCCTTTTTTATTTTTCTGTGCAAATTAAATAAAGATTCTATTAACTCAGTCAAGAGCTTAATCGTGTTTTCCGTTCAATAGTTATATGCTGTTTGACATGGATGGTCATCAAGTTCCTCAAAACACAGTTGTTCAAGTTGGAGAAGTTTTCAAGAAAATCCTCAGCGAGGTTGATCTTTAACTTTAAACTACTCAAAAATGCAGTTCCTCCTAAGATTTCTAAAAAGAGACCAGTGCTGATTATTATTGCTTATGCAGACTGAGAAAGTGAGGAATGAGCATAGTCATGACTTGTCAGTTCTTCAAGCAATATCTATTGTACTGGACAGGCATCCAGAATTGAGGTATGCAGAGAAAATGTTTCTCATGTGGCCTGCTATTGTCTGTTGAAAGTGGAATCTAGTTATACATGCGCATACATATTGTGTTATTTGTAATGCAGGCAAGAAGGACTTTCCCATGAGGTGTTGCAATGGTACATATGCAGAATGGAGGCATGGTTCGCTGCTGATGCAGACACGATCTCTCTAAAAACCTGGGATCAGGCAAGCGTTTTTTCATTTACTGTTATTATAAGCAGTTTATTTGGTGTTTGATGCAGTTCCCAATTTCATTATCTTGCTCAGATAAGGTCTTATTTCGAAATAAGTATCTTCTCAAGGATTAAAACAAGGGCTTTACAAGATGCTGCTATTGCTAGCAGTCACTTATTTTGACTTATTCCCACATTGCAAATTGGGCACAATCATTTGATAGATAATTATTGAAAACATTTGAACAATTGTATTGCTTTAGGTGAGTAATATTGATAGTTAAACTTTTTATGCAGGAACAAGTTCTCACTGGTGGTCATGGTCTTATGGTGCAAGGTTACAACCCAGTCATAAAGGCCTTATCAAAAGACATTGATATCCGTTTAAATCATAGGTGCAAATGGGTTTCTCTAATATGCGGAAGTTCTACTTTTTCTCTTTGTTTCTCGATATAGCTGCAATGACTGTAAAACCAAATGAACTCTTTCAATCCTGTTTCTATTTTAAGAAATGAGGTCAACTTTTTTACACCTTTGGTTACTTGATTTCCTAAGATATTTAAAACAAAATGTTGTTCCTTTCCTCCATGGAGATTTCTTTTTAGTTACAGATCAACAGGCAAACATGAATATCTCCTGTTCTTTCCTCTATGGTGTTTTTCCAACTTTTGTTTATATAAAATTTTCCAATTATTTTCAAGAAACTAAACTGTTTTGTATGGATCTAATTTTACCAGGGTCAAGAGGATTACAAATGGGTATAACAAGGTGATGGTTACAGTTAAGGATGGGAGAAATTTTATTGCAGATGCTGCTATTATAACTGTGCCTCTAGGTGTTCTGAAAGCCAACTTGATTGAGTTTGAGCCAAAACTGCCAGAATGGAAACAATCTGCAATAGCAGATCTTGGTGTAGGCAATGAAAACAAGATTGCATTACGATTTGATAATGTATTTTGGCCAAACGTGGAATTGTTAGGTGTTGTTGCACCCACTTCATATGCTTGCGGTTATTTTCTTAATCTCCACAAGGCAACAGGACATCGGGTCCTTGTTTACATGGCTGCTGGAAGACTTGCTTGTGACCTCGAGAAATTATCAGACGAATCTGCTGCTGAGTTTGCAATGTTGCAGTTGAAGAAGATGTTCCCTGATGCCACTAAGCCTGTAAGTAATCTCTGCTCGTACACCAATTGAATTACAAGTCTTAGCTAGTGACATGCATGAGAAAGGACTGAATTTCGATAGTGTTGCGCACACGATAGTTTACTTTGGTCTATTTTTGGTTCAATTGGTGAGTTCACACTTCATGTCGATTATTAGTTTATTACAGTTTGGTAATTGTTCATTTTCACTGTCCTTTTAACATAAAAAGGTAAAACAATCCGATAGAAAAGAGCGAAATATAGAAGTACAAGGGAAAATGAGGAAGCACCTCCATCCTCTTATCACTTTCTTTCATTTTTTATTTTACTTCAAAAATTGTCTTTCTACATTGAATAAATAAGGGAGAGTGATGCATATTCCTTTCATTAGTTACGGCAAACTATAAGCAAATCTGCATTTGTTTGTCTAACACTCCTATAACGTAAACTTAGTTAAAGCAGTGTTGAGTAATCAGAGAATGCTAGCACAAAAGCACCTGTAAGCTCTCTTGTAAATCATCCGGTATATTTTACAGGTTCAGTATCTTGTATCTCACTGGGGTACGGATCCAGACACCCTTGGATGTTATTCTTATGACTTGGTTGGAAAACCAACGGATGCTTACGATAGGCTTCGGGCACCAATTGGTAATCTATTCTTTGGAGGGGAAGCTGTGAGCAGTGATGATCATCAAGGGTCGGTTCATGGTGCGTATGAAGCTGGAATTATGGCTGGTGAAACGGCACGCCGACATCTCATCAAAAGACATGGAAGTCTGGAAATGGTTCAGGCTGTTTCCTCTAGGGAGGAGACCCTTGAAGCAGCAGTTCCTCTCCAAATTTCAAGAATGTGATATATCTTCTCTGAATTTGCAAGTTACATTTCAAGTAACTTATGTAGTGTGTTCCAGTTTGTACTATTACCTTGTATGAATAAATTAACGATTATGTCTCCGTGCAACTGAAATATTCAAACTATATATATATATCAAACTATATCAAAATATCAAACTATGTATTTGAAAGGGCATTGCACAAGCATTTCCTTTGTATGAACCACATTATAAACCCAAATTATTTACCATTTAAGTTTGATTCTTAATCAAATTACACAAACCAAAAAGAAGAAAAAAGGAAAAAAAGATTAGAAAGAACGAGAGGTCTGCTTTGGGGGACAACATTTCGCGAGACTGCAGACATTGGGCTTGTGCAGCCAAGGCCAACCTAAAATTACTGGGCCCAATTAGGTTCATTACATGACTAAATTTGGTCCTAGTTACTTTTAGAGCGAAAGAAAAGGAAAATTTATTACTTATTTGTGGTTAAAGAAATTTTAATAAATCTACCGAGTATTTTTTATGCGTTTGTTGATAGAAGAAAACAAAATGAAAACATTATGTGGATAAAATTTCTAAACAATTAATCAGAATAGTTATAACGAATTTAAAATCATAATTTAATTGTTAAAATTCTAATTACAAATATTGAAAGATCATAATGATCCGGTAAAATAAACGATCAAATCGCAACGACTATTATAATTTGTTAAGAGTATTAAATAATAATAAAAAATTCATGACTACTTCTAAAATAATTAAATTATTATGGCAAACCAATTTTATTACTCTACTTTTTTTTTCTTTTTCAGAGAAAAAAAAAAGGGCTGGTCGGTGGCTGATAAGAAAAGTCCAAATAGAACAGTGGAATTATTAACATTTGGTGTACAACAACAATAGTTTGTTACTATTTCTTCTTCACTTTGCATTAAGAAAACAACAGATCCCTTCTCCCTCTCTAAATTCTCCATTTTTCTTCCTTATTTTTTAACAAATTTTATTCATGGCATCCACTGGGCACACCAATCTCAATGCAAAACTTGTAAAGTTTTTGTTTTTTCTTTTCCTTTTGTGATCCATGCGTATGAGAAATGAATTTGAATTTACAGCTTTAAATCTTTTACCGTAAATTTCTATTTGATTTTTTTTTTAGGTATTGTTAGGTGACATGGGAGCTGGTAAATCAAGCTTGGTTATACGGTTCATAAAGGGCCAATTCCTTGAATTTCAAGTATTCTTCTTTCTTTTCATTCGACCTTTCAATTTTGACATTTTTAGGGTTTTGTAATTTTTGAGTTTATGGGTGTTGATTTACAATCCGGTATTCAAAGTTGATTTTGTTGATATTACAGGAATCGACGATTGGGGCGGCTTTCTTTTCGTCTACATTGGCAGTTAATAATGCTACGGTGAAGTTTGAGATATGGGATACTGCTGGGCAGGAGAGGTACCATAGCTTAGCACCTATGTATTATAGAGGAGCTGCAGCTGCTATTATTGTCTATGATATCACTAGCTCGGTAAGAGACTGTTTAATTGGGAGAATTTGCAATTCAAATGGGTCAATACAAGTGCTTTCGTTGTTGGCCTTCTTAAATTGTTTTACTTGATAAATATATTGGTTGTGCATGTGAAAAGAGATAGGAGTAATGGCTGCTTTACTTCATGCATTTTTAAGGTTGAAAAGAGTAGATTTTGGAGCTAATTACAGGCGGAAAAAAAACTAATGCTGGTCTCCATATGATTTTCTCTGTCCATAAATCAACCCCCTTATGAGGAGGTCTCCTTTTTTTCTCAAATTTAGAAGGTTAAGGTATTAAATGTCCAATTCAGTAATGTCAAACAAAAAAGTGCACAAAATGCAGTTTATGGTTTTCGAGTATCTCGTATCCTAGAAAATTTTGTTCCTTAGTGGTGGAAGGACTTCTCATGAAATGAAAGAAGCAGTAGATACAGTTTTGGTCTCTATAGAATTGAGATTCAGAGAGAATTCTTGCTTATATTCACTTTGGCTTTTACTTTACTTATCTTGCTTCGGATTTGAATGATCACAAATCTGTAATATGGATGTCTACATGTCTATGCATCTACATTGAGCTGTTTTCTGTTATTTTCTGCTAATTTAGGATTCATTTGCAAAGGCAAAGAAATGGGTGCAAGAATTGCAGAAGCAAGGTGATCATCCCTTTAACCTACTTGCTCTGTATAGATTAAAAAAAAGTGAAAGTTATTATTTTCTTTCTATTTTGAGTAACCCAGACAGCTCCGCTTTAAGATGTCTAGAGAACTCTGTAAAAATCATCTTAATGTCTCTTATTTTTTCCTATATGGTTTTCTGCCTAGTGTCAACTTTACTTTTGATGATCCAGATTTTGTTTTGAAATATTCACGACCCTGTTTAGATGGGTTTTCAGGAAAATAAGCAATTTTCTGATAACATGGCAGGTAATTCTAACATGATCATGGCTCTTGCTGGCAATAAGGCAGATCTAGAAGATCGAAGGAACGTTCCTGCAGAGGTAAGTTGTACTTTTTGGTTATCCAATGTTTCATGCCCATCGTCCTTTATTGACATTCCTCCTATTGGTCCTTGCCTAGCCTTTTTATATCACAGTTCTTGGATGCAGATTCTGATATATTGTTAGTAGTCTCTGCTTAACAACATATCCAATCTACAAAATTGACGTTTGAAAAAAAAAGAGTAGTAATTGGTGCTTATTATTGCTTAAGCTTTCTTAACCAATCATGTATTGGACTAGATTTGAGAGGACCGAAACATTTAGTCACCCTCTAAGATCTTCAGTTCCGAGCACGATATAAAACTAAGGTACTCATTTGGTGGGAATTAATATGAATCAAGTATGTTTCAATCCTAAACAAGTTGGTGTTGTCAATATGAATCCTCTACTTCTATTACCGCCTTCAGAGGTTTCATCATAATCAGCCTATTTATGTATTGGGCGCTAACCAGTACAGCTTTTCTTTATCTCAATTGGGAGTTGACTATGCTTTACTATGTTCTCATAGGCAGAGGTTTTTTATGGCAGTCACTTTAGGTAAAATTAATTCAATGCAATTATTACTCGAGGAGAAGCTTTCTGCCTTTTCCAGACTCCATTTATGGGATCACACTGGATATGTTATTGTTGTTGAGGAGAAGTCTACTGCCTTCATTTTTTTGAAAATGCTATTTTCTAGTTTAGTTTGTTGCAATTATAAGATAGGCCATATGAACTCTTAGGCTCTTAGGTGATATACATACATCTCTTCAATTGTGGAACAGGGATGAGTTCTCAATCCATTGCCTAACCTAACGTGCAATTTACTGTGGTTAAGCATTGTTAGATCTATGTCAATGCTCTTATGGAACCTTGAAAGTAAAAAAAAACAATCTCTTTATTTGAAGAGAATGTGGAAGTCATAAATAGTGAAAATTCTTAGAGAAGATAATTAGAACTCAGTGTTCTTTGTCTCTCTGCTTAATGATTTGTATTTAGTTACTTTATTAGGTTTCTCTCTTGTCCAGTAACTGAGGTAGTTCAATCTCTTCATTGTTTTGGTACATCAGTTTTCCTGATAGTATTCTTGGTGATTTTACAGGAGGCACGCTTGTATGCAGAGGAAAATGGCCTCTTTTTCATGGAGACCTCTGCGAAAACTGCTGTGAATGTCAATGATATTTTCTATGAAATAGGTATGGTGATTTCTTTTCTCGTTTAAATATTTCCTTTTGTTGCTCTGTGTGTTTTTCATTTATTTCTAATGGTATATTAGGAGCAGGCAATATTATTATGCATTCAAGTGATTGAATCTTAAGGTGCAAGTCAAATGTAATTTTATCTTCAGTGGTTGTCATCTTGTGCTTATCCTATTTCTTCGATTAATATCATATGTTAAGTTATTTTCTTTCGGATTTAGCAACATAGGATCACTATTAAATTTAAAAACATTAGGCTTATTGTTTAACCTACACTTGAAGGGTTGAAGGGAGATAGTGCAACAACCTTGCCTTGGTGTTTGCACTTAAGTGCTGCCTAAGCAAGGTGAGCTGAAGCACTCAGTTCTTGTTATACCTAGCTTTAAAGCTTTAAGCACGCCCATTTGCTTTAGCCTAGTTTTACTTATACTATAGTTAGGCATCTCCAGTAGCTTAGTTCGTAGATTGGAACTTTGTGGGATTCAACTTGTCTGAAAGTAGTGTTCTTCCCTTCCTGTTGTTTGGGATGATGAGAAGAGAGCAGTGTACATTTCTCTTTCCCCTTCATTTTCAATCGGAAAAGCTTGGAAAGACTAATGAGTTTCTCGCTCTGTTATGAAAATGAGTTCTCGCTACACCTTTTTCACAACAAACCACCTTCAACCTCGCTCAAATATTTTATCTTACTGAATTCGAGCATAGTAATTTTACCCTATGTTTATTATAATTTGTGATATATATATATATACAAGGGAAACCTGGAATCCCACAACTGCTACCCTTTGGGTGCTCACAGGGTAAAAACCCACTCCTGTCCAATAGCTCGCAAACCACATAGGAGAGGTAACCCGCACTAGGCAAGCCTGGTGCGACGAGCTCAACTCAGAAGGCAAACTCCTAGCTTTCGCTGGCAAGGGGTTCCGAACATAGACCTCCAACATGGAAGTCCCAAGCCCCAACATGGAGACCTCCAACATTTTTATCAATCTAAGTATGCTAATATTGAATAGGGAGAAACATCTCAAGTCTTTTACAACTGTTAAAGTTATTTTTCTACACATGCCTAAACTCTAGCAGGTTAAAATTGTGAAAACTTTTATTCTTTTAGGGCTTGCACTTTATGTAGGTCTTTTACTTCTGTGTAAGAAAAATAGCATGTCTTTTTTATTTGCTTCGACTCCCTTAATCTTTGGAGTTTGCCATTTTGCAGCTAAACGGTTGCCTACAGCTCAACCCACTCAAAATCCAGCAGGAATGGTTCTTGAAAACAGACCAGCAGAAGGATCTCGAACTGCATCTTGTTGTACTTGATATCATCATCTCTCATAAATTCATTGAACCTTTCCTAACCCTTGTCTAGAGTTCACTTGTTCTTTCATGCTGTGCTTGTACCGATGAACATGAAGTCTGGAAGTGGGAGTGGCATGGTTCATAGGGAGTAGAATATGTAAAAAAAAAAAAAAAACGATTTCTTTAGAAGTTCTCTTAATAGAGGCTGGAGACACCTGATTTAGTGCACGTTGGCTTGGTCCTCACCTCATGCTTCTGGTTTCTCTCTTTTCCTATTTTGTAAATGATTCTAATTTCCATCAACCTTCACCTCTTCATTTCCACCTGATGAACCGAACTCTGTTATTTTATTCCTTGAATCTTGAATAACCTACTTTGGTTTCTTTTTAGCATATTGGTGTGATTGTAAAGCCTGTAATTTGCTTCAATGTAGGGGTGAAGAAAAAGTATCATCTGAGACTCATCTTATGCACAGTGATTATTTCTTTAAAAATATGTTGAGCTATAGATAGGAAACTAGAGAAACTTACACAATTATTACTCTTATTGCTTTTATTTTTATAAATTTATAACTCAAGATATACTAAAATAAAAGTGGAATGTAGATTTGAAAATCAGATATTTATATTGTTTTAGAAATGATGTTAGAAAACAGAAATACCTATTATGCGTGGACGGGTAGGTCCATAACCAAACAATCAGGCAATACTGTGTTATAAATAATGTTGGTCCTACTTTTTCTGGTGATGGACAGGCAAGTTACACGTTTAGTTGGTCAGATAAAAATAATTATATTTACTAGACAAACATATGATCGATAAAAATAATTATATTTTACTAGTCAAAATTATGTTGTACAACCAAATTACTTCTCCTATGGCTTTTCAAATAGTTTGGTAAGTATTACTATTTATAATTTAAGTAAACTCCTAACTACCTCTATATATTCAATCCACGCATAAAACGTAACGTCAGTGACCAAATTAAAGAAAATTAATTATTGAAGACAATTATTTTTCGTTTGAAAATTGGATTTGACATATTGTCTTGTCGTGTTATGCACATTCATAAACATCACTTTTGCCAACTTTATTTGTCTTTTCTTATTTGTAGTAGTTAATATTGATATCTTAGATATTATTTTAAATACTCATAAAAATAATCGAGTTTGTTGAACAAATGGAGTTTTTTGTCTTAACTTTAAGAATTCATGTTTGCCTTTTTGATCAACCTTGCTATACTAAAGTTTCTTCTCCAATATAAATTTCGAGCTATTAGACTACATAAGAGTTAACCTATGTATATTCGAAAGATAAGCAACAAAATTTCTTGTCGACAAAAGAGGAAAAGATATTAATTTTAATCACATATTTAATTTAATCTAATCATATTTTCCTGACTCAATCTAATCATATTTTTGTAATATATAACATAATACTATTACTGAAAATTGTGTCATGTAATATGGAACTCAAAATCTCTTCTAACTTAATAGACTAAATTAATAGGTGATTAATTTATCTTACATAGAATAATTGTTTTTTTCCCCATATATTTATCCATTTTAATATGATTAACTTGCTGCTATCATAAAGTTAAAATTTAATTTCACGAAGTTTCAGTACCTCAGGCAGCAAAGTTGTTTACTTCTTAACCACATTGCAAACAAATAAGATAGAAATGAACAATATATCACAAAAAAGATTCATGATGAACCCTTCAAATCCACCCTATTTATTATTTAATTAAGTTACACCAAGTCAAACCATTTAGCATTGTTATTTATTTTATAAATATATTTTTATAAGACTACAATTGTGAACTTCTTGAGTAATTTCTCTGTTATTCATATTTGGAAAATTGCCTAGCAATAACTTTTGTTTCTTTTAACACTAACATATAATCCAATTACTTTTATTTTCTCAAAATAAACTTAACATAATAAAAACTCTTTTTTCTCCTAGCACATTATTCTTTTTTTAGAATAAATTTTTTAATTGTTTAAAAAAGAATGACTTATTTCTTTTTTTGGTAACATTTTAACTTTAACTTTTCACGTGACATGTTTAAAGAAACAAGATTAAAGGGCATTTTGATACATTTGACATAACTTTAATTTAGAACCACAAGATTAAAAAATCTTCTTTCTTTACTTAAACTCCGTTCCAAGTCAAACTAGGTCATTCTTTTTTTAAACGGAGGGAGTATTGTTTTGATTTGGATAAATTATGAAAAAAAATTAATAAATATGTTTTTTCCAATAAAAAAATGACACATAATAATTATTTTTGTAAAAAAAAAAGAATTGCTAGTTGCAAAAATATAAGTGAACAAAAAGATGAATGAAGATATAATTTTAGACGAAAAAAATGAAAAAAAAGTATTTTTTAGATCAAAAGATAAATGAGAGAAATTTTAGATCTTTTCATATAATTCAAAAATATTTTTAACTTTTTTGTATTTAAAATTCATGGTTCACCTACCCCACAGTATATATGTTTGAATGGCGTTCCAAGACGGGACCTGAATGTTTGCCTCTTGCACCATAAATGAGATTTGAATTTTTTTTTTTTGTTGTTAGTTATTTGTTTATTTTATTTTTTTAATTATTTATTTATTTTAACAGATTAATAACGAATAATTTGTTTAAAATTTATTGTATTTTCTATTAATTACCTTTAAATATATAAAACTTCATAAAAATTTTAAATTTTAATCCATTCACTTCATAATTAATAGAAATAAAAAGATAAATTCACTATATCAATTATTATTTTTTAATATATATATTATTTTAAAATAAATTAATAATTAGAAACAGACAAAAAAATAAGTTACGTGTGTGAACATTATTGAACCAGAATCAATCTCTTTCATTAAGATTTAATACGAGGCAGAAAAAATCGGGAATCCGTTTCGAACAAATAAATGATAGCCATGTGGAATTTTAAACTCAATTATATCGATAACTGATTTCGAAATAAATTATTTTTGGTTGAAATATATTTTCCTATTAACATTCGAAATAATTTAATTCAGTATAACTATAGTTTAACCAAATCAGGTAACTCAATGACTGAGTTACGCTTCTCTTGAAGGGACGTCATTTTTTTTAATTAAAAAATTACATTTTACCGTTAGATGATTTTTATAAACAAAATATATGTACTATATGTTGAATTTTCTTAAGTTATTCATGTGTTTGTTTCTTTATAATATGATTTTTTTTTGGTGAAAATTATTGATCAACCACTAAGGAATTTTCTATAATATATATATTTTTTCTGACTAAAAATTTACTAATAATTTTACAGTTTGGTAAGTAAGTTGTTATTCGCTAACTACTTTTATTAAGAATATATGCATATCTTCAATAGTTTTTAATTGTACAAATTCATTTTCAGGTTTTCAGAAACTTTAAAAAAGGCTGTAGAGAAGTATGGTTTCAGGTTTACAATGTCAAGTCACTGTCCCAGTCAGTGGTGTATAAAAAAGGGATCCAACTATAGGTACGGTTACCGTAGTCCATTTTATATGAATTAATTTGATTCGATACGTAATTTAAGAAATAAATTAAAAAATTTGAATTTTATGGTTTAAAATAAGTGATAAATATTTACGTGTCTATAAATCATTTCATTAAGAATAAATTTAATATTATAAAATTAAACCGTGTTAGAGTTTTATTCTAATTTTCTTACTTTGTTTGAAGTTTATTTTCTTTCATAAAAGAAAAATTAAAATATTATCATAAATGCTTGAACTTTTTATGAAAGAAAATATTTTCTTCTATATTTGGTTTATTCTTTTTGAGGAAAAATTTGGATATCTACAAATCGAAGATTTCCTATTCTCATAGTTCTCTCTACAATTTTAATGTATTTTATTAGTTTTTAAAATGTAGGTCAATTAATCAAGTTCCGTATAATAATATTTTGATTTTAGTATAAGTTTTTGACATTTGATTTATTAACTATATGATTTGCAATTTTAAGCTTCTACAAGATGTCCTAATCACTCTTCATAACCCAACAAATTGTAACTTGATATGAAAATATTATTTTTATAAATGGATAAAGAAAGTGAGTCGTATAAATAGGGACAGTTAAAGTATAAATAGGGACAGTTAAAGTATATAACATGATTCTATATGAAGTGTGGCTCTGCTTGAAGAATCAAATTTGATACTTTAGCCAATTATCAAAGAATTTGTTTTGACTTTTGAGATCTCATTGGGAAATTTTCATAATTTGCAAATTACACCCGAGAGATATATAAGTGATATTAGACATATTTTATGTAACAATCTTAACTTAAAAGATATTGAAAGAAAATCAATCCGCTTGAATGACCACCTAGCAAATCAACTGATACATTTCAAAAAATAATGAAGAAATTCGAACCATGTTTATTTTCAGAGAATAATTCAAAGTTACAACAATCCCTTAAAGTGAAACAAACTGTGACTTTGCTTTTTCCTCTTTGGTTATGCCCTAAGTTTTAAGAACCTAAAAAAGACCTTCAAAAATCATGATTTAAATGAAATAATTGTGCTTCACATAAACGAACATAGAAAAGCATTTAATATTTGAAATTATGATAAGAAAATGAGATGACTTTACAACTATTTCACATATAATGTTCGAAATGTGTAAGGAAAATATTGGTGAAATATATCATAAATAAGTTAAAAATAAAAGAAATAAATAAAGAATTATTTTGAGACGCGGATATATCATTCTCCTTAAAGTAATTTAAATCCATTACACACGTTATAATCTTCACTATCCAGCATTACAATCTTGAAATGCACCTTCTAGATATAATAGCTCAACAACGTCATAACATTAAATTAATTAAATAGTCCAAAATGAAATATCTTTACAACTATTTTACACGTAACGCACAAAATTTATTAGAAAAATGTGAGTGAAATATATCATAAATTATAATTGAAAATAAATAAAAATTTATACTAAGGTGGTATATATTGCTCTCTTTAAGGCAATTTAAGTTCATTGCAATGTGATACAATCCGTATCGATCCATCAATCTAATTCTCAACTTATGCTCTTTTAGTTACGATAGCTCAACAATATCGTAAAGTTTTGCCCGAAGAGTACATTCGTTGATCAACATAAAATTACTCCAATTTTTTTTATAGGTGCAGAACTCTTTTATAGATTAAAGGGATAATGCACAAGTACCCCCTCAACCTACGCCCGAAATCTCAGTGACACACTTATACTATACTAAGGTCCTATTACCCCCTGAACATATTTTATAAGTAATTTCTACCCCTTTTAGCCTACGGGGCACTGGTTTGGGAAAAAGTCAACCATCGTTGGGCCCACAAGATAGTGCCACGTAGGCCGAAAAGGGGTAAAAAATTATTAATAAAATAAGTTCAGGGGTAATAGGATCTTAGTATAGTATAAGTGTGTCTCTGAGATTTCGGGTATAGGTTGAGGGAGTACTTGGACATTATCCCTAGATTAAATAACAAAATGGTGTTGTCAAATATTGACCCATGGGTTGAGGATTGGTAATTAGTGACGATTGTGGCGTTAGTGATTACCGACAAATAATTAAAATCACCTTCTTCTCTACTAACATTAAGAGAAAAAAAAAAAAAAGAAGATGAAATTATAACCAATTTCTTGAAATATTACAAAACTAAATAACGCATACGGTAAACTCAAAGTAGAGACGTGATTAGAATTAAACGTCTTTCTCTTCAATCTCTAGAGACGAGACAGAACAAGAATCTGCTCATGATTTTGATTGTGTGCTATAGGCTTTTCCCTTTTGCTTGTTTGATCAGACACCACAAATGTCTTTGCCACTGCTCTCAAATGGTTCTTCTGCACTTTCCCTGTTCCTGTTTTAGGCAATTCTTCAACAAATTGAACCTTCTTTGGTACCATGAATCCTGCTAAGTTCTTCTTACAGTGTGCTATTATATCTGATTCTTTCAAGTTTGAGTCTTTCCTCAATATAACAAAAGCACATGGACTTTCACCCCACCTTGGATGTGGCATTGCCACAACAGAGGCTTCTACTACATACGGATGTTTCAGTATTGCACTTTCTACTTCTACACTGCTAATGTTCTCTCCACCTGATATGATCACATCTTTGCTTCTATCTTTGATTTCCAAATACCCATCTGGATGAATCACTCCCATATCCCCTGTGAATAACCAACCATTCTTGAATACTTCTGAATTTGCCTTTTCATTTTTAAGTACCCTTTCATGATACTGCTTCCCCTCAGGCATATTTCCCCTGTTGTTTTCCCATCACGAGGCACACTTTCCATATTCTTGAAGTCCTTCACATCAACATCAGCAAGTGTTAGTATGCCCAGCCCTTGTCTTGCCTTTAACCTGGCTTGTTCTTCCCTTGGTAATTTGTTCCACTTGGCTCGCCACTCACACACAAGGGCTGGTCCAGTGGCCTCCGTGAGCCCATAGGCATGGACCACGTGGAACCCCACCCTCTCGATTTTTTCAAGCAGTGGTGCTGATGGGGGTGCACCCCCCACCAAAACTTGTACCGGGGTCATTATTTGACGCTGCTCGTGTGGCTTGGCCTCAAGGATTATGCTGAGAACAATAGGTGCAGCACACATATGCGTTACTTTGTGTAACGCTATGTTGGAGTAGATTTCTTGGGCTGTTGTATTGCGCATACAAACATTTGTGCCACCCCTTGCAGCTATTCCCCATGTGAAAGTCCAACCGTTGCAGTGAAACATTGGGAGGGACCATAAGTAGACAGGCTCAGTACTCATCTCCCATCCCAAAATCAAACTCAAAGTGCTTAAAAAAGCACCTCTGTGGCTGTAAACAACTCCCTTTGGCTCTGAAGTTGTACCTGATGTATAGCTCAAAGTAATTGGATCCCATTCATCATCAATATTCTCAACGACATATTCAGGGTTGCCTTGGAATACCAACTGCTCGTATTCAAGCTCCCCTAACCGGATTCCAGTAGGGGAATTAAGGTCATCAATGACAACGACAAGAGGCATTGGCATTTGAAAGTCGGACAGTAGTATTTCAGTGGCCTTTTTAGCTTTGTCAATGTATTCATAGTCAATAAAAAAGATCTTGGCTTCGGAGTGCTTGAGAATAAGGGCAACATTTCTAGCGTCCAGCCTTGTATTGATGGCGTTGATTACAGCCCCTGCCATAGGCACAGCAAAATGCAGTTCTAACATGGCGGGTACATTTGGTGCAAGGACTGAGACCTACATGATTGTAAAATTAAGCCACATTAATATATGACCATAATCTCAATGAACTCATATATGAGAATTACTCGCGATAATTAACTAGATAGACTTACCACGTCGTTCTTGACAATGTTTAAGGAGCGAAGGGAGGAAGCAAGGCGACAACAACGTTCATGGGTCTCCCGCCAATTGAAGCGAACATTGGCATAAATAGTAGAGGTGCGGTTGGCATAAGAATTGGCGGCTCTTGTTAAAAAGGTGAGAGGAGTAAGAGGCACATAATTAGCTCCACATTTAGGTAAATTATCCATGGGATTATATGGCCAAAGTTGCAATTTGTTACTAATAATAAAATGATGTGTTTTGGAAAAGGCTTGCAACTTTGTATTTTGGAGAGGTATAGAAAATTTGTATAAGAAATGGAGCTGATGGGTTCTGCTTTATATATATAAAATTTAGCCCCCTGTCTAGCTGACCCCCTAAACGTTTTAGCGCACATTGATTTGGTCGATCACCTCATGATTCTCGTTTATTTCCTTTCCTATATTCCTATTTTGCAAAGGTAAAGAAGCAAAAATTCTCATGGACTATAGTAAAAAGTTTAAAAATATAATCTCGTATATTTATTGGATTAAAAATATCCTTTATTTATTTTTTTGGTTCATAATTATCCTTAAACTAACAATTTTTTATTTTTTACTTATTATGTGACATCTTCCTATTGAATAAATTTAAATTTCAACCCTCCAAAAAAAATTCTACCATATGACCCATATCCATTTAACCGAAACCAAATTAAAAATCATTAAAATTAAAAGATTTGAACATTTCTTCTCTACCATTCAAACCTAATAACCGATTCTCTATCTCATCATCATACACAACCTCAATCAATGATAACTAAAATAATACATCTATTCATATCAATAATCAACCAAGGACTAACGGATATAATACCAATTAGAACTAAAAAAAACTCTTCTTGATTGTGTTAAGTACCAATTAGAACTAAAAAAACTCTTCTTGATTGTGATAAAATTTGGTCAATATCACCGTTAAAATACAATCAAATAGAGATTTTTAGTGTAACTCCACTATGAAAAATTGAATCTTTGAAAAGGATATGAACCAAAAGGACTAAATAAGAAGACCCAATTCAGGTTTCCTCAATGCCACCATGAAAACACAATCAAGAACAACTCTGTTAGTGCAACTCCACCATGAAAATTGAATCTTTTGAAAAGAAAGTGAACCAAAAGGAAGAAAGAAACAAGACCAAAGTCAAATTACCTCAATTTCACTATAAAAGCATGATTAAGAAGAGCTATCTAGTGCATCTTTTCCTTACAAAAACTGAATCTTTTCGCATGGTGTGAACCAAAAGGAAGAAACAAAAAAGACCAAATTCAAACACAATCAAGAAGAGCTTTTTAGTTCTTTTGATGTGACCAAATTCAAATACCAATATGTCACTTTCAAATTTAAATACCAATTGATTCAATTAATTATTTTATTTTGAAATTGTTGAATAAGAAAATAAGAAAAAAGAAATAGGCTATTAGGTTCAAGGGAAAGAGAAGAGTGTAGAATTTCATGTAGAAATCTTACATTTAAGTAACAGAGAAATCAAAGATTTATTGATATATTGATGATATTGATCGTATTGATAAATTGATATGTTGATCAATATTGGTAGTATACGAATAATAATGTTAAGTACATACTCCTTATATATTAGAGAATTGTAGAGTCCTAAGTTAACTATACTTAGAGTCTTACTACAATATATATTACTACTGTGATAATAATAATAATGCAATTATAAATAATTTATATCCTAATTATACTATAATTCTAATAGTAATCTAATCCTAGTCGTAAAATAATTCTAATCATAATTTCATTCTAGACGAAATATAATCCTAACTAACATAGGTAGTCTAATCCTTGTGTGACTATAATTTAGCAGTGCTGTAAACTCGCCAGTCAGTTTCGTTGGACCTGTTCCTTCAACATGTTTCAATCCTCAGCTTCCTTCTTCATCAACAATTGTTGCAGAACGTCAGTCAGCTACGTTAGACCTGTCTTCTTGACAGGTTTCAATCGTCAGTTTCCTTTTTCTTCAACACTTCCCCTCACACTAGTGAGTAGAGACACAGTTACTCCTAGCTTACTTTGAATATCCAGAAAAAAAGATCTTTAAATACCCAGCAAAAACTTATTTCGTCAATGCTTCGCTATGTTGATGTTGTTGTTGCCGAATATCCAGCAAAAAAAAAGAACTTTGAATACCC
The DNA here is from genome assembly GCA_027705065.1 of Solanum peruvianum. Classification (NCBI taxonomy): domain Eukaryota; kingdom Viridiplantae; phylum Streptophyta; class Magnoliopsida; order Solanales; family Solanaceae; genus Solanum; species Solanum peruvianum. Next base: position 44,744,927 of record JAKWJD010001756.1, on the reverse strand, counting down.
AGCGAAAACTTATTTTATCAATGCTTCGATATGTTGATGTTGTTGTTTCCTCTTCCCCTGCCTTTTTGGGCAGATAATACCATTTTATTAATTTTTTATGACATTTTCTTTTCCTCTTCCTTTGTATCAAAGCATGTGAGAGCATTATCAAATTGATTAAGGGTGGGTTATGGTGTTTTACCTAAGCTTCTAGCAAATTTAATTGTTTTTTGGTGCTTGAATGTATGTTTTTTAAAAGATTTTTTCGCATTTCCTTGGCAGTTGAGCAACCCACAATTAAGTGCATGCTTTCTTAGGTCAATTGGGAATATGTGTCCTCTTTATGAGGTAGTTTGGTGGCTTAAGTTTAATGAAGCAAGCGACAATTATTTGGTGAAGTAAGAAGGTTGACATGGTTTTTGGTAGAAGAGGTCATTGCAACGTTTGGGTTTTTTTTTTTTAATTATTATTTTTTTGGATCAATACTCAGAGAGCGAAAAGCTTTAAGCTCTGATGTCATGTGAAATTAGGTCTTAGGCCTAAGTCACACCCCAAAAGTTAGCTCAAAGGGAGGAGGATTGCCCAAGCCATAAAAGGACTCCACACCCATCTCATTAACCACCGCTGTGGCACTTTTGTCATTCTTTAACACCCCACCTCACACCCAGCGCAAAACATCTAGTGTGTGGGCAATTTTGATTTTGGGGGCCCTAACATCGGGTGAGACGGGCCCGACTCTGATACATGTAAAAATCTTACATCTAAGTACATGGAGAGAAATCAAGGATTTATTGATGCATTGATGGTACTGGTCGTATCGATATGTTGATCAATATTGGTAGTATTGATCTGTTGATCATATTGATAGTATTGATGAAAAATAACGTTAAGTACATACTCCTTATATTGGAGAGAATAAAAATTTTATTTAAGCCTCGAATGATGTTGACCCGAAGCAGTTAAATATATATCAAAAAAATAACAGACTGGTTAATTATATCATGAGTGAACATTGAACAAGTACCAATCTATTTATGAAATTTTTATTTTTTTTTAACTATATGTAGAAAGACTGAAATGATCAGCAATCCCTTTTGAAGAAATATACATATGAGCCATATGGAATTGAAGCTCAACCTTATCCACATCTCAACCGATGATCTAATTCAAAATAAATAATTACGAGTTAAAAGATATTCTCCCATAAATAGTTGGGATAATTTAATTTAAGCTAAGCACATATACAACTTCTTAAAAGGAATTAAAAATTAATGAATGGACATCAATTTTCCTGGAAAAAAAATTACTCTTTCAATTTTATAATAACTTAAGCTTCGAATTCTTCTTTATTTTTTAAATTAACTAAGTTTTAAATCTTTGAGACTATCTTAAAATTATTCTTTCAATTTACCCTTTGAGTTAGTACTGAAATTAATTATTACTAATATCTAGTCATTTTTTTATAATAACTAATAAAGATAAAAATAAAAAATTATGTTCAATGTACTCAAATTTTAAGTTATTATGGAAAAGAGGGAGTAATAATATTTCTTTGAGATTTTTTTCATGAAAAATCGATAATTTTCTTTCTTAAACATTCAATTAAATTAAATAATAACATAATATAATTTATTAATATCATCAAAACTATCTGAATTAATATAAATACCCGCTTTTGAATTTTAAATTCAACTCAATAAAAACTCGTGGGGGTAGAGATAGAAATCTTTGTTCCTCCACGAAGTAAATATACTGGTGTACATATAGAAATAATTTGAATGAACCGATAGTATATTTTCTTTTTCTAATTAAAATATACTAATTTTTTTTTTCGTGACTAAAAAAGGGTTGCAGTCTGAGAGAAGTGTGGTTTCAGCTTTTCAAATGTCAATTATGAAGTGTGGCCTGCTTCAAGAATCAAATTTGATATTTTAGTCAATCATCAAAGATTTTTTTAATTTCTTCCTTCTTTTTGAAATATCAGGATAACACGCAACTAAAAAAAATTGAAACTAGAAAAATGTAAAACGCTAACACATGGATAAGAAGAACTAGGGGTTGACATTCGGTATTTTGGTTCGGTTTCGTTTTTTTTTTTGGTTTTCGGTTTTGTAAATTGTGTACCGAATACCGAATCGAAATATTTTGGTTCGGTTCGATTTTTGTTAATTCAATTCGGTTTTTATTAATTCGGTTCAGTTTTTTTATTTTGATTTTTTAATGGGCCTGAGACGGCGCGGCTGCTGGCTGCTTGATGGCGAACGGCGCGGCTGCTGCTGGCTGCTTGACGGCGCGGCGGCTGCTGCTGCTTGCTTTTGGCGGACATCGCGGTTGTGCTGCTGCTTCTGGTGGACGGCCGGCGCGGCTGCTGCTTCTGGCTGGCGGAACTCGGAAGAGGAGAAGAGGAAGAGGAGAAGAGCCAAAAAGAAGATGAAAGACCAAGAGAAAAAGAAAAACAGTAGAAAGATGAAAGAGAGAGGAATAGGGCCATAGGGTTTCTTTTTTTGAAAATTTATTTAATATTAATAATTATTAATTAATATAATATAAATTATAGTATAATATTTTGGTTTAAACCGAAATATCAAAAATTAAAAATAATATGTACCGAAAACCGAATCGAAATATCGAAATATACAAAAAAGTAAATCGAACATTGAACCAAAAACCGAAATACCGAAATCGAAATTCTGAAAAAATTTTAGTTCGGTTTGGTGTTTCAGTTTTCTGGTGTTTATGCCTACCCCTAAGAAGAACCCTCTGAAGCTTAATTTCAAGAGGAACTGTCGCTAGGTTATAGATTTTGTTATTGTCTTTTAAGGGTTCAAAATATATATATTCACATAAATGTAAAAAATTTATCTTGTAAGTTTTTGTCGATAAGTTTAAGTGAATCCGATGGATTCCACACGGGTCTGCCCCTGCACACATGAGGTGGATTTCATGACCCTATGTTAACATGTTTGACTTAGAAGGTATTAAGGAAGAATAAATTCCCTGGTCATATATGTGGATGACCATCCTTTAAATCAACTGAGGATATCAATTCTTACAATATTTATTTTCAAGTATAATTCAAAGTTATATGATATTTTCTTTGTTTCTTATTAATTGTTATAGTCTTTTTTTTTAGAGTCAAATGATATGAATTTTATCTACATTTTAAGGCATACTTTTCATCTTATTGATATGAATTTTTTTATTTATTTATAGTAATTTCTCTCTAAATTTTTAAATGTTGAAATTTTATTTAAAATATCAAATAAATATAGTTTAATTTAATTTTAAAAATTAGTTAAATTGCTCTATCATACAAAACACGAGAGAACGACATAAAATAGTCCCTTAACTATATAGGATAGGAGTAGGTCTAAAATGGTCCTTTAACTATATACTTGACGGATCTATTCCTTTAACTATTCAAAGTTTTATCAGGTTTGATCCCTTAATTATACACTTACCAATTTTATTCCATTAACTATAAACTTACCGATTTTAATCCTTTAAGTATTAAAAAACTTATCATGTTTGGTCTTTGTTCATTCTTTTAATAAAAATAGCTAAGATTTATATTAATAAAAATATTCGTGAACGTAAATCTTTAACCCATTTTAAAGTTGTTTCTCTATCCCCACCTTTTTTTTAAACTACTGTTACAAAAAGAACAATAACGACTGCGATTCAAAATAAAATTAATGAGGAAACAAGATATAAGTCCTAATTTTATTCAATGGGTGATAAAATTAAGCATATACGTAATTGCTTTAATGACTTGAAGTCGCACTTGAATATTTTAATTAGTATGAACTTTGTTGAATTTACTCAAATTCTTTACGTAAAATAAAATGAATAGAATAATAAAATTGATCTATTTCAAAATATTGCAAATATACCATTTTATAAGTTTCAATTTCTTAAAAATTAAACAAATTTCGCTCAATGAAGTCGTTGAAGTACAAACTTTGAATTTAACGAAAATAATTTGTTTCTTTTATATTAAAGTTTAGCATATTCAAGTCATTAATAGCAATAAATATGTTTTATTTTATCATTTATTGAATAAATTTATGATTTATACTTTCTTTGCTCGTGAATTTTATTTTGCATCATTAAGTTTAAGATTCTTCGCATAAGGTTAATTTGAAGAAAATGAAGCAGAGAGAGAGAAACAAAAAAAAGTTGCTAAAAGATTTAATTTCTCGAGACATGTTCCGTAATATGAACATAAGCTATTTATATTTTTAAAAATGGAAAAAGACCGAGCGTGATAAATCTTTAAATACTTAAAGGACTACAATCAGTAATTTTATAGTTAAGGGAGTAAAATCGATAAATGTATAGTTAAAGGACCAAAACTGAGAAATTTTTAAATAGGTTAAGGACTATATCCGTCAAGTGTATAGTTAAAGGACCATTTTAGACCTACTCCAATAATGAAGAGACTATTTATGTCATTTTCTCTATAAAATACAATCATCCCCAAAAAAGGAAGATCAAACTGTGATTTAACTTTCATTTTCACTTCGCACAACAAACGATGTGTACTATTTATTCCAAATTAAGCAGAATTATTTAATTATATCTAAGACTGAGCAATGAATCGAAAAGTGATCACCGGATCGAAACAAATCGGTACCGCAACGGGACGAATTGATCGGTATCGGGATGAACCGGACCGGAATTATCAGGACGGGTACTCAGCCGTCCCGTTTCACTATATATCGGGATGGAATCGGAACGGACCGAAATGGAACAGGATGAGATAAACAGGATGACACATCTAGTTATTTCAAAAAATAATTTTTTTGCATTACGAAAATATGAATATTTTTTTATTTTTCTAAGTTTAAATCAATATTATTTAAATATATAATCTAATATTTTACTTAAGTTTATTTTAAAGATATCTTTTTAAAAAAAAAATTACTTATTAAGTTTGCAAGTTAAGTCTAATTAAGTTTTTAAGATTTAAATATCTTGAAGTTTATAAGTTATATTTATAATTTGTAATTTAAATAAATTAAATTTTAATTTTAAAAAAATAATTAAAAATAAGGATAAAACAATTACACAAAATAGGGAGATAATAATATTGTAAAACATACCCATGGGTAACTAGTGATAGATTGTAGTGTTAGTGATTATACTGAGAAATAATAATCACCTTCTTGTCAACTTGTATAAACTAACATTCAAAAAAAATAAAATATTAACATGAAATTATAAACAAATTTTTGAAGTATTAAAAACTAAATATCCGAAGACAACGCATACAGTTAACACCAATTACAGATGTGATTAGAGAGAGTTAAACAACTCAGCTGCAGCCAAAAGGAGAAAAAAGAAAAAGTAAAAATATTCAAACACTTGTTAAGTCTTTCTTCAATCTCTAGAGACGAGACAGAGCAAGAATCTGCTCATAATTTTGATTGTATGATCTAGGATTTTCCCTTTTTATTTGGCTTGATTTTTTGCTTGATTGATCAGACACAACAAATGTCTTTGCCACTGCTCTCAAATGGTTCTTCTGCACTTTCCCTGTTCCTGTTTTAGGCAATTCATCCACAAATTGAACCTTCTTTGGTACCATGAATCCCGGCAAGTTTTTCCTACAGTGTGCTATGACATCTGATTCTTTCAAGTTCGAGTCTTTCCTCAATATAACAAAGGCGCATGGACTTTCACCCCACCTTGGATGTGGCATTGCCACAACAGAGGCCTCTATTACATATGGATGTTTTAGTATTGCACTTTCTACTTCAACGCTGCTAATGTTCTCTCCGCCTGATATGATTACATCTTTGCATCTATCTTTAATTTCCAAATACCCATCTGGATGAATCACTCCCATATCCCCTGTGAAAAACCAACCATTCTTAAATACTTCTGAATTTGCCTTTTCATTTTTTAAGTACCCTTTCATGATACTGCTTCCCCTCAGGCATATTTCCCCTGTTGTTTTCCCATCACGAGGCACACTTTCCATATTCTTGAAGTTCTTCACATCAACATCAGCAAGTGTTAGTATGCCCAGCCCTTGTCTTGCCTTTAACCTGGCTTGTTCTTCCCACGGTAATTTGCTCCACTTGGCTTGAAACTCACACACCAGGGCTGGTCCAGTGGCCTCCGTGAGCCCATAGGCATGGACCACGTGGAATCCCACCCTCTCGATTCTTTCAAGCAGTGGTGCTGGTGGGGGTGCACCCCCCACCAAAACTTGTACCGGGGTCATTATTTGACGCTGCTCGTGTGGCTTGGCCTCAAGGATTATGCTGAGAACAATAGGTGCAGCACACATATGCGTTACTTTGTGTAACGCTATGTTGGAGTAGATTTCTTGGGCTGTTGTATTGCGCATACAAACATTTGTGCCACCCCTTGCAGCTATTCCCCATGTGAAAGTCCAACCGTTGCAGTGAAACATTGGGAGGGACCACAAGTAGACAGGCTCAGTACCCATCTCCCATCCCAAAATCAAACTCAAAGTGCTTAAAAAAGCACCTCTGTGGCTGTAAACAACTCCCTTTGGCTCTGAAGTTGTACCTGATGTATAGCTCAAAGTAATTGGATCCCATTCATCATCAATATTCTCAACCACATATTCAGGGTTGCCTTGAAATACCAACTGCTCGTATTCAAGCTCCCCTAACCGGATTCCAGTAGGGGAATCAAGGTCATCAATGACAACGACAAGAGGCATTGGCATTTGAAAGTCGGACATCAGTATTTCAATGGCCTTTTTAGCTTTGTCAATGTATTCATAGTCAATAAAAAAGATCTTGGCTTCGGAGTGCTTGAGAATAAGGGCAACATTTCTAGCGTCCAGCCTTGTATTGATGGCGTTGAGCACAGCCCCTGCCATAGGCACAGCAAAATGCATTTCTAACATGGCCGGTACATTTGGTGCAAGGACTGAGACCTACATGATTGTAAAATTAAGCCACATTAACATAGGACCATAATCTCAATGAACTCATATATGAGAATTACTCGCTATAATTAACTAGATAGACTTACCACGTCGTTCTTGACAATGTTTAAGGAGCGAAGGGAGGAAGCAAGGCGACAACAACGTTCATGGGTTTCCCGCCAATTGAAGCGAATATTTGCATAAATAATAGAGGTGCGGTTGGCATAAGAATTGGCGGCTCTTGTTAAAAAGGTGAGAGGAGTAAGAGGCACATAATTAGCTCCACATTTAGGTAAATTATCCATGGGATTATATGGCCAAAGTTGCAAACTGTTACTAATAATAAAATGATGTGTTTTGGAAATGGTTTGCAACTTTGTATTTTGGAGAGGTATAGAAAATTTGTGTAAGAAATGGAGCTGATGGGTTCTGCTTTATATACAGAAAATTTAGGCCCCCGTCTCTGTGGTCCCCTAAATGGTTGTTTAGATGGAAATAATTGAGAAATTACAGTGAATGTGTTATGCTAATACCAATTACGTAACACACATGGAGTTTCATAATTTAAACTAAAAACAAAAAAAAGGACTTTGACATTGACTATTAAATGTCCTCAACAAGTATTTAAAAGCCACGTAACTAGTTCCTTTCACCCTTAAATTTTAACAAACATAGAAAAGAAATGTGAACTGCCCTTAGTGTATTTGATATTTACTATAAATATTTAATGTATAAATATGTTGGAAATGATTTTTAATGTATTTAAATTTAAAAGGCGAACAATTTGGTCCCAAGACATATACGTTAAGAAAATCGCTGTGTTTGTTGTTGAAATAGACTAAGGCTCTCGGTATCTTAGACTTCCTTTAATATTCTTTACTATAAACTTACGATTTTCTTCAAGTTTTACCTTTGAAAGTTTTTTTTATGTCTCGATGTGCATTTTAAATTGTATCGACTGTTACAATAATATATATTTGTTTGGTAGTTTGATATCAAAAATACCTGTTTTGATAAAAATAAGAATAACGATTATCTTTACTTATATGATTCAGGACCAATTTGATTTCATTTTTAAATATATTCAGGACTTTTCCATCATATTTATACATCAAATAAAATGAAAATATAGGTCAAGGACCAATTTTGATCATTTTCTCTTACCTGGGATACAAACAATTTCATAACATTGAACATACAATGCCAAGAAAAGGGTTGTTCGTTTAAGCAAAAAATCTATAAAAGAATATCCTATGGTCATATAACGTGTGGTGACAAAAAAAAAATATTAAAAATTCATATCTAAATAACCAATTTTTTTTTTTTTGGGGGGGGGGGAGGGGGAGGGGGGGACACAAATAAAAATCTTATAGCACAGCAGATTAAATGACAAAAAAAAAATCTTTATTTCTTTGGGTAGGTTTTAAATAATTACGTTCTTTGAATATATTGCTGTGCTATTTTGTTTGTAAAAATTGTCAATCGTATGTATTTTTGTCTTCAAAATATAATTAACAAACTTTAGCTATAGATTTTTACAAGAATTTAAGAAAAAAGATTTACAAAACGTGATACATACATAAAAGATTCATTGTATAAAAAATAATTTTTAGAGACAATTAATTAATTATAATATCTTAATTATCGTCAATATTTATTTTTAGTGGCAATTTGTTCTTTTTGTAAATGTCCTTAAAATTTATAGCAACACTAAATTTAATGACAATAACTAATGCAAAAAAGATTTACTAACATTTTTTGTTAATGTGTATGAAAAACTATTTTTATTATACTTCTTTTTTTTTACATGTCATCCTTACTATAAATAGTTGGTCCATCATATTTGTCATTTCATAAAATGAATGAAATCATGAATTAATTACAATATTTTTTCTATTATATCTAGTTTTTTTGTTATTAATTAGTCTTAAAAATAAATATTTCAGCAACCTAGAAAGACTAATAAGTAATTAATGTTCATTGTAATTACTTCATACATTTATTTATCACTCTAACCACCACACTACTCTATAAAATCTAATTTTGAAAAAGAAATCTTTACAAAAAATTTTAAAAAAAAAGATGAATAATTTATTCATTTATTAAAAAATTGATTTTAAAAATATATCAAATAAGAATAAAAATTGTAAACTTAATTTGTTATATACAAGCGAAATCTAAAAAATAACATACTAAAAAGGAACGAAGAAAATAGTAAAATAGGAACAAGTAAGAGTATGAATATATTTTTTAGTGCAAAGCTCATCCACTACTAATAGATTCCCACTAAATCTTTTGAAATTTTATCTATAATAAATAATTTGATCATGCGCTATTGTAGATATAATTTGCTCGACTTTCTTTGATGAAATTTTGGATCTAATCTGAATTAATATATGTTATTGTTCTTAAAATATCAATGTTAATAGTATACTTAACATATATTATTTATTTATTTTTATACTAAATGAAATAAATTATCATTATATTATTTATTTTAAATCTTTTTAAAAAAGAAAATTATGAATAAATATTGGTGGTGCACTCAAATGGTGGATCAAGCAATCAAGCTTATGGATGCTTGACTCATTACATTCTGGAGCCATCACAATTATTTATATAAAAAATCTAGTAACTTGTACAAATATGTATATTGAGCGATAGATTTTAATAACAAATTCAAACTAAAAATAATTAAATATTTTATAATTATAAAATTCTAAATCCGCCACGAGCTGTTCTGCTTTTTGCTCATTATAAACTTTTTATTGAACAATGTACACCACACTCTCCCGATAAAAAGGGGATATCCAATACAAAAGGTGATTGATTACCACCCTCCATTGTCTGTTTCAACACTAGTTATGATATTTACCATCATACAAAACCAATAATAGTTTAGAATCATAATCAATCCCTTTCAAACTATATATACTGAAACGTCGTATTTGAAAAATTAAGAAATAATTTATTATTTTTTATTTATTTTATTTTTATTATTAAATAAATTTCCTTTAGAAATGCTTGGGAGTATCTTTTAATGTGTGCATGTGAAAAATCAATGGTGAACAATTATTATTGGACAGAGAAAATATTTTGTTTCTTGAGGATTCATTTAGCAGATTTATAAATGTTAAATTTGATTAAATTTATTTAATACCAACAAAAAAATTAAGACATTCAAAAATTTCTACGAAAAATATTATAAATTACAATTTTTTTCATACAATATGTTAAATATTTAAGAAAATTACGTGGTTTGACATTAAAAAAATAAAAATAAAAGTATTTTGATACAGAAGTAACACATCTGAGTGGCTTTTAATAGAAAATCGACTATTCGTAGTATGTTGATAGATAAAAATTTAATTAGTGATTTGGATATTTATTTTTTAAAAAAACTAGTTATACTAATTGATTTGGAAATAGAGAAATAGCAAATTATGAGGTCGTTGTGATTACAAGAAGAGAAACTAGAGTGGTGGCTACTATTAATTATTATAATGCCTATCTCCAATTATTCTTTATTGTCTTCCAATATTGTGATTAATGGATATTTATAGTGAATTTTTCAGAAACTTTACCAAGCACAATAGTGGAAGAATGAGGGGAGGGCCAATATAATCCCTTGTCATGTTGCTTTCTTTTTCAGAACTTTTTTTCCAACACTTTTCTCTTGAACAAGATATTTGGAATAATTTATTAAGTCTTTTCCTTGTATGTTCATCATGAACTTCCATGGAATAAGAAAATTATTGAATTAGATAAGAGATAACAACCACAGTCTTTTGATTGAGTCGATTAGGTCAGATCATTAATCAATAGAAAATGTACATAGTTGAAATACTAGGAATAAATATTATATCCTAACTTTTATTGGGAGTAGTTATTTAATACTATTTTTTGATGGATTTCAGAACTTGATACAAGCCTCTTGAAAAAACTTTAATCCATGCGTTTTTTTAGTGAAACTCTCCAAATAATAATGTTAATAATATTCAATTGAAGGAATACGAAATTTAAAAATACATTTATTTTACCATAATTCTGTTGATCGGAATTAAAGACCATATATATTAAATATATAATTGGGACATAAGTTGATCAAAGTAGAAATTTATTTTTAAAAAAACAAGGACAGTTAGAAGCATGACTTTCATTGAATATAGAATTTAGCTTTTAAAAATAGAGTCAACAAATATATTTTATTACTAATCAAAATTCAAAAGGACTAATTGCATGGCAATTATTTGACTTCCACATGCAACAAACTCATTTTTTCCTCTTTTTTTTTTTAATTCTTACTTGGTAACAAACTTGAAACTACCCAAGAAGAAAATGTAGGTTAAGATCGAGACTTGGTCTTAGAGTGTGTTTGGTACAAAGGAAAATTATATTACATTATTTTTTGAAAAATGAATATTTTGAAAATATCTATAGTAATTTAACTAAGAAAATAATTTGGGATTGGATGTTGATGGGGAGTGGAGGGGGACATCATTGCGTCAATTAAATAATTGCCTTTATTTCTATGTTCTTTGTATGATTGATGAAGCGTTTGAACAATACTATTGAACAAACAACAAGGAGCCCACTTAATTAAAACATCAATTTCATGGTAAATACAAATAAAATAGCATATTGTTATTATTACTGACGGAGTCAGAACTTTTTTTTATCGAATCCACCTTTTAACTTTTTTAAAATTATACATGAAATCATGAGCGAGATTTGAAGTGTTGTTTTGTACAATATGTTTAGAAAAAATATACTTGCTATATTTGGTAACGATAAAATCTTTCTATGTTTGATAATTATGAGTCTTATTTTTTTATATATTGAAAATATTACCAAATAAAATTGATTAAAGATAGAAATAAACTACTTTATTTGATATATAGACCAAGAAGAATATTAATTTCTTTTTGTGAAGTTTGTTAAGTAGGAATAAAAGATATTAAAGTGAAGAAGGGGTTTATTAGTTGCATATGTGAAAGCATGGAATTCAAAGTTCTCTCTTTTTAACACAAATTGATTGTTAAAAGCTAGATTTTGTAGTCAATGAAAGTCATGACTTTACTTTATATTTTAGTCAAATTATGTATGAATCCAAGCTAGTAGTCATTTTTCTTCTAGTATAAGTATAGTTGAAACATACTTTTCTTGCATCCTCTTGGTCTCATGCATGAATAATTATGTACTCCAAATTAAATAAAGAAGGGAAAATGCAAAAATACCCCCTCAATCTATGCCCGAAATCCACGAGACACAGTTATACTATATTAAGGTCATATTATCCCCCTGAACTTATTTTATAAGTAATTTTCTACCCCTTTCAGGCCTACGTGGCACTAGTTTGAAAGAAAAAATCAACCAGTGTTGGACCCACAAGATAGTGCCACGTAAGTCAAAAAGGGGAAGAATATTATTAATAAAATAAATTCAGGGGGTAATAAGACTTTTGTATAATATAAGTGTGTATGAGAGATTTTGGGCATAGATTGAGGGGTAATTATGCATTATCCCAATAAAGAACGACAACTACTTCTTTTTTTCCAAAAGTTACTCTAGCATCGTGGTTCTACCATTAATATATAACATCAACTTGATATAAAAAGTTAGCTTTCTATAAAAAGAGAAAAAATGATGAAAAGATATGACATATACCTTCATCACTCATTTAAAAGGATAATTTTGACATTTTATATATATATTCAATTTATAACTTAGCAAATATCTACTCCATCTTATTTTATATGTCATCTTTCGGATTTCAAGAGTCAAACAAGTCTAACTTTGATCATAAATTTTTCATAGGTCTTATAAACATTTTGAATTATCAATTATTGTGATTCATAGTAATTTTTTACGTAGTTTACAAATATATAAATTTCATTTCAAAAAAAATAAAGATTTCATGCGCAAATTTCCAATCAAACTAAAACTGTTTGATTCTCAAAATATAAAAGGTGTCATATAAATTGAGACAAAAATTCCGTAGATGGGTTATATAGTTACGTTGTGGCCTTTTTTCCCCTCCCACTAGTCTTTCAAAATTAACATGTAAAATGGAATATTTGCAGTAAAGAGTGAGGAAAGTGAAGGTAGATAAGAGGACTTTTTATTAGGAATATAAATTGGAAAAATTACATCAATAAATACATTTTTAAAATTAATTACTGATTTTAGCGATATTTTTTGTTTATTACTATTTATAATAATATTGTGATAAATTGTAATATATATTAAAAGTGAATTATGTATGCAATATATTTGAATTATAATTGTTTTTGAAATATATTATGTTTGTTTGATAAAAAATTGTCACATTATATGATAAGTGTATTAAAATGTGTGATAAATGTATTATCCATCACTAAAACTCGTATTATATTTGAATAATAAATTTATCTTTGTAATATGAATTAAACCTGTATTATAAATGAAATAAAAGTGATCAAATAAAAAAAATGTTATTGCTATAAATAATAAATATTTTTTTATTATAATATATTTATGTAAGTTTCCTACATAAATTCTACACTAATAATAAAATGGTGCACAACTATATTTTCTACAAAATTATGTTATTTTTGTCTAAACTTTTTCAAGAAATTTCATGGTACGTGAAATACAAGGACTTCAATACTATGAATTTATTTTTTATTACAAAGAGAAATTCTTTAAAATTATTTTGTGTTCAAAGTAATACTTACAAGTCAAGAAAGAGTAGTTTTAGTTGCATCGAACACTTTGTTATACAATTTCTTAGCATTTTTCGATGCCAATTCAAACCCTTTGCTTTTTTCGGTATAACACTTAATTAAATAATTGTTGACCTTATTTTTTAAAGATAAAATTTTCAGCAAAAGTCGTGAACAACGTTAATTTCCTTGTTTAATTTATGCATGGTTGATGCTACTATATATAGACTCTACATATTAACTATACTTTGGTCAAATTATAAAAATAGAAAATCTTTATTAATTGTTTTTCTGTGCTAATGGGTGTGTATTCAGTTTTATACTATTTGGTTTGGGTTTTTAGTTTTTAATTTTGAAGAAGTGTAATCTAATCCGAACCAAAATAAATTTGGTTTGGTTTGGTTTTTTTCTTTTATGTTTGGGTTTCGATTTGGTTAATCGATTATCAATAATTAGAAATGTAACTTTTAAAACGTAAAACACAATACTTAAAATTATATCAATTATAGATGTCCAAACATAAGAAAATAAACTAAATCATAATGAGAATAACTAAAAAGAGGCAAAAGTGATTAACTCCAACTTAATTCTAAACACACACACACACACACACACATATATATATATATATATATATATATATAATTCGGTTTTTTCTTTTTTTTTTTTGGTTTTCATTTTTCTAAATCTGAAATCAAACTAAAAAACTAAACAAAGTAAATTCTAAATCCAAAACCAAATAAAGAATCTAAAAAGCCAATCCAAACTAAAATTCGATTTGATTTGATTTTTCGATTTAATCCAAATAGTGCACTCCCCTGATCAATTATAGTGTTTTCTCATATAAAATTCAATATTAGTATTAAAGCAAAATTGAACATGATTCTAGATAGAGACTCTCTTTGTAAATAACAAAACTTGGAATTTAAATTTTCAACAAATTAAAATGACGCATGCATATAAATTCACTAGACTTGGAAACGTTTTTCTCTGTAAAATCATTTTCCATGAAAGTTTGGTGAAATTACAAAAGGAATTAAAGAAAGAAACTTATTTTTCTAGTTGTTGAAAAGTTAGCTCAAATTTGATAGTCAGTCAAATTGAAGTCGTTCCTAACTGTCCTTGTTATAGTAGACAAACAATATACGAAATATAAAATTTAATTAAGTTAGGTTAATATTTAAATTTTTGATTTTTAAAAATTATATAAAAAAAAAATACTATAAGTTGTAATTATTTTCATATTATAAGTTAGTTTAATGTCCTTCCGATACACCTGTGAGCCAAGTGTTGTGATGTATCCGAGAACCTATAATTTTAAGTGATTTTTGCAACTCACAAAAAAATAGAGATTAGATATAATTAGCTTTTATATTATGAAATTTATACGATTTTTACAAATTATATGTGATCTTTTTTATATGTAATTTAGATAATAAAAATGAGTGAAAAAGAAAACTCAAAATTAATTGATTTGTTTAGTCATCTAATTTATAAGATTTTTCTTCCTTAGAGGAATTCTTGAAAAAATGGAAAACATTTTTCTCAGTTTAAACATTTTCCAAGAAATTCTTACTGAAAATACAAGGAAAAGAACTAAACTTCCTTTTTCAGTATTCTAAAGAGAAATTCTTGGGAGTGAACATTTCCAATAAAAATAAATAAATAAATAAATAAATAAAATGTGATAACAATAATTAATTTTTGTCCACCAAAATTCTAGGTAGTTTTCGGGCAATTTCAAAAGTCCATATTATTATTATCCTCAAGTAGACAAGAAAGAGGAATTGGTGGAAGAGAATACAATAGCAAAAATTTTAATCCAACTTTTCACCACTTCCTTTCTTCTACTATTAGAATTTTCATTCATCATCAAATTTGTGGTTGTGTTTGGTTTATAATTTTAGAGATAATGCGCGAGTACCTCCTTAATTTATGCTTGAAATCTTAGAGATACGCTTATACTGTACTAAGATTCTATTACTTTTCTGAACTTATTTTATTAATAATTTTCTACTCCTTTTAGAGTTACGTGGTACTATTTTGTGGGATCAACGTTGATTGACTTTTTATTCAACCTAGTGTCACGTAGGCCGAAAAAGGGTAGAAAATTATTTATAAAATAAGTTCAGGGGAGTAATAGAATCTTAGTATAGTATAAGTGTGTCTTTGAGATTTCGGACATAGGTTAAGGAGTATTTGTGCATTTTCCCTAAATTATTTTATTATTTTTTATGAATAAAGGAATATATCTCTTCCGATGAGTATAGGGAAAACAAATTTCATTTGAGGAATAAATATTTCATATTAATTGACTTTCTTTTATTTTTATCTAAAAAAAATTAGAGAAATATATTTTTTATTTACTTATCGAATTCAAAAAAATAATTAAACTTTTTTTTAAAACATTTTTTTTAAAATCATTTAAAAATATATATTTTAGCTTTAATTTCAAATAATCCTTAAAAAAAGCTAGTTTATGAATCTGCATAAATTTTAACTTTAATTTAAAATGAGTCTTCAAAATAAAATAGGACTTCATGTTTCAAATTGTGATTTCAGTTATTATTTTGAATGTAATATATCATTATCCGTAAATTTATATTTTATGTATATTTTAAAAATAATTCATTATTTGATATTTAGTTAGAAGTAACTAATGTTTGATATAAATAGATTATTCATATCACATGAGGAGATTCTATTAAAATGGTAACTAATTACTACTAATATTGTTAATTTTTTGGATCAACAAATCTTTGTAAAATCATGGGTATTTGAAATTCCCGAGGAAAAGTTTAACCATTATATTAAAAAATACTTTTTAATAATCCCTCCATTTCATAAAGAATCATATAGTTCGACTTAATACAGAGTTTTAAAAAAATAAAGAAGACTTTTAAGCATGTAGTTCTAAATTAAAGTTATGTCAAATGTATAAAATTATTTTTAATTTTATGGTTTTAAATACATCAAGTGAAAAGTTATTAAAAAAAAAGATTTTTTTTTTTTTTTAAAAAAAGGAGGTTAAAATATTTTGATTTTTTTTCTGTGGTGTGCATTTAATAGAATTCGTTCAAAGTAGACGTGAGAGAAGAGAAATAAACAGCAACCAAGTATAACAGTGCATTGGGTAACAGGAGCATGTGGCTTAAATAAAACGAAATAATTTTTGTTAAGCAAAACATGTGGATTAAATAAAACTAAATATTTTTTTAAAACAAAAACAGGTGGCTTGAAATGATGTGGATAATTTTGTATTATTATATAATATATATGTGATAAAAATAAAATTTATCACATAAATTGTGAATTAATGATATCTAAGTTATACTTTTTGTTTTTGTGATACTCTATTTTAGTGTAACAAACAGCTTTTTGTTTTTTTTGTCAAAATAAGTAAATAAATAAACACTCTTTGTTAAGAAGTTGGAAAAGTAGAAGCATTATTTATGTTGGACAATATCTTGAAATTTGAATTTGTGGTGTGAATGTATCGATAAATAAAATAAAATAATGAAGTTGCACTAAAATAATATTCTTTTGGTAGTTATGCCCCTTATGGGAGCTGCCATATAATATGAAATCTGTTGACCCCTCATGACACGTCATATGGAACAAAAACAGAATCAATTTTTTTTTGTTTTTTGCTTCAATCAACAACCCATTTTATGTCTTCGTCTGTATCGATTATCTTATTCTTAATGAGTATGGGTCTAGTAGGTGTATTAGTGCAGAGGCGAGGAATTGAGTTTAGCGTCTCAATATTAACGGGTTTGTGTTGTAATTTGTGAAATGTCATTTGAATCTGAGGAATTAAATAAATATTTTTTATTTAAACTTTTGAATATTTTTTATTTTTAAAATTAATTTATTGTTCAATTTTTGAGATATTTTTTCAATTTTATCCTTTAGTTGATTTTCAATAGGATGACTTCAATAAATTTAACAACAATTAATAAAGGTATAAATGAAAATTATATTTAATTACTTCATCTGTCTACAATTGTTTTGTAGTTTGTAAAGCTTATGGATTCTAACAAGAATCCATAGCCAAAGCTCTGTTGAAGCTCAAGAAGACGCAGAGAGAATGCAAGACAATTGAAAGGGAGAGAGATTCTTCATTAAGCTTCAATGTCACACAATACATCACTTATATACAACTAACTAACTAACAACTTTGTAACTAACTTTGTAACTAACTTGTAACTAATCCTTCTTAGCTATAATCTAGTATGTAATCCTCACCATAATGTACTATATGCTTCAATATATTTTCAATGTACATCAATGCATTTGTTTAACTCTTTTACAGGTTTATTAAAAGTAGATGTCCAAGATTAAATGTCAATTTAAATAATTAAGAAATAATTAGTCATTTTTTCCTAATTTTCCCTTAATGGTAGTGTAGTTCAATTGAAAAGTTACGTAAACTTTTGATATTCTTGATATTGTAGGGTTATATTAGTCAAATTAAACGTCGTATTAAATTTTTCTTGAGGAATATGCATGACCTTACAATGACAACAATTGTGAATGGACGGAGATGTGAAACATTCAAAAATTCAATTAATATGAAATGAAAGGATATAATATTTTTATATATTTTTTTTAAATAATTATTTTAACGCAACACTAAAAAGTTTACTCTCGCGATCTGAATAGCGATGGATTGGTGAATTGTTAAAACATAAGTGGCTTAAGGTTATTGTCCCAGTTGGGTAAATTGGTGACGCCAAGTGACAAAAAGTTGTGTGACAACTGACTCGGTGGTTTAGGCTCGTCCCACCAAAATTTTCCCTATAAATTTGCCAGCTTTCGTATTGAAGCTGAATTTTCCCTATAAATTTGCCAGCTTTTCACCACTTCCTTTCTTCTACTATTAGAATTTTCATTCATCATCAAATTTGTGGTTGTGTTTGGTTTATAATTTTAGAGATAATGCGCAAGTACCTCCTTAATTTATGCTTGAAATCTTAGAGACACGCTTATACTATATTAAGATTCTATTACTTTTCTGAACTTATTTTATTAATAATTTTCTATCCCTTTTAGAGTTACGTGGTACTATTTTGTGGGACCAACGTTGATTGACTTTTTTATTCAACCTAGTATCACGTAGGCCGAAAAAGGGTAGAAAATTATTTATAAAATAAGTTCAGGGGAGTAATAGAATCTTAGTATAGTATAAAGTGTGTCTTTGAGATTTCGGACATAGGTTAAAGAGTATTTGTGCATTTTCCCTAATTATTTTATTATTTTTTATGAATAAGGAATATATCTCTTCCGATGAGTATAGGGAAAACAAATTTCATTCGAGGAATAAATATTTCATATTAATTGACTTTCTTTTATTTTTATCTAAAAAAAATTTAGAGAAATATATTTTTTATTTACTTATCGAATTCAAAAAAATAATTAAACTTTTTTTTAAAACATTTTTTTTAAAATCATTTAAAAAATATATATTTTAGCTTTAATTTCAAATAATCCTTAAAAAAAAGCTAGTTTATGAATCTGCATAAATTTTAACTTTAATTTAAAATGAGTCTTCAAAAATAAAATAGGACTTCATGTTTCAAATTGTGATTTCAGTTATTATTTTGAATGTAAATATATCATTATCCGTAAATTTATATTTTATGTATATTTTAAAAATAATTCATTATTTGATATTTAGTTAGAAGTAACTCATGTTTGATATAAATAAATTATTCATATCACATGAGGAGATTCTATTAAAATGGTATCTAATTACTACTACTATTGTTAATTTTGTGGATCAACAAATCTTTGTAAAATCATGGGTATTTGAAATTCCCAACGAAAAGTTTAATCATTATATTAAAAAATACTTTTTAATATTCCCTTCATTTCAAAAAGAATGATATAGTTCGACTTGACATAGAGTTTTAAAAAAATAAAAAAGACTTTTGAACATGTAGTTCTAAATTAAAGTTATGTCAAATGTATAAAATTATTTTTAATTTTATGATTTTAAATACGTCAAGTGAAAAGTTATCAAAAAAAAAATCTTTTTAAAAAAATAAAAAAAAAGGAGGTTAAAATATTTTGATTTTTTTTCTGTGGTGTGCATTTAATAGAATTCGTTCAAAGTAGACGTGAGAGAAGAGAAATAAACAGCAACCAAGTATAACAGTGCATTGGGTAACAGGAGCATGTGGCTTAAATAAAACGAAATAATTTTTGTTAAGCAAAACATGTGGATTAAATAAACTAAATTTTTTTTTAAAACAAAAACAGGTTGGCTTGAAATGATGTGGATAATTTTGTATTATTATATAATATATATGTGATAAAAATAAAATTTATCACATAAATTGTGAATTAATGATATCTAAGTTATACTTTTTGTTTTTGTGATACTCTATTTTAGTGTAACAAACAGCTTTTTGTTTTTTTTTTGTCAAATAAGTAAATAAATAAACCTCTTTGTTAAGAAGTTGGAAAAGTAGAAGCATTATTTATGTTGGACAATATCTTGAAATTTGAATTTGTGGTGTGAATATATCGATAATAAAATAAAATAATGAAGTTGCACTAAAATAATATTCTTTTGGTAGTTATGCCCCTTATGGGAGCTGCTATATAATATGAAATCAGTTGACCCCTCATGACATGTCATATGGAACAAAACGAAATAATTTTTTTTTGTTTTTTGCTTCAATCAACAACCCATTTTATGTCTTCGTCTGTATTGATTATCTTATTCTCAATGAGTGTGGGTTTAGTAGGTGTACTAGTGCGGAAGCGAGGAATTAAGTTTGGCGTCTCAGTATTAATGGGTTTATGTTGTAATTTGTGTGATATTATTTGAATTTGAGGAATGAAATAATTATTTTTTATTTGAACTTTTGAGACATTTTTTATTTTTAAAATTAATTTAGTTGTTTAATTTTTGAAATATTCTTTTAATTTTATCTTTTGAGATGACTTCATTGAATTTGATAATAATTAATAAAAGTAAAAATGAAAATTATATTTAATTACTTCATCCATTCATAATTGTTTGGTAGGTTTATTAAAAGTAAATGTTCGAGATTAATTGTCAATTTAAATAATTAAGAAACAATTAGTCATTCTCCCGAAACTTTTCCTTAATGGTAGTGTAGTTCAATTGAAAAATTATGTGGACTTTTAATATTTTTGATATTGTAGGATTATACTAATCAAATTAAAGTTCGTATTAAAATTTTATTGAGGAATGTGCATGACCTTACAATGACAACAATTGTGAACGGACGGAGATGTGAAACATTCAAAAATTCAATTAATATGAAATGAAAGGAGTAATATTTTTGATATGTTTTTAAATTATTATTTTAACACAACACTAAAAAGTTTACTCTCGCGATATGAATAGTGATGGATTGGTGAATTGTTAAAACATAAGTGGCTTAAGGGCCCGTTTGGATGGGCTTAATAAAAGCAGCTTTAAAAAGTACTTTTGAAAGTGCTGAAACTTATTTTTAAAATAAGTAGTTATGCGTTTGGATAAAAGTGCTGAAGTTGTTATGCCAAACGTGAAAAGGGAAAAATAGAAGAAAGAGATGTTAGGGTTATATGGATAATTTGGAGATTGTATAAAAATATTAAGGGAAAAAACATAAAAATGTGGTCAACTTAAACAGCTTATAAGCTAAAAAAAAAAAAAAAGGCACCCCTACCCCAGCTTTTAACTTTTGGCTTAAAATAAGTTTTTTTTTAACTTAAAATAAGCTGTTTTAAGTATTGCCAAACAGTCAAATAAATCAAAAACCAGCTTTTAAGTCAGTTTGACCAGCTTTTAAGCTGAGCCAAACAGGCTCTAAGGTTATTGTCCCAGTTGGGTAAATTGATGACGCCAAATGACAAAAAGTTGTGCGACAACTGACTCAGTGGTTTAGGCTCGTCCCACCAAAATTTTCCCTATAAATTTGCCAGCTTTCGTATTGAAGCTGAATTTTCCCTATAAATTTGCCAGCTTTCATATTGAAGCTGGATTTTATTTATACACGTCCAAAGTAACAATCCCTTGTCGTTACAAAAAAACTGTGAAAATTACCATGCATTGAAACATTCAAGGTTAAAAGTTCCTTTTCTGAAAACTGTTTTTTTTTTGTGTGTGACTCTGTAGTAGGTCGATGCATATGGTTTTAGTATTACACATTCACCGCAACTATCTTATTTTTCCATCTAAACAACCATTAGGTGCCCAAATGGACATGGGAAATTAGGCTGAGATTCTTCTCTATATAAACAGAACGCTGAGCTGCATCTCTTACACAAATTCTATAGCCTATATCTTTACAAACCTTTTCCATAACATACCGTTTTATTAGTAACAAATTATAAAACAATTCAACTTTGCACTTTTTAGATCCCATGGACAATTTACCTAAATGTGGAGCTAATTATGTGCCTCTTACTCCTCTCACCTTCTTAACCAGAGCCTCTAATTTTTATGCCAACCGCATCTCTATTATTTATGCAAATATTCGATTCACTTGGCGTGAAACCCATGAGCGTTGTCGTCGCGTCGCTTCCTCCTTAAAGTCCTTAAATATAGTCAAGAACGACGTGGTAAGTGTATAGATTCACATTTTAAATTAATTAACCTGGTGTAATTAGTATATATGATCATATTTAAAATAAGGTTAAATATTTTATGATCATGTAGGTCTCGGTCCTTGCACCAAATGTACCGGCCATGTTAGAAATGCATTTTGCTGTGCCGATGGCAGGGGCTGTACTCAACGCAATCAATACGAGGCTGGACGCTAAAAATGTTGCCCTTATTCTCAAGCACTCCGAAGCCAAGATCTTTTTTATTGACTATGAATACATTGACAAAGCTAAAAAGGCCATTGAAATACTAATGTCTGACTTTCAAATGCCAATGCCTCTTGTCGTTGTCATTGATGACCTTGATTCCCCTACTGGAATCCGGTTTGGGGAGCTTGAATACGAGCAGTTGGTATTCCAAGGCAACCCTGAATATGTCGTCGAGAATATTGATGATGAATGGGATCCAATTACTTTGAGCTATACATCAGGTACAACTTCAGAGCCAAAGGGAGTTGTGTACAGCCACAGAGGTGCTTTTTTGAGCACTTTGAGTTCGATTTTGGGATGGGAGATGGGTACTGAGCCTGTCTACTTATGGTCCCTCCCAATGTTTCACGGCAATGGTTGGACTTTCACATGGGGAATAGCTGCAAGGGGTGGCACCAATGTTTGTATCCGCAATACAACAGCCCAAGAGATATACTCCAACATAGCGTTACACAAAGTAACGCATATGTGTGCTGCACCTATTGTTCTCAGCATAATCCTTGAGGCCAAGCCACACGAGCAGCGTCGAATAACGACCCCAGTACAAGTTCTTGTAGGGGGTGCACCCCCACCAGCACCACTACTCGAAAAAATCGAAAAGGTGGGGTTCCACGTGGTCCACGCCTATGGGCTCACGGAGGCCACTGGACCAGCCCTGATATGCGAGTTTCAAGCCAAGTGGAACAAATTACCAAGGGAAGAACAAGCCAGGTTAAAGGCAAGACAAGGACTGGGCATTCTAACACTTGCTGATGTTGATGTGAAGGACTTCAAGAATATGGAAAGTGTGCCTCGTGATGGGAAAACAACAGGGGAAATATGCCTGAGGGGAAGTAGTATCATGAAAGGGTACTTAAAAAATGAAAAGGCGAATTCAGAAGTATTCAAGAATGGTTGGTTTTTCACAGGGGATATGGGAGTGATTCATCCGGATGGGTATTTGGAAATCAAAGATAGATGCAAAGATGTGATCATATCAGGTGGAGAGAACATTAGCAGCGTAGAAGTAGAAAGTGCAATACTAAAACATCCATATGTAATAGAGGCCTCTGTTGTGGCAATGCCACATCCAAGGTGGGGTGAAAGTCCATGTGCTTTCGTTATATTGAGGAAAGACTCAAACTTGAAAGAATCAGATATGATAGCACACTGTAGGAAAAACTTGCCCGGATTCATGGTACCAAAGAAGGTTCAATTTGTAGAAGAATTGCCTAAAACAGGAATAGGGAAGGTGCAGAAGAATCATTTGAGAGCAGTGGCAAAGACATTTGTTGTGTCTGATCAAACAAGCAAAAAATCAAACCAAGTCAAAAGGGAAAAGCCTCGAACATACGATCAAAGTCAAGAGCAGATTCTTGCTTTGTCTCGTCTTTAGTGATTTAATTTTTAAAAACACCATCACCTTCATATTCATATAGCTGTCAAAAGTCTTTTTCGATGGTTCTATAAATAAGTAATGACAGAATGAGACACATTTTGTTTATACAAATTCATCTTCTGGAGATTCTTTTTGGCAGAACTAATGCCTAGCAGAATCGAGAGAAAAAAAGATGTTATCAACAAGTATTATTTATTCTATTTTCCATATAATTTGATCATATTTGTCATTTTAAGGTATTGGTTATTGCGGATATGTAATAGGTTACATGTCTTGATGGTACAAAAATATTTTTAGTACATAGTTAATGTGTAGAGAACTTATTAAACCCATAGTTCAATTTTATTTTATTTTTGGTGATTACAACACAACACAAAACGCTTAAATTTCAAACCAAACTGATTAGATAGACAGAGTCGGCAATATGAATTCTCAGTATCCATGCCACTCGTAACAGAATAATCACGGCGTTGTAGTGTTTGTTAAACTTTTACTTCTTCTTTAGGTGGGCGTGGTAACATCTCTAATTTCTTCATATTCATGAAGTCCAACACTTTGTTCCAAGAAGGCCTACTTGAAATATCCAAATACCAATCATGCAAATACTTCCTTTGAGTCACCAAATGTGCAAAGCCACCTTCATTCATCAAAAATCTAAGGCTAGGGAGGTGGCTTAGATCAGCTAAGGAGAAAAAATCTCCTGCTAAGTATTTACTCTTGGACAACCTTTGTTCATAGATATCGAACACTTTCTCTAAATTGTTGCCACATTTTTGTACGACGATCAAGTCACTCTTGTGTCCCATTTTAGGGAATACGAGGAGTTGGAGTACCATGTTGTATACCAAGTCATTGTAGTTGTTGGATTCCACTTCTAGCCATTGATCTACTAGAGCTTTTTCTTCCAATGTAGTTCCTGTTAGTTTCTTTCCCTTGTCTTCATATTTTGCTGCATAGTACCTTATTATTGCTCTAGATTCTGAAAAATATCAAAATCAAAATTTACATATTAACGTCTTTAATTAAATAAAGAAAAAGACCGACCTAGTTCACCCCACATCAATAAGAGGGTTTGAGCTTCAAAATCGATTGAGTTAATAAATGAACGCGAAATGAGATTGAGTTAAAAAAATGTCCTAAAATAATGGGCCATAACTCAATTCCGTCGACTCTTAATTGGGTGGATCCAAATAGGTTGAGTTAATAACTAAGTGGGTTATGGGGTCATGTTATCTTGAACTAATATTGGTACTCCTAGTGGAGTGGGCTGATTTGCCTCAATGGGCCTGGCTTTAATAATGATAGTATATTGTTACCGAAAAGCCTGAAATCGCCCTCTTCAATGACAGGAACCTGTCCAAATGGCTGCAAGAATATATAACAAAGCGATTCGGATCATAAGTAATTAATGTTATGAGTAAATATGATTTTCTTTTGATAAGTTAAAAGCGATAATTAAAATATTACCTGTAAAAGCAGGAAATCAGGTTTTTTCTGCTGGAGAGAATCAAGATCAACATGTATAAGTTCATAATCGACTCCCAATTCTATAAGACAAACCATGACCCTTTGTGGACATGCAGCCATTGCTGAACCATACACTTTCACTACCATTTTTCCTCTTTTTTTTTTCTTTTTTTTTGTGATGTCCTAGTACACTAGGTTGAAATTTTTTAATAATCTTCTTATTTGTGATCAATTATTCACCATATATATATATATACTTTCTTCTTAAATAGACAATTTCATTAGCGTAAAAAAAAATAATAAAGGACCAAAGAAAAAGAGCTACTAGTGTAGTGGAGGTTGTACTTGTCATATGAGAATTAGGTGGAACAGAGAGTGTATTTGAACTGAATAGTAGAAAGTGAATTGCTTAAAACAGTTGTACTTGCTGCTTAAATGATTGTACGTACATTTGATGGACTTGAATATTTAACAATTTTCTTGTATTGGGGGTTGGCACGTGAAGATGAGCAGCAACCAGTACGTGGTCGAGTGGAAAGTTACACTTACCAAAAGACTGATCAAATAATAATATTAATCGAACGACGTGGAAAGTCTAGCTTACTCCTTCTGTTTTAATTTGTTTGTACTATTTTTATTTTAATTATAATTTTTTGGTTTTTATTTTATATGACATGTTTAAGGTCATCAAATTTGTTTGTCTTAAACACATCGTGTAAAAAAAATATGAAAAGGAACGTAATAGAACAAAACAAGGAAAAGTTATTAAAATATATATCTTATTTTAACATAATCTTTAAAAATTTTAATCATTTTTTTGAAAAAAAAAAATCCCCCCTCATATTCATCATTTCCCTCTCTCTCGGGTACGTCTCTATCCCTCTCAGATCCATCCATTCCCTCTCATGTGTGTCCGAATGTTTTATTCCTTTTCGGATACATCACTTCTCTATGTATCTAGATGTCTGTTGATGTATCTGGATGTGCAGTGATGTATCCCGAAATCTAATAAAATATCTGAAATTCATAAATTTTTAAGAGATTTTTACAATTTGAAAAAAGCAACAAAAATAATGTAATTAGATTTTAATACTATAAAATTTATGTAAATTAGAGTACTATTTCTAATCTTCTTTATTTTTTCAAATTCAAGTCAAATAAAACACATGAAAAGTCAAAACGGAGAGTATTTAAGAGTGTAAAAATCACTATATGCATGATGTTAAAACTTTCATTTAAAAGGGCTAGTGACTTGGTGTATAGTGGAGGAATTTTTGGGTGAAATTAGATTAATCAACTCAATTAGCCTATTTTTTTCCTACAAAAATGGTACTAACTCAATTAGTATTCTCTAAGCTTAGTGACAATAATGGTACTTATAATAATAATAAGAATAAAGCTAATAATTTAGTTATAAATTTGGCCTATTTTCAACTTCAAACTTGAAACATAAAATTTAAAGTTTGACAAAAAATTGTTAGGTTATATAATATACTTTTTGAACTTTAACTTTTAATAGTGTCCACCTCTCTTCAAATCTTAGTCAAATCATGTAGAAAAAGTACTTAAAAAATTAATATTTTAAGTAAAAAATTTGTTGTTTATTTGTTTGTGTATTTATATTTTTAAATTCTTTTAATAAAAAATTTGGCTGTATCAGTGCCTCCCATGTAGTAAGCTACTTTGTCGTCGTTGTATTTTGTCCCCCTATTCTCTAGCAACCTTTCATCAACTTAATTTACCAATTCTTGACAACTGTTCGATTTATTTATTCAGATTCATTTAATCTACTCAACATTATATTCTCAAGAAATTAAGGAAGATCTTTGATAAGATTTTCTTCCATTTGTCAAATATAAAGGGTTAATTAGCCAACTCATTTTCAGAAATAATTCCAAAATTTAAAAAATATATAACGTTGCAACTTTTATTTCTAACTAATTCTATGTGATTGTTGGTCCTAGCTATTGATTTTCTCCAATTTGAATTGACGTAAACAACCGAGGATAAAGTTTTTTCCTTCGATTAGTTATGACCTTTATTTTGACCGAACATGCTATATCACGATTTTGTTGACTCCTCCATGACACTTGACACGTGGCATGAAATTCAAACGGACTTTAATTATTTCATGAAGTCCACGTAAATGTTTGACCTCAAATGAAGTCAATTATCTATATGAACAATTAACTTTTCCCCCTTGAGGATTTGAGTGTGAAGAGTGAAGACACATTAATCTACCAAGAAATAGGCATATTGAATTTACAATCTACTTTTAATGATATGATGATACACATGTAGCAAAGATAGCTCATTTACAATTAAGTACCTGTTTTCTTTAGTGTATGTATAGGCCTCTAATTGGCATTTAAAAACTTCATTCATGTCTTTGCTAGTGGGGAAGAAGTTGACTTAGGGGGCACTAGAGATCTTGCATAAGCAATGGGCAACGTCAGAAGCTTCTTTGGCTTGCTCACATAAGCCCTCTTTGTGAAGTTGTTGTAGTCATTTGCTTCAATCTCGTCCAGTATCTTGCGATATAACAGCAACGATGCCAACACCTGCAGTAACAAAAAAGAGACTGCTCATTCTTCATACTAGAACAAAGATATCACAATGTAAGTTCAATGCTAAACTAGACCATAATTGCCTAGGCACGTCGATCAAGATCTCTTTCCTCTGTGATGTAGGAACATAAGTAGCACATTACAGAGAAGGTTTGAGCAGATTTAAGAACTTGATGTCAATTAGTCCATACAAATTATAGTCAAATGAGACGGAACTATTTTCTGGACTGAAGTTTATAATGCTTTGTTTAACAATGTGATGGAATGTGTTGTGTCAGTATGAAAAAATTAGTTCGAATTGCCTTTTTCCTTACTAATATAACAATAAAAGAAAAAGTAGCAGATGCAAACGATCAATTGTATTTGTATTCATGTACACTTTATGACTACTTACTGGCCATCTACTAGCAGAACTCAGTTCTGTGACACCTTTCTCTGCCTCATCAAAGAATTTCCTTGCCCTCTGGATTTGCTTCTTCATAAAGATTCTCCACTTATCAGTCACTTTTCCAGCAAATATGTCTTCATCGGAGAGCCCTGCCTGTGCTAATTCATCTTGAGGTAAGTATACTCTTCCTCTTCTTGCACTGTACAAAAAGAAATATGTTAAAGGCATTTTAAGCACTGAACACATTGTACTTCAAAATAAACTGAAACAAATTGAATGGCAAGTCGCCTCTGACTTTTTAGAAACAAAATGGAGCAATAGGCATTACACTGTGCTTGTATCTGAGAAATAGACAGCTCTTACGATATATTTTGGCATGTTACTTGGGAAATGATCAATGTGAACTAAATATAGCTTTGTACTTACTCTTCTCCTACATCTCTGAGTATATTGGTTAGTTGATTTGCGATCCCTAAAGCCAAAGCTGCGTTATATACACTCTCTGTCGTTGCCTTTGATTCAGGTGCAATGCCCATAATTGGAACACTCATCAATCCTACTGTACCAGCGACATAGTAACAATAGAGATATAGCTCATCAAAGTTGTTGTATCTGGATTTCCATAAGTCCATACGCATTCCTTCAACCATATCTCTGAATGGCTGCACCAGGTAAATGAATAATCAGACACTTCAACATGGGGAGGTTATTAAACACAAGATAAACGTCAGCCGCAGTGATAGCAAATGAAAACTAGTTGCCTAATTTGCTAATCAAATAACAAATATAAGTATATGTTATTAGAGAGAGAGAGAGATACAAAGAAGAAAAGTATATCCAATTCTATAAGTACTTGCGTCGGAAAAGCACTCAGCAAAAGAGAATAGCATCTGAATCTGGCGAAGATAATGGTGATCCAATTAGAGAGATTAACCTGAATATCAACAGGAAATCTGGAAACAGTGTCGGATAAAGCTGCATCAAGCATATCAAATGGCCGTCCGTTAAAAATATCTTCCAGCCTTGCCTCCCACCTATCTAAAGCTTGTGGAGTTATGTGTGATGCATTAGGGCCATCAACAAGCTCATCAGTTCTCCTGCACCACACTGTATAAAAAGAACACAGCTTTCAGACAACAAGGTCATCTATAAGTACGCTTAACTTGCTTGAGCTACAAATTAATCTAGCAAGCCAGAAACATCACATATTTTTTCAATTTCAAGTGGAAATTTTTTCATTGGCAAGATCTAGTCCTTCTAGGAAACGGAATACATGAAAGCACCAAAAGTAACAGATATACCATAATTGACTATGCAAAAACCTTGACCAAACTTGTAAGACTGCCAAACGAAAACGGTAAAGAGAATCAAATCACACCAGTTTTTCACCTAGAGACCAGAATGGGAAGTGCCAACTGCATAATGTTAAATTATCTGGATGCTACTTTCTTTAACCTTTTGGACTGTATAAAGCATAATATTTTGGTACATAAAGAGCGTAACTACCGGCAGTGAAAAGTTGAAAATATGTCAAAGATTCCCAAGAAAGCTGATAAAACAAACAGTTAGCATGTTACACTTCTGTGGATCCAGTCTAATAATTTAGCATTTCTTCCACTAATTTTGACTGTTGTATATGGTAAAAGAAATTAGATCTGCTCTCTTTATGCATATAATAATGTTTCACTACCTAGTAGAGATCAACTAGCACCTATAATATTCCATGTCTAACTAAAATATAATTCTCTTTTGTATGTCCTCAGTGAAGCACAGATATATACATAGAAATACTATATGTCTTGAAAGTTGAAACATCACCATATATTGCCCAGATAGCTCTTCTTCTGTCTGGAGTCATTAGCATGGTTCCTAAATAAGAACCAAACAAAAAGATTTAAATTTTGTCTTCATCAACTAATACCTTAACCAAGATTTTGTAAAGTAAAGAACAGATAACAAACAAAGGTTGAGACTGACCTAAGTAAAATGTCTTTGCATACTCTGCACATACTTCGCCACAACGATCATATGCTTCACTCAACAATCCCAAATTACCCGGAAGAACAATATCCGGCTTCACTTGTATGTCATCAGTAGATATCAGATGCCTCTTCACTAAAGCTGCCTGCTTCAATACCACCTCATACACTTTTTTTTCTGATGACACAGCCATTTCTCCAGCTGGACTAGCCACCAAACTGGACTGTACAGAAAAACTCCTTCCATTCTCAGTTCTTGATCTTCCTAAACACGAATATCTCAAATCTGCATTTAAAAACCCAAAATTCCACCCCTGTCTCCCACCTTTCTTGAATCTTCCTTTCCACATCGAATTCCTATCCCGAGATGGGAACCTGGATGATTCCAAACCCCGGTTCCCTTCTCGGACTGAATCCAAGAATCCTGTCCCATTTGAGACCTCGGAATTCGGAGAAACAACCCACAACAAAGCAACAGACATGCTGAAACAACAGACACCTACAATTCCCAAGTTTTTGTCTTTCCTTTATGTTACCTAGTCACCTCAGCCTAGTAGATACCCACTAGAGTCTATCCACTAATTTCAAACAATATCAACGATTATAAAAATCGCATATAACCGACTTTGGGTTGCACAAACAGATGTATAATGCACTCACTCATCAACAACAACCAAAAACCTTGTATTTCTGAGTTTCTGCACAATGAGATAAACCAAATATACACAATGAGATACAGTTATGACCACACAAAAATCATAAAGATTGAAACTTTATCAACAAATTAAAAAAAAAGTATCCCAATACCAAGAATTCAAATCAGCAACAGCACAAAGCCAATTACTCAACTCACCCCAAATGAATATGCTTTTTCACACTTTCTTCAAGTAATCGGATTGGAGCTTACTATATATAGTCAATTAGATTATAATAAGCTCCCTTACTAACTTTGATACACGTAGAGACTATCTAGAAAAGGAAAAGGGTGTTCACATCTTTAATATTATATTAAGTTAAAAAAAAAACAGATTAATAATGAAAGGTACGGGGGAATTTAAAGAAATAACCTGCGAATAGCAATAGAAAGAAAGCTCCTATTAGTTGAACAAGGTTTTTTCTTTTAACACATCAACATCAGTTGAAAGAAAGTTCAAACAAAAAAAAAATGGCCTCCTTGTTGCTTGTTGCTGATCACAAGAATTTTAGCAGCATTTTCTTGTTCAAATTAATCCTATATGTTTTTGAATAGTTTAGACCATTCAATCTTTTTTGTTTGTTTGTTTTTTTTTTACTCGTGCTGATTAGAATTGAGTGATTCAGATTCTATCTCCTCCTCCTCGTCCTAGTTTCCACCTTTTAACCTTTTGTCACTCAAATTTTACAGTTTGGTCCCACTAATGTATCATGTTTTTATTAAGAAAGATATGGTGCGATGGAAGAAATTATTTCTTTATGATTCAATATGGTGCAGCGGATTTCTTCATGAGTCAGAAGTTTTTTTTATTGACAGGATATAGAATAACTCTTGACGGGGAGAGATTTTCTTGATTGGGTCTTATGTTATGCGAATCTGAAATAGTCCAAGTAGAATTGTCGAGTTTTTTTTGTAAGAACATGTATTACATTATTTTATTTTACACTTTGTCTAGCATTACATATACTTGACAAAATGTAACATTATATCAAAGCGAAAGTATAGTGTTAGAGAATGACAAAAGTCTGCATTGGTGGTTAATAAGATAAGTATACTTCTTATATGACTTGATAATCCTGTCTCTTTGAGTTATCTTTTAGGGTGTTAGATAGGTTCAACACTTAATTTCACATGGTATCAGTATCAAATTCCATCTCACCCAATGTTGAGGCTTCTTAAATCAAAATAATTGTGTGAAGTGACATAAGTTTATATTGATGATTAATAAGATCAGTGAACTCATTATAAGGCTTGTTTATGCGATCCTAATTTAAATTAATTTTTGGAGTGTAAATTAATCTTAAGACCTAATTTTAAACGCAGAAAATTGACTTAATTTCCATTTTTGTGCTACATGAGCTAACTAGCTTTCGAGGGAATTGATTATATACATAAAAGAGCACACACGAGTCTAACAAGTTGTAGCTACATTAAAAGTTTCCAAATAATAAGTGGCGAGGAATAGAGGTCGGACTCTATGGTAGATAGTCAATAATTTCTTGATTATCAATAAAATGATAAAGTTTAGAGTGCAATGTTGTGCTCAACTCTCTTAATTTGGTTATCAATAAAATCCACATATTTTTAAACTATAAATGCATAATGAATAGTCACAATTTTCATAATCAAGAATATTTATTTTGAAATATTGTAGGCTAAAAAAGTAATTTTGACTTGGGAAACAATTTTATTTTTATTTTTATTTTGTATTTTGACACGTGGTAGGATTGTTCCCTAAAATTTAATGCTATTCTCTTCTGTAATTGTAAAGAATATGAGCATTATTGAGTCCATTTATAAGTATAATACCAACTTTAGTAATGGGGTAAGAAGATGGTGTATAAAGAGGACACGTGTAAATCACAGCCCAATCAGTGGAAGATAACGTTATCAAAATAAAAGTGGGCAGCTGGGTTACGATGTACATGTGGCAGTCTTTCATTGGATCAAAATTCTTACCTTTTAACCCAACTATGAGTCGCAGCGGGCCCACGGACTAGAAAGTGCCTACTCCTAATCAAGTGGACTGTGGGCCCCACTCTTGTGGGTCATACACCAGAAGATACGAACCTAATTGTCTAAATTTGTCATTTGCGCAAAAATGTCTCTAGTTCGGGGTGTTTAATTTTTTAATCGTAAACTTATTAATTTTTGTTTTTTAGAGAGCGTAAATATTTTTTTAGGATATAAGTTTAAACATATATATGTTTGAGCATAGATTTTATGATACGAATTATGTTTCAAACATAAGTGAACGATATAAGCTATGTGTTCGAATACAAAAGAAATTAAATTCAATAATGTATTAAACTACGCCGAAATACTTATGTATAGTGACACAAATTATAACTAAGGCATAGCCTCAATGACACAAATTTATAACATAAGACTAATTGAGTGACCAAAGTTATATTTTAAGACATCTTAATTTTTTTGTAGAAAGGTCTGCTTGGTGATGAAATATTTTTTTAGAATAATTAATGAAGTCAAAATTAAATAAGAGCGGACCACGTAAAAACTTGATTTTGGAAAATGGAAATTTCTGCATGGGCCAGAAAAGCCCACCTACGTATGCGTGTGCTATCCACAACAAGTTGAGTTGAGCCTAACTGCGGGCTCAACATTTGACACGTAGCTGTTTGTACTTCCTTCACTTTTTTAAGGAAAAAAATAATATTTATTTCGTTTTTATTTACGTGACATTTTAGATTTTGAGATTTAAATAAATTTATTTTATTTATTAATTTTATATATATTTTAGATTGTCAATTATTATTATTTATAATATTTTTTACATAATTTACAAATATATAACTTTTATTTTTTAAAAAATAAAAATTTATAAGCAAAGAATCTCAATTAAATTTAAAATGATTTGATTCTTGCCAAATGATAATTTCGTTTTAAAATTTGTTTGGCAGAGATACTAATACAGTTAGGTCCATTAAATTCTAACGGTGCAAAAGCACTATCAATTTTTTTAGTTATGTATTTATGGCTAATGGAGCAAAACTATTTTTGGATCATTAATATAATACGAAAATAAAAATGGAAATGAAATAATTTCCTAAGTAGCAAATCATCAACTTGAAAACTGGTCAAATAACATCTAGTTAGAGAAATATAATTTGAAATCAAAGGGGAACATCTGATGAATTAAATAAAACGATGTTATAAATGAAAAAAAAAAAAAATAACAAAAGGATGTTGTAAAATAGATTAAAGATAAGTACTCCGTATACAATGAAGGCTAACTTAGTTAAATTGCAATGTTTTTATGTTAGCCATAATTATGTCAAGAGAATTATAATAAAGTAACTAACACAAGAGAGGTAAATATTTAATTATAAATCACAAGGAAACAAGTATTACGAAATCAAACTTGAGGGAGATTTAATTACTAGTTTGGTATCTTTTCTATCTTTGGGGTTGTTTCACGTTTAAGAATTGTGCTTGCATAGTTTTTTTCATACGTCGTTGAGGGTTAGATATTAATATAAGTTATGAGTATCCCTCCTTTGTGTACTTTTTTTTGCATTTTGATAAACGTGACAAGTTTTTATATCAAATTTTCCAGTATTACAAGATTAATTTAAATTTTTAAAAAATAAAAAGGTTTACTCCGTTATCCTTTGTATATTTTTATTGGATGCATCTTTAATTTGTTATATGTTATTTACGTGTACGTTTCTATAATGTCTCACTAAAATTTTTTTCAAAGAGTACAATGAAAGTGAAATGTATAGAGGCAATAGTTAAGATTTTGAGTTCTTGTTATATCCTAGCTACTACATTTACTCTAAATTGATTGTGTTGCAAAAGTTTGTTGATTAATTAATACACAATCATACAAAAAAAATAAAAAAAAATAATAATAATATAAGAATTTAATGGAGATCATCCATCAATATTTTGCCTCGAAATTATTTTACATTGTTTTTTTTCTAAATTAGGTTAAAACTTAAGTAAAAACATAAATTTATATTGAGATATTGACATAAATAATAGATACATAAAAGAAAATTAAAAAGGAAGATATCAATCAACGGTCGTCATAGTCTATTTTGACTCCTTTGCAAGGAGAGAACGAGTCACTTCCCCCTTTCTTCACCATCAGCTGGAGCACAATTTTCATCGATCTCAAGGTTATCAATAATACAAGTCCACCAACGTGGATACGAGCTCTTTCTTCACTCAGATGTCCATCAAATAGTAGTCAATAAGTATATATTTTATATGATATATGTTAAAATATACATTTTGATATAAAATAATGTATAATTTATAGGAAAAATTGTATATATAATAGTAAACTATTAATTCAAATTGAATGTTATAATCATGATTTAATTTCATTGTACACTATAGCAAAGTGTTGCAATTTCGCCTCTCTCCTGGTGAATCTCGTTCATCACTGTCGTTTTCTCCCTCCACTCTCTAGCCTTTTATACAAATGCAAATGTATAAAATGTGTTTGTATTTCTACAAAGCGAGAAAAATTATATACATACATATATTTTTGCCCCCTCCCATATCTCGCTCGCCACTCTCTCAGATCTCACTCGCCACCCACGCGTTGCTTTCTCTCGCTTATACAAACACAAAAGAAATGTATAAATTGTGTTTTTGTTTGTATAAAGTAAGAGAAAATTGTATATACACATGCAAATACATATATTTTCATCTTATATACTCATAATTATACAATACAAATATATTCATGTCCATTTTTTTTATTTTTCGTCTTTCTCTCTTTCTCGTTTTATACAAACACAAATTATAGAATTGATCTATTGTAGATGTATATTGAAAATAAAACAATTCATATACAACTGCTTTCTTTTGTATATGCATAGCGAAATATACATATTTATGTTTGCTATGGAGTGCAATATTTCAAATAACATATAAATATGATTTTTGTGTTTGCTATATGTTTAGCGATTGTAATTATTTTTTATTGGCTAAATATGTACTTGCCAAATCATATTTGAGCCATTAGCTTTTGGACTTGGGCTCACTTAAGCTGAATTGGCCCAGTAAATGAAACAGTAATCCAATTGGGCCATCAGAATTTTCTCTAACAAAGAAACGGGAAAAAAACCCAGTTCCACCGGAAAGCCGCCATGGAAGAAGCTGAAGAATTGAACCTGAAGAGCTTTCTGAAATGGGCAGCGGAGCTGGGAATATCAGATTCTCCTTCAACTTGTACAACCCAATCAGATTCATGTTTGGGAGACACCCTTTGTGTCGCTAATTTCCCTAAAGCCGGAGGGTATGTATTAATCACAATTCTTTTCTTTTTATTTTTTGATTTTCTGATATGAATCTGATGAGGAATGAATGATTTTTTGAATTGATGAAGGAGAGGTTTAGCAGCTGTTCGTGATATTAAGAAAGGGGAATTGATTCTTAGAGTTCCAAAGGGAGCGTTAATGACTAGTCAAAATTTTATGATGAACGATGTGGCATTCTCCATTGCTGTCAAGAATCACCCTTCTCTTTCCTCCACACAGGTTATTCTTTGGAGTATAAGAATAAGAACTTTGGTTAGGAACTTTATGTTTTTGGGGTTTTATATGATCACCTAGTAATATGAATTTAACTCAATCTGATTGTTGTACTTGAACCGAAAGACTGGATTTTTGTGATGAGTCTGCAGTTTCTTCAAGTGTTTATAGTTAACGCGTTGGTTGTGCAAAGTGAATCAAATCTCCAATATCAGAGTGTTTAACACTTGTTCTACTTATGTGATTTGTTTGGTATGCAACGATGGTTTCATTCAATTTCATGTTTATGTTATTTGATCTTATTTTTACTGCAGATTTTGGCTGTTGGATTGTTAAATGAAGCGAACAAGGGTAAGAGTTCTAGGTGGTGGCCCTATCTAAAACAGTTTCCCCGCAGCTATGACACACTTGCGGATTTTGGCAAATTCGAGATACAAGCATTGCAAGTTTGTAGCAATCCCTACAAGTTAAAATGTATTTCATAGTTGGAAAACACTTCTTCTGTTCACTGCATTGCTAATGTCTATCATCAAGCATCATAATTGACTGAAATTCACCATAAAAGATTTCATCTTATATATCTCCACTGCTTTTAGATTGATGATGCCATATGGGTTGCACAAAAGGCTTCTAGGAAGGCTGAACAGGAGTGGAATGAAGTGACTCAGCTTATGCATGAACTGAAGCTCAAGCCACAATTCCTCGCTCTTAAGGCATGGCTCTGGGCCTCTGGTTCTGTAAGTATGGAGTGAACTCAAGTGCTAATCTGGAATAGTACGATGTCATTTCTTACTCTAGTGGTCTGATTAGATATCCCTAATCATTGCAAGATTCAAATGCGGTGTTTGATTCGTGATCTATCTAACACTGTCTGTCTTCATTCACAATGTACTTGAGCACCACTGTCTATCAATTAGACAATTTCGTGTCATATTCATGGTTTAACATGAAAAAAGTTTCTTACTGAAGATATCCTCGCGGACCATGCATATACCTTGGGATGAAGCTGGGTGTTTATGCCCTGTGGGAGATTTCTTCAATTATGCAGCACCTGAAGAGGAAACATCTATTTATGAAGATCAAGGTGCTGGAAAGCCTTATTTTATGCAAGAAAACAGTACACTTAGATCAGAAACTGAATTGGATTCTACCACTAGGCTAATAGATGCTGGATATGAGAAAGACGTTTCTTCATACCATTTCTATGCTAGAAGAAACTACCGGAAAGGAGATCAGGTGATTCTAAAATGCTTCCTTCCTTTTAATACTTCTTTTCTTTATGTGTGGCATTCAGTAAATTAATAGAAGTGGTTCCTTTCCATTAATAAGTTGTGAGGTGGATGCTCCATTACTTGATATTCAGGATATTAAGAACTACAAAAAAGAACAGCGCTTGCATTGCATCAAATGTCAAGTGTCATTATCACGACAGTTTGCCATCTCAGTTTGAATTATTTTCTAGTTTGAAGGAGTTGCACTGATCCCACTAGCTTGATTGATCACTGCAGGTTCTTCTAAGCTACGGAACCTACACAAATCTGGAGCTTCTTCAACACTATGGATTTCTTCTGACTGAGAACCCAAATGACAAGGCCTTTATACCTTTAGAACCAGATATGTATTCTCTTTGCTCATGGGATAATGAGTCACTATACATTCATCCAGATGGGAAGCCATCCTTTGCACTACTATCAACATTGCGATTATGGGCAGTCCCTAAAACCAGTCGCAAATCTGTTGTACACCTTGTTTATTCAGGGAACAGACTTTCAACAGAGAGTGAAGTTGTTGCAATGAGATGGCTAATTACGAAATGCAGAACCACATTGGAAGTTCTTCAAACAACTGCTCCAGAAGATTGTAGGTTGCTCAACATCCTATATAAGTTTCAAGACAGTCATAAATTCCCCGAGGTCAAAGAGATAGCACCACCCCTTGCTAGTGAGCTTTGTGCTTTTATTGGAAAAAACAAGAATGTGGTCAGTGAAGGAATTTGCTCCATGTCAAGTGTTGCTAGAAGGTCCACTGAGAGATGGAAATTAGCTATTCTGTGGAGGTATCTCTACAAGCAAATACTTTGCAGTTGTATTATACATTGTAGTGCTGTAATTTGTTATTTAGGGGTCGATCGGTAGGAAGTATTAGGAGAAGTAATTCATATATTATTTAGTACTATATGTTTGGGAGGAATTTTGGACCTACGTAAAAACTAATTCATGGATTAGTTATACATCCTTCATGGTATTGTAGGATGCATTACTAATACCTTCCATTAGATGGTATTAGTAATACATATGATTTAATACCATGGAATTCATCTATGTAAGATTTTCTTAATTTTATATTTTATATTTATACAAATAATATTAAATAAATAAGCTTGTAAATGTTATTATTTAGAGAGTTGTTTGTTGCTGAATAAATAAAGGGTAAAGGGTAAAAAATGCCCTTAAACTATGCGAAAAGAATAAAAATACTTTGTAGTTTGGTCCAAAAATGTCCTTCTCATCAATACTTTGGTCCAACAATGCCCTTATTGTTATTTTGTATAAAAAATGCTCGTTTTTTTTCAAATAAATATATTATTTATTTTATTTTGAACACATTCTATTTCTAATAATGTTTTTTAAAATTAGAAATTGTTTATCTTCAAATATAAAAAAATAAAAAAAAAGAAAATACTTTTTATTTTATTATAATGATTTATTATCGCTATATAAATATAAATTAATGACGGATATACTATAATCTTATATATGTAATATATATTATTTGTCGAGATAGTATATGAAGTTATTTTTATTTTAATTGATAAGATGAGATTAAAAAGAAAAAAATATTTCCTACATTTTTATTTATTAAAGTGATTTTGAAATCCTACTTTTAAATGACCATTACTAATTTTTGACTAATTTATACATTACTAATTCCTACTTTATTTATTTTTGTACTAAACGACCCTTAGTATCTCAAACTACCCCTTTAAAATAAGATAAGAAATCCAGCTAAGAGTTAAATTAAAGGATGGTTTTTGACAACTTTCCTCTTCTTATTTTCAATATTAAGTTAAATAATATGTCTACCTATAGCCCATATGTAGTGAAGGGACCAAATCTAATAGTTAAAACGAAACTTACAAGCTCAAAGTGTAACCAACATAACTTTTATTTAAACTATAGGACTATAATGTAATAAAAAGAACTAGTATCAAATTAACAGTACGCGACCTGGCAACTTCACACAAAACTTATAGCAGTATAGTCACATTGCTAAACTATAAACCCTAGAAGAAATGTTGAGAAGAAGAATCACTTCACTACTATCATCGTCTTCACTCCAAAATGTTCCAATCTACGGCGAACCCATCAAGATTTCTCAACCCATATTCACATCTTCACAAAAGTTACCATTTTTGCAATTCTCTCAACGCCCCATCTCCAGCATTGGATCATTGGGGTGTCAGTTTCGCAGAGCTTACAGTCTTCTGAGCCTAAATGATTTGCAAGATAACAAAGGTGCTAGGAAGCAAAAGACGCGGAAGGGAAGAGGTATTGGGTCTGGTAAAGGAAAGACGGCGGGTCGTGGACATAAGGGTCAGAAAGCTAGAGGGACGTATAAGTTCGGGTTTGAAGGTGGACAGACCCCACTTCGTCGCCGTGTGCCTAAACGTGGATTTAAGAACCCGTTCAGTCTCACATTTCAGGTATTTTTACTCTTGGGTATTGGATTTTGGTTTTATTTTTCAGCAGTTGATTGATTTCGTGCTTATAGCTGGGATCACGTCAAAGTTCAAATTTTGAATGGTTTGAACGTTCTTTGAAAAGTTACATAAAATAACTTTTTAAAAATGATTATGATAGAAGGTAGAGCATTCATTGAGTAAATATGTCATTTTATAAATTAGTTTCTAGTTTGGTTGCTGATAGAGTAAAGGAATAATTGTTCCATAACCAGGGTTGTACTTTTTGTTAACGTATAGAATCAAAAGAAAGTAGGACATGTAAAATGGGAGTGGCAGTTTAGAAAATTTGGTAGTTTGTTTGTGTTTTATGCAAAGATTGTATAGAATTAGCCATTTGATATTATGTTATTGTGTCTGTTTGTACTTTTTAGCTATGTAGTACTTTCTGTTAGCGCGAATTTCAACTTTCTTGATTTCAGACTCTGTAGCTTCTTCTTTCCTAGAAATGTTATTGTTGTGTAGTGATCCAGTAATAAGGGTAGGTCGTGACTCACTCATAGGAGTGGGTTTTTTACCTCGTGCGCACCCAAAGGGTAGCGGCTGTGGATTTCCCTTGTCAAAAAAAAAAAGCCATTTGTGATCTTAAGCTATTCAAGTTGTAGCTTTTGATGTGTGTGTCATCAATCAGAACTTGTTCCTTTATTGGATCATAGAATCTGTCTATCAAGCCAATAATGGTGGATTTTCCAGAACCACTTTGCCCAACAAGTAGTACTGTTTTCCAGATTCGTGCCTGGGAAGATTGATTGATCAAGCTTAGAAGGATGATAAAAGAAGACATTCTTCTGCTCTATCTTAACTCTTTATACCTTTGTGACTTAAAGCCCTTCAGGATTCTCAAGTTCAATCTCAGTCTTCGATCAAAGACAGCATATACAGATGCAATGGTACTGCTACCTGTTGCAAATTAAGAAGTCATACTTTCAGAATCTGCTATATTTTTCCCCGAACTCATCAAAAGGAACAAAACTTGAAATAGTTGCTATGAACTGAGTAAGTTTTGTCCATTAGTCTTCCCCATACCAATATGTTAGGTTAATGGCAACTGCAGTTAGAAATTGAGAGCAAAACAAGCCAGCACCAGAAAGTAGCGACTGTCTAATATTTTCTTTTCTGGGGCTTCCTGAGATCTTTTAAAGTGGTCTAACATTCTATATTGAGAAGAGAAGGGTGTGATAGTCCTTTGATTGATCACTGCTTCACTTGCTAGCTTGAAGAAGTTATCTAAGAGTAAAGGTTGTATAGATATTAGTACAACTTCTACTTAAATATGTTGTTTGCACCATACAGGTGCCATCAATTATCATGACAGGAGGCGGCACATCTTTTTCTTATTAAAATTCCCCCTTTTTTGGATGATATATGGTAAATACGTCACCAGTTATTTTATCATTGAGTCAACATATGTGAATATTTGTTTAGTTATTAAAACCAAGATGGCTTAAAACCTTGGAGTAATGTTAGTGGTTCTCTTCTGATTAGTTGTTCTTTGTTTATGTGCTCCATGCAGCCAGTTGGGTTGGGAAAGATTGCAAATCTGATAAATGCTGGGAAGATTGACTCGTCAGAGTTGATCACAATGAAAACTCTAAAGGTAATTGTAGATTATGGTATAACTATAGCATTATATTGCTTAATCATTTAGCACCTTCCTTTACAAAACAACTTCTTGTGCCAATAGGATTCCGGTGCAATAGGGAAGCAAATAGAAGATGGAGCCAGGTTGATGGGGCGTGGGGCTGAACTTATTCAATGGCCCATCCATCTAGAGGTAATATTCAGTCAAGACTAATTAATATAGCTTTTTTATTCAATTTTGTATTCATTGTTAAAAAACAATACTCCCTCTATTCCATATTGACTGAATTTTCTGACGCAATGATCACTTATTAAGAAAAATATTCATGGAAATATTTTAAACCATACTTTCCACTATTGTCCTTTGTGAAATTATAAATATAACTTTGCTGGTAGTGAAAGTTATCTCCTAGAAAATATCAAACATCATTAAAGGAATGAGCAAAAAATTTCAAACATCCATCTTGAACTTTGAACACTTCAATTATTTTGAACAATGATAAAAGACCCAAAAATTCAACTAATGTGGAATAGGACGAGTAATATTAAATTTGGTATTGCACTTCATATAAAGGTCATTTGGTAGAAATAACATCAGTTGCAGTTTGCATTTGAGTTGCTAAGTGGTTCTTGACATGTACTGCTATTTATATTAAATGTGTTGCAATGTATAAGTATTTGTAAAAGCTCACGTCAGTTCAGCACTACCAGAAATGTGCTTTGCACAAATATTGATGGTGGAGGGGATATTTTCATGTTCCTTAAACATAGATGTTTGGCATGATCCTTTTTTCTCTTTGTTTATGGTGTCGATTTATTGAGAATATGCATCACATTTACTTGCTAAAATGGCCAATGATGTCTGTCATCTCAGCGTACTCATCCAACATCAACTGTTGATGACAGGTTTCAAGGGTGACCGCTAGAGCTAAAGCAGCTGTGGAAGCAGCGGGTGGGTCTGTAAGGAGAGTGCATTACAACAAACTTGGGTTGCGGGCACTACTGAAGCCTGAGTGGTTTGAGAAAAAGGGCAGGTTGCTCCCGAGACCAGCAAGGCCTCCACCAAAACTGAAGGATAAGGTGGATAGCATTGGGCGGCTGCCTGCCCCAACCAAGCCACTTCCTTTTGTAGTTGAAGAGGCTGAGTCCGTGTCTGCTGCCCCGGCTTGATAGTGACTAGCTTTCTTCATGTTTTATAGATCTAGGTCCCATTGCAAGGGAGCAGTTTTTGGCTTCATGTAGCTTCCCTAAAGCCTTTATACTTGGTTTTGAGTGTTCCCCAATTGCCATAGATATTCAGAAATAAAATCTCACTTGCTGAATTTTTTGAGTGACCTTAAGTTCACTCAAGGATGTATTTTCATAGGTATTTCTGGATTCCCAACAATAACCTTCGCTTCTTTAGATTGAAACAGAGTGCCTTAATATTTCATTCCAAAAGCAGGGATATGAAGATGAAACTTCTCTCTAGAGATGGTATCTCTTTTCTTTTACATTCCGGTGTCTGCCTTTTCTATTGATAAAGCTTTGATGCTCTAAAGATGACAATTTGTACAATTTAGAGCAAAGTGGACTAATTAATTAATGAGAAGATTGATTTCATCTAATGTATGATTGGTCATAAGTTCTCATTATGGTGTCTCCATATTTTGGCTGCTCTGCATATATAAAGATTATGTGAAGTAAGAAAGGATAAAGCTCAAAAGAGTCATATCCTGAAGATCCTGTAATATATCTCTTGATTTCTTCCGTTAACTATGATTCTTGTAACCTTATAAATTCCATCATATTCATGAATAGAATCACTAAGTGGTTCCAGCCTGGGAAGAGGTCTCTGCTGTTGCCTTCCACTTGCTGGCATGGTTCAGCAGATCTGACGTTGGCTTGCTGCTCCACATCATCTTCTCATTCATGATACATTACGGTATTCTTCTGGTGTTGAATCTCTATGTGAAGGTGTGCTTTTCACTTTGTCTCCTTCACAGTTTCGTGTTATTGCCTTTAGAATTTTTGGGTAAAGGTTCAGTTTTTTGGGATGAAGCTGCTATTTTCTTGAGGAACAGACACTATTTATTTGCCCTCGTTGTCAGTTTCTTCACTAAACAGTCGTTGAAAATGTCTGTTGATAAAGTTTCTCCCTCTTTAACAGTATCCAAAATTACAGAATATTAGTTAAATGGGTCATATTATTTAAAGATTGGAGTAAAAAAATCAAGGTCTACTTGCGTAGTGTTGAAAGGATGACCATCTTAGTCAGGACCCTCCAACTGATGAAACTAAAAAAGCTTGGATGAGAGATGTTTGCAAGACTGTTCTTGCAAATTATAAACTCTATGGACAATGCAGTAGTTGGTTTGGTTCATCACTGTGAATTTGTTAAAGAGTTGATGGATTATCTAGAGTATCTTCTATATTCTGGCAAAGGTTAAGCATCTCGAATTTATGAAGTTTGTAAGGCTTTCTACCATCCCGAGAACTGAACATGCTTTTGCCATTTAGTACTGATATCAAGGTGCAACAAGCTCAGAG
The DNA here is from genome assembly GCA_027705065.1 of Solanum peruvianum. Taxonomy (NCBI): domain Eukaryota; kingdom Viridiplantae; phylum Streptophyta; class Magnoliopsida; order Solanales; family Solanaceae; genus Solanum; species Solanum peruvianum. Next base: position 44,700,667 of record JAKWJD010001756.1, on the reverse strand, counting down.
GGAACAAATGGCGATACTGAGTTCCTTAGCGGGACTTCCCACTGAGTTTGAGACTGCTCAGTCACAGATACTCGCCAGTTGTGAGATCACTTCTCTCAACGATGCGTACAGACAGTACTCCATCCAATCAGCTAACCAAAGTAGTTGTTGCAAAAGGAGAAGAAAAAAATGATGCTAGAAGAAACTGTTTAGTGAGTTAATTCTTTTGGTTGTCTCCTTTTCTTAAACTATTTTGTGAATCTGTCTTAAATTCATCGATGGGACATGTCATGTTGATTGCACTTTCAGGCAATGTCGAAATGTTGAAAACAAGCTTTCTGTCTACAAGAATTATGATATTGAAGATGATTACGAAGGTGGTTCATGTTAGACAAAGGGATTTAATCACTGAATGTGCTTCATAATTTGAGGAGAAAAGTGCTATTTTATACTGCCTATGGAATATGTAAAGACTATCTTAAGATTAATTAGTATTATTTGAGAACTCTCTTTTTCCTGAATTTTATGTTTTTTTTCCTTCCAGATATCTTAATTCAAATCCTTCTCACTTAAACTGTTGTATCATTTTTCATAATTTTATTTCAAAAATTAAGAAACTGATGGCCAATCAAAGAAGAATTAGATGTTTTGATTCTTGTGCTCCGAATGGTAAGTATTCTAATAAATTTTATTTCCTGTCATACTTCCATATTTTTTATGCTAATAAGAAATCTCTTGATGAAATGGCAAATATTATCATATTGTTACACAATGAACTTAGCCAACTTTACCCATAACATTTTTCTGCGGTTAGAAATAAGTTATCCCACAATAATTAACCTTGAGACAAGTTATTTCACTATGTATATATAAATAACTTATTCCATCACTAAAGGCTCGTTTGTTGTGAGGTATAATAATCTTAGGATAAAATGTAAGATTATTTTATCTCATATTTGGTTTGGTTGAAGGTATTAGATAGTTATTGGATTAAATAATTCACTATTTTTGTGATAGTGATGGGATAAGATATTTATATACATAGTGGAATAACTTATTTCAAGATTAATTATCCTGGAATAACTTGTTCCTAGCCAGACGAGGCTTACGATATGAATGGTAGGATAAATAATCTAAGAACTACTTAATATCTCCAATCAAACACGGGATAACATAATCCTGAACTATCGTACATAATACTTCGCCCCATACAATCCCTAAGGTTTAGAACTGAATGGTCAAACTCTTTTTGGCATGGTACTAGAGTCGTACTCTTCTATCAATATTTTGTTTATTCTATATTGCTTGGGGTTTTTCTTTCTCAAATTACTCTATCTAGTCGTATTGAGTTTTGTATCCACTTCACTGAATAAGGACAACATGCAAATTTTGGTTATAAAAGAAATTCTTGAATTGCCATTGGCTGACGCATCTCTACTTGACTCGTCTTAATGTGCTAACAATGTAAAATATATTTACAATCCAGTCAAATAAAATACAATTATATTAAGTACTAGCTTCGAAATAAGTAAGTTACATGCTATATATTAAGTTAAAGCGAAAACATTAAACAGGGATTGATATAAAGGTACTTGTCTATCCTGATTATCAAGATTGCTATTTTGATGCTCTTTTTGGTTTTCCTCATAGTCTTTTTCATGGCTTGATCATCAATCAGACAGAAAGAAAAGAATGATACCAATACCTCAACCATTCACCCAAATGACAACAAAATTCCTTTCTTTTCTTATTTCTTTACAAGAAAGTTTTGTCCTTTCTTTCCTCTTTTCCTTGTAACATTCTCTTCCTAATTACCTATAAATTCCCAAAAAATCTCAACAAAAATCACAAGTCAATAAAAAACACAATTCTTTGTGTAAATATCAACACCTTAAGCTTTTATAGCTCGCCGAAAATGGCTACTACACCAGCCTTGAAGAGATCAGAGTCCATAGCTGATAGCATGCCAGAAGCCTTAAGGCAAAGCCGGTATCACATGAAGAGATGTTTTGCCAAATACATAGAGCAAGGCAAGAGGATGATGAAACTTCATAACTTGATGGATGAATTAGAGAAAGTGATTGATGATCCAGCTGAAAGGAACCATGTCTTGGAAGGCTTACTTGGTTACATATTATGTACTACAATGGTATAGCAAGAGCCATATGCTGCACTTATAATAGTTTTCTTACATTGTTTTCAGATTTGCATGATGTGCATTTGTTCTTACAATCTTCTGTGATCAAATTTTGCAGGAGGCTGCAGTCGTTCCTCCCTACATTGCCTTTGCCACGAGACAGAATCCCGGGTTCTGGGAATATGTGAAAGTGAATGCTAATGATCTTTCTGTTGATGGTATTACAGCTACAGACTACTTGAAATTCAAGGAAATGATAGTCGATGAAAGCTGGTAAAGAATGCACTGAAGCTTTTATAATACCTTCTATGGTTTTATACCTCCAATCAGAAAAGTGAAAACTCATAAGGATTACCTTTGTGTGAACATGAAATGCAGGGCAAAAGATGAATATGCACTGGAAATTGATTTTGGAGCAGTAGACTTCTCAACGCCTCGCCTGACACTATCTTCTTCAATCGGAAATGGTCTCAGTTATGTTTCCAAGTTTCTAACTTCAAAGCTAAATGCTACTAGCTCCATGAGTGCACAGTGTCTAGTTGACTACCTGCTCACGTTGAACCATCAAGGAGATGTATGTCAAGCAAAACTAGACTTCATAAATGATAACTTGTCCTAAGAGGAAAAGATAATAACAAATTTCCTTTATGTTCAACTGCAGAAACTGATGATCAACGAGACACTCAGCACTGTCGCAAAGCTTCAGGCTGCATTGGTTGTAGCAGAAGCATCTATTTCTTCCTTTCCAACTGATACACCATATCAGAGCTTTGAGCTAAGGTTAATTAGTTTTTCCTCTACTTCCTCCCCCTTTTGGCATGCTACAAAGTACTAAGTGGCTTCAATTCTTGTACAGATTCAAAGAGTGGGGTTTTGAGAAAGGCTGGGGTGATACAGCTGAAAGAGTCCGAGATACCATGAGAACACTTTCTGAGGTGCTTCAGGCACCAGATCCATCAAACATTGAGAAATTCTTTGGAAGGGTTCCAACTGTTTTCAATATTGTATTGTTCTCTATTCATGGATACTTCGGCCAAGCTAATGTTCTTGGCTTGCCAGACACCGGTGGTCAGGTAAGCATCTAACTTTTAGTTACTTCACTGTAAAAGAATTTTTAAACTATCAGGTCACCTAAAAGATAATCACAAGTAACTTCCATTAGAAACGGAATTGAATACCTGCAAAAATCAAGAAGGTTACCTGCTACGATAGGTTAAAATACACTACCATTTACACTTGCCATATTATCCAAGTTAATCCGTTGCGTTTGATCAGGTGGTTTATGTTTTGGATCAAGTTGTAGCTTTTGAAGAAGAAATGCTTCAAAGAATTAAACAGCAGGGGCTCAATGTTAAGCCTCAGATTCTTGTGGTGAGTTCCTAGACAATCAACATGAGTATGCAATAAGGTAGAGGTTGTTTAGAAAAGCTAATATCATATCTTGATTCTACAGTTAACCCGGCTGATCCCAGATGCAAAAGGAACAAAGTGCAACCAGGAACTAGAACCAATCAACAATACAAAGCATTCTCACATCCTCAGAGTTCCATTTAGGACAGAAAAAGGAGTGCTTAATCAATGGGTTTCTCGATTCGATATCTACCCTTATCTGGAGAGATATACTCAGGTGTGTGTCTTTATGTAAACTTTGCTCATCCAGAGTTTTTCTTTCTTTCTAAATTACATTTGCTTTTTGCCTCGACTTAAGGATGCTTCTGACAAAATCATCGAGCTAATGGAAGGCAAGCCTGATCTAATCATTGGTAACTACACTGACGGGAATTTAGTGGCATCATTAATGGCTAGAAAACTCGGGATAACTCTGGTAACTTTCCCTAATCATATTCAATATTGTTTCTTCCCCAAGTTTGTGTCTATTGTCCACTTACCTAGACCATCTCTGTACTAGGGAACAATTGCTCATGCACTGGAAAAGACTAAATATGAAGATTCTGACATCAAATTAAAGGAACTAGATCCAAAGTACCACTTTTCGTGCCAATTTACAGCTGATTTGATTGCAATGAATTCTGCAGATTTTGTTATCACAAGCACATATCAAGAAATAGCTGGAAGGTAAGAATTAGAGAGAATAAGTAATGCATTAATATGATAGAATTGAATACACATCACAAATCCAGTTATGTATTTGCTCAAATTATTGAAACTTCATGGATCTCATTCTTATGTGCTAACATTTGCAGCAAAGACAGGCCAGGGCAATATGAAAGTCACAGTGCATTTACCCTTCCAGGGCTTTATAGAGTTGCTTCAGGCATCAATGTCTTTGATCCTAAATTTAACATTGCAGCTCCTGGGGCAGACCAGTCAGTATATTTCCCTTACACAGAAAAGCAGAAGCGTTTGACTGATTTCCGACCTGCCATTGAGAAGCTTCTTTTTAGTAAAGTGGATAATGACGAGCACATGTAAGTCTTAGTGCTCAAACTTCAGTTTAGTGCCAATAGGAATATCCCACAGTTCTACGTAGTAATGTTTTACTTCTTTCAACCACAGTGGATATTTAGAAGACAAAACGAAACCTATCCTCTTCACCATGGCAAGGCTGGACACAGTGAAGAACACAACTGGACTAACTGAATGGTTTGGCAAGAACAAGAAGCTCAGAAGCTTAGTGAACCTTGTTGTGGTTGGCGGTTCCTTTGATCCTACAAAATCCAAGGATAGAGAAGAAGCAGCTGAAATAAAAAAGATGCATGTACTGATAGAGAAATACCAGCTTAAGGGTCAGATTAGATGGATAGCAGCTCAGACTGACAGATACAGGAATAGCGAACTCTACCGCACAATAGCAGATTCAAAAGGAGCTTTTGTGCAGCCTGCTTTATATGAAGCATTTGGCCTTACAGTCATTGAAGCAATGAACTGTGGATTACCAACCTTCGCTACCAGCCAAGGCGGCCCTGCTGAGATTATTGTTGATGGGATTTCAGGCTTCCATATTGATCCAAATAATGGAGATGAATCAAGCAACAAAATTGCCAATTTTTTCCAGAAGTGCAAGGAGGATCCTGAGCATTGGAACAGGATTTCAGCCCAGGGTCTAAAGCGTATATATGAATGGTAACTCACAAATAAACAATTGTCCAAATTGCAGAGAGGCATATATCTGGTTGAAATTTTCTTAATCCTTTAATCCTCATATTTTGCAGTTACACATGGAAGATCTATGCAAACAAGGTATTGAACATGGGGTCAATCTACACTTTTTGGAGGACATTGTACAAAGATCAGAAACAAGCAAAGCAAAGATACATCGATACTTTCTACAATCTCGAGTTCAGAAACTTGGTATATTTCTGCATGCCTGCATTACATTCTACTCCAAACATCCTTATGAGATATACTTTTCTTATTTTGCTTCCTAAATTACACTTGCTGCAGATAAAAGATGTGCCGATCAAAATTGACGAAAAAACAGAAGGGCCAAAGGAGAGACCCGAGAAGGTGAAAGTTAAGCCACAGTTATCACATAGGTATGCTCGAAAACTTTTGCCCACAGTTTTTCAAGGGGCCTAGAATATTCTAGTAGTAAATTAGAACCACACAGCAACTGTACTGATGTATGCAATTTTTTCTATGGTACCAGGCGCTCACAATCAAGGTTGCAGAAGTAAGATTTGATACAATTGCTACTGCATGGATCACGGATGTGTCTATTTCTTTTATCCTCCCTCCCCTTTTGAGGAGGTTACTAACGATTTGAAGTGTCATCCTGCAGGTTGTTTGGATCATCGAACAGCCAATCATGATACTTGTTCTCTCATTGTCAACCGGAACACGCAAATAAAGAGAGAGTGTAATTTTCTTTTTTAAGTGTGATTTGTAATTCAATTTCAAGACAGAATAAATGAAAACCAGCAGTGGCTGTGTCCAGATTGATTGCTCAAATCTATCTTTTTGAATATTGGAAGTCCAGTGTTTACTTGCACGAGCATGGACATTCTCAGCAAGTAAATCCCTCTTATTCAAAAAGTGTAAAACCCAACTAAAAGCAATAAATGGAACACAGAAATTATAGAAGATGTTTCAGATTTCAATCAATTTTTCTCAAATTGTAAATTAAAAAAAACAATTCACAATCAAATTCTTAAACAGAAATAACACCAGCTTACAGACTTCGGTGTCTACCCCAAAACTTTTAAGAAAGGAGGTTGAAATGGTGGTGCACGACTTGATTGACAGATTACTGAGAGTGCATCTCGGTAAAAACTTTGGATTACACAAATGAAGAATATTAAGTGCAGTTGTGTGAGGCTAGATAGAGTTGAAGCAAATGAGAACCACAGAACATAACATAATAACGTAAAACAATCATAAAGGAAGTAGGTTATATCTACTAGAATATGGACTGGTTTACCAAAAAATTCCATACGCACATGTACCTGTTGTCCAAAGAACTTGCTAACTAATTGGCGATAAACGTCATACTTTGGCGATAAATTTAAGTTCCTGAGACTGTCTTAAGATTAAGTAATAAAGAAAGGGAACACAAGAAATGTTTAAGAGTTTACAGGAAGCTCTTCAGTAAAGCCTAGGCATCGACAAACGGAATCAGAAAAAAAAAAGCAAATCCCTTCAGCAAAGCTGACAGCACATTACTTGTTAGTAACAGAAAAAAACTCATTACCGAACATTGTTACCACTTCACTTCCATTACGTTTAAACCCTCCACTCTATCTACCAACTCGATTAATCACCCACCTAGCTCCATTTTTTCAGCAGATACCATTATAGAAACTCCCAACACTTGACCCCTACAATAGCATATGTAGCAATTCCAACTTTAATGAACAAATACAGTATCATTCCTCCTAGGTGGTCTGTCGGGAATACTTCCTGGCTTGAACTTCGAAGCCTCGTGCCGGGCAAGTTCTGGGGGAACAGGACTGTTGCTTTGTGTGAGCATTTGTTTAAGATCATAAAAGACTTCAGTATCCTGCATGGTCAAGAATGTTGTGGCTACACCCGTCTTTCCTGCACGACCTGTACGTCCAATACGATGGGTGTATGCTTCAATATTGTTAGGCATATCAAAGTTTATCACATGGGCCACATCAGGTATATCAATACCACGACCAGCAACGTCAGTAGCAACTAACACATTGTACCTCTTGGTCCTAAATCCTTCAAGGCTGATTTCTCTTTGCTCCTGAGACTTTCCACCATGCAGTGTGGTTACCCTGTAGCCATTTTTATCCAGATTCTTGGCAACAAAATCAGCCTGCTTCTTAGTATTGATGAACACAATAGCCGTCTTATCTCCAAGCTCATCCAGCAATTTCTGCAGTTTATACATTTTCTCTGATTCCTTTACCATAAACACATGCTGAGTGATGAGGTCAGTAGTCTTTCCAGCAGTGCCAATAGTCACAACAACAGGATTTCTCAAGTATTTTCTAGCCAGCCGCTCCACAGCAGGTGGCATGGTAGCACTGAACATATAAGTGGTTCGATAAATTCTCTTCTCATCAAGCTCTTCATCCTCATTCTCCGGTTTCATATTACTTGAAGGCATAGCATCCAGTACACCAACAACTTGAGGCTCAAAACCCATGTCAATCATACGGTCAGCTTCATCAAGAACAACATAATTACACTGGTTCAGAACACAATAACGTCTCTCCAAGCAATCAAGAAGTCGCCCAGGGGTTGCAATCACAACTTCACAACCTTGCCTAATCCTAAAACCTTGCTCCTCTATGGACTGCCCACCAACAATAGAAACAACTTTGATACCCAAATAGTGTGCGAACTTGACAGTCTCATCCTCAATTTGTTGAGCAAGTTCTCGTGTGGGGGCCATAACAACGGCATATGGCCCCTCCGCCTCATTCTCCTCACTCAATGGAGGAAGCCTAGTGATATAAGTCAACATAGGGAGAACAAAAGCAGCAGTTTTACCTGAACCAGTCTCTGCAACGCCAATCACATCACGCTGTTGAAGTCCAAGCGGAATGGCAGCCATTTGTATGGGAGACGGCTTCTTGTAGCCAGCCCTATCAACAGCCTTGAGCAACTCAGTAGTTAACTTGCTCTCGACCCAATTCCTCATTGGACGGGGTATCCTCGACCCCTTGTATGATATATTGTGATCCTCCCTGAATATCCTCCAATCTCTCTCTGTCATTTCCTCTAGCTTCTTGTCTGACCAATGGCGATCGACCCTCATGTCAAAAGTGTCATACATGTCGGCATCCTGTTCCTTCTTCTTCAGGGCAGCTGCTTCTACGGCAGACTCCTCAACGCCATCCTTTTTCCAGATCTCCTCCCGCAGCTCTCTCTCATTCTTGGCAGCAAGCTTCTTCTGCTCCCTCCGGTCCATTCCAGCACGGAATCCGCGACCAAAGAGTAAGCGGGCTTCGTGAGGGTTTTGGTATAGAGCGTTCATGTCGCGAGATGTGTCCTCGGTGTTCTCCCAATCAAACGAAAATCGGAATTTCTCACTAGGTTTAATCACCCGCTTCTTAGGTTTTTTGGAGCCAAGGTACTGCTCTTTGATTGCATCAAGCTCTTTCTCTCGCTCTCGCTCAGCTAATTTGTCCAGTCGAGCTCGCTCTCGTTCCTTCACCTCTTCGTCACGCTCCCTCTCGCGCTTCCGGCGCTCCACCTCCCGGTCCCTCGACTCCCTTTCTCTTTCCCTATCTCTGTCTCTGTCTCTGTCCCGGTCCCGGTCCCTGGAGCGATGGTGGTCACCCCTACTATCTCTGTCACGATGATCTCGTTCATGGTCGTTATCGGTGGAGGAAGGGCGGTTGTTACCCTGTTGTTGGAGAAGCTGTTCGGCCCGCCGTTTCTGTTCGGCGATTTCATCGTGGCGGCGCTGTAGGGCTAGCTGCTCTCGCTGTGCTTTGGTGAGGAAGACGGGCTTCTTCGTCGGATCCGGTTTGGTAGTTCCGAGTTCGTCCACTGACCGACTCATATCGTCCGGCTGATGCAGATAGGGTTCTTGTAAAAGGGAAAAAGTCGCGATCCCGTTTTCTCCTTCTGATTACCGATTAGGGTCTTTTTAACAATATTTCACTTGAGTTGTGCAAGACTAACAATATGCATCACGCTTTGAACACATAAAACAATTAAGTAATTATGGTGATCGAGTCTGTTTTTGCGCTAATTAAAATTGATGTAGGAAAATAATTTGATAGTCGTGATGTTTAGGTCTATTTTTGTATCATTAAAACTGATACAAGAAAATAAATATGAAACTCTTAATATTTAAATTTGTATTCGCGTGCATTAAAATTAAAGTCTGTTTTTCTCACATTAAAATTAGTGTAGGAAAATAATTTGGTAGTCATGATGTTTAGGTCTATTTTCGAATGCATTAAAACTAACACAAGAAAATAAATATGGTACTTGTGAAATTTAAATTTATATTCGCGCGCATTAAAACTAACAAGGAAAAATAATTTGATAATCGAAATGTCCAATTTCGCGCGAATTAAAACTAACATGGGAAAATAATTTTGGCAACTACGATGTTCAGGTGTGTTTCGCAGGCATTGAAACTCACAATGGAAAACAATTTGGTAACTGCAATGTCTAGATCTATTTTCGCGTGGATTAAAATTATTACGGAGAATAATTTGATAAATGTAATGTCCAGATGTGTTTTCATGTGCATTAAAATTAACATAGAAAAACAATTTGATAACTGCGATGTCCAAATTTATTTTTTGCCTGAATTAAACTAACATCCAAAAACAATATTTCTAGGTCTATTACCTCCAAATAGTAACAACATATAATAAATAACTCGATAAGATAAGATATGCTTGCTCAACCCTCATTACATATTAGTCATATTCATTAATAATTCTATGTTATCAAAGTTTTCAAAATTGTCGTCCATCAAACCTAGCGGATCCCTCAATTATCAATTGAGATATCGAATTTCATTTTGTTTGGTAGAATCTTGTTAGAGTGGATAAAAGCCCCCACCTTGGTTGGAGAATGAGTTAGTGGTCTCTTTATATGAGTTTGGACAATTCTCCCTTCATAAACTAGATTTTGAGATTGAGTTAGACCCAAATGCCATTTTCTTTTACATGGTATCAAAGCTAGGTCGGTCATCCCTTTTTGGGCTCCCAGTCCACGCTCCATCGGGCTTGGGCGTAAAATGTGTTAGAGTGGGTAAAAATCTCACATTGATTGATTGTGGTCTTGAGTTAAGCTCACGTGTCCATATTTTTACAAATATGATTTCATTTATGAAGTCTTACACTAGCAAACTAATAAAATCAGCTCTCAATTTAACTATTCGATTTCACATCAGTAATCTATAAACTCATAATAATAAACTCAACTCTCAATTTTATCATCTGATTTCATCTTACTAAACCTTTAATTTCTTCTCGGGTGTCCGGATTAAAGCACTTGAAGAAATGACAAATCTTTAATTTCTTCTCGGTTGTCCGGATTAAAGCACTTGAAGAAATGACAAACCTTTACTTTCTTCTCGGTTGTCCGGATTAAAGCACTTGAAGAAATGACAAACCTTTAATTTCTTCTCGGTTGTCCGGATTAAAGCACTTGAAGAAATGACAAACCATTAATTTCTTCTTGGTTGTCCGGATTAAAGCACTTGAAGAAATGACAAATTTTAATTTCTTCTCGGTTGTCCGGATTAAAGCACTTAAAAAGATGACAAACCTTTAATTTCTTCTCGATTATCCGGATTAAAGCACTTTAAGAAATGACTTCTATCTCTTCAAAGTAGGTAACATTAGGAACATGTCAAGATGTGAAGCCCATTACGGTTAAAAAAAACACATTAAGAAATGACTTCTATCTCTTCAAAGTAGGTAACATTAGGAACATGTCAAGATGTGAAGCCCATTACGGTTAAAAGAATGATAAAAGTCTTATTTTAGTGAATTTTTTATAAAGTTTGAACAATTTTTCTCTCTTTGAACTAGATTTTGCCGTATGATTTAGGCGTATAACCTAATTTTAGATGATATCATAGCAAAACATATCTCACCCAATGTTAACCCTGTAAAGCAATAAACTGAAGCTGATGGTGGCTAGTACCGTTGTTTAACTTAAATTCTGCAGAAAATTTGCTTGTGACTATGCAAGACTCTTCAGATTACGTACTACCCCATTGACTTCGACTTTACTGATATATAAATTGGTTCCGTTCGAATCTAATCTTATAACTACATAGCAGATCAATAAACAGGCCAAAATGCGACTAAAAAAAAGAAGCGAAAAATCATGTGAAAGAATTGCTAGTTACTGGCAAGCTACAACTGTAGGTTCCATTGGGATGGAGCTATCTCTTTCACACATTTCAGGAACAATGCTTATGATCCCTTCTCCCTGCAATAGTTAACATGCCAGAACGTTAGTGACTTTCAATTTCTTCTTTGACGTGTTATGACAGGCAATATTTTTAATTTTTAGATGACGCGGTAGTCACAATGTAGAAGTTAATTGAACTTGTACTTGTATGCAATATAAAATTGTCATACCTTTGCAATATTTCTGAAATATGTAGTGTTATAATTTCCTGTAGGATATAAAGCTTCAATAATATCTGCTAGGACCAGTTGGGGTTGAGAGACAGCTCCATCGTACCAGTCTTCAACAAGCGAAAGAGGAACATTATCAGTCCCAGAAACAATAGAAAACAAGGTTCTCTATTACTAATTAAATTGGTTATGCATTCAACTCCAAATAATCTTTGAAACACGAAGAGAATCCTACCGAGGACTACAGAATTTTGCACTCTTTTATCATATCTCCATATGCTTTGATTTGTGAGAAAAGCAAAGCAAGTTTGATCTTCCAAATTGATGTTTCCGAGAAATGTGGAGCCATTATAAGCCGCTGGATCTGAGGTATATGTTTCATCAATCACTACATCCACAGTCTACAAAAAAAAAAAAAAAAAAAAAAAACAAATGAGCGGAAGGAGATTTGACATATTGATAATTCAAATGATCAGATGAGAGAATTAACATACACACAAAATGGCATGAATCTCTTCCAAATCATCAGGATTAGACATATTGTATGTGACTTTGTTGATGGAATCATCAACATTGACTCCACCAGCATCCTCTACAAACTGCATTGTCAAATTAGTATAGCTAAACTCGAGAAACTGATCAAAAAACTATTGAAACTTGAAAGTGAGAAAGATCTAACCTTTAATTTGTATGGATCTCTTGTAAATGACCACACTCCCTATTCAAGAAAACAGGTGTATGTTAAACGGAAACTGTAAAACAAATGATTATTGTAAAAAAGTTGGGTTCACGAGTCGGTGTACACACATCTTTATACTCCATCCAAGAGACAGTTGGTTTTAATGAACTCCTACCAGTTGCAGCTTTGCTCAAGCACAAATAGTTCTCCTTAATCTGTCCATAAAAGAAGCAAAATCCTTAATAAACAAGAAATTCTTCTAACTATTGTCATCATATTGGAAACTGAGGATGTCTCATTTCTTCACTTACTGCATCATAAACTTGATTTGCCCTGTTTTCCATATTCGCAAAAACTCCCAAGTACTTTATCCACTCTGCACGCTGTTAAAGTAGTACAAATTGTGTGTAACCATCTAACCAGAGATCAAAGCAAGGCTCCGCAAAATAGAAAGAACTTAATTGCATTGTCAGAGTGTGTTAGATCTTTAGTCCCTTATGTACCTGGAGAGGTGCATCTTCACCTATAGGGACAAATGTAGCAAAGTTGCAGGGTTGAGCTTCATCCGTGTTGGCGATGAAGTGAGCTGCATATTGTGCAAGTTGTTGATGGTCAGTCTTGTTAATGCTCTCCACTTGTCCGTCCTGGTATAGTTTCAGTACACATTGGGAGGCCACGTATGTTGATGTTATGCCTTTCAAGTTTCCCAATAGGCCTAGAAGCTGCAATATTCCACGCAAAAAATTTCAATCTAGTAATACAGCTATCAGAATAGTACTAAAACTGTGCATTCTTACCTCGAAAAAGGAAACTGTGAATTGAAGGAAAGAAAAAAGAGAAACAGTCAGTGCATGAGTTATCAACGCGTACCAAAAAGACATATAAAGCTTATAATATGATATTATAAAGTGGGGAAAAAAACAAAGAGGATGGTTAAAAATGGTGTACCTGGAAAAAAGTAGTCAGTCTCGATCGAGTAGTTTGCTAGTGGGATAACAAAAGACTTTATTCTTGAGGTGCAATATTTTGTTCTACTGGCCATTCTTGTGTTGTTCTGCATAAAATTTACATTCTAGTAAATCAGGAGAGAATTGGTTTCCTAGAATCATATTGTTATGATCCTATTGCTAGGTATGGGACTTTGGTTAAATGGAGAGCTGGTGCGGGGCTCATATAGCCTTGGGCTCCCCCACCTTAATAGCTAGCTTTAAAGGTGTGGGCATGTGACTATGTTGCCTTGGACTCTCCCACCTTAATAACTAGCTTTAAAGGTGTGCAGCGTGTGGCTGTATAGCCCTGGACTCTCCCACCTTAATAGCTAGCTTTAAAGGTGTGGGCGTGTGGCTATATAGCCTTGGGCTCTCCCACCTTAATAGCTAGCTTTAAAGATGTTGTTCTCCCAAGGTTGTGTCACGTATTCTTAGATCACAAAAGAACTAAGAACTTGCAACTAGCTGGAATTCACACAAAAGCATTTTGTTAGAGTATATGACCAGTTCGAGATTCCAATATTAACGCGGGCACCAAGGGTGTTCAAAATTACTATATATGCATATTCCAGCAATGAACCCCCTCTCTCCCTGATTGCGGATAAATATATAGATCTAGTTGAAAGAATTTTAAAACAAAGAATCTTCAATCTCTATAAGTTCTGGTTCTGTCAAAGGTATGCTCTTATACATGGCTGTAAAATCCCCTGGCTTCTCCTAAAAAGGGAACAATAGAAGACGAAAACTAGCTAATTCATGACTGTATTGATCAACAAGAATAATGTAGCTGTAGGTAGTGACACTTTTACTTTTTTTTCTGCAGATTGATCATTTAGCCAAGAAAACAACACCAACAGAAAGTTCAAAACAAATCAACTTGTGCCATGGAATTCAGCAACCAAGAAGTACTTTGTGAGTTGTTGGATTGCCAACTACAGAGGACCAAATGAAAAGAAGTACAACTCTTTTTCATTTTTAAAAAATATTCTTGACCCTACTACTTCCAATGTCCAAGTTTTGTGGTCCAGTAACCCTTATCATCTTCTTTTCAAGTAAATTCTAGCCTTGAAATAACTTCATCTTTTTTTTATACAGTTCTAACTAAATTCAAACAAGACTAAAGGTGTGAAAAATATTCACCCAATTAGAATTGGTAACAATAAACTACTATTATAACTTAAATATACGCGGACATTGTCGGTGTATATCACTTAAATCCTAATTCTTGCCAGAGTCTGTTCTAGCAATGAACTATACAATAACAATTACATAATATGTTCGAAATAAATATAGTTACCTGGATAAGAAGATAACTCTTTCCATCAAGGGTGTTCTTAATAACTTTAAAGGTTTGTCCATAGTATATCCTAAAATATGCAGAATCTCCCACTTTTGATATATTCCCAACTTTCACTGTTGGAATTGCTGCATTTGCATAGTCTAAACTCTGAATGCACCACAACAAAACAAACAAAATTTGCACCACATACAAATTAGTAGAAAAATGTGAGAGTAAATACATATTTATGTGTACATACACTGACAAAATTAGGCTAGGGGATTGAGTGAAGGGGTGAAAGAAATGCTAACACTTATAATACTTTCTAAAAATATAATCAGTGTATCAGTGTAATTTAATCTGTTATAACAGGTTATCGTAGATTCAAATATTAAAAGTAGGTAGTGGAGGGTGGGGACATACTTCACAGAAACAGTTGAATTTGGGGTTATGAATTATTTGAGTACAGTAATGTTGGCATGTGAAAAAAGGACTGTACCTTTTTAGTATTAAGTTCTTTTTACTGGTTATTTTCAATTTATGTGACCCGTGAGTACACTGAAAACATTAGACTTGTTTTTGTCATCTTGTTTCTATATGTTTTCTATTTGTTCTAAAGTGCTCAAAATTTTTCTACTGTTTTAGCATCCTTCATGTGCTGCCCATTACCATCTTGCCACCTCCTTAATTCCTTTTATACAATAATCTTTTAATATTTAAGAATCGTTTGCTACGCGAACTAAATATCCTATAAATATGATGAGAAATTATGAGAAGGATTATTTTGTGAGATAGGAGTAACGATATTTCAAACAAAAGATGTGAGTTTATATTTCTTTCATCTTATCTAAGTAAGTAAAAGAATTTATTATAAATAGAAACGAATTTAAAATTCAAAATTTAAAGTTAAGTATATAAATTAGATTAGAAGTATCGAATTATATCAAATCCTACTTACAATCACATACCCCCTTCCCACTTTTGGGAATCAAATTACTATATATGTATATGATATAATTTGAAATCCATATTAAATTGGGGAAAATTAGTAAATACCAATAGAGATATATAAAGATTTTAGAAAGCCACAACAAAAATTTGGTGCTTATCGTAATCATTTAAACTTTATTGGGAGAACAAACAAGAAGTAATGGAAGTAAAAATAGTGCATGAAAAAGGAATATAAACAAGAAAAACTTGAAGAGACAGACAAAAAGCATAAATAGTTGAATGTACAAGTACAATATTGGGCAGACACTTTTAGGTAAAAAGAAGAAATAAATGAGGACAAAAAGAAACCAAACAAAAGCAAAAACATATGAGCATGTGAGTTGGATTTTGATGCTTTTGCTACCTTTAAGTCTTATCTTTGCTATATTTTCACAGACTCAACAGTTCTAAGCGTGAACATTCAACTATCCATTTGCAAAAATTTGTTAAGGTATCTGACTAATTCAAATTTAAAAAAATATGACTCTCTTATTATCGAAATGTTTACGATTAAAGATTTCACATTTTTTTAGTTCACGCTAAATGTAGTGAATAGAACAAGTAAGATGAATACTTTGTTATTCTCCAAATTAAGATGAGCAATAAATCATGACTCAATTACAAAACAAAAACTCACTATATATTAAAGTATAATTTGATAGAGAAATTTAAAAAAGTACATTTATATTTTTGGTATCTAATTCAAGGGGGAGCTCTTAATATTAGGCCTTCCCCAACACAACTATAGTTAGCAATACAAACAAAATGTTAAAATGTGAAAAGAAAAGAAAAGAAAAGAAAAAAGTCAAAATGAAGGGACAATAATATGATGCAACCAAATGCTAGAAAGAGCAACTACAAGTGTAAGATAATTAGGCCATTTCTTTTCCACATAGCAACAATATTTGATCCCTTCTTCTTGTTTTACACCAATTGGGAATTTATTTTGCTTATAAAAATCCCATTTAAAATCATGAACTTTCTTGATCTTCTTTTCCACCCCCTCTATTAAGCAACATTCTTCATAGACACCCTTCTTGTCTTTCAATTTGAAACCTTTTGCCTCCAACTCCAAACATTCACCAAAATAGATCCAAAAAGTTTGTAAAATTGCAACCATACCCACCAAAGTTCTGATAGTTGTTGTCCATGGTCTAGTGACAAAATTATTAATTGAACTTTTGGGAAAATCATGGAGTGGAACTAGGTTTTTGTGAATTTTAAGTGTCTTAGAAGGTGTCACTTGATGATAAAAAGTCTTGGATGCTTGCCTGGTAGCTATAAAAAACCCATGATTCACTTCAACTTTTTCATACACTTCAAAGCTTGGGGAATTTGAAAAACCATCAATGTCACCATCATTATCCAAAAAGTTGTCAAATCCTATTGAGAAGTTGTTTCCTTCTGTTTCATTGAATCCAGTAATGAAGCTGTTGCTATGACCACTGTTTTCACCTGTAATCTAAGATATATCAAAAAAGAAACTTAACAGAAAAAAAAGAGAGGAAGGAACATATAATTTGTGTCATTTTATTTTATATGACGGTATTTGACTGGTTATAAAACGTTAAATTTTGAACCTATATAAAAGGCGGATAAATTAAGTACTAAAACCTTAAGGTCAAAATCGACAAGTTTAAACCCTGGTTATATCTCATAATTATATTTTTATGGCTAAAAAAAACATGTTCATAAAGAATAAAATGAAAAGTTCAAAATTAAAAAAAAAGAAATCAATTATAGATATTAATTAGTTGCAAAATTCTTGTTTTGAAACAAACTAAAAAACGAAAATTTATTATATAAAATGAAACAGAAACTGAAAAGGAATATATATATATATATATATATATATATATATATATATATAATATATATATATATATATATATATATATATATATATTTAGGGGAGTTTATATATATACCTTGAGCTCATGCTCTTCTATGTGGACTGTTGCAACATTTTCTAGTGGAACAGTTTTATAATCCTCAAGAAATGTCTGTCAAAGTAGAAAGGAAAAGTAAATGCATAATTAGCATAATGGATTCTAGGGATTAATTATATATATATATTTATATATGAGTGGAGCTAGAATATATAAGGTCTAATTAAAAATGGGAAAATATTTAATTAGTAGTTAGATTAATAAAATTACCTTCTCAAGATCTCTGTTTGACATTCCAATCCATCTCAAATTTTCCACCATTCTATCAGATTTAAAGTCCTGATGATCAAAATCTCCAATATCAATGGACCTAATTACATTCTCATCTTGTTCCATGAAATTGAATGAGCCCAAATCACCATGGTGATGGATTTGGTTACTATTATTAAGAGGGATTAAGAAAGAGAAGTCATCATCCATATTAGGAGCACATGATGAATTATAATTTCCACCCCATGAATAATCTTGATTTATTACATGATTTTGTGAAGCTTGATGGTTAAAACTTGATTGAGCTGGTATCTTTGCATGATCAACATAGCTGCCAACTTGAGGGAAGTCTTGAATCTCCAATTGAGGTAATGTGAACCTATGTTGCAACCTTGCACACTCTAATGCTATATCAACCTGATCACATGTATATAGATTAGTAATATATTGTTTATTAGAAATTTTACACTATAATACCATCTAAGTAACGATCTATAAATTAAATAACAAAACTACGTACTAACATGTAAAATGATATATAAGACATGTTACCTGTCACTCACTCATCGTACTTAAAAAATATTTACACCATCAAACCTAGTGGGTTGTACCACTAGAGTGAAGGTGTGGACAACTCTCTAACTAAACTATCATTGTAATACCATATTTATAGAAACATTAAGATATTAAATTTATAAACTAAACATATCAGCAAGTTGATGAAGACATTACGTACCTTAGATGGGGGAAATGGCAACGTTCCACAATTTGGAGTGGGCTGCAAACTGTTGTTGAAAGTAAAATTAGGTTCATTTGATGACAAATATTGCATCCATTTATCATCATCACCATCACTTGGAGCACAGACATTATTATTAATAGGAGAACTTCCATGGACTGCCATGGATGTGGATGATGATGATGATGGCATTAATCCATGAGAACTTTCCATCATATCATGACATGATCTTCCCCCATCATGAGAGTAAACACGATCAACGCTAGATGATCTATCACTTGTTGCCGCGTTACCATAATACTGCTGCTCCCCTATTTTTGCACCATTGGTCGTATTCAAATTCTTCTTTATTACTCGGCACAGTGCATATGCATCCTGTGTATAGATAGCATTTCTGTTAGGATCGTATCCACACACTTGATGAATAAAGAACACAAGAACTTTAGAGAGAATGAGATGAGAGATCTAGAGAGAGAAAGAGAGAAAACAATATTTCTTGGTAACATCCCGTGAATAAACTTTCACGGCCGTGGAGTATAAATAGTACAACCTAAACTGCGTAAACAGTTATATATACTAATCAGGCTCCACAACCGAACAATTTCAAGTCAAATTATAATTAGAGGCCTGGTCCAATGAATTAATTAGTTTAAGAATTATATTTGTGTACCTGCAAGCCATTAGCAACTTCACATTCACGTTCATCTAATCGATATTCATGCATAACCCAATCAGTTCTAGCTCCATGAGGTGCTCTCCCTCTATAATACACCAATGTTTTCTTCATCCCCACTGATCTTGTCTGTGAATTTACTTTTCTGTCCTTCCCCGTCGCCTTCCAGTATCCAGCTTTCGTTGCCCGATTTGTCCTTGATCCATTTGGATATTTACGGTCACGGGGACTGAAGAAATACCATTCTAGATCTTTGCTAGGCAATAGAGACTTTCCTGTAGTGCACAATAGTTTGAGTCACTAAGTAAAAATTCATATTTCAAATGAACCAATGAAAACAAGATCTTCATGGGAAATGAAGAATGATTGAGTTAGACAAAAAAAAAATGAAAAACTGAAAAGGACGTGAAAGAGATTCTTGAAACATGGTAATCATCAAAGGGATTAAAATAATTTTTTTGATAAAAGGAAAAAAAAAAGAGTTGCAACTCATGAAATAAAACAATATTGCAATCATGTCATTTTCTTTTTGAACACTGACTTTTGACTTCGATAAATCATCATCGAATTATCAAAGTACAGTCTTTAAGATTCAATAGAAGATCAAAAGATGTAGGGACCAACTTCCTTTAACATTTTTATATAATATTTTTTTATAATAAAGCATTATATGATTTTTAATTTGACTGTTAAAGTGTGATGCAAAGTGTCAATAATCAGAACATACTAGTCATTAAGCACGCGAATGGAATTACTATATGGATTTAATTATCTTGCGGGTGCTTTAATTTTCATTTTTACGGTCTAACACTTGAAAAGAAGAAGAAAAAATTCCATTATTTTTATAAAGATAAAGTAATTAATGCCCACTTCCAAACATTAATTATTATAAAATGATTAAACACATGGTTAATTAAGGAAATAGTGGTTGGTAATATCTTTGTTGTATATACCTTTCTTGACAATCACTTTGTGATAAATCTTTTTGGCTAATTAAATATCTTTTCATTTCTCTACACCTTCAAAATGAATGGTATGTAGTTTAATTAATTTATCTTTCAAAGTTCAACAACTAGTTTCTAAATTACCAATTTATTTATTTATTGACAAATAGAAGCCTAATATTACACACAAAAAAAAAAAAAAAAAAGCTAGAAGGTGCATGTTACATATGGGAATTAGTTTTCCTTTCACATAATTATTGATTACACATAAATTAAATTATGTGAACAAGCTAGGTATGTTTATGTTTTGGTTCCACTAGA
Source organism: Solanum peruvianum (assembly GCA_027705065.1). Lineage (NCBI taxonomy): Eukaryota > Viridiplantae > Streptophyta > Magnoliopsida > Solanales > Solanaceae > Solanum > Solanum peruvianum. The sequence continues at coordinate 44,680,281 of JAKWJD010001756.1, read as the reverse complement.
GAAAATCAAAAGAATAAAACATATAGGCAGGTACCTGGTAAATCCCATGGCTCACATTTGTAAAGATCAACTTCAGGAATGATGTCAAGTTCAATTTTCTTGGCATTGATTTTTCTTTTCAAATAATAAGCCACAAGTTCTTCATCAGTAGGATGAAATCTAAAACCAGGTGGCAATGAAACAGGTGCCATATAGATACTCCTAATTTGAAACTTCTCTCTTCAACTTTTTTTTTTCTTCCTAATTTGGCAATTTAGAGCAAAAGATATTGAAGAGGAAGATCCAAATTAAGAGGAGGATGGGGGGAACTCAACAGTTTGAGAAGAAGGATGAGGAAGTTGAAAGGAATTGGATGGAAGGGTTTTTATGATAAGAAGACAAAAAGAGAAGTAAGTCCAAAAAGCAAATAGGGTGGCTGCCACCCCTACCTTTAGCTACTTTTCCCTTTAAATTTGTTTTTTCACATCAAAATGATAGCTTTACTTATCTTTCCTCTCAAGCTCAAATTTACAATATACTATAAACTCCTCTTTATTTATGTAGTTTTTTATTATATATTCTTTGCGGATTGATTAATATAAAAAAAATCATAATGAGGGATAAAACCCTAGTGATTTTAGTCGAAGTTTGAATCGAAATCTCTAATTTTAATCTAAATTAACAGACAATAGCATATCAATATATATCATTATTGTTATGCGACCATCAAGTCGTGAGGCCTTCGAAGGAGTAATATTTATCATTGTATCACAACCATTAATAATATATTCTTGGCTCTCGTAGGCAGTCACATAAAATTAGAGAGTGATTTCAAACTAATATATTCGAACATTTGTAACTACTTAATTTCATTTTAATGTATTTGCAAATACAAAACTTCATTACTTAGAACTATCTATAAAGATAATATGTTATATTTTGCTCCCAAATCTTCAACTTGTAACAATTTCTTCAAAGTTTATGTCCAAATAACTAGTTAAAATTTTGTAATCTACAAATTGTTAGTTTTTCTTCAACTTCAATTCTTTTGTTAATGTTAGCTCCTAATGTAAATGTATGTAATAGCTTCAATGATGTTGAATCCTCCCTCACGCTACTACTCCAGCGTTCTGCTCTGTGATGCATATTAAATTAAATATTACTATAAGTATCCCGTTTTATCAAAACAAAATCTTTTTGTTAATATCGTCTAATGTTGATTGTTCAACTTCATATTTTGTATTTTGAATTCGCTCGACCACCGTATACATGTAGCGTGTGTTTTTTTATACATGGTAGTTACAATAATATTCTATGCTTCAGATTTGTCCATTCGGTATTTGCTTAGTAGAGGTAACCAATATACGTATAGGGGTAGTAGCTAGGGGGGTATTTATGTAATTGCAAGAAAGACAATTCTTCAGAGGAACTGTATTGGCGGCTTTCGTAACTGCCAATCTGCTAAGAATGTTCTTTTCACATGCTTATTCCCCGCTCCTCGCCGATCTACCGACAAATTCATCGCCAAATTAAACATAATTTTCTACTAATATCTTTCTTATATTAGAATAATACGTTGTATTAGTCGATTTAATTTACGTAGGATTGATGAGACATAAATTTACTATATTGTCATCAGAAGTTAATCATGTTTCTCTCAAATTTTTGTAATGTATTGATTATTTTTGTTATTTTAATTACTGCGCTTAGGAAAAATAAAGGTAGGGAGGGGGGGTGGGGGGTGTCGTGATGGGTCCTACTTTTGCCACGTGATTGAAAAGATCCTACGTGGCAAAGGATCACTTGTTGCAGTCTATTGTCATTGTCATTAAAATTCCCTCTCTTCCACCATTGCTTTTCCTTTCCATCAATCTATCTTTTGGTGCTTTCCCCTTTTTCTACGTTTTTTTTTTCATTTTTTTTATATAAAAAAGTAGAGAAATAATTATGCAAAATAAGCAAATACCTCGTAAAATAATTACAAACATATGTTTTTTTACATTCACACTTCACTAAATAATTATATCATATATTGTATTTATATTATTTAGACTGATAATTTCGCTTAATTGATATATATGATGTGTTGGTATCATTAAGCTTTCTAGTTCAGAAATTAGGCCAATAATACTATCAGATAATGTTTCTTGTTCAGATTTTACTTATAGTGATTTATTTTTTAATATAAAATCTTAATGATATCATAAACTCTCGTTAATAAAATGAAGGTTTATATAGTCAAATAACTAAATTATTTAAATTTATTTGCGTGAAGGTTTTATTCTTCTTCATTATTGTATAACCGTATATATATGTATTCATTGATATCTTCTCTACGGTTCTTCGTAAGTTTTCCTCTTTGCTTTTCTTTCAACTTGCAAATTGGATTGGTACAATTGCATGTTCATTTCTGTCAAATAAAACAATACTTTAAAATAGTAGCAAATATAGTGTGTACGTAAGAACAACTTTTTGTATTACATATATACCGATAAACGATAATTAGCTACTAGATTATCCAACTCAATGAAAAGGTTATAATACATTAAGGATTAGTATGAATGCAATATATCATTGTTTTAAATTCAAAATCCAATTCCCCTAATGCATTCAAACCTCATTCTATTATATAGTATATAATATCCCAAAAGAAAACATAGTTTTAATTTATTCTTTTTTTAATTTTATATATGTCTCATTGTTCACACTATGCTCAAATATTATTTTTAACTCAACAATAATCATTAGTATTCGAACTTTGTGATATTGGAAACCCCATAGAAAAAGAGGGACATGAAAGGGTTCTAACTTATGTAATGAGGAAAGTAGTTTGAACATGCATTCAAAATGACGTAATCATGAAATTAATCAATAATATTAAATTACATAAAACAAATCCAACCTTTAATACAGTAATATTTTATAATTCCACTTAATTAAAGAAGAAAAACACTTGCCGAAAGAATGTCCCCCTAATGCACAAAATGAACGTCACATGAATCGACAGCCCAAAAGAAGAAAAAAAATTGTTTGGATTATTTTATTTATTATATATAATAATCAATCATCTGAAGAAACAAAAGCAATCACTTAGCTTGTTTCCTACTAATAATCAAAGTATTTCGTATTTTTCTTATTAAATTAAAATATCTTCACGACAAAAACATATTAAAGACGTGTTAATAAAAGAATTAAATAAGAAGATTTGATTTAATTTTGGTTAATTTTCCCATGCATTAAAGTTTATTCAACGTATATTGCTTTATCCAACTCATCAATCCTAAGATCTTCCATCATTAGCAACAGAATATTATTGACTGGGGATTAATAATCATGCTGATAAAGTTAAAGTCTCAAAATACTTTTTAGTAATAATATTGGATAAGGTTTTTTTTAAAAAAAAAAAGAAAAGAAAATAACCGTCGAAGTTTGACTAGATTTGCATTGGAACGTGAAAAAGAGGAAAAGAAAATTTTGAGTTAAATCCATTTTAGAGGATTAATTTTACATGTAAAGTAACTAATAGTAGTCACCGTTGAATAAACTTAGTTTTACGTTTTTTTCTAAATGAACTACATTTTCTATGGGAGTTGAAAAGCTACAAAATCTGCCTTTTTCTTTTTACCCCTACAAGAGAACATCTAAAATATTGTACTTAGCATTTCTCGGTATATTTTTACTTGTCCATTATATTAAATTTATTTAATTTAAAAATAATTTATCACTTAATTTCTAATTTATTTATGTTAATACAAAAATTACCTAAAATACCCCTCAATTATGCGATAGAATAGTGACACATTGTTAATGAATTTGTTGAGAGTTACCAATTCAGATCATTAACACCAGGCATTTCTGAGTCTTAGTAATCCAGAGATTTAAGAACATAATTAAAGATTCAATTACCTTTAAAATCCTTTTTACACCTTTTCCACCATAATCGTAGAGGATATCTTTGTAAATAAATTTTTTTATACAATGTATGCAATTTTTAATACATCAAATCAAACAAAACATGAGAAATGATCTATGTACAACTAATGCAAACATTACCAATACATAAGTCGTTTGGTAGAGTGTATAAAAATAATACTCAAAATATTATTAGTCATACATAGATTATTTTTTATACATTGTTTGATTTGATGTATTAAATATAGTGTACATTGTATAAAAATATTTATTTACAAAAGTATACTTCACAATTATGGTGAAAAAGATATTAAGTACTTTTGAGAGGTAATTGAGTCTTTAACCATATTAATGCATGCATTAAATCATTTGCATTACTAAAATCATGGATTTCTAGGTATTAGTAATACACTCCTCAATATACAATAGAGTGTATAACTAATGCATACTATGAAAAAATGCACCAAACAAGGAATTACTAATACATAATTAATGCATGCATTATTGTTGCTAATACACTTTACCAAACGACCCCTATGTTTTACATTATTCTTATAAACTCTACCAAACGACCTTCACCACTGTAGAAGAAAGTAAAGATCCCTGTAAATTGTTCAGGCACTGTCCCTCCCTTCATTATCATGTATAAATTTCGCTCATCAGTTGACTTAATTCTTGCTGAACTTTTTCCAAAACACATACACAATCCCAGGAAATCTGTCATCATGAAACAACATTTTACCCACATGAGAACAACTAGCTAATAGACAGCATTTAGATGAAAAACAAAAATTAGCATTTCCATGTTATGAATATTAGAAACTGACAAAAAGAAAAGGTATAAACAACACAAAGGAGATGAGTCAACATTTGGCAGTGATACCCTATGCTTTGGCTTGTGAGAAGCACATTTTACCAGACTCCATTATGGGAGAAAAATGATATATGACTGGACACTTAGGTACCAAATGGAACTTAAACCATACTACAAAAACTCTCCTTTAAATCATTCTCAATTTATAAGCTACATAATCATAACAGTTGCAAGACTCTTACGAAAACTAAGGTTTCAAACATGACCACCTGAGCAGCTACAACAAGTCACCTTTTTCTTTCTTTTTCATTGCTTTTTTTTTCTTTTAGCTCTAAGCCTCTAACACAAAGTCTGCATTTCTTGTAGAGGTGAAATCAAAAACATATAGTGGAGTATCACAAACTACAACAGTTTGTTCAGAGGCACAGAACACACCTGAATTTAGTTCTACAAATAGAAGCAAGAAATAACAGACATGATCCATGATTTAAGAAGATGGACTTAGGTTTTGTAGGTAGATCAAAAACCTCAACAAAGGTCACGGAACACGAACAAGATGCGAAAGATCTTAAACTTTTTAGTTAGAGATTGTTTGCTGTTGCTTATGCCTCACAAGAGAAGTGAAGTTCTCCTCTCCTCTCTTTCTATTTCGTATCTAGTTCTATAACTTAATCCTTACTTTAACGATGTAAGGTTAGAACACAATAGTAATAAAGGAAAAGCACGATTTGGCGGTAAGTCAAGAATTTTTGGTACCCTACTTATGATTCAGCATTTAGCTCAATCTATAATAGATGTCTTTTTTACATCAATGGCATCAGCTGGAGCTTGCACCGAATTGCTTACCCGCGGAACTCATTTAACCCGACCCTGCATAAGTACTTTCACCTCTAGGAAAAACTTCTGGGATGAGCCCTTCTACTCGTAATTTTTTTCATTTTGATAGTAGAGGGAAAATTATCGATCCCAGACCAGGCTCCGATCAAGGCTTATAAAAGCATCAACCTCATCCTAAAAGGACTGCTTTAGCTTTGGGGTTGATTTATACGGCTCAACTCTCAAGATTTTGAGTCAAGAGTTCAGGTGTCCGAAAAGGTGGTGATGCGGCATTGGCATTTTTAGCAAATTTACGTAGCGATCAAAGGGCATATTTATTATTTATAGTTGGAAAAGGTAATTGTATTGGCCTTTGCATCGAGAACAACATTTATGCAGGCCACCGATGAATTATGGACAGATTCATACAATAGTTTCTTTAGGAAAATCGTGGCAAGTTGTAATAAATTGACGCACACTATGGATCAAATTGTCTTATAGAAGGAGACGGCCAAAAGAATTAACTCACAAAATAGTTATCCTAGATGTCAAAGCTTTTATAACTTCTTTTGCTGCTTTACTCTTGGAAGCTTCCTCTTTAGCCACTGATCAGGGTTCTCCAACTTTTTGTTGACTCTGTTGAATTTTCTCCTTTCTTGTTTCACATAATCTTTTTACGACTTTCAACCTACAGAATAATGAACAGTAGTCAGAATGTTGACTCTTGAGGCACCTAATTAGAACCTATGACCTATCAAACATTACACGAAAAGAGAAACAGCATATTTCCACCTAATTAGCTTGAGAAGAGAAGCAATCTTCTGCTTATCTAAAGTTCTTATAGTAGAATGCCAACAAACCTCATGTTCATGCTATGCCACAAAATATGCAGAGCCTATAGAAAAAACAAACATACATGTGAAAGGCATACATACAGAAAAATGACTTCTCAATGTCCATCCATCTATACAAAGTAGCATATTTAAGCATTCCATTGTGCAGCAGATGAATTTTGATCTCCTATATTGGAACCCATCTTAGGTATTCTTTCTTCCCATCTCATAATTCTCAAAATGCAGTTTCCTTTTTAGAGTTGAACTCACAAAACAAAAGTAAATGATATCAAAGTACAGGTTCACTAACCAACAGCAACATTTGAACACAATGTAGAGTATGACGTCAAGCCACATTAGGGAGAAGCACGATTAAAGATCTGATAAGGATTATGAAAGTTTTTACTTAATCAGTCAAGACTAAAATTCTCGATAAAGCTATAGAATAAACATTGACCATTGTCTATAAGCAATCTTTTTTTTGCTCTCTAGTTATTTCAGCCATTTATTATCGCCAGTAATTTTTAACTTTTCTGTTTGTCCTTCACAGGTTTTCAAACAGTCTTGTTACAAATTCAGCACCAAACTCACCACTCCACAAACAAGTACTAGATTGTGTACTGGAAACAGAAACTTTTGGAGCTGTCAGGAACTAACAGAATCGAAAGACATCCCCAGATGAAAGAAGATTGCATACAGGGAATAATAGCAGTTGCTTAATCAGTTAATCACAAGGTTAGGCACAGGGAACTTGATAAAACAAAGACAGATGTGAAGAACCTGAGAAGGTCTGATTGTCATCGCTGAAAGTCCAAGATTCTGTTTCCTCCAACTACTAACGCAACTATGTGCACATCTACTGCTTTTCAGAGGATCCAAACCATTCTGTGATGGTGAGTCCTGGATATTATATCTCTCAAGCCTACAAAACCAAGTCTCAGCCTGCATTTTGTCCTTGCAAATCTGAAAATGAAATATAAAAAGAAAGAAACAACAAATGTTAATGAAATGACAAACAGAAGTACAAAGCAAGCTTGTACTTTATACAACATCCCCCAATTAAACTATGAGGAATGGACAATTTACCAGATCAAGAGTACGCTTGCCATTTTCCATATAAAAGTGATATGCACTGACTTTCATTCAGGCTGAAGAATTACCTTAATTAGAAAACAAAACACTCTTTGTCACTTAAAAGGAAATTTCACGGTTTAAGAATATATCTTGAAAAATGTCATGTATATTAATATGAAAGGGAGCCTCACTGCTTACAGTACTTTGGCTGCGGATTACATTTGTGATTGAAGTTAACCTCAGTTGGTTTTCCTTCTCACCAGAGTATCAAATCAAAAACTTCTCATTCTGGAAAGAAAGACAAATCCACATAATTCACCAACAATAACTGAAACATCAAATGGTAATGATTCATAAAACAGAATAAATGAAAATGGTTTGGCCTGCGATGTGGTGATATAGGTCTAACTTGCTTTAGATAAAAGTAGGAGTTTAGAAGGACAAACATACAGATTGCTCGGTGGTCCATCTAAAATTAGACTTTCATAGAGACACAACTTTGTCTTTATAGAACACATTAGACCTTAGTTTAAGATCAAGCACCAAACGTTTACTTTTTTCTACGTTTCAACCTTTCCATGAAATGCAGATGCCTAGACTACAGACTAGAAGAGGTTTAAGAGAGAGGAACTTGGTATTGTGTCCATCAGTTAATTATAAATTCTTTACTTGTTTGATGGAAAAATCATCAATCCTCTAAGAACGCAACCCTTGATTAATTTCAAGATTAATTATGCTTAAGCATCCACATTGACCTTTTTGGGTTTTTTTTTTTTATCAAGGAAGGATAATTCATTAGAAAGCATCAAGAAGATGCAAGGAAATTATTTACAGCAAAAAAAAGTATCTGGTCCTGTACAAGGATTTACTAGATGACAAAAGAGCACACAAAATCCAAAAAAAGATTAACCGTGGTTACAGGGGCCTGGTTGAACCAACTATATAACAAGACTAAACAGTTGGATTTAAGAATGTGGTTAGGAATTGAAACCCCATCGAAACATCTACGACTACTTTCGTTCCAGATGCACCAAAAAATAGCTGCAGGCACCATACGCCATGTTTTTATGATGGGTTGCCAACTCTCCATGAACACCAGCTCTTGTAGGCTTCTTTAATACTACAAAATAGTTCACATTTCTCCGCACATCCCAAATAAATCTTTGCTTTTAAGATGAAGAACAGAACATAGACAACAAAAAGATGCATGTCTGATTAATAATTAGGAACTTGAAGCATAGTTTTGTGCACAATCTCTATCCAAGAGGCACTTTCACATACAAATAATAACACGTCCAGTCAAGAGCAGCTTTGCCCGTCTCTGATTAATACATTATCAAAACAATTTTAATATTATAGTTCATGTCAAAAAAGAAGAATTAACAGAGGTCCAAATGGATTTATAATGTACAAGGGTTTACTGTCTTCTTAGTTATGCAGTTGGAATAGATCATCATTTCTTCACAATCGGGATCAAAGTAATGGGAGATTCAGCAGAAGGTATAATTTGGTTCCAAGCCATATGTTACAGCAAAAACTAGAGTAATTTATTGCATCTCCTTTTTTGACGATAAGAACAATATGTTATTCAGTTATGCCAGAGAGTACAAAATTCCGACCATTATATTATTTGTTATGACGACTTTCTTGGTTAAAAGGCAATGATATATGTTTCATTAAGAATTTACCGCGGATAACCTTAAGAGAATAGAAGTTGGGCTTCCCTCTTCTGCCATGCTTCAAAAGATGTGCCCCCTTCTTCAATGCAGTTATTGCCTGGACATTGTTTGAGAGAGGAAGTAACAAGAGGAGAAAAAAAGATGTTAGTACAATAAAATTTCCTGCTGGTTTAAATCGTCAACAGCAACGTGGCCCCGAAAGAAAACAAATGAATGGGTGATATCAGCAAAAAACATAATTTCTCGCTCTACAATTACCAAGAGATATCTAACAATAAAAATGTTAAATCTGCAATTAGATCATATGCTGATCATAGAAGACTCATGAGACAACAACAACTGTACCTAAGTCCCAAACAAATAGGGTCAGTTAAATAAGACAATCATCAAGGAAAATAATATTAGTGAGCTAACTTAAGCAAGAAGAAGATTTAATGGTGTTGGTGAATGACCAAATTAGAGGATATAATCTTTCTGAGGAAACTAAGGTTTAAAATTTAACCAAATATGGAGGGAAAATGTCAAAGAAAAAGTTCTAATGAGATCATCAAGTTTCTATTCATCTTTCAAAGCAACAAGAACATAAACATATTTTCATCAACTTTTTAAAAATGAATCTCCGCAAGTATTTTCTGTTATACTATGATGTGTATCATCAGCCCTCTAGACCTATATTATGCTATAAAATTGCAAAAGAAGGTCTAAATAAAAGCAATTAGCTCAAGGCCCTGATACATATAGCTTTCACTCGGAACTTGTTTACTTTAGGAGGAACAAATACTTACAAACAAATACAAGAATGTCACAAACATATTACTGCTTCCTCATGGAACAATATAGGACCTCTAAATGCCTTGATTACGCAATAGTGATTATTTAAAAGAAATTATCCTTTACCACTGTTAGATAACAATACTAAAAATATAAACATAAAAAGGGGAATACGGCAAATATCAAGAATCTAGTCCAGGAAAAAACAAGAACTTACTAGTCAAAACAATGAAAGCAAGCAAAAAAAACAGAATTTGAAGAAAGAAAAACCTGTTTAACAGCTCGATCAGAAAATACTGGCTCATTCAGCTGCCAGAGCAGGTATATGGTAATAAGAAACGCCAAACTGCAGCCTTCCAACCAGTGCAGCTCCAAGAATGTATATGAGGTGCCAGCAGGTAGTGCCTCAGGATTTGATAGTCTCAATGTTATCATTTCTTGACCTCTAAAGGAGCTGAATGGTGGTGGATTTCGATGCATGTAGCATGTAATACAAGCTCTCAGAGAGTTCAAGTGCATTCTCCCATTTATTCATACTTATTAAGCCCTTGATGAGGTTAACAAAGTCCGTCAGCTCTGGAACTGCACCTTTGTTCATCATGTCCACATATAACTCAAATGCCAGATCAATTTTGTTTGAAACAGAAAGACACTCAATCAAAGAAGAGTACATTCTCTTATCAAGATGTGGAAATGGCGAAGAAGATGAAATCTCTTTAAGTAGCTCAACGGCAGATTCAAGTCTTCCAGCTTTTTGATAGCTATCAATTAGAAGCCTATAAACTGGAATAACTGGAAGAAAATTGTTGTCGCTCATGTCCTCCAATATACCCAGACTGACTAAGTACTCCCGTCTGAAGCCTTCAATAACCTTAAGATGGCTGGCCATGTGTTTTGGCCAACTTATTTGTTTCATTTCCTCAAGGAGTTGGAGAGCCTCATCCAAAAATCCTGCAGCACAACAATGCTTTATTGCAACTGAATAGGTTATGTAATTTGGCGCACAACCTTTATTACCCATACTCTCAATGAGTTCAAGACATTTATTCACTTTTCCAGCCTTGCCAAATCCATCAATCATTGCAGTATAGGTTACAACATTTGGATGACAACCCTTTTCTTCCATCATCAACATAAGTTTATAAGCTTCATCTAGTTTACCAACTTTACAAAGACCATCTACCATCTCTGTGTATATAACAACATTTGGGGGGCAAGAACTCTCGAGCATTTTAGACAAGACTTTTACAGCAAGATCCAAACGTTTATCCTTAAATAACCTATCAATTAGAGAGCTGTAGGTGTATATGCTTGGACTATATCCACATTCTGACATTTTAGCAAATATCTCCTGTGCATCATCTAGCTTACCAACCTTGCAAAACCCATCAATCAATGCATCATACACAATATGATTTGGCTCGCATCCTTCCGCTAACATGATATCCAAAAGATTGTGAGCTTCCTTCACCTTGTGTGCTTTGCACAATCCATCAACCATAGCTCCAAATGTAACAATATTTGGTTCATTATTACCATCAAGATTAACCTTGAAGTATGAATCTACTTCAGGGGTATCTAAACTCCCCTTCATTCTTGCATAGATCTGGCAAGCTTTCTCTAAATGTCCAGCTTTACAGTATCCATCAATCAAAGCAGTGAAAGTGACAACATTTGGGATGCATCCTTGCATTAACATTGATTCAAAGAGCTCATTTGCATCTGAAATTTTCCGTTGCTTGAGGTAAGCATGGATAATAGCTGTGTAAGTCACTACATTAGGAGTACAACCCTTTTGAATCATTTCATTCAACCAATTACGAGCCTGTTGAATGAGGCCAGATTTACAAAAGCTATCAATCAAAATTGTGTAAGTATAAACATCTGGAACAATTCCATTCCGCTTCATTTCTTGGAACAACAGGAATGCCTTGTCCACTTTGGAGGCATTACAAAGAAAACCGATCACTTTCGAGTATGTACTGACATCAGGTACAAAACCTTTGCTCATCATTTCCTTAATAACACCAAAAGCATCCTCATATTTTCCAAACGCACAGAGGCATCGAGCAAAATTGACCACATTGACTTTATTCAGTACTAGTCTTGCAGTCAGCATTTCACTATATACATTTTCAGCCAGTTCTAGTACATCCTTGCTTGGTAACTCCTCGTTGCCACAAATACCACCAATCAATATGTTGTAAACAACATATCCTGGCTGACAGCCACAGCCATCCATTTTTTTGAGCAATTTGTAGGCATACCAGTAATCTCCTGATCTGCAATATGCATGTACAAGAGAATTAAATATTTTCTGACCTGGATAACAACCTTCCGAAATCATAAGATTCAGAACCCTCTTGATGCGACCAAGTTTTCTCCTGTTTAAGAGTGCACAAAGCAAAACTTGATATGTTACAGTATTAGGAATACACGAAATAGTGCGCATTAAGTTGAGAAAATTCATTGCTTCTTCAAAGAAGGAACCTTCACATAATCCTGAAATCATATTAGTATAAATCACTGTATCAGGCACAAACTCTTCCTTGTCAATTAAATCAAGGGCATCTCTCCATTTACCCACTTTGCACAATGATCGTGTAAAGCTATTTATTGTGTGCTTATCCATCTTAAAATTCAACTCTGACATCTCTTTGTATATTAAAGATGCAGTCTCCAATCTATCTACTTGCAGAAACACCTGAACCAATGCATTATAAGTGGCAGCGGAGGGCTTGAAACCAGAATCCTTGAGCCTCCCTAGCTCCTCCAGTGCTGAATTCCACCACCCATTCCTGCAACACTTTCTTATCAACACATTAAGCAACTTTCCAAGAACTTCTTTATCGTCTTTTCCTATATCATTAAATAAATGTTGTGGTACACCAACACATCCTATTAAATCCAACAAAGCATCATAAACAGACGCATTATGCACATACCCAATTTGTCTACCAGCCCATTTAAAAAACTTAACACCTAATTCAGGGTTATGTATATTTCTCAACACATCAACCACTAAACCGGGGTTGAGTTTCTCCCTAAACGACCGAAGAGCTTTCTCAGTTCTCTCTCCAAACCCATCATTACCGTTCCTAATAGCATTTATCATCAAGAAAACATCTTCTGGAAACTTACCAGTGTCAGTTTTGGAGCTAACTGAACTCAAGATTGAATCTTGCAAAAAACCCAATTCTTGAACTGAAAAAGATGATTCTTTTAACTTATTTTCTTCTTGTGGAGTACATTCATCTTCTGGGAATTTCAATAGTGGGTCTACCAGTTCATCGATTTTATTGTCGGCACACATGAATCTTGAAGAAATTTTGAATGTATTACCAAGAAAACGAATGGGAAGAGCATACTTGAAGAGCTTTAAGGTCATTCTACGGCTAAAGGGTTTTATGCCGTTGCGGAGGCGCCGGACGACAGCCGGGGTTTAAATGACAAGTGAAAGGGCATTCTGTAATTTTACCAATACTAAAAAACCCAAATAAAACAATCGTTATTTTGAAAAATTAATATAGTAGTGACTAATTTCTATTCTTACCGAATAATAGAGAAAAAGTAAGATGATAGAAAAAGTTAATATTTTCTGTCTGTGGAGAAGAAAATATGATAAATGAAATAAATTGGAGAATGTATAAATTCTAAGATCTATAATTCAATAACAAGTCGTCCATAATATATTTAACGTAAATTATGAATGGATTTCGTAAAGAGATGAAAAAAAGAAAATCTATTTAAAGCAAAAATTAAAAAATCACGCTAATTAGTTTCTTTATTCAAAATAAATTAATTAGAAGCTCAATTAAATAAGTTGAGAAAATGTATTTCGATAAAACTAAAAAGTTAAAAATTAAAGCAGTTCCCTAATCTTCCATAACATTTCCCTAATCTTCCATACTTCTATAATCTATTCCGTGATATCTTTAATTAATATCATATTTAAGACAATATGATGATCTCTCCTTATATAACAAAACATAAATATAAACTTGAAATAGCGATATATAATACATTGAAAAAACATATTTTTAAAAAATCTTCATACTTTCATCTTATTACTTACTTTGTCTATGTTTTTTTTTTTTTTTGGTTATTATATTTATAACAATTCTTATATCATCTGGAAAAACTTAAGCATTCAATCAAAACTTTTAAGCTTATGGATGAAGTGACCCAAGTATGTCAAAAGTCAAAATAATATGAGATATTATTTATCACTTTTTCAAGTATTTCATACAAAAATATCACAAGAAAAATGCTTTATTATTAGAGTACTTCGTCACTCCATAAATTTCGAAATTTAAATAATCATAGCGTCAAAATATTTTGTATTTTTCTTATATTCACCATAAAATTTTTAACTATTGGAACAAACATTATAATTTAAGAAATAATAAAATTGAAAAATCTAAGTCACAAGAATTTAAATTAATTAAAACATTTGATTTTTTGTCATAATTTAAGAAAAAGAACTTTGATTTATCAAATACTAATAACAACCTTATATTTAATTACGTATGATAGTCCATTGGCAATACAACCTTGCACTTTCCTCTTACATTGTTAAGCTCCTTAAATAATCCTTTCTGTAATCTGAAATTAATCACTACTGTAATCATATTCAATTTACATTGTGAAGAAAAAGGAAAATGGAGACTACTTCTTCAGCAAAACTTGGTTCACATTTTCATATCCTTCAACATCATACTTTTTGTACACAGAAAGCTGATTTTCTTCCCACCACTTCTTTGCTTCCTTCTCAGTGAACTTTTTCCTACTGCAAAATTCAACCAAAACACCATTTGGTAACCTATTAACAAGGTGGAAAATTTTCTGTATTATACAACTTATGAAAGCAAATATACCTGAATCTGACTCGCTTGAGTCCCTTCTTTCCACTTGGCAGTATTGTCAACGTAATGAACACACCGAGTTGATACTGTTCCACCCATTCAACTTTTGATGTTCTGATCCCAGCTTGGACATGATCAGCTTCTTTACAAGACTCTTCTGTTGATCGGGAGTCCATGTTGTTTTCTTTGTTATAGAAGGATCTTAAAGTACTAGAGAATACAATTGGAGAACCACATAGGCTATCAACATTTCTCTCCTCTAGTTGTGTGTTTGCAACAGGCACAACAATTCGGTGTCCACTTGTATGATTTTGGCTATCTGAATATGTTGATGTTGTCTGCAGTACATTTGCAATAGCTTGGACATTAGCTTCTGCTCCAGCAAAAAAGCTCTCTGACATTGCCTGAAGCTGCAATTAGCATAACAAGTTTCAGCGGAAAAAAAAAGAGGCATCCCACACCAGATGAATTACGGACATATCAACAAAATAGTTTCTTTAAAAAATTAGTGCCACGGGGTAATACGTTGATATATATTATGGATCAAATTGTTTTATATAAGGAGACAGCCAAAATAATTAACTCACAGAATAGTTACCCTAGATGTCAAAGCTTTAATAACTTCTTTTGCTGCTTTACTCTTAGAAGCTTCCTCTTTAGCCACTGACCAGGCTTCTTCAACTTTTTGTTGACTCTCTTGAATTTTCTCCTTTCCTGTTTCACATAATCTTTCAAGACTTTCAACCTACAGTACATATGCAAAGCAGTCAGAATCGTGACCATTTTTAGAAATTATGACCAATCAAACACTATATGAGAAGAGAAGCAATCTTCTGTGTATCTAAAGTTCTTACAGTAGAATGCTGATGTTCATGTTATGCTATGTGAAAGGCATATATACAGAAAGTTTTATAATAGAAAACTGCCTTCTCAATGTCCATCCATCTATACAACTGAAGTCAGTAATGTAAGTTGAGATAATTGGCAGGGTAAGAACATCTGTTAAATATGAATCTCGCAAACTATGTGAAATAAACATATTGGTTGTGCTATTCACCTCTGCAATTTTTTTAAACCAGTTAAACAATAAGCTTCATGCTGAATTACTTCACATAAGTACACAGGCAAAGCTACAATTATAAACAGACAGAGTTGTGCATCAACATTTAATGGTCTCAGACTCTCAGCCAAGTATAAGCAATTGAATAACAAAGTATCTACTCTGGATTTTAGGATTACCTGAGTTCTTAGCTTGCAAACTTCTTTGAGTAGGATCTTATCCGATTCTTGAAAGTCTTCCTCCATAGTTAGACCAGCAGAGAGGACAACTTTTGGTTCTACGAAATAAGTTGGAGAAGCTGAAGCCAGTGAATTCCTCAAATGAGGATTTTGGGTTCTCATCTGTACATAGTCTCTTCTAAAGACTTTAGGACAAGGAACTTGGCCCCATCTTGGAAAACTATCCATCAAGGACGTAACAGGATCAGAGAACTGCCTACTTTCTCCTAGACTGTTGGCAGACCTCCTGTCAAAACATTGATTGTTCTCAGTTAGATACTTTTTTGTCGACATCATTCGACTTGACGTAGTATTTGCCTCGTCTCGCTCTACTTTCTCGCAAGTAACTGCTTTTACGGTAATCGGTAAGGGTCTTGGACTACGGTTTTCAAGCTTGGATGACCTGCTTGACTGAGCAATCCTCTGAAGTTGGTAAAAACATGGATCACATACCCGAAAAGCTTTAGTCTTGTCAGGGGCTAGAGAGGCATTTGGGGTTTTCTTGCTGCAGCACGTGCGGCAAAAGAGAAGGCCGCAATTGTAACAGTTTTGCTTCTTCCTCGTAATTCCAAAAGACATGTTACATCCTTTGCAAGATGATTGATCAGTACTAGATGCAGATTTGTGCAAACATATTGCTGCTGTAGTACTTGACCCACAAGCAATATGTTCCACCTGCCTGTCTCTCAGTGATTCAACTAAAGTTGGCCAACTTCTATCTTTTGTATCACCTAAACCTAACTGTCCATTTTCTCCTTTCCCCCATGTGTAAACACTTCCCCTTGATGTTAGCACAGCAACATGATATGATCCCGAGGATATCTCTGTAATGAACTCCTCCCTAAGTTTTCCTTGCACAAGCACTAATGATTTATCTTTGGCTTCTGGATTGCCTAGTTGCCCATGCACTGCACTTCCCATCATATAAACTTTTCCTGTACTAGATAGTGCAACGGTTAGCGTGCTTGCACAGGAAACTTGAATGAAATCATGATCAACAAGTTTTGCCACACAGGTCGGTAAGAGCTTTGTCTCCTCACCAGGATGACCAAGCCTTCCTTTATCTCCGTCACCCCATGTAAACAGCTTTCCACCTGGATTGTTGAATTTAAGACGATCAACAATGACTTCCACTACTGCAGCTGTATGCCATGGCCCACATGAAACACATTTGACCCACAAACCTCTAAGTGACTCAACTTCTTTGGGCTGAGCAACAGTTTGGAGATTTCCATGACCAAGAACCCCAAAAGTTCCATCTCCATAAGTAAACAATTGCCCAGATGTTGAAACAATTGCTGTGTGCCATTCCGCACAAGCAACATAAGAGATTTTTACACCACCCAGAGAACCACATACTCTGTTTGGTAGCCAATGCTTCTCTTCTTTTCCTCACCTACCAACTCAGCACAAAGAGAGTTGTCCCCCCATGTATATAGTTCACCAGAAAAGGTCAGGGCACATGTTTGGTATTCCCCACAAGAGACAGATTTTACCCGAACCCCGTTAAGAGAGTCAACCAGTTTTGGTCGTGCAGTGTCCATATCATGTTTATGCCCAAGACGTCCATTCTTTCCTTCACCCCAGCAAAAAACTTCACCTTGTTTGGTGACTATGGAAGCATGACTCCTACCAATGGATATTGATTGTACATCAAGCATCACAGTGGACTCAAGAAGTTTGGGTGACAAAGCATCCAACTTCACTTCCCCAACCCCCAAGCACCCCCCTTCTGCTCCTTCTCCCCAGATAAAAACATCCCGCAGTATATTCTTTCCAAATGGTCTTGACTCATTACTGGACGGTAAAAGTGGAGCAAGCATATCAGTTTGGATTTCAGTCCCAGCACAAGATGCTCTCGTCTGGTTTAAGTCATCTGGTTCAAAATATGACGAACATGAAGTAAAATTATCCATTACATTTGATAGGCTTGATTCTGAGAAAAAGCTCTCGGAAGAACATGATAAGCCATCAGTAATACACCTTTCTGAAAATGACTGAGTGGGACTCCCCGCTAAGCTGCGAACCTTGATCAAATAAGTACATATCATTTTTAGAGTAATGGCAAATTAAGGATGTTTTATTTTTAGTTCTCTCAGATAAGAAAGAACATATTCATTACAGGTCTTACAATACATAGCCACAGAAGGACAGAAAATATAAGAAAGATAATCTTGAGAAATAAAAGATCAAAATGCAAGTTCTTTTTTAGCTTTGAACTTGCAAAAGAAAAGTAACTGATATCAAAGTACAGGTGCACTAACCAACAGCAACATTTGAACACAACATAGAAAATGACATCAAGCCACATCACGGAGAAGCACTCATGAGGAATGATCTCATAACGATTACGAAAGTTTTTACTTAATCGGTTACATATTACAATTCTCAAGAAGCTATTGAATAAATATCGACCACTGTCTATTAACAATCCTTTTTTCTCTCTTAGTTGTTTAAGCCATTATTATCACCAGCAACTTTGATTTTTTCTGTTTGTCCTTCACAGACTTGATACAAATTCAGCATCAAAGTGGCAACTCAACATATAAGTACTAGTTGTGTACCGGAAACAGAAGCTTTTGGAGCAAATTCATTCTTTCAGGAACTAACAGAATCGAGATCCATTCACATAAGTCAAGTGATAAAGCTACTAACAACAATATCAAAGCTATTTTACAGACAAGAACAAAATAGTAGGACATTCTGAAGACGGAAGAAGAATAAACACAGGGATAATAACAGTTAATAAGTTAATCAAAAGGTTAAGCATTGAGAACTTAATAAAACAAAGACAGATGTCAAGAACCTGAGACAGTCTGATTGTCTTTGCTGAAAGTCCAAGATTCTGTTTCCTCCGCATATAACCCGCTGGACTACTGATGCAACTGTGTGCACCTCTTTTGCTTTTCAGAGAGTCCACCATTCTGTGATGGTGAGTCCTGGATATTACAGCTCTCAGGCCTACAAACCAAGTCTCTGCCTGAATTTTGTCCTTGCAAATCTGAAAATAAATTATAAAAAGAAGAGAAACAACAAATTACAATAAAAGGATAAACAGAAATACAAATCATGCATGACTGTACTGTTGTACAACATCTTTCAATTAAATTAGGAGTAATGGACATTTACCAGATCAAGAGTGCGCTCGCCATTTCCATATATAAGTGATATGCATTGACTTTCCATTTCAGGCTGAATAATTACCTTAATTAAAAAAAAAAATCTTGTCAAATAAAAGGAAATCTCACATATATCTTGAGAATATGTCATCTATATTAATATGAAAGGTTGCCTCACTGCTTACAGTACTTTGGCCGCGAATGACATTCGTGATTGAACTTAACCTCAGTTGGTTTTCCTTCTCACCAGAGTACCAGATCAAAAACTTCTCATCCTGGAAAGAAAGAAAAACCCATATACTTTACCAACAATAATTGAGACATCAAATGACAATGACATCATGAGCTTGAACCATAGTTTAGTGCACAATCTCAATCCAAGAGGCACTTCCACATACAAATAATAACACTTAACTTTGCCCGTCTCATTATTAATTCATTGTTAAAACAATTTGAATATTATTGTTTATGTCGAAA
This sequence comes from Solanum peruvianum, assembly GCA_027705065.1. Taxonomy (NCBI): domain Eukaryota; kingdom Viridiplantae; phylum Streptophyta; class Magnoliopsida; order Solanales; family Solanaceae; genus Solanum; species Solanum peruvianum. Next base: position 44,660,664 of record JAKWJD010001756.1, on the reverse strand, counting down.
AGGACTAATAGAGGTCTAAGTTGAATTCTAATGTACAAGGATTTACTGTCTTCTTAGTTCTGCAGTTGGAATAGATCATCATTTTTTCACCATCGGGATCAAAGTAATGGGAGATCCTAATAACACTCTCCATTGACTGCATAGAAGTGGACGTCAAGCCATATTTTACAGCGAAAACTAGAGTAATTTATTGTATCTCCTTTTTTGACAATAAGAACAATTGGTTAATCAGTTATACCAGACAGTACAAAATTCCAACCATTATATTATTTGTTATGACAATTTTCTTGGTTAAAAGGCAATGATATATGTTTCATTGGAGCTTACCGCGGATAACCTTAGAGGGTAGAATTTGGGCTTCCCTCTTCTACCATACTTCAGAAGATGTGCCCCCTTCTTCAATGCAACTATTGCCTGGAGGAAGTAACAACAAATAAAGGGGTGATATCAAAGAAAAAAACATAGTTTTTCACTCTACAATTACCAAGAGATTGATTATCTAACCACAAGTTGATCATAGAAGACTCATGAGACAACAACAACAACAACAACAGTAATTGTGCCTACTCCCGAACAAATTGTCGTCGGTTATATGAGACCATCATCAAGGAAAATAATATTAGTGAAGAAGATCTAAGAGACATAAGGTTTAAAATATAACCAAATGTGAGAAGAAGCTGTAATGAGATCATGAAGTTTTCTAATTTAATCTTCCAAAGCAACAAGAACAAAAACATATTTTTCATGTATTAACAGCTCTCTAGACCTTTATTATACTATAAAATTGCAACAAAACAAAAGGTCTAAAGAAAATGTTACAAACAATAAATACAAATACAAGATTGTCACAGACATGTTAAAACTGCTTCCTCATGTAACACTATAGGAGCTCTAAATGCCTTTGATCAAACAATTGTGGTAATTTAAAAGAAATTGTCGTTAACCCCTTGTTAGTTAACATTACTAAAAATATACAAAACAGGGAAAACAGAATCTAGTATAGGGAGAAAAAAAAAAGAATTTACTAGACAGAACAATGAAATCAAGAAAAGAAGAAAAACCTGTTCAACAGCTCTATCAGAAGGATCAATGGTCAAGTGTTCTTCAACCATTATTACCAAGAATCACATGTAAGTAAAAAAAAACACAAGAATGACAAGAAGAGAAGAAGAATGTGAAACAATTAAAGTTTCTTCAGAAGAAAAGTGTGGGAAAACCCAAAAATTGGTAAATGAATTTGTAGTAGAAAGAATTTAAGAAGCTTTAGTACTTGAAGCAAGTGATCTGCAATGAACAAGACAAGTAGAAGTTGTTAAAGAAGAGAGAGAGAGAGAGAGAGGAGAATGAAAATGACTTTTTTTGTTCAATCTATTGATGTGATTCTACAATGAAGAATCAAAATCATCAACCAACCCTTGTTTTTTTAATTGTCATCAGTTTTCTTTTTATTTATTTATTTATTTATTGTATTGTTACTTGTTAGTTGGGTAAGAGTCTATCAATGATTTTCTTAAACATAGGCTATGCTTTTATTCCGAGTTAATTTTTGAGATTGATTTAGCTTTATGACGTTAGAGTAATTGATTTATTCGTAATTCATATCCTTAATTGATTTACTCACAATTCATATCTTAATTATTTATTTATATAAATTTAATGCTCTTAATATGATCAATTAATTTTTGAGATTTAATTAGTTTTATGATATCAGACTCAGGTTTATTTGTTTTCGATCTACGTTTTAATTTGGATTTTGATAGTTTTTGATTGGCTTAGAGCTATATAGTAGTACTTGACAAATATAATTATCTATCGTGGCGGAGCCACCTTACTTATTCGAACTTTTTTCGACGCAAAATTATAGTGTTTACTAGATGTTGAATTCCTTTCAATTGCTTCATTTCTCTAAATATTCTTTGTCTGCGTGCTAATTTTTTGAAATTTTACCTTAAAAGGTAAAACATGTTGTAAAAAATAATTTATGATGTGTGAATTCTAAGCCTCTAATAACGAAAATCATGTTAGTGATTCTATTATTTAATTTAATGATGAGTGAGGAGTCTTCGCTGTGTTGGGGTTTCGTGGATATACATAGAAGGAAATAAAAATTAAGAAATGATTTCTTAGCTAATCAAGTTGCACGTGTGTACAGTACCAAACTTAAACTCCATAAATACATCCTTTTTTAGCCTTTTTTATTTTATTATTTTAAGGAAGTCCTATAAAAATTAGCACATGATTAAGCTCTTTTATATATTTTTTTTTTCTTTTCCAGTAATATTTTACGATGGAGACCAAAACAAGATGTCTAGAACCTGTTGATGTTGGAAATTATTTACTCTCAGACATGCAATAATAATATATTAAATGTATTTTTATAAATAAAATTATTTTTTAAAATATAAATAAAATATTTTTTCACATGTGATTAAATTTGCACTCGACAGAAATATGTATTTAATGGGAACTGACGAGTTTTAGCAAAGTTCATTTTAAAGAATTTTTAAAAAATATATGTCGAGCACTTGATGATTATACCAAATTAATTAAAGTTAAAATTAAAGAGGATAAAAATACCTTGAATACAATGGTTTGATTGCGAAATTAAGTGCCAAGATATTTCCCCCAAAATTTCCTCCGCTAATTGTTTATTTCGCCAATTTATATAATATCCAATTAAGTAAAAAATATTGACTTTTTTTTATTCACTTTTATTTGTCATATTTTAATTTAACACATTTATTAGAAAATATAGATTATTTTATAACATCATCTCTATTAATTGATGTTTAATGGTATGAAGTCTTTAACGGTATGAAGTCTTCGAAAATGATTTGAAAAATTCTTCATTGGTTAAAAATAATAAATAAAAATGACAAAAAACATATTTTATTTGTTCACTTTTAATTGTTATTTTGCATTTTTTTGAAAATTAATTTGATTAATTTTTAAAATCAAATTCGATTTCATTAATTTAATACTATAAATAAAAAATTTTAATAATTTAAAAATTAAACGATAAATACTATAAATTTTAATTTTTACATCAAATAATGAAAAATTATATACTAACTTGTCAGTCAAAATTCTTAGTATTTAATATTTAAAAAATTGATAATTAAAAATAAAAGAAAGTAAAAAAATATACTCGGTAGTCGGTAGTGTAATCTATTTGTGTTTTCTGACAAAAATATGAAAACACGCATCCCTTTTAATGAATATATGCATTTAGAAGTCATTGGACTTTTGACAATACTTTAAGGCAATGAAAGTACTAACGTACGTTAAGCAACAGAAGAGACAAATTTTCGCAAAATAAGAGCTGATTTGAATTAGCTTAAAAGTTATTAAAATAATTTTAAAATTGATTTTTTGTTTATTTAAGTATTTGGAAATTTTTAAAGTAATTTATTTTAATTTAAAAAAATTATTTTAAGCCAAAAGTAAAAAATAGAGAAGAGAGATTTTTTTCTTTTTTTAGCTAAAAACTCTTTTAATATCTTATCTTTTGCCCTTATCTTTTTTTATTTATTATTATTATTATTATTATTATTATTATCATTATTTATTATTATTAATAAATTATTATTATTATTAATTATTTTATTATTATTATATATTATTATTACTATTATTAATATTTTATTTATTATTATTATTATTATTTTTATTTTATTTTTCTTTATTATTATTATTAGGATTATTATTATTTATTACATTATTATATTATGATTATATTATTATTTTTATTTTCATATTATTTTATATTATTATTATCATTATTTGTTATTATTATTATACTTATTATTAGTATTATTTATTATTAATAATAATATTTTATATATTATTATTATTTTATATTATGTTATCATTATTATTTTCATATTGTTTATTATATTATTATTATTATATTTAATTATTTTATTATATTATTATTATTATTATTAAAAAAATATTATATTATATATTATTATTATTTAATTTATATTATTTTATATTATAATATTATTGTTATTATATATTATATTTTGTTATTTATTTTACTATTGTCTATTATTATTATTCTTCTTTTGATATTATTGTATTATTATTATTATTCTATTTATATTATTATTATTTTATATTATTATTAATATATTATTATTATTATTATATATTATTATTATATTATATTATTTAATCAATTTTTATAATGTTAACAGCTTTTAAGGGTATTTTAAACATTTTGAATAAAAAAGTGTTTATGGAACTTATTTGCAAACACATCAACAATTTTTTTTTAATTTCAGCATTTTTATCCTAATACATAACTAATTTTAAAAAAATAAGTTCCAACACTTTCAAATGTACTTTTTAAAAACTATTTTTTTAAGTTCATCCAAACGGACTCTAAATAAAAAAAAAAGCTAACAAATTTAAAAGTGTATAATTTAAATTTGTATATATATAATTTTAAATAAAGAAGATAGGAGGACCTTCGGCTACCACAGTTTCACTTATGACTATTACACACTCGATTTTCTTCAAACAGAAATATTTAAAAAATTAAGCTATGTGCTAATATATTATTAGCTATGCTTCACACTTCGCAGTGCCAAAAATTATAATTATAATTATAATTAAGGCATAATACATAAATGTTTCCTTTAACTTGATTTTAAATTAAATTTATACCCTTTAACTTCGGATGTGGACAAATAGACACTTAAACTTGTATAAAGTTGAACAAATAGACATATATGTTATTTTTTGTCCTACGTGGTGTCCTACGTGTATTGTGTCATATAAGATTCATGTATTTATTTATTTAAAAATTGGATAATTAAAGTGTTTGTTTGTGCATTATGAAAGTTGGAGGTCAAAGTTAAAATTTGAAGCCAAATTTAGAGTCTAATATATGTTTTATGCCTATAATTAACTGTGATATATTTTAAAGGACAGAAAATATAAGTTTTAATTTATTTAATCTCAAATATACTCGATCAAATATTACAAGAATTCCAAAATTTAACAATAACTTAAAAGGACTAAGAGTGCAATTATCCCACAATAAATATATATATATATATATATACACGTAAAAACTTTGAAAATAGATAATAAGTATTCCGAACACCATGTGTACATGTTTGGTACTAGTTGTCTATATTTACGGCCATTAATTATAATATTTATACTATATATACTTGCTCAATGATGTTATTCTTGTACTTTATTTATGGGGCAAATTTATAGGTTAAATATGGTACACAGGAATTCCTTTTTTTTCGTAAATAAGATATATATATATATATTTTAAGCATTGTATAATATTATATGCACACATTTATATTTCAAAAAAAAAAAAGGTTGAAACTTCAACACTTAAATAAATATTAAGTTATTTATCTAAAATATAATTCTATAAAATTATAGATCCACAATCTGACTTTATCCATGGAACCTCAAAATTAATCGTACTTTTAATATCTTTTAAGTTATCAAATGGCGCAGAACTAGATGTAACCCTTTGGAACTCGCATTAAAAAATAATAACTTTGTGGGCTATATATATACACACATAGGAGTATAGATATAGGCAACTAAATATAGGCCTATCATGATATCATCCATGTTGGAACTTAAGCTTAGTTACACTTTAATTATTTGAATATTCCTAATGGAATTTGTGCAGCTAGCTATTGTGCGTGCATGTGCATACCAATATCATTGTTTAAAAAAAATAAAAAACTATACTTTATCTCGGTTATTTTTTATGTAGAAATACAAAAAGAGAAAATAATGATTTGCCCTTCGTAAAAAAAAGTTTTGTTAGTTCAATAATTGTACTTTTTTCATTGACAAATGTTCCAACTGAAGTTTTTACTAAGTAGAGGTGAATATTTTAAACGTAAGAATTTAAAGTGATCTATAATTAAGTGAAAAAGTAGTGCATTTATTACAAGTAATTACGTATGATGGTCCAGTTGAGGGCACAAGGAACTGTTATTTTTAAAGAATGAGTGATTAGAGGGTCCAATTATAAAGACATTAATCACATGATCTTCCCTTTTAGGGAATTAATGTCACAATGTTTGTTACTAATATGGTAAACTACCAATACCCCTTATAGCCTTTAAAATTAAGTATGTGATTAAGACTTGAAAAGTAAAGACAAAACTAGCTTTCCAGTGGGAAGATTAGAAAGTGACTAACAAATTGGTCCAAATATTTTTTGATGAATAAAAAGAGACAATGACTATAGTACATTTTGGGTCCAAAAGTAAGAAAGTGATGACACATAAATTTATTAAAGTAGCCAACAAACAACATCAAGTGGGCTCAATCACACAGGATTAGAAACTACAAAGATAGATTTGAGTAATTTGGTTAACTTTTTAGAGATGATAGAATATGGCCTACCTTGTTGAATGAGATTATGTGTTAGGTTTGAACGTTGAAAGGATAGAGGAAAGTTTAATCTTTTTGTTTTGTTTGATTGGACTTTCCTATTTAAAGATATGACCGGCAGAGATAAGTGGAATAAAGATTTGATTAAGCATAATTAGGTCACGTAATGTTTAATGACCTTATAGATTCATGTCATATGTATTATATGATTATTTATGGTTGAGATTCGTTTAAATTATATACTCATCTTAGTAATAAAAACAGTGAAGTTGTCAACTATTTTTTTTTTAAACTATTGAATATAGCAATTAAGTGTATATCCAAACTAATATTTTCAAAAATAAGAATAACTAAGATTGAAAAAGAAATTTTATATACTTAATTGAAAGTATTTGCGTTATTAATTGAGTCTCATCGTCAACTCTCGATCCGTATACTCATCAATCTTAACTTTTTTTCTTGAAAATATTAGTTTTGTACACTTAGTTGCTTCATTTGATATTTAAAAAAATTAAAAATAGTTGATAACTTTGTTGTTTGTGTTATTAAGATGAGTATATAATTTTAATTTACTATTAAAATAAGTATATAATTATAAATTATTATATAATACACATGACATAAATCTATAAGGTCATTGAACCTTACTTGATCGGATCTTTATTCAAATAAGTGTATATGCACACCACGTTCACAAGATCTCATAACTAGGACTATAATTTATCGTCATTGTTGTACTTGCTTTGTTCTAAGAAATTAATGGACTCAACATAACCTTCTTGGGTGGGGGTATTTTTGTGTGACCATTTCTAAAATCAATTTAAGATTTAAATTTAATAAATTTAAAAATTATTAACCATCTAAGTTACTGAGTTTGATCAATAAATACTAGCTATCAAATTTAACCAAACCTATTATCTTACCTCGTATATCCATCCTTATACTATTATTATCAATAATTTGTTAGAGCGGGAATATCTTTAATTGCTGCTTAATTATAAAATAGTAGCACACTCACTAAAATACTGAATATTCTGTCTTTTATAATTTCTCGAATCAAATATATAAAAAATTGTTTAGATAATAATAATATTTAAATTCAAGATTTCTGTCTATATAATCTGATGATAGGTGAATTTTGTGACCACATACATTTCTTATTACTTAACTAATATTATATTTAACGGGGGGTGGGGGTTAGTGGATTAGTACAATTCATGAAGGATGTGGTGGTGGAGAATTGAGAAACATATATATATGTATGGCAGAAAATAGTTTCATTAAAACAATTATAACTAAACAAAGTATAGTTTGGTATGGTGTATCTGACAATAGCCATGCTATTAGTTGGTCCACATATTTATCAATCAAAAATATGTGTTGGGACACACAGTCCCCAACCTGTTTCGTAGCCATCTTGTTTCATGAGTCCCACTCCAGATGTTTAACGGGATGGTATTTTTTCAATATGATTCTAATAATTTTTTTTATGAACGACTAGCTTTTAGAATTAAATTAAATTTAAAATTTATTTTTTTATATGATTTTAAAATATAATTTTATTTATCGATAATGACACTCAGGATTCAACTATTCACACACTAGATTCAGGCTTGGGTGTAAGGTGGAGTATTGAAGAGCTTGACATTGATCGTTTAATAAATAAGTGATCTCTTTAATGTGATTTGATAATCTTTTCTTCAAGGCTAGCTTTATATATAAGTATTATAATACGATTAATTTCAGTTATTATTTATCAATAATAATAAATGAAGACCTAATAGTTAAATTGTCCATACACCATATGTTCTGACGTGAAGTGCACCCTCGAAGATTTCACATCAAATGTTAAGGGATGGACAATTTCAAAAATTAAAATCAAACAATTCTCCTCTAATATGCTAACTTTTAATATTAAGTGAAATTCGAAATTATTTTTTTACGCATCTCACCATAAATCAAACAAAACTGAAACAAATGGTGAATCACTATGCCCATGTGTCCATGGATAAGTTTGTTTTTTCTTTCTAATGCACCGACTTTAATCTAAAAAATAAAAAGTCTTTTCTTGTTGGCATTACAAATAAACAAGGATAAAATAATTTGGTTTTTTTTTTTAAAAAGAAGAAGTGAAACACAAATATATGGGAGTTGCAACATTGAAATTTAATTAATTGAGAATTAATTAAGTACTGTGCTACATCTTTCATTTTACTGGATATTATTGCAATCTCGACATGTTATACGTACTAACGAGTACACGAATTTGACATTATCCTAATAATGGACAACGACATATATATAATTGAAAAAAAAGGGTGATTTGATTTCCTTTTTCTCTTTTCCCTGTTCGTTGAATAACAGTTTGGTATTTTTTGTTTTTAGCTATTACACATCTCTTTTTTGTTTGAAATATTAGAATTTTTAAGGTGATTAGATGATAACATATGAAGATATGATTCTACATAAGAAGATATGAAAATTGATAATTAGAATAGTTTAGTTGGCAGTTGAGTAATCACATAATGTGTTTCTACTATATATCATTTTATTTTGTTTTGTATTTTGATATTATGCTATTCATTTTTTTTATGTTGTAATCCTTCTCTGAATAATCTATCTTTTGAGTTGAGAGTCTACCGAAAATTTGAATACAAAGTCTACTTCTCAAACCTCACTTATAAGTTATGATATTACTATTGCCTCACTTATAAGTTATCATATTAGATAGAATATGTATTGTTATTTAAACCCCAAGGGAATAATCTATCTAAATTATATTTATAAACATGAACCATTGCAGATTCAAGATTTTAAATCAAGACAGTAAAAAGTATCATTTCAATTATTATCCCATTGCTAAAAATGGATGTTCACTTAATATAAATTTATATTTCTAGTTCTTTTTTACTTTAGATACATAATTAGAGCACTTACATATAAATCAATGTGAAAATTGTTGAATAAGTCAATATAATTAGATAGCATAAGAGGTCTATTTAGAAAAAGGCAAGAAATGACATAATAGCATGTCATGTGGATGGCTGTGCATAGAGAGAACAAAGGTCAAGAGTTATATCTCAAAACTACCTAACATATTGACCACTTGGGACAAATCCACATGAGTTTTTTGTCAAGATCCATAGACTTACCTAATTAAAATTGATTGATTTTATGGGCATTTATCAATAGGGTCTGCTACAATGGCTTCATCTCCACATGCTCTTATACACATTGGTTTTCACCTTATTGACAATGGCTAGGAGACATGCTTGAGAATTGCCCCAAACTTTCAAATTAATATGCACATCACCAAAATCTATACATGCATGCATGTTTTTTGCAAAAATAATAATATAAAATCATTTTGACTCGATTTGATGGCATAATGCACACTTTGTTCCCAAGAATTTGATGATTTGAGTGCATATTAATGCATTAGCTCCCTCCCCTCCATATCCTCACTCAAATCAACAACTTGGATATTAATATAATATAAAATGTTTCTTTCCAAATTCTCATAGAACCAAAATATATATTCCTTGTTTAACCCAAAAAAATGACTAATTGTACCATCAAATGTTCGTGGTAGAATTATAAGTATTCCTTTATTCTTTTAATAAGATATTTCTAGATTTGAGTTATGAGTATGAAATCGTCTTTGATAGGGAGCTCTTTAACCGCTAACATGTGACTTTGGGGTGAATATACAGATTAATCGAAAGCTAAAGTGATGACACCTAGTTAAAATTTAACACTGAAAGAAAGATATGAGTTATGACTAATATTTATAGAGAAAATATGTCATCGATTATGATGAAAGTAATATCTTAAATAGATGAAAATGATATGTTGATTAGATTTTGTATAAATATAACATAAAACTAAAAAATATAAATTATAAAGGACTACAAAATCAAATTTTCCGCCAATTTTGGGAAGGTATTTTAATTCAATCTAGCTAGTTATAGGGTAGTACAAGTGTAACATGACATATTTTTATGGGTCCAATACACCCTATTGTTTGGTAATGTAGGCCTAGCTACTTCCTACAACTCTGTAGAGTATTGATATACTAGTATAATTTCATTGCTTTTAGTTGAGTGGACTTGTGCAGAATTTTCAACTACTCTATGGATGCTTAAATACTTTATAGATAGATTAATAAAGTATACTCTTTGTTACTACTCACTTTTTCTTCGTTTTATTACTTCCTCCGTCCGATATTATTTGTTATGGTTTCTATTTTTAGAGTCAAATTATAAAAACTTTGACTAATACTTTAAGATGTATTTTTTCATCATATTAATATGCAAAAAATTTGTAATTTATAGTACTTTTCATATAGTTTTAGAATATTTATTTTGTTGTTTAAAATATTGAATTAATGTGATCTAATTTAACTTTACAAATTAGTCAAATTAACTTTTGAAAAGCATAACATGATAAACAATTCGTAAGGAAGAGTATTATTCTATAAATATCTTTTAAATTATATATAAGTATCTTCTAAACCGAATCCAAAGTACATTCGAACAAACAAGATCTTTGCTACATGTTCATATTTAGGATGTATTTATGTGAGTTATGAAATATGCTAAGGATTATTAATTAATAAATTGAAATAATTGATTTAATGATCACTTGGCAATTATTTGACATCAATAATTGTGTACACACACGGTACAATTAATCTGTATAATTAACAAACTGTTTTGGCGGATTATCCATTATTATATAATAAACAAAAAGATGGCTAAAAAGCAATGAATTGACAGAAAAAGAACACTAAAATCTGTCCAGTAAGGCCCAAATCAACAAGGAGTGGCCCAGTTTAGATTTTCTTGCAACACATCAAAAATAACTGATCTGTTATTCATGCATGTTACATTTCTAGCATCTGAGGCGAATCTAAGTACTAGTATTCGCGAGTTCAGAATAATTATTACGATATTATTATAGATAGATATTTATTTATTTCATTTTTTTCTTTAGTATATTTACGTACCGCAAATGAATCAACAGAACTCGTCCTATTCAATGCCATGCATCTTCCTTAGCATGACAACACACTGATAGATCTTTTCAGGATCTGGAAGGACACTAGAAACACTCTCCCTCTCGAGGCATCTCTTCATCCAGCAGCCAAATTTAGGACACTCTTGTTCAACCTTAAAATCTCCGAAAACCTCGTAAGCATGGAACCAAGATGTCATGGCAATGGCTATAACATCAACATACCCAAAGTTGTCTCCTCCAAAGTAATCTTTGTCACCCATGGCTCCTTCAAGCTTCTTCAAGATTTCTATGAAATCTTTCTTTGCAATCTCTAGTTCTTCTTCACCTTTGCTCTTCCATATGCACATTCCTCCTTCAAATATCTACACCTCAAACACATCCAACTAAGTTAAACTAATTAACACACGGTGAATTAATTATGGTGTATTATATAAAAAAAAAATACATTTTATCTCATTTTACGTGATCTTGTTTGACTAGATGCGATCTGTTGACAAATTTTTACACTAGTAGAATTTTATTTTGCTTACAACAACTTATGAACCTTTTAAACCGTAATCTAAAGATCTCTTGAGAACAATATGTAACAAAATGTTAGTCTATGGTGTAAAATTATAATTTTTTTGATATTGTACGACGATAGTTTAATATTTTTTCGGTTAGACCTTTTTGTCGATGAAGTCGGCCCAGAAACGTGCACGGGAGCGTCCATAAGCACAAGAAGGCAACAAAGGGTTAGTAGAAGGATACTTATCATCAATATAATACACAATGTTATTGGACTCAACAATTGGCTTTCCATTATCCAACAAAACTGGAACTTTTTCATAAATTGGGTTAGATTTGAGAAGCACATCACTTTTGCCACCAAATAAGTCTTCTTGTTGAGATTCATAGGCAACACCTTTTTCAGATAGAGCAATTTTAACCCTCATGCAAAATGGGCTTGCCCAGAAATCCAATAAACGCAAGTCATCATCTTTTGACATTTTTGATAATTTTTTCAATTATTTATTTTCTGTTTAATTTGATGATTGGTACATGCTGGGCTTTATATAAAGGCAAGAATCTGAATTTCCAAAGTAATATTCTGATTGGGCTGAACTTCCAAGATGGGCATTGAAAATGTCGTTGTTTTGAATAAATGAATTTAGTGATAAATTATTTTTTAATGGTTTAAATTGAACAAGTTAAAATAAACAAAAAAAATTTGGGGAAAATTGTATTTAATAGCAAACTAATAACTAAAAATAAATGGAGTAGCTAGGGTTTGATTTAATTGTGCTACATAGCAAACGTTAACTAAAGTTTGTCAGGCGTCTCTCTCACAAAAATCTCGCTCGCCTCTCTCGCTTTATACACATAAGTGTATAAATTCTGTTTCTGTTTTGTATAAAGCGAGAGAAAATTGTATATACACATGCAAAAATTTATATCTTCGTGTTATACACTTAATTATACAATTTACAAACATTTTACTTCAAATATTGAAGAGAAAAAGGCCAAAGAATTATATAATTGCGAATTATACAATTGCAGTGTAATACAATTTTTCTATCTTTTTATACAACAAAAGTATATATATTGTTTTTCTGTTTTTGTATAGAGCGAGAGAAAAACATATATCTTCTTGCTATACACTTATAATATACATACATTTTAATTCGATTCAACTGTATGCAAAGCAAATTTTATAAAAATATTGCAGCGAGATAGGCAGCGAATTATACAATTGTGCATTATACAATCGCAGTGAAATATGATAGCGAATTATACCATTGCAAAGAAATAGGCTAGCGAATTATACAATTTAGACCAGCGAATTATACAATTGTATATGTATAGCGAATTATACAGTTTTATGTTTGCTATGAAGCGCAGTTATGCAAATTTGCTATAACATACAAATATAAATTTTTTGTTTGCTATATGTGAAAGTTGCCCTTTTTTTTCCCTATGGAATTCAACAAATAATGACAAGGGTTGCAATTTGCAAATTCTATTCGAAGTAAAAGGCATTGATTTCTTTCTCATACCTTCATTTGGAAACTATTTTTTTTCCTCTTTCTCACATGTTTTTTCCCCTCAAGTAATCACAATCATATGATATTTTTATTTTGAATGGAGAAATGTATTAAAAATAATCTTTGTATTTTGTAAAAATAGAAATTAGATATAATTATATAGTACAATATTATATTTTTCTCTGAAAATTTCTTGTAAGATTATATATTGAGTATGATATATTATTATATATGATTTTAGTATTGAAATGATATTAAATTCGAATCAGCTTCAGAAAGTCCATATTCCTACCATATTTACTGCCCTTTTTAACTTCCCAAATATTTTAATACCATTCAATTTTTTCCATCATTCCTGTTCTTGAAAAATCTTTGAAGATCTCTGTTTTCCTGTTCTTGAAAAATCTTCGTACAAAGTTGTTTCTTTTTCAATTTCCAAACCCCAAATCAAAGATTGCTAATCTGCTTTCAAAGTTAATTCTTTTTTCTTTTTATGGGAATTCCCTTTCAAGAATAGCAGCAAAGACACTCCATTCATCTTCAATTGGATCCAATATTCCATTTATTGAAACTCTGCTGTCAAAGCTCTGTTTTCTTTTTCTTTAATATGATTTAACAGTCAGAATCAGAGATATAATGTGGGGCGCCGTTCAATTGGGAGTATTGGCGGCCTTTCTTGTACTCTTTGTCCCTGTCGGTATGGCTGGTTGGCACTTGAGTCGCAACAAAATGTTATTTTTCAGCTGTGCCCTCTTTATTACCCTTGCTGTTTGTGTTCATTTGACCCCTTATTTCCCTTCAGTCTCCTCCATGCTTTCTTCACCAGGTTCACTACCCTTATCTTCATCATCATCAAATGGAAATCTTGATTCTTGTATTTCTTTACTGCACCAAGTAGCATTTGATTTTCAAGAATGGGATAATGAGAATAGTAGTGTAGAAAATACTGTTAGGAGTAGTAGTGAGGAGTCTTGGAGGTGGATTGAGTCTGAGCCTGTTGTTCAATGTGATTTCCATAAGTTGTCCAAGTCTGATGCTTCAGATTTGTTTAATGGGTCATGGGTTGTTGTTGCTGGGGATTCACAGGCAAGGTTATTTGTAGTTTCTTTGTTGGAGTTGTTATTGGGGGAAAGTGAAATGGAGATGATTAGGGGGGATTTGTTCAAGAGGCATAGTGATTATAACATACTTATTGATGAGATTGGGATGAAGTTAGATTTTATTTGGGCGCCTTATGTGAGTAACTTGACTGATTTGGTTCTGGGGTTTGAAGAGAAAAAGAGCCCTTATCCTGATGTATTCGTGATTGGGACAGGGCTATGGGATATGTTACATATAAATAATGCAACTGATTATGGTGTTTCCTTAAAGTTGTTGGGGGATTTGGTGGTATTGCTGTTACCAGTACCTTCAGATTTTGTTAATGATGGAGCTGGCACGAATTTAGTTTCAGTTCGTTCACCCAACTTCTTTTGGCTGGGAATGCCAAAGCTGATAAACTCGATGTTGAATACAGATGAGAAGCGAGAAAAGATGAGTGATGTGATGTGGAAAGCTTATACTGATGAGCTTTATAGCAGTAAGCTGCTGCGACAATCTGGTGGACCACTTTTGTTGCTGGACATTCATGCATTGAGTAATAATTGTGGAGCTCATTGTACTGCTGACGGAATGCATTATCACAGAGTTGTATATGAAGCTGCAGTTCATGTAATGCTAAATGGATTGCTTATAGAATCTAATCAGAAGCTGTAATGGAGCCAGGGTAATAGAATTAGTTTTGTAATTGCTAGAGCTTTCACTATTATATGGGATTCTTTTCCTGATGTTACACTCATCAACTGAAGATCAGTGGCAAGAAGTTTTTGATGGTAGTCCTTACTGAGGTTCATATACACTCCCCCCTCCCTTTTTCTTCAATTGTCGAATTACTAATACTCACTCATACAGCTTATATGTTGGAGCAAGGAAACCTGTTGTCTCAGTCTCACAACAAATTTCAACAGGAACATGTATAGAGATTCACATCAATGTTTAATGGTTTTGATATCTCGATGAAATGCACCTATATTCAGTTTTCTCTTGCATTCCATACAAAGCTGATCTAATTTCTTTCAGAGCTAGGCAAATATGGTAAAAAACATATTGGTGATTCTCTTTGTGCCCTTTTATTCTTTCCCATCAGGTTGAACAGGTCCTCAGACTTATACATGTTAAATTCCTGCTATTCTTTGTGAAAATCATTGTTGAAAATGTAGTCCAAACATCCAATAAGCTAGTATGTATATATATATATATTCATATCCAACCAATAGTATGAGCTGAAATTTCATAGCAAAATTCATTTTGACCAATATGCTGTCTCCTGAAATGGAGGTCCTTAGATTTAAGCTCTACTCAGTGATTAGTTGCTGCTAACTCCCAAGCGATTATATGTCAAGTTGAATAATTTTTCCTCAGATACCTTCTTGGTAATGTTTTATTAACGAAACTTTACTCGTAAAAAAAGGAGAAAGGTGAACAGTTTCTAAGTTTAGATTATTTTTGAGTAATTTATGGATTATACAATTTAGATATTAGTTCTTTAGTTAATGAACTAAAGTGGGCGTGTAGGTTTACAGTCAGTTACACAACTACATTCTAGGAAACTAGTTGCACAATACAGCTTAATCACACTTGAGTTTCTGCATTATACTTATGAGCCAGAGCTACAAACTTTTATGAAGTTTGTCTTTGGATGCGTTAGATTTTGATGTAGTTTCATTTTTGACGGAGGTTCTTATCTAGAGTGCGGGATGTTTAAAACCTTTGATTGGAAAATAGGTAATTAGGACTAGGAAAAACTTACACCTCTGTCTATAAACCCACCTCCCTCCAAAGGAAAGGGAAAAGAGAACTACATATTCTATTTGAGGCTTATTAAGATGTATGAGAACTGAGAAAGGTGTGTGTTGGTTGCTTTTCTTAGTCCCTTGAAACAGACTTGATTCAGCATAAAAGGAAGTTGCAAATACATATTATACAGAAGGTTGTCTCTCAAACTAATCTTTTGACAGGAATGAAATGAGCCAACTTTGTGGAAATACTGATACCTCAAGGTTGCACAGAGTACTTTATGCTGCTAAAGGAGGGATGGTCTGTTCGTTCCAGAAGAAGTTATTTGGATCAACCAAAGTCTTGACTTGGACCAATTTATTAAAATTATCCTTGAAATACTTCAATCCATAAACACGACCTTCAATGTAGCGATTGTTTCCATTATGGTTGACCCCTATGTCAAGGTCTCTATAATTTAAATATGCACATCTTGGGGATTTTGACACAAAAGGAGTCATGTAGTTGTACAATACTCTGGTCTGGTTCAAATAGAAGTTCTCTGCTTCCTTTCCTTCTTTTCCCCAGTTTGCTGCATACTGGATTTTAAATATATTGCCTGCTCTGTGAGGAAATGGAGTTTCCCATTCTGGTATCTCACTCATCCTTCCACCATATTGATTGAATACTAATTCTGTGTCTCCTAATTCAATCATTTTATCTAATAGAGATTTGAGCTCATCCTTGGGAATGGGTTTCTGCAAATAGTCTGACTTGCGCTTCAGAAACTTCGCTCCAGGTTTTCGGTTGAGCAAAACATCAGGCAGTGTTCCATTAGGGAAACTTGCCCAGAAAAGTGCAGACTCTATCCAACTCATTTCCTTGCAATCCTCGATATGTAAACCCAATTGATGAAAATCCCTATTCATGATGGATAGAAGTTCTTTGGAATCTCCAAGAAATAATGATACAAATGTTGCTGTAATTGTCTTAGTTCCTTTTTGCTTCTCATCAATAGGTTTTAGAGCTAACCTTATAAAGAGATTGTTATCTATTTTCTCTGCAATGAATTGCCACCAGTAAACAATGTCAATTGCATTTTCTTCGAGGGTCCTCACTACCTGGAAAACAGTAACAACATCAGGAACTTTTACCAATCTAAGTTTGTAGGCCAATATCACTCCAAAGCTAGCACCACCCCCACCTCTGATCGCCCAAAACAGGTCTTCTCCCATTGATTCTCTGTTAAGAATTCTACCATGAACATCCACTATGCGTGCATCAACTAAATTGTCCACTGACAGTCCATATTTTCTTAACAGGTTACCGTATCCTCCTCCAGTTATGTGTCCACCAACACCAACAGTTGGGCAAACACCAGCTGGGAAGGCATGAACTTTGCTTTTCTCCCAAATTCTGTAGTAAAGTTCGCCTAGAAGTGCACCAGCTTGGACCCAAGCAGTTTCATTTTGGATATCTACATCAATTGAATGCAGGTTAGACATGTCAAGAAGAACAAAACTGATGTTGGAGACATAAGAAATGCCTTCGTAGTCATGCCCTCCACTTCGGATCTTTAGGTTCTTGTCAGTTTTCCTGCAGCAAGTGACAGCAACCTGAACATGGGATTCTTGCAACGGAGTGAAAATAATGTCGGGTTTTGGAGTGGTTGATCTATTGAACCTCTGGTTTCTGATATAGTGTTGTAGCACAGACTTATATGAGGAGTTGTTTGGAGTGTACACTCTTGACAGTATCTGGTCAGATGTACGTGAATGTTCGGATAAGCACTGAAGGAAACTCAGGTATGATGGAGTTGAGGCTGACAACGGAACAAAATGGATAACAAAAAGAAATGAAGAAAAGGTTAGAAAGAGAGAGTTCTCCATATCGAAACCCTGGTTTCCTTGTGTTCTTTTATTTTTCCGCTATGGGGCTCTGAAAGATAAGCTATTCCAGGCTAACTAGAAATATAACAAGAGAAGATGCCAGCAAATCAGGTGTAATACAAAGTTCATCAAGCAGACTGTTGTGCCTTGTTTTCTTCTTCATAATGTTGTGAACTGGAGCAGAAAACTATCGTTTTTGTCATCTTGCAGTTTAGTAGTACTAAGTGAATGTAGATCCTCTCCATATTTACTTGTCTTCTCACGCCGGTTCTTTAAACTATAGACTCCTAATCGATACCTTGATTTGAGTTCTACAAACTGACAAAATGCATCATCTGCAGTCTTGATTTCTAGTTTATCCAAGTCTTTGTTGATGATGTAACTAGGACAGCAGTATGGCATGTGTCAAAAAACTACACAAGGAAAATGAACTTAGGATGGCATGCTATTTAACATGTCATATTCTTGACAGGAGTACTGCCAAAGGTGTAAAGGTTCCTCCCCTCCTTAAAAAGAAGTTTCGAGTTTCGAGTTTGAGTCGTATCAGTGGGTTTCAGGCACTGAAACAAATATTTAATAAATAAAGGTGACAAGATAAGGATAATGTTTTGATCGTTTGACAAAAAATCTACAATAACAAGGAAATATTTGTCTCCTTTTGATGAGTTCATAAATTTCATCAGATTCAAAAAGGAACATTCTTTAATCTACAAATCAACAACTCTTAACAACTTTGATTCAGGTTCTGCAACATTTGACTGGCAAAACAATTGCTTGATAAAATTGCCTTGCAAGTGGCAAGTTTCTTCTCTGGTTACATTTAAGTTCAAAAGGATTGAGTGAACAACAACATACAGCACAATCGCAAAGCTTTGCTCTGCAACAACTAAATCAGGTGGTCACTTGTCCAACATGAACTCGAACAAAAATGTCCCAACATTGCTAGCCAATCTTGAGCAATCCAAAACAAAAGATGAGCAATAGATACAATTTTGGCATGAGTCTAAGACCCAAACTGCTTGCCTTCAAAGGTCTGACCAAAATTCCAATTCTTGGGAGCTACATTGTAAGATGTTAAGGTGGCCCCATCACCACTAGTCATCTCAAAAGAAAGCGGCTGATTCTTTAAGTCAGCATTAATGTGCCAGTTTTGGCCCCAGTTCCTACCCATAGGAAGCCAGCCTGTTCTTGAACCCTTAACTTTTGCTGCCACTATATCACCCGAACCTGCAACATTGCTGATTAGAACTGACAAGAATATACCAGAGCCACCAAGAGTGAATCGAACTCCACCTTCCTTTCTGCACTTTATCCTGTTCAGAATTAAGAAACCAAGCATATGGTTAGGTGCCATACATAAAAGGTCTTCAACAAGGGAATTCTGGGAATTACTTGCATTGTCGAATTAAAAAGGGAGAACTCTTTTGGGATCAGAAGGACTACATGAAAATTTGCAGAAAATTGTACTGAATGAACAAGCGGAAAGAAAAGACTAATCAGTCTCAAATCTTTTCATGGTGCTTCTTGGTTGGGGAGTACATCTAATTTCTATACAAAATATCATGGAACGCCAATAATACCAAAAGGTGCATATTTGGTGGATTGCAACATGGAATACCTCTTGTGACTGTATCCCTATATCTATTTGGACATAAATCACCATTGACTTGAGCAAATGAATGGGTCTAAAGTTCTTGCTTGTAGAATTTCTTTTATTAGGACAGGATAGAGAAGTGAAACTGATAGGGAGGTAGCCAGAACCAATAGTGCTGTTTAATTCCCCTTTCCCAGGAAGCTCTCAATTCATTTTCCAATACAAATGAACTTTAGATCATCTTCAGCAGGATAGTTTTATAAATACATTTGTTTGGATGTTCCATATGCATATATTTATTCACATGCGTTGGCCAAAAGGTTATTAGAGACTTCCCTTGAAGAGAAACATTCACATTACAATTCAGGATAACTTTTGAAACAAATAGAAGATATGAGAATCTACAGAAATCAATACATAGATAATGATTCTTCTGATATAGAACATGCATATCATAAATATTAGAAAAAGATTTGCTCCCTCCCTGGAAGTCATTGAAATTACTTACTAAAGGAAAAAGCCAATGAAATCACAAGTAATAGCTAGGTTCGTGTAGTTCATCAACAGGAGATTTCATTGGCTTTTTCCTTTAGGGCCCATTATACTTTACATCTCTATTTCCTTCTCCCCCTTCATTCTTTTCGTACTCTCAATTGCAATGTCTATTTTTTTCATTTCTACCTGTCCTTAGCATTCATTCAAATTTCATTTCTGTTTTCAGTAAATGTCCTTCAGCTACTTCCTTTTTGTTTCTACCTATCATTAAATATTCAAGAATCTCAAACACAAGTCTTCTCCCGGTCCTCAACCTCAACTACAGCTGTAAATACTTGATGTTTTTAAGCTGTAATCAAACCAGTTCAGAGAATGTTTTAGCTGACAGTTGGTAAAACTTTTGGCTATAAATGGGTAAATCAATATAACAACTAAACCTCAGTCCTATATTATCTGAGTTATGAATCCATTCCCCTTTTCTCAGTTCTATTTCATTCTAAACGCTAAATAATATCCAGTCCATTTCAATTTGTTTGTCTTGCTTTCGTTTTTCGTGTGTTTAGATTGTTAGCCTCTTTCCTTTATTAGCAACTATTTATTTTCAACTTTTCACCTAACCTGCTTAACACTAGAAAATTATAACACATTTTGATAAGTCTTTCTTGCTTTCTTAAATTCCACATCAAGTCATAATCGGACAAATAAATTAAAATGGAATAACTGTATTCTACAAGTATGATTCTTGGATTAGGAGAAAGATAGAATCAGTTGAATATTTTCTAAAAACAAGCATATATTAGTTGCTGCACGAACCTGCGGTATTGAATGGGCATATTAGAAGCTTTCCAAATGGCAATCTTCTCAAAAGCCTCAATGGGTAGCACAAAATGGGCATTAGGTGGATTACAGTGACCACCACCATCTAGATCAAACCCATAATTTGGTGCACAAAAATTAGTGGCTGTAACAATTATAGAAGTACCCGGAATGCACCACCGCAGATCCTCCACACACCTCACTTCATAACAAGCACCACAGATCTGACCCTTGTCAAAAAGCACAGTACTTAACCCAGCTGTAGCTTTTCCATACCCATTTCTCTCCAAATCCCCGTATCCACACGCGCCACCCACAACGTCACGTGGGTCGGCGGCGGCGTAATAGGTGGCGCGTGCAGGACGCCACTCGGACTGAAAATTGGAGGTGGAGGAAGAAGAAGGTGACCACTTGTAGTGAGAATGGACAAATGGGGTTGGAGAAAAGAGTGCGAATGCTAGTAAAAGTGACAGTAGTAGCATACTTACAAAATGGAGTGTATATGTTCTTCTTCACTATCAAAGAGATGAAAAATTGTTGCTTTGCTTAAACTCTTGAATCTGATGAGTTGTTTCACTATGCAGGGAATCATGAGAAAAGGGAAAGTTTGTCACTTTTTGCAGAGATATTGCCATGGATGGTCATGTTTCTTCACTGCTTTTTTGAACTTTGCCAATTGGGCTTGTCGGCGCCCCTTTTTCTCTCTCTTTTTAAATTATACGAATTTGTCTCAAACTATTTAGGGGTGCATTGATTCAGGCAATTTGCATTATAATTCTTACCATTTTAGGTCCTCCCTAACGAAGAAAATTGTTGAATAGAGTCTATTTCTTCCGTTTGTAATTAATTGTTATAATTTTTTTTCTAGAGTTAAATTATAATAATTTTGATCAATACTTTTATGATGTATATTGATAAGCAAAAACTAGCATTTATTTATCACGAAAATCTCAGCTTTTAGTTTACTTATTACCATTATCCCCCTATAAGTTTTACAAATTTTCAAAATTTCTCATTTTCGAGCATCACATTAATGTATCTCGCGCATTAGATTAGTGTATCATGTATAAAAAGTACCTCGCACATCAAATTATTATATCTCACGTATTAGATTAGTGTATCGTGTATAAAATGTACCTCGCACATCAAATTATTATATCTCACGTATTAGATTAGTGTATCATGTATAAAATGTACCTCGTGCATCAAATTAGTGTATCATGTATAAAATGTAATGCATCTTACATAACGATTAATGTATCTCGCGCATTAGATTAATGTATCAGCACTTATATTATTTTATCCGTTTTGAGAGATTTTTATAATTATAAATTTTTAAGGGGTAGATTGTAATTTACCTTAAAAGTATGTGATATTTGTAATTTGTTATGTTTTTTTGTATAATTTTTCAATATCAATTTATTTATTTATTTTTTAAAAAGTAATATGTCCTAAGAGGAACACATGTTTGGGCTGACCAACTCAACGCAGCCCATTAACGGCAAACCAACGTAGCGATTCCCATGCTTATTGGTCGTTTTGCGCACACAGTTATATTTGGCTGTTTAGATTTTTACCTTACCATGATTTTAATTTTTTTTTCATTACAATTATTTAAGTAGACACTAAATTATCTTGAAAATACTTTTGACACCAAAATAACAAATAAGAATTTGCTTATCACAAGTTCATGGTTTTATACCATAATATATCACAAATTATATCATAGAGGAAATATTAATTATACCATACTGCATAATATAATTTATAGAACTTATCTTAGTGAATGAGATATTCAAAAAATGATTTTTGATCCATAAATTATATCGTAAAAGGTATAACAAAGAGTAATGCGGTATAACATAACTTAATTCCTATAAAATTTATGTTGAGTTTTTGAGGTATAAATTCTCTAAACTTACGCGGAATGAATCAGATCATAAATAATAATATTTTGATCGATAATTTTTTAACAAACAAGCAACATAAATAAAAATTAAAAAACATTATATTTAAAAAAATAAATTAAAGATAACTCCAAAATAAGATTGGATGTTTACAAAATTAGACTTCATATATTCTTAGCTCAGATGGGCTAATACTAATTCAATATTGCAAGGACTTCAATAGGCAAAATAAACATATAATATAATGTTGGTAATATTACGAACACAATTCGGATTAGTTATAACTTAATTGACATAGAGGCGAGTTTTAAAACAAAGTTGTAGTGTAATATAAAATGAATAAGATCAACGGTGATTACAAAATATGATCATCCATCGCATGGTTCACAATATTTAGACCTAAATAGTGGGTCCTACCGTTGGATACTCAATCCAAACAGCACCAAAGTGAATTCAGCTATCTAGGGTTTCAAACCCAAAACCTTACATTAGTGCTTCTCCTCGAAGAAAAAAAAAACACCCATTTATCCAACCTATCGGATTCCTCAATCCATCTTCCGGGTCTTCAAGATTCAATCAGAAAACTCTAAATTCTGCACTAAAGGTGGAAACTTTATACCTGTAAGTAGCTCTTTCTGTTATCATTTCTGATTCTTGATTTATACAGCTTAAAAAAGAAGGGTGAAGTATAGTGATATATTAGTTTATTCTGGCTTATTGGGAATAAAGATTGAATCTTTGTACAAGTTACTGTTAGGACAATTTCATGGGGAAATCAGGTGGTAGGAAAAAGAAGGCGGGTATTAGTCAAAATCAAAACCAAAACCAAAACCAAGGGGCTGTTGGGAACAGCCAATCACCTGTTGTTAATGGTAGTGTTGATTTGGACTCATCAATTTTCTCAAAAAGAGCCCATGAGCTGAAAGAAGAGGGGAACAAAAGGTTTCAGGCTAAGGATTATGTGGGTGCTCTGGAGCAATATGAGAATGCTCTCAAACTTACACCAAAGACGCACCCTGATAGAGCTGTTTTTCATAGCAATAGGGCAGCCTGCTTGATGCAAATGAAGCCCATAGACTATGATTCTGTTGTTTCTGAATGCACTATGGCACTTCAGGTTCAGCCCTCTTATGTTCGGGCCCTTCTACGAAGGGCTCGTGCATTTGAGGCTGTGGGGAAATATGAAATGGCGATGCAAGATGTCCAGATACTATTGGGTGCTGATCCGAATCACCGAGATGCTTTGGAGATTGCTGGACGATTGAGGATGGCACTTGGTCCTCGTCCAGAGGCCCAGCAGGACCTCCAAAGCCGCCCATCTCCAGCTGCACTTGGTGCTTCTGCAGTGGGTGCAGCTCCTATTGCTGGCTTAGGACCATGCTTACCTGCTCGGCCAATGTCTAAGAAGCCAGCACCCTTAGGTGGGGCTTCAGCTACATCAGTTAATAATAAGCCTGAGAAGCCATATCAAGTTACGCCAGCTGAAAATGGTCCTCATGCCAAAGTTCAGTTACCAAAGGTTGTTTTGAAGCCTGCAAATGGTCCTTCCAGACCACATGCTGATCGCAATAAGGATGGACAAAGAGAGAAGGCATCTTTATCAGCATCTAGTGCTGTTCATGGACATTCTAAAGATGTTGCCATTCGTTGGAGGCCATTGAAGCTTGTTTATGATCATGATATAAGGCTTGCACAGATGCCTGTAACTTGCAGTTTTAGAGTGTTGAGGGATATCGTTAGCAAACGGTTCCCTATGTCAAAATCTGTTCTTGTTAAATATAAGGACAGTGATGGAGATTTAGTAACTATAACCTGTACGGCTGAACTTAGATCGGCAGAGTCTTGGGTTGACGGTTTACTACCAAAAGACCCTGATGCAGATAAAACAGGCGCCATTGGGATGTTAAGATTGCACGTCGTTGAAGTGAGTCCTGAACAAGAGCCAGCCTTGTTGGAAGAGGAAGAGGAGAAGCCTGTCGAGAGTGAAGGGAGTAAAGGGGATGATAGTGGATCCCATTCTTCAACAAGTGACTTGGTGGTTGAAACTGTGGATAATGAGAGTAATAAGGCAGAGAAGGTAACTATCACAGAAAAAGCGGCTACAACCGAAAATCCTGACTGCAAAGAGGTTGAAATGGATGACTGGCTTTTCGAATTTGCTCAATTATTCAGGACCCATGTAGGCATCGATCCTGATGCTCACATTGATCTGCATGAGCTTGGGATGGAGCTTTGCTCTGAAGCCCTTGAGGAAACTGTTACAAGTGAAGAGGCTCAAGTTCTTTTCGACAAGGCTGCCTTAAAATTTCAGGAGGTTGCAGCTCTTGCTTTCTTCAACTGGGGAAATGTTCACATGTGCTCAGCAAGGAAAAGAATTCCAATTGATGATTCTGCTTCAAAGGAGATGATGGCTACACAACTCCAAGCAGCATATGACTGGGTGAAAGATAAATATTCTCTGGCCAAAGAAAAATATGAGGAGGCACTCTTAATCAAACCAGACTTTTACGAGGGGTTGCTGGCGTTGGGGCAGCAGCAATTTGAAATGGCAAAACTTTACTGGTCCTTTATCTTGGCTAAGAAAGAGGACCTGTCAAATTGGGATCCTACTGAGACTCTTGCACTCTTTGACAGTGCAGAATTAAAAATGAAAGCTGCAACGGAAATGTGGGAGAAGATTGAAGAGCAGAGAGCTAATGAACTAAAGGATCCTAGCACCAGCAAGAAGGATGAACTATTAAGGAGAAGGAAGAAGCAAGCAAGTGGTCCTGAAAGTGAGGCGTCAGCTGTTGCTGGTCCAGCTGAAATTTCAGCTGACGAGGCCGCAGAGCAAGCTGCTGTTATGAGATCACAGATCCATTTATTTTGGGGTAACATGCTCTTTGAGCGCTCTCAAGTTGAATGTAAGTTGGCTTTGGATGGTTGGAAGAAAAACCTTGATACAGCAGTTGAGCGTTTCAAGCTTGCTGGAGCTTCTGAGAGTGACATCTCAACAGTTTTGAAGAACCATTGTTCCAATGAGGAAGCTGCAGAGGGATCTAAACAAATCGTTGAGAGCTTGAACACTGATGCTGCTGCAAATCATAAGAATGATGCTAGTCAAGCTTAGGGCAGTGACCTGCTTCCAGTTTCATTGGATTGCGCTGTCCATCACCTGCATTAGCATATTTTTCATGCATGTGTCTGAAATGGGGCGACGGAAAGTTCACTTTTAGAAGAGTAGGTAGCATTATCTTCTCGATGCTGGTGGAGAACTGGCATCATAATGCGCTCTCTCTCTGAAGGTTCTGGATTATGAATGTGTGCCAACAAGTTCTGACCGTCAGCCTGATACTAATTTTTCTACATTGAGTTTGATTTCTGAAATTTTTTTATTGACGCGATTACTATTTTTTGCCTCCGCAAATTAACATTTAATTCCGTAGTTATATTTTGATAGAAACAGCTCACGGTTTGAAACCATTAGCAATCTGTGTTTCCAGCAGGCATTTGCTCTTAAGCTGTAGCTTATCCTACATTTATTCGTGAAGAGAGAACCACGGAATGTGATTTCATACTACTTTCTCGCCTTTTTGGTCTTGTTTGGAAGTTGTAATTTCAGATTTCCATGTCAGTATCATTGCAGGCTGTTGAAATGTAGATGTCAATGGTTGAATTTCTGATAAATGGCAGTTTCATTTGCTTTTGTTGCTTAGTTGTTCAGAAATTGATGTTTGAACTCTTAATCAAGTGTGCTGTTCATAATGGATACTATTCCATTGAAGATTTAAGTTTTCCATGTAACAACTCATATTTCTCACTGTTTGGAATTTTTGCACTTCAAAATTTTCATTACATGCTTGAAATGTAGCCAGCAGCAGTAGAATGCTCCCACATTTCATAGCAAGTGTTAGTCTAAGAATCCAATATCACCTGAACTTAATTTGTCTTCCCCCTTAAAGCGTTTTTTTTTTCATCTCTTTGTCAAAACAGAGCTCTTGAGAAAAGGAATGAAATGGTGGTGCTGCGGTGGGTCTCTACAGTTCTTTTAGAAATTTAGCTGTTACAAAATGTGCATTCAACAAAATATGACAACTGTAGCAAAATACTTCTAGTATAAAGTAGTTTGACCAAATGGCCTGGGGTTCTTTTCCACTTTTGCAAAGAACCCACTCAAATACGCGGACCTCTTCAAGTTATGGTACATGTCAAAAGTAAAGCAGTGAGTTCAGATGTATCATAATGATGAATCCACCCTTGCTTTTTTCTATGTTGTTCAAAACTTATAGGTACGTATCTGATACTCTAAAAGTAGTGCGCCCATACACAATTCAGGTTTAATAGCACTTCTATGTTTTCCCCATCCCTTTTCATTGGGGAATCTAAGGTGGTAATTGTTGTACACATAATTGTCAATGACTCAACAGATAATGCAGAGGGGAAAAAAAGAAAAAGGTGAAACACAGCAGTTGAGTATCTATACTATTACTTGTGTCTTTTCCTATTAACATCAGAGTTGTTTTGGTGTTCAATTGAGAATCCCTGGAAAATGACAGTCATGATAAAAAGGAAAAAAGCAATAAATGATTTGAGGTTGTCAAGTTTGCTATGTCATCCAAATTCCTTTTTCAATTAAGTTTCAGAGTCCTTTTCTGATTTTTATATTAGTTGTGCTGTAACACAAAACCTTTCAGGTAATCGCTTTTAAAACTTATTTATATACACTAATAATATAAAAAAACATGCTCCACGAACATGCAATTTTAACTTTTAGCCGTTGTAACATGGTGATTTATATGTTCTGCATGTTACCAATCTATGTCTAGTAGGAAAAGTTATTCATAATTCTCTTTCAGCTTAATTTTTTTTTATCTTGTCAGTGTATATTAATTAAACTCAAACATGTAGTAAGTGATAGAAAGAGTTTGTTTTCTTCAAACATAGATTTCATTAAAGTAAAAGAGGAAACTTTACAATATACCCCATAGAGAACAACCTCAAACAGCTCACTACCAAACAAGAGACAATGACACATCAAGTAACATAGTAAATTATTAACTAAAAGGACAACAGAGCTTTAGAAACCTTAACTTCTTTAATCCTCTTAATTAGTGTCCTATTAATACATAAACAAATTCCCCCTTGAAAAGATTATCAAACAGTTTCTATTGGACCTAAGTTGACAGTAGTCTCCACAGCCTTCATTGCTTCAAACCTAGGCTCCTTAGCCTGGAATTTGAGACCTGCATACAACTTCATATAATCTTCAAACACAAATTTTGGATACTTCAATTTGTTGTCCTCTTCTGTCTTCTCAATCAACTCTGGTGCTGGAAATATGACAGCATCACTTCCTGGATTATAAAAGGAAGCTATTGACATCCTAGTGCCATCTTGTTGAGCAATCACTCTGTGCTCAATACTCTTGTATCTTCCATTAGTAATCACCTTCAATCATTCAAACAAAATCAGTACTACCCTAGAAAAATAAGGCGGATTACCTGCTACAACACGTTAAAAGGAATGCATACCTCTAGCTGATCGCCAAGGTTGATGACAATAGAGTGTTTCATAGGAGGTACATCAATCCAATTGCCATCTTTTAGCAATTGGAGACCACTGACTTTGTCATCTTGGAATAGAAGGATGATGCCACCAGCATCAGTGTGAGCGCGAAGGCCTTTGATCAAGTCTGGCTTGGGACAAGGAGGATAGTTGCTAACTTTGGTACCAAAAGTTGGACCCTTTGAGCCATAAAATGCTTTTTTCAAATAACCTTTCTCTAGTCCAAGATTCTCACATAGCAAATCCAAAAGATTTTCAGCTAGTTTCTCTAGCTTCAGTGCAAAATCTTTCATAACTTTCCTGTCATGAGGTTATAGGTAATATAAGTTAGTTAAAAAAAATAAAAAATCAAGACTCAAGACTAAGGATAGGCTCAATTCTCTGATCAACAGTAAAGTTTGTCACTTTATAAGTGACAAGCTGAACTGATACAAATCCCAGATATTTGGAGCCATCTAGTATAGGATATGTTTATATGAAATGATAAAAATTGAATCTTTTTTGTTTTATAAACCTGTATTCATCATCCAGGTCAGGAACTTCATACACATTGGAAACAGGAAGATGTTTCAAGAAGAAAGTGCTCTCCCAATCAAGATCATCAATTTCAGTTTGGACAGCTTCAAGTCCTTTACTTGCCACCATTTCTTTAAACCTTTGTTCCATGCACTTCTTGTAATGTCCCTTAGTTAAATTCTCCACTGTGTCCAGCAATTCATGAGAAATCCCATGATTCACAAGCTTTGATATATCACAAAACAGGCAACCAAAAAAAAAAAAATAGTTCAGAAATCAAGAAAGTTAACTTTTTTATTTCTTCAAGATCCTGTATTAGTGTAAAAATATAATTTTACCTCAAAGAAACCCCAGTTTTCACATGCATCTTTGATTTTGTCCATTGCTTCGGGCCTTTTCTCAGTTTGAAGCAACCCCATATCCACAACTGGGAAATTACTCTCCATTTTTCTGTTTTTTTTTTATTTTCTTACTAAGCTGACTCTCTAGTTTATCTTTTAATTTGCTTGTGTTTGGTATCTGTTTTCTATGGTGTGAGTGATAAAGTAATATGCTAGAGAGGGGTATTTATAGGCATTTGAAAGGGGTAGGATAACAGATGGAATTGATAAAAGATGGGGTGAATTTAACTTAAAAAATTGACATGCAAATAAAAAATAAAATCTAAAGCAAATAAAGGGAATGTGAGAAGTTGCCTGGAGAGTAGTTTCAAATCTTGGAACAAATTAGAATATATGTTGATAGGTTCCTTTTAGTTCGTCTAATTATTGGTAAATCGAGTTACTTGATACAGGTCAGAGGCATATATAATGCGTTAGTTATGAATCCATTTAAGTAGAGTAGTTTTTTGATTCAATTTATATTTATATATTTTAAAATTTTATTAAATATTCGATAAAATTCTAATAATATGAAATAATTGAAATACATGCAAAAGCTAATTCGATAAATTATTTTATATATATAAAAGAAATGAGAAGTGGGAACAGGAGTGGTGGATGATGTATGTGTGTACATACTGATGGACCCCTACCAAGTTTGGAAGAATGTCTTGTAGCCATGGCTATGGGCAATTCCTACTTATTGTCTCTCTTTTGGTGGGGTAACTAATAAGTAAGTTGCACCTAATAATAATAAGTGTTTCTTTTATTTTTCTGCTACTTTTTCCCATCATCTCCCGCTTGTTCTGGTTAAATGTTTTATTTCAGATAATATCGTATAATTTTCCTCGAAATATTAGGTATGCATACATTTTATCCATCTCATATCTTATTTTATAAAATTATATATCAAATATATTGTAGTTGAGTTAGGTATACAACTTAAATTAGTTGTAGAAGTGTCATCTTGGCATGGTCCATAAAAAGGAAAAGATGCTCCATTTCTTAAAATATTATTAATTAGTAAAGAAAAATAAAAATGTGGCCATTGATAGGCTACATGAGCAAAAGGAATTCCTTTTTTTATTAAAATATTAAAGGTAATGTTGTCTTATACTACTATTAAGAAGCTCTTAGATTCATCTTTACGTAATTAAATCCTAATCGAAAGCATTAGATGCAAAAAAGGTAATGTCGGCATTGGAAATCCACCTGAGATATTTTATTTTAATTTTTAATAAGATTGAGATTAATTAGCCTAATTTTGCAAATCCCGCCGCCTAAAAAGTTGAGTTTTTGGAATCAAATAACAACTTTCACGAAAAAAAATCCATAATAATTAATAATCATTGTACAAAGTGCAATGCAAATTCTTTCTTGTCTGTTTTAATTTATATGATACTTTTATATTTTAATATTTTTTAATTGTAATTGGTGAAATGGTGAAGTGGATTATGTTTTTAAAAAATAAAAAGCACTATATCTGTTTACTTTTAGTTCGTGAGACTTAATATTATACATCAATTGATATGAAATATCGTAATAAAATATTCATATTAATTATTGTTCTTATAAGACGTGTAAAACTCAAAGTTTATAATAAAAAAAAAAGTAAACGAAAGAAATATTATAAGTCACGATCAAATATATAAAAACACGTTGAGAAATCTTCATTGATGACACGGTAGAAGATTTGAACTTCTCCTATAGTTTTGGAAATTTTTTCACGCCATTAAAACTTAGTTGACAAACAACATTGAAACAGTACCGTAGACGTACAAAATGCATATTCACAATTTTAAGTTGATATACATTAGTTACTTTCTCCATTTTACTATCTCTATATATCTGAAAACAAATGTTTGTCAGATACCACATGTTAAATTTGTGGTCCTAAATATATTGTGGCTAAGAATGGAGCTAAACAGCGTGAGATCAAGTCCATCCCTTCCTCTTCATCAAGATATTATATTATACAAAGAGTAATTAATTTTTTTGTGTATATATATATATATATATATATATATATTTAATATCATTGGTATATATATTGATGATTTTATTTTTTTTATATTTTGGTTATTTATATAGTGAAAATCATTATTCTGTTATTAATATGATACTTTTAGTATCATATAAGAACATATATAGATCTCATTTTTTTGGAATTGATAAAAAGAAATGACATGTAAATTTGACCAAAGAAATTATCTCTACGTATTTATTCTTCTATGATGATCGGTGCAAACTTAATAAGATACTAGAATGGAACGGTTAGGAGAAAAAAAAATGTGTATATTGAGATGTCCATCTCAAGGACAGAGTGGAACAACGAGGGTGGGTCAAAACAGAAAGATCGATAAACTTTTAGATTGACACGCTTTTGAAAATGCGTGCTACCTAAAATTTTTTTTAGGAAATTGAAAATGTAAAAAGCTTAATAAGACACAATACAATTAGTTATCGTGATGCGTACTCTTTTGGACTCGATCGATGACAATATAATTAGCCTACATAAAATGTGTGATACATAATTAAACTGTGATCGATGACAATATAATTAGCCTACATAAAATATGTGATACATAATTAAATTGTGACTGTGACGCACACTAATTTATATTAATTAAGTATTATATATTCTGTTGGTGTAATATATCATAAATATAATAAATTTTAGTTGAAATAAAATGAACAAAAATGTGTAAACTAATCTTTAGGCTGAGGCACGGATACCTCGTTCTCTTTAAGGAGATTCCAGCTCACTACGGTATAATCTACACAAATCTAGCAGTATAACTCTTGACGTGTCCCCTCCAGGATACAACATTCCAACAACAGTGTGCAACTCAAACAACTTCATATTAGTTGAAGAGTCCAAAGCTCCACAAAAGAACACCTTCCTTCAATTCAACACATAATACTCTCTTTTGTATAGTGAATATAGTTCAAGACTTAGAATATTTTTTGGGTCTCAACTCTCTCTTTCACTACAGTAACCTCAATATAATATATCATTCATCTTTTTCATTCTATATTTTCTTGTACTTCTCTTGTTTCTTCTCCTATCATAACACAAATGAAGACTACACTATTTATACGTGATGAATTCTTCCTCGCAATGAATAAGAGATAGTGGATACTAAATCTGTCAAATGAATGACTCATATGTTACATAAGTTACGAGACATAAATATAAAATAATGGATAAAATGAAGACTTGGTGGTTACATAAGTTACTAAAAACTAATGACCATTTTCTTCCACAATTGATGAGAGTAAAGAGACACAAATATAATATCCATCAATAGACATAACATGATATATAACGTGACATATAATATATCTTTTATTAATATTAAAATATCACACCAATATATTTTCACTTTAATTAGTAACTCTCAAAATTAAACAATTTGTTTATTGTAAATATTTGGTGCGTATTAAGTACTACCTAGTACTATCCATCTAACTACCCGTTAGTATATTGAATTCACCAATTACTTTTTTGAAAACTAGCCAAAAAAAGAACAGAAAAAATTCTACAACTTAACTACCTAAAAACCAAAATAGGACTAATTAATAGTAAAAGATGAAATTACCAAGTAACCTATATAGATATCTGAATTTAGAAAAGCTACATACAAAAATTCAAAGGAAATATTAATGGCCTGCAGTGGATAAGGTTCTTAAATTCCAAATATAGTTCATTTATTTACTCCAGAATGTTAGATAGAATTTTACAGGTAAAAGTTATTTATCTTTGACAAAGAAAACAAAAGTGAGGGAAAAACAAGGAAAAGAAAAAGACATCTGCCTAAAAAAACAAATAAATGCATGATATGAAATGGGACAGGGACATCCTCTATTATTTTGTGGGTTTAAATTTGAAAAGAATTGTACAAATGTTGTTATCTTATTTATGTAAATAACACTGTATTTGACAGCTTTTTTATGAATGAGACTTTACCTAAAAAAAGTTATATAATGAGTAAGAAAGAGAAACAGAATTAAGGGCAATTTGAGCATGCGTGTCTGTACTCCTTCCTTTTTGTGGATTTTATTAAATTGAGTTTGAGTTAATTACTGCGTAGTGCGTATAACTATTTATATGTATGTTAACGATTCGAAATTTATTAATTCGAAGAATTTGCAATGTGTTGTGACGGTTGAGATGAAAATAAATACAAGGGTAAAGTCGCAAAGAATCACTCTTTCTATTTAATTAGCTTCTCATTCTGTCAATAAAGAAGTCATCATTCCTAACGATTTTTCATTCCTTCCATGACAAGCCACCTCTCTTTGCCGTTCGATATTTCTTGCATTGCTTTATTAATAATAATAATAATGTTGGGATTTTGCGGTTGATGAGTTTATGATTTACTTTTTTAAAAATATATGTTGATTAATGGTATTATTTGTATGAAACTTTTTGACAATTTGATACCATAGAGTGACAAAGATATTGCAGGGACCTCCTTATAAACTTTGACATCCAGCAAGTATAGTTATCATAATTCATTATTACTTCATTTCTTTTTACATTTATTTCCTACAGCTAAACCAATGGGCCTTCTCGTTTTAAAGTTATTATGGAAAACCCATGCATGGGTAAAACACTATGGGTGTTTGGTAGGATGTATTAAAAATAATAATCCATGTATTAGATGTGGTATAATTTAATACTTTGTTTGGTAGGAAAGTGAGCCTATGTATAACTAATCCATGGATTAGTTAATACATCCCACATGGTATTATGTGGTGTATTGCTAATACCTTCCATTTGGAGGTATTAGCTCTAATACCATGGACTATTCTAAGTAAAGACAAAAATATCCCTCAAATCCTTTTAATATTTTATTTATTTTTTTGATTTTATATTTTATATTTTATATTTTATATTTATACTAATAAAGTTATTTAAATGAATTAGCTTACAACTTTTATTATTTAGATATAATTTTTTGTTTCTAAAATATGAATTACGTAATCTATTTATTATTAATATAAAATATTATAATCCGACTAATATGTTAATGTTGATGTATGAATTTAAGAACAATTCATAAGTAAAATATTGTCTCTTAATGAAAGTTCATTAAACATTACACAAGTAGTCTAAAACAAGAGTGTGTATACATATATATATACACACACATCTCGAGTATAAAAATAGTTTAATTTTTTTTCTATATTTATTTTATATTTTTATTTTATTTTATGATAAAGAGTTTTTTAAAATTCATTGATACAAAACAAAGTTCAATAAATTTTCTCTATAATCATTATAGTTGTGTGACCTTTTGAGTTATTAACTCTAATTTATTAAGATGACAATTATTTACTCTCAAATAATTTAAGTGAGAAAATAGTGAACATGACAATAAAAATTTTATTCTCTTATTTACTCTCAAATAATTTAAGTGAGAAAATAGTGAACATGACAATAAAAATTTTATTCTCCTAACTAGTTAAAAATGTTATAAAAAAAATAATATTCTCCGCTAATTATCTACTTTGACTCAATTACACGAAATATCTCATAATAACTCTAGGGTATAATTGGAAAGTTTTTTTAAAAAGAACATTTAAACCACACACAAAAAAAATGAACCAAACACTTGATAAAAATAATCTCTGCATTACTAATCCCTGCATTGCTAATCCCTGCATTGTTAATCCCTGCATTGCTAATCCCTGCATTATTCATTTTTGTACCAAACGACCCCTATATGTACATATTTCGAATTAGTGACTATACTTTTTTTTTCACTTTTCTATTTTATTCCTGTTTAATTGACATATATATATATATATATATATATATATATATATATATATATATATATATATATATATATATATATAATATATATATATATATATATATATATATATATAAATTCTAGGTCATTTACAAAATTATCGGAAGAAAAATGGTTTCTTTTTTATCTTTTGTACGTGAATATGAAAATTTCTAATTAAATAAAAACACAAACATGAAAAATATTATTAGAAAAATACGAAACCAATTTTCCTTGACTGATAAGTGCTACACATTAAACTTTATTATTCCAAGAATCAACAAAAGAAAAATTCTGTTGCTTTAAAGTTGCACGAGTGGAGACCAAGAAATATTTTCAAGATTGTCTTTGATTTGATTACTGTCGCGAATTTAAAATTTAAATTTGATTTATTTAAAGTTTAAGATTCTTTAAAATTACGCATTCAAATTTTATGTAGTATTTTATGTAGTATATTACTCCATCTTTCAGCATTTGCACGCGTACAGAAATATTAAATTTTGGGTGCAATTGATAGTAAGTAAAGTCAATAAGAAAATCTATAAGTCTAATAATAAAACATAATGGTTTAGCTAATATATTTAAATTGGTTTGTAACCCATTAACTTGTCGAATTGTGATGATGAACAGAATAATGGATTAACTATAATTCCTCGAACATTTCCCAAGAGGATAATTAGTACAGTAATCTTCATGCTAAATGATAATTAAGTAATCTCTTGAGCCATCGAATCTAGGTAAAATAATTAGATATTGACATCAAATCTTAGCTACTGTTGAACAAAGTTATCAAAATAGTACGAGTATCTATTTTTATCAACATCATAGACACATAGGCTATAAAATAAAATACAAATTTATACCGTTATAAGTAAATATATTATCTCGCTAATACTTTTTTCGTTCAATTTTATGTGACACTTTTCGCATTTCGAGATTTAAATAAGTTTATCTTTGACCGTAAGTTTTTCATAGATTCTTTTAACATTTTGAATTATCAATTATTGAGACTTATAGTACTCTTTACGTAGTTTACAAATATATAAATTTCATTTTAAATTTTTTGAAAATTTCATACTCAAGTGTCCAGTCAAAGTTAAATTATTTGACTCTCGAAAAATAAAAAGTGACACATAGAATGGGGCAAAGGGAGTATTTATTATTGCAACTCGAAAACATAAAAATAATATACTCCCTCAATTTAAAAAAGAATGACTCTATTTCCTTTTTAGTCTGTTTAAAAAATAATGACTCATTTCCTTTTTTGTTAACACTTTAACTTTATCTTTTTATATGACATGTTTAAGACCACAAGATTAAAGGACATTTTGATACATTTGACATAACTTTAATTCAGAACCACAAGATTAACAAGTCTTCTTTCTTTTCTTAAACTTCGTTCCAAATCAAATTAGGTCATCTTTTTTTAAACGGGGAGGTAGCTTTTGTTCTTCTTACAACCGGGGTTGATTTACATAGTATATAGATATAGATATATCGTATATTAATGATGATAACTATATATGGAAGTGAAAAATAACAATTAAAGCAAATAACTAGAGAAGCTACATATATTTCATAAATTACGAAGAGCACAATGTACATGTTGCATGTCGGACTTTTTGGATTGTAGCTTTAGGTTCCATGCATGGCTACTTTAAAGTTTAATTATCTAGCTATATATGAGTTCTAATTTTATTTTGTGCGTCTCCCACTCATAAATATTATGAATAATTATTATATAATGGTCCCTCAAAGGCCAAAGAACATATATTTCTGGGGGCATATCATGACAACAAGTGAAAAACTATATCCCTATGTACAATATGACCAAATTAATTAAGACCATGAAAATTTATGATTGTTATCTTGACTTCATTGTGAATTACAACTTCAAAGATACCGTGACTAAATTCAGTGTATACGTTCGAAAATGAATCGAATCATAATCATATATATTCTTAGTAGAATTCAAAATTTATTTAATTGACAACTAATTAGATACTATTTCTATAAAAAAAAAATGAAAGGGGAAAATTAATACTATATTTAAACAAGAACTTCAAGATTTTTTTTAAAAAAATGAAAAAGATCTAATCTTTAATTAGGAATGATAAAATCCAAAGTAAATAAATATTAGATAATTCTATGTCAATCGTTAATTATAAATGAATGCTAGTCGATCAAAGATCTAAAAATAGGTAAAATTACTTAATTTTAATTTGTTCAATATAAATATCAAATATATCGTGAGATATATAATAAAGAAGATAATTTGTTCTTTACATGCAAGCCCAAAATTTGGAGTCTTTCCCAATCTTGAATTTAAAGTCGAATTCCCACAAGACTCTTTTCTTCTCTTTTTCCCTATTGGGGACATCCCTACCCAATAGGAATTTACGAATAAAAAATAAACAAGCAGTTCAGAATAATATATAAGAGAAAAATAAAGTTAGAAAGTTTAGGGCATGTTCTTTATAATTTAATTTAAAATAATGAAAATTCTCCATTCGTGATTTAAAGAGGTGGAAAAAGAATAATTGTCGCACAAATGGAGAATAAATAGTATTGGGTGGAAATGTACAAGATTGTCAACGTCGACACACATCTTAAAAATTCATATTTTTATTTTATCATAAATTGTTTTTGTTTGTTATGTAACTTAAATTATGTGCCAATAATTATCAACTTGTAGAAGATTCTGATTTGGCTTCTGCCGTATCTAATTATATATAATTGGATTAATAACGGATTTGGGATTTTTAATCAGGAATTTGAAAAAAATATATGTTGGATTTCTGACCTCCAAATTCGCCTTAGGAATAGGTTTATTCTATATGTTCCTTTGAGAAATACAGCAGTACGTTTTTGTGAATTAAAAAATAATGACACAATATTTTATCGCGGAAAAACCCAATCACAAGGTTAAAAACCACGACCTACACCTCTGTAGGATTTAACTCCACTTTATTAAATTTCACGTTTCAACAAAAGATTACAAAGCTATGTAACTAAGGAATTATAAACTCTAATTCCTAGAGGAATATAAACTCTAATTCCTAGACTAAGAAATTATAAACTCTAATTCTAGCTACCCAAAGACACAAAACCCCCCGGTTTTATATCTTCCAATGTTCTCAAGTTCTACAACTTGTCGAACAATTCCTACTCACAAACTCAGATTGTAAACAAGACTCTTGAATACAATTTTACAATTTTTTCTCACAATTGCTACACTCTCAATAAATCTCAAAACTCTTTCAACTTCTTGATCGTGTTTTGATCTTCTCTCTATGTAAGTGCGCACTTTTTTTTATGCAAATAGCTCCCTATTTATAGATCAAAACTTCAACACATCCTTGTATAATTCAACTTGTATTTGCCTTCTACAAATCCTTGTTGACTTCTACTTGGACTCCTTTTCTACATAATTTCCTTAATAAATAAGAAAACACAATTTCCTTAAATAGATTCCTTAAATAGGAATTAGTTTTCCTTCTTTCACTTGGCTTTGAATTCCTTTATAAAAGGAAACTTTTTGTACTTGTTGCTTGTCGAAAAAATAATAATTCCACAGCTTTATAACTTCTAATTCACGTGGTTGACTTCTCCTATCCAAGTCGGATTCGTTCTGTAAGGAACACGTCTACAACCTGATTCTTTTATCTGTTTCTGTATTTGTCAATTATCAAAATCTTTATCATTTAACATATATAATGTAGATATTTTAAAATAGGATTTTTTTGAATTTAAAACCACACTTTTAACACGTTTTAAAATAAAAAAATAAGGCTTAAAAAACTTGAAAAAAAGAAATGATTTTATAAAAAAAAATTGAAACTAAAAAAAGAAAATTAAATACTTTAATAAATGTTGTCATGATTCAAACAGCGGACATAGAACTTAATATACAGTGAACTTGCAATAAGCCATCTATTTCTATTTGTCTTTTAGGAAATTCAAAATCTATATATCTACAAAAATATAAAAAATTACATATATATATCAAATTAATGCAAATCCTATGCTTATCAATTAATGCAAAATGTTTAATGCATCAAATTAATTTTTGAACAATTCCTTTTTAAGTAGAGAAAACTCTAACCAAGATCTCCTCCCCACATATTTAATATTATTTATAAAAATATAATGTATTTATTATCCTTTATATTTTTTCAAAATGTTATGTTAAAAATGCAAATGTATTCCCGAAATAAAGTTAAAAGAAATTTAAAAGAGTAAATGAATAGGTCATTATTGGTCAATTAGGAACTAATCTTTGAATCTCCAACTTTAAAGAGATACACCTTTAGATCAAAATATTTGCATTTAAAGAGCATATAATCTTTCGTGATAGGTTTGCAAAATCATGATATGCGTATCTTTTTTTTTTTTTAATATTTAGTATTTGAGATTTAATGATTAGATCAATATATAAATTATTAAAGGAAGAAGCAACTTCCATTTAGAGTTTCTTCTATTAAAATTGATTTCGAAATCTTTAATAAACTTTTTATGAAAGATCTTATATTCATCTTAGCATAATCTTAGATATTGTGATATATAATATATGCGTATCATATACAATAACTTATACAGTCTACCTACGGAAGTTAGTGTGGGGTCCTTTTACAATTGGAGAAAATAATATATATCAAGAATGTTAAATAGAATTCCCTCCTTTTCTGAGGGTGTATGTATTAAATTGCTCATTTAGGTAGCTTCTAGGAAAGATCAACCAAATGAAGATGAAAATGAAATGAAGACATTAAATCTTGATGTTGATTTGTAGAACATATATGGGATTCCTTATATCAAATTGGGACCCTTAATTAATTGAGAATGTATCAAAACCAAATTTAGTCATTTTCTTTGTTAACTTTAAGGACAGTTGACTCATTGACCAATTTTATATTTCACAAATGGTCTGATTTGATGAATTGGAAGTGTTGAGTTACTTCTTGGTTGATTCCTTGTGATTGTGACCCTTATTCTCAAAGTTTTATTTGGTATATTGCTTGAGAACAAGTACTAGTTGCTAATTTCTTGATGGATGTTGTTTTCACTTGTCAACCTAATCTATACCTTTGGTAGTCACTAAATGTGCATTTGGAAGCTTTAGCAAGTGCTCTCTATCAATCAATCAACTATCAACTCATCCAAAGTCCCAACAATTTAATGTTATTAATTTGTACTCGCTCCTACCTATGTATTAAATATTCAACATATTCATCATAATAAAATCATTTACTCAATCTTCTTTAAATAGCTTACTATTGAAAGAGCGTCCTCTCCCTCTCTCTATCTTTTTATCCATCAGGATATTGAGTTTTACGATACTCATGAGCTTGTGTTGTTTCCAACTTCTAACTTTACTATATCGATAATTTGTTATAAGGCTTTTTTTTTCTTTTTCTTCCTTGTTTCCCTCCATTTGCAAGACAATCAAATAAAAATTTCAAATGAAAACTCAAATCACTCGACAATAATAATTTCACCCTAACAGCTATATATGTCATTGGAATTCTTGATATTGTTATTGCTCATTTTTGCATTCACAATTGGGCTTTTTGCACCAAATCAAATTGGACTGACCAGTGACTATGGATCTAATTGACAAAGCATCGAATAGATTGTCACAATGCCTATTTATCTGCTCCAATTTTGTATTGGTCCAGCACTTCTCATTTACCCACTGTTTATGGGCTCGTTGTACATTTACAACCAAAAATATATGGGAAATTTTTTCAAAATGTCAATATTTTAACATTTAAGAGGGCTTATTAGCAACACTTTCAATATTTAGTAAAAATGTCAAAATTTTAATTTGTTATGTATCTTATTTATGTTTTTATTACTTGTTTTTATTTAAAGAATAGGATTATTTAATAACAAAAGGGAGAAAATCAAGGGAGAGAATATTTCAAATAAAAGGTAAAGTTCACTTAATTTTCTCATCAGTTACATTTTCAAATAAAACTCAAACTTTGTTCTTTTTTTCTCCATAATCTTAATCTTTTTTTATTAGTCATTCCAATAGGTATGTCAAATGAATTTATAGTGTTATTTAAGAAACATATTTGTATTCATATATTTTTTTCATGTGTATTTATTTATTTTGTCAAAAATTTTGTATTTTGTATTTATTTTAATATGTATTTTATTCGAATTTCTATTTATTCT
This sequence comes from Solanum peruvianum, assembly GCA_027705065.1. Classification (NCBI taxonomy): domain Eukaryota; kingdom Viridiplantae; phylum Streptophyta; class Magnoliopsida; order Solanales; family Solanaceae; genus Solanum; species Solanum peruvianum. The sequence continues at coordinate 44,619,289 of JAKWJD010001756.1, read as the reverse complement.
AGTTTTTATTTAGAATATTGTATAATAATATATAAAATACAAAAAAGTAGTATGATGAAAAGTGAGATAATAGTTTTTAGAGAAGGAACATATCACTTAAAATTTTCATCATTAACAATTTAAAAAAAAAACTCATTTTTCATTCTATTAGATCAACTTTACTTTGTTATGTTTTCATTTTAATTGTATACCAATATTTTTTACATTTTATGTGCTCACTTTACCATTCAAATTAAAATTAATTTTTTTTCTTTCAAACTACAAATTGTATTCCGATGATCAAAATTGTATTACTTGATTACCATATATATATATAATCAGAATACAATATTCAAAAAAAAAAATAATTGACTGTTAAAAAATAGGATACATCTATGCTTAAGAAAAACAAATTCATATAAGATACGTATTTGAATGACTACAAATAAAAAAGAAATACAATATTCTTAATAAAAATACAAATGATGAGTAAAAGAAAAATAATTGACAAATAAAAATTAATATGAATATTATTCTGATATGAATACAATTTCGCAACAATCTTCTTTGACTCTCTCTTTCTTCTTCGTCTGTTATGTTTTTTTTTTTTTAATTCTTTTCACCAAATTCAAATTTGAATCTGTGTTTATTTGTGGATTAATAACCCTATAAGCAAAATTCGAAATTATTAAATATGAATATATATAAAAAAAATCAAACAATATATTATGTATGAATGCTTATGTGGCTTACTACTAATTACAATCTACTAAATCTCAAATATGAAAATAAAATCATAAAAATAGTGTTTCAAATACTAAAATTCTGAAATGCATAAATATTTGATGAGTATCATAACAAACTCATATAAAAATCAAAAAATGATGAAAAAATTGTAATACATACAATACAAAATTCAACATAATTTTTATGTCGAAAACAAAATCTTATGAAATCTCGCAAAATAAAATATGATTACGAAAATACCTTTATGTATTGAGAGATTTCTTGTATTAATCGATAGATCAGAACAAATTGATATGAACTTGAATAATTAGTTCTTCTTCAACAGTGAGAGACATTAATGGTGAAAATGGTAAAGAGAATTTTTTTTTTGAAAATCTTAAAGATGGAAATAAATTTAATGATATTAAAGTCTAGAAGAAGTCTAAATGGATAGTGAATATATTCAATATTGGATTGTTTTAAGAAATAAAAGGAAAGACAAATAATAGTATTTATAAATTATTTTTAAAATATTGACATTTTGACATTTTGACTAAATATTTTAAAGTGTAGATATTTTTACTAATTAAGTTAGAAATTATGACTACTTCACTAATTTTTCCAAAATATATCCCCAAAATAGGGTTATATCAAGCCTTTTTTGGAGTTCAAATAACATTTATCCTTTCCAAAACATTAGCTCTTGGACCTAATATATAGCAAGCAAAGTATAAGTAGCATGATAAAAAAAGTCATCCTTGTCAATCATGATATACGGGTTTAAAGATGACAAGTAATTCTTTTGATGTTTGACTTCAATCTCTTAATCACTAGTGCACAAACAACAAATTAAACAAAAATAGAATATACATTTAATCGATAGCGTAGATTTTTTTGACAAATGAAGATCGGATTTACAGACTTAAGTATTGTACCTTATTAACAATTTTATTAGTACTACTTTTCGTTGTACCAAATGAAGGTCACAATTTCATAAAGTCAAGATCCATTTGCTCAGTTTGATGAGAAATGTCAACACAATAATCCATGAGTTTTTTGTTTAGTAAATGTCGAGGATCTCAAGAATGGATCTATTGCAGAGGGGACAACAACCTCGGTTTAACCAAAGCTCTCTTGAACACACCCTACAATATGTGTGTCCACATGGTATGAATGCTGCTCCTTTTTTCCTTCCCATGCACACGCAGCACACCCTATCATTACCCAACCTAATTCTTCCTTCTCATCCCACCCGTTCGTTTCTTCCAACAATCTCATCAACGACACCCTGTACGGTGATCCTCCTCCAGTACCCGGCCCATCTTCGTTGGATCTTAACGGGCTTGTATTTGGGCCTGGGCTATCAGAATCTTGGGCCGATCTAAAATTACGCTCCGCCAGCAACGCCGCCGCTAAGTTCATCCCGGAACCCGTAGTAATATGATCAGCCAAGCATAAAATATTAACAGACTCTATCTCCGGCGGTGTTTCACGGCCTAATTCCGCCGCATTCGGAGGTGGCTCGTCGTCGTCCATCACACTTAACGAAGCTGGTCTGAGACACAAAGTGGTCCCACAACATGCAATGGATCCGGTGAATCCTAACCGTTGAGTTAAACTCTTTCGTCGTCTCACGACCCGATCATCACCGTCCATTCTCTCTCTAAGCAATTCCGCCATTGTTCTTACTTCTATCCCTCTCTTTCTCCTAATTTCCTGCAATCCAAAACCCAACATTTCGATAATTTCACTCATTTTTTTTCAAAAATTAAAAACACGACGAAATAAAATAACACACGTATAAATTATACTTGTGCAAAAGATGTATGAACATACAAATATAATGCATGTATATATATAGTACAGGTAGAATAAATGAACGGAAGTTAATCACGTGATGAGTAATATTAGAGGCACCAACGTAACGTACCGCATGAACATAAGCTCCTAGCTAGCTAGCTAATTAAAGAAGAAAGCAGTAACCTTGTGGGTATTAATAAAGTCATGTGGTTGATCAAATGGAACATAGGGATATGAAATATATAGTACGTAAATATACGGTTTATATTCGTAAACAAATGAAGCTTTGAAGAAAGAAACAAATGAAAAGACAATTAAGAAGACGAAGAAAAAAAGAATAATTTGGGAGTGGTGGGGCTTAATGTAGATCAACTTCATTTAAATAAATTTTTTTGGTGGTTTAGATTAGACTATTATCTTATCCTACATTAATACAATCTGCCTGTTTTTTTTGTATTAATATTTTTGGAATGGTCGCCGGCCATAACTAAGTCAACACCTATATAGTATTAAATAATAGGGTTTTCCAAATGGCATCGCCGTAATAGTTTTTATTTAGCTAAGCTTCTAAGATGTACTTATCATTCTAAGAATAATTTTTTAGTGTTCCATTTATTGGTGCAAGGATATAATTAATAGTTTTAGGGTTGTTTAACCATAAATTTTGTTACTTAATGACATTGATCTCTGCTAATACTTTGCTACATCTGATAAACCTAATACAGATTAGGTAATATCTTTAGAGGATTAAAATAATATGTGAGAATAATTGAACTTCTTAGTCGTCCATATGGACACAACAAACCTAACCAGAATTGGAACTACGTGAATAATAATTAACAAATAAAATCAAGTTTTTCCTAATTTCTCTGCCACTCTGAGCTTTATGTAATGTGATATAATTACTGTTGTCACACTTCATTAGGGTGGTCATTTGTTGTAATAATAATTCATTATGATTGTCTAAATTTTTTTAAAAATCGATTTTCATGTTATATTTAATATTTCTATAATAGCATTCTAGCTATAAAACCAATGCCATTCTTTGTAGTGGTACATTCTTTTGTTAAAGTTATTCCTTTATAATAATCATACTCGTCAAATAATATGCAATAATATGCAGTTAAAAACTTATTATGTCATAATATACTCAATTAATGTGACGTACATGAGTATTCAAGTTTGAATATGTAAAAGGAAAACAAAATATATTTAAACTGATGATGACCTCGATTAGTTTATGGTCATAACTTTCTATTTTTTTAATGTTAAATTGTTAAAAGACATTCTTACTCTTTCTATTTTTTTATATTAAATTTTTAGCAAATGCATTTCCGCTTCTGGCTACACAAAAGCTTTAAACTGATTTTTGCTTACAACTATATTAGACTTTGAGGCTAGATACATAAACATATAGGATAATGCACGAGTACCACTTTAATCTATGTCCGAAATTTTAGAAACACACTCATATTATACTAAGATTCTATTATCCTTGATAATTTTGTTAATAATTTTCTATCCCTTTTCGACCTACGTGGCACTATCTTGTAGGTCAATCGCTGGTTGACTTTTTTTTTCAAACTAGTGCTACGTAGGCCCAAAAAGGGTAGAAAATTACTTATAAAATAAGTTCAGGAGTAATAGGACTTTAGTATACTATAAGTGTGTCTCTGAGATTTCGGACATAGTTTGAGAGGATACTTGTGCATTTTCCCTAAATATATCTCTAAACTAGTTGGATTTTCCCTTTAGATATCTCAACTATGCTATTTTTCTATTGAATAATGAACCGTCCATAATTTATTCCTTTTAAACACCATTGACTGATGTGGAACCAGATTTCATGAGAGATATCGATGGAGGAGTATAACAGAGCTTCACTACAATTTGCGTGAAATTTTCAGATAAATATTGTCACTATAACATGATTTAGCTGTATATATTTAAAGATTCAAAAGAGTTTTTCTTTAATAGTATGTTTTCATATGATTTTCTAATATTTTAAAATGTTAAAGTTTTGTAAGATACTATAATTTTATGCAATTCTAAATACATAAATTTTACTTTTAAAAATTAAATATTCTATATATATCTAAATTCATAGCATAAATTAGATAATTTGACCTTGAAACTCCTTATTGTCCCCCATAAAGTGGGAGATGGGAGTACAATTATCCTCACAATTTTTTTCGGCTCGACATTAAAATATGGATAATATATAAATATATCATTTAATTTGGTGTTGTTTTATATTTATGTCTTTTATTTTTAAGTAAGTATAAAAAAATATTTAAATTTGTATAAAGTTGAACAAATAAACATGTATTCTAAATGACAATTTATGTCATATGTGATTTCCTACGTGTATTATACCACATCAAACTCATAAATGTACTTATTTATCTTTATATAAGTTTAATTGTCTATTTGTCCTAATTCAAGATCAGAGCACATAAATATAAAATGAGATTAAATTAAAGAACATTTTTATATATTGTGCCTTAAAACAATGGTACAATTTGATCCTTTTTTCCCTGTGACAGTGAATAAAATAATAATTCGACCCCACTAAATAAAAATCATAGTTCTTGTAACTTTGTTATTGAGAAGATTGAAGAAAAGTATTAAGAAGCCTGCACTGAAGGAATGAAAATAGGGATAAGAGTCGGCCCATTAACGGCCCTTTAAAGTGTCTCATTGCGACTCACAACTGACCAATCAGCTCTCAGCCCATTCTAATTATCTATAGACTGTACCGTGTACTCAAGAGTGGAGTCTTAAAATTTTAGGTGCAGCAGATAGGGGCGTATAAAATCGAATTGAATTATAATTTGAGTATTAAAAAAAATCACAATTAGTAAATGATTTGATTTGATTTGGTATTAAAAAAAATCCGATTATGTTTGGATTGATTTGGTTTTAACTAAAAATAAAAATTTGAGACCAAATCAATCCGACATTATATATATAATTTTAAAAATTTATTTTACACATAAAAATATTAACTTTGATATAATTTTAAATATTTCTTATACTTTTTCATGATTTTTATCTTTTAATATGTTATTTCAAGTTTGAAACTTAGATTTTTGGATAGTTTCATAGAGATAATAGTCCACTAGTGTTGATAATTATAATAAAACTTAAATCAAAATTAAATTAATGTTAATGCAAAAAGGAAATCAATTCGTATTTGTTTTGAATATTTCAGTGTCATTAATCATATATTATCATTGTTTGTGTTATATAATCTTAAGAAACACCTTAAATAGTTGTAGTTTGATAGGATTGAATAAATATTTGAATTATAAGTAAAATATATGTTTGTATGAATATTTTAGCGGAAAAACCCAGAAACCCAAGGCTGAAAAACCCGAGTTTTACTGGTTTAGTTTGTTTTATAGATTTGAAAATCCGACACAAATGCTTTGATTTGATATTTAAAAAACTCGAACCAATCCGATCAAGTACACTCCTAGCGGCAAATAAAGTTATTCCATCCTTAAATAGAAATCTTGAATTCGAGTTTTAGATATTGAAAAATTCTTAGTAGAAAACGCTTCCTTCCGAATTGAGCTCTATGTGATACAAATCTATAATGATCGAACTCTAATACGAATATCAGATACATCATAAAAACAAAAAAGTTTCTTAATTTATACACAGGAAACCACACAACATATTTGTGCCTAACAAGTTATAAATGGCAATTCTAACGTCCAACTTTTATATTTCACGTGTGTTGCAGGGTTCTTTCTAGTGGGAGCAAAATATTTATTATTGCATTTAGTGGTGTCGATACATTTTTGATTACCAACTTAACCATATTAAGTATTAATTGGTACATATAAATATTTCATTTTAATAGGAGTAACTTTTAAGACTGAATTATGTAATTTGATGTAAATACTAAGGGTCCGTTTGGATGGATTTAATAAAAGTAGCTTTAAAAAAATACTTTTGAAAGTGCTGAAACTTATTTTTAAAATAAGCAATTATGTGTTTGGATAAAAGTGCTGAAGTTAAAAAAAAAAGTTGTTGAAGTGTTTGGCAAATAAGTGCTGATAAGCAGCTTTTTAAATCAAAATGTCTGAAATACCCTTAAAAGCTGTTAACATAATAAAAGTTAATTAATTTATATTTTACAGCCATAAATAATTATATTTTGCTATCATTCACATATTTCTTTCTCATCACAAATTATTTATAAGAGGAATATAAACTTATTATAGATTTTAAAGATATATAATTTGAATAGATTAAGGAACGATTTAAGATTTTATTTTAGTTTCATTCATAGGTAATAATAATTGTCTATCATTCACATATTTCTTTATTATCACAAATTATTTATAAGAGGAATATAAATTTTTATTTAAGTTTATATGTGCAATTTATTTTATATTTTAATAATATATAATTTGAATAGATCACTTGAAAGATTTAAGATTTATTTTATTTTCATTCATTAGTAATAGTAATTGTCTATCATCCACACGTGAAAATGGAAAAATAGAAGAAAGAGATGTTAGGGTTATGTGGGTAATTTGGAGATTTTATAAAAATATTAAGGGCAAAAAGGTAAAAATGTGGTCAACTTAAAACAGCTTATAAGCTGGGAAAAAAAAAAGCACCCCTACCCCAATTTTTAACTTTTGGCTTAAAATAATTTTTTCTAAACTTAAAATAAGTTATTTTGAGTATTGTCAAACAGCCAAATAAGTCAAAAACCAACTTTTAAGTCAGTTTGACATCTTTTAAGCTAAGCCAAACAGGCTCTAAGTACAACAACTCTTAACTAGATAAAATTAAACTCACACCATCTTTCCCTAAAAAATTCTTTTTTAGAAAAAAAAACGTAATATTATTAAAATTATTATCTTTAATACAAATTAACTCAAAATCCTAATTTTTTTAGGATCAAAATTTATTAAGAGGAATAAAATTTGCATATATCTAATTTTTCTCGAATCATAATGTTCGTTGTTAAAATCCTAATCTCATCATCATACTAATATTTATATTTTTGGACATTACTATAGCCAAAATATCGTGTGCAATTAACCTCCTCCACCACTTAAAATGACCTACTTTTTGGTATTTAAAAAAATAGGCGAATTGAGAGGATTAAAAAAAATAGAAAATTCTAGAAAGAGGAGAGTTACGTTACGTGTCTAGCTATCATTCCCTCCTCAACATTTTCTCGAAACCCCCAAACTACCCCTATATCATGACTTTTTGTAATTGAATCATAGTTAAGAAAAATAATAATATAATTAAATAAAATACTTTAAAATTCAATTAAAGATGAGTGGGAAAAAATAAATCAATATCAAATCATAATATGTAAAATAATATGTTTAGCATATAGTGAAGTAATTGTTTATATTATTCTTTAGGAATTAAGCTTTTAAATTTCATTACTGTAAAAGAGAATTATTTTTCATAAAATCTAATCCAAAATAGAGTTACAAGAAAATGAGTAGCCTTTCAGAACATTATGTAAATATTTTACTTAGTCTATTTAATATAATTCATCTTTGTCAACTTGACTATAGTAGTTTTGTTTGAATATTTGATTATTGCAATTTGTTTTGTAATTAATTTAGTGCATGTGCATTGTGTGTGTTGCATCAATATAACATTGCATAAAAAAGTTATATATATTTTGCAACTGAAATTACAATACATATCATATTATATTCACTCAATTGGCAAAATTATTTGAGGAATGAATTATTATTTTTATTTCAAACTTGTTCAGGTTGGACTATGTCAATTTGTATATACCTTCAACAAGTTACATAATAATAATATAATAATAATAATAATAATAATAATAATAATATAATAATAATAATAATAATAATAAATAATAATAATAATAATAATAATAATAATAATAATAATAATAATTAATACATTTTGAGAATTTTCAAAAAAGTAAAAAAGAAAATGATATTTTTGGAACAAAAAAATATACTGTTAGATGAATAAATTGATTTTGAAGTTATAAATGAATTAGAGTTTAGTAGTTAAAGAATTCTCTTATTAGCCAATGTAGTTTCATGAATTTTTGGTATCTTAATTTATAGTTTTTGCGTGTACATGAAGTTTCATGACTTTAGTTATAGACATCAATCAACAACTATTCAATTACATATTTTAGTTATACATATCAATCAATAATTAATCATATGTATGAATTTAGTTATAAAGTTCAATCAACAATTATTTAACTACATCATCCTAATGTTATGTTCTTTTTATCATATATTTTAGGATATTTTTTTTCAGGCACGTGACAAAAAAAAACTCATCATTAATAATGCTTAAATATACTTTTTTACTATATATTTAAAATTATTTAATTTTTTAAGACAGTCAATATTATAAAAGATTATATAAAAATCAAGAAACATGGAGTAGTAGATATTGGTAGGTTTTCTTTTTCGTTTATTCATACTCTCAAATAGTAAATATATTATAAAAAAATTCCATCCAACATTCGATATTCATATAATATCTAATAAATTTAAATTTACGTCATATAAAACTATTCAAAAATATCTAATGAAGGAATAAATAACTCTACATACTGATAGTCTCATATTAATAAATATACTAAACTAAATCAAAAGGGTATGTATGTCTTTTTACCCCAACTATCCAACGCAACACGCTCGTTATAAAATGCATCATACAGTATTGTAATTCTCATTCAATCGAGCTTCCCCTGTTTTCTTCATTTCATATTTACAAAAAATAGCATTCTTCTCTTTCTCTGTTTCACTCTGAAAATGGCTTCCATCTCTTCTCTCAATCAAATTCCTTGCAGAACTCTCCAAATTACATCCCAATATTCAAAACCCACCTCCAAAATCTCAACTTTACCCATCTCCTCCACGAATTTCCCATCAAAAACAGAACTACACAGAGCAATTTCAGTCAAAGAATTTACAAACCCAAAACCAAAATTCACAGCTCAAGCCACAAATTACGACAAGGAAGATGAGTGGGGGCCAGAAGTGGAGAAAATAAGTCCGGGTGGAGTAGCGGTTGTGGATGAAGAACCACCAAAGGAGCCAAGTGAAATTGAGTTGCTGAAGAAGCAATTGGCGGATTCCTTTTATGGAACCAATAGGGGTTTGAGTGCTAGCAGTGAGACTAGGGCGGAAATCGTTGAACTCATCACACAGCTTGAGTCGAAGAACCCTAATCCAGCACCTACTGAAGCCTTGACTCTTCTCAACGGCAAATGGATTCTTGCGTAAGTTCTTGATTTTTTAATTATGTAGTATGAATTCACTCACATGACCAATTGCTTCACTAGCTTGCAATTTTTTATTTGGTAATTACATCTTTTATTACTTTAGTTGTTATGCTCTTAGCAATCGAATTAATTTAAAAAGTATAGTAGTTTGCGTATGGGATAAAAACAGTCAGAGTATGAAAAGGAAAGATAAATGAAAGCCTTGTTGCAAACTGGAAGTACTAGTGATCAAAAGTTCAAATTTTTGGGTTGCCATGAACATATGTCAAATATATGTCCAGTGTCCACTCTTAATTTTCGAATGTTTCTTGAGATGAACCTTTATATGAGCATCACTTTCATAGTCATGAGAATTCAGGTGGCATCATTTCGCTATCAATAATGTTAAATGTTCTTGCTTCAGTGTATATTTGTCATGAACACTTGGGATTCTGTACTGGAACACTGCAGGTACACATCTTTTTCGGGTTTGTTCCCCTTGTTGTCACGGGGCAATCTGCTTCTGGTTCGAGTTGAGGAGATCTCACAGACTATCGATTCTGAGAGTTTCACTGTCCAAAACTCTGTTGTCTTTGCTGGACCTTTAGCTACAACTTCCATTAGTACCAATGCCAAATTCGAAGTCAGAAGTCCAAAACGCGTCCAGGTAAGTATCTTCTTTAACATCTTTCTAGTCTTGTCATCGTTCCTTGTACTTTGATCATCATTTTAGTCTCATGTTATACGGTGTGTGTGGTTCAGATTAAATTTGAAGAAGGCATAATTGGAACACCCCAGTTGACAGATTCCATCGTATTGCCTGAGAACGTTGAATTCTTGGGACAAAAGATTGATCTAAGCCCCTTCAAAGGCTTGATTACTTCAGTCCAAGACACAGCTTCGTCGGTGGCCAAGTCCATTTCAAGTCAACCACCAATTAAGTTTCCTATATCCAACAACAATGCACAATCATGGCTGCTGACAACATACTTGGATGATGAGCTTAGGATCTCCAGGGGAGATGCTGGCAGTGTATTTGTGTTGATCAAGGAAGGCAGTCCCCTCTTGAAGCCTTAAAAGACATGTTTTTGGAGTTGTGTATGTTTTTCATCATAATATAGGAGAGCAAACACTAGAAAGTAAAAAAATATGATGTAAACTAAAAATAAGTTTTCCTCAAGTCAAACTCTATAGATGGCTTGTCCTCATGATTTGTACTTATGGCATATTATTAAATTATAGCTTGAGAGAAGTTAACATATGAATCACTTAGCAGGAGACCATTCAAATTTAGAAGCCTTCTTAAACTATATTTCGGCTCAAATCTATCCTTTCCGTCAAACTATTGGGTAAAAGGTACTCTTCTTATAACCGGAGTTGTTAATGCCATGTGGATGTCACATTACATGTCAATACTAGTTACTCTTTTTTTGAACTGTTACATAGACTAAATTTTTAAATCCTAATTACTCTTTTCTTGTTATTTATTATTTTTTAGAAAAGATTTCACCCCTTCTGCCTCATTAAAGTATGTTATTGAACAAGTATATTTTATCACTGCTAAGCAAAAAACATTCAGCAATAGAACACCAACAATGTAATTTGATAAACCAATTTGCAAATTGAGGAACATTAACAGTGAAAGCAAATATTTGAACTTCATATAAAACATGTTGAGCACAAAACACACTACTCCAAATACTAAACCCTCCGCTAGCTTCTTGTTTGTTAAAAATCAGCAAAGTTGGTCAATAGCCAAAACTAAGACAACACCTAATGAAGAGATAGAGAAACTAGAAATAATTTCACAAAAGCTGGACATAAACCAAGTAAAGAGCTAATGAAGAAATGCATTACTAAACATTAAGTAAAAAATGAAAATAAACATCACAAAATCTGGCGAGAAGCAGTGAAATCGATTCTGGAAAATAAGAAAATAGGGAAAAAAGAGTAATTAGGATTTAGGGATTTATCTACGTGGCATTGGAAAGAAAGTAATTTGTATTGGCATGCAGTACGACATTTAAAACTTTCGTTGATAAGAAGGGTATTTTTGACCATTAGTTTGACGGAAAGGATAGACTTGAGTCAAAATATAGTTTAAAGGTAAAAATAAGTTATTTTGAATCGTTTAAGGGAATTTTTGACGCTTTTCCATATGTAGATATACATTGAGTTTATCTCATTCGAGTTCAATTTTTACATTAACTATTTTTTTAATCATATTAGCTGAAGAGATGCTATACAATAAGAAATTCATATACGGAATAATTGTAATTTGTGCGGCTACATATCACAATATGAATTGGGATCGATGAACAGTACTAAATGTAGTTCAATTTGGATTTCTAGTTACGTTGAGGGGTATTAAAATTTCACAAATCGATCAAATGCCCACCCTGGTAACTCTAGTGGTAACAAAGGGAAGAGAAATAAATGGAATAAAAATCACAAAATAACGGAATATGCTTTTTTCACCTTTCCACCAACCAACCCCTACCTAAAAAAGGATTGAAAAAAAAAAAAGAATAATTAATAATTTAGTAAATCCCTAACAAAATGACACTCTTTGTTGGTTGTATGACGAATATACTGAAGTACCCTTGTAATAAAATAAGTTTCTTACTAAAATACCCCTAATTAGTCATCCGGCGGGGTTTCCAAGGACAATTTTGCCCTTTTGCAAATCAAAAGCGACAGAGCAACAATAAAATAGGGAGCTCCGAAAGATCTGATTATTTGGCCTCTCAAGTCTCAACTTGTTCACTGCTACTCCTCACTAACCCCCAAAACAACTCTTCTCTTTTCTGCTCCGGCGATTTCAATGGCCGCCGCCGCTCTTTCTTTGCTTAACAACGGAGAGTTAGCTTCTTCCGTTAAGTCTCCGGGCACCGGACGATATGCTGCCGTTTACAGTGAAGTTCAAAACAGTCGTTTAGATCACCCTCTTCCTCTTCCTTCTGTTCTCGGAAGCCCTTTCAAAGTCGTTGATGGCCCTCCTTCATCTGCCGCCGGTCATCCAGGTCTTTTTTCTGCATTCTTCCTAAATATTTTTTCCTCTAAATAGATCAAGTTTTACCTTAATAAATCAATTTCTGTACTGTTCTCCATTCCTGTTTAACTGTATTTCTAAGGTTACATTTTCCACCCGTAATAGATCAAGTTAGTTCTGTATTCCTTTAACTATATATTCTTGCATAACATTGTTTTTCTCCTGAAGCAGATCAAGTTACTTTACTGTTTGCATTCGTTAGATTGTTTTCTATTGTACATCAATGCGTTAGTAATTCTAATAGATCAAGTTGCTTTATGTATATTCATGTGTTATAATGTTTGTTTCATAATAGACCAAGTAACCGTGATGTTTTGCGTGATCTCTCTTAACACTTATTTCAAGTGATGTGTAATGATTTCAAGTATATCCAAACATTACTTCAACTTCCAAATACTTCCTTTCCAACTTCAACCAAATAGTTTACAAACGCCAATTAAGGAGGATCAAATCTTGAAAAAGTTGGATTTAAGAAGTTCATAAATTATAAAGCTAGAAGTTTACTGTTGCAAGGCGTTCTGCACCCTTCGCTAAATAAACTTTATAGAGCCTTCTTTAGGAGCATGCTGTTGTTTATGATGTGTATGATAAATTTGAGGATGATTTGGTGATTGCAGAGGAGATTGCAAAGCTTTTTCCTTCCTTATATGGACAACCATCTGTATCATTGGTGCCTGATGATTCTGGGGATGTTGCGATGAATCAAATCTTGAAAATAGGAGTGGTGTTATCTGGAGGCCAAGCTCCAGGAGGACATAATGTTATTTCTGGAATTTTTGGTTAGTTCATCCTTGAGAACTTTATGTCAGTTCAATTATTGCAGATTTTTCTTTTTCTTCTTTTACTCAAGTTTTGTGTATTTGGACGGTAGATTATTTGCAGACTCATTGCAAGGGAAGCACAATGTATGGATTCAGGGGTGGACCAGCTGGGGTCATGAAGGGAAAGTATGTAGTGTTGACCCCGGAGTTCATTTACCCATACAGAAATCAGGTAATTGTCTAGCAACTTCTTTCTGTTAACAAGATCTTTTAGAACTTCAATCTGTCTCCCAATTCAATGTCAGGAATAGTATTTACGAGTTCATATCTTTCTTTTAGGGTGGATTTGATATGATCTGCAGTGGTAGGGACAAGATTGAGACTCCAGAGCAGGTACTCACCATAAACGATAATTATATGAACCTTCTATAATCTATCTAGTATGCATATTAGACATGAAAAAGTATTTTATTTAATGACCAATTTCATCATTTCAGTTTAAGCAAGCTGAAGAAACAGCAAAGAAGCTCGATTTAGATGGTCTTGTCGTAATTGGTGGAGATGACTCAAATACAAATGCTTGTCTTCTTGCTGAGAACTTCAGGTAACGTAATGTGCCCAAAAATAAAATTGAGAAATAAAAGATTAGCAGTTGAAATAATTGTTTTTTGAAGATTTTATCAGTGCTATTGCTGGGGCTAAGTAAGTTGCTGTGTTTTTTCAGAAGTAAAAATTTGAAAACTCGGGTTATTGGATGCCCGAAAACCATAGATGGTGACTTAAAATCAAAAGAGGTTCCGACAAGTTTTGGCTTTGATACGGCATGCAAGGTAATTCTCTCTGATTAACACTTTTTTCTTTCTCTATAAGATTCACTTTTTTTCCATCTGTATAAAAGGTAAGTCTTACAAAGTAAAGAAAGTTAAGCTGCATGAATATGATCTGGTAATCTGGATAATGATGTTAATGATTCAGGCTTACCATCAGCTAGTCTTAGTTATCAGCCTATCCTGTCTCATAGACTGATCTATGAGTATTAGACCCTTAAACACAAGATACTCACTAACAGAAACCTTGTTGTTGGGCATGTATCTGATGCTTCACTTGCTTCGGGTAGTTGTATGATCATTTTTCTCATATTTTGTTACATATTTGAAGCAGTTTCTCAACTCACATTGCATAGCATGCTCAATGCTAGAAAATGTTGAAAACCTTCAATGCTTTGTTTGCAAATGCTACAATCTTCAAACTTGTACAAGTCATAATATTTCCATACAGGCTTTCTCATTTTTCTGCTTGAAGTTTTTATTGATAATGCATGATCCTGTAGTATATTATCCTGTGAAGGTCCATGTAATAATAATTTCCATTTTAATCTATAGATATATGCAGAAATGATCGGGAATGTCATGATAGATGCTCGATCAACAGGAAAATACTATCATTGTAAGTTCACTAGCCTTATCATTTGGTAGGATCAGTTCCATCATAGCACTTCTTATCTCATGTCTCCTCATTCCGGGACAGGATTTTTGTGTAACGTAAATTATTCATCAAGAACTGAAAAGATACCATCTTTCTCTTACTAACGTCATAATTGTATTTGAAATCAATCTTTCCCAAGCTACATGCTTCCCTAAGACATTGGATCAAGCTATGGATTGTGGCCCCCAGTGATTTAAAGGTTGACAGACTTGTGACTTAGGGCACAGGTTCGAGCTTAAACAAAGGATGGTATTTAAGTGGAGAAGAGAAGAGGGGCAGACCCGTTACCCAGAGTTTCCTAGTCTGCCTTAGTCCTAAGGGTTGGTTCCAGATGGATATCCTCAGTCAATTAAAAAAAATGGCTATGGGTTGGACCAATACTTCCATAAAGAGATCTACCCTCTTATCTATTAGTGCGAACTCATGTAATCATTCTCTGACAAAGTTTTCTTTGTCGTTAATGTAGTTTTTGTGTTCATGATCTTGTTCCTGGTCGTGAAGGAGGGTTACCGTTTATTGGATAAAAGTAGAGCGTATGAGAGGATACAGAGGCATTGAGAATACCTGACCGAAAGAGATCTGATGAATTGTTTTGCTTTACAATGAAGACTTGGACATTCTTTTATGCATCTTTTCTCTTTCTTTCTCACTATAATTTTACAACTTGCCTGTTTCTTTAATGTTATTTAATGGATTGATATTTTCTTTTCTTGATGATGAATTTTCATTTGATTTTTCTAAAGGAATTTCATCTTGGTAGGAATTAAAGAACGTGCAACTAAAGGAATTGCCTTATTATATAAATGGTTGAACTCATCTTCTGTTCATCTCATTTTTTTATTTGAACTTATTTTCCCAACTGCTCATAATTTATTTATTTTTTAAAAAAGGCTTACGTCATTCTTACTATGTGTTATAACCGCCTCTGCTCTTATATGTTTAGTATATGAAAATTCTAATATGTTGGTGGACTTCATTAGATATAATTGTGTTTAGGCATAAAAGTATTGCTGTTCAAATGTCACAAAGAAGGTCTTCTCATACTCCATTGTGGTCTTCTTTGAGCAATTTTTTCTGCTCATTTATCTCTATTTGCTTTGCATACATCTGAAATATCATAATCTTGTCTGTTAACTCATTACAGTTGTGCGGCTCATGGGGCGTGCTGCTTCACACATTACTCTAGAGTGTGCTCTGCAAACTCATCCAAACGTTACTTTGATTGGAGAAGAGGTTATCTTTCTTAATTTAGCACTCCTCTTCTGCGCCAAAAATCTTTTGAGAAAATAAAAACCTTTGTTTCTAGTCAAATAAGAAAAATACATATCTTGAATAAAAAGGGCACCATTTTTTAGAACATGTTGCTCTACGTTGTAGATTTAATTCTCTTGGTGTGATTTGTAAAGGTTTACACCTTTTGCTTTCAAATATCCTCTTGATCCAAGAGTGCAATTTTAAATTTTATTGGAAAGAAACATATTTGGTTTTTTTGGGGGGTGGGGGTTGATTTGTGCTCTACTCTTATTACTTTGATGCCAAGGGGTCAAAATTTATAATGCAAGGAGGAAAGCAACCAAGATTATTTAATGTGCACACAAAGGCAGTTAATTCTGTGTAATTGCTTTGGCCTACACCATTGAGAAAGTGAAGAAGTCTTTGATCACTAATCTGTAGTTATACTATGCTTATATCACATTACACTGGTTTAACAAACTTCAAAACCAACTATATCTCAAACATGTCATACATTGGCAGGTATTTGCAAAGAAACTGACTCTTAAGAATGTTACGGACTACATTGCTGATGTGGTCTGCAAGCGCGCAGAGTCAGGTTACAATTATGGAGTTATTCTCATTCCCGAAGGACTTATAGATTTCATTCCTGAGGTAAAACAGCATATAACTTAACCTAATGTCTTCAATTAAAGTTCCTGACCTAAAAATCTTTCTGGTCAAACTATCCTTTTTCCTTATACTGGTAAACCTTTTGGAAACTGGTTGTATGTGTTCCGACTTCGTAGTGGTGTTTTGCAGGTACAGCAACTCATTGCGGAACTAAATGAAATATTGGCACATGATGTTGTAGATGAAGCTGGTGTTTGGAAAAAGAAACTTACTCCCCAGTGCCTTGAACTCTTTGAGTTGTTGCCCCTAGCAATTCAGGAACAACTGCTTCTTGAGAGAGATCCACACGGCAATGTCCAGGTAAATATTGATCATGGTTAAAGTCATTCTACTCTGTGGTACACAATTTGATAACAAGTGGTATTTTTGCAGGTTGCGAAAATTGAAACTGAGAAAATGCTTATTCAAATGGTTGAAACTGAATTGGATCAGAGGAAGCAGAAGGGTGCATATAATGCTCAATTTAAAGGACAGTCCCACTTTTTTGGGTACTCTTCTTGCATGATCTTTCATTGCTTTACTTTCTGTATGTCATACCATAAGCTTTATAATATTCGAAATAAGGTCTTAGTACTAACAATTGGTCCAACTTCGCAGTTATGAAGGAAGGTGTGGCTTGCCATCCAATTTTGACTCTACATACTGTTACGCGTTGGGGTATGGTGCAGGATCACTGCTTCAAAGTGGCAAGACAGGGTTGATATCATCGGTATGTGCTTCTTCTGCTATAAAATAGTTTGGATCCAAATTGTTTTATTAGATACATTATTATAATTTCCTAATTAGCAACTATTTGGACCGATGCGACTCATTTTTGAATATCCTAAAATTCATACATCAGCTAAGTCATTCTTGATTTTCCTTGTGTATCAGGTTGGTAATTTGGCTGCTCCTGTTGAAGAATGGACAGTAGGTGGAACAGCACTCACTGCATTGATGGACGTAGAGAGGAGACATGGTACAACAACTCGTTCTTCCCTTCATTGATTTTCTACACAATAGACAAGTCCTTGCTGCGTCATTTCATCTAATTCATACTCTAAATGTGTTTCAATTATACAGGCAAGTTCAAGCCAGTGATCAAGAAGGCTATGGTTGAGCTTGAAGGTTAGAACTCTCGTATATAATATAACTTCTATCAATACTGTTTGTTCTTACAGAGCGCAACTACAACCCATTCATGTTCAACCAAGTAGAAAACTAACTTGGAATGTTTATTCAGGTGCTCCATTCAAGAAATTTGCTTCAAAGAGGGAAGAATGGGCTCTTAACAACCGATACATTAACCCAGGTATGTTGAGTTTGACCTTGGTTTATGAAACATTAGTTATTAATTATTATCGATCATTCTGCTGTCACCTTATTATATGACACATATTTAGGGGGAAAATGGAGCATTCAATCTCACCATCTCTAGTGGTTTTGTGAATACAGGTCCCATTCAATTTGTTGGTCCAGTGGCGAATAAAGTAAACCACACTTTACTTCTGGAGTTGGGAGTAGATGCATAGGAGGGAGGGGATATATGAATTGTTGTGAAATACACTTGTTGTACTATGATTTTTTCGAGGGAGAACGTAAGCACTTATCGCTTATGTTTAAGTTGTTTTTCGGCTAATGATCTATGTGAAACTCGAATCTTGCTTTTAACATATGCTTGATTACAAGATTTTTAATGTGGCATTTGAATGATATAATCTCTTCTTTTAAAAATATCCTCTTCTTAAGAAGGTAAATGAAAAAAAAAAATATAAGTAGAGCCTTTGCATCTTATTACTGTGTTTATGTCGATTTGATGAATCTGGCACTCTTTTGTCAATTTGTTCTTGGACTACTGGTGCTTGGTGATAATAATCAGTATGAATATTTGTAATCTAACACTTTACATGGATGCAATGATATTAACTCAAATTTTTGATTTTGACGATATTCTTAAAAGAAAAACCTATACCATTACATGTTTAATTTGTTGTATTTACACAGCAAATTTGAAAAAAGGCAAAGCGTATTTGGCATGAGACTGTGGTGATGAACTATCACATGAATCAGATTTGGACTGCAAGACAGGTGAATAGTTGTTTGTAGACATAAGACTCCAAAAAGTGATTCAACCTTTTTTACCTTTCACCAAAATCCATGAAAAGGCATCAGAATTTCCACGTGCTCTACACATATATGGTCTCTCACTTTTCCGTTAATTTCTCCTTTACTTGCCCTTACTTTTCCGACTTCAAATATTCTCCATTTCAATAAAATACTATCATTTATATTCTAAATATCAAGTTAAAAGGATTTACAAACAACGATATCCCATTGTTTATATCAAAATTTAAACATATATTTGTAATATTTGTTGATTCAATATTTCAAGTTGGTAAGAATTAGTTATTTCTTGCTATTACTAGTGACAAGGTTTTCATCTTGAGTGTGCAGAAACATTAGAAGAAATACATTTTGTCATACACCATATACCAAATTATTGTAAATTGTAATTCGGTGTTATTATAGATTTTAAAATATAAAACAAGATTTTCCGACTAATATTCCATCTTCTAGATGTTCTTTATTACCAGCGTTGGTTTGTGTTGGGTTGTAGGGATGACTTCATTCTAAATTAGAAGTATTTGATTCGAGGCTTATATATATGTAATATGTGAATTAAAATTAATCAAATTTCAATATAAATATTGAATATCAAGTGAAAAAAAATAAATATGAAGGAATGATACCAACTGGAAGACTTTAATTAAACATACAAGTTATTTATACTTGTGATCTTATCAACCTACATCTTATATAACTATTATCAAGTCGCTAAGCATATAATATATATAAAACATTTTCTCCTAATCCAAGTAAATTAATTATGTGACGTATCATTTTATTTGAAGAAGTCATACTTCGAATGGAGCAAAAGCTACGATGGTCAATGTCTGTTCTTACATATTTTTAATAGCAGTGCTTTTTCTAAGTACTTCCAGAATATGTTGAACTTTGTTTGAAATAAATAAACTTGTGTAATTGATGTCTACGTTCACATTAATGATTCTACTCACTTTGACTTTCATACCGTTTAATAAATAATTAAATTTATTATATTTGAGGATGATATAATAAAATTATTATTTTATATTATTTTATAAATAAAAATAAACGGAGAGAATAATTACTAATTATATGAGTACGTAATTACATTTTTAATAATTGGTGGGTATGAATCACAATCATAACAGCTTAAGAAAGATATGGTTCTCCTCCAACAAACAAAAAATAGAAGACAAATTCGTTGTTAATTGGGACAACCTGGAACAGCAAGCTAACTATTCAATGGCTAAAACTTTTCTGGGATTAAAAGTTTTAAAACTATACTCGATAGTAAGTAGAGGCAGATTCAAAATTTGAAATTGATAGATTCATTTAGTGATATCAATTCTCAAGTTGAATCTTTGAAACTGATAGATTCCTATAGTGATATTAATTCTCAAGTTAATACTACAAATCGAAGTATTATTAGTTTCATTTTAAACTATTGATAGTCTTTAAAAACATCATTTTACTTGATTAATTGAACTTAAATACACCACAATCATGTAACATCAGTGCAATACACTCCTAAATTCTTATTAAATTTTGAGCTATTCTTAACGAAGTTTGAGACCACTTTTTAAGAATGTTAGCAATTTGGGGATAAAACAAATTATTTATGCTAAATTTATGAGTGATTTCAATATTTCTCACTTTTATAATAATATTGTGTACAAGTACTTATTTATGAGTTTTTAATATATGTATATGTTTATTTAGTCCTACCCCTCTATTTAAAAAATAATAATATTTAAAAAATTATATAGCTAAAAAATATTTTTTATATACATATTTATATATATTTTAATTTATTATTGCAAATGAGATTATTTTGACCAAGCAATCAAATACGTCAAAAGCCACTTAATAAGACTGAGAGTGACTCCATTCGTTCTATTCTATGAGGCGTTATTTTCTCATTATCTATAAAGAATTATACAAGTATATTTTTATTTTTAGAATAAATTAGTTTAAAATTTCTTATCTTATTCTTAATGATATATTTTTATTTCATAAATTTCATGTAAGTTGAAGATCATAAATTAACATTGAATAAATTAGACCTGGAGGAAGGCTGTACCTACAAAACTAGGATGTATGGCAGCTAATTTTTGGGTCCAATACTATAATTCTTGCAGGGTTTTTTTTTGGATGTGACACTCAATATTAATTTTTGTCACAATTAATATATTTTTTCTGGTAGAGGGTTGTAATCAGTAATTGCCCATGCCTTTACTGCTATGCAAAAATTTCAACAAGAAAAAAAATCAATTTTTTTAATGTAGAATATAATTAAAATATAAATTTTATCTCATATCATAATTTTTGAAGATGGAGTTTGGAACAGTAAAAAAACGAAATATTTAAAATTATGTTTGGCCATGTAAAAGTCAAAACTAGTCTGACAAAATTTTGAGAACTCGAAAAATATTAGAATAATATTGTCAAAATCGAATAAAAAATTTTGATATTTAAAAATAAACTTTCAAAAATCATTTTTTTTCTTTTGTTAACTGACATTTGCATGTTCGAGTTCTTAATTTGACATTCTAGTGTTCTTTAGTCGGTTTAATCATCTAATTAAAATTGTTAATCATGTAGAATTAATTTTTGTACGCCTCTTATATTTTTTTTTTTTAATTTTTACCAAATTAAAATCATGCAATATTTTTGTTTTTAACCTCATACCTTAGGTAGATGTACTCGTGTAGGTCAATCCTTAGTCGACTTATCGTTTTTGAAATTCAAAAATAATGAATCCGATCTTCTATTTTTCTCTACTTAAATATCAGGCTTAATTTACACAATGATTATTAAGTTGAATTATTCTTCTAACATAACTTACAAACCATTTACCATTCGTTACTTGAACGATGCTCCGTTGGTGAAAGTCTTCAATATATAATTATATATTGAAAAAAGAAAATACAAATAAATTGTGATTTTAATTTAATTATCAAACTATTGGTGAAATCAGTCTATAATAATCAAACAAAGTTTATGAATATGAAAAATATAATTTAATATTTTTTTTAGTAAAAAAATTAAATAAATACTAGTTGGAAATTTGGGATGTGTAGACCTATATTGCATTATTTGCATATTTATTTCTGAAAAAATTGGCAGGAATTGCCTCCCATAAATCCCATCCCCATCTGATGTCTCGTGCGGCATATAATTTATTCACATTATATAACTTTTTCAAGATTCATCAATTATTCGAAACTTTAATAATTATAAAAATACAAATATATATTATTTTTTTAAACAATTTTTATGAGCTATAAGAGCCTCAACTACCTGCATGATGAGGCCACCATATAGTATAAAGTCAATAATACAAAAGTGCAACATTCACATTTAATTTGTATCATTTTTTGTCCGATCTGTGACTTAATTATATTTTAATAGTGCAATTCCCGTATTGGTCACTTTTAGTTTTAATTATGTATAAATCAACATATTAATATAATTTACTTACTTTAAACATGAAAGTACATGTTTGCAATAATTTAGTTTCCATTAAACAATATCAAAATCGGACTTTTCGTCATAGTTTCCCACTAAACCAACTTTTCAAGTACTTAATGGTACTAATTTCTTCTAGTATTACTAATAATGTAACACAGCAAATTGAATTAATTTCATTTTAGATATTTTATGCAGCTAAATATTTGTCACGACCCAAAACGAGCCGCGAGTGGCACCCACACTTATCCTACTATGTGAGCGAACCAACCAATCTAAACCCCAATATTTCAACCATAATAAACAAAATATAATGCGGAAGACTTAAAACTCATTAATGAAAATCGATTAAATAACTTCTAAAAACTCAATAATTATTATTCCCAAAATCTGGAAGTCATCACCACAAGAACATCTATCCTCAAATTACTAAATCTAAGAGTATCTTAGAAGCTAAAATAAGTAAAAGAGATGGTCCATGTCCGAACTTCAAGACATCAAGACGCGAAGGAAAGAATCCAGTCCGAGCGAGGAATAATAGCTCACCCTGAAATCTGATTTTGCTGAAGTCTGGCTAGAGTTGCGGACGAGTCGAAGTTGTTGGCACGTTTGCTGCATTCCACAAATAACAAGAAAAACAAATATAAGTAGGGGTCAGTACAAAGCACAAGTACTGAGTAGGGTTCATCGGCCAACTCAAAATAGAAAGCAATATATATCAAATAATAACATAAAATCGACTACCATACTCATCAGGTGACAACAACAAGTACCATAACCATTGGTCACAACCCAAGCACATCTATGAGGACTCAAGCCTCCACACCATACTCATTTGGGAAACAGGTTCTTTAAATTGAGCATATTAACATAATTCAAGATTCATTCTCTTTACTATCCTGGTGTCGGAACGTGACACTTCGATCCCCTAATATCCTGGTGTCGGAACGTGACACTCCGATCCCTTACTATCCTGGTGTCGGAACGTGACACTCCGATCCCCTAATTCTACGTGTCGGTTCATGACACCCGATCCCCTAATCTCATTCTTTTAGTTCATCAAGCCTTCTTTTATACCAAGGCATCATCATTAACAAAGTGGATTTAAGGTTTAAGATTCACAGCCTCATCTTTCCAATCCATTACAATTACATAATCACATCATGCAAGCACACAATTAAGCATATAGAAGACTTTACAATACTACCCAACACATATCATTCGCTATTAAGAGTTTACTATGAAATAACATAAACCATAATCTACCTCCACCGAAGAATCGTGATCAAGCAATCTACTTCCCCAATGCTTTTTGCTTTCCTCTTCGTTCTTTCTCTCTCGTTCGTTCTCCCTCTCTCTCTGTTCTTTCTATTTTTCTTATTCAAATCCTTTTTCTTTTACCCTAATTTTCATATAATTAAGTATAAAAGATGATAAAAGTAACCCACTATTTATTTCAAGGTTATCTCCTTTAACCCCCAAGTAATTGAATTATTAACATTAAACCACTAACTTTATAATTATAAGCATAAATAGTCCAAAACGCCCTTTAAAAACTTTTAACAGAATTCCGACCCAGTCAGGGTTACGCAGCCTGTGACGGTCCGTACTGCAGGTCCGTCACAAAGTTCAGAGAGTTAATTCTGTGGAAAGATTTGCCATTCCGTCGTGAAGTTCAGAGAGTCGATCTCAGTACCCAAATTTTCAGAATCTAAGTGTTTTGGAACGAGACACCCTCGACGGTCTGTCGTGCCCATGACGGTTCGTGGTGGGATCCGTCGACCCAGACAGTTATTACCAGAAATAAACTCTACTGCTCAAAACGACTAACAGGTCGTTACAATATTGCCATATGAAATTGAACTACTGAGTCATATTCTTGTTTGTCTATTTTTTTCCTCTCTTCAAAATATACATCCATCTATACTTAATTAGTGCTATCTCTACCGTATCTGCCATGTTTTTATAATTTTCCATTAGTGTAATATATATATATATATATATAAACACAATAAATTGATAAAAATGAATAAACAAATATCTAGTCTGAGACGCGAATATCTCACTCTCTTTAAAGAAATTCAAAACTACGACGGTATAATCTACATCGATCCAGTAGTAACACGCTCTTGACTTGTCCCCTTCAGAATACAACAACTCAATAACGTCATATAACTCAAGCAAGTCTAGATTCAGTTGAAGACTCCAAAACTCCATATAAAAACAGTTTCATTCAACATATGAATATTCTTCTCTAATTTGTATAGTGAAAATAGTCGAGGACTTGGAGTATTTTCTTTGTTTCCACTTACTCAATATACATAATATAATACTACTCATATTTTTTGCCACTCTTTCTCTAGTATATACCACACCATTTATAGGTGATGAATAGTAAGATAGTAGATGGTAAATTTCCAGAGGAATATTTCAAATTTATATAAGTTAGAGGAGATAAAGATAAATAATTGGTGAAATGAAGAGTTGGTGATTACATAAGTTATAACAACTAATGACCACTTTTTTCATAATTGATGAGAGTAACAAAGCAAAAATGTAACGTCCACCAATGAACATAACATGTTACATAATGTGACATACAATGTATTTTTATTAATATTAAAATGTCACACTAACATTTTATTCTTAAATCATCTATAAAATTAATTATGGTGTTTATAGATAAAAATCTAATAATATCATGATATGGTATGATCAATCTTTGAATTAATCATGTTAATTAGACGTTACATTTATGTTGCACCACACATCAAATACCAAACAAACTGATGATAACAAAAGAAAAAAGGAGGAGGAGGGACCTTCGTTATTTCTTGACTTAACCTATAAATATCCAACAAAGAGGTAACAAAAACTTCGTAAGGCTGAAATTTCTTCTAATTATTAGGATGAGTCCTTATCAATCAATTAATCTAATAGTGTTAACAAGAACACTTATTTGGAAAATTGAGATTTCATACTATTCATTTGATCATTCCCTTTTCTTTTCTTTGTTAGTTTTGGTAAATAATTGTATAGAAAATTCATTTTGGATCATTATAATATCAAGTATAATTTGCTTTGAAATTCGACTAATTCAAATTCACATCATTAAATTCCTATATCAAAAGATAAATGTTTCATACTTAAGTTTTAAATTAAAATCTCTGATTAAAAAGAAAAAATATTTATGATTCTGTTATGATATTTGATGGTAGATATTTTTAAAAATAAGTGCAATGTAAAACATTTTATAACATATCAATAATAGAAAAAGAAAATAGCCTAAAAATATAGAAACTTGAGGGAAAAGAATTACCATGAATGTGATGGGTTAGAGTTTAAAGCAAAGCAACAAAATATATTTAATAAAAAGAAAAAAAAAACAATAACGTTGTTATCAAGTTGGGGGCTGTTTGTGGGTCAAAAACAATAAATGGAATTTTAATTTTAATATTAATTTTAATTATAAAATGATATATTTATTTGGCGTTTGCACATGTGAGTCCAATTATTTTTTGCCCACAAAAACAAACACCATTAACTAAACATATCGCTGTTTAGATTAATTGGTCCCTACTCAGACCAAAAGATTTTAATTCCAAATACACATGGAGCTGTCATATTTTGGACATTTTTGTTTAGCATTTTCTGTATTTATACCTCCATTTTATTTATTATACATTATAAAGAGATAGATTTTTTTTTTTTATATCTTAGTCATCAAAAAATTGTGATGTTATTTTTTGTAATATTTGACAAAATACGTGTGTGATCTTTAATTAATTGAATGCATGTTTTTGATCTTTTTTAGTAGGAAATACAATATATTTATTCTATTTTAAAATTATATTACTATTGGAAATATTAAATAACAGTACAAGTCTAAAGTGATTAAATGTTGGAACTTGGAACAATTGATAATCAATGGTGATTTTCTGAATATTTATGGGGAAGTAATATATTGAAAGTGCATGTTTCAAATAACTGATAATCAAACAATCTTAATAAGATATTATTAAGGGTTAAACCAAAATTTATCAATAAATAAAACATCAAAAATATATATAAACCCTTGAAAGAATTCAAATTGTGCATTGCGTCGCATAGTATAGTGATAGTGCCCGGTACGCAGCTGAGGAGTCCGCCTTCCCTTGAAAACACCTCCCAGAGGGGAGGTTTATAGTACAGATGTAGGCTAAGGAATATTATTAATAAGACAGACGTATAAAGTGCATATGTACAGTTAGTGTATATATATTTTTTATGTTATCATTTTAGTTTAACCTATAACTATTATTATTCATAACTAGAACTAATTGATACTAAAGTAAAAAAAATAAAATAGAGAGAAATGAAACAAACAAATTCTTTGTGAGTGTTGACACCCAATTTTGACCCACGTTGGTATTACATAGTTGTGTATATAGCCGGTATATCCTGTATATATTCGAAGCCAACCCAATCCCTCAAGCCCAAACTCCCATTCCCAAAATAAAATTACCCAGGCCCAAATGTCCGATCCAACACCCAAATCCATTCCCAGCCCAATACCTTACCCAATGCTGAGGCCCAATCCTCCCACTTCTCTTAAACAAGCCCAACACTCCCTTCAATTTTTTTTTACCCAACACCAAACTCAAAATACCCGACCCAAAAACCCATAACCCAACCCATCCTCCTCCTTCTTCACGCTCTTCCCAGAAAGGAAGGCACGCCAAGAACCCAGAAAACGCAGAAATCTCCAGACCCAAAAACGGAAAACCGCGTCCCCTCACGTCTCTCTCCCCGCGTCTTCGCCTCCACGCTCTCTCCCAAACACCAAATTTCCCAGCGCCTCACGCGACCTCACTCTCTCCTCCGCGTCTCTCCGACGCTCTCTCCCAAAAGCCAGCAGAATCGTGAAACGCCAAACTCCCAGAAATCACCCACGCGATCCCAATACCCCCACGCGTTTCTCAGAGAATCAGAAACCCCCCAGCAGTCGCGAACCCAGCAATTCCCAGAACCCGCGTCTCCCCCACGCTCTCCCTCCCCGTCTCTTTCTCCTCTCTCGCGTCTCCCTCACGCGTGCGCTCCTCTCTCCCTCGCCAGTACACTTCGCAGCAGCAAAGCAGGCTGGATTTCAGCTTTGCCAGCCGCGCTTCGTCCTTGCAGCGTGGGATTGCACCACGTAGCTCGCAAGGACGAAGAACTCATCTCGATCGTCCACCTCACCTCCCATCCGTTGGGAATTTGAGCATCAAAAGAGCATATTCTTCAGATTCGATTAGGTTTGGAATTTGAATTCGAAATGGGCCTAAAAACTCCCCCCAGAACCCGAATTCTTTTTCTTCTATATAAACTCCCTTTTCTTCTTCAGAAAGGGGGTTAGAGTTTTGGGTGTTAGAAATTTTTAGGGGTTAGCGATTTTGGGGTTAAAATTTTGGACGAAATTTGAGCGGAAGTTTCGTGTCTACAGTTTAGGTTGGATCTTTTGTGGTCATATTCGATTCTGTTTAATTTTTTCTTTGTCTTTCGGGGATAAGCCTGAAAAGATTTCGTGTCGTCATCTTGTCGTGACACCTTCCTGACCGAAGAACTAGCGAGAGTTCTCATTTTTCTGTTTCGAGCGAGGAAGAAGAAGAAGGAGTGCTTCCCTGTGGTTTCGAGTTGGTGGAAGTCGCTGCTGTTGCTGTTCGGCCTGCTCGCTTCCGTCCCCGTTCGCTGCTCCCGAAAAGGTAACCCCCCTGCTCCCTGTTATTTCTTCGTGTTTCCTCGTGTTCAGTTTCGAAAGCGGATTTTGTTGCTTGGTGGTTGTGATGCTGCTCCTTTAGTATGCTTGTCCGCTGTGTCGTTTTTTTTTGTGTGTCAAGCATGTTGGAATATTCGAATATTGAGTATACATGGCCTGTGTTGCTGTAAAAATAAGATGTTATATCTGTTGGTTGTGCTCGATGTCGAGATGAATTGTGCGTTACGATTCTGTTAGGCTATGTCTGCTGGTTTGGTATTGCTTTTTGATCCGAGTTTGTCATGGCGTAGCAGCCATCGTCTTGTCGTAATAGGCTTGAAGTGAGTTGTTTCTGAAGAGCCATGGATTGAGGATATGATGTTGCATCCTTTATTTCCCTTCCCCTAGAGTTAGATGAAACAAGATAGCCTAGTATCGAGCAATAAATTTATATGTTTGTTGACTTCTGTCTGATGCTTGAAGGTTACTATATGATTCTCTTCCTTTCCTCTATATTATTTATGACATGCCTTCTGGGTTCTTATGGTTTGGATGTTCGTCATGATCTTTTCTCTTTACCACAGCTAAGATATAAGAGCAATGTTTCAATCGCCCAAGTTTGTGTGCACATTCGGGTTGTTCGTTTCTGAGCTTATGTTTTTCTTGCATAATTCTGGTCACTGGTGGTTACTGTAATGTTTTTTTATACATTGCAATCATATGTATGACTTAAGTGTCCAAGTATGCTGTCCCATCATCATATAGTCAACACGTCTAGCCGAATATAAAGCACATTTCCTCTATACCGAATCCATATGATTGAAAACCATTTTTTTTTTTGTTTTTTTGTTGTGTTCTTATGACCTCTTGCCATGAATGGGTTTAAATTTTCACTTTATGATTTGCATAATGTTGATGTCGTTTATGCCATAGAGGTTTAATTAGCATGATTTATAATGTTCATTCATCTTGTCTAAATGATTAATGAAGTGTTTAGATTCCTTTATTTGCCCTTTTGTTATGTATTTTCGTGTAAATGTTTTACTTCTTATGCTTTTATGAAGTCGGCCAGTTAGTGTATTTTGTTCACACTCCCTATATTCCAAGTTAGTTATCTTATCTTGCTAATTCTTTTTTTTTTCCTTTCTTCTTATTTTCGTGGCAT
This sequence comes from Solanum peruvianum, assembly GCA_027705065.1. NCBI lineage: Eukaryota > Viridiplantae > Streptophyta > Magnoliopsida > Solanales > Solanaceae > Solanum > Solanum peruvianum. The sequence continues at coordinate 44,589,895 of JAKWJD010001756.1, read as the reverse complement.
ATAAATTGCATACAAGTCCTCGTGGATTTCCTTCTCGCATCCGAGAGGGCCATGAAGGCTAAAATTCCTTTCATTCGAGTCATATACAATCAAGCGTAGCGGAGATTGAAGAAATCAAAGAAGGCGAAATTGGAATTTTTTATATACTTGTATTTTGTTTGTAAAGGGCATAAGTCCTTGTATTTCTTTTTTTTTTATTCTTCTTGTAATTATATTTGTATGTTTAGATTAGGACAGGTACGAAAAGAAAATGGGTCGAAACCCAAAAAACAGGTGGGTTCAAGTTTCGGTCAAGGCAAACAGAACCCGAAGACTTGGACCCAAATCTCTCTCTCTCTTTCCCCTCCCCCGTTACTTGTTTCATATGCTTTTTCTGTGGGTTATCGTTAGGATTAGGAAACTCCAAACTCCCTTCGAAGCGCCTTTCTATTTTATCAAGCTAAAGTTAAATCTCAAAACGATAAATATTTCAATTGGTAAATTTGGCCAAGTAAAACTCTAATAAAGTTTAGCTTCGAAATAGATTTGCAAAAAATTACAAAATAAACAATGAATGTTTCAAGAACTTGTAACTACGCCTAAGTAATTTTTAATAGGTTGCAAAACTTCAATTGTAAAAGTTAAAACAAATAGTCAAATAAGTTAATCGTCGGAAAACCGTGAGTTAGCGGAGTGTTTTAGGTGCCTAACACCTTCCTAAGACACTAATAAGAATCCCGAACCCCTTAAAATATTTTCAAAATAATTTTTCTGTTTAAGTTATTTTGAAAATAAGTTTTCTTGATTTTTCTTAAAAATTAAGTGGCGACTCCTAAAAATCGAAAATAAAACAAACTCTTTTCGAAATATCAATTTTTCGATAAAACAGAAATGGCGACTCCGCTGGGGACGGAGGATTCTAACCTTAAGACTAACTCTATTTGACTAACTTGTTTAAATTGTTTAAATTTCTTTAGTTATAGAAATTGCATCTCATGGCATGAATTCCGCCAAACGGCAAATAGTTGCATTAGTAAATGGAAGTTACGCGGCTTACCGCGACTTCTCTCAGAAATACCCCAAGAACTCGTTTCGGAGTATCGAATAAATAGTCGGAAAGCGGTCATCCGGCGTTATTTGATAGCTCCACCCCGATGTTTGTCCGACTCGGGTAACCGTCTATTTGAAAACAATTTTAGAAAAGCCTAAGATAGAGCGAAATCAGAACCGAAATTAGGCATCAGCCTAGGACGACTTAATACCCAAGGCGTATTAAGTCCATATTAGTAGAAAACCACCAAATCGCGTCTAAGGTCTTCGACCTCACGACGCACCATGTTGTTTGACATTCGAATAAATGTATATGTGAAAACCAACTTGGGGGAATCGTTATTTGGTTTAAACTCACACGTACATCATTCGAATGCGCTAGGCCTACCCTTGGCACAAAGGGGTCCCCATGCATGATTAGGACACGTTATCTATGTGTGTTTAAATGCTTATGTGTTACGTTACTTTGAATGAGGATATTGTAAACCCACTTCAAGCCCAGAAATTCCAAAGAATATACAGAAGCCACTATAACAAAATGTCCGGCCAAAATTCCCAAGTCTCAAGTTTCTCACACAAAAAATCCATCTTTCATACCACAAATCCTAAATACCGCTCTATCGTCTCGGAAAGGTGAATCACCGCTATGGACAAAGGCAAGAATGTCTAGACGGAGCTCACTGAGGAGAAATTGCGAAGAAATATCGAGCGAGTCACTCGAGAAATTTAGAAGATTAAAGAGGAAGGACTCAAAGTAGGCGTGACCACGACAATCCACAAAGCTGCAGCCGCGACATTGGACGAAGACTTGGCGTCGTAGATAAAAAGAAAGAAAGAGGTTGAGGTGAAAACCGAGAGCTTAAGGAAAAGGTTGAACATGCTTCGTTCGGAGGTGCACGAAGGAAAGACGAGAGAAATAAAGAATTCGAACTACGTTGGGCTTGAATTCTCCTACCTTTCCCGGCTCTGCCCCTATCGCTAAAAATTTTCATTCTCCTCCGCGATACGAAGATATGAAGATAAGATTAACGGGCATCGAAAAGCAGCTGCAAGAAGACGATAGCTCAACGTGATTCATCCTTCCCGAGATAGCGTTAAACAAACAAATTCCTGTTTGTTCAAAATATATTTCCGTCCTCATTCGTGGGTTAAAATATCCTCAAACGAAGCGACTTATGTGTTTATCTGTTTTCTGTGCGATATTATGTATTATTTATCATCTCCAGGCACTAACATATTGGTCTTTTGAGTTTTTTCATTTTTCAGGTATTTAAAACTGATTTGTGTTGATAAGTTGTTTGATCGTCCGTATTTCAAAAGTTGATGCAACAGATTTCCGAAATGAGGGTCGAAATGCAATGAATGCAAGGAGCCGTTGGACATGACACAGAGAATTGTTCGACTCTGAAGCACAAGATACAAAACATGATCAACAACAACTTGATCAATATTGAGGAAACCACCTGAATGGATGACATATTGGATGCTCAAGAATGAGTACAAGACATTTCTGAACTGAGTCATTTGAAGATATTCATCATCAAAGATCGAGAAACACAATGCGCAACGGTTACCAAAATTCTGCAGTTGGAACTACGTTCGACCTGAATTCTCAAGAATGAGATACGTAGGCGGCCTATGTCGGCCTCGGTCGTTTCATTATCAAAACTTCCTATTTTGGTTAACCCTTGAGCGGGAACTACGTTTGACCTGATTCCTGCTCCAATGGGATACGTAGGCGCCATAACGGCTCGGTCATAATACCCAGTAAGATTTCCATTTCTTTTCATAATGGAAACTGGGACAGAATTTTTGAGAGGATCTCCAAAATTCATTTAAAGTTGGACTTATTTAACAAGTCAAAACAGTAGACCAAAATTCTACGGAGCTAGCTTGGATGGATCTCAAAATTACGACAATCTAGTTTGCAACTGGGACAGAATTTTTGAGATGATCTCAAAAATTCCACAAATGTCATTTGTTACTTGTTGAGGTCAATTGGGACAAAATTTTGAGGAGGGGACTCAAAATTTCAGAATGAGCAACCTCAAAGTTAACAGAGCAAGTTTATGAGAGTTCTCATATATTGTAGACCGGGACAAATTTTCGAGGAGGGTCCTCAAAAGTTCCATCAAATATCTCATATAAAGGATAGGCGAGCGTGTAAGCCAACTGCAGGAAGGAGCATGGAGGCAAGACCAACACAGATCAGTCCTTCAAACTAAGAATTTTTCTTTGGATGCAGGAACATTGAAGTCACAAAATGACTATACAAAGCTGTCATGAATGACAAAGGGCGTCACTTGCACCCATCGTGGACTCATCAGCGAAACCTAGAAAATCTTCAATCTCATTTTATCTCTATTTCTCTATATTGCCTCAAGTGATAAACAGTTTCTTTTTATCTTGCAGGAATATTGAGGCCGAACACTGGTAGATTCTTCCAAAGTTGCAAGAAACAAGGTGCAGGAGGATTGCTAGTTATGTGTCATGATCGGAGTTACCGTTGGACTCATCATAGCCTAATCTGGATAAGCCAAATGACTCAATTTAGTTCCTCAATTTTACTTTTATTCTTTACTTCATCATGGATACTAATGTTTGGTGTCGAGCTTTGCAGGTGATAGTATTGATAAAGTCAAAAGTCGTATGTTAAAGCGACATCAAATTTTGAAGGTGATCAAAGTGACACTAATTTAGAAGTGTTGCAGGGAATTTGCCGAGTCCATCACATCAAAAAGATGATGGTGACCGATATCTCCTTGACAGTCAAAATTATCGAATTGTTACAAGTTTTCGATAAATGATTAGAAATGACTGCAACCAAACTCCAATTCTGCTGAGTTTGTTAAGGAAGACGAGAGTGTCCTTATTTTTCTTGTGAATGAATTAAGTCATTCACCTCGATAATTCTTTCTTTTAAAGAACAGAATCATAGTCGTGACGTGCATAAACGTCAATTTAGTTTTTAGTATGTTTGTCGCGTAGTACTTTGTTTCTTGAATATGTCAGAGTTATAATTCTTATTTGTTGGGTATCCACCCCATAAGTGGATTATGTGTTTTGATTGGCCAATCAAAGACTCTAGCATATAGTTTGTTTGGGTGATCCACCCATAAGTGGTTCGTATATATGCTTTTCCATTTCAGGTTTCTATTCTTGAATCATATGGAATATTATCGAGCATCCACCTCGTTACAGTTGGAATATTATCGAGCATCCACCTCGTTACAGTTGGAATATTATCGAGCATCCACCTCGTTACAGTTGGAATATTATCGAGCACCCACCTCGTTACAGTTGGAATATTATCGAGCCATCCACCTCGTTACAGCTGGAATATTATCGAGCATCCATCTCGTTACAGTTGGAATATTATCGAGCCATCCACCTCGTTACAGCTGGAATATTATCGAGCATCCACCTCGTTACAATTGGAATATTATCGAGCATCCACCTCGTTACAGTTGGAATATTATCGAGCATCCACCTCGTTACAGTTGGAATATTATCGAGCATCCACCTCGTTACAGTTGGAATATTATCGAGCCATCCACCTCGTTACAGTTGGAATATTATCGAGCATCCACCTCGTTACAATTGGAATATTATCGAGCATCCACCTCGTTACAGTTGGAATATTATCGAGCCATCCACCTCGTTACAGTTGGAATATTATCGAGCATCCACCTCGTTACAGTTGAAATATCATCGAGCCATCCACCTCGTTACAGTTGGACTATTATCGAGCCATCCACCTCGTTACAGTTGGAATATCATCGAGTCATCCACCTCGTTACAGTTGGATAATTATTGAGCTAGCTAGCTCGTTACGGAGAGCTCCCAAAGAGGAGAAAACAATCTCCAAGACCAGTGATTTTACTGAAAGTAGGAGGCTGTTCATATCACTCATGTCAAAGACTTGGGAATGTGATTTGTTTATTTCAAGACATTCCCAACAATATGAAATTTACAAGGTGTCTAGCCAGATTCAAAGGTGAATCAAACAGGAATCTGAACGAAGATTTCACGATTTCCGTAAAGGACGCTATTTGCATTACATTATCAAGGCAAGTTAATTATTGTCAATCAAGACAACGCATTACCCCAGAAGAGATAGTTATTTTATTGTTATCGATCAACTCGATATATAATCTGGAAGTCGTCTTGCCGTTATCATCAACACAGACGATATAAATATCCATGCATCGCGGAGAATCATGCATTGCGGAAATCATGCATAGCGAGAAATCATGCATCGCGAAAAACCATGCATTGCGGAAATCATGCATTGCGAGTTTTGAATTTATGCACGACGAGAAGATTTCATGCCTCGTCAAATTTATATATTGCGAGAAGGATTTATACCTCGTTGGAATTATGCACGACGAGAAGATTTCATGCCTCTTCAAAATTTATGCACGACGAGAAGAATTCATGCCTCGTCAATATTTGCACATCGCGAGAAGATTTTATTCCTCGCTGAAAGTTATGCATCGCGAGAAGATTCATATCTCGCGGCAATTTGCTTATCGTGGGAAGATATTCATGCCCCGCAAGAGGACGTACATGGATAAAGAAAGAGCAATACTTATCCATTGGCCTCGACTGCATTCTGTTATTTCTTATAAAAATAAGCATAAAAAAGAGCATCGAAGATGACGACAAAAGAGACAACAATATCGCATCAGCGTTTAATTATTTATTTCGACATCAAGTATAGAGTACATCGAAGACTATATTGCAAAACACAAGACATAAGCTTTATTTGCTGGACGTCAGACCGATCGAGTCGATGTCGATTTGAGGAGAACAATGAAGTGTCGACACGGTAAAAGGACACTGTCTCCCATCCTAAATGCATTTTTTAAGCTGACGAGTTTTATCTCAGTTTTTGTCGAGAGCATCCAAAAGGATGAATTCTCCAAAAAAAAAAACACAGGTGCGGACGACATCAAAAAGGATGCAGCACAACGTGGAACTTTTCTTAGCAGCGAACTGGGACACAGTCCAAAGAGGAGTGTCAAACTCTTAGGACGCGAGCAGAGGAGCGACTTCCACCACAATCGAACCACCCTCTCGAAGCATGCGGGTTTTTCCTTAGTTTTGTCAGTTTCAGTCTCGCATCCGAGGATTTCGATTTATCGGAAGCAAGTTTCTAATCTGAGTGACAAATGCGCCAAGAGCTTTGGAAATTATGTCCGTGTAAGTTCTTAATTATGGGTGTGAAGCTCGCCACATTCATGGCTAAGAGGTTACAAGCTTCTTTTTCATGCTCGTTTAACCTGTCGCTCGTCCAAAATCGAAGGTTATCTAGCATAATAGATTTTCTTTTCCCACCGATCGAGTCGAACTACACACAGCCTGATTCTGAAGGTCTAAGGATATGTAGGCAGATTCCATGTTGAAACTCGGCTGTATTCCAACATTCGCTCTCGAATTCTATTCTCGAGCATTTCGATACCTTCATAATTCGGTGTCGAGGTGGCTTTTGATTCTTTCAAATCATGCGGTAAATCAAGCTTATCGAACTACAAGTGGCCTGAATTCTCATATAGCCTGAGATATGAAGGAAACCCGTTTGCAAGGGTTCGGCCATAATTCCTAAACTCTTTGTCGAATTCTCCCTTTAGAAAATGAATGGGGTTGGTCAAAATTGGTTCGGTCAATTTCATTTTCCTCGAGTTGCTTGCATCAACCCAAGTAAAATGAGGGACAGTTGTTGACACCCAATTTTGACCCACGTTGGTATTACATAGTTGTGTATATAGCCGGTATATCCTGTATATATTCGAAGCCAACCCAATCCCTCAAGCCCAAACTCCCATTCCCAAAATAAAATTACCCAGGCCCAAATGTCCGATCCAACACCCAAATCCATTCCCAGCCCAATACCTTACCCAATGCTGAGGCCCAATCCTCCCACTTCTCTTAAACAAGCCCAACACTCCCTTCAATTTTTTTTACCCAACACCAAACTCAAAATACCCGACCCAAAAACCCATAACCCAACAACCCATCCTCCTTCTTCACGCTCTTCCCAGAAAGGAAGGCACGCCAAGAACCCAGAAAACGCAGAAATCTCCAGACCCAAAAACGGAAAACCGCGTCCCCTCACGTCTCTCTCCCCGCGTCTTCGCCTCCACGCTCTCTCCCAAACACAAATTTCCCAGCGCCTCACGCGACCTCACTCTCTCCTCCGCGTCTCTCCGACGCTCTCTCCCAAAAGCCAGCAGAATCGTGAAACGCCAAACTCCCAGAAATCACCCACGCGATCCCAATACCCCCACGCGTTTCTCAGAGAATCAGAAACCCCCCAGCAGTCGCGAACCCAGCAATTCCCAGAAACCGCGTCTCCCCCACGCTCTCCTCCCCGTCTCTTTCTCCTCTCTCGCGTCTCCCTCACGCGTGCGCTCCTCTCTCCCTCGCCAGTACACTTCGCAGCAGCAGCAAAGCAGGCTGGATTTCAGCTTTGCAGAGCCGCGCTTCGTCCTTGCAGCGTGGGATTGCACCAGTAGCTCGCAAGGACGAAGAACTCATCTCGATCGTCCACCTCACCTCCCATCCGTTGGGAATTTGAGCATCAAAAGAGCATATTCTTCAGATTCGATTAGGTTTGGAATTTGAATTCGAAATGGGCCTAAAAACTCCCCCCAGAACCCGAATTCTTTTTCTTCTATATAAACCTCCTTTCTTCTTCAGAAAGGGGGTTAGAGTTTTGGGTGTTAGAAATTTTTAGGGGTTAGCGATTTTGGGGTTAAAATTTTGGACGAAATTTGAGCGGAAGTTTCGTGTCTACAGTTTAGGTTGGATCTTTTGTGGTCATATTCGATTCTGTTTAATTTTTTCTTTGTCTTTCGGGGATAAGCCTGAAAAGATTTCGTGTCGTCATCTTGTCGTGACACCTTCCTGACCGAAGAACTAGCGAGAGTTCTCATTTTTCTGTTTCGAGCGAGGAAGAAGAAGAAGGAGTGCTTCCCTGTGGTTTCGAGTTGGTGGAAGTCGCTGCTGTTGCTGTTCGGCCTGCTCGCTTCCGTCCCCGTTCGCTGCCCCGAAAAGGTAACCCCCCCTGCTCCCTGTTATTTCTTCGTGTTTCCTCGTGTTCAGTTTCGAAAGCGGATTTTGTTGCTTGGTGGTTGTGATGCTGCTCCTTTAGTATGCTTGCGCTGTGTCGTTTTTTTGTGTGTCAAGCATGTTGGAATATTCGAATATTGAGTATACATGGCCTGTGTTGCTGTAAAAATAAGATGTTATATCTGTTGGTTGTGCTCGATGTCGAGATGAATTGTGCGTTACGATTCTGTTAGGCTATGTCTGCTGGTTTGGTATTGCTTTTTGATCCGAGTTTGTCATGGCGTAGCAGCCATCGTCTTGTCGTAATAGGCTTGAAGTGAGTTGTTTCTGAAGAGCCATGGATGAGGATATGATGTTGCATCATCTTTATTTCCCTTCCCCTAGAGTTAGATGAAACAAGATAGCCTAGTATCGAGCAATAAATTTATATGTTTGTTGACTTCTGTCTGATGCTTGAAGGTTACTATATGATTCTCTTCCTTTCCTCTATATTATTATGACATGCCTCTGGGTTCTTATGGTTTGGATGTTCGTCATGATCTTTTCTCTTTACCACAGCTAAGATATAAGAGCAATGTTTCAATCGCCCAAGTTTGTGTGCACATTCGGGTTGTTCGTTTCTGAGCTTATGTTTTTCTTGCATAATTCTGGTCACTGGTGGTTACTGTAATGTTTTTTTATACATTGCAATCATATGTATGACTTAAGTGTCCAAGTATGCTGTCCCATCATCATATAGTCAACACGTCTAGCCGAATATAAAGCACATTTCCTCTATACCGAATCCATATGATTGAAAACCATTTTTTTTTTTGTTTTTTGTTGTGTTCTTATGACCTCTTGCCATGAATGGGTTTAAATTTTCACTTTATGATTTGCATAATGTTGATGTCGTTTATGCCATAGAGGTTTAATTAGCATGATTTATAATGTTCATTCATCTTGTCTAAATGATTAATGAAGTGTTTAGATTCCTTTATTTGCCCTTTTGTTATGTATTTTCGTGTAAATGTTTTACTTCTTATGCTTTTATGAAGTCGGCCAGTTAGTGTATTTTGTTCACCACTCCCTATATTCCAAGTTAGTTATCTTATCTTGCTAATTCTTTTTTTTCCTTTCTTCTTATTTTCGTGGCATATAAATTGCATACAAGTCCTCGTGGATTTCCTTCTCGCATCCGAGAGGGCATGAAGGCTAAAATTCCTTTCATTCGAGTCATATACAATCAAGCGTAGCGGAGATTGAAGAAATCAAGAAGGCGAAATTGGAATTTTTTATATACTTGTATTTTGTTTGTAAAGGGCATAAGTCCTTGTATTTCTTTTTTTTTTATTCTTCTTGTAATTATATTTGTATGTTTAGATTAGGACAGGTACGAAAAGAAAATGGGTCGAAACCCAAAAAACAGGGGGTTCAAGTTTCGGTCAAGGCAAACAGAACCCGAAGACTTGGACCCAAATCTCTCTCTCTCTTCCCCTCCCCCGTTACTTGTGTTTCATATGCTTTTTCTGTGGGTTATCGTTAGGATTAGGAAACTCCAAACTCCCTTCGAAGCGCCTTTCTATTTTATCAAGCTAAAGTTAAATCTCAAAACGATAAATATTTCAATTGGTAAATTTGGCCAAGTAAAACTCTAATAAAGTTTAGCTTCGAAATAGATTTGCAAAAAATTACAAAATAAACAATGAATGTTTCAAGAACTTGTAACTACGCCTAAGTAATTTTTAATAGGTTGCAAAACTTCAATTGTAAAAGTTAAAACAAATAGTCAAATAAGTTAATCGTCGGAAAACGTGAGTTAGCGGAGTGTTTTAGGTGCCTAACACCTTCCTAAGACACTAATAAGAATCCCGAACCCCTTAAAATATTTTCAAAATAATTTTTCTGTTTTTAAGTTATTTTGAAAATAAGTTTTCTTGATTTTTCTTAAAATTAAGTGGCGACTCCTAAAAATCGAAAATAAAACAAACTCTTTTCGAAATATCAATTTTTCGATAAAACAGTGAGAACGTGAGGTCCATCTTTTTGAGGAGATTTGGTGGTACTAATGTACTAATTTTATCAATTTAATTGGCTTGAAACAGAATCTTACTCCATGTTATTCCTTCAATCATATTTTAGAGGTCGTATTTTGTAACTATTTAACATTATTATATTTAATTGAATTAAGAGACTCTAAAAGGTTGAGATGTAGTTAAAAAAGAATTAAAATTGAGTACTGTCTTAATTAAAACTTTTTTTTCAAGAAAATAAGAATCAAAAACACATTTAAGTTTGATATATAGGACTATAAAATGTACAGATGTAGTAATTAATTTTAGTTCTAAGTAGACATATATGCTCCTGCTGCTTCATTTTTTTTTTTTGGGTTAGGTGTTAGATTTAAATATTTAAGCCTTTTAAAGTATAAAAATACTTTTTATTTGAGAGTATTTTACTTCGAATATAAAATTCTTCATTATACAAATTCAATTGAATTAAATTTTAATAATAGTATCGGTTATGAAAAAATTACAACTTGCATTCCCAAAATCGCAATGCAATGAACATGTGAGATTGGAAATTATTCTATACTTTAAAAAAGCACAATAATGAGTCTGGATTGTCAACGCTATCAATTTTCCATCTAACTAACAATTTTCACCCACTTTATTTTTCTTTCTTATTAATTTTGAAAGTAAATAAAGTAAAAGAGGAATTTTTTTATCTATGGACATTAAATACAAATATTTTAAGTTAATTACTACTCCATTAGTTCTCTTATTTACTTGTTCATTTCAAATTTTAAATATTTTTCAAAAAATAATAATTAGCATGTATATGGGTATGTTATAATAATGTTTATATTAATTTACATATGTAGCTTATGTCCTGCGGAATGAGTAATTAATATTGTGAATAAAATATAAAATATAATTTTATTTGACGGACTAAAAATAACCAAGTAAAAATATTAATATACTTTAATATAATGAACAAATAAAAAAATAAGTACAAATAAAAAGTGTATTATAATAATAATAATTATTGTTATTTCTCTCTGCCCCTACGGATCATACTTTTTTCGTCTATTCTTATTTGTTTGTCATTCTAAAATCATATATTATTTACTTTAGAAAAATACGAGATAATTAGTTACCTAGTTCGTAATTTACAACTTATTAATTATAATTATTTTCAAATGCATTTTTGCATCATCAAGACGTAAAATAAGTTGAATTTTCGTGGTAAGAGGTTAAAGTGGAATAAGTAAAAAAAATAAAGTTGAACAGTTGAAAAGCACGAGAATATGATTAATTCCCTTTTATGAAACAATGACATGACATCAATCAATTTCACTTTATCGCTATGGATTTCGGTTCATTCATCTTTTTTCTTAATTTTCTTCACTATAATAATAAATAATCACAGTACATTATTGCAACTTTGAATTTCCTCTCTGCAATTTGGAATATACTCGTCCCACATACCATTCAAATAAAGTTATTCGGTGGGTCATAAATTATTAAATTTATTTTGATACGTAAATTTATAAGTGATTTCAAATATCTGTTATATAGATAAGTTAAAACATTTTTTAATATGTTCAGTTATACAATCGAATCACACTACAATATGAATTGAATTGTTAGCCGATAGTCTACCATATCATCTATATATATTTTGATTACATATTTCATCAATTATATATGAAAAAAAATAACTAAAAATACTTGTAAAATGATGTTTTTACCCTTCGTAATTTACCACTAGCATTTACCTTGAAACTCACAGATAGTACAAAATATTCACTGTATTTGGTGAAACTTAATACAAAGGCAGCAAAAAAGGGTGTACCAGTTCACTTTTCCAAATTTTTCATAAATTCTTACGTATGTTTCCACTGGCTAGTAGCTATTGGTATTGAATGTCACAATTTGATGTGTTGGGCAGCATGTGAAGCCATTTTTAAATACATAATCATAGTTGTATAATTTTAAAAAAATATGACGCAATCACTTTATAAAAAATATATAACAATAACATAGCATGAAAAGTCGATTTTTCGCTATAATAACAGACTTAAAAGTTACTCCCCTTGGCTTCCTCTCCGGCGATGTTCATGCAATAGGTCCTAAATCATGTACTAATATCTAAATAATATATAGAAGCATCCCTTAAAAATATATTATGTTGACCATTCTAATGTGACAATCTCCTAGGCCATTGTGCCCTAAACATAAAATTGACTTTGTACAAGGTCAAACTTTTTTTTCTCTCTTGCTAATAGTCCTACATCCAAGACTTTGACCAAAAAATACGGTTGGATTTGAAAATCCACTAAGCTAATTAAGATCTCATGCAATAAAGATTTTACTAATTTATATTAGTATTTATTAATGAGTAATACATTAATATTTACGATATATATACTATCTAACGAGAGATCAAAAGTATGTGATATTTATATTTTGAAATATATTTTTTTTTTTATACATTTTATTCATCTTTTCAAGAAATAAATATCACTATAAAAAAGATGTGAATTTTATGAAGATTACTTTAAAAATTCGCAGGAAAGTTATTAACTTGCAGATTCATATTAATCTCCAAAAAAATCTCTATATAATTCACATTTTTTTTTATAGTGTATTATGTATTAATATTGCTCAAATAAACAATATATGGTATATGTTACATCCCATTAATCAATAATTTATTAGTTATTACTAAAGTTATCATACGATAGACATAGTATAACATTATTACCAAAGAAATAATTATAACAGATTCATTGTATTTGAATTGTAGTCAATTTGATTAAAAACTGAACTTTTGGAATATAAGATTTTTTTGTAGGAAATATATGATTAGTATTTTTAGGTGATATAATAATTAACCCCTTAATTAAGAGGAGAATAATTTTAAGGCCTGTTACGTATGAGTTATGTAGAAATATAAATTACTTTCATCCGTTTTAAAAAGAATAATCATATTTCCTTTTTAGTTTGTTAAGAAAAATGACTATTTTCTTTTTGGTAACAATTGAATGTTAACTTTTTACATCACATATTTAAAATAACAATATTAAAAGACATTTTGATAATCTCCACATAACTTTGTTTAGAATTATAAAATTAATTTTTTTTTCTTTTTCTTATGCTCTATTCCAAATTAAATTAGCTTATTCTTTTTTAAACGAATAAAGTATACTAACCGATTGCAAATCTGCAAGGTACAAACATTTTTAATTATATATACCACTTCTAAGAAAGAACAATCCCTGTCAAGATGCTCATATACCTATGTAAAACTTTGTCATTTTTCAAGGTAAAATGATAAGATTTCCCTTTTTCTTTTTCTATTTTTTTCTGTCATTTTTAATTGTTAGTTATTATTTTAGAGTTAATTATAAGAATTTTGATAATATTTTAAGATATATTTTTTATTTAATATATAAAAATTAATACTTATAATATTTTTTATATAAATTTTAAATATCTAATATTTTATTTAAAATATTAAATTTAATATAATACTGATTAAAATTATCACCATATGCAACCATTCCCTTTCCTCACCTTTTTTAATCAGATCAGTAGAAAATTAAGCAAATTCACTTTAGAAAAAGAGAGAGAGAGAGAGAGTAACTTTTTGTGTGACTTCATCCAACTTCTCACCCTACCACCCACGAGTCCCCAACCTAAATATAAAATAAGGAAAAATGGAGATATACTATTCAAATTTGTTATTTAGAGATAATATACCTTTTCTTATGAAATTGATTCATATATACCTCTATTTGTAAATAAATGACTCACATATATCTTTTTTTTCTAACGGAAATGAAAAAAATTATATTTTCAATCTAAATTTTTATTATTTTTTTCTAAAATATATAATCCTATATGAGTAAATTAATTCTCGTCAAACATATTTTTTTGATTTTTTTCAATGACTAATTTATAATTATTATTTTGATAATCAAATTTATTTATGTTTCACTAATATTCTTGTAAAACTTATTGTAGATGACCAAATTTTTCTCAAAATATGAAATTAAATTACAATACATACAAAAGAAATAATTTAATTATTTTTTCTTTAAACTAAGGTATGTAAGAAAAAACAAAATAAGAATAAGAAACTCAAATAATTATAATAAAAGAAATCAAAAATAATTTATGTATGAAAAAAATTAAAATATACTTTAAACTTTGATAGAAGAATCATATATACCACTAAATATATTTTTTTTTAAATTTTGAAGGAATAAATATAAATTTAAAACTAACTTTTTAACTTCCGTTTAATGAAAGGTATATGTGAGCCATTTTATAATGCCAGGGGTATATATGAGTCGTTTGTATAACGGTAAGGGCATATATGAGTCACTTTTATAACGAATGGTATATCAGCTCTAAATGATAAAGTTGAGAGGTATATCAGACCCTTATCTCTATAAAATAACATGTAAAAGTAAATTGATAAAAATTATATATAAATACAACTCATTTATTTAATCCTTTACATAAGTTTTAAAGTAACAAATTAAGTTGATCGATTGATGAAATTTGTATAGCGCACTAATTTAGTTTGGAGGAAAAAATGAGGACACCATTTTAGTGTGATATATAAGAAAAATATTTAGTATTTTTTTTTTTTTTTACATTTTTCGGTTAGTCACTCATCCAATTTCCACCCTACCCCCACATGGAAAAACTCAACCAATCTTATTGACAAATTTCATGTCTCCCTCTATTTATTATTTGTAGGGTCTTTCTCTTTCTTTCCTTCTTTTTCTTTCCTCGTAAGAACACAAAGGAGAAAGAAAAGCTTAAAAGCAGCATATAAAGAAAAGAGTTTTTTTTTTTGTTCTCTCTGCATAAACAAAGAATGGAAGACCCTGAAAGGCTTACATCATGTAACAGTCAAACAACCACAATTAGCTCCGACTCTATCCATTCACCAGAATTCGAATTTTGGATGGTCCGAAACCCATCTTTTCCTCAACCCAATCAGCTCTCTGCCGATGAACTCTTCTCCCATGGCGTCCTACTCCCATTAGACCTCCTTCAAAATGAAACAAATGTTATTTCGACTGAACCGTCCGGGTCGGGCCGACCCGAAACTGAATCTGGGGTTGAGCCTTCTGCTGCGATAGTCAACTCGTCCGGCGGAGGAGGTTCTTTCACCTCCTCGAAGCGATGGAAGGATATATTCAAGAAAACTGAGAAGAAAGATAGTAATGAGGAGAATTGTAGAGAGAAGAAAAAGGAGAAGAAGAAAGAGAAAAAGCTGGTTGGGGGAAGCAATGGGGTGACTGGGGCGGAGTTGAACATTAACATTTGGCCCTTTTCGAGGAGTAGATCCGCCGGAAACGGAGGAAGTAGGCCTCGGGTTACGGGTGGATCCGGATTAGCGACGCGAAAGGTGAGTAGTGCTCCGTGTTCCCGAAGCAACTCCGCCGGTGAATCCAAGTCACGGAAATGGCCCAGTAGTCCCAGTCGTGGTGGGGTTCATTTGGGCCGGAGCAGCCCAGTTTGGCAGGTACGACGGAGCTCTATTAACCCAGGATCCGGTACCCGGAGCTCCGATAACCTCGTCAAAACTACTGAAAAAGCCATCAGAAAAGAAGCCCCACAGAAAGAAAGCAGCACCAAAAAGGTAGTAACTAAAAAAGAAGGCGTTGAAGTCCGCCGGAAATGGTCGTCAGCGGCGGCCGGAGGTGGGCCTAAAACTAGAGTCTTAAACTTGAATGTCCCTATGTGCATTGGTTACAGGAATCAGTTAGGTTGCAGAAGTGATGAAAATAGTGCCATCCATATCGCCGCCGCCACCGGAGTCGGTGATGATCAGAATGGTAGCAGCACAGTCACCGGTGAAGGGGTACGTGGCAGTAACTTATTTAATCTCAAAAGCCTATTTACTAAAAAAGTATATTAAATTAAATAGTGGCAAATCCAAAGTAATTACACACTTTTTGAGTTATATGTTAGTGTATCTATCATTATCCTTTTCTATATATTCTCCTATGTAACTTTTTCGTAATGTAAAGTCCTAACTTTTGACGTTTGCAATGTAATATTTGGCCCTCAGTTTGGTCAACATACTGCCCTATTGCTATTCAAGTTGAAGTATTTGTATAATTTTGCCTACTTTCCTATCTACTTGTTCTGATAAATTGCAAATTTTTGATAGTTCAATTGTGTTTATTTACTATGTCACATGAATTCATCATCCGATACTAAAAAAAGATAATGACGATTTCTAATTAAGCATGAAAAAATAGTTACTGATTTGAGCGAAATGTGTGTATGGGATATTGGGAGGCGCAAAATCGAAGAAGGTGATAAGGTTTGGTTATAAATTTTGACATGGATAAATTATGGCTAGCAAAAATCGAGACTCAGTGGGCGTTACACCATGCTTTTCACTTACCAGTTAAGGTCCCATGGGGCGTTGGACATTACTTTCATTCCCTCTTTCGTTACGTTACATCCATATAATTAAGTTGCTTTTGTATTATATTGTCAATTTTTATCGTCTGTCTTCACACATATTTTTGGCTTATTCATTTCATTCAATCAATAATGTCTTCTATCTGAAACTAGTTGTATTTTGGTAGATGAAATATCTCCGTCCATTTACACTTGTTCTTATTTCAATTGGAATAACCTTCTATCTCCAACACAGACTTCAACCGGAGGCGGATGAATAAATTTTGTATCGTGGCTTCTAGCTCAACTATTTTTAGCTATATAGAATGAGTGCTCAATTAATATATTTCAATGAAATACTAAATTTTGTACATAAATAACACAAAAAAGCAGTGATAATTCACAACATAGGTCCGCTACCAACTGGTATTTTAGCAAATTTTTATCGTCTTCATGGAGAAGGAGATTTGTGTAACTATTAAGGGAAGTCATAATTTAATATTAATGTTTTTGAAGTCAATACACTGCAGTTATGACATCTTTGTAATTGAACTATACCGTTGGAGGCCTGCGAAATGAGATGAATAAGTAGACGAGTACATGTGCGCAATGGTACAATACACTATTAATTCTGTCTCCACCAAAGCCCAACTAGATACTCTGGGCTAGTAAACATTCTAAAGAGTTCATTTTAGATGGGCTGGTGTATGATATTTTCAGACATGTCAAATCTTAAAACATTTTATAAATATATATAACATTAGAATCGTTCGGTGTGACCCTATGGTTTGAGCTTGAGACTTTTATGTTGGAGGTCTCAAGTTCAAAATCCGTTATCAGCGAAAATAAGGAATTTGCCTTCTAAGCTAAGCTCGTCGCACAAGGCTTACCTTACCTCTCTTATGTGATTTTCGAGCTAATTGCATAGGAACGGAATTTTACCCTGTACGCACCTAAAGGAGTAACGACTGCGAATTTCTCTTGTCATTAAAAAAAAAATAGAAATGAGGTCAAGTCTTTGTTGGGTATCCTTTCCCTTTCAATTCCACCAAAGTCTTAATCTTCGTCAAATGTACCAAAAAGATAAATTATCTACGAAAGACGCATTTGGTTGCCGACGGCAAGAGGTATTAGCAAAAACATGTGATAACGCTTGTATATGCGGAAAATCTATTGGCAAAAATTAGTGACTTTTTTACCTTTTTGACTGTATTTAAAGAATAAATAGAAAATAATGTTTAAATTTTATGAGAAATTATATTTTTTCTTTCATATGAAACACATTCTAAGATAAAAATGAATCAAGTGTTGTGCACAAAGTGACCCAATAAAAATAAGGAAAAAGTATCTTCCCTAAATAATTTTACCATATTTATTAGTACATTCTTTTATACTTCAAAATAATTACATTAAATTTCATGAACGAGGATCAGAAATTATACATGAGTACACCGTGTCTTTTGGATGATAAGTATATTACAAATTTTAAAATTAAACTACGTAATATACATGAATACTTTTTGAAATAAGGATTAATACTATTGCTGGCGAGTTTTGAACTAAAAAATACTTAAAAATTTGTCTCTTTTAAGGCACCTTAAACTATTAGGCTACAATATTTTGTTGTGTTAAGGGTGTCAAGACACTTTATATATTATTTTATTTGTAAATTTAGTACAATTTTTTTATTAAAGAATGTCCAATTGAACACCCTAAAGACTATGTAGCTACACCGTGCTTTCTCACCTTCTTTTCCTCTTTATGCTTTCTCATCCTTTTTTTCACTTTATCCGTCTTTTCTCTTCCTTCTCTTTCGACTTTCTTCTCAATAATGATGTGTATTAGAGGGTCCAGAGCTTAAAAGATAAAAATAAATTAAGAAAAATTTCAAAAAGGTACATTAGTAAATTTTTAACCAAAATGGTAAAATTACTACTGACATAACGATTTATTTTAACGCCGTTAACAGATGAAAATCGTTGTTCTATGAGCGATTTTGTCCAATTCTTTTTTAAATCGCTACCCCTGCAACGGTTTGTAAATTTTTTTAAAAGAAGTTTGAAATCGCTGCGATTTTAAACTTTTTTTACAAAAAAAATTATAAAAACGTTGCAGGGGGAGCGATTTTCAAAAAAAAAATGGTCTATTAAGGGGCGTTAAAAAAAATCGCTACTGATTTTACCCTTTTAGTTAGAAATTTTTTTGATGTTTCCTTTTAAAATTTTTATCAATTTTTTTTTTTACTCTTTAGGCTCCGAACTCTGTATTAGAACATATTTAGATATACATATATTCATCCAAGGATATAATGATAAATGTATCAATGCATATTTTGATACAAGATATATATTCTTGATATCAAATACTTATGGACGTATATATCAAGCATTTGATAACCGGTGGCATAGTAAAAATTTTTATGAAGGGTGTCCAAAAATCTCATAGCTCGTAAAAATAATTTAAAGACGGAGTGTGCTTAAATTTTATAAATCAAACTACATAATATTAATGATTAATTTTTTAAAATTTAAATATACCAAATTTTTAAATCAAACTACATAATATTTAACTTTAATGTTTATGTTTATCTGATAGGAAGTGAAACAACAAAGAAAAGGAGAGATATTTCAGTTTAGAGTGAAATTACTTTTATGCTTCAAGTTTTCATAAACCTCTAATGACCAACAATGAGAAATGAAAAAAAAATAATAGAATCAAACGAGTTATATTAAAAAAGAATATATATAAAGTATTTTCACTTTTAAATATGATTTGCTTATTAACTTTAAATTAAATAATTACTTTTAAATTTTATATAAATATTTATTGCAAAAAAAAAAATCACCGGATAAATAGGATTTGCTTATTTACTTTAAATTAAATAATTACTTTTAAATTTTATTTAAATTTTTAATAAAAATAAAAAATCAAAGTCAAATAACGGGAATCGAACCACACACTTCAAGTTGCAAAGAACTTAGTAAGAGTTGAACGACTGAAACCACTAAGCTAGAAAAATTTATTGTTTTTTAAGGGTGTCCAAAATATATTATTTAACCTTTTAAATTATTATTTTGCTTATGAATACGATATAATTTTCTGATAAAGGATGTCCAATTGAACACCCTAGCAAAAAGGATAGCTACGTCCCTGTTGATATCATATACATTAATAAAATTATATTGGATATACTGGATAAAAAATATCACATACAATAAATAAAATTGATTTGTTGATATATATATATATATATATATATATATATATATATATTTATAATACCATGTATAAGATAATTACATTTAATTTAATCTCTATATATTTAAGATACATTTATTTATTCGTAATCATATTAAAAATAAATAATATTGTGTTTTATGGAATATTTTTCCTCAAAGATAATTCAGAGGAGCAACACCGACCCAATATAAAGTAATTCAAGAAAAAAAAATTGCATGTTGCAATATTGAAATTGGCACCCCCAAACAAGACAAAATAAATAAAAGCCCTAGAATTAGGTGATTAGTATAATCATTGAATCGAATCGTATTCCCCTCCTTCTCGAAGTTGCAGCAACAGAGTAGAATCAATGTCCTCACGCGATACCAAGAAACCCTCTAGGCAAACCTCCGGTAGCCGTGCCGGTGGAATTCGTACACTTTCCGATCTCAACCGTCCATCAGGTCACGATTCCGACAGCGATTCCGATGGTCCCCAAGAATACTACACCGGTGGTGAGAAAAGGTACTTCTATCAATTGCTCAAACCCTAATTTCTCTCGCCATCATTCTCTATTCCTCAATTGATTAATCAGCTGTTGACTTTTACTCATGTATTCTCAATTCTATAAATGAATCAACTATGAACTAACTATGCCAATATCGAAAACTTAGCTGAGAGCAGTATGTATGAATCTTCTATATTCATGAAGGGGATTTATGATAATTAGATTGCTTTCTTTTAAAATTCAAATGATGTTTCGTTACCTCTCCATAGTTGCGTTGAGCTGAACATATACTAAACTGTTACATGTTTGCACGTTTTGATTCGGAATGATGTGTTAGAGTTTGCTAAAGCTGACGTGTTCCATGTGAATCGTATATTTGTTATGTTATTCTCAGCAAAAGGTAGGGCCTTTTACCATTTTCCTTTTCTAGTTTGTGAGCTTGTTCTTGTTAGAGGTTTTCTGTTGTAGTTGTGAGTTTGTTCTTGTTAGAGGGTACCGTATGGGATAAAAAGGTCGTATGTTTAGTTGCAGGTATTCTGATTCTTTTGTTGCTAGTGCAGAGCTGGTGGATTTAGAGAATTATAGTGAACTTTTGTTGATATTTTCAGGATGATTTTCTTGATCATGTTTTTATTGAGAAAAGGTGTTTCCTAATAATACAGAGGTGAAAGTAGGGTGTCGGATGAGGTTTTTGTGTGTTTTGGGATGGGAGTGGGGGAGATAAATCTTCAGGCTCAAATGGAAAAAATTGGATATTGATAATTCTTATCGCCAATGTCAATTAGCTTGAGATTTAGGTGTTGTTGTCGTTGTGGCTAATAGGAGTGCTTGATCTGTTGGGGTGCTAAGAATTTATTATAGAAAAAGAAGATGGTGGCGAAAGGTAGGGGTAAGGTCTCCGTACACCCACTCTCCCCAGGCCATATGGGACTTCACTGGGTATATGACAATTGACATTTTCCAAAATTTAGACATTCATAAAAACCTTGCCAAAATGTATGTCAATTTGTTGGTTACTTCACTTATATTTTGTGGTTGTATGCTGTTTTCAACCATTCAGCTTTAATGTTGTTCTTATCCCAAAATCTAAGGTAGATTTTGTGCTAGTCAGATGTGTTATTGCTGAATGTGTCGCTTCTCGTGATTCTAACACTTGATTCATTTTAGTTGTACAATCTATGAATTGCCTACTATTCTTTTAGCTCTTTTTCTGCACATGGATGATTTGATAGATAGAACTTTAAAGGGGAGATAGAGACGCTAGCATGCCTATTACCTATAACTGTATCACTAATATAGCTATGATTATGCTTGTAGTGGAATGCTTGTTCAAGATCCTTCAAAGCATAATGATGTGGACTCCATCTTTGACCGAGCTAGGCAAGTGGGTGCCACACAAGGTCCTTTGGAAAGTGTCGTCCCTAGTTCAAGCTCAACAAGCTTTACTGGATCTGCAAGAACACTTGCAGGGGAGACAGTGCCAACATCAGCTCCTCAACCGCCCGAGTCCATCGTGCACAATATTGTCTTTTGGAGAAATGGTTTCACTGTAAATGATGGTCCTTTGCGAAGGCTGGATGATCCTGAAAATGCATCTTTTCTGGAGGTAACTGTAGTGAGCACTTCAATTAAAATTCATGATTAGGAACAAACATCATGGGTCGGTTGATTCTGCTAGATAGTCAGTAGTCGGTCTATTTTTCAGATTTACAAATTCATATCCTGCTAATGTTAATTGTCACTTTATATCATTACAATTTCTATTGTCCTCCTATTATCGGGAGTCTAGCGGCATGACATATGCAGATGGCTTTTGTAAGCTCCCCATTTGATGTAAATGCCCTCAGTTAGCATAGCTAGTTTTAATTTGAGGATTGTGCTTTTAAGCTCCCATGTTTTGTTGGTCATCTATTTCATATTCAAATTATCACTCTGTTTTACTAAATCTTTTGCTTGTTTTTTTCATGGTGTATTTGGTGATAAATATTTTCTATTTTGAATGACTTTTGGTTACTGGTTCTTCATTTCAGAGTATCACAAAGTCTGAATGTCCTAGAGAGTTGGCTCCTGCAGATACCAGGTCCCAGGTGCATTGCAACCTCATAAGAAGGGATGAGAACTGTCCTGTAAGTATTGCATGTTCAGTCCACCATTTTTTTCATTTTTCATCTCCTTTGATGCACCAAATATGAAAATGGGACATTACAAGGAAGAGGAACAAGCTAATGAGTGCACATATACAACATTGGCCATAGTACCTTCGTTCTTTTGGATCTTTACTCTGTTATATAAGAAAGATTAGGGAAAGAACACGGGAACAAACCTATTTGGATATTCTTCTGTTTCTATCCCGTATCCCTAGATGTGCATCACTTTTGGTCCTCTGAACAGAAGTTTGGAAACCTACCTGTGACAGAATCTCTTCACTGGTATTGACTTCATTACTTTAAAGTCACTAAACATGTGCAACACACTTGCAGGAACCAGAGAAACGCCAAGTTTCGTTTCAGGGAGTGGGAAGAACACTTGGAAGCAGCGCAACTCAAGCAACTTCTGAGCCATCTGCTTCTGCTCCCACAAGCAGAGTCCCAGCAGCTTCCACAAGTGTTCTGGATGAATCATTGCCTTCGACCTCGCTTCAAATTAGATTGGCAGATGGAAGTCGCATGGTTGCACACTTCAACTTCCACCAAACTGTTGGCGACATCCGTGCCTTCATTGATGCTTCAAGGCCAAGTGACACCAGGGCATATCAACTACAAACTGTTGGATTTCCTCCTAAAATGCTCAGTGACCCAACCCAAACGATTGAGCAAGCAGGACTGGCAAATTCAGTGGTTATACAAAAATTTTAATGTGCTGCCAAAACTCTCTTTTCGTTTTATTATTTCCAGATGTTTCGATCTATTTACTACTGGATATTATTTTTAATCTATGTGAATCTAAAGCTGTACCAAAATAGCAGCAGGTGTTGTTTAAAATTCAATTTTTCTTAAACTCAAAGTTGTACGGGTATGTCACCTAATTATGTGTCATATGGTACTTTATTCATTTCCTGTAAGAACAACTGCTGTGTGGAAATGAAGTAGAATGGTTTGTATGATTTGAGCATTCATGACTTGTGATATTACAGAATATGATTTACTGTTGAATTGCAGTGAAGTATGTTTGGTAAAAAAAAATGCTAATGAGCACTTGTTTGAAAAAAATGACTTGAGCTTCCTTGAAGCTATTTATAGAAAGATTTTAAAGAGTATTCTAGGTGTATCCTAACCTTTTCAAATTATGCTAGAGTAGCTTTTATTGCATGGATTCCACTGCCATATACTGATTTATACATAAAAGTTGGACATATTACATTTAAGTTTCATCTGGTTATGTATTGTGTTCACCAGTGCTACTGACATGTTATGATACAATATTTGAAAGTTTCTATATCTAAATTTTGGTAATTCAATTTTCAAAACATTATATTAGTACCATATCAATTTAATTTGATATGGTTCAATATATTAAATTTTGGGATATTCTCTGGTATGACAAATCAATAATCATATTTTGCTTAACTTCAGCGAATTTATACTCATAAATAGAGTATTATGACTTCGACAATTAAAAAAAATCTCAATTGTATCATACTAAAACATTACACATGTAGATAAATATATATGCAAATAAATTTCAAACGACTCCTTTTGTTAATCAAGCACATTTCAAAATGGAGTTGTCAAAACATTTAGTTTGTTATAAAACTAGGTTGCATATTTGTTACTATTTTAATAATACATATGTCATGTTTGTAACGAAATATGCTTTGGTATTCGGTATGTTATCTCTAATTACCAAATACCATATCAAATAACAAAAGAAAAATGGATATCATACACCATACCAATTACCATAATACCAAAACTACAACATTAAAAGTTTCGGTAATATATGGTAATTCGGTATATACCATACCATGCCCCAAGTGCAGCATCCTAAAATTAAGCAAGTGCTGGTGTATAATACCGCTCAGAGTGTGTAAACTCGGAGCAGAGTAGAAGATAACATGTCAATAGATTTACGCTAATATTGCGATTCAAATTCCAAAAGGCTGTTTTGCTAGTTGAGTTTCAAATTCCAAAAGACTGTCAACATCTGCTTATACTAGTACATACAAGAGCTACTGACAAAAGCAGGACACAGTAGACATAAGATAATATATGAAAAAGAACTGGCATTAGTTCCAGTTCAGTGCATTGTACAAAATCCTGATGAGCATGATGAAAACTAATCTTCATCCATCTTTACCACAGCTCCGCTTACCTCTTCTGGCGCTTTGGCACAGCCTGGAAAATCATCAAAGAATTATTAAGCATATCACCCCAATGAGAGTGAGAGAGCGTAACTATAAGCAGAAAAGATGGAGCATGTTACAAAGACTTGTAATAATAAACCACAAAAGTGAGGGTCAAATCAGAATGAAATTGCAGCATAATCAAAGGGAAGTTGTTTCTTAACAACAGAGCACCAGTGGCAGCGTAGGTAAGGGTTCAATGCAAAGCAAGTGTTAGATCCAAGCTAATGCTACAAATGGGGACGTAGGGGTCAAAATGTTAAAAACCACACACATACATGACCACTAGTTAATTATTCAAGAATGACAGGTTGAAGGAAAAAAGAGCAACAAACCTCACATCTTTGTGTCCTAACAAATATTGTTTCAGGGCAAAAGGCAAAGGTTTGCTAAGGCTTTAAAGAGTAATGTGGGAATTATAATACATGAATCTTTATGCAGCGAGTAATAGTGAAGGGATCATTATGCAGTGAATGATTAATAATATAGGAATTGTTTTGCAAAGAATAATACAAACAAATGTTTACTAGGGATTACTAACTTATAGAGCACTTTGTCATTGAAAACTTTCACCCCTTTACTCCTAATATATGTTTTTTAAAAAAAAATCATAACTGTGGTGTATGGGTTAGCTTGCTTACACCTTGACTAATTCAAGGGGGGATAACGGCTACCTCCCACCAACCAGCACAGATGTTGGGTGCTACTTCTATAAATCTACCAGATGTTTGATTAATGAAATTCACTAAAAAGTAAATCATGTCACATCATTTCCTTTTGTTTTTTGACAAATCAAACAAGCCCATCTCATTAATGACATAACAACCAAGTATAGAAAAAGAAACAATGTTGCTATATAAAGCAGTCACAGTAATCAATCATATCTGAGGAGTAGCTGTTTTAAATTTTTGATTAAGATGTGCAGATACGGTGTCATGTTTTAACATAAATTGAATGACTAGTTTTCATAATCACTAAAGTAGAGAAATATGAACTTCAGCTTTTGAAATGTTAGAAGTCAATAAATAAAAGCTAAAAAAGCAAGCCAACAAGTTAGTACCATGCCACTGGAGAGAGGGACTGGAGTATTAACAGACTTCTTCAGAGAGGATGAGCAATCGGAACAAACAAATTCAGCTAGTTGTTTAGTTTGTTCAGTAGTCAAGCCCACACAGCCTGGGTGATACCTAGAAAGATCAGGGAAACAAATCGTAAGCATATTAAAAGTGAAATTGGATTAATGAGAAAGATGAAATGTTGTGTATACTACCAGTCCTTGCACCGCTCACATTGTACCATTAAATCATCAGGGTTATAGGGCATCTCACATTTGCAATACCTTGATAGCCAAAAAAAAAAAGAAGAAAAAAAGTAATATAGGAGAAATAAGATTGATTAATGAGGAAACAAAAATTTTCATATACTCACACTGCAACACGATCTGGAATAAAATCTCCAGTTGCCACTTTATACTCAAATCTAGAGAAGTAATCATCAGGACCAACACATTTAAGCTTGGTATAGTTCTTGAATGTATGAACTGTGCACTTTCCTTCTATAGTGTATGCACTTTGAACATCATGGTGGTCTGACAAGAACAACTCCTTTGATCCATGAAAGTCTCTCCGCCCTCCCATGGACTCCTCTGGACGGTAGTACCATGTAACATGTACAAAAGTATGCTTGTTCTTATCAGCTTCAATTTTATCAACCCGTGCTACATACGGAGCCTTATCGTTTTCTGAGGGCCTCATCAACACACAGTCCCCAACTTCACAAATAAAAATAAAAATCATATTCAGTTATGCAATCCCAAACACATATATTACTTGTCCAAACGGACATACTATACAATCTTTACCACCATCCACACCAATTCAAAACAAAATAAATTTGGTTTATTTTCGTTTTGTCAATAAATAGAAACATAACAAAGTTATATTTGAATTTTTTTTCAATTGCAAATATATCGTAAAAAACAATACTTCAAAGTATATATATCAACATAAGAAAATAAAATAAATCATAATAAAAATAGTAAAAAGATACTAAGTGGTTAACTCCAACTTAATTCTAAATATACATACACAATATATATATATAGATATAGATAAAATTCAATTTTTCGGGTTTTCAGTTTTCTAAATCCCAAACCAAACCAAAAATCCAAATAAAATAAATTATAAATCTAAACCAAATCAACAATCCAAAAAAAATAATTCAAATTGAAATTTAGTTTAATCTAAATAGTGCACACTCTTATTCAGTCACCAACAATGTCGCCTCTCTAATGGTCATAAAACAAATGCAGCCACAATTTTAAACAATAAAATTAGGAAAAGCCCCAGTGGGCAAATTCAATTTGGGGGCCCATCATTTGGTGTGACATGGATACTGATTTGGTACGGATAAATTAAGTCATGGGCCTAATTCACGCTAATAAGACTAGCTGATATGAAAGGTGGTTGTCCACGACTTATAAACAAAAAACTAGCAGATATGAAAGGTGATTGCCCAGGACTTATAAACAGAACACTCAATTCATTAACCAGCGGTATGGGACATTTTTCAATCAACATAAGCACTCAACAACAACATACCCTGTGTTGTTCACATGCACGTCTCAAAAATAGCCCTATTTTTGTTCTTCAAAACAACCTACATCAAACACTTTAATCTCCCAAGGAAATCCTAAGAGAACAAATAAAGTAGAAACCAAAAAAAAAATGAAAAATCCTAAACCCCACGTTCATTTTAGCTGGTACAAGCTCCAAATCGAGCTCACCTACCCCACCTAGTTACAAACCTATAGTATATCAGCACATTCAATCAAAGTACATATGAACACCAAAAAATTTTAAGGAAAAAAAGTAAAATGTAAATGAAACAGTTAAAAGGGTGAGTGAAAATGTAAATGTAGATACCTCTGACCACATTGGTGGTGCCTGTTATGATGTGAAGGGGCAAGTTTCGTTTTTCAGGTCTCTTTGCCATTGGAAATGAGAAGCAAGAGTTGTTGTTATAGCAGTGAGGTCTAAAAAGGGGATTTTTTTTAGATAACCTTTAAGAGGAAAGATTGTATACTCAAAAGGGAAGAAGAAAATGCAGGTACATTTTCATTGATGCTTCTGGATGATCCTTGACATTGATTTGCTTTCTCTGGAAATGAAGGTTCTTCTTTTATAAACCCTAGATTTCTTATTTTATTTTTTTTTTCGGGGCGGACGCGGCGAGGTAAGGCTAGCTAAACATGTATATAACGTGTTGTTCGGGAGAAGCTGATTCGCCACTTTAAAAAAGTATTTTCAACGTAATGCCACGTATTTCACGGACGTTACGTTAACACTAACGCTTGTTTGGTTGGACAAATTTAGAGTCGATACGCTCGAAGATAAATTTTCTAACAAATTTATGATCGTTAGATTCGAAGATGAATTAGGTAAAATTAGTAAAGGTAGTATAATTGTTGAACTATAATGTTTATGCCAATTAATAAGTTGTTCAATAATGATGTCCCGTTGGGAGGTTTTCCAAGACGTTGAGTTCATTTCTTATGCCTAATGACATGTCAAGTGCCTGATTAACAATGTCGCTATTAGAGGTTTATTGGAATATCGGGTGCATTCCTAAAGCCAAGTTAGATGTGTCACGCCCCGAGCATACACCCTGAACGTGGCTGACATCCAATGATCATTGTTGGTCTTGAGTGAATCCTTAACCTGACTAACTTAACTCAGCAGAAGACTTAAACATAAGATATAACTTAAGGAAATTTATGTAAAACAAGTAATTAGCCAAAATGGCAACCCAATATCTTAGTCATTTATAAGTGAAAGGAAAAGACTAAGAAAACTACTATCATCTGTCTATGAAGCCTCTAAATAAAGAGGATTGTTGGGATAGGAACCCCTATCATCCTAATAACTGAAAACTAAAACAATAACTAAATGATAAGATGTCTAAAAGAAATAGAGAACTATCTTGCATACCTTAAATAGGGATTGAACTAACGCAATAGAGAACTATCTTGCATACCTTAAATAGGGATCACCCTCAACGAATTCCACTCGACCATCTTGACGTTCTTTATCTTTCTCCCTTCTCCTTCTTCTCTTCTCTTTTCTCCCAAGCCCTAAGCGTGAATAACTTTTCTAAAACTGGCTAAAGGCTTAGTTTTATCTCTAATAAACCTTTAAAACAAATTAGGAAATAGTTGGATAGGCGTATCTCCCTCATACGATATCGAAAATGTGCAAACTTTACTGTGTTGGAAATATCTTTACAAGGGCTTTCCAACTATATAAAGAACTGAAACTCATCTTGAGCTACAAGTTATGACCATTAGAAAATGACCAAAAACTTACTTTCTTAACTCAAGAAATTTTCTAGATTTTTCCTATTCTTTTAAAAAATGATAAATTTTAGTTTCTTAGCAAATTCTTAGCTATTACAAGTTATGAAATGTTATAAGATGTTAACGGACATACGGGTCTACATAGGTAGCATGGGCGTCCCATGTTGGAGGCCAGACGACATCTGCCAAGGTCTTCATGCATTAGACAAGCAACATAGGCCAACAACATGAGGAATTAGCCAAGGACTATGTGCATTTTTGTCATGCGCACATCGGCTAACCGAGGCCAAGCGGTATCAACCAAGGTCTGCGCATCGGACATGCGGCATCGGCCAACAGCAGGCGTCATCAGTCGTGCCATGCGCACAACCGTTGTAATCTATAAGCATCGGCCAGGAGACATCGATTGTGGCGTGAGCATATCGGATAACCGAGGGCAGGCGGCACATCCAAGGCCTACCCATATCGAACATGCGAAATCGTCCAACAACATGCGGCATCAAACGTGGCTTGTGCATATCTGTTGACACTCAATTTTGACCTTTCTCGATATTAATTAGTTTTTTATGCTTCTTAATCTTTTAAACGATTTAGAATAATTAGTTTTATAAAGTTTAAATCTTTCAAGGTCTTTTTAAGTATTTTGGCCTGTTATTATCGTATTTTGAATAATAAATATATTTCATATAATATACATGTTATAACTAGATTCGTTCGGTTAAATTGTTAGTTTCGATCGGCTTCAATTAAGATTTGTATGGTCATTTGTTAATTGAGATTTTTCTACTTTAGTTGCAAGATCAAATATTTGGGCCTTGTATTTCTAATGCCCAGCCCACTTCCTCAGTGTCCTAATTTACAGCAATTCCAAATAGGAAAATTTGTATATAATAACAAACTAATAACCTAAAATAAATGAAGTAGCTAGGGTTTGATTTAATTGTGCTCCATAGCAAACGTTAGCTAAAGTTTGTCAGGCGTCTCTCTCCCAAAAATCTCGCTCGCCACTCTCCATTCTTGCTCGCCTCTCTCGCTTTATACACAGAAGTGTATAAAGTATGTTTCTGTTTTGTATAAAGCGAGAGAAAATTGTATATACACATGCAAAAATATATATCTTCGTGTTATACACTTAATTATATAATTTACAAACATTTTACTTCAAATATTACAGAGAAAAAGGCAACGAATTATACAATTCCGAATTATACAATTGCAGTGAAATACAATTTTTTCTAGCTTTATACTACAAAAGTGTATATATTGTGTTTCTGTTTTTGTATAGAGCGAGAGAAAAACATATATCTTCTTTCTATACACTTATAATTATGCAATATACATACATTTTAATTCGATTCAACTGTATGCAAATCAAATTTTATAAAAATATTGCAGTGAAATAGGCAGCGAATTATACAATTGTGCATTATACTATCGCAGTGAAATAGGATAGCGAATTATACAATTGCAGCGAAATAGGCCAGCGAATTATACAATTGTATATGTATAGCGAATTATACAGTTTTATGTTTGCTATAGAGCACAATTATGCAAACTTTGTTATAGCATACAAATATGAAATTTTTTGTTTGCTATATGTGAAAGTTGTCCTTCCAAATAACAGATAACTCAGCCCAATCCTTTTCGCCCGATAACGCCCAACTCTCTTCTTCAACAAAGAAATCAGATTTGGGTCCAACTCTCTTTCCCTCTTTTCTTTACTATGTTTATTTTGCTTGTTAGTATTTTTCGTTAATTTTAGGGTTGATAAAATTCAAATCCCTACAAGACACTCGTCGTGTTTTATCAACTTAACTACATTGATCACTCTAAATGGACTTAAAAGATAATAATAAGTCTACAAATTAATATCTCACTTAGATAGTTGGTTAAAGTTTCCCTTTTCCCCTTTTCAAAAATGGAATAAAAAAAGTTTTATTTTTTCAATTCAAATTAAGTTAATATTATTTTAGCTAAATAAATTAATTATTGGATAACCACTTATTAGCGGGCATTTCGAGTGCCTTCAAACCCTTCTCGAAGTGCTAATATGAACCTTATAATTCCCTTAAATATTTTCAATCTGTTTACTGTTTTTATCCTTTGAGAATAAGTTTTCTTGATTTTTCTTCAAAAATTAATTGCCGACTCTAAATCAGTCTTTATTTAAATAAAACAGTTGCAGCGGTAATCTGCACGCATCAGTCAGACAACATCGGTCATGGCCTGTGCGCAACGGCTAGCTGAGGCTAGGTGACATCGGCCAACTAACATAGACCGTGGTCAAGTGACATCATCTATGTCTTGTACGCATTAGTCAGCTAAGGTCTGCGAGACCAAGCGATATTGTCTTGACCCCTACCTATCGGTCAGCCGACGTGGCTTGCCCGCAATGGTCAGTTGACGTGGCCTGCCCGCATTGATAAGTCAACATCAAACATAGCTTGCCCGCATCATCTATGGCCCCTATGCATTATACAATGATGTCACCTTGGCAAAATCGACTGAGGGCTAGTCGACAACATATGGAGGCCCATGTTGTACAAAAATCAAAAGAGCGTGAAACACCTTTCATGCATAAACACATCATATATTTACACATTTTTATCTATTTTCTATTATCTATTCTTAATGTTTTTGTCTCACGAGATTCATTCGTATCAATTTTCACTATTTTTACGGATCATACATATTGAAACATGTTATATTTGCACAATTATGTACTATATCATTTATTTCACATACTAAGAAGTGTTTTTATGGTATTTCCCTATTTTTCCATTTTTTATTATTTTTTCTAAAAAATATTTATATAGTTTAATATATTTTACTCAATTGTTGGATTTAAAGTTACTACATTTATTATAACTTTTCTTGTATTATTTTTTTTCATTCTTTTATTAATTTATTACTTATTTTTCAAAATTTTCTGAAAAAAATTAAAAAATTATTGATAGCTCTCTCTCTATATATAACAATTAAATAGTAATATAGATCTTAGTTTCTTTTGAAATAAGAACCAAACATTTGAAAATTGAACATCTCAAATTTAATCTCTGGTATAATTTATACTTGCATTTTATTTTTTATTTTTATATAGAAACAGTAAAATGCAACAAATTAATTTATTATGTGTGTTGAAACTCATACTAGGATGTTATGCAACCGCACAATGTTTTATTATGTTGAAACTTATTTATTATTTGCTTTATATGTTAAATCAAACAACCTTTTTAAGTTCATTTATTTTTATTACTTTTTTCATCATTATTATATATGTTTTAGTTTGATTGAAACGATTTTTAGAAAAATAAAATGTAATTTTATAATTTTACCTTAAGATATACATTATTACTAAAATTTTAGTAAAAATTTTATGTTTTAATGCATGTCATATGATATATTTAAATTAAATCATATATTATTATAAGCATGAAGCTCAAAACTTAAAAGTTGAATTACTATTTTGCCCATCTAATAAATTAAAACTTTATAAGTCTTTTTATTCTCATTTCATAATCTTGACTTTTCAAATTTCTAACACAATTGTAAATAAAATAAAAATGAGTAATTATTTCTTATAGACAAGAAATTAAAGTAGATTCATGTATCTTTAAAATTAAATTTCATCCATATCTTTTTTATATTTATTTTAACAAAGTAGATTCATGTATCTTTAAAATTAAATTTCATCTCTATCTTTTTTATATTTATTTTAACAATAATTCATGTGACTTTTCATGTTTCCAAAATTTTGTTCTATAAATTTAACTTTTTCAAGAAAAAATTTTATTACCACTCTACAATTCTTGTGTGTAGGAACTCTAAACATGTGAAATAATGTCATAATTTCAGGTGAAAGTTGTGAGATTCCCTTCTGCAGTCACGAGAAAAGACAAGAATTCAATTACTGAAGCATTGGAGCTTGATGTGTTAGTTCTATACTTATTTTTAGTAAGAATTATAATAAAACTTTTTTGTCTCTCTTCATATAGTTAAATTCTTGTTTTATGAGCAAGTTGCTCTAAATTCATATTTGTATTTTGTATGCTCAAATGTTCAGTTTCACTATGGAGACAAAAATAAAATGAAATGCCTAATTATCTTGCTCATGTGTATCTTTTTTTTTTTTGCTTCGTACGTATATTTTTACATATACATTAATTTTCATATTTAAGAATGAATGTGATAAAATAGGATGTTTACTCTTTTCTTTTCTTTTTATGGATAAAAAAGGTGTAACATATAATATTAGATTAATGGTGAATAAGTTATGTATGAAGAGAAAATTAAATTTTATATAAAAATAGTAGTTATTCATAAATATTCTGATTTTCAAAATATAAATAATAAGACTTTTTACATCATAGTTTTAAATATTTATTGTTAACTAATTAGTTTAAAGTGTTTGTGGATAAAAATTTAATATAATACTTTAAACATGTTCATTATAATTATCAGGAGATTCAAAAGGCAAAGTAAAAAAGTTGAAAGGTTTTGTTTTCCTTTCACTCAAAGTTAATCTTACACTATTTCTTCTAACATATTCTACCAATAAAACGGAACTATCGAGAAATTTAATTTAGATAGTTGTTATTTTTCCTTTTTGATTTGTAAACTTATTTTTGAATTATAAACGAAGTTTATTTTATTAATTTTTCATATTATTATTTCGATGCATTCACTAGGATGTCAGAAAATTGGAGTGTCACAATTAGTAGTTGGGTTACACGCGCAAAACGCGTGCTCGGAAACTAGTAGTTAATAAACATAGAAACGAGTAACATTAATTTTCTAGACTAACTTAAAAAGTAAGAATTTTTTATATTAAGGTCCTATTACCCCCTCGACTTATTTTTGTTAATAATTTTCTATCTCTTTTCGGTCTACGTGGAATTATTTTGTGGGCCCAATGCTAATTGATTTTTTTTTTCAAGATAGGACCTTAGTATAGTATAAGTGTGTCTATGAGATTTCTGGCATAGATTGAGGGATTACTTGTGCATTTTCCATAGGAGTAAGATTAATACGTTTCTAATACCCGATAATTCAAAGTCCAAAATATGGTTGCTTTAGGGTGTGTTTAATATGAAGGAAAATGTTTTCCATGGAAATGTTTTTCTAGAATACAAGTAGATATTTGACTTATTTTTTCATATGTTTGTTTGGTGAGTAGAAAACTTTTTAGGAAATTATTTGTGTTTGATTTTTGAATGAATTTCCGAAAACATTTTTCTCAAAAACATTTCCATAGAAAACATGAAAAATGAAAAACATTTGTCAAATATAATAATTATTAATATCAAAGGGTTTTGAAGTTTTAAATATTTTTGAAAAACAAATTTATTTATTTTTTTTTTTTTGGGGGGGGGGGGGGGAAGGGGTGGGTTCGAAGATAGGGGAGAAAAAAAATGAAATTTTGAAGTTTAAAATATTTTTTAAAAAACAAACTCAAATTTTTTATTTTTTTTGGCGGGAGAGGGGGGGGGAGCTGGTAGGGGTGGGTGGATGGGTCGAGGTGTAGGGGTGAAAAAAAATATTTTTTAAGTTGAAAATATTTTTAAATAAGAAACTCATATTAATTTTTTTTTGGAATTTAAAGGGGTGGGGGGGTGGACGTGTCGAGGGTAGGGGTGAAAAATAAATTTTGAAGTTAGAAAATATATTTTTAAATTTTTTTAAGCGTATGGGAGCTGGTACGAGGATGGGTTGGGGGCTGGTAGGGTGGGGGGGGACTGATGAGGGGTGGGTATGAGGAAGGTTGGAAGAGAGTTTTAAAATATATTTTTCTTAAGTTTTGAAGGAAAGTCACTTTCCTTAAATTTGAGGAAAATGATGATTTTAAAAATATGTAACCCAATCAAATATGAGAAAATTTAAAATAAATATTTTCATTCATACCAGACACACCCTTACTGCTTATTATTTGTAACTTATTATTATAATAATAAAAATAATTATAACTTTATTATTATAAAAATAAAATAAAGTAAGTTATTACACCAAGGTGAGATTAAATTATGATAGGCCTAAAGTCAATTACCCCAAAAAAGGCTACATACCCTGCAATGATTTCACTCATCTATTAATTGATTTATCTAATAAAGTAATAGAATACAGTGCATATTCCTCCAAATAAATAAGTAAAATTCAACCCCTTACCTCTCCAAATCTGGGCTTCCTTTTCAAATATGGGTCGGGCTTTTCTTAGTTTCATCATATTATTATTTGTCTGGGTCTTTAATTATTGTAAAATGAATTTGTTAGATGATTGTTATTAAGATAGGGCAATGGATCGGAACGAATTGGTATTGGATCGGAATAGAATGAATTGATTTATTTGTTGATCGGTATCGGGATGAACCGGATTGAAATTATCAGGACGGATTGGTTCCGTTCCATCTCATTATATATCGGGATGGAGTCAGAATGGATCGGAATGGAACGGGATGAACTGAATCGGAATGACTGAGTTTTTTTTGCCTTTCTCGTTTTATACAAATTCAAATTGTATATAATTTCTCTCTTTCTCGTTTTATACAATTCGATTCAATTGTATATTCCCTGCACAAATCTCTTTTTATCTTTCTCTCTTTCTCGTTTTAAATTCAGATTGTATATAATTTCTCTCTTTCTTGTTTTATACAATTCAAATTGTATATAATTTCTCTCTTTCTCGTATTATACAATTCAAATTGTATATAATTTCTCTCTTTCTCGTATTATACAATTCAAATTGTATATAATTTCTCTCTTTCTCGTATTATACAATTCGATTCAATTGTATATGTATAGCGAATTATATATATATATATATATATATCTATATATATATATATAATATATTTGTTATAGAGTGCAATTATGCAAACTTTGCTATAACATACAAATATGAATTTTGTGTTTGCTATATGTGAAAGTTGCCCTTGTTATTTTACATAAATGTAAATTTAAATTTGTTTAGAGTATATTTTGATGTTTAATTATGTATTGAATTGTAAAAATAAGAAGAACAATATTATTTTTATTGGCAAAAAAAATATTGTATGACTCAAATTTAAACAAATTCTTACGTACATTTATGTATGGTATATTAAGTTTTGACTTGTAAAATAACATTGGATATATTGTTTTTCTGATTGGACTTCCAAATTTTACATGCACTTCAAGAAAAGAAAGTAGGAATATATCCACAATTTATTTAGCTTTGTAAAGTCTACAATTTTAGTCAGAAATATCCAATGAAGAAATCAGTAAATGCCGCGCAACGTACAATACAACAAGTGAATTATGGCTTTTGGACGCTGGCACGCAGGCAGTATTATCGAAAAGATACAACTAGCAAGTACAAACTATTTAATTCCATAATTAAAGATGATAATAGAAAGATCTATTACAAGCACTTTATATATTTGGTCTAATAAAAAGTTGATTGTGTCACAATAACTTGTACTACTACATGCATACAAGTAATATGCAAATTAATTAAACATCCTTGATATTAATAATGACAAATCTTAATTCAGAGGAGAGAGGGTGTCATATCCATTGGGAAATGGTTAGCAAGAACATTATCCATATAGTAATGTGGATGAGCAGCATCCATCACAACAAACTGCATATCTTCAGATGGTTTCCAATGCCTCTTTCTTTGATTGATAAACCAGTTGTTTATTTGCTTCTGATCCAATCCCGTTGATTCAGCTAGTGCAAGCTTCTGAGATTCCTGTAAACAAAAGAATCGCGCAATGTAACTTGATCGCGTAAAATAACTATACATTGTCAATATTGAATATAAGATGGACACACATAACTTGTCTTATAAGGCGAGTGAAGTTATTAATAGGAATGAGGGAGGGATCATACCGATGGATATGGCCATTTAATATGTCTAAGCCACCAATCCACCAATTGTTGCCTTGCTTCCTTAGGCAGCTTGCCTTTCTTCCTCTTCTTCATGAACTCCTGCTTAAGGCTTCCCAAGTAACCGCTGTACTTACGCAACAATTGACCTTTGAGCTCTCTATCCTCAGCCTGGGGGTCGATGAAACTGTTATTCACGTCAACTTCTTCATCAGATGATCCATTTCTATCCATTGCCTCGCCCAAAGCTACAACTTTAAGACTTAAATTAGCATAACCATTCTCCAAGAAAAAAAGGAACAACTATAGATGAGAATATAACTTGGCTTATAATAACATTATAGTCAAAATCACTAGCTACTAGGATACGAGATAAGCTTTGAGTATGAGTACTCAGCTGGTTCTCTTGGGACGTGCTCAAAAGTTAGGAACGTTATATTAGCCAAAACTACAGGCTGAAATAAATCATTTTGCTCCAAGGCATTTGGAAACTTCTCAGTAGTTTCTTACACAAGAAGAGTACCAAAAATATGCTAGATTTAATACAACCAAAAACAACAAAAGCGATTCATAACTCACACT
This sequence comes from Solanum peruvianum, assembly GCA_027705065.1. Lineage (NCBI taxonomy): Eukaryota > Viridiplantae > Streptophyta > Magnoliopsida > Solanales > Solanaceae > Solanum > Solanum peruvianum. The sequence continues at coordinate 44,552,504 of JAKWJD010001756.1, read as the reverse complement.
ATACCTAGGCAGAGAATAAGAAGCTTATAAATTTTATGAGAAACTTAACTTATTCCCTATATACTTGAGAACTATCAAGAGTCGTTTGGTTGGAAACAAATTACTATTCTGGGATAACTTATCCCACCATGCATCTCATCACTATGGTGAAAATAGTGAGATAAGTTATCCCAAGCATGACAACCAAAGAAAAAACAAAACTTTAATACCATCACTATTTGTATCCTTTTCACCAAACGACCCGTTACTATTTACTAATGATCAAAAAATACACATGAGAGTAACTATCCATGTTGCAATTAAGTCCAAAAAAAGCCAATTTCTTCAGTTGTCTCGTAATTGCAAGCAGTTAAGCCGCTTGCTTCTTTTAGACTCCTCAAGAATTAGTTTTTAAAATCAGTGGGTCCTTCAGAAACCCAACAGCTACTCAACAAATTTCGTCTTCTTTATCCCATAAAAGACTCCATTGAGTACCCATAGATTATTAACTTCACAAGTTTGCTATGTTTTGTCTATTATGTGAATAAAAAAGTCCAAGCAAAGAAACTTCCATAGAACTTTAGCTGAACAAGGAAACACTTGTCAATAAGCATATGAACAAATATACAATAAGATCAAACTAAGTAAGCCGGTATTCACCAAGATGAATCCTTTGAATTCCGAAATACATTCGATTAGATATTTGCTCCCTAAAAAAAAGGAAATAAACTCAAAAGAGTAATAAAAATCAAAAAGATGTATTGATGAAAACACACCAACTACATAATCCAATGATTAAAACAAAAGTATAACACATCAAGTAGGTTATATGATACACTCCAATAAAAGCTCCAAATCTAATCAAGAGTATTTTATGGGTCTCACTACAAGGAAGGTGCATTTCTCAATTTTGTCTTGTATCTTTCTATTCTTTTAAAGTGTCTAAAGAAAACATTAAGAGGGACCTCATGGAATTATGTCGAAAGATTGGAACTATTTGTGCGATACTGCCAATCATTCAGCCGATCAAGGACTTCTTCACAGACCATATATGAAACTTAAGTACTTGCTAAGATGGATTGGAGCTTTCAAAGTTAAACAAATACAGATTGAAATCCAAATACATACAAACTATTGCCATTAAATGGAAGTTCCTTTTTCAGTGTTTATTTAGCTTATACGGTGTAACATTTAAGCATTCGTAGTTATGAACCATTTCCAAGACAACCAACTAATTCAGCACATCTTTCCAAATACCTAATAGATTTAAAATCATAAAAAACACTACTACTTAGCAACAACAATAGTTATAGAGAATGATTCCAGTAATATATAACAGCCACGAAAGAATGCTTTTACAAATTTAGTTTAAACATGTTATGAGTATAGATTACTTAACGTTAATAAGTGGGGTTACCAATCAACACGATTAACGAGAGAAACATTAAATAACCTTTTTCAAAACTCAAAAGTCTAATATTTTAAACTATCAAAGCATGAAACATAAACTCAACAACTATCAAAGCATGAAACATAAACTCAACTAACTTTGTGCAACATAATACCCACACATAAATTGACTTCAAATGAAAGCTTATGTTGAAAAAGACTTGATTAAAAGAAAGAAAATGTAATAATCTGCTCCTTACAACAACAAACCGGTGTATCCAACGTGCAAAATCACCCAAGACTGGTTGTTAAATACATAGCTATCCCCCAACCCCCTCCCTTTCTACCTCAGTATACTTACAAAAGACCCTCAACACAAGAAAATCAAAAAATTTACTTCATAAAGTGTGAGAAGTAAAACCAAAGTAATATAATTTTGAAATTCATATTCATCATCATAATATATGTAGCTTCAATACAGAAAACTAGGGTTAATACATTATTAAATCTTGAGCAAGTCATCAATTAATCTGTGATTGGCACATGATAGAACAAACAAAACCTGTACATGAATAGTAGGGGGAAAAAGCTGGAACAAGAAAGACATATTTCCCAGGGTCATTCCAAATAAAGAACAAGACAAGTTGAGTTTACTCAGCATACACAAGCATCCTGTTTGAAATGATTAACAAGGGACAAATATATCTTGCTGTTTACACTTACAACTAGCACCACACAAATATTATGAACATGTAGAACAAGAACCAAAATATGATAATTATTCTTTTCTTTAATATAAAATTCCAGGTAGTATCCCTGGCAGATGTATTTCATTGAATATTGAGACAGAAACAAAACTATTTTAAAAAATCATTGTGAAATACAAGAAGGTAAAGTAAATTGATAAAAAATTGAAAATAAAAGATCTGCATATGGAATTGAGCTTATTTTATTAGTACATAATAATTAATTAATGACTGATATCATTGGAAACATGCACATGCAGAGGACATTAATTTATAAAGAATAAACTCAAGTAAACAGTTAGGATCTGGAAAGAATAAATGTCACCCATTTTAAGAAATGAGAAAAAAAAATTGATATATATATATCTCACCAGATTCATGAGAAGAATTAGGTGCAAGAGTTAAAGCTTTGAACTGACACTCAATTCTTGAAAGAAAAACCATGGCTTCTTTGAAGGGTTTTGAGAGTTCTTGTTCATATTTTGTCAGCATCTCACAATAAGCCTCCATGAACTGATCTAGTGCAGGATCTTCTCCAATGATACCACCACCACTACTACTACTACTGCTACGGCCCATTGTTGCTGACGTGGCACATATTTCCTCTAGCCTTGCCACCACTTCTGGCGGAGCTCCTATCTGCAGTTGTTAAAAAAAAACTAGGTTTTTTCAGCTACTGTCCCCTTCACACACATGACTTTGTTTTCAGGGTTTTTACTGAATTGTTGCAGAGAGTCACTTTCAAGGTAGAAAAAATCATCAAAATTTCAAGAAATATTAAAACCCATGTTCAAAAAAATATAATCTTTTAATTGTTGAAAAAAAAATAGATTATCATTTTGTTGGTGCTAGGGGGGGGTGAATTTCACCTTTTGACAATTGAGATAAGCAGTCAAGAGACGATGGTAGTGAGGATGAGCCATAATCTTTGACTTGATGGAAGAAGAAGAAGAGTTGTTGTCTTCTTGAGGATTAGTGTTGTTGTTGTTGTCCATGAAAGGAAGAAAAAGGATGTTGTTGTTGCTTGTTTCTGCATTGTTATTGTTAGTTAAAGAAGGAGGAGGAGGAGGCATCATCATCATCATTGGAGGAGCACAAATTGTTACATTTCCATTTCCATTGCTGTTGTTGTTGTTGTTTTCATGATCTCCATATCCCATCATCATTAAACAAGATGTATTAGTATTTCCACTAGAACCACCCTCCATTATTCTCTCACACACTTTCTTCTTCAGTCTAAATTTTGTTCCTTTCTATTTGTTTTTGCCTATGAAAACCATCTCTCTCTCTCACACACACACTGAGAAAAAAAAAGAAAGGAAAAAAACCTCTGTTTAACAGTAAATCTCTCTTCTCTTTTTTAGGAGGGTGTGTGTGTGTGTGTAAGTGATCTCCCGAGTTTTATGCTTACTGATATCAGGCTTTTTCACAGCAAATCCTTAATGGAATACATAGTTAGCAATACTACTAGTCAGAAAAAAAGCAAACACACAATATTCCTTTTTTCTTTTTTCTAAAAAATAATTAGTAAAAAACAGTGTATTGTTCACTTTTCTTTTCTCTCTCTATAGTGTTGTAGCAAGAAGCAAAGACTATGAAAAACATGAAGATGTTAAAGGGTTAGCTTGTATTTGGGTGCAAAATTTTTACCTTCCCAATGAAAACTCATACCCCTTTTTTCTTCACTGCCACTGAAACACTGTCATTATCTGCCAATATCCCTCCTCTCCTAGTGAGAGAGAGATATACAAAGTTTAATTTTTATTTTTAGATTAGAATGATCAAATCGAGGTGCAGTGTAATTTCTTCTGTGTTTTTATGTGTTTCTTGGTTTTTGGGTTATTGGAAAACAGACAAGAGTGAGAGTTCCTTACCAATATTATAACTTGAGACCTATTTGTCCCTTAATTGAATATGATTCTTTTTGCTTTGCTTCTTCTTTCAACCACTAAATTAAACTTTATATCATTATTTTATATTTAAAAATAGATTAGCGTACACATTACATTATACTAGGAGTAAATTAATGGTGTGAATTGTGATGTGAGTGGATATAGTAGTAGAAAATCTTAGAGATTCACATCAAAAAGAGACTAAGCTCTATGGTAGGTATGACCAAAATAAATCGATAAGTAAATAGTTAAAAGATCAAATTTGTTAATATTTTAAACAATTAAAAAGACTAAATGAATAGTTAAGAAACTATTTAAACCCTACTTGAATAGTTTAGAAATCGTCAATGACATTTTCTCTAGATTTTGGAGGAAGTAGTTTTAAAGAAATTACAAATTGTTATTTGTTCATAAACTTTAATCAATTTTTGAAAATTTTACATAAATGGATGAAATTTCATTTCACTTATCCTATATATTGTTTTAATCCTACAAAAATATTTCACACACCATTCAAACTTCAAAAACTGATATTTTCAAATTTCCATCTTAATTTTATAAGCACTTCAAAATAAATTACTTAGATTGCTAATCACCTAAAAAACATAATTTAAAATCAGACAAAATCATAAGTTGGTCATGTTTAATGTATAAATTTTCATTTATAAATATTTGAAATTTGATAAAATATATTTTAATCAATTTGGAATAGATTCATTTCTTGACTTTTATTTGCATCTTCGAGAAACTTTAATCCCAATTTTTTTTTTCTGATTTTCAAAATACTCTTTCCAAATCGTGATGCTAAACTCTTCCATTCCATATATATTCTGTCGTAATCTTTTGTGTATACGTTTTAGTATTTATAATTTTTTAAGTAATAATTTTAAGGATATTTTAATTATTTTAAGGGAAAATTTAATAGTTTTCTTTTTTTTAAAAAAGTTCAGGTTAAAATTCTTGAACAAATGAAAAGGAAAAAAAAATCTAACGAGTGTTTAGAATAAAAATATTTGAAGAAAGATTTACCCTATTGGGATAGGGAACTATTTATAACTTTATTGTCTTTTTCTTGTTCTAGTTATACATGATAAATGAAATAAGAAATGATATTTGATGTATTTCATACTCCAATAGACAAATGTATAATTTAGTTTCCTATTATTGACAAACAACACACTTCATTCACAGATATTCTGTTCATTTTATTTATATATATTTTTGGTGCCTTCAGTGCCATTATTATCTTATGGCATTTTCTTGGTTTGTGTAGATTACTATAACCCCCACCTATTTCCATTTCAATGAAAAAAATGTAACTTGGACACTTTGCCTCGCATTGTTTTTACTAACTTTAATGGAAAATGCTACGTACCCCACCCCAAAAGAATCTTCAACCCAATCTACATTACTAGTATTTAGATTTTGAGGTCTTTAATTGGGGTTAAATAGAAAAAAAAATTATTTGTATCGAGTATTTACATCTAATCATTACTATTTTTATTACTATGTAACTTAATGAAGTAAAACGAAAAAATAAATTTCAACACATGACTTGCATATATTGGATTGGTGTATAAACACCTTATGCATATAGGTTTTATCCGTACTAAATAGCTAGAACTTTTTATCAGAATCTGATTAGAAATTTAAAAAATTTATAATATTTTTTATTTTAAAATTAACTGACTTTTTTCTATTTTTTTATTAAAAATTATTAAAGTTAAAGGACGAAAATATTTAAAAAGATAAATAAAATACTTAAGATATTATTCGAGCCAAATTTTCTAGCTAAAAGAATTTTTCCTTTAATTTAGTACCCCATTCTGTACATTCAAAATTATTGGTAGTAAATAATAAATTTTATTGAGATATTCAAATTACAATTTATTTAAGGAGTATTTAAATACTTGATAAACTCTTTATACTAAATATCTTTAATTTAATTTTCAACGAATTTTTAAGTGTTCATTACATATATAAATTAACCATTTTAAGTACGTCTTCTCATTTAGGACTCATTTGACTATAGATTTCTCAAATAATATTTGGGGAAAAATTTGACAAATAATTTTATTTATAATTTGTCATTATTTAACAAATATTTCAAATTCTCAAATACTATTTTCTTCTAGTATTCGGGTCAAATCTCATTATTTTGAGATCTTCTTAAAATTAAAATTTTACTCCAAACTTTTATTTTAACAAAAACACACTTTATAGTAGTTGTTTGTGTTGTATTAAATGATTTTTTACGTGAACACCAAAGTAGTGATGAAATATTCAGTGAATATTAAATGATTATATGGTTGTTGATGAAAAATTGGTTCATGACTTATGGAATGATGTTTGTTGCAATTCCTCCAAACTATCACATTGCTCTAGTGTCATGGACATTATTTGTTATTGTTGCAAAGAATATCCAATTGACTTGTAATACAAACTTATAGTTAGTTTTGATAATTTTTAAAACTTATGGGTATAAAACATATTTTTCTAAAAAGGTGAAATATATTTCCCAGATATTATGATCAAAGACGTGGTGTAATTTCACTCAAACAATATTTGCCAAAAAAATTTGAAAATCCATGGTCAAACGCTAGCTTACTAATCTGTAAAATCTCATGCTTATATTTTGATTAATGCGCGTTTTATAAGACACCTAAATTTTAATTAAAATATGAGTTGAATATATATATATATATATATATATATATATATATATATATATATATATACATAATTTTTTAAAAATAGAAACTTTCGCATATAGCCACTGAAAAATAGTTTATTGTACGCTCCACAACTATAAATTAATTAATTACAATTCCAGTTACATGTTATAGGAAGAAGAGTGGCTAGCGAGACTAAGGAGAGAGGCAAGCGAGATTGGCAGAAGGAGGAGAAAGACAAGCGAGAGAGGACAATAATTTGTATAATTCGCATCTCGTTTTTGTAATTTGCAGTATGTTTGGATAAATTGTATGTTTTTGTATAATTGAGTAATATAAAGTCTGTAGTTATACAAATATAATAAAAGTTGAAATAATGAATTGATACAAACATAACACATATGAACTTTAAACAATTATACAAAATATACTACACAAATTACATTATATAAATTATATTATACAAAATTTGAAAACTACGTGTTGACACCCAATTTTGACCGACCTTTGAACTATTTTAGAAATACTATTCGATTAAATACGTATTTTAAATTTTAGAATTTTTAATCGACTTTGCTTGAAAATTATATATTTTAGTATGTTTTACTTTATAAAATTATCGTAAATTTTATAATTTTTAAAATTATTAATGAATTTCAAATGTTTTAAAATTTAAATGATTTTCTCAATTAAATTGTTTTGGCTCTTATTTATTAAAGTAAAAGAATATTGTCTTACTAATTAAATATTAATAAAAAAAATCTGATTTGTCTCTCCTTATTTAAGAAAAAATAATAATATTTCTCTTCCTAATTTATTCTTGCTTATATTTGGAAGTGATATATTTTTATTTTGTCTGATTTGGATATCCTTTAAAATAAGGAAAATTGTATTATAATTGATTCCTTAAAAATATTTCTTTTCCTTATTTGTTCCCCCTCCTCTACTATATAAATAAGACCCCTCCTTTTATTCATACACATTCATTCACTCTCAACCGAAAATTCTCTCATCACTCTCCCTTCTCTCATTGCTCTCTTGCTACTTTAACAACACATTAAGATTTCGATAAACATTCAAGTGCTTTTCGTCGCTATTTTCCTACTTTGTTCGAGTAAAAGGTGAATCAATTTGTTTTGCTTAACAGTTATTTGATTACTTTGACAGGTTTCATACTTGAAGTTCAAGTTGAAGATTAACTGAAGAAGGATTTATTTATTTGTTTGAATGTATATATATATATCTATATATTTTTTTTTATTTATTCGAATGTGTAACAATTGTAACCCTAAAGATCATATAATAAATTTATTTGGGGGTCGTCTAGGGGAGGGGGATTTATATGCTTATTTGTTCATTATATATATATTTTAGAAGCTATAGGTTTGTCTTTAAAATCACCTAGAATTATTGTTTGTAGGTGGTATAATCCAATCAATTGTTTGATGTTTTGTTAATAAGTCTAAAAATATAAATTAGATCCCGTTAATTTTTTAATGTTGAAATAAAATCATAATAATTTAGTAGGCTGATTAGGTGTTTTAACAATGTTATAATTTTAGCATCATCTTGTCATATAGAAACCATGTCTAAAGTTTTGATTTGCTCATATCATTTACAAAATCATGCATATATGTGTTACCTTTTTTTGAAACACCTAGAAATCATGTCTATAAGCTTGTAAATAAATTCTTAACATATCCATAAAAATGAAGATTTCTGCATTCCTTGCAATATGTTATTTTCTTAAGATTTTAATGATACTAAAATCATTTCATGCATTTAAACAAATTATTTGGCTTTAAATATATTTCGTCTTAAAACCTTTGCATTTAATAAATTTACCACCTTATTGTTCTACTAGCTTTTAGTACTTACAAAGTTTTGTAACATAATTTTCTTAAAAGTCATCATTCAATCTTCCTCTGAAATTTTGGATTAAAAGCCATCATTCAATCTTCCTCTGAAATTTTGGATTGATTATGACATTATTTTTGAAATAAGTTACAAGTGCTGTCTCCTAACCTATCGTTAGTGGGAAAGTCAAAGGAACTATGAGGTCTAGTTCCAATTTTTAAACCGACGCATCCTCGGAAGTACCACCTACCCATGAATTTCAAAAACAATTATGTGCATTTATGTGTAAATACTTATGTGCCTACATGTAAATTAATTTTTTTTTTAAATCATTTTTCAAAAACATAAACTTTTTTAGACCGACCTCAAATCAAAATTGTTTCTATGGTGGAGGAGCACGATCAACAATATCGTGGCATCATCCCTATAAAGAAACAAACATTTTTTTTTTATATATAAAAATTCATATTCAAACTTGTTCAATTTTCAAAACCTTACTTTCTCACATATTAATTGTTTAATATTTATAAAATTTGTTTATAGTATAGTCTCCCATGTTTAAATAATTAAACTTGATTGTTTATTTATTGCCATCACCTAGCCTTGCATGCTTAAATTAATGTAAAATAGCCTTAATTGTTTATACCTGTTATTACTTAGCAAGCATATAATGAATAATAATGAAGTGACTTGATTGCTACTTGTAACCCCCACATAGATTGCATGAGATACGGCCGGGACCCACACTTGTGGACCTCGAGGGATGCCTAACACCTTCCCCTCGAGGTAATTTGAACTCTTACCCTAATCTCTGGCCCGTTGACCTTAGTTAGACTTAGTTAGGTTAGATAGGTGCCCTAACGCGCCTTAATTCGTTAGGTGGCGACTCCAAAACTCAAAAATCCCAAAAGAGTTGTTAGGTCGTGCACAAAACCCGTTTTCTGCGAAAATGGGGCGCGACAGAATGGCGACTCCGCTGGGGATATTAGGTTCTTACCATTACGTGTTTCATGCTTACTTATGTGGGGTTTACTTTATATTGTTTATTTCATTATTTGCTAGGTGTTTATCATATTTAGTTATCATTTTATTGCCTTATTCACTGTACTCTTTTCATGTTCCACCTATTTTCCCCCTTCTTATTTGTTTATTACCATGTTTCATTTCCTCCCCCCGTTTCCCTTATTTGTTTACTACATTTAATCTCATATCCTCTTCCTTATTTGCGTGATTTTTTTTACACCTTTATATGTTTAAATTCCTTTTATTTGTTTATGCTTATTTATTTATTGTTTTATAAAATGCTTATATGTTACCACTTTCCAATTTAAATGCTAAGTGTTTATTGCTTTGATAACTGGCATTCCGCTCATATTTCCCCCAATTGGGACCCTCTCCTTTTTTTATTTTTCGTGATGTTGTGCCTTTGCACCTCTCACAACTACTCCAATTCTATTCAAATACCCATTATAGAGAGTCGGCATATGCGTGGACGTAGTGGATAGTTTTACTACCGCGAAGCCACGAGCCTCTCGCATAGAATCCCTTTCAAGTCCGTGTCAAGCCAACTCTTAGAAGTCCTGGTTAAGTCATACATGCTGCATAAGCCCTAGGAGGTTTGACCCTTGGTGTCAATCCATGTAATTAGTAGCCACCCTCTCGTCTAAAGGGCCCCCAACACCTTTTAGACAAATTGCATATTTATGTGTCAATTTGATCATCATATTTTAAATCAAGTCATTATGTCAAAATGGAGTTAAAAGCTTTCTTCGACTCTAAACTTCAAACTGGCAAAGTATAATTTGAATCAATTATGTGACCTTATACTATTAACTGTTATAATTGTCCCACTTTGAGTTTATCGTGTCATTCATTTGATATTATAGTTTTGGCTGACTATATAATAACTCGGTTTTGTGTTTGATTTACTTCTTTGACTAAAGGTTTTCTAGTATTTGGATATTGGCTCGACTAAGATTCTGCAATATGACAAATATGTTCAACCTTCGAAAAAATCACTCATCTTCTCGTCCAACACAAAGTACCTTTTGGACCATCTCTCCTCATCCTATTCCTACTCACACCCTCTCTCACTCAACAAGGTCTCCAACACACCTCAACTTTGATGCTTCACAACATGAGGGAATAGGTGACAAATAGAGAAGTCTAAGCTAGATGCACTGCAGCGAAAAATGCATGACTTGGAGAAAAAGGTGAATGGAGGATTAAACTCAATACCTACTCATGACTTAAGGTATAAAAATTATGTCTACACCCAGGAGTTTAATTGCCGTCGGGATTTAAAATTCCAAATTTAACATGTTCGACGGACGTGGGATCCAATAGCACATCTCAAAGATTTTTGCAGCAGGCTAGTTGGCTTAGAAAACAATGAACCTCTCCTAATGAGGTTATTTATTCAAAGCTTATCAGGATAGCATTCACTTGGTACGTCAAACAAGACTTTGACAAATGGCTCGCATGGGAAGACATGGCTCGAGACTTTGTGGAACAATACAAGTTTAATAAAAGGCTGACCCTACAATGTTAAATTTGATCAAATTGAAGAAATTAAGTCATGAATCTTTTTGAAGAATATGTCATACGATGGAGAATGGAAGCCTCCAAGATGCGTCACTTACCGCATGAAGAGGAGTTGGTCCAAACTCTCATCAGATCACTTGAAGGTATATACTACAAGACCCTATTCTTTGTTGGTATTCAAAGTTTCGACAGTCTAATTCGAATTGGAAAAGAGTTAGAATATGGCATTCAGTCTGGAAGAATTGTTGATACACAAAAATCTTCTCAAGTCCTGAAAGACTCATTAGGTGAAAGGAACGAAGATGCATCTACCTATATACCTTCGAAATAAAGAAATCAGAATATTGAGCAAATTCATGCTATTCTTGAGCCTTCCAACCTTCAGGTATCTCAACATAAGGTGAGGAAACCTCGTGTCTTCACTCCCTTGAGGGAAACTTTGACCGACATATTTCAGAGATTATGGGCTAAAGGACTTCTAAGGCCAATAAATGGATGGATTCCCAAGCACTCTACTTCAAACTTTGATCTATCCAAAAATTGTGCCTACCATTCAAACATTCAAGGTCATGACACCGAAGAATGTGCAGCATTGAGAAATAAGATTCAGAATATGATTGAAAAAGGAAAAATTATAGTGCAACAAGGACCACAAAACAACAATTGCAATCCTTCTATGGCGAATACATTCATTGTTCAAGGATATCCTACGAAGATGTACATTAGGCACTTGAAAAGGAAGCGTAAATCACATTAGAGAAAATGATAAGGACAAGACTCTTATGAATAAAGTTGGCTTTATTGTTCTCAGACCTTATGCCCAAGGCCTTCCTCATTCCTTTCATTTTTCCTTGTAATTCTGAACTACGTTTGACCTGATTTCCTTTTTGGATACGTAGGCAACCCTTGATGGGTCCGGTCTCTATCAAATAAATTTTCTTTCTCTCCCATGGTCATTCAAAACACTCCTTTACAAATTCAAATCTAGACTAATTGACAATCCATGAACATATTTGGCACTTGAATTCAAAATCGAGCCTTAATGTCCAAATACAAGACAATCACTTTCTTTGGAACTTACAATTTTTCTTTGAGTGAAGCAGGATCAATAATTTCCCCACTAATAAACTGGGGCAGAATTTTTGAGGAAACCTCAAAAAGTTTCACAGAGATATTTAACAAAGTGAGTATATATCTTATACTCTAAACTGGGGCAGAAATTTTTGAGAAATCCTCAAAAATTTCATCACAAGGGAATGCAACTCTAAAGGCAAGCACAGGTATGACCATCTCTTGCCTTTTGAATTTACGATTTTTCTCTGGATGCAGGAATAAATTATATATGAACGTACTGTCATATTTAGAAGCTACTATGTAAGTCATACTATCCTCAGATTATTTTTTTGAAGAGGCTATTATCAAATTTCTTCTACGATTGACTGAATATATATTTAAGCTCTCCCACCTTATTATAATACGATATTTGGGCTTTTCCGCCTTACAATAGGACATTTAGGCTCTTCCGCCTTACAATAGGATGTTTAGGCTCTTCCGCCTTACAATAGGATGTTTAGGCTCTTCCGCCTTACAATAGGATGTTTAGGCTCGTCTGCCTTACAATACGACATTTAGGCTCGTCTGCCTTACAATACGACATTCAGGCTCGTCTGCCTTACAATACGACATTTAGGCTCTTCCGCCTTACAATAGGATATTTAGGCTCTTCCGCCTTACAATAGGATATTTAGGCTCGTCTGCCTTACAATACGACATTTAGGCTCTTCCGCCTTACAATAGGATGTTTAGGCTCTTCCGCCTTACAATAGGATGTTTAGGCTCGTCTGCCTTACACACGACATTACTCCGTCTCTCCTTACAACCAGACATTTTACTTATATTATTATATGTTTATACTATCAAATATTTTGGAGTTTGACGTTATTCTTCAGAGATGAGTTCAATCCTTCAAGAAGTTAAAGACTATCAAGGCTTGCACTACGTCTCAAACAGATACGCTTTTTACCACCTCTTGTCTATTCAGAACTCATATTTTATTATTATTGGTCATACTTTATCTATTTATAAGCTAACATTTTATCTAGAATTTGCAGATATGTTCGATCGCCCTTGATTACAATTATCATGCTATCCTCTATCACAACAATGACTCCATCAATTCTTCGCTTCTCATACTCTGAACCGTGATCAAAGGCTGATTACCTTATTCTACAATGCTCTTCTCGCTTCTCTGTCATGCTCTTTTAGCCACTCTATCTCTCTTTTCTCGCTACTCTAATCTTATCTATTCAAGCCGATATCGTGCCTTTCAAACACCTTAGCGCTCTTTCAACTTTTAAGAGTTTCATTTGCTCTTGAATCTAGAACTACACACGACCTGATTCTCGTATAACCAGAGATATGTAGGCGACTTAAAACCAAAGTCTCGGTCGTACCCTTTTTCAACTCTATATCGTTTCAATTGATCCAACTGACATCTCTCGTCGGTCGGACAAAATCGGCTACTAAGTCAACGTTGGTTGCCTGACAATTCATTTTTCACTCTCAATCAACCAAGGGGCAGCTGTTGACACCCAATTTTGACCGACCTTTGAACTATTTTAGAAATACTATTCGATTAAATACGTATTTTAAATTTTAGAATTTTTAATCGACTTTGCTTGAAAATTATATATTTTAGTATGTTTTACTTTATAAAATTATCGTAAATTTTATAATATTTTAAAATTATTAATGAATTTCAAATGTTTTAAAATTTAAATGATTTTCTCAATTAAATTGTTTTGGCTCTTATTTATTAAAGTAAAAGAATATTGTCTTACTAATTAAATATTAAATAAAAAAAATCTGATTTGTCTCTCCTTATTTAAGAAAAAATAATAATATTTCTCTTCCTAATTTATTCTTGCTTATATTTGGAAGTGATATTTTTATTTTGTCTGATTTGGATATCCTTTAAAATAAGGAAAATTGTATTATAATTGATTCCTTAAAAATATTTCTTTTCCTTATTTGTTCCCCCTCCTCTACTATATAAATAAGACCCCTCCTTTTATTCATACACATTCATTCACTCTCAACCGAAAATTCTCTCATCACTCTCCCTTCTCTCATTGCTCTCTTGCTACTTTAACAACACATTAAGATTTCGATAAACATTCAAGTGCTTTTCTTCGCTATTTTCCTACTTTGTTCGAGTAAAAGGTGAATCAATTTGTTTTGCTTAACAGTTATTTGATTACTTTGACAGGTTTCATACTTGAAGTTCAAGTTGAAGATTAACTGAAGAAGGATTTATTTATTTGTTTGAATGTATATATATATATCTATATATTTTTATTTTATTTATTCGAATGTTGTAACAATTGTAACCCTAAAGATCATATAATAAATTTATTTGGGGGTCGTCTAGGGGAGGGGGATTTATATGCTTATTTGTTCATTATATATATTTTAGAAGCTATAGGTTTGTCTTTAAAATCACCTAGATTATTGTTTGTAGGTGGTATAATCCAATCAATTGTTTGATGTTTTGTTAATAAGTCTAAATATAAATTAGATCCCGTTAATTTTTTAATGTTGAAATAAAATCATAATAATTTAGTAGGCTGATTAGGTGTTTTAACAATGTTATAATTTTAGCATTATCTTGTCATATAGAAACCATGTCTAAATTTTGATTTGCCATATATCATTTACAAAATCATGCATATATGTGTTACCTTTTTTTGAAACACCTAGAAATCATGTCTATAGGCTTATAAATAATTCTTAACATATCCATAAAAATGAAGATTTCTGCATTCCTTGCAATATGTTATTTTCTAAGATTTTAATGATACTAAAATCATTTCATGCATTTAAACAAATTATTTGGCTTTAAATATATTTCGTCTTAAAACCTTTGCATTTAATAAATTTACCACCTTATTGTTCTACTAGCTTTTAGTACTTACAAAGTTTTGTAACATAATTTTCTAAAAGTCATCATTCAATCTTCCTCTGAAATTTTGGATTAAAGCCATCATTCAATCTTCCTCTGAATTTTGGATTGATTATGACATTATTTTTGAAATAGTTACAAGTGCTGTCTCCTAACCTATCGTTAGTGGGAAAGTCAAAGGAACTATGAGGTCTAGTTCCAATTTTTAAACCGACGCATCCTCGGAAGTACCACCTACCCATGAATTTCAAAAATAATATGTGCATTTATGTGTAAATACTTATGTGCCTACATGTAAATTAATTTTTTTTTTAAATCATTTTTCAAAAACATAAACTTTTTTAGACCGACCTCAAATCAAAATTGTTTTCTATGTGGAGGAGCACGATCAACAATATCGTGGCATCATCCCTATAAAGAAACAAACATTTTTTTATACAAAAATTCATATTCAAACTTGTTCAATTTTCAAAACCTTACTTTCTCACATATTAATTGTTTAATATTTATAAAATTTGTTTATAGCATAGTCTCACATGTTTAAATATAATTAAAACTTGATTGTTTATTTATTGTCATCATCTAGCCTTGCATGCTTAAATTAATGTAAAATAGCCTTAATTGTTTTATACCTGTTATTACTTAGCAAGCATATTAATGAATAATAATGAAGTGACTTGATTGCTACTTGTAACCCCCACATAGATTGCATGAGATACGGCCGGGACCCACACTTGTGGACCTCGAGGGATGCCTAACACCTTCCCCTCGAGGTAATTTGAACTCTTACCCTAATCTCTGGCCCGTTGACCTTAGTTAGACTTAGTTAGGTTAGATAGGTGCCCTAACGCGCCTTAATTCGTTAGGTGGCGACTCCAAAACTCAAAAATCCCAAAAGAGTTGTTAGATCGTGCACAAAACCCATTTTCTGCGAAAATGGGGCGCGACACTACGTTTATAGAAATTTTAAAAAGTTATACACAAAAAGATTCAATGTATATGATGACAAAATTGGTGACCAAAAATAAAGTAAAGTACATCAAGTGAGACAGAATAACGAAACACTATTGAATTGTAGAATAATTTGTATCGAAATATAAAATAGAAAAGCACGAGTTGTCTCCAATTAAATTTACAAGTAAATGAAAAGGTGTCATCAGTCTTTCATCTATCCCATCTAAAGTCTCTAATTATTTCCTCTAAGAAAATTAAAGTGCAGTTCTAGCTTCAAAAAGCTGTTTATTTCGTGGGACACTACCAATGTCTCTTCTAACTTCTATTCCTCTCTCTAATTATTTTCTTTTCTACTACTCAATAACAAAACAATCACTCATCAACATTACTAATTAGCTTCTAATTAAGTTTGTACAGTTATTTGATTGATTTCGATTTTCCATTCATTGAAAATATTAATAATTTTTTCAGTTCTCTTTTATTTTGTCATGTTTCGTTTTAAAGACGAATAATCAAAATTATATTTAATAGAATGAATGACTTCATATTAATAATATGATAAAAAAATAATTATAATATATTATGAAATATTTAAATATTTTTAACTCTTAAAAGTTGATAATAAAGTATAAAATATACGTAGGTGCAGAGAATAAAATCAAACGAAAAGAGAGAGGAAACCCCTATCAAGTCTACTATATAGTGCAACCTTAAACCTTAGATGGAATGCCAATACCCAATAGATGCTTATCGCTAGGTTTTAACTATAATATATGAGTTTGTTCAAGACTATAAATAAATACTTACTTACTTTTACTTTTTTTTTATATATATATACAAATAAGTCAATATTAGTAAACAAATAAATGAGTATAAGTACTAAGTATTTTTTGATATTTTTATGATCAAATATATTATTATAAGGAGGTTTGCATCATTTTAAATCCGAAATAGGCATTATTCTAGTGGTAATGCTATATCATACCATGATAAAAAGGGAATCTGATCTGCGGATGTATTTTATAATTGTGTACGAGACAGTAATTTTCAATTGTATATTATAATTATTTAGTTCTTTTATGATTTTAAGAAGTAAAACAAATATAATAAAGATTTAATAATATAAAAATATTAAGTTTGGATCGTAATTTTTTTTAATTTTTTTTTTAAAATTCTACGACAAGTCAAATACGTAAAAAGAAATTAGAGAAAAATTCTAAAAAAATAGTACAACATAAATTAGAGTTGTAAGAGGGAAAGTACAAGTGTAAGATGTTGAGACATTAAGAACTTGTAGGGCGTGTTATGACTTGTCTCACACAGTCAATCTTAGGTTCAGTAAGTAGCTGGGGCTTTAGGGCTAGTTAGGGTTTAAGTGCTTCAAAGACCAAAAACTGTATTGTATCCCAAATATACATACATATATACGTATCTTGTACGAACATAGTTAGACGTTGTGACATGCGGTATCAAATTATAAATTTAAATTAATATTTATATATTTGATTGAAATGTTTATATTTTGCAAAAAAAGTTTGATTATAATTTTGTAAAAGTTAGATATGCATGTATATAAAAGGGAAATGTTAAATGGATAGAAAATTTGGTTAGAAATTTAAAAAATTTATAATATTTTTTTTATTTAAAATAAACTGATCTTTTTCTATTTTTTAATTAAAAAAAATTGAAGTTAAAATTATAAAAATATTCAAAAATAAAATAAAATTACATAGGTAAAATATCAAACTACCTAATATTCTGTCCAAAAAAGTTTTTCCTATAGAGAATGTATATTGAATATCCTCTTCGTTTATTTATGTTAATTTATCACATTTTAAACTCTTTTAATAAAATTTTTGACTATAATATTATTAATGTTTGTAAATTGAAATCAAAAAAATATTCCGTACTATCACCAAAGTATACAAGTTAGAAAGTATAGTAAAAAGTAAAAATAAAAGGTCCGAAGTACTGAAGTGCAGTTAGTGGCCGTTTGCAGCTCGATAGCGTTATTCACTTGTTATTAAAGCATACTAGTTTATAATTATTTATGGGTAAATTTAGGTAATTTTTTATATATATATTAGTTATATAGAAATTAGATCTTACGTATTATAACTATTTCATTTTCCATCTTAAATAAAATAATACATATATTTCTTCATATTTATACTACATATATTACTTATGTAAGTTTTTAAATTTTTAATTAAATATTAATTCTATATATAAATAATTTATTTTATCTAATCTACTAAATAACTTATTTTTTATTAAGCTATCAATCGAGTATCGATCCCTATTGATGGACTTAATTAAAAGTTGCAGAGGATGTTAGAGATTTGATTTGCACATTTGATGAGTATATAAATCAAAGAGAGGACTACTACTGTTCCCTCTAAATTATATGTAGGGCTAAGCAATAGGGGGTTCTAGCAGGCCAGGAGGGTAATATATAGGGTCTTTTGGCTCTTTTGATAGCAAAGCTTTTGTATTTGCCTTTACGTCATGTCCATAACCAGTTGCCAATTGCCAATCAACAGCCATGAACCAACATGATAAATAGATAGAAATTTGGTAAAAGTAGCAACATTTTGATGCTATTTTTTCCACATTACTTATCTCTACTCTTCACATGCATATTTACCGGAATGGTTTTTAACGTGAGTAGTCTTTCTTCAACTTTTTGACTCGTGAAACCAAAATATGTCACTATTTTAGAAAGTAACTAAAATAAGTTTAGTGAAAGAAAAAGTTTCATTATATTCAATAATCTAAACGTTTTTCGTTAGTTTCATAACGTTTATTTTTAATATATAACGGAACTTTTTCTTACACTTTATAAAGTAGAGTTTTTTCTTCCACTTTATAAAATAACAAAAAATCTTCCACTTTATTAAAAGTTATCTTTTCATCTTCACCTTCACCTTCTCTCCTTTTCCTTTTCATGACTTTCAAAAAAAAATTCACTTTGAAGATGATCCCAATCCGACAGTTTGAAGCGGCCCCACACTTAACAAATCAAAATTTTGGAGTAGCACAACTCCGACAACATACAACTCATATTCGTTTCTTTAGGTGCAAAAGTCTATGGTACTTGGGAGTGTTCTTTTTCCGAGTTGCCGAGGTTCATGGAAGCTTTGAAACACTTCAATTCTGGAACAGTAGTCAATTGCATGTTGATAGTCAAGACACATATTGGTGCAGAAATAGTCAAACAATAAAATCCACCATGTGGGAAAATTATGGAAATTTGTTGATATTTTTTCGGAAAAAAATAATAATCAGAAAATGTTTCAACTTAAAGCTCGACAAAAAGATGAATTTTTGTGTACTTTATGACATAGATACTTTTATTTTGTCTTATATTTTACGATATTCTGCCTCTTAATTTATTTTATTTTATTTTCATATGATTTTGAAGTAGTGTTACTATTGAAACTTTTATATGACGTGAAAAACCTAAAGTTTTCTATCAATGAATTGAGATGTCTTCCTAACCAAAACTAAATTAAGTCTAATGTTGAAAGTAAATCAAACAAAAATCACATTTTTAAAAAACTAAAATTTCCCTACAAGTATAAGACTGCAATCTTACCTATTTTTGCACCTAAAGAAATAAATATGAGTTGTATGTTGTCGGGTTGTGCTACTCCAAAATTTTGATTTGTTTAGTGTGGGGCCGCTTCAAACTGTCGGATTGGGACCATCTTCAAAGTGATTTTTTTTTTAAAGCCATGAAAAGGAAAAGGAGAGAAGGTGAAGGTGAAGATTAAAAGGTAACTTTTTATAAAGTGGAAGATTTCTTCTACTTTATAAAGTGGAATAAAAAGTTCCACTTTATAAAGTAGAAGAAAAAGTTCCGTTATATATTAAAAATAAACATTATGACAGCAACGGAAAACATTTAGAAAATTAGATAAAGTGGAACTTTTTCTTCCATAAGCTTATTTTAGTTACTTCCTAAATAGTAACTTATTTTAATTACTTTTATATTTTTGTGGCTTATTTTGGTTCTCAATTCTTTCTCACTTGCTCTAAGAACTAGGGTAGATGTAGTTATTTAAATTTAATATTTTTAATGTAAAATATAAATTTACGTGAAAATAAATATACATTACAATAAAAATAAACATATAAATCAAAATAAGAACCTTAAAAGGTCCAAAAAATATTGAATTCTCGATCCATTTCTATATGTGAGTAATAATTTAACTTTTGAACTTAAAGTTTTGCTCACGGCCTAAACTAATGTCAACAAAGTTTAATATCACGAGATCATTGAGCCAGGTGTAATTTCTCAGTATTTTTCTTTATATTAGACTCTTATGTTATTTGATTTTGATTAAAAAAAAAAATTAACAATTATTATCAGAAATAAATCATCAATATTTGTGTGTTTCTTATTGTTTCTACCAAAGGTAAAGATAAATAAATACAAAATAAAACAATTTTTTTATAACATTAGTATATCATTCTATTAGAAATTACGGCAACTTTTCAAGTTTATCAAGCCAGCTATAACCATGATTATGAACCTGTTTGGCTTAGTTTAAAAGATGATTTTTATTTATTTAGCTATTTGACAATTTTTAAAATAATTGATTTTATGCCAAAAGTTAAAAGTTGATGTACTTTTTTTCTTTAAACTTATAAGCTCTTTTAAGTTAATCAATTTTTTACCTTTTTACCTTTATTCTTTTGTTTTTATTTTTATTATTATTAGAATTATTATTATATTAATATTTTATTATTTTATTATTATTTTATTTTTTACTCTTTATTATTATTATTAATAATAATATTATTATATATTTTCTTCTTGTTATTATTAGTATTATTAATCTTTTTATTCTATTATTATTTTTATTCTTCTTTATTCTTATTCTTACTATTATTTTCTTATTCTTTGTATTCTTCTTATATTTCTTATTCTATCTTATTATTCTTATTATTCTCTTTTCTAGATTCTTCTTCTTACCTCTTATTAGGATTTTCATATTGTTATCTTCTTCTTCTTCCTTATTCTTATTATTTATCTTTACTATTCTTCTACTTCTTTTATTTCTTCTATTACTTTATATCTTATTCTTGTTAGGATTATTCTTCTTATTCTCTGTTATTATTCAATATTTTATTATTTTATTCTTCTTCTTATTCTTCTTTCTTTTTTATTATTATTTCTTCTTCATCTTCTCTCTTCTTATTACTATTTTCATGTTTATTCTTATTTATTGTTACTTATCTTTTATTATTCTTTGTTATCTTCTATATTCTATATTATTATTTCTTTTCATTATTCTTTCTTATTTTTCTCCCTTATATTATTCTTACCTTCTATATTCTCTATCTTATTTATTATTATTATTATTATTAAATTATTCCCCTTTTATCGTGTTACGCTTTTAAGGGTATTTCAAATGTCTTGAATAAAAAATTCTTTGTCAGCATTTATTTGCTAACATATCACAATTTTTTTTTAGTTTCAACACTTTTAACAAAACGCATAATTCTTTATTTAAAAAATAATAATTTCAAACACTTTCAAATTGTACTTTTTAAAAGCTGTTTTTTTTAAGTCATCCAAACGGGCTCTATGTTTTGAAAGCAAAATCAACTTTTTAGCTCAAGAGTTTAACGTTATACCTTTGCCATAATTAGGCATTCCCAATCATAAGCTCCAGATAATTAGCTACTAAGTGAACTCACTAATCTTATTATTAACATTCTTCTCTTTCCACTTTTGGAATTCCATTATGATTTTTTTTTTTTCATATGCTCTAATGATTACACACATGGGTAAAAAATCAATTATCTAATTCTTTCTCTCCACCTTTTTTATTAAAGCAAATTAACCTTTTTTCAAGTGGGGTGTCTCCTTGAGTTTGTGAAAAGAAGTTGGCCATTTAGATGACAAAGAAGCACGTCAAACTATAGTTCCAAATTTATGTGTTTTTTTTTTTATTTAAAAAAAAACTATATTTCCAATTTATTTATTTTTTACATATAAATACTAATGTTTAATAAGACTGATTTACAGTTCTATATGTACTCTTATTCCAGACAGTAGATAAATATTCGTATGTGAAGGTGCGACAAACACACAACTCTATAGAAGAATAATGTTTTTTAAGTTCCAATGTATATGACATGTATACAGTTCGGTATTAATTAATATTATATTTGACAAAAAAAGAAAAAAATATTTGACATTTAAATATTTTAAGTTGTTAGTTATTTTAATTTATAGCACTTTTTATTTAGTTTTCAAATATGTAATTTTATTTAAAAAATCTTAAAGCTTCTATGTTTTAATTTAAAAATCGAAGCTTAAAAGTTTGAATTCCAAAATTTCAACTTAATTATAATTGAGATAGAGTTTGTACTTTTAAACGCATATTAGGAAATCATAAAAAAGAAAGTTTATGTATATCCTTTAAAATATTTTTTGAAATTTTACAAATATATGAATATTTCAAAAAGAATTAATTATAAGAATAATATAAAAAAATCAATTAATATTTTTTTATTTAATAAGATAGACAACTAATATCAGAGAATTAATTGTAAAAAATGATCAATTAATATGAAACGCTTTGAGCAAATTGAGGTAGAGAATATTTCCAGCAAGGTTTGGAGGAGAACTGCAAAAACCTCTCACTTTGGCATAAGAATTTATGGAGAATAAATCCTTTTTCCCTTTGGCTCTTCCCAAGCCAACTTTGCTCTCTGGGTAAAAGAATAGGGAAATTATGAAGATGAAATTGAAAAGAACAGAAAAGTAATCAAAGAATAAACATGAAACTTAGTTGTCAATTAAAGTGTATTACTATTTCTAATTTAAGCTGACAAAGAGATTAGAGCACAATTTTATTTATATTTCTAGCGAGTCAGTAAAAATAATTTTTTAGCATAATGAATTATGATACATTTAAATTAGAATTTATATCGACTTTGATATCGTAACAATAGAGAAATCAAAGACTGATCAAGACTATATAAAGAAAGTGTATAACCAATTCTTTTAAAATTTTACGTTTTTAAAAATTACACTTTTATTTACTTTAATATGTCTGCAATATGCTTTTCACCCTCTCCCGTGTTTGATTCTTTTTATTGGCTAAACACACAAATACTTTTTATTTTATTTTAATTGATGGCGATAAGCCTCAAATCATAACTTTTTTTTTCTAATACCATATTAATTAAAGTGTGACTACATCTTCTAAACATACACCTAATTTACTTGGTCCATAAAAAGAATCAAACCCCTCTGTGAGATGACATCATACTAAAGCTAGCTTAGTTTTTCCCCCATCATTTTGGATCATGATTTTATTATACTTTTTGGCTCGAGTGTCTAAGACAATTAAGATGCAGTTGAAGTGTTATAGGTACAACATACACAATTTAATTGAAGTTTCAAAATAAATAATTGTTCAAATTTTAGGGGAAGTCTATGTATTTGGCCAAGATTTTACACTGCATTGACCATTATAGAGCTGAAAAAGAACAAAAATACTAAAGTAGCAACTTTATAAACTTTAACCAAACTTATGTGGAGCAACATGAAAAATAAATATTTGCATGCCTAGATGCTTACATCTATCAGCTGGCTTAAGGACTTAATTTGAGGAAAATAGACTCCTTCAAATTACTAGCTTAATTTTTATTACAAGTTTGGTTCTTCCAATTTAAAAAAGAAACTTAACATGATTGTGGTGCACTAGTGGGAGTTTATAAAATGATAATAAAAATTTTAAAACGGTATACGAATTTTTATTTTAACCAAAACAGCAAAATAACTGGAATAGCAGCGATTTAGTTCGCCGGAAAAAAGATAAAATCGCTGCTATAAAAGCGATTTGATAAATTTGTTGTTTTTTTTAAAAAAAGAATCTTTTTTTTTAGAGAAGTCGCTGCCAAGGCAGCAATTTTCAATTTTTTTTAAAAAATGTTTCTTTTATAAAACGCTATCTAGGCAGCATTTTACCTTTGAATTATTATTATTATTATTATTTGTTTGAATTTTTTTAATTAAAAGCACATCGTTGCAGGAGCAGCAACTTGTATCATTTTTCTTTTTTTTAAAAAAATTAAATCGCTGTCAAGGTAGCGATTTTAAATCAGTTTTTTTAATAAATCGCTGCTATCACAGCGATTTTATACTTTTTTAATTTTTTTTTTAAATTTTAATTAAATCGTTGCAGTGGCAACGATTTGTAATATTTTTATTATTATTATTATTATTATTGTTTGAATTTTTTTTAATTAAAAGCACATCGTTGCAGGAGCAGCAACTTGTATCAATTTTCTTTTTTTAAAAAAAATTAAATCGCTGCCAAGGTAGCGATTTAAATCAGTTTTTTTAATAAATCGCTGCTATCACAGCGATTTTATACTTTTTTAATTTTTTTTAAATTTTAATTAAATCGTTGCAGTGGCAACGATTTGTAATATTTTTATTAAAAAATTGCTCAAAAAAATAATCCTACATTTTTTGTGAAAGTAAAATTTATGCAATTTTTTTTTTCGATTTTCTCCAAAAAATTTTAATCTAATTTAATTTTTTTTAACGGTAGTAAATCCTGCTTACTTTAATTTTTTTAAATGGTAGTCAATCGCTGCCTTTGTAGCGATTTTACTTAAATTATTATTATTTTTTTAATATTAAATCGCTGCTACTACATCGATTTTAGTTCTTTTTTAAAAATATTTTTAAATATCTCTTTTCATGTAGCAATTTCATAAACAACAATGTACTTATATATTTATACATATACTCACGATCATTACTTCGAATGACGATCATTACTTTGAATTTTGCTAGACTCTCCTATAAGCAGGATTATTTTTATGAGTGATTTTAAAAAAAAATTATGGAAATCGTTGCCAGTGTAGCGATTTAATTAATTTTTTTTTATTTTTTTTATAGAAAAAGTGTAAAATCTCTGTAGGTGCGGCGATTTAATTTAATTTAAAAAATAAATAAATATTTTGGAAATCGCTGCAGCGATTTAACTAATTTTTTTGAAAAAAATGTAGTAAATCGCTCCCACTACAACGTTTTATTAAAAAATATAAAAAAAATCAAATTTATCAAATATAGCAGCGATTTTTTTTAGCGAATTAAATCGCTGCTTTTTCAGTGATTTTGCCGTTTTGGTTAAAATAAAAATTCATATATCATTTTGAAATTTTGTTAACATTTTATATTCTTTACGCTTCATACTCAGGAAAATAGACTCATTCAAATTACTAGCTTAAATTTTATTACATATTTGGTTCTTCCAATTTAAAAAATAAACTTGAATGAAAGTAACATGATTGTGGTGCACCAGTGGAAGTGACTTAATCTTTAATTAAAAATCTCAGATACAAGCCTTAAATATAAAGAAAATCCAATTGAGAGATTAGGAGGGCAGTGCTAAGTAAACATCTAATCTTGATGTATTATTTTACTTTCTTATACCGAGTAAGTCTCATGGTCAGGTTCAGGGAGTTGAATACCTATATCATCACTCAATTTATAATAATTATCTATCAAAGTAACTTATTTTATTTATTTATTAAAATCATTTTTTTAATTAGCCTCCATCGTTGCCCTCGCTCGAAATACACTTTCGGTTCCTTTTTTTAAAAAATTAATTAATTATTATTTTTATCATCCGTATAAAAATGTTATTGTTCAAGCCAATCTTTTCTTTGTTACTTAACCTAGTATCTAGTCTCTCAAGCCTTTTTGTTTTTTTGATGAATGAATCTATGTTACTAGAATAAGTGTGGAAAATCACTTACATTTTTATTTCCATAAAAATAGTGAAAATAGAAGGGAAAAAATATACACCATAACATAATAATAAAATGGTTGAATAAATAACGAACGAGACATATTAATTTATTTTTATAAACGCATGACTGAGCTACACCTCGTAAGACGCATATCCTTATACACCTTCTTGCATAAGAATGTTCACTTACCATTCAAATATTGTTATTTTGGATTGATTTTACTTTTTATCATTCTTTTAAAAATTTTGCTCAATTTTTTTTAAATTCTTTTAGCTTCGAACTCTTGAATTAGGTAGATAATTCGATAAATGAAGTACTGGAAATCCTTGAGTTTTTTTGTTCTAATTAATCTAAGTACTTGTGTACAACACCTGTCATTTATCATATTTCTCGTATTGACATATGACACGACACTCTGTCTGAATATTGAATGTGTGGAAAATGTTTCATTCTTTTCTCATTGGTCGATTCACGCACACATCCAGTAGTAGTAAGTAAATTTAATAAAATAAAGGCTTTTCAATTTTCAATTGGGCAAAATGTTTATGTTGCTTATCGTTATATCCCACGAGAGAAAGTGGCAATGCAACTTGTATTTTACTTTTTTGAAACCCAATATTAAAATAAAAGGATAAAGTTCGAAATTTCTATCATATCCAATTTGATTACACAGGTTTAAAATATAATATTATTATTTATACTCACTCAATAAATCTTTAACACATGTATAATAGTTCATATAAATTATCTTTCTATATATATTGACCCTATTTTGAGTTTATGTAAGTCATTAAAGTTTGAAAAGATCTGAACGTGATCCGTCATTTAAAGATATGATTTCTCTTTTACCCTTATTTATTTCGTTTAATTTTCTAATATATTTATAAGGTGAGAGAAAAATGAGTTACTTATTTTAACAGCAATTTGATAAAAATTTCAAAATCTTCATTATTTTTTAAACTCCATATCGAGTTAATTGTTGTCACATAAAATGAAACGGAGGGAGTAACATATAACTTAAAATCTATATTGTTTTTTCTTTTCTTTTTACATGACATGACTCCTAAATATATATACTCCACTATATGGAGCTCCTTGCATTGGCTATATTCTTGTTTCAAAGACTTAATGGACCCAATAATGTCGACCAAACCCTAGATAAGTTCTCTTAGGATACTTATAGTATATAGCTCCTACACATATTTTGGCCGACAAGGTTTTGCTCTTTTTTCTCTTGTCTAATCCAAAACATGCCACTATCAATGGATGTTAACTATTTCAACATAAATTAAGATGCCTTGCTATACTTGTATACTTTCTTCTCCTTCAATTCAAATTCCCAATATATATCTTCTTTGACAAATTTTAAAGTAAAATCTTCTGAGTTAAGAAAGAAAGACAACAATATTTTTAGAGATTATCGCAAAGAGTTAAAGTGTGGCTCACGCATATCTACTTGTGTGTCATTTTCACTAAGTTCATTGTTTATAGACAATGAACTTATTTTCAATGAACTTATTTGAAAATAAGTTCATTGTCTATTAAGTTCTAGAATATCATTAGGGTCACCACGCTCATGAATTGATATTCTAGAACTTAATAGACAATGAACTTATTTTCAAGATTAAGGATTATCTTAGTAGCTCGGTTGGTTCACTATCTGAATTTTCACATTATTATTGCTAGTGTGAGTCTGTTCGATTTTCCATCTTGTAATTTCCTTCCTCGTCAAAAGGAAAACTAATCTTCAAGATGAAAACGATATCATGTATAGTAATCTTTTTGGCTCATATGTAGGAACAAGCCTAGCTAGCTAGCTAGACGGCATTTTTGGACGAGTTTGGTAGTGAATTGACCTAAATTGATTATTTGTGGGCAATCAAAGAGGTTGGCTTGAGCAGATTGACTACTATATAAAGAAGCTACTATGTTCTATAAAAAAAAAAGTAGGATTCAACTTATGTATGTATATATATAACATCAATATATGTAATTTCTTATACTATTGCATGTAATTCAACACGTTGTTGCAAATAATCTGCCTTATTTTCCGGTTTAATTTGTACGTCCATTCCACTTTTTAAATACATGACGTAAGTAATTATATGTCATTTTTTAGGTGATTTGATATCGTAAAATTTTTTATTTATTCTGTTAGTGTGTAGAGTAAAAACTTATAATAAAAAATAATGTTTTAGGCTTATATATAGGATCGGAACTAATCCTAAACGAGTGTTTGGTAGTGACTGGACTTACACTGAGAATTATTAGTGGGAATTATCGAGGTTAGCTGGAGGAGAGTGACTTGTTGCCACTAATCACAAAGGATCATTAATATTATTAGAATAGTTAAACAATGTTTAGATTAATTATTAATTCACAGATTTTAATTTATATTTTGCTCATGTAAATACTAGTAACTGCGAGAAACTAGAGTTTAGTGTATATAATATGGAGTTTGTCATTATTGATATGACTCTTACAAAAACTTGAGTATAATAAGATTCTTATTTAATTTAATAATTTTCAAATCAATTGCTTACCTGCTTTTGATATTGGTCAATTGGTGGATTGATTATAGTGACCCTTTCTAATATAAAAAATTAATTGAAAAATGAAATTAAGACCACTAAATAATGCTAGCTATAGGAAAAATTAAAGAAGCATAAATGTTGTTGCATGGCATTTAAGCCATTTTATTCTTGACATTGTAATGAATTTTAATGCTTATAATTTTGACCATTCTGTAGTAACAAGTTATTTTTCTATGTAACTCGGTGCTTACTTTTTAACAGATATACATAAAATATACACGGATAATACACGATATATACATACGGATTGGTTCCATAGGGCTGTGGGCTTTCCTTTCATGTCAGCCCATAGACAGGTTAAGATTTGTGATGCTCCGTCCACTATAGTCCATCCTATCAACGTTGGCCCAACCCATTAATGTCCTAAAATTTTTTGATCGAAAATCTCGAGTCTTATTCAGGAAAAATTATGCAAAATGTATACTTTTTAGGTTAATTGCCATCTTTTATTATAAGGCAGCACTCACTTCCTTCTCTGTAATTTCACACTTACATACTTTTGGATACTCAACAAACTCATTCTGAAAAAAAAAGTGACGGTATTAGAAATTAGAAGAATAACAAATATATCATATAATATTACAAAATAAAAAAGGAGCTTGATTAATTCAAGTTTTAAATGGAGACATATTACATTTACATTTGCGTGTGAGGCTTTTTTTCCCCGTAAACTCAGTTGACAAAGGAACTAGTTAACTTAAGGGGCCTATGTGTTGCACATACATTCTTTACACCGTGGATATCTGTATACGCTCCTCCCAACAGGTCGAGAAAATACCCGTTTGGTTTGTCTAACTGCTTTCCTCACTCTTTGCTCAAATGTCCTCCAGTCTATTGTATTGTTCTTCACAAAGATATCAGCCAGTCTACGTTTGTTTGGCCGTATAGTAGCCATTTTGCCTCCACCAAAGTATACTCGGAAGCCAGAGACTAACGATGAAAATTGGCTGCCCGAGTCTGTCATGGCAAACACATCTGCAGCAGTGCAAACTATGAAGTCCAGTGCTGCTAGCTGCAGAAAAGAGTTAATTTTAGTACCAGTTGCATGAGTCGAGTTCTTAAATAAGTATATATGATGGTTATGTTCATAGGGTCTGTTATAGCTTTCCTCTGCAGAAGCTGGAATATCCAACTACATGTTAGCAACAAACAGCTGCATACTAATGATAGGCATTCAAATGTCTGTGATGTTCAGAAAACAGAGAAGCCCTACACAAATGCATATACTTGATACGGCAAACAAAGGTTTTATACAAAGATACAAGCACATGCAAATATACTGCTTCCTTTCTACACCTTAAGTCAAATGATTTCTAAGAGCTTTAAGCTCATTATCTTTTTATTGCAAGAATTCAAAGAACAACCTCCCCATTAGTGTGAGTAATAATTTATACATTCAAATTGAAGTATAGCAGTTTGCTCCAGGTTAAATTTAGACCCACCTAGTGCATTTAGCATTCTGTTGGATTCTGTTCGCCATAAATTCCCATGAGACGAACAGCTCATTTGAGAAACAACTTATATAATCAGTCAATATCAAGCATATGAAAGTTATGTTTATTATTGATATTCTTTGTACAATTTGGTGCTGGGGATAATAAAGCAAAACCATGTTGAAAAAACTAACGCAGAGTTTACCTGAGAAGAGAAATTCATGAATGGTTCAATCTCAGAAGAGGAAAGTAAGCTTTCCTTTGTGACCAGATTAGGATACAAGGTGGTCAAGGAGGCCAATCTTGACTTGCCTCCATAGATATGTGCACCTGCCAAGTATATGCGTGTCTGCCGATTAAAACCCAGGGCAGCAAGCATTAGCACTGTCTCTTCAGGCATTAAAGGACACAATCCTTCAGCCTTTAGAGTTGCTGGGGAAGGCAACCTGAACAAACGCTTTTTTCAGAATCAATAATTGAGCTGAGACTAGTTTTAAATAAATTTGAATGTTATAACCTCAATGACATGTCTCTAGAATTAGGTTAAGGTCATTTGGCATCTATGAAGAAAATACTACTCATCACTTTGACATGCTTAATTAAAATTGTCCGATAGAGGTAATCCAGAGACCCCACCAACTTCCACAACAAGAAGACGTGAACACCTCCAGATGCTAGAGAGATAAGAAGCTACTATTTTCCAATTTTCTCATATTTGGACAAAATTTTGAAAAACATTATCTCAAGGAAATCAAGTTCCTTTAAAATGAAGAGCTTCCCTTGTAAAAGTAGGCAAAATAAGCTCCATAAGTGACATTCACCGATGATTATCTCCTCCTCCTCATCCTCCAACCCACCCCACCTCCATAGTGTTTTCCTAGATATATACAAATGCTTTTGGAACAATTTTTTTTGTTTACTTATTAAACAGCAGAAAATATGTAAGAAAACCACTTATTTCCATGGAAACATTTTTCTTCAAATCAAACAGGCCCTTAGTTCAATATGTTTGTGTGTGTGTCTGGTGCACTCTCTGGATAATCAAAGATGCAAGCACCAGTCTAGGAAAATCAAACAAGTCAGCCTAGCTTTTTCTTATGAGTTGTGCATCAAGTAAAGGAATTGAGCAATGATTACATATAACATACTTTGTGGTCTTCTTGAGTTCCACTAATGCAGGGAAGTGGATTTCACGATATAATTCCAGTTCATTTCTTTCTTCTTCACCCCCACCATATTCACAGAGGGAATGAGCCACCATATCAATTTCAAACCTCAGATGCAAAGCTAAATATCTAGCTACTTTTTCTCCACGATTATGTTCACCCTTCAGCATAGACTTTGAGAAGGGACCCACTAGGTGACGATCCAAGGGTCCCAAGCGTGTAACATTCTGACGCATTCTCCGTATAAGTAAAGCTCCAGTTTCTTCTATCTTTGGAACAAATTTCAGAGCATGAAAATTACATCTGCATCGAAGTCTCTAGATGAAGTCCCCAAATCAGGAACCAAGGTAGAAATTATGGAATCAGACTAAATGAGAAGATAATATTAAAAATTGAGAAATCAACAAGGAAGCCTAATATCAAGTTCGATGGGTTACCTGCACCTGAGGTGGTAACGGGTCGGATGCCAATCGATTCCCAAATCCAAGAAAATGAACAACTCCATTTTTATGTAAAATAGGAAGAATATATTTCTTGTAGAAACCTGGCTTTGCTTCTTTTACAACATCTGCATCTGTCACCTGGATTTATTTCAAGATTGTCAGAAACTAGTTTCTTCACATGATCATATTCAAAATGATTTATCTAGATGAGAGTCTTACCAAACTGCCAATGGCCTCTAGATCTAATGACTGCAACTCCTGAGGAAGTTCTCTAACTATACGAATATCAGGTTTCAGGTAGTCAATGAAATGCTCCTCCTGGTAGATATCGCCAAACTGGCTAAGAAATTATAAGTTACATCTATCAATCTTCAATATAAGGAACTCATAAGGTATCAAATGTTTTAGATTAGCAAGAAAAGGAAACAAGTTCGAAGGAAGCAAAATCGGGAAGGCACATAAATATCTTATTAAAAGTTCTAATTTCTATTTGATGAAGATCATACTAAAAGTTACTGATGCAAACACTTCCAAGATAACATATAATTTTTTTTGGACGGGGCATAGCTAGTTACAAATGCAAGGGTGGTTCAACAGCAGTTAAAAACGCATATGGAGATACTTATATAGCTCAAAGCACATTGGGGAAGAGTTCAGGAAAAGAACGATCACACACTTGCATCTCTAAAGTAGATTCAACAAAGAAAAGCCAGGCGAACCTTTGGGACAATCACAAAGTATTGGAGAGCTAATGTTGTGTAGACAAGCGACCAAAGAGAAATCAATGTTACATCACAAATTCCCAATTATTGAGTTAAAGAATTTCAAGACTAAGACAGTTAAGTTGTTTAATTAGTTATGCAAAGAACATGGAAAAGAATTAAATGAAATACTATTCAACTAGTACGTGTTTCCAGTCAACAACAAGAATTCGCAAGTGAAGGTACAAAATAGTATATCAAAGATGTTGTGAATCTGTAATCGAAGATCCCACTATTATGACAGTTTTGCTATAATATTTTGCAATCCCTATTGTACAACAGGAAAAAGGAAAGAAAGAAGTAAAATTGACAGTAAGTAGTAAGTTTTTACCTCACATCTTTCCAAACACTACTGTACAGAAATTTCGGAAGAACCAAGGTTGCATCGAGTAATCTTGCAATAGCAACAATATTGCAGACCTGTTGTGCAAGGAAAAAATGTGTTAGTTAAGAAAAAAGACCATAGCTTTCATATAATATTAGCACTGAACCTTTGTCCTTAGCTTGGCAAGCTAAACTAAAGAAATATGGAACAAATAATGTCACAGCAGAAGACATAACTTACAGCTACTCGCTGCTGATTTATCCCACCATTTGCAGTGACAATAATGTAACCATTTTTTCCCTCTGAAAATTTTAGCCACATAAGAAGCAGGTTAACTACCTGAAACGTAACATGCATGAAGAGAGGGAGAGGGAGAGAGAGAGAGACCACTAGGTAGCCATTGACGCTGCTCAGCACAAGGTTTCCAAGAGGAAGCAACAAAATACGGTTCAGCCCACAAATCTTTTGGCTCGGATTTTTTCTGTCCCTGCAATGCGTCGACCTCACATTATCAAAGTAAAACCAACTAAATAGATCTACTCACTTCATTGTAGAAACAAAAAGTACCTCAGCTAAGGAATGAGCAGCTTTGGCCAGCAATCGTGCGTAGATTGTTTTCTGAGGCTTTCTCTCTTCGCCAAGCCCAAGCCTTAGCAGTTCTTCCTACCATATCAAAAATAACATTTACTCCATATGTATCAAAAGACCTCCAACTCAGTGAATCAATTCATACTTCAACAATCAACTAAGCCTCATTCCTAAATTAGTTGGGTCAGCCATATGAATCCTCTATATCCATATAGTTGCCCCTATTTCACTCCAATACTAAACAATTTAGAGAAAGAGAAGTTAAGTTTACAGTTTGTCGAATAAGTAACATATATCTAGTTGCTTAACATATCAAGATTCATTTTTTCAACTTCACAGCTAAATATTGAGATGATTGACAATATCTGAAGTACCATCTTTAACAAAATTCATATCCATAACCCAGCTTTCGACTAAGTTTCAACATTAGTAGTACTTTTTTGCTGAAGTATTCAAGAATTAACATAAAAGAGTGATTCAAACATACCCGAATTGATAGAGTGGAGGAATTATCTTCCAAGAACCTGAACTCAATCTGAGAAGCCCGACCCGAGTTCTGGATCCGGGAAAGCATCCACCAATTCATCCCGACAAAACCGATCACCAATAGAGCCAACCCGACAATTGCTTTATCCTGACAAAAGGATTTCTTCTTCCTCATCTTCTTGGACCCGAACGTGAAACCCAATAACCCGTTAAACGAGTTGTTCCTGTGACCCGGATTCAGGGGCTCATCCCGATCCGAAGTCGTGACGGTGGAACAATCCTTATCATCGTATTCGTACGATGATTCTGAGAAATTAGAAAAAGAATTGCTCCGAGAAGTCATAGAAGTTTTTTATCTTTTAAAGGTTTGCTTCTCTTTTTTTTTTTTTTTGGTTCTTTTTTGTTTGAAGGTTCCGTTTCTGCACAGAAACGGTTTTAAAACGAGGTGAGCAAAAATAGCATTTGGTCATTTTTCTTTTTAGGCAAAAAAAAATCAAGTGTGATTTTTCTTCTTTCAATTTGATAGTAAATTTACTATATATATGAAAGAAAAATATTTTTGAACTTTATCTAATGTTCACATTAGATGACACAAGTATTAAAGAATTATAGAAGGAAAGTATTTTATTTTTAAAAAAATTAATATTCACTTTGAAATTTTTAAATTCGAAACGAGTTATTCTTAAAATCGTACTCCATATCATTTCCTATTAGAGAATAAACCTAAAGACACAAATGCTCTTTCGTTTTTTTGTCTCCTTTTGTAGTTTGAGCAATGTTTGTATTGATAGAGCGTATAAGAATAATGTTAAATAGAATGTATTAGTAATTTTTGTATTAATAAAGCGTATAAGAATAATGTTAAACAGAATATTTCTTATGCATTGTTTGATTTGGTGTATTAAAAATAACATATAGTGTGATAGCCATATCTATTATAGTGTGTTTGTATCCGGAACGAACTATAGCTGGAGTCGATTAGGGATGACCTCAGTCACAATTGCAAAACGATAACTATGTCATTTTTTATTTTCTAATGTTATTAGAAATGAATTATAAAATCAAAAACCAGGAGAATATAAGAGGAAACTTGTTGTAGACACGCACCACAGCTATTTCATCCCCCATATGAGAAAAAGTATGAAAGTGCACATGGCACAACCTGGCCTTATATTTTTCTTTCATTTTTTCACCTAATGAGGCGTGATCCATGAAGCTTGTCTTTAAGTTATTAGCTAGTGGCTTAGTCTCACAAGGTCATTGTATTTTGTTCTCTTTTTATAACAACATAGGTTAAGTATAGTTTGTATACGTTACTCTTATTTTAATATTTGTTATATGATTTTTCGTCTTCATTAACAGAACAACCATACCCTTGCATGCGAAAACAAAGATCAACCACTTAGTTCTTAGGCTAGACAAAAGTTATTGGAAAAATTGTAATATAAACAAAACACAGAATTATAATGTATAGCAATGTTCTTATTGACAATAAAATGTATCCAGTATCCCAAGATGGTTTGTGAATATACTCTGGAGGACATTGTCAGTGAATTATGTACCTCAAATTGGGATGCAAAAAAGCTTCTTTTTTTTTTTAAACGACGAAGATGTGAAAAATAATTACATATTTAATGTCCCTGGTATTGACACCTCCCAGTTTCATCTGCCACAGTTACTCTTGACCTTCACAGAAGTTACTTACAAAATTGCAAAGGCTGTTTCGTCGTGTATGTTTCATCTATGGCATTTCAACCGTCTCATGATCCGGAGTCTTGTATGTGAAAGCTGATTCATCACTGGATCGCCTTTTGACCACACTCGCCCTTTGCATTAACCGAACCAGTGCTTGCACAACTTCAGACATTGGGGGTCGAAACTCTGGTTCAGGCTGTACAGGAAATAGATGTCAAAAGTTATTACCAAGGAGAAAACAGTCACATTCAAATTATTACAAGTAATTCACTTTAGATATGTCAATGAGCAAGTATTCATTATAATTTTGTTGAGTCAATCAGATTTTTCTTCGTCGGTCTTAGATCAAGAATAGCTTGATTAAGAATCTTTCATTCAAAGACCAAGACCCAAAGCCATTCTGGACCATAGTGTGCAAGGACTTGCGCCGCAAGTTCCCAAACTAACTTAATAAAGATCGGTGCTCTCGCCATACCAAGACTCACCGAGCATGTGTAAGAAAGGCCATCTATTTGCTGAAGCGCATTGATTTCACTTCAGCACTGAGACATGAGCAAACTCAGAGTGCAGGCAGTTTCAATTTATCCATGCCCCTAAATTTGGACTTATATAGAATGCAAAAACTGTAGCGTCATTTATTTGACGGGTTTGAGCATCAAGTTTGGTCCTTAGTGTGTAAATCTTCTATGATCATTGACTTTCGCTTCCATCAAAGATATTTTAGAAGTGGTTTCATCTTTTAAGCTTCACAAGTTAACAACTGTTATGCTCCAAATGAAAGAACATGCAAGTAAAGCTCACCTGAACACAGAGTGCAATAATATCAGCGAAACGGGACAAAGACTTTGCAGGATACATGCCATTTAGTGCAGGATCAACCATTTTTGACAAGGCATCTATATCATGGAGTTGAGGTGTAGCCCATCTCACAAGGGACTGCTCTGATCTCACCCTTGAACTATATGATTGTTAACAAGAATCAAGTCATAAAAAGAATACAATAGTGTAAGTTGACTAGCAATGTATAGAAGATCTAGTTTACCTATCAAGTGGCTTCCTTCCTGTTAACAACTCCAACATTACCACACCAAAACTATATACATCACTTTTTACAGTGTATATTCCAGATAAAGCAAATTCAGGAGCGCTATAGCCGAATGAACCAATCATCTGTGTGGATGACACCTGTCAACATTCAGAAGTAAAAACAATTTTAGGCAATGCCCATAACAGAATCAATTAGCCTTCCCGTATTAGCTTCCTTCACCCGAGCTTCTGTACAAGGAGGTTCTCTTTTCACAAAAATAATTCACCTGATAGTTTGTGCACTGTGGTAATCCAAGTATTTAAGCACCTAACAAGATTGCTCCAGAAGAATAAGAAAACAAAGCTAAGCTGCCACAATCAAAATTGCCAATTTCATGACTAAGTCTG
This sequence comes from Solanum peruvianum, assembly GCA_027705065.1. Taxonomy (NCBI): domain Eukaryota; kingdom Viridiplantae; phylum Streptophyta; class Magnoliopsida; order Solanales; family Solanaceae; genus Solanum; species Solanum peruvianum. The sequence goes on along the minus strand of JAKWJD010001756.1, from coordinate 44,515,793 downwards.
TCAAGATCTACCTAGAAATAGTTGCTTATAAATATTGCTCCTACTACAGTACTTGGTAAGTTGATTGACATCATCTCATAAACATTATATGCATCACTACCACCCAATATTATTAACACCCTCTGTTAAAACAACGACGTCGATTAAATCTTCTTTACTCACTCACCTGGCGTTCTGTATTTGGAGTCAAAGCTGCTAACCCGCAATCTGATAAATGGGGATTGAGCTCTTCATCTAGTAAAATATTTGCGGATTTGAAGTTTCTATGTACAACAGAAGGTAGACAGACTTCATGCAAGTACCTGAAAAGAAGACATTCAAGTTTTAAGCTAACTCAACAAGAGAAGGGCAAGACAAGTAAAATACTATACAGCTATAACATACTCTAAAGCTCGAGCAGTGCCAAGTGCTACTCTAACCCGGGCATTCCAAGTAAGCAATTCGCTCCTCTCATCAGCAAAGTGCAGCATATCATGCAAGCTACCATTTGCAACATGGTCATAAACCAGAAGACGCTGTCCATGCTCAGCACAATATCCTATCAATTGAACAATGTTTGGGTGTCTCAGCCTTGACATATTTGAGACAGCTTCAAGAAAGTTATCTTCCTCCTGCAGCGACAGTGCTGCACTGTCGATCTTTTTTATGACCATTATCTGGCAAGGAAGTCCAAAAGATCAATTGAGATTTTCAGTTGGCAACTTCCGTAGAAACTACATGAATAATAAACTAAAAGTTTCCTCATCAAAAATGTTGTTGACATATGAAATTCTTACATCATTTATTGGAACACAGTTGGCATCAAGTTTGGAGCAGAAAAATAGTCAACACAATTGGTTCATTCAAAAAGAAATAACCAGCAGCACATCCAATAATAAACCACAAAGTAGAAGATATATAATGTCAGACTTTGAAACTACTAAGAATATTTTTGCTAAGGATTGCATGATGTAACCAAAGGACAAGGTTATAGTATCATAGTTAAATCAGGCTGAGAAGACAAGTGAGATGACCATCAAAGTGACCATATCATTACACCCATCAAACATCACAAGACATATAAAAGCAAAGATGTGACCAGGCCACCCAGAGGAGTGAACAATTGACATGTGTTCATCAAAATGTCCTACTGTGGGCAATCAACTTTGCGAAAGACCTAAAAGAGCAAGTTGAATCAGAGAGTATAAAGGACTCAATCTCAGTTAAGAAAATTTCCTCAAAACCAGATTATGTACTAGCAAGAGGACCCAATCCTTTAACTCCCATGCGAGCAGAGTATCAAGAAGTCTACTAACTTCTACTCAGGTTTAGTAACACACAGATCAAGTATGTACCCTTTTAGTGTTTCCCGGTTTGACAGATATTGTGAAAGAATATAAGGGTTCAACCATAACGTTAAGGCAATGGATAAAGTAGGACAAGAACCTTATATTCTACTTTGGATGCCTTTGTTAGAGTGGGTAAAAGTCTCACATTGGTTGGGGAATGGACTAGTGGTCTCCATATATGAACTTGGGCAATCCTCCCCTCATGAGCTAAGCTTTTGGGGTTGAGTTAGGCCCTGGTGCCATATCTTTGCCAGGTCCATCTCTGATTGGACCACATCTCCATTTGGGCTCCCGGTAGAGGGTAAAGTCCCACATTGGTTGGGGAATAGGCTGATGGGTCTCCTTATATGGACTTGAGCAATCCTCCCCTCATGAGTTAACTTTTGGGGTTGAGTTATGGTCAGGTACCATATCATTACAGCCTCATTTGCCCGAGGTTGGACATTAGGTAATGCAACATTGTCCCACACGTGTAACGGCTTGATTCTATGTTAAAGCATCTTAGTAATAGGGTGATAGGTGGAGTGGCCAACATCTTTATATATCCCTTTTGATGTCCTTATGTATCTGATGAACATTATATAACTCACAAGTATGTGTTTCTCCAAAGCATCAAAAATGAAAGACGTCCATGAGAGACTGATTGAATTTATTCAATATTGTTGAGCTTCAAATAGTTTTGAATGCACATCACGAGTAGGAAACGTAAGAAGTGACAACATTAAACGTCTAAAATTACCTTCCCATTAGGAAACTCTGCCCTATAAACACGCCCAAGAGATCCTTCACCAATGAGATTTTCTTGACTGAAGCTGTTTGTTGCTGTTTGCAATGCAGCAACAGTATAAGCAGATGCAGTTATTGGAGACTTCACTCTCCTGACAGATCCATTCTTTCCTTGTATCATTTCAACAGTCACCTTTTCGGTAGGTGGGGGCTTCAAGTCAGCAACAGCAACCACAGGCTTCGCCCTTTGCTCTTGTACCTCCATATTCACTAAGATTAAGCAGAAATACATGAGAAATCAGCGAAGTTCGTACCAATTTCCAAAAGATGGCACATCACAACACAACTGTTAGTCATCTGAGGGTATTAGCACCAATGACAATATTGTGTCGGGAAGGAACCAAGTTAAGGGAACACACCTTTATCTGTGCCAACTGGAAGACTTCCTGTAGAGGGTCTTGTAGCAATTTCCTTGCCCTTGCCCCTCCGGAAGCAAAATACAAGTGCTACCAGAGCAAAAAGAATTGCAAGAGAAGATCCAAGAGCTATGCCAACGATAGCTCCAGTTGTCAATCCCTTCTTTTTATCACCATTTTCTGGAGATGGGGGGCCATCAGAACCTGGTCTTGTACGTGAACTAGGAGGAGAACGGCTATGGTTGTGGCGAGATCTTCCAGGAGGAGGTGCAGTGTATGGTGGTGGGGGAGGAGCTGGACCATTTGCAAAGGAATTCCCATCGTATCTGTCATGTTAGATGTTATGTCACACCCCTTGAAACCGTAACATTCTAAACCATGTAAGAATATATAGGATGTGAAATCACTTACATGAAGTTGGGGATAGATAGGAGCTCATTTGGGATCCATCCACTAAAATGATTCTTTGCAACATTTCTGCAAAAAGGTTTTTTTTTTCCCATAAAACACTCTACTGGCATTGAAAACTAGCTAAGCCCATCAATTCAAGAAGAGGTATTGAAACTTACAAATTAGTCAAAGGTAGATCAACCAGGATATTGAGAGGGCCACTTAGCTGATTGTTTTCCAGATGACTACAAGAGATGCCAATTTCATGGGTAAGACAAGTAACGGAATAACAAATCCTATTAGTAGAAAATTATTATGCTTACAGTGTGGAAAGATTTGTCAACGAACTGAATGTAGAGGGGAGATCTCCAGAAAAATTATTTGAGGACAGATCCCTGCAGTAGCAGCAAATCAGTGAAAAATTATAACTATTAGATAGTGAAACAGATGTTGTAAAGACATGAGGAATCAATATAGCCAGAAAGCTCTTTGTAGCATGGGTACTGAGCTCTAATGTAGGTTTACTTAAATGGGTTCTGAAAGAACCAACAAATGAAAACAAAAGGCAACTGAAAGCTTCAAAGAGGAGCAGGGCACCTATCCTAATAAAATCAAAACGAATTTCCACATAAAAAGGCTACGAAGGGAAATAAAATGTTGGACTTTACAAGCCTCCAGACTTCATTGTTCATTGAAATTAAGCAGATAATGATTCTAAAAGGCATTTGAATATGTTTAGATCCTATATTTGTTTTGAGAACATATTTGGAAGCAGTCATGTCTGTACATTGCAGGCACGTAAAAACAAATGAAGGGCCGTGTACTGTGGGTCGGAGACACCATGGTGTTAAGAATTCAAGCTAGTAACTGGAATTGGACTGGTGTAGAAAAGAAGCCCTTCAAGTGTGGCAATGAATTGAACTCTTTTAGAGAAAAAGAAGAAAAGGAAAAAAAAATTACCAGAAAGGATCAATCAAGATTAAGTAGAACACTTACAAGGCTCCCAGATCAGAGTGGTTGCTGAACAATTCTCCAATTGTTTGAGAGAGTGAGTTATGGCTAAGATTCCTGAAAAAAACTATTTTAAATAGTTGCCTGAAATGATTCAATAGAATAAAGAGAAAACCAAGCAAATGTTATTTTTGTTTTGGAAAGTGCTTAGTGAGACTGGTCACTCACAGATAGCTAAGTGTAACCATGCCAGCAAAGGAATACGGAATGTTGCCACTTATATTGTTGTTTGCAAGATTCCTGCATTGACAATGATTATAGTTCCAGTGAGACAATCATAAACCAGGAAGTTTTCAAACAAACCAAACACATAGCAAGGAGTCAACATTACAGGCTAGTGAGATTGGGTGGAAGCTGATATGGAATAGAATCATGAATGTTGTTGCCGCTCAAATCCCTGAAGACAACAGATATCAGAAGTTCAATTTTATTGTGATAGTAGGTCCTCTAAATTATCCTTTACCGCTAAAAGGACAAGCTCTTACAAGTTCTTTAACGAGGTAAGACCATTTAGCATGTATCCCAACGTTCCATTGAGTCCCAAATCAGGAATTTGACTGTTTCAGCAAGAACCAACTATTATATCAATCAAGTCATAACTAAAATGTATAATGACGCCCACAAAGCTAATGCTATGTAAACTTACATTGAAACAACAGAAGAGGCCTGACAAGTGATTCCTTTCCAAGACTCACCACAGGGATCGCCACCATTCGACTTCCAATTAGAGAGCTGTGAAGGATTATTCAGTGAAGCATACAAGACCTGAAGAGCTTGCACTGCAGATTACAAGAGTCAGGCAACGACAAAGCCAGAACATCTCTCCAACAAGAAAACCAAGATTCAATATTTATCTTATCAAGATTCAACAAGAAAAGCCTCAATGTTAAGCTAGTGTTGGCTCTGAAACTAATTAAATACAAGCAAGACGCCAAGAAAGGGCAAGAGAACATATTATCTTATCAAATCAAACAGTTTAAATTCATTTGCATGCGTTCTCATTATAATCACAAAAAAATCCCAGCCATATAATTTTTAGTACAAAGATCAAGAATCCATTTTTTGGTACCAACTCATCAATCTTGACTTGCATTGACTCGGAAACCCAACAAAAAGGGGAATAAAAAGAACCCCAGAAGAAGGGCAAACAAATACATTACCAAATCAGGCATTCAAACAATCACAAGAAATGTGCTCTTTTATCACAACATTCACAGAGTGACAAAACCAAATAACAAAAAAGCCTCTTCCTCCAACACATTCAAGAAAACAGAAAAACACCCAAACCACTAAGCTCAAAATCGATAATGAAGGTCTAAAAACGGATCCAAGATTTTCAACTAGTGAAGAAACTCACAATCATTCGGATCAGTGTTTCCTTCCGCAACAAAAGATGAGTAAAAACCCACTGCCACAATCACCACTAGTGGCAAAAGGGGGAAAAGGGTGTCTTGCTTACAGCTATTTCTATTCATTTTCTGTTTTGTTCGTTCTTGTTAGTCAAGAATTAAAGGGGTTGTGCAGAAACAGAGGTAAGAGGAAGAAGAAGAAGCATGGCGAAAGAAAGACAGGGAAATGACAAGAAGGTAACATCGTCAGTAGTGGTAGGTGTCACCATCGTTTAGAAACTCTCCGATTCCAAGCTTTCGTTTTAATGAAGAGAGAGAGAAATTTATACAACAAGACTCCACTGGCAGTGTGTATCTATAGGTGTCGGCGAAAAATCAATAAAAAGATTAGAAAAACTACCACTGTAGAGTTTGTAGTAGCTTTAATTAAACAAAACTGATTAATTAGAGAACTCCGCCTAATTGCGTTTCTTTAAATTACACTCCCTCTAATTACTCCATCTCCTCCTAATCACTCTCTCGAACTTTCACGTTACAGCAAGTAATTTTAAATTTTTACATAACATAATTAATGTGTTAAAATTTAGATAGACAAGTAAAATAATATTTTTAACAGCCGTCAATAATTCAAGATACTCACTCCTAATTTAGAAATATTTTAATATTTCTCCCTAACCTCTTGCTATATCTTTTATTTTAATATATCTTTAATAACTAGTCTCGAATTCCAATCAAAATGATCCATTTGCTTCCTTAGAATTCAAATATTTCAATTAATTATTAAAGAATTTTGAAGTTATTTCTACAGACTTCTTATATTATTTCTTACTAATTTTTCTATAAAGTAATACATATTCAAAATAGTATTTGTTACAAACTTAACCAAATATCACAAGTGCACGTAAAAAATGCAAAATAGGTTAAACGAACATATAAAATGAAAGTAATAATGAGGAGAATTATCATAGGGACGACCAAAATAATTTATAATGAAAGGCACTATATATAGTACTATATTTTTGTCGTTTACGATATAGAATTATTGCTTTATAAAGGTTAGATGGTACATATTTATTAATGCATCCTTCCACATTTAGGATAATAATTTTAATAAACATCTTATGTTATATTATTTTATATCATTAATATGTTAAAGATTGAAATTTATAATATTTTATATAAAAAATTTTAAAAAAAATATCAGATTAATTAATTTAATTTAACTTTTGAAATAGTTAAATTAACTTTTAAAAATGTAATATAACAGTTAAAAATGGATAAAGATAATAAAATTTCCACTAAAAGTGAAGAAGTGATATGGAAATTTGTCTCTGCATGATCTACGGTGCGTATTAAGAGTAATTAACTTTTTAAAAAGCATAATATCCAAATAAAGTCTTTTAATTTAATTTTAAATTGAATTTATGCTTTTTAATTTTGAATATTGTATAAAAATAAATAAATATATACATATGATCTGCATGACATTTTATATTTTGACTTATGTGGTGTCCCACGTGTATTGTATCATGTAGGACTCATATGTTTACTTGTTCAACTTTATACAAGTTTGAGTAAGTGTCTACTCGTGCATATCAAAAATTGGAGGACTTAAATTTAAAAATATGTCATGTTAAATGACACTTTTATGTATTATACCTTTTTTAAATTAAGAAATTTATATTTGAATTCACTTTGAAGGGTCAAGCAATTGAAAATTATTTTTTGATTTGAATGGCGATGAGATTTGATCTCAGGATTGTATATGCTCTAGTAGACCATGTTGAAATGTGTGACAATCTCATTTAAAATCTCAAACTATTTAGAGAAACATATTTTATTATTAGATTATATTCTCAACAATTTCATCTACGGTATTTAATTAATTAAAATATTTTCTAAAAAAAATCTAATAAAAATAGTAAACACTTCTCTTGTCGTCTTTCTCTCCGCCCACCCAACACCCCTAACCTCGATCTTTCAACCATCTCTCCTCCGTTACCCTCAAACCCCTACTTTCTATCTTATTCCGCCTATTTAATTTGATCATATATAAATATTATTAAAATAATATAAATATTATTAAAATAATATTTTTTTATTTATATCATATGCATATTGATTAAAAATTAATAGACAATGAACAGACATATATATATTCTGTATGCGATCTATATGCAGCATATCGATTATTAGAAAAACTAAACATACATAAATCTAAAGGTTATTTGTGTAAATGTTTGGTATGAACTAGGAACTAGGAAGTCAACCTGCAAGTAACATCTTCGCAAGGGAAAATGGATATTATTACGTTAAAGGAAATGATGTTTTTAGTGGACGAAAGTACCCCTCAACGTAGAGGGTTACCTTTAATTACCGACAGTAGTATTTGGAATAAAAAATAAATAAATGGGTTATGAATGAATGGGCATGTGGAATAGGACTAGACGACTTTCTTTCAGGGGGCTTTATTCAAACTTTGAAAGGGACTAAATTGTAATGATGTGAGTTTGGAGGGGTATCTTTTTGGCATTATTATAACTTTTTCTTCTAATTTCAACACTTTGACTTCCTTTATTTGATCTTTTTTAGATTTGACTTTCCTTTAATTTGTTAGAAAACCAAATTGTGGTCCATCAAATAGATCATAAAAAACTTCTTTCTTATATTTATTTCCTCACATTTCGAATGTCTACAAATAAATATTTAAATTTACGTAAGATAAGTAAACTCTTATGTAAGATATTACATAAGAAAATTATGATTGTTTATTTAATTTTATAAATTTTAAATGTGTATTCATACATATTCATAATTTAAAAGTTATGATTATCAATGAAAATTAAGTTAAAAATTATGTTTATATATTATGTGTAGTAATAAAAAGTAGTTTTAAGTTTCATGCACGATATATTTCATGTAAATATTTTTAAAATACAAAATTTAAAATTTTAAAACCAAACTATGTTACGTGCTATAACATTTAAGATGACTTGACGTTAGTATTAAAAATTATTTTAATATTTTGTTCATTTTAAAATAAATGGTTTTCTTTTTAATCTTTTTATTTTATTTCAAAATAAGTGATATTTTTACCTTTAAAATGATATTGATGATATTTTTTCAATTTTTCTTAATAAAGAGAGTAATACATAATAAGAAAGAGAAAATATTATTGTACTCACATTTTTTTCAAAGTATTTAATGTGGATAATTTAAAAAAAAATATACTTTACTTTTTAGGAATAATTTTCTTCTAAAAGAAATAGCGCCTACATTTAAAACATCAAAGTAGTTGGTGATTAATAGAAGATTGATAGGAAAAATTTAAAATCCATGAAGTAGAGTTGTTGAAGATTCTTGGAGTATGAATTTTACAAGTGTTTTCTTCAAGCGTAAACAAGATTGTTACTTTTGAACGGATGATTTGACATATTTTGCAATTTTTTTGTGAAAAGTCATTTATAAGTTTTTAATAATATTATCACATATTTATATTTAATTATATTAATTTATTATAACTAAATATTTTGATGGGTGAAAATACATGTCCATTATGCATATTTGGTATTGACAGATTATATATAAACGCATCTCACAAATTTATTAGTTTGATGTAAATATTATAAGGATGAATTCAACAGTACTACAATGGCATCAAGTATAAATTAATTGTGTAAAATCTACTGAAATTGTAATAAACAATAGATATGAACCCATAATTTAAAAAATATTCTCCTATGTTCTTAGTTATTTGTCCATTTAAGAAATCAATAATTGATATAGTAAGTTAATTCACCCCTATTAATTATGAAGTAGATGAATTAAATATTTAATATTTTTAAGAAGTTTTATCTTTTTCAAAGTATTTAATTGAAGTTATAATACGTACAAAAAAATTGAAAAAATTGGCCTTTTTTCATTGTCAAAATGAACAAGTAATAAGGATTACTTAAGAAAAATATGGTCAAGTAATTAGGGACAAAGGGAGTAATAAACTTAATAGTATGAACCTTAAATATTAAGTCCATAAAACTTAAATCTTAATTCCGCATTCCCTCAATTATTATCGCAACACATTTATCGTTTGGTACAAAGACTAATAATGCATGGATTAGTAATGTTGGGTTTAGTAATGCATGATTTAATAGTGCAGAAATTAGTAATGTAGGGTTTAATTTTTATCAAGTGTTTGGTTCATTGTTTCCCACCTCATCTTGTGTTTGGATTAAAACTTTATATAAAAAAAAATTCTTTTCAATTATACCATTGAATTATTATGTAATTAGATTAAGGTAAATAGTTATCGGACAATATTATTTTTTATGGCCTTCTAACTAGCTATGAGAAGAACAACTTTATTGTCACGTTTGCCTTTTTTTCCCCACTTAAATTATTTGAGTATATATATATATATACATATACATACACACGCACACATACATTCAATTAGATCACAAACGTCATGTGGTGATATATTGCCTATTTAATTAATTTATGTTAAATAACTCACATTTCAAATATTACATTGATTTATTTAGTAACAAACAATTCACTCTAAATAATTTGTAATTTATTAAAATAAATTTACTAGTACAAATATAAAATATAAAATAAAGAAAAATTAAAATAATTTGAAAGATATTTTTATTTTACATAGACTTATCCTATGATATTATATCTTATATGTATTACTAATACCTCCAATTGGATGGTATTAGTAATACATCCTATAATATCATATAGGAGGTATAATTAATCCATGAATTAGTTATACATAGACTCAAATTTCTGTTGAAGAAGAAGAAAGCTGACGATTGGAATAGGTCAAACGCAGCTAAACTGACGTATCTGCAGCAAGTGTTGATGAGAAAGGAAGCTAACGACTGAAACAGGTCCAACGAAACTGACCGACGAATTTACATCACTGCTGTAAAATTAGAGTCGCATTAGGATAAGACTAATTATATTCCTGCCAAACAACTAAACAAAGTCATACATAATATATGAACTATTTATTTTAATGAGGCCTATCAAACAAACCCTTCACATATATTTATCACATGCTAAAGACTTGTGATTATGCACCACTAGCTTAATTATGCAATTTATTTTGAACTAGTTAAATTAAATAAAAATTATTTTAGTTATCGATAACATAATTAGAGTTGAAGGAGCTTAAAGAAATTTTTGTGTTCGATTTATACACCAATAAATATCAGGATAGAGTGGTAAATTTTACTTTTAATTAGAGATTGCAAGTTCAGTTCTTATTAAGTAAATCATTTGAATATCGAGTGAAATATTAAATTTAGAAAATAATAATACTATACAACCTACATTATTATTATATTGATTTTTCATTTGGTGTTCGCAATCGGTATTAAAAATTCGATTAAATTTGAATCAGATACTCTAAGAAGTGGTGCACCAAATAAAATTTCTTTTTATTTAATGCTTAAACCCGAGATATTCTCTGATAAAAAATATAATCTTACCACTATATCACAATCTAAATTAATTACGACTTATATTAACTTACATTGTAAAAGAGAATATATGTTCATTGTCCAATTATTTGATTCGTCATAATTACTAGCTATTGCACTATCTATAGGTTTGGAACCGACTATGCATCTGATGTCAAAGTCCGATTATGTGGTCAATTAATTAGGTTACGTTCACGTCGGAAGTTTTACCTTATTAAAGTCAAATATATATTTTAATTACGTTTACGTCAAAAGTTTAAACATATTAAAAAAAAATATTATTTCTATAGATCAAATCTAATAAGTAATATTTACGAGGTAAGTGGAGTTCTCCAAAACTGCTAACCTAAAAATATTAAGACTTTTCTAAAATTTCATTTAGCTACATCATAAATATAATATAAATTGATGGAAGAAGATTGAATATATATTACGACGATGAAGATTTTCCTTTTTTATTGTTGTTTATTTTGATGGACTTATATTTACATTTACATAAGTAGAAGGAGACAGGAACCTTTTCGTTGACTTGAAATTAGAGGCAGCATCACAATTTCACAAATTAGATTCCAATATTCTAAGACCATATATAAAGCAACAAACTAGTGAGGCTTTTTAGATTCCATCTTTTAATAATTTAATTTATAAAACTCTTCAATGTCTTCTAAATAAAAAGACGTTTTTATTAATGTTAATTTTTTAGCGCTTATCAGAAGAAAAGAAAAAGATCATCTTACTTTTGCAAAGAATTTTTGAAAAATTCTACTTTGTGGTACTGCATTTTTTTCACCAAACAAATAAGATATTAAATAAAGAAAAAGTAAAGAAGAGACAATAATAAAGAATCTACCTAATAAAACACTCCCTTTTTTTCTTTTTTCTTTTTTATAGTAATTTTTATAACGAGTTATACGAGACCATTTCTTCGATTTTATCACGTACTCTTGATTTTTTTGACATTATATTTGTGGTCATTATTATTATTATATTTTTCGATTACTCTTATGATTTTATCCTGATAAAAATATTTTGTTTGAAATTTATTATTATTTTTTTTAAAAAAAACATCACTATAAATATTTTTACTTTTTCTTAGGAAAACATTATTTTCTTTCGTATTTGATTTATTCTTTCCTTAAATATTTTTTAGAGATTCTTAAATTAATAATTCCTATTCTCATAGCAAAACATGATATATCCACAATATAGTTATTCAGAGAGTTTTATTTATGAAAAGATTTTCTCTGTTTTTCAATATTATTTTATAAAATGTGCGTCGCTTGTGTTTTTAAACAATGTGTTTTTAATATGCTTCTATTTGTCATCTAAATTTATCAGCATATAATTTATAATTTTAGATTTTCACGTGAAGCTCTAATCACGTTCCAATACAACAAACTTTGACAGGTAAATAATAGTAATCTACCTACAAATTGAATAACTCACATAAAGCCTCTGCCAAAGAATGACTGTTATCCGCAGGACATTAAATTGAATAGAACAGAAATAATCAGTGGTTAGGTTCACAATAATTAATAATTCGATGTTACCAAAATATTTTTACATCTAAAGTTTAGCCAACTGGCTGAAGGGTCTCATCACCAATGATCGAAAAGAAGTTGCAACAAATATTTCATTTTCTTGTAAGTTTCTAGGAATATTGTTTTCTCTAGTAACATATATATGCATGACACAAAATTATATTAAAATATATACGTGTCAAATTTTAAATTTTACAATAATCAAAATAGATTTTTGTAAGATCATCCATTGATCCTCGAGTATAACAAAGAGGATCATGTTTTCTCATTTATTATCTATAGATAGTTTAGGTTTTTAAAGCATCTCTTTATCTGCAAGTTAGGTCTACTTTTTAACTTTTTATTTTTTAGCAATAACCATGTTTTGTGTTTTGATAATTTTGAGCTAAATCTAACATATTGTAATTTTGACCAAAAACGGATGTGTTTGGTACGAAGAAAAATGTTTTTCTCATATTTTTGAAAGACATCTTTTATTTTTACTAGATTAAAAAATAATTTATGAATTGAAAATATTTTTTATAAACAATTTTATTTGGAGTGTTGGTGTTGGTGTTGGTGGGGTGGGGGAGGAGGAGGAGGGTAGGAGTGAAAAAATAAAATTTTAACTTTATAGTATTTTTATAAAATAAAATTAATTTTTTAGGGGGTTGGGGGTGGGTGGGAGGCTGACCGGGTGGGGAGGTGTAGGAGTGTAAAAATAAAAATTTGAAGTTGAAAATATTTTTAAAAGCAAAATTATTTTTTTGGGTGGGTGGGGGGGGGGGCGGTGGTTGGGGGGGTCAGCGATCGGGCAAAAAAAATAAATTAAAATTGAATTTTTTTATAAATTGTTGTTCCAAAAAAAATGTAATTTAAAATTGGAGGAGAGTTTTGGAAAATGTTTTCCTTGATTATTAAAGGGAAGTCGTTTTCCTTAATTTTGAGGAAATGAGTTGATTTGAAAAATATTTTCCAAAACTTTTGTCCCAACCAAACATGAGAATTAAATACGTGTAACACCTCATTAAATATTTGAATGGTTAGAAATTAAACACTTTGATTTCTTTATTAATGTATTACAGCACAGTGTTATTAATCCATCACTTATTTTTTAGGGTAGAAGTATTCCTTTGAAATAATACTTCAAAAAATAAGATGCTCATAATAAAGGGGGAATCAAAAAATTACTACGATAAGAAAAGAATCACATGCGACTATTATATATTGGATAAATTAAATCTGAGGTTCTGTTTTATAGATTACTAGGAGAAAAATCAAACCTTAATTAATAAAATAAAAATTAAACAACAGATTAATTGAGTTATTAAGATTTCTTCGAATTTTAAGTTGCTATTAACGGAAGAGGGGAAAAAATCAGTAGCTAGGGCTTATTTATTTATTTATTTATTTACGGTAGCAGGTGTAACGTTCCATCATATTGTCAATCAATATTCAATTATTGCCCTATCACTGTTAAGTCCTCCTTCACTTATTATTTGACACATCTTATCAAAATTTAGCTGAAAACTTAATATAAAATAAAAGTGGTAGATATGGAAACAGTTCAACAACATGTGATATTATTACCATTTTATATTTTAGAATAGTGGATAAAATATTTCTCACAACAAAGCATTTCCTTGATTGGGACATCAAATTATGTTGCATAGTTTTGATTAATACAAATTAATAAGCATTTAGGCAAGTAGGTAGGGAAAAATAAAGCTCAACCACATGGGGTTGTATTATATCATTATATATAAACTTTTCTTAAAATAAAGAAAATATGTTACTTTTGTTTTAACCAATCAATTATATCTTAGATTAATGAGCATATATTGGGCATTGTATTAAATACTTTGAAATGATATATATACAGAATCTTAAACTACTAAGTTTTTTTTAATGATTTTTTAATTTTCTAGAAGTGGTTCATGTTTTGAAGGTTGTCAAAGGAACATTAATGTTAGGAATTAAGATACATTGATTGAGAGTTAGGACAACTAAATTGGCTGGTACACTTGCTTGATATATAATATAGTTATATAACTAAACATTAAAAATAATTACTAATATATTTTATTGGGCTAAAAAGTTTGATGGTGATATATTTATTGAAGTGTGTTGACCAATTGACCATCAAATATAATCTCTATTATCCCACTTAAGTTACGTTATATGTATATTAATTGTGGATATATCTTTGTCTTAAACTATATTTTATCTTCGTTGAGTCATTTTCGTTAGCAACGATGTTGATGGTTTATGAATTTCACAATAGCTGAATAAAGGGATAAAAATTAATGAGACATCCATAATACATCACTTATATTATACGTTAGTAAAATTTTTTAGATATACATAATTTTATAATTAAAAAATTCACTAATTAATAATAATAATTGCTAGCTGTTTTTAATATAAATCTTAGTACAATTACGCTAAACAAGAGTTTTGTTTTGCAAAAAATTAAAACGATGACCTAAATTTTAGAAAAAGTAAACTTATGGGACAAGTCTTCGTAACTTAGGGCCCGTTTGGCCATAAATATATTTGGGAAAAATTTGACAAATAATGTTTGTCCATACAATTTGCCATTATTTGGCAAATATTTTTGGCAAATATCCCAAATTTCCAAATACTATTTTTTTCTAGTATTTGGGCCAAATCTCATTATTTGGGATATTTTGAAAACTAAAATTTTACCCCAATCTTTTATCTTTTACAAAAACACCCTCTCTAGTTGTTGCTTGCGTTGTATTACATCATTTTTTACGTGAACACCAAAATAGTGATAAAAATTTAGTGAATATTAAATAATGATATGATTGTTGATGAAAATTATAAAAATTGGCTTTAGGTAACAAAGTCATGTACTTTGTCTGCTTCACGATACATGGAATAATTCTTGTTGCACTCACTCCAAATTACCACATTGTTTTAGTGTCATGGACATTATTTGTTATTGTTGTAACGAACATTCAATTGACTTGTAATACAAACTTTTAGTTAGTTTTGATAGTTTTTAAAACTTGTGCGTATAAATCATATTTTCTAAAAAGGTGAAATATATTTCCAAATTTTATGGCCAAACAGATGGTGAAATTTCACCCAAATTTTCACTCAAATAATATTTGCCAAGAATATTTGGAAATTTATGGCCAAACGCTAGCTTAATGATTCTAAATCACATATATCCAAATGGTAACTTGAAATTATGATTTTATATCTCATGTTAAGGTACATAGACGTATTTGATAGTTATACGAAGAATGAAAGCTCTGTTTTTTTCTGTTCGTCTAATTATTTTACAGCAGCAGACGAAATGTACGAAAACTGGAGTTTGTGGGTCAGATATCCACTAAATTTAATTTGTCGTATTGTTGAACCACAAACTAAACGCAGTCCCTTTTCCCTTCAAATCAATTTTTCTTTATATTATACAGACAAAAATGAGCTCATGAGCTCCATTATTCAGCTGGAAAAACACGTACATATGAATTATGAGCTGGCTTTTTTAGACTTTTTTTCTTTTATAAAGCCCGATTAAATTCGAATTCGTATTAAAAAGTTTCTCTCACAAAGGCAACTTTATATCAAAAGAAACTCAAATCCAACACTTCTTAATTAAAGATGAATGAATACTTATTACTCCATCACAGATGAATGCAATTTTTTTTCTTATTTAAATTTTTTCCTTCAACATTTATCATTGTTACGGAGACAAACCATTTATAGGTAATTACAATGTACACTGTACAGTATACACCAAAATTCAGTATGTTAAATTGGAGTGAGTGCAATTTATTGTGCACATACATACAATATTAATTAGCTAGCTAGGTCTGACGTTTGTTCGAAGTCTGTTTTATATATTTAAAGTATTTCATTAACTCACTTTTACTTATTTACTATTTTAAAAGAAAAATTCCTTGGTTGAAAATAATTGAAAAAACATAAAAATACTTATTACAAAAGAGAGGATAATTAGAGGAGCTGAAAAGGACAAACCTATTTGGTTGTTTGTGAGTTGTTAAATGTTTCAATTAGGTTGGTGGATGTAGGTCCATTAAATTGAATCCGAAATCTAAACGGTAAAAAAAATTTATCAAAAATTTGTAAGGGATATATTAATTTTTTTTTAAACCAAAAAGGCAAATTCGTTACTGACGCATTGATTTTGTTTAGATTTTTTAAAAAAAAAAGAAAATCGGCAGCAATTTTTGTGAAAATGTTTTTTTAAATATCACTGCCTTGATAACTATTAAATTATAATATTTAAAAGAAAAATATAGCTGCCAATTATTTTTTAAAAAATTATTTAATGTTGGTGAATTTTTTTGAAAGTAATTAAAATCAACATTTTTATAAAAAAAATAGTTTTTTATTTTTAATTAAAAATATTGCTTGTAGTAAATTTTTCTTTTTAAGAATATCCTTGCCAATTATTTTTTAAAAAAGTCGTATTAAATGTTAGTGATTTTTCTTTTTTAATTTTGATCAAAATAAAAATTGCATTACTATTTTTAAATCACTGCAATTACAGCAGTTATATATTAAAGAAAATTAAAAAACAGCATTTTAGTGAAATTTTTTTCTTGGCAGTTTGGAAGTTTCTTTAAAAATAAATCAGTGCCAATTTTTTTTAAAAAAATTGTTTAATTATTTTTTAAAATTGATTCACCAACATCTAACACAAATTTTTTAAAAATAATTGGCATCAATATTTTAATAAAAGTTATTTAGCTATTATAGCTGCCAAGATTTTTAAAAAGAAAGAAAGAAGAAAAAATTGCACACAAACAGCTGCCTAACGCAGCGATTTGCCAAAAAAATATAATAATTACCCACTTAAATTGCTGCCTAGGCAGAGATATATTAAAAAAATTAACTTTTGAAATAAAAACGCTGCAGTCAAACTGATTTTATTTTTATAAAAAAAATTGCCAAAAACGCTATCCATTCAGCGATTTCTTTGGAAAAAAATTTAGCCAATCTCGCTGGTAGGTCAGCGATTTTGAGCTTTTAGTGAAAACAAAATCGTTTCTGACGTAGCGCTTTAACCCTTTTGGTTAAAAAATAATAATTAATGTACCCCTTTGAAATTTTTAACTTTTTTTTTTGCCCTTTAGACTTCGGACTCCGATTAAATTAGTTGATAAATTCTAGCTGGATTGACTTTAAAAAGTGTAAAAAAAAGATTTAGTCTATAATTATTTATCATGTTTGGATAAGTATAATGATTCCATGCATAATTATGCTAAGCACTCCATATATGGCACCTGAAAAACAGCAATCACGTACAATTAAAGTGAAACAAATTAGCTAAGCATGTTCCACAGTACTACGGCTAAATGATTAATATATGCATTGCACTTTGGAAAAGCAATCACATATATAGAAAAATCGAAACTAACCAAATCATGAAGTGAAAAAGGCCAAACTGTACTAATATATACTTTCATACATCATGATTTTTTTATCGATCTTGAAATCCAAATTCTAAATTTTTTTTTTAAGATCCTTGATCTTCACCATGTGAGAACCTTCAAGATGAGAGAAGAGAAGAGAAGAGAAGAGAAGAGAAGAAGAGAGGAGGAAATATAATGTTTTTGTGTATTTCAAACTTGTATTCAACAACCTGTACATACTGTATTTATACACTTCATTAACAACATTTAACAAACTCTAACTACCTTTCTAACAATATAACTAACAAGATACAACTAACTAATTAATGGAAAATATCTCTTTATTTAACATCCTCCCTCAAACTGATGCTTTGAATACATCCTTCAAGAACAGTTTGGTCATTAAGTGTTCATGTTGTTGCCTGCCAAGACTCTTCGTTAATAGATCTGCCTGCTGTTCCTTAGTAGAAACATAATGAGTTTTGATAACACCTTGTATAATCTTGTCTCTCACAAAATGACAATCAATGTCAATGTGCTTAGTTCTTTCATGAAAAATGGGATTTGCTGCGATCTGAATAGCAGCTTTGCTATCACAATAGAGACAGATTGGAACCTCAATACTGATTCCCAGCTCTTTGTACAAACCAATCAACCAAGTTACTTCAGCTACAACAGAAGCCATGCTTCTAAACTCTGCTTCAGCAGAGCTTCTAGCTACTGTTTCTTGTTTCTTTGACTTCCAAGACACTATAGCATTGCCAAACTTCACTAAGTATCCTGTGACAGACCTTCTAGTCTGTAAACAACCACCCCAGTCAGAATCACAATATGCTGCAAATTTTCCAGAGCTATCAGAGGGCATTAGAAGGCCAAGACCTGGAGCATTTTTTTATATATTTCACTACTCTTAAGGCAGCATTCATGTGAGATTGTTTGGGATTGTGCATGAATTGACTTAGCACTTGCACTGCATATGCAATGTCAACTCTAGTCATAGTAAGGTATAATAACTTTCCTACTAGTCGTTGATATTGAGTAGGATCAACAAGTAATATATCTTCACTTGTAGAACCTGCTTCCTTAGTTATAAACTCATCATAGTCAACTGATGTAAGTTTCAGATTTGTCTCCAAAGGTGTGTTAACTGGTTTAGTGCCACTCAATCCCAACTCACTAATGAGTTCCAATGCATACTTCCTTTGGCTCATCACTATTCCCTTTTGTGATCTCACAAATTCAATTCCAAGAAAGAACTTCAATTCTCCAAGATCTTTCATTTTGAACTTTAGCTTCAAGTCATTCCTTGTTTGTAGAATTAGATCTGTACTGCTTCCTGTTACCAGCAAATCATCCACATAAACCAACACAACTACCAACTCTCCTTGAACTGTCTTGGTGAATAAGGAATAGTCAAAATGACTTTGTGAGAAGCCAAGTTGTATCAATGCATCAGTGAGTTTCTTGTTCCATTGCCTAGGTGCCTGTTTGAGTCCATAAAGAGACTTATGTAATTTGCAGACAACATGTTTCCCCTCCTGGCTAGCAAAACCAGAGGGAACCTCCAAATACACTTCCTCCACTAAATCCCCTTGAAGAAAAGCATTATGAACATCCATCTGAAAAATAGGCCAATGTTTAGCTGCTGCCACAGCCACAACTGACCTGACAGTGACCATCTTAGCAACTGGAGAGAAGGTCTCAGTGTAATCTAACCCCTCTTGTTGGCTATAACCTTTAGCTACAAGTCGAGCCTTGTACCTTTCCACAGCCCCAGAAGATGTGTACTTAACTTTGAACACCCATTTACACCCAATAGGTTTTTTTCCAGCTGGTAGTTCAACTAAACTCCAAGTGTGATTATCTTGTAATGCTTGAATTTCTGATTGCATAGCAGCCACCCAATTTGGATCTTTAATAGCCTCAGCATAAGAAGTAGGTTCTTTGATGATAGAATAAGATGCCAAAGCAGCTCTATACACAGGTGATAAGTGATCATAACTAACCACATCAGATACTGGATAACAACAATTTGCACTTCCTTTGCTTGTGGAGACATAGTCATGCATCCAAATGGGAGGCTTAGTAGTCCTGGAAGATTTTCTAGTAACAGGAACTGTTGAAGATTGTAGTGTTGAAGTTTCAGAAACAGAAACATCACTCAATGAAGAACAATCCATAGAAGGAACAGAAGAGGAAGGAGCAGGAGCAGAAATATTGAATGATGGAGCATTATTCTCTATATAGGATGACTGCAGTTCATCTTCCTTCAAGGAAAACAAATGAAAAAAAGAAGTGGAAGTTGTCTTGAAAGGAAAAACATCTTCCTGAAACAAGACATCCCTACTTGTCAAAAATACTTTGGACTCCAAATCAAACATAGTATAACCCTTTTTTGACACTGAGTAACCAAGAAATGCTGCAGGAATAGCTCTTGGAGAAAACTTGTCCACCTTTCTTACCTGAGTTACATACCCCAAACAGCCAAATACTTTCATGTGAGCTAGAGAAGGTGAGTGTCCATGAAGTCTCTCAAAAGGAGATTTACCTTGAATAATTGCAGAAGGCAGTCTATTAATGATGTATACAGCAGTGATCACACAATAACCCCAAAATTTCAATGGTACACCAGCCTGAAATCTAATAGCTCTTGCTACTTCTAAAATGTGTCTATGTTTCCTCTCTACCACTCCATTTTGTTGTGGAGTATAAGAGCAAGAACTTTGATGTACAGTCCCAAAAGACTTTAGCAATCCATTCATTTGTGAGTTAAAGAACTCACACCCATTATCAGTCCTAAGACACTTCACCACAGAAGAATAAACAGTCTGAACCATAAGCAAAAATTCCTTAATCACAACAACAACATCAGCTTTAGAAGGTAGTAGAAACAACCAAGTATATCGAGAATAGTCATCAACAAGTGTAAGAAAGTATTTTTTTCCATTATGAGTAGGAACTCTGTAAGGACCCCAAACATCACCATGAACCAACTAAAAACAACACTCAGAAGTAGTAGTGCTTAATGGAAAAGACAGTCTAGTTTGTTTTGCTAAAGGACCACACTACAACTCTTGATACATTTGTCCCAATGTGTAGAATTATGACCAAACAGCTTGCTTATAGTGACAGAAGAGGTGTGACCCAACTTTTGTGCCAAAGATTCATACTCATGCTATAGCTATCAGAATCTGTAGAAGAAGACATTCCAAGTGATGAAGAACAGGCATTAGTAGCTGCAGCAACATTTTCTGTAAATGCTTTCTTATGACCTGATTGAAACACATACGAGCCATTTTCTTCCTTACCAATCCCCTTCACCTTTCCACTTGAGAGATCCTGGAGAATACAAAAATCAGGATAGAAAAATACAGCACACTGAAGCTCCTTTGTCAGTTGAGAAACAGACAACAAATTGTATTTGAACTCAGGAATATGCATGACCTTGGTTATATCTTGACCAGGAAAGAGACAGGATGATCCTGTATGAGTTATATTAACTACATTACCAGTAGGCAAATGAACTTTGCCTAGACCACTCTTGTTTACTGTTGTAGTGTGAGATAACAGCTCAACAGAACTAACCATATGACTAGAAGCACCAGAATCCACTATCCACTTAACATCATCTGAAATGGTAGTAGTATGAGAGATCATACCTGCTGTCAAGGCTACATGATCAGCTTCAGATTTTTTCTGAATCAAGCATGGTCAAGATCTGTTTGTATTGTTGTTCAGTAAATTGAGGAATAACACCAAATGCATCAGTAGAACCTTTAGACATGTGAGAAGATCCTGCAAAATTGGCAGATTGACCCCCAAACTGATTTCCAATATCACTAGGATTAGGATTGCCCTTACTAGTTTCATTTTCTTTGATATATGGTCCTGTTTTCTTCTTGAACTTATAATCTGGAGGATATCCAATTAACTTGTAACACACTGCTTTTGTGTGACCTGTGAGATGACAATGATCACAGTAGAGATCATTCCTTCTGCTTCTGCCCTTGTAAGAGGAATTATTCCCCTGATAGTTAGTGCGTACACTTGAGTTACTTTTACCACTAAACAAAGCTGTCCCCTCAGCAGATTCAGAGCTGTAAGAAGAAGAAGAACCCAGAGATCTTCTACTTTCCTCAGAAATGATCATGGCATATGCCTTATTAATCGATGGAGTAGGAAGCATCATCATGATATGATTTATAGACTGTGAGTAAGACTCATTTAAACCCATCAGAAATTGAAGAAGGCGTTGATACTCAAAGTGTTCCACATATTTCCTAGACTCAGCACAATTACATCCAGGACATGGCATCAATGCATCAAATTCTGCCCATAGTTCTCTTTGTTTTAAAATAGGTTGAAACAGAAGAAATTCCTTGGTTAAGAGTAGAAATTTGTGAATGAAGAAGAAGACTCGAGATCCATTAACCTTGTCGAATCGTTCTTGTAAATCAGTCCACACCTTATATGCACTTGTAGCATATACAATCCCACTAAGTAATTCAGTACAAACAGAATTCATAATCCATGAAAGGACTATAGCATTACATTTCTCCCACAAATCATGAAGAGAAGCATCAAATTTCTCCTTAGGATATCGACCATCCACAAATCCTAACTTGCTTTTACCTAACAGACTAATTCGCATTGAACTGCTCCATAATGCATAATTCTCAGGGCCTGTTAGTTTAATCGAAATTAGGGAACTACCTGGTGTATCATTGGGCTGAAGAAACAAAGGATGGTGTTGATCGATTGTTACCAAAGTGGGTACAACTTCAGCTCCAATTTCCAGATCTGCAGGTGAACTAGCATTCACCATTGTTGAGAGGTCGAACAGGAGAAAAACAGAACAGTAAGAAAAAGAGATGAAACGTGAACAGAAGCTGGGAAGATCAAAGGAATATGAGATCGATTACTCAAGCTCTGATACCATGTTAAGATCCTTGATCTTCACCATGTGAGAACCTTCAAGATGAGAGAAGAGAAGAGAGAGAAGAGAAGAGAAGAGAGGAGAGGAAATATAATGTTTTTGTGTATTTCAAACTTGTATTCAACAACCTGTACATACTGTATTTATACACTTCATTAACAACATTTAACAAACTCTAACTACCTTTCTAACAATATAACTAACAAGATACAACTAACTAATTAATGGAAAATATCTCTTTATTTAACATTTTTAATGGGTCAATTTCGATTTAACTCGTTGTCGTATTATCCTTTAGTTCATTCTTAGATGTGGGTTAGACATATCAATTCATAAATAATTAGGAAAAATTACTAAAATACACTACTTTAATTTATTTAATTTCATTAATTCCCTACTGATGTATTAAATTACAAAAATCCCTTTTTTTTATTCCAAATGATACTAATTAAATTTTATACATTAAATTTCATGCCCAACACATAAAAAGATACTCAAATTCACAATTTAAATTAGATACTTTAATTTTTTATATACTTATCAATAATTCATATAAATATGATACTTAAATAACAAATGTATGACAGTATGATACACATATACTATTATTTGATACCTTAATATATACGAAATATAAGTAAAAATAAAACAAAGAATCATTCTATCATGATCACAAAAAAATGATACTTAATAAAATTAATTGAACATACTAACAAATATATTCAAAAATCATGATAAGATTGAAAAGATACTTAATACAACTCATCTTATACTAACATATAAAAAAACAGGTTAACATGATACTTACAAAAATACTAACTGAAACTATATATATATAAACGAAATATTAAATTTAAAATATATTTCTTTGATACATTAAATTTCATGTCCAACACATGAAAAGATACTCAAATTTTAGCTATAACAGTTACAGAAAAAAAAATATTCAGTCATTTATATTTAAGTATCATTTCTATTTTATAAAGTATCCAGAATTCTTAAAAATAAGGGATTTTTGGTAAATATCGATATTATAGGGATAGAATGTAATTTATCATTTACAGTATGTCATTTGCCTAATTTTTACTAATAATTATCAGAAGCTTATTTTGGGCTTTTCATCCTAAAGAAATTGGGCCTAAAGACACAGTGATATTATAGTTGCTGATTTTCCCTTTTTTTTTTAGGAAAAATTAGTAAATTAGTCACAATTCCTAATTTAATTAGTAAAAATATTTACACTTTAAAATATTTAGTTAAAATGTCAATATTTTAAAAATAATTTGTAAATACTATTATTTGTCTTTCTTTTTATTTCTCAAAACAGTCTAACATTAAATATATTTACTATCCATTTAGACTTCTTCTAGACTTTAATACTATTAAATTTATTTTCATCTTTAAGATTTTCAATTTCTTTTTCTCTTTTACCATTTTCACCATTATTGTCTCTCATTGTTGAAGAAGAACTAATTATTCAAGTTCATATCAGTTTGTTCAGATCTATCGATTAATTCAGGAAATCTCTCAATACATAAAGGTATTTTCGTAATCATCTTTTATTTTGCGAGATTTCATAAGATTTTGTTTTCAAAATAAAAATTATGTT
Source organism: Solanum peruvianum (assembly GCA_027705065.1). Lineage (NCBI taxonomy): Eukaryota > Viridiplantae > Streptophyta > Magnoliopsida > Solanales > Solanaceae > Solanum > Solanum peruvianum. The sequence goes on along the minus strand of JAKWJD010001756.1, from coordinate 44,491,605 downwards.
GAATTTTGGATTGTACGTATTACAATTTTTTCGTCATTTTTTCAATTTTTATATGAGTTTGTTAACATACTCATCAAATATTTATGCATTTCATAATTTTAGTATTCGAAACACTATTTTTATGATTTTATTTTTATATTTGAGATTTAGTAGATTGTAATTTGTAGTAAGCCACATAAGCATTCATACATAATATATTGTTTGATTTTTTTTTATATATATTCATATTCAATAATTTCGAATTTTGCTTATAGGATTATTAATTCACAAATAAACACAGATTCAGATTTGAATTTGGTGAAAAGAATTGAAAAAAAAGAACATAGCAGACGAAGAAGAAAGCAAGAGTCAAAGAAGAGGTTGCGAAATTGTATTCATATCAGAATAATATTCATATTAAATTTTGTTTGTCAATTATTTTTCTTTTACACATCATTTGTATTTTTATTAAGAACATGTTATTTCTTTTTTATTTGTAGTCATTTAAATACGTATCTTATATGAATTTATATTTCTCAAGCATAGATGTATCTTATTTTTTAATAGTCAATTTATTTCTTTTAGAATACGGAAAAGGGCCTAAAATACCCTTAAAGTATTCGAAATGGTACAAAATTACTCTCTATCCACATATTGGCTCCAATATACCCTTTTCACCCACCTATTGGGTCCAAAATACCGTTGTCATTCATCTTTTGGTTCAAAATTGACCACTTATTTAACGGTTTTATATTTAAACTATTTAAATATTTTTTAAAATACGTGACACTCAACTATTTGTTATAATTTAGCTTATAAATATAATTTATAAATCAATCCACTACCCACCCATTACTAATTAAACCCCTCTAAATTAATAAATCCGTCACATTATTAATGCAACAACAGATTAGCTACTACCAATTGAGTGTTTTTAAAAATTTGAGGCGAAAATATCTATAGAAGTAAATTATCATACATTCAAGTGTCTAAATAAAATTATCGATAAACTTAAAAGTCTGACTATATTTATCTTAATTATTCTTACATCTCAATTATGTGATGTTACTTCATAGGTAACTTTTTTTAAAAATAATATATTAAAAGTTTTAAAATAAATAATAAATATTTATAAAATTATATTTTAAAAAAATGAATGAATTAATTCGGGATGTATTACTTCTTGACCTTTAATCATAAATTTCTCATTCAATCTTGAAAGAAAGTGTCCTCCTAAATAAGCGGCTCAACCTAAATTTAATTAGGGCTTCGATTCGGACTTGAATAATTTTGAGTGTTATTTCAGGAATCTATAATTTCATCGTGTTTAAGTAGTGTTTATAATGATTTTGATATTATAACTGGATTATTAATTGAGTGAGGTTTTTTAGTAATTGGTGGGTAGTGGGTTGGTTTATGAATTATATTAATAAAATAAATTATAACCAATAGTTGAATGTGAAGAATTTTAAAAAATATTTAAAGTGTTTAATTTTAAAAGAACTAAAAAAGTGGTCAATTTGAATCCAAAGGTGGATGACAAGGGTATTTTGGAGACAATAGGTGGATAAAAAGGGCATTTTGGAGCCAATAGGTGGATGAAGGGTAATTTTGTACCATTTTTAAAAGGGTATTTTAGGCTCTTTTCTGTTTAGAATATTGAATTCTGATTATATCATTTTCACTATGTATGCTATCTCATATGAATTTGTATTTCTTAAACATATATGTATCCTGTTTTTCAATAATTAATTTATAATTTTTTTAGAATATTGTATACTGATTATATTATTTCACTCTGTATGATACATGTTTTCCAGAATCTTGTATTCTTATTTCATTCATAGTCAATTTGTATTTATTTATTTAGAATATTATATCCTTCCTGAACAAATTTATTATTTCCAACAAGTATGCTATTTCCCCCCATAAATCTTGTACCCTTTCATAAATCATATTCATACTTATTGGTATACGTGTATATATATATGGTAATCCAGTAATACAATTTTGATCTCCGAAATACAATTTGTAGTTTGAAAAAAAAATCAATTTTAATTTGAATGGTAAAGTGAGCACATAAAATGTAAAAAATATTGGTATACAATTAAAATGAAAACATAACAAAGGAAAGTTGATCTAATAGAATGAAAAAGGAGCTTTTTTTTTTTTTGAAATTGTTAATAATAAGAATTTTAAGTGATATGTTCCTTCTCTAAAAACTATTATCTCACTTTTTCATCATACTATTTTTTTGTATTTTATATATTATTATACAATATTCTTAATAAAACTTGAAATAAATAGAAATACAAATTAAATACATATTGAAATGAATACGAAATACAAAATTTTCGAAGAAATAAATAAATACACATGAAAAAATATATGAATACAAATATGTTTCTTAAATAACTATAAATTCATTTGACATACCTATTGGAATGAATAAAACTAATAAAAAGAAAGATTAAAATTATGGAAAAAAACAACAACAAAGTTTGAGTTTTATTTAAAAATGTAACTGATGAGAAAATTATGTGATCTTTATCTTTTTTTGAAATATTCTCTCCCTTTTGTTATTAAATAATTCTATTCTTTAAATAAAAACAAATAAATAAAACATAAATAAGATACATAACAAAATAATTTTATTTTTTATTACATCAACATAAACCGTAGCTAGTACAATCTTTGTCGTTCAGGTGAGCACACTGTGGTAAGCACTTTGTTTAATAATAGCCTGCAAATCACGCAGAGAATGTAAAACGTACTAGGCAAGCTCTATGCGATAGGCTCAACTAAAAGGCATAGAGCCTGTACAATCTCTGTCCTTTTGAGACATATTTTCTTGAACTAGAAAACTAGAAAAGTAACCTTTGCTTTAGGTTTTTGTTAGAAGGAATTCAAAGGTCGAATGAAGTTTACAAGTATTGGGACTTTAATAGTGAATGCATAATTTTATTTTCCCTTAAAAACAACCTTGATCGTAAAAACAAAACAGAAAGTAGAGAATTTATATATATATATATATTATATATATATATATATATATAATATATATATATATAATATATATAAAGATTTTCGTTAAAAACAATAATTAATATTGAAGATTGTGAAAAAGGTACAAAATTTACATTAAAGAAAAAGAAAAAAAAAACTATCTACTATTTTAGCATAAACATTTTAGAATTTTGAATAAGTTACTCAAAATTTTGTATTAATAAAAAAAGTTTTACAAACAATATCTAAGGTAGTGTAAGCAGTGGTGTACACATGAGTTTTTCTAAACTCACCATTAAAGCGACCATTAAAGGGACAGGACAAAAATGACTCAAGAAAAAAAATGAATGAAAAATTTATTTTATGTGTCTAAATTAAGAAATAGAACTATTATTATGACAAATAAAAATAAAATGATAAAAAAAATAGAATAGCAAAAAAATTGTAGCAAGTAGATAGTAACAAATAGAACTATTATTATGAACAAATAAAATAAAAATTCAAGAACAAAATAAAAAAATAAAATAGCAAAAAAATACTAACATAATATGGAGATTTGAGATACCGAATAACAATGATTGAAGAACAAGAACGGAAAAAAATTGAACAAACTCAGAATTTAATGAGTATACTATAATTCTATTTGATAAAAGAGATTTTGAGCTTTATATTAATTCTAAAAATTTTTTGTTAGGTTTTGAAAAATTTGTTAGGTTTTGAATGAATTAAAGTGAGTGATTATGTTTTTAATGAAGGGAAATACTGTTTTGAATTTAAAACAAAATTTAATAATAAAAAAAGGAGAATAAATAAAACTTAAGTAAAAATTATCGCGACTTGCGCACAATGTATGGTGCTGCATTAAAGCAAATTCTGCTAAAAAACTATCCTGTCAATTATTTTATCCTTTAGTTTTTTTTTCAATAAAATAAAAGTATATTTGATAAAAAATTTCGACGAAGCTGTTACGTGACACATCTTATCTATGCCTAAATATGTAATAATAATATTGTTATTTGAAGTTCAAAGGTTTTATATGTTTTGGAAATACTGCACAAAAATAATTTTATAGTTCAAGTTAATCTTCACTTATTATGAATGGGGTTCCATTTGTTTAATTTTGATTTTTCAAAATTCCTTTTTTTTTTAGGAAAAATATGTATGTTAAAAAATAATATTTGAGATTTAATCATTCAAAGCAAAATTTTAACCATAATAAATAATGAAAGATATTTTTCTCCAACAGTTGAGAACATCAAAGCAGGGTTTGAGTTTGGAAATAAAGTCCACTATTTGTTTTTCAAGTGTAATGATGTTCAAATTTTATTTTTTGCTTTACATTGGAAGGTTTATGAGTTGGTTTAAAACATTAATAATTGTGTGATTTTGTGTAATTCTATTATAGAATAATACTGAATGAATGTGATAAAAAATAGTGTATCGAATTACAATACATTCCACACCTACTAAAACAAGGAGACACAAAATGAGAGACATATAATAACCAATTTCAATTCTTTTTTATAATATATGTTTTTATATTAATGATATAAATTTGATATATATTTTATATTTTTTTAGTAAGGGTATACATGACTGGGTTGATTCAAATATCAAATCAAATTATTTGTGTCGAATTTTTCAATTTATAAACCAAACCAAACTAGTTATATTTTGGGTTTTCAACATCGGGTTGGTTCAGATATTCAAAAATCAAACCAAATCATTTTTGTCAAATTTTTAAATTTATAAATAAAACCAAATCAATAAACCTCACGTTTTTCTGGTAAAGTATTTAAACACATAATTAACTTGTGCACCAAATATTTTTTTAGTCCAACCAAAATACAACTAGCTAAGGTGTTTCTTATAAAAAAACACAAATATGAGATGTGTGATGTCTCACTAAAATATTCAACAAAAAATAATAACAAAATCTTCATATAAATATACTGGAACTAAAATGTCATAATAAAGATGATCATAATTTAAAATTACTAAATTGAATTAATTTTTTTGTTAGAATTCATATTGATTTGATTTTACGTTGAATTTTATTAGAGTTAATAATATATATGGACTATAACTTTTATTGAACCATTCAAAATTCTAAGTTTCAAAAACTTGAACAATATGTTAAGGAATAAAAATTATGAAAAAGTATAAGTAATATTTAGAAATTATGTCCAAGTAACAGTTTTATGTCTCAATAAATTTTTATTATATATATAATGTCGAGTTGATTATTTTTTTTAGTTAAAACCAAACCAATCCAAGTATAGAGGTTTTCTTTTTCAATACCAAACCTAGTCAAATCAAACCATCCAATAAGTTTTTTCCTAATTTGACTCGATTTGCAGTTTGATTTGATTTTCGATTCGATTTTGTACACCTGCATTTTCTAGGATTCATCTATTCATTTGTTTGAAATTTTCTTGAATCGAAATTAAAATTGTGACTACAAAAGTAAAATAACAACATATTAAAATTATTGAGACTAAACGGATCAAATTAAAAAAAATCATGACTCAACTCGACTATAGTCCATTTGAGCCCAAAGTAACGCAATGTTTATTTCAACTCATTTTTGCATCTCCAATTTCAATCTAATCCGTCCATTTGACGGCCTAATATATACCTTGTCTTTCACATCCACAATAGATAGTTGGACACATAGCTCAGATTACACAATATTTGCTCAGATATTGCAGCTAAATGGAATAACATCATATATACAGATATATCAAAATTAAGTGAAAACACATGTATATTCTGTAGTTTTCCTAAATACACAATGGATTAAAATTTTAAGGAGTTTGATTAGTTGCATATCTGCTTTCCATCTGCAATGCAGCTAGTATCCACGATATAATCCGTCATAAGCTTTTTATTAGAATCATCCACCATCTGCAAATATCTCAAGGTAGTAGCTACAAGCTAAGTAAGAATGAAAAAGAAGTGCAACAGACGAGAAATTATATGTATTCTTCTGCTTTAATCTTTAACATCTTTATATCGAAAGTTTATTTTTAAAGACAAAGTAAATAATCGATATCAAAGTAATGGTACCTGCAACTGATTATGAAAAACTTCATTTACTTTGTCAGTGTTCATAGGATATAAGATAAATTCATGATCTTTTAACTTTACCTTTGATGCTAGGCGCTTCAAGTTATCCCACTCAAAGTCGTCCTTACAGTATGCTGATCGAACCTTTATGAAAATATATCTAATTCAGTTTGATTACCATAAATAATGGGGGAAAAAAGATAAGCTGGAGGGTAAACCAACCTCTAAAATGCGCATAGCTGTGAAGAAGCCAATGAAAGTTCCCAAAGATTCAAGCAAACATTATCAGAAAAGTTAACATGATATAAAAGTTTGATGAAGTAGATGTAAAATCATGAATTGCAGAACCAAAATTCTTAAAAACTTGCAAGTGAAATTAGGAAGTTGTTGATGTACCTAGATCTTTATGTCTCGGGGATTCCCTCATCAAATCCGCGCAGAACTTATCCCCATCACTCAATGAATTCTTATCCAGAAACTCCCTCAGCTCGTCGTATGCTTCAGGATTGTAGCTCTGTTATGTGAAATTATGGTTAACTAATTTTAAGAATTTTCTGCACTTATATAACGGACGAACAATGTAAATAATTTATAACTATTACAGCATTTAAACCTCTTTAGCATGTAACTTGACTTATCTTTCAGGTTATAAATCTCACTTTTAATGGACACTTATCTGTGGTTATCCTTTAGGTGATCTGATAAAGAAAACTTCAATATTTACATTGTTCTGCTATTAAACTCTGTGTATATACTTCTATCTATATTTAGGGATACAGAAACATGTTAATGAGATACTTCTGTTCTGCAACTATTTGCTAGTAATTAAGTGGAAGAGAATGAACCTGAAGCTGTGCAGCAACAATTTTAACAGCAATAAAATTGAAAAAGTGGTGTAAATGTTGGGCTGCTGTGGATTCTGGTGATGTCCCAAATCCTGCATAAGTCAAACATCTTATTATCTAGATCAAAGCAAAGCGGACATCGAGTTCATCTGAATCCAATACTTTTAAGTCCATAAAAATTACAATAAAAAGTATAATATAAACCCGTAATTTTAAAAATAGAGTCTAAATTTTGGATTGGCCTATGGTGTAAACAAGTTAACCCGAACACCAGTGTTGTGAAAAAGAAATCTGAAAATTGTAGGAATAATGATTACACACCAGGGACATACATCTTGTGACAGTGGAAACGAGTAGATTGACAAGTTCTCTGTTTCGATGACTTGAATAGATGATTTCTGTTTTCTCTTTGAAGTGTTGAAGGGAATAAGGAGAGCTGTGAAGATACAATTGCTGTTGAGCATTCCATTGATATTGTTTTGTTAGGTAACTAATCAGACAGAGAGTATTAAAAGCATGTTGAATGAGTTGATTTTCTATAGCCAGTACCCAGTGGTCCTGAATCCTGAGGAAGAAAATCCTAGAAAAAAAGAAAGAAATATCTCTTATCATTTGCATAAAATATCTCATGCAAAGATGAATTGTGGATCCCACTCTATCCAATGCACAATCCATATTCTTCTCATGTTAATATACTGAAATTACTGGTACAGGGGATGAGAATACCATCTCATAAAATTATTTAATATCTCAAACCAAACATGAGATAAAATTAACATTAAAATTTATGTTGAGATTATTATCCTTATCCCCACGTATTAAAATTACATGTATGTATGTATGGACAAACATAAATACAAAAGGAGAAGAAAAAAACTAGAAAGAAAGAAAGAGGGGTCATTTTCATTGTCTATTTGACCGCACCCATCAATAAAAATTCACACGTACGTACATCTTGTATATTTTAACATTCCAAGAATCCAAAATAGAACATATTTTATACTTATTACACTCCTGTTAGAATAAGCATCAAGATGAAGCAAAATGGCAAATGTGTGAGGTCCATCCCCATGTACCAAACTTTGAATAACTTTGTGCCAATTTCAAAGTTTGGTAGAGTTGGTAATCTATAAAGAAGAAAAACTTGTTTTGTGCCAATTTCAAAGTTTGGTAGAGTTGGTAATCTATAAAGAAGAAAAACTTGTTTTGTGCCAATTTCAAAGTTTGGTAGAGTTGGTAAGCTACAAAGAAGAAAAACAAGTTTTGTGCCAATTTCAAAGTTTGGTAGAGTAGGTGAGCTATGAAGAAGAAAAAGTTATTTTTCTTCTATAGCATATTTGGAGGGTAGTGTATTTGTTCTCTATAAAAGGGAGGACAATTCTTCATTCTAAGTACACCAAAAAAGAATTACAAAGGAGAGAAAATAAGAGTGAGGCATCACAGAGGAAAATAATCTGTGAAGAAAAATAGAGAGTGTGAGCTATATTGTAGTGAGGTGGAAAAATCAAAAGAGTGTTATTTCTTTTGAATGTGTAGTAGTCTTTGGAGTTTTACTCAGACATACAAGTGTAAAATCCTTACTATAGTGATATTCGTTGCTCCTCTCGGGTCGTGGTTTTTTCCCTTATTTAGAAGGGTTTCCACGTAAAATCTTGGTGTCATTATTTCTCTCTTATTCTCGTTGTTTAACCGCATTGTTGTGTTCCGCATTTGTTGCCTTTATTACCGCAAATATTATTTCTGTTACGGATTTATTCCCAACAATTGGTATGAGAGCCAGGTTCTGCTCATTTACAGAAATATTTTTTGCAGCTCATTGTACTATACTCAATAAAAAAAAATGTCTGGAGTAAAGTACGAGGTAGCAAAATTCAACGGTGATAGCGGTTTCTCAATGTGGCAGAGAAGGATGAAAGACTTGCTCATCCAACAGGGTTTGCATAAGGCACTAGGCGGCAAATCCAAAAAGCCCGAATCCATGAAACTTGAGGATTGGGAAGAATTGGATGAAAAGGCTGCTAGTGCAATCAGATTGCACTTAACAGATGATGTAGTTAATAACATCGTCGATGAAGAGAGTGCATGTGGCATTTGGACAAAGTTAGAAAATCTATACATGTCCAAAACGCTGACAAATAAATTGTACCTAAAGAAACAGTTATATGCACTACATATGGATGAAGGTACAAATTTTTTGTCTCATTTAAATGTACTTAATGGACTAATCACGCAGCTAGCAAACCTCGGAGTAAAGATCGAGGATGAAGATAAAGCCATAGTGTTCCTAAACTCGTTGCCATCTTCCTACGATACTTTATCAACAACCATTTTACATGGTAATGACTCTATTGAGTTGAAGGATGTCACATCAGCCCTTTTGCTTAATGAGAAGATGAGAAAAAGGCCTGAAAATCACGGACAGGCTCTCATCACGGAAAGTAGAGGCAGAAGTTACCAAAGGAGCTCAAGTAACTATGGTAGATCCGGAGCTCGTGGAAAGTCCAAAGTCCGATCAAAATCAAAGGCCAGAAATTGCTACAATTGCGATCAACCAGGACACTTCAAAAGAGATTGTCCAAATATAAAAAGGGGCAAAGGGGAAAGCAGCGGCCAGAAGAATGATGACAACATAGCTGCCATGGTGCAAAATAATGACGATGTTGTTCTCCTCATAAATGAGGAAGAAGAATGCATGCACTTGGCAGGTATAGAGTCGGAATGGGTGGTCGACACAGCAGCCTCTTATCATGCCACACCGGTAAGAGATCTTTTTTACAGATATGTAGCCAGTGATTATGGCAATGTGAAAATGGGTAACACAAGTTACTCAAAGATTGCGGGGATCGGAGACATTTGCTTAAAAACAAATGTTGGATGCACATTAGTGTTGAAAGATGTGCGCCACGTACCTGATTTGCGGATGAACTTGATCTCGGGAATTGCTTTGGACCAAGATGGATATGAGAACTACTTTGCAAATAAAAATGGAGACTCACCAAAGGGGCATTGGTGATTGCAAAAGGAGTTGCTCGTGGCACGTTATACAGGACAAATGCAGAAATATGCCAAGGTGAATTAAATGCGGCTCACGAAGAAAATTCTGCAGATTTATGGCATAAAAGAATGGGTCATATGAGCGAGAAAGGATTGCAAATTCTTTCCAAAAAGTCACTCATCTCTTTTCCCAAAGTACAACGATAAACCCTGTAACTACTGCTTATTTGGTAAACAACATAGAGTCTCATTTAAGACATCATCTGAAAGAAAGTCGAATATACTTGATTTAGTATATTCTGATGTTTGTGGTCCAATGGAGATAGAATCGATAGGAGGTAATAAATACTTTGTTACCTTTATTGATGACGCTTCTCTCGAAAATTGTGGGTTATATCTTGAGAACCAAAGATCAGGTGTTTCAAGTATTTCAAAAGTTTCATGCTCTGATAGAAAGAGAGACAGGTCGAAAGCTAAAACGTCTCCGAACCGACAATGGAAGTGAGTACACTTCAAGAGAATTTGAAGAGTACTGTTCAAACCATGGAATCAGACATGAAAAGACAGTTCCTGGAACCCCACAACACAATGGTGTAAGCTGAGAGAATGAATCGCACCATTGTTGAGAAGGTGAGAAGCATGCTCAGAATGGCTAAATTACCCAAGACATTCTGGGGTGAAGCAGTTCGAACAGCGTGTTATCTTATCAATCGTAGTCCATCAGTTCCGTTGGAGTTTGACATTCCGGAGAGAGTTTGGACCAACAAAGAGATGTCTTACTCGCACCTAAAGGTGTTCGGTTGCAAAGCTTTTGCACATGTACCGAAGGAGCAAAGAACCAAGCTAGATGATAAATCAGTTCCTTGCATATTCATCGGATATGGAGATGAAGAGTTCGGGTACAGACTATGGGATCTTGTGAAGAGAAGGTCATCAGAAGTAGAGATGTAATCTTTCGAGAAAGTGAAGTTGGAACTGCTGATGATCTATCCGAGAAGGCCAAGAAAAAGAATGGTATAGTCCCTAATCTTGTTACCATTCCTTCTTCTTCTAACCATCCCATAAGTGCAGAAAGTATGATTGATGAAGTTGCTGAGCATGAAGAGCAACCCGATGAGATTGTTGAGGGGGGGGAGCAACTTGGTGATAATACCGAGCAAATGGAGTACCCAGAAGAAGAACATCTCAACCTCTGAGGAGATCAGAAAGACAAAGGGTAGAATCAACCAAATACCCTTCCTCAGAGTATGTCCTTATCAATGATGAAGGTGAGCCAGAAAGTCTTAAGGAGGTGTTGTCTCATCCAGAAAAGAGCCAATGGATGAAAGCCATGCACGAAGAGATGGGATCTCTACAGAAAAATGGCACATACCAGCTAGTTGAACTTCCAAAAGGAAAAAGACCACTTAAGTGCAAGTGGGTCTTTAAACTCAAGAAAGATGGAAATGGCAAGTTGGTGAGGTACAAAGCTCGATTGGTTGTAAAAGGCTTCGAACAAAAAGAAAGGTATTGATTTTGATGAAATTTTTTCACCTGTTGTCAAAATGACTTCTATTCGAACTATTTTGAGCATAGCAGCTAGTCTAGATCTTGAAGTAGAGCATTGGACGTGAAAACTGCATTTCTTCACGGAGATTTGGAAGAAGAGATTTATATGGAGCAACCAGAGGGATTTGAAGTATCTGGAAAGAAACACATGGTGTGCAAATTGAATAAGAGTCTTTATGGGTTGAAACAGGCCCCAAGGCAATGGTACAAAAAGTTTGACTCTTTCATGAAAAGTCAAACGTACACAAAGACCTATTCTGATCCATGTGTATACTTCAAAAGATTTTCTGACAACAATTTTATTATTTTGTTGTTATATGTGGATGACATGTTAATTGTAGGACAAGACAAAGAGCTGATTGCAAAGTTGAAGAAAGATTTGTCCAAGTCATTTGACATGAAAGACTTGGGCCCAGCACAACAAATTCTAGGGATGAAGATTGTTCGAGAACGAACAAAAAGAAAGTTGTGGCTATCTCAAGAGAAGTACATTGAACGTGTACTAGAACGCTTCAACATGAAGAGTGCTAAACCTGTTAGCACGCCTCTTGCGAGTCATCTGAAGTTGAGCAAACAGATGTGTCCTACAACAAAAGAGGAGAAAGAGGGAATGGCTAAAATTCCTTATTCTTCAGCAGTGGGGAGTTTGATGTATGCTATGGTGTGTACCAGACCTGATATTGCTCATGCAGTTGTGTTGTTAGCAGATTCCTTGAAAATCCTGGAAAAGAACACTGGGAGGCAGTTAAGTGGATACTCAGGTACCTAAGAGGTACCACAAGAGATTGCTTGTGTTTTAAAGGATCTGATCCAATCTTGAAAGGCTATACTGATGCTGATATGGCAGGTGACCTCGATAATAGAAAATCCACTACTGGATATTTGTTTTTTCATTTTCAGGGGGAGCTATATCATGGCAGTCAAAGTTGCAGAAGTGTGTCGCACTCTCTACAACTGAGGCAGATATATTGCAGCTACTGAAGCTGGCAAAGAGATGGTATGGCTGAAACGATTTCTTCAAGAACTTGGATTGCATCAGAAGGAGTATGTCGTCTATTGTGACAGTCAGAGTGCAATAGACTTGGGCAAGAACACCATGTATCATGCAAGGACGAAGCATATCGACGTGAGATATCACTGGATTCGTGAAAAGATAGAGGACGGATCTATGCAGGTCATGAAGATCCCTACTACTGAAAACCCTTCAGATATGCTGACCAAGGTGGTATCAAAGGACAAGTTTGAGCTATGCAAAACTTGTCGGCATGTACTCAAGCTAGAAACCTGGAGCTACCTCCTTCAGGTGCATGGGTCTGGAGGGGGAGATTGTGAGGTCCATCCCCATGTACCAAACTTTGAATAACTTTGTGCCAATTTCAAAGTTTGGTAGAGTTGGTAATCTATAAAGAAGAAAAACTTGTTTTGTGCCAATTTCAAAGTTTGGTAGAGTTGGTAATCTATAAAGAGAAAAACTTGTTTTGTGCCAATTTCAAAGTTTGGTAGAGTTGGTAAGCTACAAAGAAGAAAAACAAGTTTTGTGCCAATTTCAAAGTTTGGTAGAGTAGGTGAGCTATGAAGAAGAAAAAGTTATTTTTCTTCTATAGCATATTTGGAGGGTAGTGTATTTGTTCTCTATAAAAGGGAGGACAATTCTTCATTCTAAGTACACCAAAAAAAGAATTACAAAGGAGAGAAAATAAGAGTGAGGCATCACAGAGGAAAATAATCTGTGAAGAAAAATAGAGAGTGTGAGCTATATTGTAGTGAGGTGGAAAAATCAAAAGAGTGTTATTTCTTTTGAATGTGTAGTAGTCTTTGGAGTTTTACTCAGACATACAAGTGTAAAATCCTTACTATAGTGATATTCGTTGCTCCTCTCGGGTCGTGGTTTTTTCCCTTATTTAGAAGGTTTCCACGTAAAATCTTGGTGTCATTATTTCTCTCTTATTCTCGTTGTTTAACCGCATTGTTGTGTTCCGCATTTGTTGCCTTTATTACCGCAAATATTATTTCTGTTACGGATTTATTCCCAACAAAATGAACAAAACGAGATGATAATAATATTTATTTGAAGACGGCAACATTTTGTTGTATCATATGTCATATTATTCTATAACTACTCATCTTTTCTTCTAATAATTTCCTTTGATCCGACTCATAATAATGAATATCAGAGCGAAAACCATAAACCTTTCTAGTTTTTTTCTCTTCATCATTTTAAATGGTGAAGCTAAGTCATGTGGAAATGGTTGTGACATGGCTATAGCTTCGTATCATATTTGGTCAGGAGCTAATTTAACTTACATTAGTCACCTATTCAATTTAACAATTCCAGTGATTCTTAATTACAATCCTCAAATTACAAATCAAGATAGTATTACTAGTGACACGAGGATTAATCTCCCATTTTCTTGTGATTGCTTAAATGGTGATTTTTTGGGACATACTTTTGTGTACAAAACTGTGTTTGGTGATACGTATATAAAAGTTGCCACTATGGCCTTTGCAAACCTTACAACTGAGTATTGGCTCAAACGGGTCAACAATTATGACCCGACCAACATACCGGATTATGCCATGATCAACGTGACCGTTAATTGCTCCTGTGGGGATGGTGAAGTGTCCGACGATTATGGGTTATTCGCCACGTACCCTATTCGCCAGGGAGAGAACTTGTCCTCGGTGGCCGTGGGGTCGGGTGTACCAGCTGAGTTGCTCCAGAAGTTCAATCCGGGTTTGGATTTTGGTTCAGGGTCGGGAATAGTGTTTGTGCCGGCAAGAGGTTAGTGACTAAGTTTTTTTGTTGTATATCAATACCTTGAACGTTATTATTTCAAGTTGAACCAAGACTAGAAGTCAAGAATTTAGGAAGTTGTTTCAAGTTTTAATATACATAAGGTATTAAGGTGCATAACTTCTTAAATATATAAAATAACTAGGGGTGTCAAACACTGACAAAGGCTAGTCAAAAATGAGATTGGTGAAAACGGATAAATTGTCTAATCCAATCCATATTTGATATAAAAAAAAATTAAGTACTTTCAGATTACAAATTTTTTTCTACTTTTAGGGTGTGTTTGGTCTGATATACCCCTCAATTTTGTTGTTTAGAGTTGATATATCCCTATTATAAAAGTACCGTTATGCAGATGACTCAAATATACCATTTTCCCTAGATTTTTTTTGGAAAATGAGTGAACCAGAGTCGAGGTAGGAGCAGACAGCTGACTTAGAACATTCTCTTCTTACCCCTTTTTTACTTCATATTGTTATTGCAGATGCACACGGAAATTTTCCACCTTTGAAGACAAGGTATTTGTCCGAACTCAACATTCTTTTTATTTCTGCTCAGTATTTTTCTGTCTATGATAGTAACTTAATATGATTCTCTCTGGCTTTTGTTTTGCAGGTCAAGAGGTTGGCTCTATTTTGTTTTCTGCTCTGATCATGAGATGTACTCAACTTAATAAGTCCAAACGTGAAGTAGCACGTAAAATTGTTATGGCATTACCTTTGCTTACTAAATGATGTCATTCGCCAGGACTCTCTCGTGGAGCGATTGCTGGCACAACAGTGGCAGCTATTTTTGGGGCTACCTTCTTTGTAGTTTGTGTTTATTTTGTATTTTATAGGAGCAAGCAAACAGAAGAGGAATCATTTCTCCAAGGGTCATCTGATGAACACTTTAATGAGAACTTCCGTGAGTAGTTTATTTGATTGTGTTGTATCCTTTCCCCCAACGAAATGATAATAGTTTCTACTTGAAGTATATTGATTACAACGAAATTGCCTTTAATTGGTGAAGCAGCGGAAAATTCTGTTGTTTCTTGTTGATCTCTTGTTTTGTTCCATGAATAATCATGTTCACTGAATCACTGTAAATAAGCCCTAATTATGTGTCCCCTGCACATTTTTCTGAATGTGTTTATAGTTAAGCCAAATGTGCCTACTAAATCTTTCAAAGCCCGATAATTAGTATGGTTTGATGAAATCCTTAATGCATCAGGTCCTCCGAATTTGGAGAAAATTACAGAATCAGGTCCTTTGTTTGGTGTTATTTCTCCAAGACCGACAGGGATCACAGTGGATAAATCAGTGGAATTTTCATACGAGGAACTTGCTAAAGCTACAAATAACTTCAGCATGGAAAATAAGATTGGTCAAGGTGGATTTGGATTAGTCTTTTATGGAATGTTAAAAGGCGAGGTTTGTGGATATTTTGTATCATAGTTTATGAAACATAACACTTGAATAATCCTATTACTGATCACTGGTTGTAGCTACTTTGATTTGTCAATGTTTTCTCATTCACAATACCAATATAGGGCTAATAGTGAAGAGCGTAGTAACTATTATTAATCAGTGATATACATGGAAAAAAGTGTAGCTTAAAGGTGTTGAATTCTACATGTTATCCGAGGTTTAAGTATGGCTGTTCAAGTAACCACAGTAGCATATAAATATAGGTCATGGAGGCCGCTAATCTTAGATTTAGAATGAAACATGAGGTTGTTCAATGATTTAACTGAACAAAACACATTTAAATTAGATGATAATGTAGCTTTCGCCTTTCCTATGTCTTGATCTTAGGCCTCCTTTTGACTTGAATGCAGAGAGCAGCAATTAAGAAAATGGATATGCAAGCATCGAAAGAATTCTTTGCTGAGTTGAAAGTCTTAACTCATGTTCATCACTTGAACTTGGTAAGATTATTCTTCTTATAATGAATGAGAATATCAGCATTTCCTGTATTTTCATTTATTTCATATGTGCCTTCTTGCAACAAGCTAAACTCTTTGTCATTAACTTGAAATATCAGTAATACAGAACTTTCTCCGCCAATGTTAAAGGTCAGAAAATACTTGTTATGATTGTGAGACCATGAGATGACATGTTATTTTTAAAACACATTGCAGGTTCGGTTAATTGGATATTGTGTTGAAGGGTCTTTATTCTTAGTTTATGAATACATTGAAAATGGAAACCTTGGTGAACACTTGCGTGGATCAAGTAAGTGAAAGTCTACTACTTTTGCGTGGATCACTGTGCTGCATTTTTCTCACTCTTATAAATCCATCTCGACCATTGACTTCCAGGCCGGAATCCATTGTCATGGTCTACAAGGGTGCAGATTGCTCTTGATGCAGCTAGAGGACTCGAATACATCCATGAGCACACTGTTCCTTTATATATCCACCGCGATATTAAATCTGCTAATATTTTGATTGACAAAGACTTTCGTGCAAAGGTTGTGAAAATTGTGATTGTTAAACAAGAGATCAAATGTTTGCATATAATTTGCCCTGAATGATCTTTCAATTTTGAAGGTAGCAGACTTCGGACTTACAAAGCTAACTGAAGTTGGAAGTACCTCTTTCCATACACGCCTTGTGGGTACTTTCGGTTACATGCCTCCAGAGTAAGCGTCTAATTCCAGGTGGCATATTCTGTCACCTGGTGAATACTGATATTTTGAGCACTGTGGCTCTCATAGCATAGTTGACGATAGAATTCTGATTGTTCGTGCACTGGACTTCCCTTTTTTTATTATATTTGTTTGTAAAAGGGCCTTGTAAACAGGTATGCTCAGTATGGTGATGTTTCCCCTAAAGTTGATGTCTATGCTTTTGGAGTAGTGCTTTACGAACTAATATCTGCTAAAGAAGCTATTGTCAAGACGAATGAAGTTATAACTGAATCAAAGGGACTTGTTGCATTGGTACGCCTTGTCACCATCTTTGTTTTACCTAAATATTCCAGCCTCTAAACTACTAAAGAGAATTCTGTTTTCTTTTGCAGTTTGAGGATGTTCTTCACCAGAGTGATGGTGCTAGAGAAGGGTTATGCAAAGTGGTTGATCCCAAACTCGGAGATGACTATCCGTTAGATTCAGTTTGCAAGGTAGAGTACTTTCAATGTGCTTATGTTAAAAATGAAGAGTCTTTTCGTTTATGTAAATTAGTTGGTTATTTAATTTGCAGGTAGCTCAGCTTGCCAAGGCTTGCACACATGAAAATCCTCAGTTGAGACCTAGCATGAGGTCCATTGTTGTAGCTTTAATGACTCTATCATCCTCAACTGAAGATTGGGATATTGGCTCCTTTTATGAAAACCATCTCATGTCAGGAAGGTAGCAATAGTAGCTGCTGTTCACTCAAGCATTTTCAACCTCATGTGCTTGGAAGTATTATATGTTTATATGTAATGAGTATTACACTACATATGGTTGCTTGATTAAGAGAATATTCTCTGGAGCCCTAGGGAATACGAGTCTTCATAGGGCAATTATCTTCGCTTTTAAGTCCAAAATGAATCATTTGCGAATATCTCTCATCTAACATCTGAAGTTTTAACAAAATCATACCACCTACTGGTTTTCTATGCCAAAACAATTAGTATTTCCTATTTCATTGCCAAATTCCATTCTTTGACTGAATCTCAAATTATTATTTTTCGTATGTATAATTTATTGCAACATTTCCAGTTGTAACTTGTAATATATAAAGTAGGTTATCTGCCATTGCACGTTTCTCCCTCCCCTTGAACCCGTCAGGTCAAAATTATTTGTCTTCTTTATTAAATTAATATAGAAGAAACAACACATAAACACAAATGATTGTGTCATCATACACCTCTGGCAAGCAACGAATAAATCTTATAGGTTCTAATTATAATCCTTTGAAATATTCATATTTATACTTGATCCAGGTATAATCTTCAATAATATTTTACTTCTTTGTTTTATCCCTTGGCATGCCATGCTTGATGCAATCTTGACTTTGATGGCATTAAATGTTAAAAAAGTCCTTTTTACTATAGTATTGTTGCCAAAATTTAACGCTATCCATGTGAACGTTGTATGTTTGGAGTTGAAAATAATACATCGTACTACTACTATATATTATCATGAAGTTACAATTATTTTAATTCATCGGAATGTGCACTTTAAGCTGCGTGTTCAATACCAATTTGGGGCTCAGACATTTTATATTAGGGGTTTGAAAAAAAATGCAAAAAAGTTACTAGGCTAGAAGCTTTCCAATGTTAATAAGGGGATAGAGTAGTTTTTATATATGCAAAAATAGTTATTTTATTCTACTTGCAAAGCGTCATTTTGGAACTAAAAAGCTTTAATTGAACCCCTTTTAGCTCAGACATGCCCATGTGTATTGTTGAATAAACAAAATGTCCATGATGAAATGTAGAAAATTTATAAAATTGATTATAACAAATTTAGGTTTGACATCATGACTTTTTTGCACCATCTACTTTAAGTTGACCTACCAGAACAAGCATATATTGGCATGTTCATCAAACTGTACTGATGATAGTAACTTCTTTTCTTTCATATTTTCAGTAATATAAACTTAAATCGCCTAAACACCAAAAAAAGACTTTGATAGGGAGATTGCAGGCGCCCAAATGATTTGGCATGTTTCAACATCCATGGCTAATGAAGGAATATTGATTGTATTGAAGTATTAACCTAATAAGGAAATACATGGGAGATATATATAGAAGATATAGGAAGGAGTACTAATCCTAATAGGACTAGGATTAAGGAGTACTAATCCTACTAATATTAATTAATACTATTTATTTAATACTATCTCTTATTATCCCCTCAAGCTGAGCTGCGAACGGAAGCTTGGAAGGAGATATAGGAAGGAGTACTAATCCTAATAGGACTAGGATTAAGGAGTACTAAGATTAGTACACAGTAAATACTAATATTATTTAATACTATTTATTTAATACTATCTCTTATTAGCTAACACTAACGGCCAATAACGAGATGTGTTGACTAAAAAGGTCAACTAATGGAACCCAAAATATAATCGTAAAATTTTCTTTCTGCTTTTACCAGGAAATCCCATGCTTTAGAATTCCCTGTCTCCCACTTAAAGTAATGCAAAATTCAAAGCTAAAATTCTTTTGTCTCTTGGACTAGGGCCATGTTTAAAATGCTAAAAAGGCAAAAACTGAAGTTGTCAAGTGTCAACTAACACAACCATATTTACATCCATTGGCATCTTTCATTCAAGATTCTAAAAAGAGTTCAAAAAAACCTCAACCCATTTTTCAACTAGTACAGAGTTGAAAATTAGATGATTTTTTTCCAAGAAAATAGAAGCTTTGAGTTGGTTTTAGGCCTTTTAGTGTTAAACATTTTGTGGGTGGGGGTTGAATCCCAGTGTAGTGATGATTGTGATGCATTAGCTTCATTTTATGTATGGGATGGTGCTAACCTCACTTTTATATCTAATACTTTTTCAACCCCCATCAAGAATATCCTTAGTTATAATCCTCAGATAACCAATCCAGATATTATTCGAACACAAAGCAGAGTTAATGTTCCCTTCTCATGTAGCTGTGTTGATGGGAAATTCATGGGACATCAGTTTGATGTGCAGGTCAAGACTAGTACTACTTATCCGAGAATTACTCGTCTTTACTGTTCAAACCTTACAACAGTTGAAAAGTTGCAGGAGTCTAACAGTTATGATCCTAACAATGTTCCTGTGAATTCAATAGTAAAGGTTATTGTCAACTGCTCTTGTGGAAATAGTCATGTGTCAAAAGATTATGGATTATTTATAACTTATCCTCTTCGCCCTGGAGAGAATTCGGTTACACTAGCCAATGATTTTAGTCTACCACAGAAGTTGTTGGAAGACTATAATCCTGAAGCAAATTTCAGCAGCGGTAGTGGTCTAGTTTTCATTCCTGGAAAAGGTAATTGATCTCTTTACCAAGGCTTTTATACTCGCATTCTTTGCATATTTAGGTACAATTAGTCGAATTTGGATGAGTTTTTACAGAAAGTTATGCAGAAGCAATAAAATGGAACCATGCTCATTGTCTATTATTAAGGCAAGGAACAATTTTGCATACTATAATCATAGTTAATTTTCGGATGATTTGACTTGTATGACAAATTGGTCGGAAGCTCAGGATTGTCACTTGAATATCTGTTACTATATGCCAAAGTGTTGGATGATGTTATAGTTTTTTTCTTTTAAATCTCTATTCTGAAATGTATTGCAGATCAAAATGGAACTTATCCACAATTAAGAACTTCTACAAGGTATTCTCCAACCCCAATGAGCTCCTGATCATTTCTTGAATGCTATACTATTGACAGCTAATTGTTGTTTCTTGCTTTTCACAGCTCAAAAGGTTGGCCTTATTTTACTGCTACAGAGGCATTGTCTGAGGTATCAAAAAGCTCTGAATGTGATTGTAATCTACTAAAAACTATGTTATTGACAGGATTCTCAGGTGGCGCAATAACTGGCATATCAGTTGCAGTAGTTCTTGTGGTTGCCCTTTTAGCAGTTTGCATATACATTACCTTTTATAGAGGCAGGAAAACGGAGGAAAATCTTAACTTGGAACCTTACAAACACAGTAGTAATAAGCATGTTCCGGGTAATTTTATTGTTTTGAATCTACTGATTTATGCTTAATTACCTGTCAAACTCTATGGTGGAAATTCCTGTTTGCTGTTTCTCATTTCTCTAGCCTTAGGCATAAGCTTCCTGCAATTAATGATAAAATTATGTCAACTGTTCTGTGGAAGCGATGTTTTGGTTCATCCTTAGACTAAACTTTGTGATTTCTTTAAATGACTCAGGTCATGCAAATTTTGAGAATTCATCAGAAGGGGGATCTCTTAAACAGGACTCTTCCCCAGAGGTCCCGAGGATTGCTGTGGATAAATCTATAGAATTTTCATATGATGAACTTGCTAAAGCCAGTGACAACTTCAGCACAGCCTACAAGATTGGCCAAGGTGGTTTTGCATCTGTTTACTATGGAGAGTTAAGAGGCGAGGTTTGTCACATTATTCTTGTTAAGATTGAAATGATTAGCAATTATTCGGATACTCAGATTGATCATCGACCTAGTTCTAGCTGTTTTATTATGTCACCATTCACATAATTGTCTTGACTCAGCGTGCATTTCTTTTCTATAGTCAAAATTACTCATGCTGCTACTCATTTGTCTCGATAAAATGCAGAAAGCTGCTATCAAGAAGATGGATATGCAAGCAACAAAAGAATTCCTTGCTGAATTGAAGGTTTTGACTCATGTTCATCACTTGAACTTGGTAAATTCTCATTACTCGTACTGATATACTATCTTTTCTTACTTGATTATAACCTCTCTGGCACCTGCTCTGAGTCTATGGGGAAAAAAATCAACATCAGGGAGTCATGGTTGATTGAACTTGCTAACTTCAGCAATCTATGAACTTATTTGTAATGCAATTCTCAAAAGTGGTCTGAGCCACTTAGCTTGATAATGTGATACTTTTCACAGTGAAAGTAAGGATTGGTGATTTGGTTCTGCCATACTTGAGATTTAGCAGATGATGAATCCATTTACCTCATGTGTCATAGAGTATATTTCACATGTTGAAACCTTTGCAGGTACGTTTGATAGGATACTGCATTGAAGGATCCTTGTTCTTAGTATACGAATACATTGAAAATGGAAACCTAAGCCAACATTTGCGCGGTTCTGGTTAGTTCAGTTCTACTTATTGCACAAAAACTTCATGTCTAACCAAATTTTCGAATTTCTCACAGTTCCATATCATTTTTGTACTATTCAGTTCCAGGTAAGGTGCCATTGCCATGGTCTACCAGGGTGAAAATTGCTCTGGATGCAGCTAGAGGCCTAGAGTACATCCATGAACACACTGTTCCTGTTTACATCCATCGCGACATTAAAACAGCCAACATTTTGATCGATAAAAACTTTCGTGCAAAGGTATGAGAGTTCCAAAAACCAGAACTATGAAAACAAAAACCATGTGTGCTAATTCATTTGAAGATAATCTTTTATCTTGCAGGTTGCTGACTTTGGACTCACAAAACTGATAGAAACTGAAGGTGGTTCGATGAACACTCGTCTTGTTGGTACTTTTGGTTACATGGCCCCAGAGTGAGAATTTATTTCCCTATGGTATTAGTACTTATTCTATATCTCTGAACAAGATGAAATTATCATTTTTCATACTTGAGTTATGTGCAGGTATGGTCAATTTGGTGATGTTTCACTCAAAATTGATGTATATGCATTTGGGGTTGTGCTTTATGAATTAATATCTGCTAGAAAAGCTATTATCAAGACTAGTGAAATTGCTACCGAGTCAAAAGGGCTTGTTGGATTGGTACCTTTGAAACATTTCTTCACTCACCAAATTCAATTCTCACCTCTAAACCACTAAAAAGAGTCTAAAACTTCAACTTTTAATTGGCAATATTCTTTGCAGTTTGAGGATGTGCTTAATGAGGTCGATCCAAAAGAAGGGATATGCAAACTGGTAGATCCAAAACTTGGTGATGATTATCCCTTGGATTCCGTCTGGAATGTAAGAAAACAATATTTTTTCACAAGTGCATTAATGTTAACGCGATTCATATAATTTGAGATTTACGTGTACTCAGTAACTTGATCGATTAACGCGATTCATATAGGTGGCTCTTCTTGCCAAGGCGTGCACACAGGAGAATCCACGATTGAGACCAAGTATGAGGTCAATAGTAGTAGCTTTAATGACAATATCATCCACAAGTGCAAATTGGAACCTTGGTGAATTTTATGAGAACCAGGGCCTAGCCCATCTCATTTCAGGAAGGTAATTAATTCCAATTGGAGTTATATTGTGTTACTCACAATCAGGAAATTAGAAGCAGAAGTAACACTTGTATATTTGTTTATTTAATCAACCATATTTTTAAAAGGGAAAAGGCTCAAATATGCCATCAAACTTTTTAAAAAGGCTTATTTATGTCATCCGTTAAAAGTTTGGCTCATCCATGCCACTATCGTTTAAAAAAAGGCTCATTCATGCCATTTTTTTAACGGTGGTTTTACAAAACCATTTTTTACACGTGTCAGATTTCAAAAATCAAAAATCTGAAAAATTATTAAATAAAAAACACACTCAAATAAAGATCCACCCAAGTAAAAACCCACCCAAATTTAAAAAATATCTCATATACCAATTAGTAACCCAATTTTTCAATTCACTTTTACCCTAAAAACCCAAACTAAGAATAGAAGTGAAAACGACCAACTCCTTCTTCTCCAACAAATTTACTGTTCTTTCTCCAAACTCGTTTTGAGTTGACGCTTCTTCATTCAACAATGAATAAATACTATTCACTGGAATTCAACACTGTCCTTTCAAATTGTAGCATCCACTGTCATACTAATGGGTTACTAATGGGTTATATGGGATATTTTTTTTAATTTGGGTGGGTCTTTATTTGGGTGGGTCTTTATTTGAGGGGGTTTTTATTTAATAATTTTTCAGATTTTTGATTTTTTATTATAAATAAAAAATGACGTGGACGAATTTTAATCTGACACGTGTAAAAAGTGGTTTTATAAAATCACCGTTAAAAAAAATGGCATGAATGAGCCTTTTTTTAAACGGTAGTGACATGAATGAGCCAAACTTTTAACGGGTGGCATAAATGAGCCTTTTTTAAAAATTTGATGGCATATTTGAGCCTTTTCTCTTTTTTAAAAAGGGACCCTGTATCTCTCTACTTTGAGTAGCCATTTGTCTCTAGATTTTTGGGCTTAAATTTAAAGTTCTGATTTCTCAGCGTTTGTTGATGGTATATGAACAAAACTTTAACCTCAATTTTATCCGTTATTTTAAATTTTCATGCTCGACCGCAATGATCTACTCCCTTCATTTTTACGTCCCCTATACAAAAAAGATATATTTCTTTTACTTATCCTTTAAACATATCAAGAGAAGACCATATTTTCATATATTTTATCTTTAACATTAGTTATTTATCCTTTAAATCATTTCTAAAAGACTTTAGACTAGAAATAAATTTATATAGGTATTGCAATAAAATACTCATACTATTCCGTGTTTCTAAAGAATGCGCAAAGTCCAAAATGGACCAAGTAAAAAGCACAAATGGAGTATTTGTTTGCTCCTTTTTGATAAAATTATATAAAATCGATTTTTTTTTAATTATTTTTATAAGTTACATATCTAAAATAAAATTTTAACTCAAAACAATCTAATTTCAAATCAATTTAAAATTATGTAATTACGATCCATATAATTTTTTATTTTTTTTTGTGTGTGTGGTGGTTTGGGGTGGGGGGAGTTGTTAGATATTTTGCTCCTCTATTACATGTCATTTATGAACAAAGGTAAGGACACAAGTCCCCACGTCCTTGTAAAGGAAAGATGACAAATAAACACTCTAAAGCAGGATATTTTCATATTTAATATTTTTCCCATTATTATTATTATTATTATTATATCAGTATCCTTAATAGTAGTAAATTAGTCATTCTCAAGTAATCTGAACTTAATAAGATTATTAGGACAGTTGTGTCCACCGAATATTTCGTGTTCACGTCAATCTTCATAAGATCCATTAAAAAGACCAAGTGTGAGTTTATTTATGCAAAAATATTCCCCTTTTTAGGCTATAATTCAAATTTCTTTAACTATTTCAAAAGTTATACAAATATACCTCTTTTAAATTTTCCTCTTGAATAAATCTTGTCTTTGTAACTATTAATTAATTCTCGCCTTTCTTTTTTCGGAGAGGAATAGCTGGAGTGCAGAGATTTATGTTATAAAACATTGACTCGAAGAATATCCATGTACAAAAGTGAATCTAGCCTTACAGAATTTTCTAAATTAATTAATGTATTTATGTATAAATAAATAAATTACATCGCCTTATACAAACAACTTTTAATGTCACTTGATAAGCGCCTTAGCTTGCTTATGAACTATGACATCCTAAGTTCAAATCTTCATGACCTATAATATTTATAGTTTGTTGACTTAAACCGTTGAAAGGTCCAAATTTTGCAAAAAAAAAAAATAGAGAGTGAGATTTAATCCATAAACCTTGGTTGTCAAAGAGAGCTTTAGTCCAAAAGGGATGTTGGCTAATGTTTTCTTATTAAAAAAATAATTTGTTCTTAAGAAATTTACGAATTTGATCTAAATGGCTCATAAATGAAAAAAAAAAAAGGAACACTTATTAAATATTTTCTAAAAAATAATGGGTGAAAAATTTCTCTAATACAATAATACGTGATTCAGGGATTAATTAAAATTTTATGGCTTAAACTCATGATATATAAATTATACGAAAAAAAATACTATACTTTTTTGCAAGTCAGCGAAAAACTTTTTTAAGATGTGTTATACACCAACTAATATTGACAAAATATTGCACATGGTTAAGATAGACATATAGACATGTTGAACATAAAGTCATAAACCGCCAAACGAATAAATTACTCTATTCCATTGAAAATCAAAATGACAATGTTTTTTAAATTATTAATTAGCGAGTATTGCTGGGTTTTTTAAAAAAATAATTATTCCCCATCGTCCCTACCTAAACCTCCTCAACCGCAAAAAAAAATAAAAATATAAATCAAGAAAAAGAGATGAGAGGTGAGATAAGATAATTGAAGAAGTTTAATGAAGTAGTTGAACAAAAATCAATCTCTCTGTTGTATATATTGAAACCTGACCTAATATTTTTGTATTCTTTAGAGAGTGTGATTTTTATTTATACGATAAAAAATATTTTTTAAATTAATATTTAAGTTATTTTTTGAGTTTGATATATAAGTAAATATCATTTCATAATCAATTGTATACAATTTAAATAAATATTATAGACGTAGAGTTTGGAGATAAGTGTGTGGTGGTAAAAATGAGGCGATGTAGAGGATTTCATTAAAAAAAAATTTGTTAATTACATGGGAATTTTTCTAAAAATTAATATGAAAATTTGCATGAAAATAAGGAAAAAATCTTCATATAATTAACAATTTTCTTATAGTGTATAGAGAGGATACGATCTATAAAATATCTTGTGAAAATTATTTTCCTTACACTATTTAGAGAAAACATTTATCTTATGTTTAAGCCTTTTTCTTTAGCCTTTTCTTTAGAGAAACATTTTTTTAAAAAAAACGAACACAAATATTAAAAGTTACAAAAGAATATATCCCTCCGTTTCTAACGCACCCTATATATATATATTACATAAATACATATATTTTGTTTCACTTATTTCCATTTTTCATTATTCTCTATTACTTTTTTAAATCTCCAAAAAAATTTATTTCTTTAATGTATCTAGCTGCATATTAATGTATCCGAACCTTTATTTAATGTATCTGAGCTACATATATCTGAGCTAGCTTTTAATGTATCCCAACCTGTATTTAATGTATCTGAGCTACACAGTATTATTCGAGCTAGTTTTTAATGTATTCGAGTTACATATTAATATATCCGAGCTAGTATTCAATGCATTTGAGCTACATAGTATGTATCCGAGCTAGTTTTTAATGTATCGAGCTACAAATTTATGTATTCGAGCTTCAATTATTGTATTCATTTTCTTTTTAATTTTTAAAAAATTAATATAATTAGAAATTTATTAGGGATAAATAATAATTTCATATTAAAACTATGAGATTTATCTAATTTACATGTTATATGTATACTCATATTCTGATCTATTGGCTTAAAATTTCGAATAATAATTCTTTAAAAATATCTGGAAGGAAATCTGTAATACCAATAAAAGATACTCTATTCAATATTTGATTGTTTTTTCCTTCATATATAGTATATAGTGATTCTTATTCTGAATTGCCCCATTTATTTTGTTCACCTTCCTGCCCCAACTAATTTTTATAAATTCCACCTTTATTTCTCCACTCCTTGTGGTCCTTTCTTTCCATATTGTATTTATAGCATGTGAAATTTATTTTATTTTGAGAAAAGACATAAAGAGACCATCGAAATTGTCCCATATTTGTATAAAGACACCTAAACTTTTGAAGTGTCCTATCACACCACTAAACAACTATATATCGTTGTAAATTGACCATTTTTACCCATTAACTCATCCGGGTTGTTTACACGCACGTTAGGCGCGTGATGGGTCATTTTCCCTTTTTATTTACCACTTAAAAACAACCACATGTCGTTTTCTTTCTTTATATTAATTTTAATAATTTTTGTTTCTTCCCCAATTTAAACTCAAAAAATGGCCGTTGGTAGCCCTAACAATTTGATTTCCATGGCAAGAACAATATTGGTGCTCTATTTTTGACGACTTCTTCATCTTCCTCAAGAAAATAAGGTAGGAATTCGTCTTTTCTCTTTTAATTTCCAGTATAAACGTTAATTTGAAGTTTTTTTATGGTTGAATTTCTTCTCAATTTTGTGGTTAGTTTTTGATTGAAAATGTCAAATGCAATGTTGAATCATATTTGTAATGATGAGAATGATCCGATGTTGCGAGTGAAACTGCGATGCAAACATGGTGACTTACTATCAATGCAAACTTCATGGTCGGAGCATAACCCAACTCGAAGATTTTGGTCTTGTCCACGCTATCGTGTATGTTTACTAATTTTTTTATGGAGATCTTTTATTTATGTACTTTTCTTTAATTTGTGTTTTGCGTATTTTAGGAGGATGCGTGCAACTTCTTTAGATGGAGGGATCGAGAAGAAGTTGATATAAGATCCAAGTATGTTATTCCGAGATTAGCAAAGAGAATTAAGGAGTTGGAAGAAATATTGACATCTTATGAAAGTCGTGTTGAAAGTAACCAAGTCATGATGAAGGAGAAAAAGAAGGGCAAATGTGTAACTTGAAGCTAATCGTCTTGATCATTATTGTGTGTTTTCTATGTTTAAGTCTAACCAAGAATGTGAAGGATGGAAGTTGTAGGTGTGTACAACCAAAATTGCCATAGACATGTTTTGTAACTTGAAGAATGGAAGTTGTAACTTGAAGCTAATTGAATAGATCTTGCTAGTTGTAGGTGTGTGTAACTGAAAGATTGTTGAATGTTCAAGTTATTGTTGTTCTGTTTGTCAAAATTGTTATGATTTGAACAATTAGTTAATGTATTTGGTTCTCTAATCTATATTATCGTGGCAACCATTTGAGAAGCTTCACAAATATGTCAATTACAATTAAAAAGACAATAACAAAACTGACAAAAAAGAAGACTTCATAATCGAGTTTGATTCCAACCATTCAAGTTTGTTTGGTTACACCCAAAATTGAGTTTGTTTCTAATAAAAAACAACACAAATATATGCTTAGTTAAATTTTGTTTGTCAAAATGAACAAGACAACATCAAAATGCCCTACTTCCATGGCACAGAAGTTTTTCTACTTGAAGTTGTTTGACCTTGGCTATTAGCAGCAGCTACAGACCTAGTTTGGATAACCTTTTCAGCCCTCATTCTTTCCAGATTGCTACTTGTAATAGTTGTCTTCCCCTTCCATTTGAATCCACGTACTGGTGTGTAGCCAATATCACCAGTGACAACATCAGCCCTCTTTGTAACTTTTGTACCAGTATTGATGACTCTTCTACTTGGCAATCCAGGCTGCTTAGTCAAATAAATACACAGTCAAATATTAGACAATTACATTGAGGTTTGCAATCACAATTGTAAACTTGCATTGATAGTTGTAAACTTACATTGAGAGTTGTAAATCCATCTTTAGCTTGGTATATGCCAACACCTACCATTCTTGGCCTTTTAAAAGGTTTTGTTTGTCCTCCACTAGTGTCTTCATGTTCTACTGGTCTCTTCCCTCTTCCTAGACCTCCTCTACTGTAGTTTGCTTCTGAACTAGTTTGACTATGTTGAGTCATTCCTCTCCTCTACTTAGTCCTTCATTCACATTTCTTTCTTGAGCCATTTCTCTTCCTGATCCTGCTCCTCTACCTGTACCTCTACCTCTACCTCTACCTCTACTAACATTTACAGTCTGTACTTTGAAATCAAATATTAAAGCATATCTATATTATCTAGCAATGATATAATAATTAGATATATTACCTCTGTATTTGTAACATTTTCATGTGATTGAGCTGGAACACCTCTGCCACTTGCTCTTCCTCTTGTTGCTCTTCCTGTGCCTTTTCCTCTACCACTTTCAGTAGCCTGTATATTAATATATCAATATATATATACATCAACATATAACATACATTTGAGAGTAACAAATAAAAGTACCTGTGTATGAGAACATGGTTCAGATGACTGACTTGGAGCAGTACTTCTTGCCTGAAAAACTGGTTCAGTTGATTGACTTGGATCAGCTTGGTTTCTTGTAGGACATCCTCTTTTATTGTGTCCTTGTGTGCCACATTTGCTACAAGTCATTACAGCACCTCTTTGCTCAACTTTCCAGTTTTTCTGCTTTCATCTGCTTCCTTTCTTCTAACCTTAACTGGTCTTCCAGGCAACTTTCTGATCTTTGGTGGCTTTACAATTGGATTATTTGAGGTTGACCACATTTTCATGTTATTCATTGGCTGAATAAAATGGGCATATGTGCTGAGGTAGGTTTCCTTGCTATAACAGCTAGCCACATAATGGATTGGTTCCAAGTTTTTGTAATGAAGGGCAGCAACACCATGAGGACAAGGAATTCCCCTAAGCTGCCAGGATCTGCAACTACACCTCCTATTAACAATGTCCACAGTGTGTGTAAACCCATGGTGTTTAATCTCAAAACCTCTTTCTCCATTCCAAGTCAAGTTACATTGCATAGACTTTTGAATGTTTTCTTGCAAAATCTTCAAAGACATAGGAGATATATCAGTGATCCAAGTGTTTGAGAACTCTCTCAAATCACCAATTCTTTTCATCATCTTCACCCTTATCTCCTCAAGCATTGTAATGATGGTTTTATACCTTGCAGACACTATCCAAGCATTAAAGCTTTCTGCCATATTGTTGTCCACAACATCACATTTGCTATATTCTTCAAAATACTTCTTGCACCATGTATTCAATTGTACCATAAAAGATTATCTAAACCTTCTTGTCCTAATTTCCTCATTGTCTCTATATTGTCCTTCAGCTCAGCTTCAAATGTGGATTTAGCAATCCTCCAAAACACTCTTCTTCTTTCAACTCCTTTCCAATTTTTTGACCAATTTGCAAGAACATGTCTTGCACATTTTCTATGTTCAACAAGTGGCA
Organism: Solanum peruvianum; assembly: GCA_027705065.1. Taxonomy (NCBI): domain Eukaryota; kingdom Viridiplantae; phylum Streptophyta; class Magnoliopsida; order Solanales; family Solanaceae; genus Solanum; species Solanum peruvianum. The sequence continues at coordinate 44,461,102 of JAKWJD010001756.1, read as the reverse complement.
ATAAAGTATCCACAGCAATTTCTAGTCCCTAACAAACCAACATAACAGAAAAAGAATCAACTTAAGTGAAAAACTCAACAACAATAAAATAGTAAGATGGATATCAGTAATTACCTTTTGCATATCACTAATGATAGATAGTTGATGCCCTTCTCCAAGTTCAAGATCATTCTTCACTAGTTCAAGAAACCATGTCCAAGTATACTGATTCTCAACCTCAACAACTGCCCAAGCAATAGGGAGCATTTGGTTGTTTCCATCTCTACAAACTGCCACTAACAACTGGCCTTTACACACACCTTTGAGAAAACACCCATCAAAACCAATCAACCTTCTAGCACCTCCAAAAAATGCTTTCTTTAAAGCATTGAAGCAAACATAAAATCCTTCAAAAATTTCTGCCCAGTTTCAGAATCTTCTCCAACCTTCACTACACAAGTACTACCTGGATTACTCCTTAATACTTCATCTCTATAATAAAAATCCTACCATACTCAATAATGTGATCACCCATGATCTCTTGTAACACTCTAGTCCTAGCTCTTCTCACTGTTGTCCTACCAACATTAATATCCAACTCCTTTCTAATAATGTCCTGCAACAAGACAATGCTGATGTTTGGCTGTTGAGTTATTCTTTCTTTGTATTTGGTGGCCAAAAACATTGAGTTGCACAGGTAGTTATGAGTTGATGTCAAACATTTATGGATAGGGTTGTATGTTTTAACAATGAAATCTCCACTAGTTTTATCCTTACTTGCACACAACAACCAAGGACAACTCTCTTTACAACATCTCACTCTAACTCTGCCAGGCTCATTTACATATTTTTCAATTTGAATATGTTCTTGGATTGCATATCTTGTCACTGCCACTCTAAATTCTTCTACAGTTCCAAAAACCAGTCCTAATTCCCAAACAATCTTTTCAGCAGTTGTATCAAACACAACTCTATTTGGGGTTTTCTTCCTCCTAACAGGTTTATGCACTACTTGATCAACCTCTTCACCATCTATTTCAAAGCTAGGAACTTCATCACTTAGATAATAAGGTTCATCACCTCCTAGCTTACCAACTAAGCTTTCCCTAATACCATTATTTGTCTCATCATACTCTATATCTGGACCTTTCTCATTAACATTAATCTGATCTGAAGTTGTTCCCCTACTTCTCCTTTGTGACCTTTTGAAATGCCTCTTGGTTGCCCTTATATCTACATACTCTTGATGAACATCACTGTCAACCTCAGTATCTTCACTAGTATCCCCTTCAGATCCTGATTCATCTTCCACTTCATCATCAGTTGGATCATCATCTATTATAGGATAATCAGATGAAGGAGGAGGCACAATAGAAGGAGATGGTGGAGGCAAAGTAGAAGACTGAAATTCAAATGGAGTGCTGGAAGTTTCAGAAGGACCAGTTGTAGGGATGGAAGGAAAAGTAGAAGTAGGAGGCTGATTATTTGGGTTAGAAGTCTCATTAAAAGATTCCTCACCTACCCCACTTTCAGTCACATGGGGGACAAACTCCAATTCAAGTGGGGCCTAGCTTCACTAACCCCATGAAAAACATACACCTTCACTGTATCCCCATCATTCACCATATTGAAAAGTCAAATATAACCTTATCATTATCAACAAGGACCAATAACCCATCCCACTTTGAAAAAAAATCACAATCTATTGTATATCCTAGTTCCTTTATGTAGTCCCTCAACTCAAAATAAGACATCCTATCAACATCTACATCTAAGAATTCTGTCACATGCCCCCCAATATATTTAGGTGGTGGACCAAAATCTATTTCCCCTCCATGATACCATCTTAAAGTTATAAGAGTAAAAGCCATCCTGAAAAATCATGTAACAACAACAAACACAATTCAAATACACATTTCAATAACTAACTCTAACAAGTTGTACACAACAAAATAATCACTAACAAACAAAACAACAACAGAAATACTAACTAACAAAAGTAGAATAAAGCACTAACATTAAGCTTTAACAGTACTAACAGAACAAAAACACTAACATAAGCAGTTGTTATTGTACAAATTGAAGTCTACAAATGAATAAGAGACAAATAATAACATTCGAACTAAGTGGATAACATCTAACCCTAACCTAAAACACAATCACAAAACCCTAATCACTAACAGTTGCATTAAGTCAATAACACAATACCCTACACTAACTAAGTCGATTACCCAACATACTCAAAAATATCCTAACAATGGCAACTGTAGGAGGTCGATTCTAACAATTCTACACTATAATAATCCATAAAATCAGAATAATCGTAAAAAAAAGTGCAGATTTTAGAACCCTAACCTGTTGGACCTTCAATCTCCAAGAATCTTCACAACAACACTACCGTCAACAACGATCGACAATGATGAACAACGATGCAATCAACAACAACAATATCGTCAACAACAAGAACACAGTCGTTTGTTTTTAGGAAAAGGAAAAGTTGAGAAATGAAATGAAAGGACGGAGTTCACGAATTTTCTTAAAAGAAAGGGTCGGGTCGGGTTCCTACGTGAGCAACACGCGCAATAAAAAGAAGATGGAATGACTAAAAATGGTCAATTTACAACGATATATAGTTGTTTAGTGGTGTGATAGGACACTTCAAAAGTTTAGGTGTCTTTATGCAAATATGGGACAACTTCGATGGTCTCTTTATGTCTTTTCTCTTTTATTTTATGTCTAAATTAGTTAATTTTGCATTAATTAAAAATGTGTTTTTGTCCTCTTACAAAGGACATGTGTTAAATCTTTTTAGAATGATATTAACCTTTACCTATAAAATAATAATATAAATTTAACATATACATTTATACATAATTAAATAATTTAGCTCTGGATACATTTTTACGATTCACAACTAGAACTCAAAATTAAATAATTATTTGCAAATATTTTAAGGGTTGAAAGCGCAAGTTTCCCATTTCTCACTTACCAATCAACCACCCCATCCAACTTTTAAAAGGTGTATCGTTCCAATTTAATCTATTTTTTTCCTTTTATAGTTTCAAGAGTTACTATCTCCTGATCTATTAATAAGTTTTTTAATAAATATTTACACAGATTTTTGAAATGAAAAATTTATAATATATTGATCAAACATGTGATGACAAATCTATCACGTAATCAAAAATACGTGATTGGAATCATATGAATTATGTTGTGGATGTTAGGACTGCTTCGATTAATCAGATGTCTTTTGCGTTTAAATTCTGAATATAACATAAATTTAAAGTAAAAAATAACATAAATTTAATGTGATAGAAAAGAAAGGATAGAAAAAGGAAAGGAGGAATTGAATAATGCTTTTTTGGATGCTTTGAGTAGTTAAAAGCTCAACCACTCTTCTCTTCAAGAATGATTTTTTTTTCTTCAAAAAAATACTAATTGAGAAATATTCATTAATGCAATTGTTTATGAGAAAGGGCTAAAAGGGTAGAGGTAATACAGAAGGGTTGATTAATTAGTTGTAGTTGTCCATTATTGAAAGTGCTTTTTCCTTTTTCTCAAATTGTTTTTTTTTTTTCCTTCACAAAATGCAAATAATTATAATACTCGATAAAATGAGAAAAGTAGTGGAAACATGATACTAAAGACCATAATGATTTTGCTGACCATGCATGTTTGTTGCTTAATCTCCATTTTCACGTTGAATATTCATTAGTCTCAACAATGTTTGTCTTCACCATGAAGCAATTTTAATCAGCTATCTTACTACAATTATTATATATATTTTACAAAGACCACAATTACAACCAAACAAAAACACGCAAACGCAAAAAAAAAAAAAAATAATACTCGATTGAGGTCAATTTATTGCGATACATATTATTTTTTCGATCGCTAATTACTTATTCACTTTTGAATTGATATACTTATTGAGAAAACAATAATAAACATAGTGAGTTTATCATTTTATCTTATTAATTATGATGAACAATTAAAAACAAAAATAAAAGACTAATAATTAGGAATAGAAAGTACAAATTTAAACAAACTTAAACAACAGAACAAATCACACATGGAGTAATTCTAGGCCATATATAATATAGTACTAATTTTCAACCTTTCAAAATTTTGTCTCTCTCTTACTTTTATTTGTTTCGACTATTTATTTAAGAGAAGTTCTGACTAGTACAAAATTCTCCAAGTACAAGTTACCTCAAATCATTTTGATCAAACACGTTTTTATATTTTAAAATTTTAAAAATATTTTTTTATAAAGTCATTTAATGTTAAGGATTATATGAGAAGAAATAATTTATTCTACTTTATAAATATTTATTTCTAATGTATGAGTCAATTAAAATAAAATAGAAAGGAGCATCAAGAGTCATATTTGGATTACAATGGCTATTCTTAACCTTTCCGATTAAAACATGCGAAAATTCAATTGCCAAAAATAGATTTTTTAAATGAGATTTCATAAATAACAGAAATGGGAATAGAAAATTAGGAAGTCGACATAATATTCCCGCGTCCAAATATGGAATATAATATTTTCCTTTTGAGAAAAAGGTAGAATAATTTCAACTTTTTTTTTTTCGTTTCATTTTGGGCATCTTCTTTATGACTAACCACGGGTGCAACACGTATTAACGCGAAATAACCGTGGTTCTGTTTTTTGTTTTAATTATTTATTTTTATAATAATAAATTTAAAAAATAGTCAATACACCAACTACCACACCGTTCACCAATAACTAGAATCCACGAGAACCGATATTTATATTTTGCAATTGTTTTTAATGATAAGAAGGGATGCAAATTTGATCTTCTTATATCATGAATCACGTCATGAGCTAACTTTTAAGGTTGAGTTAGACTCATGTGTTATATCTTTATGAGCTAGCTTTTGAGGTTAACTCATGTGTCATATCTTTACATGATATCAAAGTTAAACCCAATCTGAAGATAAGGATAGTGTCTTATATATGAATTTGAACAAATCTTTTCTTATGATCTAGTTTTTTGGATTGGGTTAGATTTATGATTATTGATAAGAAAAACATTTGTTAACAACAAAAACGGTTGCGTTGTTTCAGAGTCAGAAATAGAAATGTTTGTGACATGTCGGCACGCCTTCGAAGACTCCAAAAATATCGTCTCTCACGTTATCATTATTTTGTTTACAATTATTAATACCAACTTGTTCAATTTCTCATATTTATCTAAAGATCATCTTTGGAATTCCAAATAATTTTCAATTTCATTGATTCATTAAAACTTTTATGAGCATACTTGATTGGGTAATGGCTAGTCAAGTTTTTGTTTGGTAATTAATTAGTCCATTTTAAAACGGTTAAGCTAATAAGAAAAACGTTAACATGGAAAATGATAATAATAATAAAAAGACATATCACAAATGCATGCTAGCTTTTTCTATATTTGCCAACAAAAAAACATATCACATATGCATGCAAAAATTTCTACATTTGCCATATATGTGCAATAAAATAATATTCCATCTGATCTTACAAATAAAATTTGTAAAAAAATAAAATGTATACATATCTCATCTTTATTTTGATGTGGTATAAGTATATATTATACATGTAATCTATGATAATAAATACATGTATATCTTATTTTTATTTTTCAAATTTTATATTAAAAATTATGCAAATATACATACAATTAAAAAGTATTTTCTTATTCAGTTAGGTCATGCATATAGGCTCTAACACTGTCATGAAATTCGTGGTTTTAACTAATAATTTTACAATTTTCAAGAATGAAGAAGAATATAAAAACAACAAAAAGAAAAAAAAATAAAAGTAAATACCGAAAGACAGAGAGAAGAACATTAAGGGACCTACAAGATCAAATATTGTACTTCTAGCATCAAAGTTAACAGCTCTAATAGTATGAAAAAACTAAATTTCTTTGCTATTGTTTTTTTTTATTTTTTTATTGTATATATATATATATATATATATATATATAATTACTAAATGTAACCATATATTTTATGATAAAAAAACTCACATATAGCTAGAGAAATACCATCTCTATTTTTCTACTTAATAAAAAATAACATACTTTTATGATTAAATTTGAAAAGTTAAATGCTATTTACTATAATCACAACTTTTTAATATATTTTGGTTTTAAGTAATTATAATTCTATTATATCAAAGGTTGAAGATCTTTTTAAAGCAATTTATAATTATGTACAATTTACTTTAAATAATTAAGTATTACTTCTTCCGTCCGAAATTATTTGTCATGATTTATATTTTTAGAATTAAATTATAAAAATTTTAACTAACATTTTAAGATGTAATTTTTCATACAAAAATTGCAATTTACAATACTTTTCATATAATTTTAGTTTTTTTGTTTAAAGTATCAAATTAATGTGATCTAATTTAACTTTAAAAATTAATTAAATTGACTTTCAGAAAATGCAACATGACAAATAATTCCAAACGGGAAAGTAATAAACAACAAAAACGTCAATACCATCAACCTCAAAATTCCTTTATTATTTTGAAATATAGGAGCAATTTATATGATAACAATGATATATTCAATATCGTTTTAAAGTTGGAGTTTTAATAAAAAATAGACTTTCGACCTAATAGACGCTGAGCATATACAAGTTGTATAATACAACGTAGAATTTAAGTCATTACACAAAAATAGAGAAGAGGTCATTTTATGTAATTTTCAAAACATTAGGGGCTAACGGGGTCCACGACGGCAGAGAAGTAGCCGTTATAAACCCATGTGGCCCTTTGCCGACAGCCAAAGTAAAGAAACTTCTCAATTTCACAAACTCTAATTATAAAAAAGAAGAAAAAATTAATTCCATTATTGAATACGAGTAGTATTTATCTTATTTTATTTATTACTTTAGACAATTGAAGAAGAGAGATCGATTCGTTTGTCAAAACAAAACAAAAAAAAACGTTACCATCATTTCTCCTAACAGTATCTGTGCTGAAAAACACTTTTGCTTTCATCTTCAATCCTATCCCAACACAGTTAATGGACTTGTGTGCAAAAAACTTCAATTTTCTTGCATAGTTTTCATTATTATCCAAAACAGTGCAAGAAAAATATCTTCTTGATTTGGTGGGTGGTGTTCTGTTGGAAAAAACTAACTTGTCACTTTCTTTTCTTGAATTATTTTCCTAGTATGGTGAATACATTTTCTTCTCATTATTATCCAAAATAACTACATTACGTTATTGTGACTTGGTGGGGTTTTGGTTTATTAGGGGTTGGAGTTTAGTTAAAGTAGGAGAAAGGGGAAAAAGTGACAACTGTTGGCTTTTATGGAGCTTTGAAGTTATTGTACTTCTCCGATCGGCTATTCTTACTCTGCTGCTCTGTTATAGCTCTGTAATTGGAAAGAGATTTATAGTCACAACTCACAATAGTATGATCTTCTTTCTGCAACTGTTTTTTTAAAAAGTTTTTTTGTGTTTGAAAAGGGTTTTTGTTGATGAATTGCGGTTTTACTTTTGCTTGATTTCAGTGTCTGAATGTGTATAAGATTTCATGTGTTTCCTAATCTCTGATTTGATTCTGCTAGTTAAGGACTTTTTTTTTTGCCGTTTTAGGTTGCTGATTCGATTGATTTTCTACTTTTCTAATTTGTGTATTTCGAATTTCCATTTTCCCCAGATTCTCTGAGTTAAAAGAAATAGAGATGATCAGTTGTATTTTTTGCGTATTTGTTTTTATCAATTAGGAGTATATGGTAATTTTGTTAAGTCAAAGTAATCCAACTGAAACTTGCTTTAAAACAGTAAGTTGGTAAGAAGCAGCTGAATGTAGAAATATAAGTTCATATTATAACAAAAGTGGAAAGGTAGTATTTATCTTTGTCCATAGATGTTGATACTATAAATTGTGTTTGGCAAGGGTTTATAGAAATAGAAGTTCATATTATAACAAAAGTGGAAAGGAAGTATTTATCTTTGTCCATAGATGTTGATACTATAAATTATGTTTGGCAAAGGTTTATAGAAATAGAAGTTTATATTATAACAAAAGTGGAAAGGAAGTATCAGCGATTGTGTTTCATAGTGTGAGTGTTTCCCCGTTTGAGAGGTTAAAACTTGCAGCAGCCTATATTTACTTCGATTGTTCTGTCTCGTGGCTTAATTAACCTTCGGAAGGGAGGAGTTGATGGAAGATCCAGAAGTGTATGTTTTCCTTGTCGTTTACTTGTTATCTAAGCAGGACATTGACCTTCTCTTTACAGGTACTAGATGGCGTCACTTGGAGATATAGGCCTTGCAGCAGCAATAAATATTATATCTGCCTTGATCTTTCTTGTGGCATTTGCAATTTTGCGGCTCCAACCATTCAATGACAGAGTTTATTTCCCCAAATGGTATCTTAAGGGGCTGAGACACAGTCCCACCCACTCTGGGGCATTCGTCGCCAAATTTGTTAATGTTGATTGGAGAGCATATATAAGGTTTCTGAACTGGATACCAGATGCTCTGAAAATGCCTGAACCTGAGCTTATTGACCATGCAGGGTTGGACTCTGCTGTTTATTTGCGCATATACTTGCTAGGGTATGCTTTCTAATTATTGATATCACTTTTGGAGTGACAAGGCATATTTCTGCGATTGTTAATTGTAACCATGTTTTTAATACCATACTATTTTTCTTTGGTAAACCATGTTGATTAACATGTTGAAAATATCGTATAATTACCTTTTTTATTTTGCTTTGTCAAGTTAACTGGATTTATTTCGGATAAGAATGATTACACTGTGCATCCAATATGAAAATATCAGAATAGACCCTATAAAATGAGCTGATATTTGAAAAATTCCTCATTATTTATCTTTTTATTTTTAAGTGAATGTGACTGTAAACTCAAAAAAAAAAAACACGAAGGTAACTGACTGTATTTCTATTGGGGATCTTTGAGGTCTCATTTGATTGTATCAATAATAGGGGTTGACTTCAAACAGTGACGATAAAATGGAAAACCAAATATCTGCTGTCATAACCAGACCAGGGGACTGCTTTCAGCATGGAGTTTAGAACTTGAAATATCAATACTTTAGCTTGTTGCTTCAATCTCTTGATTCATGTGAAAATCCGAAAAAACCAAACATACTGGATTATCTTATCTTTTTTGTTGGCTGTTTGCTTATACTGTAAAATCAAGATAAATAGGTGGTCATGTTTTTCAAATAGTTTCTTTTTCGACTTCTTATAAGAATGGATGAGGATGATCCTTATAGTGGAAGGGGATTTATGTGTCTTAACATTCAATTAGTCATCTATCCAATCGAGGTTCAGAAACAGGAAAAAGAATCAGCACGATAGGAATTTCAATGTTGTATACTTTATAGCTCCTTCATTCCTACTAAAGCATATTGCCTTTGTTGCCTTCATTCTATTTAGAGAAACTGGGTGGTCTGTGATGATTACTACTTCTTGATTTCTGCAGGCTAAAAATCTTTGTTCCCATAACGTTGCTTGCATGGGCTATCCTGGTACCTGTAAATTGGACAAATAGCACTCTGACAAAATCCGACTTTACTTATAGTGACATTGATAAGCTTTCCATTTCAAATGTTCCGCTTGGATCACTCAGGTTTGGAGATTTGTCTTTCAAAATTTTGATGATTTTGATCCAGTAGATTTGCCATTACGAGATTGTTTTTATCAACATTTAAGTCTTCTTTGATGTAGGTCTTACGCTTTGAAAACTTTTGACGTCTTCCTCTTGTTTACTTGTTTATTAATTGTTTTTAGTTTTATCATGATGCTATTTGTAGCCTGCTTTGCTTTTGCATGATCTTGACTAGATCTCTTCTTGGGCCATGAATGAAAATTCTGCAGTTAATGCTTCAAATTTTTTCAAATTTTTTGGCGAGACCACCTAGTAACTTGCAAACAAGATTTGTCTTGGACATGTTTTGAGGATCAGTCGTTGAGTGGGTTTGCAGTCCGTATTTAGTGTCCCAGTTCTGAGATATGTTAACCCATTTTACATTCCAGCTTGAAAGTCCATATTTAGCATTCAAGTGAAGTTATCTACTAGGAAAATGGCAATACCCTTTTGCTTACCTTAAAACTCCATATTGTAATTCGTATTGACCTGGATTTTTGCAGGTTTTGGACTCATATTATTATGGCTTATGCCTTCTCATTCTGGACCTGCTATGTCTTAAAAACTGAGTATGCAAAAGTTGCAGCCATGAGGTTGCAGTTTGTCGCCTCTGAAAAACGTCGTCCTGACCAATATACAGTACGTATCAACTTACTTTTTGAAATTGAACATCTAAATTCTTCTGTGTTTAACAAATTTAGTTTCTGGAAAATGTATTTAATAACTGAATCATTTGTTCTCTGCAAATGCATTATGTTTTTTCAAAGTTGATAGACAGATATTGAAGCTGACAAGGCATTTCTCCTTAACTGTTCAAACTTAAGAGAGTAGTAAAGTTCCTAAGTTTCTGCTTTCTTGTTTGTGTTTGAAATTTGCATTCTTAATTTTCTCATGGTTTGCGTGATTTGGTGGCTAATCTATGGATAAATATCTGATGAATTTCTGGAAGGCAGTGAACAGATGACAACTTCATCTTTACCTTGTCTCTCTATAGGTGGACTGAAACATTGGTTCCTCTTGAAATCCTTTGCAATACTTCTTTATGCATTTGATTAGTTGAAGCAATAAATTAACCTGTAATTTCCCAAGTAAGTGGTTAATATATTTAGAACTCCTTTGCCCAATAATTTTTTTTTTGTGTGTGAGATTGTGATAGCCATAAACAGAATTAGAACTGAAAATTTTAATTTATTTTTACCTCTTTCTTCCATTTAACATACCCTCAAGCTGCATGTCTGTGTAAACTTCAATTTATCTAATGTGTGGACAGAGCTTCTGAGCTTTTTGAAAGCAGTTTTCAGAAGACAAAACATTACTTTTACCTCCTTGAATTGTGAGGTGGAGTGAAACATGTTGGCGCTTTTTTTACAATTTCATTGATAACAATTACTTTTTTATGTATATTAGCCATTTGATTTAACAGTAGGAAGAAAACTTAATACAGAGGGTCATAACTTCCATTGCCCCCCTTGATGGTGTTAATATATGGCTCTGTGGTGCATTTTTGTTCATATCTTAGTCAATTCCTTATTTTAGAGAGTAGATGACATCAGGGTAATTTGTTAGAAGGGAGTGTAGAGTAAGTGTATTTTAATGGGGTTTTCACTAAGTCTTACATTGCATATAGAAAATACGTATTACATTGATTTTACTAGTGTAATTTTGTTTTTCTGGAGAGAGAGCTAATCATAGTAGCATTCTTAGGTTTTGACACATTAATGCTCCTTCTGAGAACTTAATTTGAGGAACAATATTTACAAGTATCTAGATTTTTGTTAATAAACAATAGACTAGTTTACGTAGAATAAATATACCTCATTTCCTATTGCCATCTGGATTTTTTATGCCTACTATCTTGAACAATGTGACTGCAACTTTATCTACATTTCTTCTTGTGCTAAAATTTAATTATTACAGGTCCTTGTTAGGAATGTTCCGCCAGATGCTGATGAATCAGTTAGTGAATGTGTGGAGCACTTTTTCCTGGTTAACCATCAAGATCATTATCTCATGCATCAGGTTCGAACTTGCTGGAATACAAGTATCTCATGCTGTTTTACTGATAGAAAAGACAAGTATCTCATATTGTTTTGAGGAAGTGATATATTTTTTGTTTCTGAAATTATGCTCCTTGTTGAAGCCCCCCAAACTTTGGGCTAGTGATAACTGATAAGACGCGGTGCGTGATGAATGGGTTAGGCGCACGTCACAGTTCGAATCCATATTGTATTTTGCAACCATCTCATTTAAATTCTTAAGTGGTTAGACGGTGTCACACTTTTATCTAGCTTCTAGTACTCCCTACCACGTAGATGGATGGGTGTAGTTTAGGTTGGTATATCTTCTCATGGACAAGTATCATTTCCTTAAGGCCAGAAGCCCTTGGCTGGGAACAGAACTGGCTACTCTTTTGGGACGAGACTGTAAATATGTTTGATATGTCAGTTCCGTAGATATGGAGTCTGTCATTGCTTTGTGTTTATTTCTTTATGTGTTCTTCATTTTGGGATATAATAAATAAGAAGGAAGCAGTAGTGTTCATCTTGACATATAATCACTAACAGAAAGAAAAAAGAAATTAACTGATTGAGGACACCAATTTGTGCTTCTTTTTTTCCACTTGGAAACTTTCCGTATAGGCTTTCTTGAACCAATCATTTTAGTTCATCATGGGAAGGGGCACTAGTAAACTTCAATATAGAATATTTTTTTTGTGAACTTTTTATAAGCTAATCCCACCAAATAGTATTTTTAATATATATGGCATCCGGGCACACCTTGACTAATTGTATGCAGTACCTGCCTCCTACCATAGGTACCTGGTAACTCTATCCACCGAGACTGCAGTAGGAATCACCTAGTGTGCGCCTAGGATTCTCAACCCACTTCATTGGCAATTAGGCCATACCCATGGGTGCAATCGACCAATTAGGTCGACTCTCAATGTAGAATTGTCTTACATTGAGCCCACCCAAATGTCAAAATCTTCATTAGTATTGCTTATTTTATTACTGCAGTAAGAGGAATTAAGATCTTCATTAGTATTGCTTATTTTATTACTGCAGTAAGAGGAATTAAGGACTTGTGGCTTAGCACAAGGAAAACAACTAGTTCTGCAGGCGAAGAGGTTGGCAAAGACATTAGGAACTAAAGTGGAGTATTTAAAGTAAGTTATGATGCGACAACATAACATGAAAGAGGGCAAAGATCTGAATATAACTTAAAGGTAGGGAATAGAAGTATGAATCATCCAGTATGGATTTTTTGTGAGAAACCTTCTGAAAGTTTTGTTAGTCATCTTAAAAGCTATTATCTATTTTAGTAATTGAAATTTCAACGTACAATTTTTTCTGCAAGTTTGTTCTTTTATCATCTTTATCATCCCTAATGCTTCTTTTCATGGAAGTTATCAGCATTTATTATCCCTTGTAGGATAATTATTCGTCAGTTTGTGCTCTGATAGGATGGTCTTAGATTCTACTATCCTCTGAGAAAAGTTATCTGCATGTTAAATATTTCAGTAGGATGGACTAAAATTTCTTATTATATGCAAATTCTTCATATATGCTTTATTTTTTATGTTGATATGCTATTTCATCTTTATTCACTTAGTTGGATTTTACTATAGGGTGTTTATAATGCCAACAAACTAGCAAAATTGGTGAAGGAGAAGAAGAGTAAGCAAAATTGGCTCGACTATTACCAACTTAAGTACTCTAGGGATCAATCAAAACGGCCTACGATGAAGGTATGGATGTGTCCCTGATCCTACAGATTGTTATTTTTAACTTCTAATATCGCAAAGTATGTTCTGAGGCTCAATTAGTACTTCGTTAACTTATTTGTCTACCTCTAAAGGGGTAAGTTGTTTCAGTGCATTCTTTTTCAAAATTTGCAGACTGGTTTCCTTGGATGCTTTGGAGCAAAAGTCGACGCAATTGAGCATCAGATTGCTGAAATTGAAAGATTGACAAAAGAGGTAAATACCAAACTTTAATCTCCCTAAATAAGTTGAAAAATTTCCAATCGACATGTCCTTCTTAGACCAGAGGCTTAGAGTGTGTGATGGAGAATACTGAATGACTTGCTTTCAGCACCACTGAACATTGATTAACCATTTATCTGACATTGCTACATTCACAAATGAGTTTATTCTCTTTTTCTTGTCTTTTCCTGTTGTCCCTTTTTTCTGTTTTTGGTTGATGCTGTTGGATAGAGGAGGTGTGTGGAGGTAGAATATTAGAGTAGAAGATTATAGGAGGGCGGGCATATTTCTATTCCATTCTCAAGAGTATTAATATTCTTCTTCTTTTTTTTTTCTTATCTAGATTTCTATTACTACTTGTGATTCTTTAGCGTCGATATCCTATTTTCTTACTGTTGTTTCTGCTTGTTATTTCTGCTTCTTTTTCGTATCTATCGGAAACACCTGCTTTTTACCTTCTCAAGGTATAGAGGTAAGGTCTGCGTACACTCTACCCTCTTCAAACCCCAGCAGTGGAATTACATTGAGTTCGTTCTTGTTGGTTAATGCTGTTGTCTTTCTTTGTTTTGGTTGTATTATTTGCTGTCATTACTGTTCACTTCTCCTTTTGTTTCTATCTTCACTTCTGTATTTCGTTTCGACACTAAGGTCATCGGAAACAACCTCTCTACCTATACAAGGTAGGGGTAAGGCTGCATACACACCACCCTCCTCAGACTCCACTTAGCTGGATATGTTGTTGCTGTTATGCTATAAATCAGCTCTAATTCTATTAATGCCTCGGTCTGACTTTACTTGCAGATAGCTGAAGAGAAACAAAGGGTAGAAAAAGACCCAAAGTCTACCATGCCTGCATCATTTGTCTCCTTCAAATCGCGGTGGGGTGCTGCTGTTTGTGCACAAACACAGCAATCCAGAAATCCAACCTTGTGGTTGACAGAATGGGCTCCAGAGCCACGTGATGTATTTTGGGACAACCTGGCAATCCCCTATGTTTCTTTGACAATTAGGAAGCTCATCATTGCTGTTGCCTTCTTTTTTCTGACATTCTTCTTCATGATCCCGATTGCATTTGTCCAAACCCTTGCCAGCCTTGACGGGATTAGGAAGAAAGCACCATTTCTGAAAGTTATCATTGACGAGTGAGTACCACATTACACACTTGTTGTGAAGTCAGCCTCATCTCTCATTAGTTTTTTGTCATACTCATGATCCTTGATGGTGATATGTTACCTTGGTTCATTTATTTCAAGCCTCTAGTGACAGTAATTCAAAAAACAAAATGTATTTATGGTTTTTGGTGCCATCAGGTCTTTGTTTTTTTGGTGCAATCAGGTCTACTCAGAAGATACTACATCTATCCTAGACACTTTAGGTTTTGCTCACTTCTATATATGGTTTCAGTACAACCCATTACTGATTTGTGCTTACTACATACAACCGTTGCCTTCTAAAAAAAAACAAAAAACAGAATTAGTGGTTTGTGTTTTTACCTTTGTCCATTTATTTTAAGTCTTTTCGTGAGAACAATTTCAAAAACAAAATTTAGTGGTTTGATATTTTTGCTGGAACTTATTTGACATTGAAGCTAGGACATTGTGTGAATTGTGCATAGTTAGTTTAGCTTTCTATGATTTGTGTCATCTCATTCCTTGAGATACTTAATCGCTTTTATATTATGTCATCACTCACAAAAGAGATGTTTGACAAAAGTGTGCAACCTAGAAATGCTATTTTCTATTTACATAGTGAGATGATCCATGGATTTCTGATTTCTTTGCGATGCTAAATTGACATGACAAGTAATACACAGCAACGAAACACTATCTATATATGCTGAATTTACTCTGCTAGTGTTTCTTCCAAATTCTTTTCTTGCTTTCTCCTCTCCGTTTTGGTCTTTGTGCTGAGGAATGGGCTGTTATATGAGTTGGTATTTTTGCCAATCATGATCATAGCAGTCATGCACCAGCTTATCTCAAATGTAGGTTTTTTGGTTACTCTTTTATGCCTAATAATTCTACTGAAACAATATGAGTTGGTATTTTTGCCAATCATGATCATAGCAGTCATGCACCAGCTTATCTCAAATGTAGGTTTTTTTGGTTACTCTTTTATGCCTAATAATTCTACTGATTTATCTTGCAGACCTTTCATCAAGGCGTTCATCCAAGGTTTTCTACCTGGGATTGCTTTGAAGATCTTTCTCATATTTCTGCCAACTATATTGATGATGATGTCCAAATTCGAGGGCTGGCTAAGCATATCAGCTCTAGAGAGGAAATCTGCGTCCAAATACTACATCTTCACTATCGTGAATGTGTTCCTCGGGAACATAATTGCAGGAGCTGCATTTGAACAACTAAGTACCTTTCTCAATCAGTCGGCAAACCAGTACGTTTTTAACGAAAATATATTACTACATTCACCTCAGCCTTTCTTTAACTTGTGAATCAATGGGGAAAATTTGGGAATGCAGTTAGAGTGTGTTTCTTTATGTTGACATTGTCCACATAGATGTACTCTTTCAGTTCTGCTCTAATAAATTATTCAGAATTGTAAAACTGCAACGCCTTTGGACACCCGTATGGAGTTAAACATGACATCACTGAGATATCAGTTTCTGCGAAGCTCAGTCCTCTAGGGACTTGGTGAAATGTTTAATTGAGGGACCAGATTTCTAGTCCCTGTGAAGTTGGGTGTTACAAGAAAACAGTAGATATGACCAGTGGCGGATCTAGGGGGAATTACAATGTATATACAAAGTAATTTTTTATTTTATTTTTTAGGTATAGCGATAGATTTGTATTATGAACACAAGACAAGAGGTTGGCTTAGTGATTTAGGGGTTCAAATTTCACCTTGAGGTTCCAAGTTCAAGAGGTTGACAACTAGATTTTTGTTTTTTAAACTCCATAAGTGAAAATCCTATATCCACCATTGGATATGACCTATTAGAAGAAAAGAGAACAATTCATATAGGCTAGGCTTCCTTGTTACAGATGGCCTCATCCAGTATGTGAAAATGGTCATGTAGACCATGCATGCTATCATGTATCTATGCTCTTTTACTATCCTAAAACCCATGCTGATTAACGAGATCGTTCCTGTTCACAGTTCCATGCCTGTAATAGTGTTTAAATTTCTAGTTCTAGAAGTATGTTACATGGACTTCTGTATGAATGTTGGCTACTGGTATTGTGTTTGGCAAGTTTGTTCAGTTTCTAGAAGGTTTTCTTTGCACTTGAGAGGATCGTTAAGCTGTCCTATATTTGAAAAAACTTAATTGTAGTTTATTTAATAATGTCTTGTCTTCTTGAATAAGAGGAAATACATCTTTAGTCAATACTAGTCCCTTTTGGTTCCAGCCAATATATGATTAGTTCTTTATGTGCTGCCATTCTTTGGCAAGTCTTGCTAGTCCATGTCCTTTTACTTGAGGCTCATCTTGCTATAAAACTTCCTATATTTTCTGCAGAATCCCTAAAACGATTGGTGTCGCAGTTCCTATGAAAGCGTCCTTCTTCATAACCTACATAATGGTTGACGGTTGGGCTGGTATTGCTGGAGAGATCCTAAGGCTGAAGCCGCTAATATTTTACCACTTGAAGAACTTTTTCTTGGTTAAGACGGAAAAAGATAGAGAAGAGGCAATGGATGCTGGAAGCGTTGGTTTCAACACAGGGGAACCACAGATACAATTATATTTCTTATTGGGGCTTGTCTATGCTGTGGTCACACCATTTCTGCTTCCGTTCATATTGGTCTTCTTTGGCCTAGCATATGTAGTATATCGTCATCAGGTTCGTCTTCTCTCTTCCTTCTTATGCCTATATCTTTCACTTTGTCTACTCTTTAGGACATGTGGTGCTTTATTGCATCATATTGTTTTCAAATATTATAAACTTGCTGAGTCATCATGCTATCGCGCCCAATTTTTCTCAAAAACAGGATTCAACAACGTGATACTCTCTTTAGGATTTTGAGAGCGAAGAAGAAAAGCTATTTAGCGAATTAAAGACACGTTAGAACACCATTCTATACTAAATACAAATAACTTCAATTAAAAGGTTCTGCGAAACCATATATCGGGCAAGGGTTCAATTTTTACCTCGAAAACTAAAAGGAAGTGTTAAGCATCTTTCGAGGTGCACAAATGTGGTTCCCAGCCGATTTTGCAATTTATGTGGGGGGAATTGAATGTGGCAAAATAAGGTCATTGAGAATTTAATTACGGGAAATTCTGATAAAAGATGTATAGAAGATTTACTTAAGCCAAGAAAACAAAATAGATTCTTAATTAGTTACACCATTTGCATGAAAGGGTAATAAAACATTATACTTATTTAATAAAATATCTATGTGATAAAATAAGCAAAAATTTGATTACTTCCTATGTGTCAATTTGTTTGTCTTACTTTCTCCTTTTAGTTTGTTTTAAAAAGAAGGCGTCTTCTCTAGTTTTGACAATACTTTAATTTTAGTATCCCACACGGCATGTTTAAGACCATAAGATTAGAGGGATGATACACATTTTTATGTTTATGACCACAAGATTCAAAGATCTTATTTACTTTCTTAAACTCCGTGACAAGTCAAAATAAGACAAATAAATTGAAACGGATGACACTTCATTGTACTTGTAACCATTATGGTGTCAGTACAAAGTTGATAGCCTTTGAAGTAGTTATGTAGGCCCTACTTCTACTTAGTTGACATGCTAGGGATAACATCAGCTTTGATATTGGGATCAGACATGGAATCCCATTGGTTCAAGGATATGTTATGTTCATAGGAGTGTCGTTTTAATGTTGTTTCTTAGGCCACATGCAACACTTCATTGACTGGGGTATTTGCTAACTGGTAGTATTAATTCTTCCCACATTTAAAAATTAGACAAAGGGAATATGGAGTACTTGTACTGATGGAGATGCACCTATTAATTCCTAGTAAAATATGTTGTCACCTATTTGCATATGCTAATTCTACTGATTTGAAATTGTTGATGTAGACATGTTTGCATGTTACAATTAGCTTTTCCTGACGGATTCTTTTCCTGAGACCTTGCAGATTATAAATGTTTACAATCAGGAGTACGAAAGTGCAGCAGCATTCTGGCCAGATGTTCATGGACGTATAATTTTCGCACTGTGCTTTTCTCAGTTATCTTTACTAGGCTTGCTAAGTACAAAACATGCTACTCAGTCAGCACCTTTCCTGATTGCCCTTCCAGTGCTGACCATCTCATTTCACTTGTACTGCAAAGGTCGTTATGAGCCAGCTTTCACCAAATATCCGATACAGGTGTGTGTGGAAGTACATCTTGCAAATAAGAATTTCTACTGTTACAATAGTTTGAGCTTTTTCTTTTTTTTTTGTGAGTGTCTCCATTTTTTTTTTCTTCAAATGTCTACAATGCTATCTTCTTCTCTATTTCAGGAAGCAAGGATGAGAGATACTCTGGAACAAGCAAGGGAACCGAATCTTAATCTGAAGGGCTACCTTCAAAATGCTTATGTGCATCCTGTTTTCAAAGACGACGATGAAGATGAAGATGAAGACTTTATGATGAAACTGGAGACCGATAGCGTTCCTGTCCCCACAAAACGCCAGTCAAGAATGAATACACCAGTTCCCAGCAAAGTCAGCGCTGGCTCATCTCCATCACTTCCTGATGCAGTTACTCATGAACATTAAACAGCTTAGAATGATAGGTTGGAATATTTCACCTCCTTTGTGCATGAGAGTTAGATGGCGGAGACTCAACCTTAACTAAGTTGTACAGAGAGCACTTCAACACATCATAGTTGAGCTGGCTGGACCAGTTTACATTGGGACGGTTGGCATTGAAAGTACAAAAAATTGTAAAGAGCTCCGGTGGTAGCATTAGAAGTTTTGTACACTTAAGTATGTTCATATTTTTAGCATTTGCTGGTTGTTGACACTGAGGATATAATCTTGTACACGAGCTTTCTAAGGGAATGTATTTATTTTTATCGATCTTAGTTTAAGAAGAAAGCTAGATTTCTTGTTTGGTCTGTTTTTTAAGTTTGTAGTATATGTGAAATTATTATGGTATAATTTAAATAAATCTTATAGTGTAATTATAACCGGCGGAGGTTCAATTGAAGTAGAGTAAGATTCATGTCAGAGAACAATAAGCAACTCCAGAATGCTACTACGGATTCGGATGTTTTAGACTTTGATTAACTTGAGAAAGTTCTCCTATGATTTTTTTTTTATTTTCAAAATTTGAATTTGAAACTTCGTAGTATGCTTTCCCAATTATGATCTTTTTTTTTTTGAGATTTTTTATTAAAAATGAAAAACTAGGTTTTTCATTGATGGATAGACAAAGGGACAGTTGATAGAAACAAAATTGGGAAAATTAGTGAAGTAGTCATAATTTCTAACTTAATTAGTAAAAATATCTACACTTTAAAATATTTAGTCAAAATGTCAAAATGTCAATATTTTAAAAATAATTTATAAATACTATTATTTGTCTTTCCTTTTATTTCTTAAAACAATCCAATATTGAATATATTCACTATCCATTTAGACTTCTTATAGACTTTAATATCATTAAATTTATTTCCATCTTTAAGATTTTCAAAAAAAAAATTCTCTTTTACCATTTTCACCATTAATGTCTCTCACTGTTGAAGAAGAACTAATTATTCAAGTTCATATCAATTTGTTCTGATCTATCGATTAATACAAGAAATCTCTCAATACATAAAGGTATTTTCGTAATCATATTTTATTTTGCGAGATTTCATAAGATTTTGTTTTCGACATAAAAATTATGTTGAATTTTGTATTGTATGTATTACAATTTTTTCATCATTTTTTGATTTTTATATGAGTTGTTATGATACTCATCAAATATTTATGCATTTCAGAATTTTAGTATTTGAAACACTATTTTTATGATTTTATTTTCATATTTGAGATTTAGTAGATTGTAATTAGTAGTAAGCCACATAAGCATTCATACATAATATATTGTTTGATTTTTTTTATATATATTCATATTTAATAATTTCGAATTTTGCTTATAGGGTTATTAATCCACAAATAAACACAGATTCAAATTTGAATTTGGTGAAAAGAATTAAAAAAAAAAAACATAACAGACGAAGAAGAAAGAGAGAGTCAAAGAAGATTGTTGCGAAATTGTATTCATATCAGAATAATATTCATATTAATTTTTATTTGTCAATATTTTTCTTTTACTCATCATTTGTATTTTTATTAAGAATATTGTATTTCTTTTTATTTGTAGTCATTCAAATACGTATCTTATATGAATTTGTTTTTCTTAAGCATAGATGTATCCTATTTTTTAACAGTCAATTTTTTTTTTTTTGAATATTGTATTCTGATTATATATATATATATGGTAATCAAGTAATACAATTTTGATCATCGGAATACAATTTGTAGTTTGAAAGAAAAAAAATTAATTTTAATTTGAATGGTAAAGTGAGCACATAAAATGTAAAAAATATTGGTATACAATTAAAATGAAAACATAACAAGTAAAGTTGATCTAATAGAATGAAAAATGAGTTTTTTTTTTTAAATTGTTAATGATGAAAATTTTAAGTGATATGTTCCTTCTCTAAAAACTATTATCTCACTTTTCATCATACTACTTTTTGTATTTATATATTATTATACAATATTCTAAATAAAAACTAGAATAAATAGAAATTCGAATAAAATACATATTAAAATAAATACAAAATACAAATTTTTTGACAAAATAAATAAATACACATGAAAAAATATATGAATACAAATATGTTTCTTAAATAACACTATAAATTCATTTGACATACCTATTGGAATGACTAATAAAAAAAGATTAAGATTATGGAGAAAAAAAGAAACAAAGTTTGAGTTTTATTTGAAAATGTAACTGATGAGAAAATTAAGTGAACTTTACCTTTTATTTGAAATATTCTCTCCCTTGATTTTCTCCCTTTTGTTATTAAATAATCCTATTCTTTAAATAAAAACAAGTAATAAAAACATAATAAGATACATAACAAATTAAAATTTTGACATTTTTACTAAATATTGAAAGTGTTGCTAAT
The DNA here is from genome assembly GCA_027705065.1 of Solanum peruvianum. NCBI lineage: Eukaryota > Viridiplantae > Streptophyta > Magnoliopsida > Solanales > Solanaceae > Solanum > Solanum peruvianum. The sequence continues at coordinate 44,439,385 of JAKWJD010001756.1, read as the reverse complement.
AAGCCCTCTTAAATGTTAAAATATTGACATTTTGAAAAAATTTCCCTATAAACACTTAAGTCAGTAAGGATAGTTTGGTCATTTCCTCTCCATGGTATAACTATAATTATACTGTTATATTCCCCCCTCCGCCTTTCTGAATTAGAGTTTATGAGAACAAGAATCAATATTTATTCATGATCCCCGTTCGATATTATTTGTCATAATTTTTAATTTTAGAGTTAAACTATTAAAATTTTAGTTAATAGATATATTTTTTATCATACTAATATGTAAAAAAATTGTAATTTATAGTATTTTTCATATAGTTTTAGAATATCTAATTTTTTGTTTAAAATATCGAATTAATATAATCTAATTTAGTTTTGAAAATTAGTCAAATTGACTTTCGATAAGCGCAACATAACAAACAATGGAGGGAGCAATATATAAAAGTTTGCTTCGCAAAGAGTTATTTTTTTTTCTTTTCAACGACGACTTCATCTCTTAGGTTAAGGTTCATAAGAATATGAACCAATACTAGTTTATGGTATAAGAGCAGGTAAAATATTGTTCGAAAATTTAAGAGCTCCAGACACTATCAACCATTGAATAATGATAAAATATATTAAGAGAGTGTTTGGACAGACGTAGAGTTAGTCTGAATCGGCTTAAAAGTTGGTTAAATCTTATTTCTAAGTCAATTTTTAATTTCTGAAAGTGTTTGACAAATATAAAAAAAAAAAATTAAAATAAGTAAAAAATGACTTAACATATAAAGTGTTTGGCAGGGTAAAAAATGAGTTCAAATAAGTCAAAAATGACTTAAATAAGTCAAAATCAAAAGTAGGTCTCTTCCTACCTTTTTTTCGACTTAAAAGTCATTTCAATTTGACTTTTATTTTTAACTTAAAAACTACTTTTTAAAGTCAATCCTAATGGACTCTTAAAATATTTACAAATTGACTAATATAAAAAATAACTTAAAATAAGTCAAAATAACTTAAAATAAGTTTGAAAGCGTTTGACGTCAAAAATAACTTTAAAATAAGTCAAAAATCAAAAATAAATCTCTCCTTACTTTTTTTAGTTAAAATTTATTTTAGTTTAATTTTATTTTTTATTTAAAAACTATTTTAAATTTAATTATTATTATTTTAGATAATTATGAATAAAATAAAACAGAAAAATTGTACTATAATAAAAAAATAGATAAAAAATATTAGTATTTCTTTAAAAAGAAGATAACGTGACGAGTACACGACACGTGAACAACGGCCTACGTAGTTACATCATCCGGAAACCTAGTTTTCGCAGTATGTGTTAACTAGGAGAAGATACTATTAGAAACAAAATGTCGCTTCTGTTTAAAAAATAATGACCTGCTTTTACTTAGAATGGAGTATAAAAAAAAAAAAAAATTTAATCTTGTAATTTTAAATTAAAGTTATATCAAATGTACCAAAATGACCTTTAATCTTATTGTCTTAAACATATCACGTGAAAAATTAAAATTAAAATATTATCAAAAAAAAGGAATCATTATTTTTTAAACAAAAAAAAAATAGGAATATCTTTTTTAAACGGAGGGAGTATTTGGATTAGGTGGAAGTGATTTTTGCGGTAGATAAAAAATGAGAGATGAGATTTGAAATAATTCGAGCATGTTAAAAAGAGATTTATAAACATTTTAGTGAGGAGGTGTGAAAGTTTAATGTTAGAGGGCTTAAAGAGAGGTAGAGGTAGATCAAGACGTATTGAGGGAGTTCTGGTCAATCAGAAACCGACAAGCCTTCATTTAGTTATTAAGGACATGATTCATGATATGATGATATAAAAGTCGATGAATGAATAGTAGGTTATAAATAACTAATTTTTTTCTTGTCTCTCCTATTAGTAACATTAATATTATTTTTGGTATTTTAATTATTTTACTGGTGTTGTATTTGTTATTCTTAATTTATTTATTACTATGTGGTGTTTCATGTCATTTATGTCTTTATTTTCTTAGCTGCTGTATTCAGGACCGTTCAAAATTAAACCGCAGCTGATAAGTCAATCGTGAAATTAACTTATTAACTTATTTTATTAGGTTATCAGATTATGATTGGAATATTAAAATTTTAAAGAAATGATTTGTTCAATTCGGAAGTATATTACTCAATTTCTTTATTCGATAAAAGTTATCATACTTATACTTTTACCCTAGGTATATATAAATATATAAAAGTACATATTTTATTATTATTAACCCTAAAACATAAAGCCCTATTTTTAAAATTTGCCGTAAATGTTTCTACAAGTACTATAACAAAAATGATAATTAGCGGCAATTAATTCTTAATTGCCACTAAATATTTATTTTTAGCAGCAATTGACACTCTTTGTATATGTCCCTAAAGCCTTTAGCGACATTGATTTTAATGACATCCAACTAATACGGATAAAAACTTTATCACTCTTTATTAATATCAATATTTAATGTCGCTAAAAGTTATTTTTGTTATAGAGATGATCCAGGCTTTGCTTGAGTTTTTTCTTACCTAGTTGTTTAAATTAAAGTTCATAATGATGATATGAGTCAAAGAATTTCAAATTTCAAATTACCTATGTTGATGCAGATTGTATAGTATAACCATGGTATATTGTAAGGTGTGCTTATAAAAAAAAAAAAAGAGAAGGTATTTTCTATAGAGGTTTTGAAAGAATATTTTCCTCAATCACATCTCTCTATTTTACTGATCCTTATATACACAAAGACAGCAACAAATAAGACTACAAAATATACTCCTAACTAATTTACCATAATACAAGATATTTACCATAATATAAGATATACAATATATTTAACAGGTTTGTTGATAACCATCCGATAATTATTTATTCATTATTGAATCAATCGATATCTTATTAATTGATTAGCACAGTAATCAAGGCCGGCTCCTATGTCTATTTGAATAAAGCATTGGTCTTAGGCCTCCAATTTTAGGGAGCCTCAATTTTTTATAAATAATAAATTATGTGTTAATTTTTTAAGAAAAAAATAATTATTTATGATAAGATATATTTTTTAAAAGATTCTACTATTTTATTTTTATTAATTCCATTTAAATAGAAGAAATCAAGAAGAATTTTTTTATTTCCTCACCGTCTCTATGCTAATATTCACATTATTTTATCCTTTTAACTCCTTTTACACACTGTCTTCTTTAAATTTTTGGTACGTTGGAGTAATACTCTATCAAAAATATGCATCAATAGTCGAAAAATGTTGAGCAAAGTGAATTGTAAATTCTTTTTCTACTTCTCTTAGATTTTCAAGCATTACAACAAGCACTGTAAGACAAGGGCTTCTTAAATCAAATTTTATATTAACAATTCATATAATAATTGCGCGATTAAGCTAATATTTTTCAACAATTGATAAAATATCATTTATAAAAGATATTAAGTATAATTTGCATTTAAAAATTCAAGCTTTTTTTTTTTTCTTCAAAAAAATAATGAATATGAAGTTCATTTAGTTTTTAAGCCTCTAGTTGAAATTTCGCTTTAGGCCTCTGACAGCATTGAGCCGCCCTGATAGTAATATATTTAAAAGCGGAATAATGATAGATCAAACAGTAAATCGAAATTATCTGTCCCATAAACAATCCTAATTCTACCCTTTTTGTCTTTATAAATATTGTATTTTTACTTTTCTGGAAACAAAATCTATCAAAATATTTTTTATAAAATCTCCATATTTTCTTCTCATGATAACCAACAAAAATAAACTAAATATATTATTATTATTATCATTGTTGTTATTGATGCATTATAAAAAAAAAAGTGAAAATAGTCTGAGAAATACTCTAATTCTAATCGAAATTGTTGTTGTGACATCAGATTATTCATAAAAATTTAAAAATGATTATTATTTATATTCGTACTTCTAAATATTATAATAATTATATTACAGAAGCGGCTCAAGTGTATTAATGATCTATAGCAAAAATGAAATGGGGTCTTAAATTTAAATTGTAAATAACTATTATATAATTTATTTCTTCTTGTTTTCATTGGATAATATAACCATTCTTATTTTTAATTAGATACAGTACTTCAAATATGTCAATTTCTTCTATTAATCCTTTCTTTTTCATGAAATGTTTAGTTTTTCTACAAATAGTACTCAATATGTGTTAAAGAAAAATAATTTATAGCCTATTACTATAAAAAATGAGGCCTCTTAAATTTAGGGGCCTAAGACATATCTTTTTTTAATAATATCGAGTCACCACTGTTATTGCGCCGAGTATATCGATTAATTGAATACAACCAGACTAACATAATTAAGAACTTTTTTCCTTAAAAAACGAACTCTAATAACAATTTCATTGTACTTCCTCTAATAATATACTAATATATCCTGCTAAATATTAATATTACTTTCTCTGCTTAATTAGTAAACCTTATGTTTAGAGACCTAGACAAACCCGGTCCTCATTTCTGAGATCACTGACAGAAAAATCTATTATATTTAATATTTATATAAAAATACTAAAACAAAAAGAATCATTAAATATTTCCATAAATAAATTATGCAAACTATATCTAACTATATATTGAAGAATGCATGTGAGAAAAATCGTAGAAGGAAAATACGAGTGTAAATTGATCAATAGTTTTTATAGTTTGTTCATCAACCTTCCTTGTATAATACCTTAATTTTTTGAACTTTAAATTTATTCAATTGTTATAAATCATACTTGAGATTTTTTAAGAAGAAAAATAATAAACTTATAAATTAGTAGTTTAAAAATAAGAGAAAACCTTCTATTTATAGCTAATAAATGTTAGTATATACTGTTAATTGTGTCTTATCAGAAAAGTTACAAACCTTCAAAAAAGTCAAAACTCATAAAAAATATCACAACTTTTTGGAAAAGTCACAATCCTTCAAAAAAGTCGCAACTCATCAGGAAAGTCACAATCCTTCGAAAAAATCACAACATTTTTGAAAAGTCACAACTTTTCAAAAAAAGTCACAACTCGTCGAAGAAGTCGGAACCCTTAGAAAAAATCACAAAGTCACAACCCCTTGTGAAAATCACAGCTCTTGAAATTCATTACCTTTTTTCTTAATAGGGTTTTCTTTTTTTTAAAAAATCAATTCATTCAACTATCTACTTTCACTTAATGATAACTCTACTAATCTTTTAATTAAACTACAGATTAAGATATTCAATTGACATATTAAGTTCTAAGCAATCACAAACGATGTCACATTAATTGGTCAAAAATATAATCCATTAATTAATTAATACATATTGATGGCATTCATACTAAAATGTGTTAAGTATTTTATGAGGTTTCGTTATTATTTTTCCTTTTAAGATATAATTCCCTTCTTTGTTTTATTTTACAGAAAATACAGATGAATTTCTGCTCTAGTTTTAATAATCCAAAATCTTATTCATTAATATGCGTATATCTTCTTGATAAATGTTCATTGAATTGAAACTATAATATAAAATACGTGTTCCATTTCATACTAGATAAACTTGAATGTTTATTTTTTTTTTAAATTTATTATTAACTGCATTGTGCTAAAACGTGGTAAATACAATATGGACAATCTCATAAGTGCTGTTATTCTGCAAAATTCGGCACAGCTCTGGGCTAGTCTTCGTTAATCTAAGTAAAGTTAGGTGTTATAAATATATTAATAGATTCTTGATCTAATATTTTTTAAAAAAATTTTGTATAAATTTCATCCGTAAAAAGGTAAAAATTTATGCATAGTAAAAATTCTTTTTTTTTTTCGTAAAAAAATGTAATAACTTTTACATCAAATAGATACGCACTCAGTTTACTTTGACTCGCCTATAATAAATGTCACAGACCTAAAAAATAAATAAGGTATATATTTTATTATAAAATTATATTAATCAATAAATTTAAAATAACATATTTTATTTTTTTCTAAATATATTATAAGTGGAGGAATAAATGTGAACGGAATAACTGCGGCTGAAAAGGTAGCTATAAACTGCTAATAGTGGAGTAATATATTTTTAATAGTGGTATATACAAATTAGGATAATTCTTAAAATGACCCAAAGATTTACTGCTACAAAATCCAAATCCTAATAAGAAAAAGAAAAAAAAAGGTAGAGACAGTACCACCCACTGTTTTGTTTCCCTCTACATGGTTTTGTTGCGCCTTCTTCCTTTTCTCAATTTCTCCGTTTTCCCTTTAAATCAAAAGATCGAATTTCTTTCCTTGTCTTCACTCCATTCATTTCTTTTTTAAATTCTTCAAATTCACTGCATGATGAATTAGAATCCTGGGAATTCAATCGGAGCTGTTTCAACTGATCCATTGATCAGGTGAGTTCAATTGGAATTTTTCATTACTTTTTATGTATATCTGATCTTGGGTTTCAATCAATTTCTGTTTATTTTTTAATCTTTTTATGTTTTCTTGTGAATTTTCGTATGACTATTGGGAATTTGAATGAATTTGGGATATAGATTGTAAGGATTATATGATCGTTCGTTTTAGATTGAAATGCCGATAATTTGATGTAAGAATTAGGGATTGGATTGATTCAAAATTTAATCTGTAGGTTTTTTTTTTAAATAAATAAAAATTATTTATGGTGAATAGGTTTGAGGGGATGCTGTTGACCTGGTTATGTTGACTTTGTTTCACCCTGGTCTATACTGGAAATTCTATTCATTAATCTGTTCTTTTTTTTTTTTTTTGGCTGTAGCTTTTAAATGAGTATAAACAGTAGAATAGTTGATTTTAGTTTGATATGATTTCATTTCAGTGTCTATGTTTTTGCATTAGGACTTTAATCTGCTTGCTGATGTTTGATTGATAGGTTTTTGCATTAAGATTCATTTTTTGTTTATGACATTGTTGCACTGTTATTTATCCTGAAGATTAGGATTTTAAAGTTGGTATACTCATGAAATATATGTACTTTTGCTTATTAAGTTCCTTTTTCAGTTGTGTTGGGAGTAGACGATGGCAACATTAGTTGCGAAACAAGGGCCATTGAGCAGTCAGATTCAAGACACACCGGGAACGAGAAATCAGTCTAGGGTGTTTACGAAGAGAAAGTTTATCCTAAACCGCGATGAAGAAGAGCTTGAAAAGGACAATGCAGCAGCATCGGTACTCAATGTTACAGAGTTACCTAACAAGAGATCAAAGCTTTGTTCTGAGCCTGGTGCCTCCCGTGGCAAAAGAACTGTGTCAGGGCACGCGAATGTTGCAATCAGAGAGGAGGATGCACTTTTATCGGGTGGATTTGCAGAGAAAGTAAAAACTGCAGAAAAGCCAAAGAGGAACATGGTTAAATCACATTTGAGAACCAAGACAGTAGCTAAGGAAAAAATGACTGTAAAGGAATCTGAAGGTTCACATAGAAGAATCACATCCAAGGGGTATCATCGTTCAGCAGAGAAGAAATTAAGTTCTAAAATTTGGGATGAATTGGTGGGTGATGATAAAGAAGAGGAGAGTGAAGAGGAAGAGGAACAGGAAGAGGATGAAGAGTATTTTCCAGGATCCTTAACAAACTTTCAGATGCCACTTAAGGAAGCATTGAATAATTTAAGAAATACAGAGAAGCTTTTGAGAACTTGCACCAAGGGAAAAGTTCTGAGAAATGGACCTATGAGAAATAAAGGGAATGATGAAGAGAAAGACGAGCCTTCCCAGCGCAAGGACAGGCTCAAACTATCTACCACCACAAAAAGCATTCTTCTGAGAGGAAATTCACAAACAAAAAGGATGCCTGATAAAGTAAATCTAGAACAACCTTCAGGAACTTCAAGAAAGAAGATGACTCATAAAGGAGATAATACAATGAACAAGGTGGAATTTGGAACTGAAGAAAAGCAGGGCGTGTGCAAGAAAAAACCAACTTTATCCAAGGTTGGAAAGAAAATGCCAGGGACTCGTGGAGTTCAAGGCTCAGAGAATATAAGGCAGGTGCCTGCTATATTAAATGGAGAACAGTGTCTAGGAACGTCAAACAAGAAGAAAATTCCTCAAGGAGAGAGTACAATGGAGATGGTGGATGAAAGTGAAGAAGAGTGGAAGGAAAAGCCAAGTTTGTCCAAGGATGATAAAAAGAAGCAGGGAATTCATGAAAAAGATGCTCAGAATAAAAGGATATCTGTACGACGTGCTACAGCATCATTCAAAAGATACAGTAATGATTACTATGTTGGTGAGTGGGAAGATGATACTGATGAGTATGAGGTTTTCCCACTAAGTGATGGACATCATATACCAAGTAACGCAAGAAACCAGGGAAGTGATGTTTCACTTGAGTCGAAACCAAAAAACAGTCAGAAAAATATATTAAAAAATTCAGGAAAGTTACCTGTGTGTAGTTCGTTTCCTTCCTGGGCACCTGCTAAATTAAATAGAGAACAATGTCTAGGAACGTCAAGCAAGAAGAAGAGTCCTCAAGCAGATAGTACAATGGATAATATGGATGAAAACGATGATGACTGGAATATGTGCAAGGAAAAGTCAAATATGTCGAAGGATGGAAAAAAGAAGCAGAGAATTTATGAGAAAGATGCAGTGGATAAAAGGACATCAGTCAGACGTGCTGCTGCATCAGTCAAGAGATATGATCATGATTACCATATTGATGAGTGGGAGGATGATATTGAGGAGTATGAGGTTTGGCATCATACACCAAGTAACACAAGAAGTCAGAGAAGTGAAGTTTCACATGAGTCAAAACCTAAAGATAGTCTGAGAGATATAGTATATAATTCTGTGAAGTTATCTGCTTGTAGTTCATTGCCTTCCTCCACATCGTCTTCTGGTTCGACAATTTCGAGAAATGGAATAGATAGATCTAAAAACGTGAAGGTTAAGCTCTTGTTATTCATCTTTCACTTTAAATGTCATTTCTTCTCTGTTTTACTTATTTCCTTCAGACGATGACTTATTTATTTTATCCTGTGCAGGTAAATTGTCATCAATGTAGAAGAAGTGATAGAAGAACTGTTGTTCCTTGTACTAAGTGTAAAGAGAAATTTTACTGTATCAAGTGCATCAGGGAATGGTAAACCTCTAATGTGTATCTCTTATCTTGCTGTCCAAATGCTTAGTGATTCTCTTTTAGTGTGAGATGGAGTTTTAACCTCATTTTAAGCTTCCTGCTATTTATTTTTGGTGAGCAGGTATTCTGAATTGGAAGAAGAGGAAGTCTCAGAGGCTTGTCCATATTGTCGTGGAAAATGTAACTGCAACTTCTGCTTACACTCAAGTGGCATGCTTAAGGTTTGCCTTTTCTTTTTTTTTAATCGAACAAAATGAGCTTGTAGCTTTTGTTTCCTAATTACTGTTAAATATTTCTTTCCTTGAAGACATCAAAAAGGGATCTCCCTGATCGTGAAAAGATCAAGCATTTGCAGTATTTGATTATCCAGCTGCTTCCCTTTCTAAAAGAAATTCATCAGGAACAAATTCAGGAGATAGAGACAGAGTCTTCTATTCGTGGTATGCATCTAAGTTCTAAAAACAAGACCGACTCCGATAAAACTTTTCTTACATTGTTCGCTGTTTTTATCACAGGGGTATCTTCATCTTCAGTTGATATTAAACAATCACTTTGTCACAATGAGGAGCGAGTTTACTGGTAATACATCTTCTCTTTTTTTTTTTTTTCAGCTATACCTTATTTTTGGAGGTTTTATTCTTATTGATTCCTTGGTCTTGGAGCAGCGACAACTGTTCAACTTCAATAGTCGATCTTCATCGAAGCTGCCCAGATTGCTCATACGAGCTATGTATAAGTTGCTGCCAAGAGCTTCGGGAAGGAAAGTGTTTAGGAAATAGTAAAAAAGCAGTTGTCAAATATCCAAATATAGGTTATGATTACATGCACGGTGGTGACGCAGAGCCTGAACGTTATGATAATATGGAAATTCCACAGGACCAGAACAAACCAATTACTTGGGTTGCTAATTATGATGGTAATATCATGTGTGCTCCTGAAGCAATTGGTGGTTGTGGAAATTTTGTACTAGAGCTCAAGCACCTGCTACCGAAAAACTGGATATCAACCTTGGAAGCAAAAGCAGAAAGGATTCTGATTCAATGCAATTTCTCCGAGATTATTTCCCAGCCGATTTGTAGAATGGATGACCCTGAACAGTTACACAGAGCGGCTTCAAGAGTTGGTTCTGATGACAACTACTTGTATTTCCCTACTGCAAAGGACGCAATGGAGGATGATGCACTTTTACACTTTCGTAGACACTGGGCCAAAGGTGAACCAGTGATTGTGCAAAATGTTCTTGCACATACAAGTGGTTTAAGCTGGGAACCAATGGTTATGTGGCGTGCATTATGTGAGGGCACTGATTCCAAGATCCTTACAAGTATGTCGGAAGTGAAAGCTATCGACTGTCTGGCCAATTGTCAGGTTTTTCCTCATTCGTCTGCATTTTCTACCTTGTCCACAAGCTTAGTACCTTTCTCATTCCACTTATTCATCATCCCTCTCCCCATTCACTTGGTAGTTACCATGTTTTCTAATGGGTTTGTTTTGCTTCTAGTATCCTTTTGTTAAAGAAAACTTTTTTCTCGTATTAAAGCATTGCTTCTTGAATAGCTTCATGGTGTTATTAAAATATGATCATCTGCCATTGTGCTAAATCATCAAATAACATAAAACTTTTGCAGGTTCCGATCAATACTCGAAAATTTTTTAAAGGTTATACAGAAGGCAGAAGGTATGGAAATCTTTGGCCTGAAATGCTCAAACTTAAAGATTGGCCACCATCTGACAAGTTTGAGAAAGTCTTGCCTCGGCACTGCGATGAATTCATCAGTGCATTACCATTCCAAGAGTACACAGATCCAAGGATAGGGATTCTGAACCTTGCTGTTAAATTACCGGCTGGAGTCATAAAACCAGATTTGGGTCCAAAGACATACATTGCGTATGGTCTCAGCGAGGAACTTGGGAGAGGGGATTCAGTGACAAAGCTTCACTGTGATATGTCAGATGCGGTATGATTTTGACAGGACTATTGTAGTTCATTCATTTGATTTCACTTTATTCTTATGTGATGTCATTGTGAATAGTCCTGGTTAATACTTGAAATCACAATTTGGAGGATATTACCTTAGCTCACATCCAAAAACTATAACCAAATCGACAAGGACCTTGGCAAGAAGGTATCTCAATTGTAGGAAAATTTCAAAATGAGCAAAAAAAACTAACATTTTATTTCAAATATATAGAACCACATTCGTCCAATCTCTTCTGCCTTATGGCCAGTCCTATACAATATGTTTGACCCCGGTAAATTAATCCACATGCTACAATCTAGTTTAATGTTTATTCTCACCTTGGTAGCAGTTTACTGCTTTTCCCAGTTCTGTATTCTGTCCATGATGAAGCCTGCAAAGACTGCAACCATCACTTTTTCAGGCTTATTTCATGACAAGCTAATATTTTAAAATTTTGAATTGCTCAGATAAATATTTTGACACACACAGCAGAGATGGCTATAACTGATGAGCAGCGGTCGGCAATTGAAATAGTGAAACAGATGCATAGAGCTCAGGATGAAAGAGAGCGCCTCGAATGCGAGGCTGATGAATATCCTATGAAGATTTCTAGTGACATTAGAAGGGAGGAGAAAACCTCTGATGATTCAGAGACAACTGGAGGTGCATTGTGGGACATTTTCAGAAGGGAAGATGTACCCAAGTTGAGTGAGTATCTTTTGAAGCATGCAAAGGAATTTAGGCACACTTTCTGTTGTCCGGTTGATCAGGTATTTCATCCAATCCATGACCAGAGCTTCTACTTAACTTTGGAGCACAAGAGAAAACTGAAGGAAGAATTCGGTTAGTAATTTACCCTGTTCGTTATCTTTCCTCAATAACAAGGATCACATTTTATTTAATAAACTCAAGATGTGCACACTTACTATTTTAGGGATTGAACCTTGGACATTTGAGCAAAGACTTGGAGAGGCAGTTTTCATTCCTGCAGGATGTCCTCACCAAGTGCGTAATCTCAAGGTAAGAATCATACTTATATAATCCATGAAAATCCAGATGATAAAGTTCATCAAGTAACCAACCATCTGTTTTCAACTTTCCAGTCGTGTACCAAAGTTGCTGCTGATTTTGTTTCTCCTGAAAACATTAGAGAATGTTTCCGCCTCACAGCTGAGTTCAGGACATTGCCGAAAGGCCACAAGGCCAGAGAAGACAAACTAGAGGTGCCATATAAAAAATGCTTTATTTTAATCTGACTATGTGAGCCAAGCCTCCATTTCTTACTGACTTGTTTCATCCTCTGGTGTAACAGATAAAGAAGATGGTCCTTCATGCAATCAACCAAGTTGTCACAGATTTGGAGCAGCTCACATACATAGCTTAGAGAAATAGCAGTACTTCCTTTGGCAGCAGTAGCAGTTAGTATTTGGTAGGCCAAGGACAATTTTGATACATATTTCTTGCAGCTTAGGCCCTCTTCACCATTGTTGCCTGTAGAAAAGTAAATGTTAAAGAAACATTCTTTTTTAGATCATACTTTTCCTGCAATAAAAACAGCTTCTCCTATACAGAGACTCGTAACCTTTGCATTTGATTACATAATGGAATACAATGTGAAATTTCATGCAAATACTTTCTATAGTACTTTCTTTAAGCCTAACAGGGATTTAGAATTTGATTGGTATTAAATGATTTCTATATAGAAAAATGTGAAACTAAAGCAAAGGGAGTTTATACCAAATCAAATGTATTTTAGTATTAATTAAGCGACTTCACGAGGTAAATTGTATGTTATAATCATGCCAAAAGCTCAAGTACAAACGTGTATGGATTGATTAACTACGGGTCAATACCGAATATGAGTAAATTTTTATTTGCATATTACCGTTGCTTATACACACTTAAGTCACATATTATACTAATCGTAACTGTATCATCATTATTAAAGAAACAACACTAAATGCGCATGTTCTAGATCAACATTGTGAATTCGACAACTATTAGATCACATTCATTCAGGGTTTTGACACAAACTAAATTATTGTTATTTTATCGTAAAATAGTGTGGAGACGTTTGGTGAGATAAAATGAGACAATTTTTGAGGTAAATTGTTAGTATCCATTGATCTCTTGTTTGGTTATGAAGTTTGTGATATCTTATTATATAGTATTAATAATCAGTACTCAAATAAGTTGTTACTGTTTCTAGATGAAATAATAGTCTTGAAATAACTAATCCTAAGACAAATAGTTAAAGTAACATAATATCCCAATAAAACCTCTTTATAATTATTTTACACATTTCTCTAATGGAAGATATTTCGTAAACGAATTTATTTTTAGAAATTACGCAATTCATATCATTTTTAATATAACAAACCAAGCATTTACTTAAAGTACTAAGATAATTATTTCTAACATAACTAATCTTAAAATAAGATGTCTTCAAACTAAACAACCCTGCATGTCCTACAGAGTTTGAAGCATCAATTGAATTATCGCTCTAAAATTAGTCTTCAAATCAATTTAGTGCACTAAAACTAAGATGTACACGCGTCAACAACAACAATATACTTTGACTATGACCGACGTATATCTCTGTTCGATCAGTCGATTTCAGATTTTACACACTTATACCATTAAGCTCATGAGTAGAATCTTAGCTTGAGCCTACCTTCGCACACCCCCATCACTCTTTAAGAAGCATTCACCTCAAATAAATTACCCATCTCGCAGTGTCCCGCCTCTCCCTAAATGATCGATGTGGCAGTTAGGCATCCTTAGAAGAAAGAATGGTCTTTAAGAATTGGTCGTTGTGTGTCATCACTTACCACCTATCCTACATATTCAATTAAGGTCGTCACTACGAAGCTATAATTAAGGTCCACAAGGTCTTATCATCTAGTCGTTGGTACTTTGCATCTTCACGGAGAATTCAATTTCACCATGTTATTTTTAATACACCAAAAAACAAACAATGCATAAATAGTAATCTCAACAGAACTAATGCAAACATCACTAATACACTCTATTTAACTTTATTTAACAATATTCGTATACACCCTATCAAATGACCTCTTTAGTTATTCCATAATGAGGTTTTGAAAAGAGGATGTGTAAACATCTAGCCTCATCTTGTGAAGATATTGATGTTGAATCAATAGATACTCGACTCAAGTTAAAAATATATATAAAAAAAAATAATTAAAACTAATATAATAACGAAGATGTGTTGAAAACAATTAAGAAAAAAATAAGAAGCAATAATAAACAATGGGTAACACAAAAACCAAAGAATAAAACCAGGAGGAGATAACAATAGTAATAATCATCTGGGAACCAAACAAACCTCAACTACATAAAAATCTATCAATCTTAATCGTCAATCTTCATATCTTCCTATCCATGATCTTGTATTTGATAAGCCACATATGTGTCAAATCATGTCTAATAACCTTAATCCAAGACTTCTTTTTTTGCCTACCACACCTTTTGATTGGAGCATTTATTCCTCATATATCCAAAATCATCTTAGTGTCGTCTCACTCATTTTGTCCATTGCAAGGCCACTCACTTTGCATTATCCCAAATAGTTTCTTTTCTTATCTTATCTCCCCTATGTGCATAAATTCATTTGAGCATCCCAATGTTCACAACTCACTTTAAGAAGTGCCAATTCTTCATGTCCAAACCATTTAGTGTTACATCACTCATCTTGTCTATTGCAGATATCATTCCTATCTTTTCTTGAATAGTTTCTTTTCTAATCCTATCTTTCATAATATGCACGTATATTTATTTAAACATCCTCATTTATGCTAGCTAACACTTTCACAGTATGTATCAACCAAACACAAATAGGCTTATGAGAAAAAATCACCTACTAATTTTTTCTCCGCTAGAACTTAAATTTTAGTCTCATGGTTCTCAATCCACTTTATAGATCACTAGGTTGATCATTAGATCCACCCTATATTCAACCCTACCAATGGTACATGTGCAACTCATTATATTATTAGGTTCAATATGAAATTACGTGCAGAAACAAAGCTAAGTGATGATTCGTAGATTCAAACAAATTTAGTAACTTTCTCATAGACTCTGTATTTGCATTAGAAAATTATATATAACATGTGAATTCCTAATAAAATTCATGACATAGTGGTAAGCTAAGTGAAGGTTTGTAGGTTCAGACAAATTCAATAACATTTTCTAGATTCTATATTTGCATTAGAGAATAATATATAACTTGTGAATCCCTAATAAAATTGATTGATGACACAGTGATAAACTAAGTGGGGGTTCATGAATTCAAGCAAATTCAATAACTTGTGAATCCCTGATAAAATTGATTGATGACTCAGTGGTAAAGATGGCATCATGGAAACACTAACGTTGTGGGTTTAACAATACCATCAACAAAAGTTTCTCTTTTTTTTAAAAAAGGAAGCATCATCTCTTCTATCCAAGAATTTAGATTCCCCAAACTCATTTCTTCTATCTTAAAATTTAGAACCTCAAACTCCTAACCCTGACTCACTCTCTCTTATTATACGCTCTCTAATTAGATAACATGATCAACAAGGTGATCACAATTAAAAAGCAAAATATATTAGGTGAATTGGAATAGTTAGTTGTTTTGAACGGGCTTAAAGGCTCAAAAATCAAATCCAATACATCCAAATCAATCAATCCAAAATCGAACTTTAAATATCCATTCCATTGAAATCTTTTTGGATTGTAATTTATTCGATATGTGATTAAAATTTTCATATTCAATCCGCTTGGTCAAACACTCACCCCACAACAAGTCTTTGTCAATCAATTTAACCACCTATCCTATTTGTGAATTGTCTCCCAATAACTCGACCACCCAAGCAAGTGTTTGAAAAGCGATGAGAACAACTTTCCAACTATATGGAGGCATCTAAATACGTTACTAATCCAAATCCAAACAACAAAGAAATTAGTAAAGATGCAACTTGAACTAGACTCATATAACACAATTGTCTTTGGGAATCAAAGCTATATAGCCAACTATCAAACAATTTCAAAACACAATGCAAACCTTGCAAAGAGCTAGTCAAATTTGAAAACATCAAAATAACACTTGCACAAAGTACTTACCATGAAAGAATAAGCCCTTCCAATTCTTCCATACCCATGTTTTTTGATCCTTTCATCCTTTTTGTTCTCAACTTCATTCAAATCCCCCAATCCACTTTTTATGCAAAGATATAAATCCAAAAATCCACACCAATCTAATAAAATTTTACAAATTAATTTCAAATTCTAGATCCATCTTTGAGTATTTTTTGATAAGGAAAAGTTGCTTCAAAACCCTCCTTCTAAGCCTCCACCCCCACACCCACCCCCACCCCCCTTTTCCCATATGAGGAATCACAGGGCCAAGCAAAGAGATCCCTCTACACATATATAGGTAATAGTGCAATAGTAGGGTTTGATCAACATAGTAAAATGACTTGTTTGCCCTTATGCTTGAGGAACAAGAAACGATTGATGAAAGATGCCCTTTTTGGGACCTATAAATGCGCCTTTTTTGGTGGACATTTGGCTATGAAATATGTATTTCCTTGTCTTTTTATTTGTTACCCTCTTCCTTCATAACTATCCTTCAACTTATTCTTGAAATTTCAGATACACATTTATACTATTCTAAAGTTTTATTACTCCTGAATAAATTTTTTAAGTAATTTTCTACCCTTTTTGACTTACATGGCGTTAGCTTGAAAATAAAAGTCAATCAATGCTTGGCCCACAAGATAGTGCCACATATGTTTAAAAGGGATAGAAAATTATTAATAAAATTTGTTCAAGAGGGTAATAGAACCTTAGTATAGTATAAGTGTGTCTCTGAGATTTCGGACATAGGTTGAGGGGTACTTGTGCATTATCCCTAAAAATTTTGATAAATATTTTATATTTTTTTTTCTTTAAAAAAAATCATTTTGTTTTATTTTTAGTCTGTTTTAAAAGGAATGATTATTTTTCTTTTTGGTAACACTTTAACGTTAACTTTTCACGTGACATGTTTAAGACCACAAGATTAAAGTGCATTTTGATATTATTTAACATAACTTTAATTTAGAACCACTAAATTAAAAAGTCTTATTTCTTTTAGTAAACTTCGTCTAACTCAAAGTAGGTCATCCTTTTTTAAACAAGGGAGTATATTTCATCATATTAATATGTAAAAAATTGCATCTTGTAGTACTTTTTATATAGTTTTTGAATATCTATTTTTTTTAAAAAAAAAAATATCAAATTAATATGATCTAATTTAATGTTAAAAATTAGTCAACTTGACTTTTGAAAAGTGCAACATGACAAATAAAAGTGAACAGAGAAGTGAATTTAACTTGATACACTTGTTAAGAAAATAATAATTGATATATTAAATTTTTTAATTTTATAATCTTAAGACATATTTTACTAAAGAACAATTATTGTTCTTCTTTAATTTGTCAAAAATAACAAATAAAAAAAATCACATTAGAAAATATCTTACAAGTAAATAGAAACAAAAAGAGTACTCTTTACTTTATTTAGAATTTCTAAAGTTCGAGTTGAATTGTATTTGATTATATTTTTTGCCATAAATATTTAAAATTTGGATATATTTTTAAGTATAAAATATAATTTAAGGTCATTTTACAAAAACAAAAAAGATTGAATACTTTTTTGTAAACTAAAAAATTCTCATGGCCAAACGTTCCCAATAGTAAGGTGAATATTTGGGTAGGTTTTATAATATATTTCAAATATTCTTATTTTATTTGAGATTTATTTACAAAATTAAAATAATAATTTATTATTTGTGATGAGATAATTATGTTAAAAATATAAAAAATTACCTTGAGAATAAACACAAAATAGGGATAGAAGTGTAAATGAACTATGGTCCAAACTCTTTGAAGAGAAGTAAGCCCAGCCCAAGCCCAAACCCAAACACATGCTTACATTATCTAAACTTCTTCTCATCAACAAATTGCCACCTTCAAATTGTCAAACCACTGTAACTTCTTCACTCCCCTTCTCCCCCATAGCAATGCCCATCCAACTCCATACTTCTACGCGACTTCATCACTTGCCTTCTCATCTCCTTCCTCGTCCTCCTCTCCTCCGCTCTGCGCTTTTACTCCCTGCCTGTCGCCGTCCTTTACTGCGCCGTGAATTTTGTAACCATGAACGCTTCGGAGTCTCCAATTGTACAAAAAGTTCTAGCAAAAATACCGTGACTGTGCTAGTAAATGCAATCGATGGGCAAAAGACAAATGAGCAACATGAGAAGGTCAAAAGGGCTTACCCGTTTCACGAAATTGAACCAAAATGGCAACATTATTGGGAAGAGAATAAGACATTTCGAACCCCTGATGAGATTGATACTTCCAAGCCCAAATTCTATGTTCTTGATATGTTCCCATATCCAAGGTACGGACTTTTTTACTCCCACTCTTTCAACTTTAAATTGCTCTGTGCCAAGGATGGACTATGGAGTATCTTCTTTTAACGAGAAGAAGCTCTATTGTTTATGGAGTTTTGATGAGAAGAAATCAACCTATTGGTAATGATGTGTTTGCTATACCTTGAAATGGAGAACTATTAGATACCTACCAAATGAAAAGGTAAGTTCAATATAATGTTATATGTGAGTGAATGTTGGACCGTTAAAGTCTACCATATCCACAAGATGAGTGTTGCATGGATGACAATACTAAGATAAATAGAATGTGCAACTAGCACATATTGAGGATAAAACCAAAGAAGATCACTTGAGATGGTTGTTGCTATCCTATATCAACCTCTAAAAGTACCGATATGTGGGTGTGAAACTATGGTGTTTAAAGGACTTTCGGACCCTAAATCACATCAAAGTGAGTTGTCTCGAAAGACGGACAATTTCTTGGAATCCATTCAAACCTAACGAAAGACATGACACCATGAAAGAAAAGATCTATATAAGTGATATTAGTTCGCAATATGGTTTAGTTTCAACTTGGTTTTACATTAGTTCAGACTCTAGCCTTGTGTATGTACACCATATTTTTAGGAAGTTCCTTTCTTGAAAATGGTAATGCTCTAAGCTTTACAGATTATTAGACATAATTTGTATTTCATGTAGCATAAAAGTGGTTTAGTACGTTAGCAAAGACTCAAATTGATTACCTACTCCTTAGGTAGAGTAATAGAGGTTTATGTAAGGATTGTAAGGTTATTTTGAGTGAGAACCTCACATTTAGCATAAACTCTTGCTAATGGATGTTGAGAAGAAAGAGGAAAAAAAAGAACTTTGTATGACCAACCAAGGATGAAGTGGGGTAATGGGGCTTGAGCTTGACTAAGGAAAGAATTAAGGAGTTGGGGGAGAAGTTAATGGTTATGGAGGCCTAGGGTGGACAAGGAGAACTGATAATATAAGGGAGGCAATTGGAGAGGTGTTAGGAGTCGCGAAGGGTAACTTTAGGGGACCCAAGTGGTCTGATGGTGGGATGGAGAGGTCTAGGGGAATGTGGAAGCCAATAAGGTTGCTTACGTGAAGTTGGTGGAGAGCAAGAATAAAGATGCATAGAGGACTAACAAAGAGAGGTATAAGATTGTGAAAAAGAAAGCGCGGATGACGATCACAACGGTTAAAACGATAAGATTAAACACTTGCATGGAGAAAAGAGGACAAAAGTGGTGCATTAAAGACAAGAATGATAATGTACTGGTGGAAGAGGCCCTCATTAAATAAAATGGCAGATGTACTTCAAAAACTCTTAAATGAGTGATTTAGAGAACACTTAAAGTAGTCAAGATTTTGGGTATTGTAAGGTATATTAAATTTGAGAAGGTTAAAGAGGGAAATTTGTAATATAAGAGGAGGACAATGATTGGGTTAGATGAATTTCTTGCGGCATTATGGAAGAGGGCAAGCAAAGTGGGTTTGGAGTGACTACTTTTGTAGTTTAATGTCATTTGTTGGATGACTTAGATCTCATTTGTTTGTACTTAATGGAGGTCTGTATCTTAATTATTCAGATTCAGCCCATTAAGTGTGTTTGATTTTAAGGTCTGAAACTAAATGATTCAGATTCATCTCATTAAGTCCATTTGTTTCATTCCTCAAAAGGTCTCTTAATGAACCTGAAAAGGTCTGAATAGATCAAATCTGCAGGAGAGTCTTAACATTATTTAGACTTATTTCATTAGTTATAAAATAATAATGTATCGTGTCTCTCGGTCTTTGCGTAACTTTTGCTCTCACAACTAAAAACTTTCTTCATTTTTTTCAATCAAACACCAATTTTTTTCTCTTGAATTGGTAAAATGATAATGTTTTTGAGTTATTGATTTTAAAAATAGTGCACCTACATTTGAAAAATATATGGAAAAATTAGATGGACTTGGATGAGAAGAGTCATTATACAATACGTATGTTAATATATTTTGTCAAAGTGTCCACTACAAAAAAACATGAATGACATTAGATAAGGATTCTTTAGTTTTTCTTATTAGCCAAAATATATGTTAATCGCTGATAATGTGATACCTTATTTATTATTTTGAACTTTTTGATATTATATTGTGCCTATAAAATATTTTTTATTAGTGATTTTTTTATGTTATGGTTGATGATCATGATATTGTTTTAAATAAAAAAGTAATATTTTTCATTGAAATGATTTTTTTATAACATTTTATTAACATAATGTTTGATTTCATATGCACATTCAGATATTGAAAACAAACTGTAATCATTCTGGGTTCAAATACGGAGACCACATATTAATATTCTGATGTGTATTCATATCTAGACACCTAGCCCTTAATGCAAATCTTAATATTCAGACGTGTTCAAATTCAGAGGTCTTAATCTCAATGAAAACAAATGAGGCCTAAGATGCCCATAGAATGAAAGTGGAGTGTAGTGATCCCATTGTACATGAACAAAGTTGATACTCAATACTGCAATAACTATAGAGGTATTAATTACTAATCCACACTATGAAAGTTGGGCGACATTCAAAATTGCTACAATTATAGAGAATCGTACAAGAGCAAGCATGATATTCAAAATTGCAACAATTGTATGAGTATCAAACTACTAAGCTGCACTATGAAACTTTAGGATATTATTAGTTTCAATTTGATTCATGTTGAGGTTATACCATCTACTTTTTAAGGA
Source organism: Solanum peruvianum (assembly GCA_027705065.1). Taxonomy (NCBI): domain Eukaryota; kingdom Viridiplantae; phylum Streptophyta; class Magnoliopsida; order Solanales; family Solanaceae; genus Solanum; species Solanum peruvianum. The sequence continues at coordinate 44,418,170 of JAKWJD010001756.1, read as the reverse complement.
GATTGTTAGAGTAGTACAAGGAGAAAAAACTAAAACTTATATATGGTCAGTGTTGTGAAAGGCGCTCGCCATAGCGCCTTTGGCGAATGGCTAGGCGAGGCGAGGCTGTGCCGCCATTATCCACTGAGGCGAGGCGACCTCAAATAGGCGACCCGAGGCAACGTAAATGGCGTCGCCATTTTGATTTTTTTTTTAAAAAAAGTTTTAACTTAATAATATTGGTTTTTTTTTCTATTTTCAAACTTTCATCAGACTTTCGTGTATTCCTCTTCTTCTCTTCCTCGAGTCGCTGCTGCTTCTTCTCTTCCTCAGTCGCTTCTCTCGCTGCTCCATTTGTCTCTTTCTCTTTCACTCTTCACTGCTCCCTGCCTTCACTACTCTTTTATTCCCTCTGTTTTCTTCACTCTTTGTTTTGTCCCGGATTACTGTAAAATGCTTTCTGCTTTCACTGTGTTGTGACTGTTGTCCATTATTTTTTTGAAAAAACATTAATTCTTCTATAGTAATTATTATAGTATTTTTAATATATGTAATTGCTATTGAAATTTTGAATATTATATGTGCAATTAAATGTTTTTAATTTTTGGTATTAATTGGCGCCTCGATTCAAAAAGGCGAGCGTGGCGAGGCAGACCCTTGTCGCCTCTCGTGGTCCAAAACACTGTATATGGTGTTCATCATAGAAAAGACATAAGATAGAATTATGAGGGAGGTTTCATAAAGATGCTTGAATTTTAGAATTATAACTACACCACAGATGATTAAGGACATGTACAACATAATCAAGATTGTTGAGGATAGTGAGAAAAGACTAAGAACACTTTTCGGTCTAGATGGGTCTGCACTAATGGTCAACTCAGCCTTCTTTTCATTGTCTTGGTGATAGATGAACTGACACGACATATTCAAGAGGAAGTACCACGGTGTATGTTATTTGCAAATGACATAGTATTGGTCGACAAGACACATGACAAAATTAACAATAACTCGAGATTATGTAGACGCACCCTAGAGTCTAAAGGCTTCAGATGTGAAGGACTAAAGTAGAGTACATATAGTGTAAGTTCAATGTCATATCACATGAGGCAGATGGGGAGTTAGTATTGATACACAAGTCATCCCCAAGAGAGGAGATGGAGATTGACAAGGATGTCATTATATTTGAATGAGATAAAGGAAATGGAGGCTCACATCAGTGTCCAATGTTATAAGACTGCATGACCTGCTGTTTGGGGTGGAGTATTGGTTAGTCAAGAACTTGCAAGTTGAGAAAACGAAGGTAGAAGGAATGAGAATGCTTAGATGGATGTATGAGCATACTAGAAGAGACAAAATTAGGAAAGAAGATGTACGAGGCAAAGTGGAAACACAAACCACTCTTTGACAACTATGTGGCCTTGGAAACTAATCTCAAGGTGAAGATACATCTGAAAGTATCATGCTTTGTGTGGTTGGTGATTAGAAGAGCCTGTTTGACCCATGAAGTCTTACAGAGAAGAGGTATATGGATATGCCCAAGGTGTTACATGTGTGGACAAGAGGTTGAGGTAAATGGTCACCTAATTCTTCACTACAAAACAACTACAAATCTGTGGAACATGTTCTTATGTATAATTGGGGTGAATTGGATAAGGTGCAGTACCACTTCTGAGGTACTGGTTCATTGGCAAGAAATAGGGAAGCAAGGATCAAAGGAAGATTGGTGGAAGAGTATTCAAGCCTGCATCTGGTGGACATTGTGAAAGAAAGAAATAAGAAATACTATAAAGGGAACTAGCAACATCCAGAAGATCAAGATGAGATGTCTTAGTCCTCTATACTTTTGGTGTAAACAGTATACAGTTGGGAGATAGTTTAGTGGAATTCATAGGCCAATTGTAAAAATTGAAAGTGGATTATTTTTTTTATGTTACCTCCTGGGTGTTTGTAAATCCTACCTCATCAGTTTCTGATGAGTTTTTTGTGTGAATACAAAAGTTATCTAATTCAAAAGAACTATATATTGCTATAGTATATCAAACCAACCCAGTCGAAGGATCAACACCAGAAGAGAAATAACTTTACTAGCTTAAAGCTCCAAATGGTATAACGAGAATGTATATCTTATCTCATTTGCCACTTCCAATTCTATGCTTGGGCTTCTATATTAAGTATCAAATCGCTCGTGTATAGCATGAGGTGCACATGAAAAATTTCAAGAACCTAGTTTAACCACCATCTTGTTGCAGAAGCACAAATTATGTTTAAGTAAAAAACAGCACCCCAAAATTTATGTGAACTTGCAAAATAAACAACTTGAAGACACTCCTTCGAACAACCAAGAGTCCTGACTTACATCCAATTTGTTCAATTTTAAGAACTAAATAAGACCAAATAATCTTTTGAAAATAAATTTTAAATATCTAGAAGCATGTACCGAAATCAGTAAATTGCACATATTGACAAAAATGTACTTTTGTTCCAAAAAATATAAGTACTGCCATTGGATAGTGAAACAACTCTTTCTTGGACTCTGTTTTTTTTATTTTTCCAAATACTTCGAAATATTTTTGTGAAGAAATGGATCTTGGGCCTAGCTCTACCCAAAAATAGCTCATGAGGTGAGGATTGCCCAAAATCATACAAGAAAACCAATTGCCCATCCCATAACCAATGTGAAACTTTTAACCCTCCCTCCTGCCTCCTTGCATGCTCAAGACTGAACATCTAGATCATGGGCTATATAATGTGGACAGATCACGGATGCCATTTTGATAGCAAATGAATGTGTGGTACAAGGAAGAAAAGCAGGGGGATATGAATATTATACGAGCTAGACATAGAGTCCTATGACCATCTCAACTTGGAAATTCTATGGAAGACATGGGAGGAAAAGGGCTTTGGCAGCAGATGGATAGCTGGATCAAGTGCCCTTTTAGAAAAGGTTTTTGTAGAAGTGTTTCTTCCCATGTGCAAAATTTGCAGTCAGTTATTTAAAAGAATTTTATGGTGGATAGTTGCCAATCCATTGTGAACTAAGGCAATTCCCTCTGTAATCAATTGATCACAACCTGCTAAATTTGCTTTGGTGTTTTATTCATCCATGCAGTGGAGCTGGTTTGCATGTTGGACATCCATTGGGATATACCGCGACAGATATCCTTGCTAGATTTAAACGCATGCAAGGTTTCAACGTATTACATCCAATGGGATGGGATGCATTTGGTTTACCTGCTGAGCAGTATGCTATTGACGTAAGTTTGCATAAGTCACTGCTTTCAATTTAATATTGCAGGTATCTAAGTTTTTACCTTTCCTTTGACAGACAGGCACACATCCAAAAATCACAACTTTGAGGAATATTAGTCGTTTTCGCTCGCAGGTAACTTTCTTTTCTTTTGATGACTATATTCCGTGTTTAAAATCGAGGCTTTTAATCCTTTCCAAAAATTCTGAATTTTTAGCCATGAAATCAAAACCCTAAGTTTGTTATTTGCATTCCTAGTTCAAGAATCAAGTGTTCATTTAGGTGACAGTAGACTTTGAACTACTTTTTTGTATGTATGTGTGATGTTTCAGTTTGATTGAGACTTGGCGAAGCCACAGAATATCTGTTTTTCATTTGGCAGAGCACCGAAGGAGAATTTAGCTTTTTCATGATAGTGTAATTCGTACATGGTTTTTAAAGTCTGAAACAGTAAAAAGTCCTCTATCAAAGTAACTATTCAGGTGAACCATCATTCGTAAATTCAGGTCTTGGTCACTTGGCCCTGTTTTTTTTAAAATGAGAGCAACTACATTATTTTGCAACTGTCCATCCATGAGCCTGCTGTCATGCCCACCATCTGTTAGTTCTGTTACTTTTCCTCCAATTCCTTGCTGGTTCAATTTCAGCTGATATTTATATGTCCATATGCTCTAAATACCTGTAAGAAAAGGACGGTTTCCCTGCAAAACTGAGGGCATTTAAATTGTCATTGTTGGAGTTTATGTGCTAATCTATGTAACAAGAATGTTTCATGATTTGATCTTTTGCTATCTTTCGTAGTATAGGATGGTGCTTCAAAAATATCACTTTGCTAATATCTATATTGATTTCTAGCTTAAATCATTAGGCTTCTCTTATGATTGGGATCGTGAAATTTCTACGACAGAACCTGATTACTTCAAATGGACTCAGTGGATATTTCTTCAACTTCTGAAGAGAGGACTAGCTTATCAGGTTTGAAGTTTTCTGAATTTCATCTTTATTATGGCAATGGTAGGTTGAAGTGACCCTCTTCGACTTATCAATGTTCTTTGAATCCAATATTAGGCTGAAGTGCCCGTCAATTGGTGTCCAGCACTTGGTACTGTCTTGGCAAACGAAGAAGTAATTGATGGTGTAAGTGAAAGAGGGGGGCATCCAGTCATCAGAAAGGTAAGCTTTTAAATACCATGTTACATTTTGAGGTAGGAAATTTCAAAAGAACCGTACTTCTGTTTACTCAATGTCTACTCCTTATTTTCATCGCCTGGATGGTTTCATGATTTTACAGTACATTGTTTATTGCCAAGCAGCCTATGCGGCAGTGGATGTTGAGGATAACTGCTTATGCTGACCGTCTTCTTGAGGATTTAGATGACCTAGACTGGCCTGAAAGTATAAAGGAAATGCAGAGGAATTGGATTGGTAGGTCAGAAGGAGCAGAATTGAATTTTGTTGTCATAAATGGTAACAGTCAGGATGAAGAGAAAAGAATAACAGTTTATACAACAAGGCCAGACACTATTTTTGGTGCAACGTATGGGTTCTTCTATTGATATCTAATCATTAATGCCCCATTTGTAGACTACATTTCACATGTCGCTAGTCTTCTTCTTGCTGTGCAGATACTTAGTCCTTGCACCTGAGCATCCCTTTCTGTCATCACTTGTATCAGAAGCACAAAGTAAACATGTATGCTCTTCTTCCCCTTGATCTTCTCTTAATCTCAAAATGTTGTTCATTCTTGTTCTTTTAAGAGATGACGGATGTGAGACAGGTAGAGGAGTACAGGGAACATGCTTTTAGAAAGAGTGACCTTGAGAGGACTGAGCTTCAAAAGGAAAAAACAGGCGTCTTTACTGGTTGTTATGCAAAAAATCCAGCCAATGGCCAAGCTGTTCCTATTTGGGTTGCTGATTATGTCTTGGGAAGGTTGTCTACCTTCTTATCTCCTCTTGTCCTACATTCATCGAACAACATATGTCATATGAGTCTATGACTGCTTAATGCTCTCGTTACGAATGAGAACCTAATACTAAAGTATTTATTTGTCTTACGAACTTCGTGTTGACAAAGTTTCTGGCATTTTATAGTAGCGTAACAATTATGATGCAGCTACGGGACAGGAGCAATAATGGCTGTGCCTGCCCATGACACACGCGACTTTGAATTTGCTATGAAGTACACTATCCCAATTTCTTGTGTTGTAAGACCAGATGATAGCGATTGTGGCAATTTTGAGAAACCGTATTCAGGTGAAGGATCGATGATAAATTCATCATATTCAGAGTCAGGGCTTGACATTAATGGTTTGCCTAGCAAAGAAGCTGCTTCAAGAGTCATCCAATGGCTTGAGAAAAGTGGAAACGGGAAGAAAAAGGTAACTTCCTCTGATTTATGAGGGATTCCTCATAAGTTTGTATGTCAGTTTTTGGGAAGTTGATGCTCTTAAATAGAATTATGAAGATAAGTATGAAGGAAGCATTTCTCATTTCTACTGCTCAGAAGATCTTACTTATTGCCAGATTTATCTTGCTTCAGGTAAATTACAAGTTAAGGGACTGGCTTTTTGCCCGGCAACGCTATTGGGGGGAGCCTATTCCAGTTATCTTTTTGGATGACACAGGAGAAGGTATTCCAGTTCCAGAAACCGAGCTTCCTCTTACCCTTCCTGAATTGGATGATTTCACTCCCACTGGGACCGGGGAGCCACCTCTTGCCAAAGCAGATTCTTGGGTAGGTTTTGCCTAATATGTGATGATTTCAACTTGACAAACATTGGTTCTTTGTCATTTGGTACTTCTCTTTTTCCGTTTTGTTCTTCCCTATTAGCTTACAACACTTCATATAATGACATTTACTATTTTGACTGAACAATTTGTCAGGTTATAACCAAAGATCCTTTATCTGGAAAACCTGCTAGGCGAGAAACAAACACCATGCCCCAGTGGGCTGGTTCTTGCTGGTAATCAGCTTGTATTTGCTTCAACATTGGGTGTTTATGGAAGTTTAATTTCTTTTACAAGATCTACACCTAAAAAGACTTTGTATTTAACTAGTATTAGTTTTGTTTTTAAATATTTTTATATGGTAGTCATTTGTCAAAAGGGAGAAATCTAATGGGAATAGTACCAATTTTTTTTTTTAAAAAAAAAGTGAGAAAACCAATGAGAATATATATTTTTTAAGTGTTTGTGTTTGTGGGAAAGAGTACGATAATATGGATAAGAAGCATAGAATATTATAAGGCAAAGCAGATAGGAAGGATTTTTACTCTGACTTACCAATTATAAAAATGAAGAAGATTGGAAGTACTTGACTCTGAATTTACTTGTTCGTTATCCATAGTGGGTGGCATTGGGCTCATAATTTGTCACCGGTTGTTATGGAAGTAAAAGGCCAACACTTACCTACTGCATTTAGATAAGAAGAGTGTCTGATGTTGACTCTCAAAATTTGGCTGCTTACTATGGGATTGGAAGTAAATGTGAGAAAAGCAAGGGATCTATGAATACTTAAATGTTATGTACTTAAACTGATAATGTGTGGTTCAAAAAATCAATGCAACTTTCACCTTCGTCCTGTATTTAAAGTAGAAACCATCTTAGCTTTCAAGGTTCCTATGGATGTGTCATATGTCTGATCTTATCTTGGTGCTTTTCTTTGAACCATGTCACTCATCCTCCACTGATATGCAGGTACTATCTAAGGTTTATGGACCCAAAGAACTCCAGCGCATTGGTTGACAAGGCACAAGAACAGTGAGTTTGCTTTTTCTTTGTACAATCAGCGCGGCCATATTTTTCTGGCTTTCATTTTGTTATACGTACTAGTTTGGAAAGTCTTGGTGTTTCAAAGTATTAGCCATCTATTTGCTTCAATTTTCTTATAGGTACTGGGGCCCTGTTGACGTGTATGTTGGTGGTGCTGAGCATGCTGTTCTTCATTTACTTTATGCCAGGTTCTGGCACAAGGTTAGCACTCCCAAGTCCCAATGCACTTAATCCAAATAAAAAGAATACTCTCAGTTTCATGCTTTGGCTGTGCTTCTTTAGCCAGTGCAGATGTTGTCAATATTGCAGTTGATACAAATGAACCAAGGCTTTCTTCTTGTAAGGAATCTGCTTTTGAACTGCAGTAGATTTAATTTTACTGCCTATGTTTTAAGTTAGACTTAGTCAATTAGTTGTTAGTCATGCTTTCCATTATTTAGGAGTTGTTTTAGTGACTGCTAGATCATGCATTATTATTTTTATTTTTCAGTCTAGGCTTATAAATATCTAATATGAAGCATTAATAAGATACAGTTCTTCTTCTGCTTCAATTCTGTTCTCTTCCATCTTTATATTTTAGGTGCAGACTTTGATTTCTCTGTGTTATTTAGCTAAAATAGTTTTTTAAAAAACCATCAATTGGTATCAGAGCTTTATTTCTTAAGGGACCTGTGTGTGTGGGCGCCAATCAGATTTCGTGAATACCATGAACGGAGAAGCAAGTTTTTCTTCAATGGCACCACCAACTTTTGGTGGAGAAAGATATTGAATCTGGGCTGTTAGAATGCACGCATATCTGGAAGCTTTGGATCTGTGGGAGGCTGTAGAAGATGAATACATCATTGATCTCTTGCCAAAGAATCCGACGATTGCGCAAATAAAATATCACCAGGAAAGGAAAATTAGGAAATCAAAGGCAAAGGCATGTTTGTTTGCTGTAGTTTCATCCACTGTCTTCACTCGTATCATGTCTCTGAAGTTGGCAAAAGAGGTATGAGATTATCTCAAGGCTGAGTATGAAGGAGATGAGAGAATTCGAGGGACACAAGTGCTGAATTTAGTATGTGAGTTTGAGCTGCAAAAGATGAAGGACAGTGAAACCATTAAGGAATACTCTGAGCGGCTTCTTAACATTGCCAATCATGTCAGATTATTGGGTTCCACTTTTAACGATTCAAGGATCATTGAGAAAATCCTTGTAACGGTACCTGAAAGATTTGAGGCGACCCTTACAACCTTAGAAAATACTAAGGACTTGTCCAGTATTACACTAAGAGAGCTCTTAAGTGCCTTTCAAGCACAAGAGCAACGACGTGTTATGAGACAAGAAGGAGCTGTTGAAGGAGCTTTACCTGCCAAGCATCAAGATGATGGACGATATAAGAAAAAGAAGAGCAAGAAATACCAACCAACAGATGGAGAAGGTGCAACATGCAACAACAAAAACAAAACAGTTAGCTTCAAAGGAAACTACCCTCCTTGTAAGCATTGCGGCAAGATGGGACACACACCTTTCAAGTGTTGGAGAAGGTATGAAGCTAAGTGCAATCAGTTTGGGCATGAAGCAATCATCTGTTAGAACAAAACTCAGTAGCAGGATGTAGATGCTCGAGTTGTAAATGAACAAGCGGAGGATCAACTATTTGTTGCATCATGTTTTGCTAGCAATGTCTCTAGTGAGTCGTGGTTGATTGATAGCGGATGCACAAAACATATGACTCATGATAGAGAACTCTTCAAAGAATTGAATCCTACTCGAGTTGCAAATGTTCGAATAGGCCATGGTGGTCATATTCCAGTAAAAGGAATGGGAACTATTGCAGTTGAGACACAAGCAGGTACAAAAACAATAACAGATGTTCTTTATGTACCAGAATTAGATCAAAACTTGTTAAGTGTTGGTCAATTGTTAGAAAAAGGTTTCAAACTTTATTTTGAAGATAAATATTGCTTGATCAAGGATCCCTCAGGGCAGGACCTGTTTAAAGTCAAAATGGAAGGAAAGTTTCTCATTAGATCCATTTGAGAAAGAGCAAATGTTGTATTCAGCAAAAGAAAATGTCACTGAGTTATGGCATAAGAGACTCGGGCACTATCATTATCAAGGGCTTGTCAAGATGCAAAAGTTGAAGATGGTGGAGAGCTTACCTGATTTGGAAGCAAATTCCGCTGAATGTCATGCCTGCCAATTTGGTAAGAAACACAGAAAGTCATTTCCAAAATGAACCTGGAGAGCCTCACAAAAGCTACAAATAGTTCACACTGATAGCAGGGCCTCAAAGAACTCCATCACTGCAAGGTGGCATCTATTAAGTTCTTTTCATTGACGATTTTACAAGAATGTGTTGGATTTTTTTCTTGAAATTCAAGTCAGAAGTTGCTGGTGTATTCTGGAAATTCAAGAAATTGGTGGAAAATCAAAGTAATTGTAAGATTCAAGCTTTGAGGTCTAATAATGGGAAGGAATACACTTCAACGAAATTTGCTTCGTTCTGTGAGGAGGCTGGCATTGTGCATCAGCTTACAACACCATACACACCAGAACAAAATGGTGTTAGTGAAAGAAGAAATAGATGGATAATGGAGATGGCCAGATGTATGTTGCATGAGAAGGAGTTGCCCAAGATATTCTGGGCAGAGGCAGCAAATACCGCAGTTTTTATGCAGAATCGACTTCCAACGAAAGCTTTGAAGGATAAAACACCATTTGAAGCTTGGTACGGGTTTAAGCCTTCACTAAGTTTTCTTAAAGTGTTTGGTTGTGTCTGTTTTGTTCATGTTCCTCGGTTAAACGTGACAAACTTGACAAGAAGGCAATCATAGGCATCCATGTGGGTTACAATGGAGTTTCTAAAGCCTACAAGGTCTATCATCCTCAGACAGGAAAGATGACAATTACAAGAGATGTTCATTTTAGTGAGAATGAACAGTGGGACTGGAAGAACTCTCAGAAATCAGGAAGACGCTCTCTAGAAGCAAACATCAGCCCTCCTGAAGAGCAAAAAACAGAACACTTGCAGCAAGAACTAGAAGATGATCATCCAGTCAAGGGGAGAAGATTGTTGTCAGATATCTATCAGAGGTGTAATGTCGCCATCTATGAACCTGCTGGTCCAGTAGAAGCTTTGCAAGACGCAAAATGGAAGAATGCAATGGAGGAGGAGATCTCCATGATTGAGAAAAATAAAACTTGGGTGCTTGTCAACAAACCTGAAGATAGAAAAGTCATTGGTGTGAGATGATCTTCAGAATAAAGTTAAATGCAGATAGTTCCATCAACAATTACAAGGCGAGGCTTGTAGTTAAAGGGTATGCACAAATTTATGGTGTCGATTACTCTGACACTCTTTCTCGTGTTGCAAGATTAGACACAATTAGATTGCTACCTAGCAGCACAAATGGATTCTCAGTTAGTGATTGGGCTGGATCCGCAGATGATATGAGAAGTACCTCTGGCAATTGTTTCGGCCTAGGTTCAGGAATATTCTCATGGTCATCTAAGAAACAGGAAAGTGTTGCACAATCAACTGCAGAAGCTGAATTCATAGCAGCAACAGGAGCAGTAAACCAAGTCTTGTGGCTTAGAAAGATCATGTATGATTTACATGTGGTACAGAAGGAAAGTACTATCATTCTTGTCGACAACCAGGCAGCTATTTCAATCTCAAACAATCCGGTGTTTCACAAGAAGACCAAGCATTTCAACATCAAGTTCTATTTCCTGAGAGAAGTGCAGAAAAGGGGAGAAGTAACTCTAGTCTACTGCAAGTCTGAAAACCAGCTAGCAGATCTGTTTACTAAGGCTTTACTGATCAGCAAATTCGAGCTTCTTAGACAGAAAATTGGAGTTTGCAGTATCCAAAGCAAGGAGGAGTGTTAGGACTCTGCTTTTGAACTGCAGTAAATTTAATTTTACTGCCTATGTTTTAAGTTAGACTTAGTCAATTAGTTGTTAGTCATGCTTTCTTATTATTTAGGAGTTGTTTTAGTGACTGCTAGATCATGCATTATTATTTTTATTCTAGGCTTATAAATATCTAATCTGAAGCATTAATAAGATACAGTTCTTCTTCTGCTTTAATTCTGTTCTCTTCCATCTTTATATTTTAGGTGCAGACTTTGATTTTCCTGTGTTATTTAGCTTAAATAGTTTTTAAAAAAACCATCACTTCTTCTTCCCTTATCCACCTCGTTTTATGGCTGGTGAATCCCTTCGCTAACCTAAATTTGACTTCAATACATTGTTAGACAAGCCAAGTGACATAAATCTTCTTCTAATCAGAGCTTGTAAGTGGAAAAATAGATGAGGTAGGAGGACAAATAAACCAAAAAAGGGCTTTACAAGCAAGAGGAATGCCCTCTCTTTTTTTATTTGTCCTTTGGTAGAGCAGTTCATTTTACGAGATCAAGTTATATTTATTCTCTAACATCTATTAAAAATCATGACTAGCTTCATTGTTGCAGGTTCTCTATGACATAGATGCTGTGTCAACAAAGGAACCATTTAAGTGTGTCATAAATCAGGGCATAATCCTTGGTGAAGTAAGTTGATTTGCTTTGGGTCTTGAATGTCCATTATTTTGTTGTCATTCTTAACAATCAAGTTGTCAGGTTCAATATACAGCATTCAAAGATGACGAAGGAAACTTTATATCAGCAGACTCTGTTGATGAGCTGGCTGAGTACAAACAAGAAAGAATACCTGAGGAAAAGGTTCATTGTACACTGATCATGTTCAATTACTTGGCTTCCTAAGAAAATCTTCTAGCATCTTTTTATTGGAACTTTAGTTGTCAGAATGTAAGCATCTGTTTGAAACTATATTTTGATGATGAGTAGGTCATGAAATCTGGTGACTTGTTTGTTTTGAAAGACAACCCCAACATTCGTTTGATTGCCCGAGCTCACAAGATGAGTAAAAGTAGAGGAAATGTCATCAACCCTGATGATGTCGTTTTGGAGTATGGTGCAGATTCTCTACGCTTATATGAAATGTTTATGGGTCCATTAAGGTAGCTTCTTCTGCCTGTCCTTATCTTTTCTTTTGTTTCTCAAATTTGTTTTGTTATGATATATGTAGATCATCTTAAAGTTGTATTAGACAGCATATCTTCTAGTGCGTAATGCAAACTTTTTATTATGTCTGATAGAGACTCGAAAACATGGAATACAAGTGGTATTGATGGTGTTCACCGTTTCCTAGCAAGATCTTGGAGATTGGTTGTTGGTTCAGCCTCACCCACTGGTTCATATCTGGATGGAACTGTTACAGTTGATGAGAAACCTTCAATTGAACAACTTCGTTCTTTACACAGATGCATTGATAAGGTAGTACTACTTCTCGTTGGGTATGACTGGCATGTAACCTTTGGAATGGAATTTGGTTGGGATGTTAATGCACTTCCTATTATTACACATCAGTTGTTGATTTGCGAGTTGTTTTATTATAACAGGTAACTGAAGAAATTGAAGGAACTCGGTTCAACACTGGAATTTCTGCAATGATGGAGTTCATTAACGCAGCATATAAGGTTTCTTGTTCTCATTTCCCCTCAGTGCTAAAGAAATAGTAAAACTGGAAAAAAGAGTACTCACACTTCAATTATTTTTTGTCTCAACTTTTCTCAGTCTGTTAGAGCAATTTAATAGGATTTAAGAAAAATGTCATCACTTCAATCTTGTAAAATTTCAAAGGTATCCAACTTGGGCAGGTTGGAATAACAGCTTAGTCCAAAAATTTGATGTGCTTGTCACAGTTAATTGCACAAGGAAAGAGATTTCAGTCTCTTCCTCAAGGCAAATGAAATACAAAATTGGTGAACTACTCCCAAGAGGACTTCTCTAGCTCTTCTCCTTCCCTGTTATATTAAAGTATCCAACTGAATGCTTGTAGACATCACCTGGGAAAGGGCTGCACTGGGTCTAGCTACTCACGGAGTCGAGGAAGGGCTGGGTCTATTTTACAGTCTTACCTTACATTTCTGCCAGAGGTTATCTCCACGGAAGACTACATTGAAATGAGATCAAACTAGACATTAAAATTTCTTGCACTTAAAAATAATGACATAAGTTAAACGAAGAGTGATGTAGCTATATTAAGTTCATCGCAGTTACCTGTTTCTGATAGCATTTGAACTAATCTGTTGGGTCTCGTGTCTTTAGTGGGACAAGCTTCCGAGATCAATTATTGAAGCATTTGTTTTGCTGCTCTCACCATATGCACCTCACATGGCAGAGGAGCTCTGGTCTCGTATGGGACACTCAAATTCCTTGACATATGAGCCCTTTCCTAAGGTGAGTACTTTCTTGATCTTAATTGTTACTCTCTATTCCTCTTCCCGATCCCATCCTTCTGAAAGACGTATGGATACTTGTTTTTCCCTAATCTATTTACTGTTGCTAAAAAGGGGAGCTAAGTCACCTACACCCTGCTGCATAGCTTCTCGTTATCACTTATCTACATTTTTAGTTGTTTAGTTTTGTTGTAAAACTGCAGGAGTGCATTTTCAGCAAATATTGAATATAAACAGGTTAAACCCAGATAATTTTGAAAAATATGAAAACAACTGTTGTTTTTAGTTGCCTTGTGAGGCGAATTAAATTTCTGGGATTAGTAGAAGCTCATGAACATCTGAAAATAATAAATCACTGAATTAGGTGAAACATTTACTGATTTTTGGTTATCACGACAGGCTGATGCTGCATATTTAAAAGAGAGTACCGTAGTCCTTCCAGTCCAAATTAATGGAAAGACTAGAGGTACCATACAGGTCGAAGAAACATGCACAGAAGAGGAGGCCTTTAGATTAGCTTCATTTGATACAAAACTGTCCAAGTTTTTGGATGGGAAATCTATTAGGAAGAGAATTTACGTCCAAGGAAAAATTCTGAACATTGTCATAGATATGCCGAAAAAGGCCAAGGTGGCGGCTCAACAATAGCTGATACGATGATGCCCGGAATCTCTATACAGTATGTTGTTTCATAAGGGTTGACGGATTAATTACACCAATGGTAGCAAAGCAGTGATGACACCTGTACCATAATTCATTTGCTGTACAATATTGTTAAGAGAACAAAAACCTCTCCAGCAGTGTAAGTGGAATAGGCTGTGTAGTATAGTTGAAGAAATAGAAAGAGAGAGAGAGAGGGGTAAGCAGAATTGCTTAATCTATTCGTCTTCTGCGTTATAAATTATATTCATTGTTGTACCATTGTACAAAATATGCTGTTGTATTTGTTTATGAAATGTTTCTATGTGTTTCAATTTACAAGGAATTTTGTGACAAGACAAATAATATGAATAGAATAGTGTGATATATTTGTCAGAAGAATGATAGGTGGATGATTTAACTTTCTGGATTGTGTGTGATAGAAAGAGGAAGTTAGGTAAAATTGTTCCAAATAAACTTTAGCTAAAGGAAAGAGGTCTCCATGTTCTCGTGTCTAAATTTAAAAAATAATTAGCGTCTCGTTTACTTCAATAGTCGGTGCCAATATTCATTTTAATTGTCGTGAAGATTTGTGCACAAAACAATTATTGATAGATTACGGAATTTCTCAATTCCATCAAGGGGAAGGTACCTAGTTTTACTATTATAAAAATTAGGACACGTATTTTTGCATGTGCGTTGCGTGACACTAAGGAAAATCATTCTATCATGTTCTATACAATTATGTTCATTGATTTAGACAGATTTCAATTAAAGTAGTGTTGACAAATCCTAAATAAAATGCATTTTTATCTTTTATGCCATTGCTATGCACCTTCGTATGATATAAAACATCCAATTTGTTATTTTGTGACACATAGTTAATCAATCACGATTCAAAATAATATCAAGCTAGCATTTGATAATATATTTTCACATATTTTTAGCAGACATTATTTAGGTGAAATATCATCACGTGTTTGGCCACATATTTGAAAAATATATATCACATAGAAGCATTGACGCAACAAGATTCATTATTTCCGCAACAAGTTAATTAGTTCTTTATTGCAACAAATAACAAGTAGTATCCATGACACTGGAGTAATGTGGTAGTTCGAAGTGAACCAACAAGCATCAATCCATGCATCATGAAGTAGACGAAGCACATGACTTTATTAGCCTGAGACGATTATTCATCATTTTCATGAAAAACCATATGATCACTTTCATATTCACTAAATATTTCGTCACTGATGTCGTGTTCACGTAAAAAAATTATATAATACAAAGCAAATAATCACTATTGAGAGTGTTTTTTTAAAAGATAAAAGTTTGGTGTAAAAATTAATTTTTTTTAAGCTTCCAAATAATGAGATTTGATCCAAATATTAATTTTTTCTAGTATTTGAAAATTTGGATCATTTCCCAAATAATGACAAATTCTATGAACCAACACAATTTACCAAATTTTATCTCAAATTTTACTTAAAAAATCTATGGCCAAACAGGTATTTGGTGAGAAAAAAAAAAGTGAGAGGGTGACTATAAATTGTTTTTGGAGCAATAGAGGTAGGTTAAAGAAGTATGGGGAGATGTAATAATTAGGTATATTAGCCATGATATGGTGTTAGTCTCAGAGCTTATCGAGCATATAATCATAAATAGAAAATTATGGAGAAAAGCAATTGTGATGAAGATTAGTAGATAATTGAGTGTTACTCTGATTCCTATAATTTCATATCTTTTGAGTTCAATTAGTATTTGTTGTTGTAGGTGGATTTATCGAAAATATTTTTTTTTTTACTTCGAAGGTAAAGAGATATTCGTCTCAAATATCATTTTTTGAGATTATATTATACTAAATGTAGAAGAAGGCGTATACAGTCTGTAAGTAAGAACGACGTCGTTAGGTTCTTCCCCTTCCTTGTCTTTGAGACAGTTGTGCACCAAGAACAGAACAAAAGGCAAAGCACCAGCAAGCAGTGTGAAACCAAAAAAAAAGCATTTGGTGTCGTCTCTGAAATGCTTCTCTCTCTCATTCGCTCCCTTCAACCGCCACCTGTTCAATGTAAAGACACACATATATATGTGCATTTATTTATACACAGAGAGAAAGATAGAGTGCAAATCTCTCTTTTCTTTTAAATTTTCAGGAGAAGAAGGAAGAGAAGGAGCAAAGAGAATCCAAACCTATGAAGAAGAAGCCGGCGGCGGCGATGGCTATGGCGGCGACCGCCGGAATGTCTGTCAGAAACGTGTTGTGGTTGTGGTGGAAGTTGTTGGTTCTGGTTTCTCTTACTATTTGTGTGTTGGCTTTTCTCAAGCTTCAAAACTACTCTCTTTCCGATTCGGAACTTTCCTCTTCTACTTCTTCAATTTCCAGTAGATCTCGAGCTGTTTATTATACTGGCAATCCCAAAGTTGCGTTCCTCTTTCTAGTGCGGAGGAATTTGCCTCTCGATTTCCTTTGGGGAAATTTCTTTGAGGTTAGTTGATTTTCAATTTTTCAGAGCAAAAATTCATCAAATTTAGGATCAGGATAGCTCTTTGTCCTCCCTTTATCCTCTTTTGTGATGATTGAACTCTTCTTGCAGCTTCAAAATGTGTAACTGTGCATATTTTTTGGGAATAGTAGTGAAATTTCTATCTTTCTTAAATTTGCTAGAGCACAATGGAAATGTGAAAGTTTTTAGGTTGCGCAGATATTCCCTGTTTCAAAACCTGAATATTTGGTATCATTATCTGTTTGGTGTTTGCAGAATGCTGACCCTGGCAATTTTTCCATATATGTACATTCGGAGCCTGGTTTTGTTTTTGACGAGTCTACAACAAGATCAACTTTCTTTTATAATCGCCAATTGACAAATAGCATCAAGGTAAGTGGTTTACTTCCCTACTGTGTTGCACATTGTAATACAAAAGTTTTCTTTTTTGTATCTTTATTGTGTTTTTTTTTTGGGTGATTGAAGTAATTTCATTTTTGCAGTGACATGAGCGTTTAATTCAATAAATTCATTTTATTCTTTTTCTTTTGTCGTTTTGATCAGTCTATTTGTGTTTATTGCTCTTGGATATTATCATGAAATGTATCTGATTGAACTTTTATGTAGAGATTTCGTGGGTTGCATGTAATTTCCTCCAATAAGTTGGAGATTACATTCTAAACCTTAAACTTATATATTATTATTGCATCAACCTATGAACGATGTTTGGTATATGGTAAATCATCCACTCTAATTGGTAGGACTCTTTCCGTTTTGGGCGTATCAAATTGATCGACAGTGTTCCCAGTATTCCATTTGTAATATTATTTTGTAAACTTTCACAACTTTTAAGGATTTAAAAACTTTTTTTTATAGTTCTAAACTATGATGTGATTTTTCCTGTATCAGATACTCTCAATTGGACTACCTACTACTTTAATATCTGTATCCACTACCATCAATACAAGATTTAAAGTCAAATTTGACATTTTAAAAGCGGTCTCATAAAAAAATGTAGTAATTCATTTACTTCTGTTTGCTCTTTTTATCACTTTCATCTCTTTACCAGAACGATACTAAGAGTTACCTGTAGGTAGCTTGGGGAGAATCAAGTATGATCCAAGCAGAGAAATTATTACTTGGCGCGGCACTTGATGATCCAGCAAATCAAAGATTTGTTCTCTTGTCGGACAGGTAGACTTTTTACTTCAAAAACATTTGAACACATCTCTCATGTGCATGCACGTGCCTTATTGATGCATGGCATTCTCAGCTATTGGTTTTCACGAACTATCTTTTTATGCTTTCGTTTTCCTCATGACCCTGATTTACTAAATTCTTTCCCTTAAATGGAGAAGTCTAGCATCTTTCAAAGCACCCCTTCATATATTTTGAAGTTTCTTTGATGATCAAACTATTTAGACACATTTCTTTTGAGTACCTATCTAACTAAGATCGAATCTCTTATTGGCCATCTGAAACTTAATAACCTATTCACACCTTTTGTTTTGTAAATTTACACACAGCTCAAACCGTGTGATCTGAATTGCGTTTGAGGGAATACTTGCATTAGATATCAAGACTCGGGTATAGCTGTAATATTTTTGGTTCTTATTATTGAAGAAGAAGCAGCCATACAACTTTTTTTAGACATGCTTAGCACCAATGCTAATTACTATCATTACTATATTGAATAGACATGGATATGGTAGGAAGTGAATTCACACTGGAATTATTGAATGGACAGCACAATCATATTCTTGCTTGGTAAATGGTCATAGTACATTTATAAGACAGAATACAAATTTCGTATCCAAAAAAGGGAAAAAAGAAAAGAAAAAGAGAACAAATGCATATTCAGAACTTTCTCGCGCACATACAGTCCATGCTAAATAACTTAAAAATCGTCCAGTATGCAGTTGCACTAGAGACGAAGTGCCTAGAAAAAATTATCTTCTTGACTTCTCGTTAATGAATCATGAGAAAGCATACTTCAAATGTAGTGTGTTCCAATTCTTTTATCCATGTATTTCCCTTCTGTTTGTTTCATCCAATTATTGAGTTATGCTTTGTGCCTTTGTTTTAAGAATTTTTCTCTAAATGTGTAATGGTTGATATTGCAGCTGTGTCCCACTGTACAACTTTAGCTTCATATACAACTACTTGATGGCTTCCCCAAGGAGCTTTGTGGACAGGTAACATGGATGATAAAACTTGTGTGATTGCTGGACAGGTGGTTGATTTTGTGGAACTGGTAGGAAAGGATAGATATAGAAAAAGCAATCAATTCCTTAAGTGGGTTCAGGATTTAAGGATCTGGTTGAATTACTAATGAATTATTTCGAATTCTCGTATTTGCATCAACATTGAATGAATGAGGTCTGTTTGTCTTCCAGTTTTCTTGATAAAAAGGATGTCCGCTACAACCCAAGGATGTCACCCTATATACCAATGAGCAAATGGCGAAAAGGGTCACAGGTAATTGCCCCTCAGTCTTAATTATAAGCACATCTATGTCCCACCAAGCTCTACTATGAAATTCATTACTCTATCGTGATTAAAAAAACTAAATCCATTAACGTGTGTATTTTTCTGCTCTAGTGGAGTTGAATTTTCATTAATTTCTTGCTAAGCAAAATTCAAGGCATATGATAGGGTAGAGGGGCATTGAAAAGCAGGGTGTGACAACTCTAGAAGCTTCGAAATGCTTGTTTTTTCAGATTAATCCAAAATCATGTTCAAAGATCAAAGGGGAGGAGCACTTACCAGCTCCTTCAAATGGGAAAATGATGTACAGAAGTGAAAAGTAACCAGGAACCAAAGAGGTTTGCAAAAAACTTGTGCTGATAACAACTAAAAGCACCTATAAACATGATTTAAAAAGCACCTATGTACTTGAAACCTGTCAACCTATATAACTACCTAACAAAAATTGAAAGATATTATTCAGAAAGAAATTATGCACCATCTTAATGATCTTTGTTGAACTTGTATCTGTGAATAAAAGAAATAATTCAATACGTGAAAATATAGTCCATGAAATCTGAGTCCTTGCATGGGGTTAGGCCTTATGGTCAATGAAGTGAATTGAGAACCATGAGGTATTGGGTTCGAATCCTAGCGGAGACAAAAACATTTAGTGATTTCTTCTCATTTGTCCAATCATTGGTGGACAGGGTTAGCAGGTACCCCATGGAATTAGTCGAGGTATGTGTTAGTTGACCCAAACACCATGAAAGTTTCTTGTTAGATCAAGATTGTGTTCTAAACATAAGATTTTAGCATGGCGGTCAATCAATGTGGGAAATATTGATTGATTTTTCCCCCTAAAATGTCATCGTGACCTACTAATTTTAAAGGATAGTTGCTGAACTTCAATGAGAAGAACTATTTTTTTAATTGACGAAATTTATGTGTGCTCAAGTTATTGTTGCTCTTTAAAAATCATCTTTAGTTCCTGATCCAGAGTCATTTTTAGTTTCATCCAGCAGTTTTTTTCACCTTTTAAAGTTCATAGTTTCTGTATTCTATAAGCTAGATAGACTTGTTTTTTGAAGCTCAGATGTTTTTTAAAAAAATCGTAATATCTCAAATCAATAAAATATACTGCATGATCGTATGCGTATGACACTGCTCCATATCTGCTTCTATGAGTTTTGACTTGACATTTTAGTCCAGTGGATCACTTTAATCAGGAAGCATGCAGAAGTGGTGGCAGATGATGATGCTGTGTTTCCAGTCTTCAAGATGTTCTGCAAGGTTCAATATCATATGCTCTTCCCTCTTTAAACTTCACATGTGTGTTTACATGGATAATGCTATAAGGTTAAACGGCATGCTTAATAAAGCATTGGTGCTTCAGGTTTATATAATTACTAGTGCTACTCAACAGCCTAAAATCCCTCGTTTACTAATGTATACACGATGATGGACATGTTTTTGTAGTTTAATGTCTTTCGTAGTTGGGTTACTGTCTGTTACATTCTCTAATTGGAACTGTTAAGTGTGGTTTTATACTGATGCATCATACCTCATATGCTTCATTTAGGTGATAACTGATAGAGTCATGATTTTTATCTTGCAGAGACGTCCACCGCTGGAAGCCAGTAAGGGAAAAAAGAATATTGTAAGTCAAGAGTGCCTTCTGCTAAGAAGATGCATTTGAATATTGTGCGTTGGCCATGATGCTGTGCCGACTTCCTCAGTTGGCTCCTCTCCCTTGGCCCCATCCTTTCTTGCGTCCATGTTACTTTTGTCATTCCAAGAACCACCCCCACCCCCATCCCCACCCAACCCACCCCGTTATATAGACATAACTTCTCCTCTATTGATACTTGTTTCTTCTAACCTTGAAATAAACCTTGCAGAAACTTCAGAAGCAGCACAACTGCATTCCAGATGAACACTATGTGCAGACATTGTTGGCGGTAAGTATCAGGCATATTCTTCCCATCTTTAGGCTTCTTGTGTGTTCTCAGGACTCTGAACTTACCAGACTTTTACCTAGGTTATTTTTATCTTTAGTCTTATTGTGTGTTCTCAGGACTCTGTACTACATCTTTCTTTCGGAAATCCATTCTTTTAGATAAGATACACAAACTACTCATGCTTATTGATATATCAAGGATTTTTCTGTGTAAACTGCTTTTGAGAATTATTCTTCGGGACTAAGGTTCTAGATTTTGATTGGTTTACAGATACATGGGTTTGAGGGAGAACTTGAACGTAGAACGATAACCTATACAGAGTGGAATGAGTCTGTGACAAATATGGAGAAAAAGGGTTGGCATCCCATAACATTTAGCTATGCAGATGCTGGGCCTGTACAGATCAAGAGAATAAAGGTGTGTATTTGGATATGTCTAATAATTTGTTATCTCTAGCTTTGGGCATTTGACCCTATGATCATATCTGGTTACAGTTTCATGTCGGCATAGTTTCAGCTTCTCTTTCTTTGAATTCGCTTTTTGGTTTCCTTGTTAACTTCCCCGCTGGTTTTCCTTCATTCCCTTTTTTGGTTTTCCTTCGCTGACTTCCATAGTTGTTTTCTTTCTTAAAATCTTTTGTTGGTTATTTACATAACTTCTCTAGTTGTTTTTGTGTCTTCAACTCTTCTGTTTGGTATTGCATTAAGATATATTGCCTACTGAACTGATTGCTTTGTAACTTGCTATCCTTACAATTTTTACAGGATATCCGCAATGTTTACTATGAAAGCGAGTACAGGACAGAGTGGTGTCGGAATAATTCTACGCTGGCCCCCTGTTTTCTGATTGCAAGGAAATTCTCAGGAGGGGCTGCAATGCGCCTCTTGAGTGAAGGAATAGTTTCTCCATTCGACGCCTCCTCTATAATGAATTTGACACCATGATATATTAATCAGTCTCTTTTTATTAGTTTTTATTTGTCATATACTTCGATGAGAGGATAAGTTGCCAATTATAACTGGAGTGTGTCACAACACCTCTAGCTTACTGATTTAGGAAATATACACAAGGAAGCTGATCTAAGTATGGCTCATGTAAAACAGTACTGTAGATATTTTAAAAGAATCACATAACACTCTTATGGTTATCTGTCTTAAATTGTTAGGAATTTTTTTTATTTCCTTTTTTTGGGTACATAGTGCATTATATTTCGAATTTGAGAAAACGAGGATTGTTGATTTGTGTTGTATACTTCATTTCCAGCTTCCACTATCTTGTGTTCTTTTCCCAAAGATGCTATAAAAAAAGTTTGCCCTTTCTTTGTGAATCCTAACTAATAGACCATAAATCGAACGAGATGTTTCAATTTCTTGGCTATCTATAATGACTTGTATTGTTAGCAAAATTAGGGAAATGTCCATACTTCCCTAATACAAATATTTCTATCAAGTTTACTTGTTTCACTAAGAACTTGTCTAGAACACTTGCTAGACTCAAACAAGTTCCTGTTTCCATCCTTGATGGCGAGCTCTGAGCTCCCACATAGAAGTGACTTGTCTCTGTGCTTCTAAAGCATTTTCAGCCTTTTCTCTAGCTTCTTCACAAGTTCCCATACCTGATGTACATTTGTCTGCCTCCTTTTGATATTGGGACACCATCTTTTTTGATTCAAGCAGTTGCATGTCTGCTCTTCTCTGGTTTTCCACTGTTTCACCTTCCATTTGCTTTAATTCCTCTGTCAAAAGAGCTGTGAAGTTTCTCTCCTCCTCCTCACTCACCCCGAGATCATGTTCCATGCAATCTATGAAAAAATAGAGGGAAAAATGACTCTTTTATCATTCAAGAAATTTGGTGATAATAATAACTAGCAAGTATTCATACCTATAATATTTTGTTTGGAAACTCCTTTGTTACTAATTCTACTTAATATTTTATGCTTGTTCTATTTTACCCAAAAGAAAAAGAGGGGGACTAGCAAAAGGGTGAGAAAACCAACCTGTAAAAGTACTCGTATTCAAACCTGGTAAGAAAAAAGAGGTGAACCATGTCAAACACTCTATTGAAAACATCTAATATCAAGAGTGTAGCTATGAATTGTTTCATTTGCGTGACATAGAGGTGGATTCAAAATTTAGAGTCTAAGTGGATTTGCAATACATGTGGTTTGCTCACATTCCATTTTATGTCAGCTATATCATTAAACATGTATACTACATATTATACACATGCATGTGAAGTACTAAACAATCAAGAGAGGAAATTGATTCAAAAGGGTATTTTTTATATATAAATACCTTGTGGAAAAGAGTGAATTTGTTTATCATTAGAGCAATCACAAGGACAAGAAGGGCAAGAATAATGGGTGGATGAAGAAATAGATTGAGAGAAGTGCCAATAGAGGGGTGGACCAACTACATGATAAGCAGTTATGCACAACCCCATAATTAACACCCCAAACATCACCTGCTTCCCACTCCATCTGCTTCTTCCATGTTTATTCATTTTTCTTCTCCCTCTGTGTCTGGATATTTTCTTCAACGCTTATGTTTGTCTATATGTTGAAGAGGTTTTTCAGGATCTTTGTGCTGTGTTTACCATGTTTTATATGTCTTTAAGAGGTTTTTCAGGATCTGCATAACCAATAATCAGCTCTTTTTTGCTTTTAAGCCCAACAAAATTCTAAATTATTTTCTTTTAGATAATGTTAGTATATATAATATGTAATTCAAATAATTATTAATGATATTATTATGTACCATCTTTTTAATCATTTGTTGTCATTTTGTTATTGGTTATAATGATTATTCACTCTTTATTACTTTTAGGGATTCTGTTTAAGGTAATAATAGTAGATGAAAGTCATAGATGTATAATAAATATTGCAATCATTTCCTACTTATTTCTCGTATTCACTGGAATTTATTTATTTTTTGAAAAAAAAAAACCCATCTTTGGCTTGGTAAGGTTTCTTCTTTCATTAATAGACCCACTTCTAGCTAATTAGACCGTGACATACTCCAGATTGGAATTATAAGTGCAAGGAAATAAACTCAGTTTAATAGACATTGTTTCCCAAATGTCTGTATTGATCATAGAATAATGTTAACAGTTGCCATATTTGGATGTAGTTTTTTTCAAAATCAACTAATCTTACTGAACATCAACAATCTCAAAAAAAATAAATATGAAATGACTATAATATCAATTGAATAGAGTGCACCAACATTGGTTATGATGTCACTGGTAGGAGTGTTTCACCCTTAATCAGAGGGTCTTGGCTCCGAACACTGGTATAGAGAAAATCCAGTTGGGCAATAGCATGGTATAAATAAAGAGGGCTGAATACTTGTCAATCTTTTCCTATTTAGACGCCTATTGAAACGCATGAACTAAGGCAATATGTAAATGTTCTGCAAAAAATTTAAGGTACAAGTTTCCTCGGGTTCTTTCACTAATAGGTGCATCAACCTAGTTCGGTTGCTTCATTGGAAATTACCTTGTCCCATTTGGTAGATCCAATTCAAATATTTGTACTGCCATTTCAACTTGTAGCAGTGAAGTATGCATATGTTGTACTGAAACATGGCTTAGAACAGGAGGTCGGAATGGAGCATATGTATAATAACACAACAATGCTGGCTAATTAGCAGACTGAGAGCAGGTTTTCTTCTATTCAAGTGTAATTGGTAAGCATATAGCAGGATACAATGGACGAAACGTGCTTACCTAATATAATAGTGTTAGACCAACTGCTCCTTGACAGAAAATAAGTCTTAGATCCCTTAAGGAGGTCCTAGGCGACAAGCATAGAATGACGAGTGACTGCAGGAAGAGTCAACGGATTGGAGGCAGGAGGAAAGCTGGAATTGAATATCACTGACAAGATCTCCCTAGGCAATTCTGACAATGAATTTCACTGACAAGAAACAATTGAGCAAATATCAAAAGATAAAATCATATTAACACTTGAGGTGAAGCAGATAGTGAAGGGATTACGACTCTTATGCAGAACAGAATAGTACCTTCCCCTTCTCCATCAGTGGATTGGCAGTTAGTAGTTGTAACACTTCATGGAATCCTTGCTTGTGCTCAGATTAAACTGATATTTCCTTGTTCAATATCTAGTACCACAATGACATACTGAACAAATTGACATTTAGTCGAGTATCCGCAATGGAAAAAACAGCAAGGAGAAAATGTTGTTCATAGGCGCTTATGATATATCCTCTGTGTTAGACATGATTACCCTTTCACTGATCTCCTCACTCAAATTCTTCAGAACCAACATTATATCTTCCTGCTGAGGATGAGAGGTTTGGCCCATAAAAAAAGTTGTTATTACTCCGTGTAAGTCAATAAAACTCCAACCAGGAAGCTTTTTGAGCCCAAGTTCTCTCAACTGGACCCAGGACTTACCAACGCCTTCCCACTGGGCCATTGAAGCATAACTATGAGCCAATTGTATATACCTTCCAGCATCCTCGTGATCTAACTCTGAGATTTCTTTGGCAACGACATCCCTAAGTTCTTCCAGGGCTTTTTTTTTGCAAGCATCAAGAATTATACCCAAAGCATTGGCCATTGGTTCTGGAAATTTCATCTTATAGAAGTTGTATCCATCTTTCACCCTACCAGCTCGACAAAGTAGGTCAACTATACATGCACAATGTTCGAGTTCAGGTTCAATCTTAAAATCCCTTTCCATAGTATCAAACAAGTTCAAACCATGGTCCACAAGTCCACTATGACTACATGCATAAAGAACAGATAAGAAAATAACACTATTTGGTGTAAGACCACTTTGCACAAGCTCCGTATACAATGCCAGAGCAGCTTCCCCTTCACCATGACTGCCATATCCAGAAATAATTGTGCTCCATAAAATGAGATCACGTTCTATGACCCTGTCAAAACACTTTCTCGCACTGTCTAAGTCACCACATTTGCAGTACATATCAACCAAAGCTGTACCTATCTTAACACAAGGTTCAAGATAGCTCCTTACAACAAGATTGTGGATCCACTTCCCTTGCTGATATGCTCCAATCGAGGCACAAATTTGAAGAAGGCAAACCACTGTTACTGAATCAGGTCTTTGATTGGCTATCCTCATTTCATTAAACAAATGCAACGCCATTGATAAATGCCCATTCTGGGCATTCCCGGCAACAATTGCATTCCAGGAGACCACATCTCTGTTTTTTATCATATGAAAAACAATAAGAGCTTGCTTCAAATAGCCACATTTTGAATACATAGTGATAAGAGAATTTTGGGCAGGAGTGTCAATGGCCATTCTTTGCCTCAACATATAGCCATGTATAGAAGTTCCTACTTTCAATGAACCTAATTGAGCACAAGCTGCAAGTGCACATGCTATGGTAGTTGTACAAGGTTCAGTTCTACTACACAACATGCTTTGGAACACTTCAAGTGCTCTATCTGCACGTTCATTCTGAACAAGTCCTGAGATAATAGTTGTCCACAAAACTACATCTTTATCTTTTGCTCGCTCAAAAATCTTAAATGTATAATCCATGTTCCTACATTTTAAATACATAAACATAAGTGATGTCTGAAGATGCACATCTAATTCAAATCCAGCAGCAACTATCTGTCCATGCACCACTTTTCCAAATTCAGCACTACCATCTTTTGCAATTGCAGAAACCAACGCCCCATATGTTTGATGATCAGGCCATGAATTTTCTGAACTCATCCTGTACATAAGCGTCAATAATTCTTCTGTGTTCCCCACTAAAGCACACGCTGAAACCAAAGAATTCCAAGAAACAATATCTTTTTCGTCCATCCACTCAAATAACTTCCTAGCATACTCAATTCTTCCACATTTACCATACACATTCAACATACAATTCAACAACGCAATGTGACCCATAAAACCATATTTTACTATACAAGTATGCAAACACTCCACATGAATGCTCTCTGATACTCCAGAAAGCAGAGTCAACACGGTAACAGAAGTCGGCTTTATTCCTTCATGTAACATAGAATTGTACAGGTAAAAGGCATGCTCAAAATCACCAATTCGTGAGTAACACCCAATAAGAGTCGTCCATGGGACAATGTTCCTCTCAGGCATTGTATCAAACATTTTGTGTGCATGCTCTGTAAGCCCAAAAGAGGAATAAAAACTGATTAGGGAAGACCCAATATAAGGATCAGAAGAAAACCCATTAACGACCACATGTTGGTGTAGCAAAAGACCGTGCGGGAGGAGGTTAAGAGAAATGCAGGCTTTGAGGAGAGTGGGGAAAGTGAAAGGGTCAGGACGTACAGAGGACTTGAGCATGGAGTCGTATGTGAGTAAAGAATGATGGTGGGCACCTTCTGAGGAAAGGCGGTGGAGGATGGCGTTGAAGGACTTGGTGGTGGTGGTGGCGGCGGCGTCGGAGGAAGCAGCAGCGGAGGAGTGGAGAAATGGCGGCTGTTTTACAGAGTGGAAGAGGATGTTGAGTTTGAGCTTATGCATAATTCATGGTCACATTATTCCGGGTTTTTTCTGCACTGAACTTTTTGTTCAAGATTTATAGAAGGTATACCCAGGTCACCAGAGTTTCCATATTGGTACTAAATACTAATCCCTTCAAATTTATTATTGACATTATATTAGCTAACATCGAAAATTTAAAGTTCACGGTGAGCTATAGTTTATGAGTAAAAAATACGTGCAGCGACACTTTACGTTAACATTCAGTGACCTTAATAGAAAAAAATAATAATTTTATGACTTAAATAATACATAACTCATGTTTGCACAAGTTACGACTGTTAGCTGCCCTGCATAGTTTAGTCGTTCTATCAAAAAGAAGATCCACGGACCAAAAGTATTCTACAGATTATCATCAATTAGTACATCTAGACGAGAGTATCAAATCCCAAAATATTATTGAACATACAGATCGCAGCTCAAGAGTCAAGACTATGTTCAGTAGTAATAATAGATAGAATACAGACAGGATACTGTAGGCCACGTAGCCAATGAGGTCCATAGTGGCATCGTACAAATACTCAGATTCCGACATCAAGCTGCAAAATCTTAAGGTACAAGTTTGGCTCGAGCTCTCTTCACTAAACTGGGTTCATCAACCTAGTTCGATGACTAATTCGTTGGATATTCCCTTGCACCAAATATAGTAGATCCAACTCGAACATTTGTACTGCCCATCTCAACCTGTAGTAATAGACAGCATTATAAGTATAGCAGAACATGAGGTCAAACGGAGCATATATAGAATTCAATACCAATGCTGGCTAGTTAGCACGAATGTGTGTTTGTTTCTTTTATTGAATATAGCAGCACACAAGGATAAAATATGCTTACCTGATACAATAGCCTAGACTACTCCTTAAACGAAAATATCTTACATAATTAAGGGGGGCATAGGCTACAAGCATAGGTTGATGGGTGACTGCAGTACTAGTCATCGGATTGGAGGTAGGACGGAGGTTGGAACAGTGCATCACTGATAAGATCTCCCAAAAGAATCAACAACTAATCAAATAAAATTCTACTTTTGTGATACTAAAATTTTCTTTTCTTTTTTGAGAGCGTCAAACGAAATTCTACTTTTAACAACAATCCACCCTACAGATATATAATATCAGCCACAGAAAACAAGTACACATGGGAAACTGATAGAGAATAGCGCAAATATGAAGGGCAGCCAGCATTCACACAGGGTCCAGGAAGATCCAAACCCCCAGCAAGTATGATATAGACAGGCAGCTTACCCTAACTAACATAAGCATCACTAGTTGGTTCCAATGTTCAAACCGGGTCACATGACTTTTACCTTATCAAAAGATAAAAACAGACTAACCCTTGAATTGTAACAAGCTGTTAAGGGGTGAAACTACAATCCTAGTCTGAGCATCTTAATCCCATGGGTGTGGCCGGGAGCTGGCCGAGTTTATTGTCCAGCGATAAAGCATTATACATCAGACTCAAGAAGATTCTAATAAAAGAGACCAGTAATGAAACTGAGTCAGATGTCTAGTTAATAATACTTTGGTTTAATTTATAAAGAGTGATTGTATAATTGGTGCACTCAGACTACCACATGCTCCCCAGAGAACTCATGTTATATAAGTTCCTTCCAAGCTTACTAATGATTTGATGTACTTAGTGACGAGTCAGGTCACTCACAGCAAGTTCAAAGTCGCCTGACATGCCCATTGACAGCTCACATTGATCTTCAGATATTCCAAGTGCCTCGCAAACTTCACTTCTACATTTTGCTAAAGTCTGAAACCAAGCATGACAAATAGCAGGATATTTGAGTTGAGGATATAGCAATAGCAACCAGGCCAAGAAGAAACAACAAAGATAAAACCTCAACCTTAAAGTTCTCAGGAGTCGATGTATAATCTGGCATTCCAATAGTCATCAAGCCACAGAATTCAAGATTAGGGCAGTTTGAAGTAACATGTTTCACGAGTTCCAGACACCCATTTGGTTCAACACCAGATTTAGCTGCAATTATGGAATCAAATCATGATCAGCTTTCCTTCATGAATATAGTAGTGTTCACAAAAATAGATCAAATGACTCTTAATAAATCAGAGACATACTCCAGATACCCACTTTCTTCCCCACTTGTATTAACTTGGATAAAAACTTTCAATGGCTTTCTTCCAATGTTCGCAGCCACACGGTCAAGCTGATTTGCAATCTACAGAATATATTAAACAAAATATAAGAATCTTTGCAAGATAGACAGGATTTTGCTAATTCTTTGAACTGTAAATATGGTGGCCAAAATTTCCTTAATGCTAATGAATATATAGTAACTATTCTCATAAATAAAATAAACACTACTCGCAATATTGAATATTATAGTATAAATATTCTTGTTAGTGCTTCAACTCATATTCCCCAAATGTCTATCCCGCTCCAATAGCTCCGAATAAATTAAATATGTGCATTAAAATAAAAAGGCTTCTTATTAATTCACTTAATAACCCATTTTTTTCTTTTTCTTACTAAAACCAGCTTTATTTCCTTCTTGCACAGACTCTTCACTTTCGGTGCCGCACCTGTGTTGACACGTCGTGGATGTAGGTGTGGGATCTGTACCAGATGTGGTCAAACGATTTCGGATACTTCGACCAAAACCAATCAAGAAATTCGAGATAAATACAATGATTTTTGAATTGAAACAAAAGTTGAGTGAAATCATTATTAGGCACATGTTTTTTGTATTGTTAAAAGATGTTTGTATTAACAAGTCAACAACTAGAATATGTACTGGACTAGGAGACAAATTAGTAGCAGAGTCTGTGTTAGTTACCTTTTCATCATCTACTGTCTCCACCATAGCAAGATTTGGCACTCCAGCTGAAAACAAAGATGACGAGAATTTATTATAAGCTCTATACATTTATACCCGTTGCACAAAAATGTGGCTCAAATTCGTCGTTAAAGTTATGTCATGCATGCTAACTCAGAAAGGAGATAGAATCTTATTGTCCATCATCTGACTGATGTAAGTGAAGGGGAGCTGTTTCACCATATCTAGCATTTTTTAAAATATTTGCAGTACCTAATATAATCAAAATTTGATGAAGCAAGCATGTTACTTTCACCAAGATAAAGTTTACAACTCTTGAAACAACCCTTCCCTCCACAAACTTCACCAGGACGCCAAAAAAAAGTCTTCTCCCCTTGTTTCTCCAACAAAATTATCCTGTAATCACGATTTTTATGATTTTGCTTCATCCTGAAACTATTTTCATAGAAACGTACATTTCTCCTTATTGGTCCATAAGGAAAAGGATGGGAGAAGGAACAGTGAAGGAAGGAAGGAGAACATACTTAAAAGTGGCTTGACTTTATTGCTCTGCAAATTCCCTATGAAATGCCACTCTATATCATCTGGAAGCTGCAATTTACCAAAGGATAGCAGTATAAACACCTCATCTGAAACACAATACTTCACATTGTTCCCCACAGAAATTTTCAACAGCCCACATAAAAAATAAAACTTACCATGAAGAAAATACTCTCTCTCTCTCACAAACACACAAAAAAAAAGAACACTACTAGCCCAAAACAAAGAAAATAATCAAAAATAGATACATGACATGGCTAAATCTTAGAAGAATGAACAAGTGCAATACACCAATTGAATGTGATTATGATGTCTGTGAAAGGTTAAGAACTGGCAGACTCTGAAGCTAGTGAACTTCTGAAGTAGAAGACATCTTAGGTGATTCACACCATGGAAGGGAAAGGAAAGTCCTGAGCTGTATATGACAAATAATAAGGTAACTTGGTAGCACACTTGAGGCATCTTTCGACTTACTCGAGGGATTAATCAGCAAGGTCTATTGGACAAAGCGGGCAATACTGTCCATAAGCAGGTTGGGCTATAACAATAATTCTAAAAGCAAACTATCTCCTCTTGGCAATATTCAGAAAGAAAATCAATTAAGCTACAGGTGAAAAGCTTCATTTTCCTATAAATATAGTGTATCCCAAATAACAAAAACATAAAAACACCTGAAGGGCATTTGTTTAAAAGATCTAAATTCTCTTAATATTAATCCATACTTAGCTAAAAACAAAACACAATTGAAGTAGAACATTCCTATACTAAATACCAGTTAATTGAAATTAAACTACAAGATAGGATTAGATTACACAGGCCCAAAAATTTGCCGACAATATTTGTATTGGATTGAACTTAACCTTAATAAAATGACTCCTAAAGTCAAGTAAAACAAAAAAATTCGATCAGCAAACCAATCAATCATATGTTTTCTATGCTTAGATTATGTAGTGGCCATCACACACGAGTATAGAATCTTTACCTGAGGAGCTTTCTCAATGAGCTCTTTGACGTAATTTTCACCGAAACAACGATGACCGGCGTCGTAAACTTGTTTGAGGAGAGATACTGGCTTAGTTTTGCTTACAGCCACCAGCCTTACTTGGTCCGATCTGCGGCCACATCGTTCAGCCACGTTTTCAATCCGCTGAATAACCGACCGTAGTGCCGTCGCAGCGACACCATCTGTAGCGGAAGCAGCAGCCATTCCTGAATCTGACGGTTCCGTCTCCAGCACTGCACTTGATGAATCTTTTTTCTCGCCTTTTGTTGTTTCCTCGTCCACTGATTTTTCTAGATTGGTCACTTCAAATTTATTGGGGGACATAATATGCAATTCTCCGAAATATACATTTCAAGCATACGAGTACCTTTTTTTACATAGAAATTTGTTTATTGTAATTTGACTTATATTAAGGAATTTTAAAAAATAAAATTTGAACATTATGATCTTAAGCATATAATGTATAAAAAGATTTTGAGATCTTGTGAATTATATCATATGAGATATTAAAATTAGTTAATCACCAAATTAGAAAAAAAAATCTTTTGAAATACATTTAAAAAGGAAATTGAGATAAATCAAAGTGTTTGTTGTCACTAAATGAAATCCCATATAAGAAGTTTTGGATAAATACTTTATACTTTGTTTGTCCAAAAGTGTTTTAAGTTAAAATTATATATTAATTTGTTTTATCTTGAATTAAATATTATTTAAATATGTTTGTGATGGTGGAGATGGTTTGTATTGTGATGTGGTTGATGCTAATAGCATGTGGCAGTGATGGTGATTTATAGTTATGATTACGGAGGTGATTGGTATTGCAAGTAGTGACTGACGTGATGATGATAGTTATTAATGGTGATAGAGTTAATTTATTTTAGTAGTTAGTTAGTAGTGATACCCAAAGAATGATGATGTTGGTGGCGATACTAGGAGCTAGTAATTGGTAGCAGGAGTCAAATTGATGTAGTGAATGATAGCGATGATGATGGTAGTGGTTATAATTATGATAATGAATATGATAGGTGTGACATAGATTTTTAATACTGACTGATAATAATAGTGATGATGATAGAGATGGTTAAAAATAGTGGTGACGATTGACGGTTATAATTGTGATGATATAGCTGATAGGAACAGTGGTAATGGTTAACATTGGTAATTGTGATTATAAAGGTGGTTGATAATTGTGGTGATGACAGTCAATGTTTTAAATAGTGAGGACGTGAGGCGAGACGTTTTATACGATACATGGTGGAGAGTAAGTCTCATATCTACGGAGTTTAGTCTCATATATATTCAATTTTATAGTTTTATTACTAATAAAATAAGCAAAGTAAGTCTTTCAATGATTTATAATTTCTATTTGAGATAAGTATTAACAACCAATAATGAAGAAAAAAAGTATTATAATTACTATTTGAGAAATATCATTATACCAACAATAAAAATATGATTTACAGCAAATAAAAATTTAAAAAAATAAATTAAAAACGCCCTGCATACCTTTTAAGCACAAAGCTTACGTTTTTATGATTGAGGTTTACGCCTTACGGATCTACGCCTTTAATTTACGCCCCAGAGCGTTTTTGATATGCCTCGCCCCGAGACTCGCTCATAAACGTTTTTAAAAACACTAATGACAGTAATAGAAATAATTGTGATGACAGAAATGGCTGGTGATAATTATGAAAAAAGTGATGATAAAATTATTCACTAAAAATTACTTCAAAATGAAATTAAATTTTTATTTAAAATCTTAAACATTATTTCAATATTTAACTAAATTTTAATAAAAATAAATACATTTGAATCAAAGCCACATTCAGCGCCAACAAATGAGGTAGTATGTCACAATCAAAATCCGTCGGAAAATACATAAAGATAAATCAGCCAAATCTAGCCGAGCAAATTGACTGGCTTAACATTCAAAAGAGGC
Source organism: Solanum peruvianum (assembly GCA_027705065.1). Classification (NCBI taxonomy): domain Eukaryota; kingdom Viridiplantae; phylum Streptophyta; class Magnoliopsida; order Solanales; family Solanaceae; genus Solanum; species Solanum peruvianum. The sequence continues at coordinate 44,384,527 of JAKWJD010001756.1, read as the reverse complement.
CAGAAAGGAAAAGATGAACGTGTTTAGTTGTACATAAAAGTCTGCATATATAAGTGCATATGTAACTGAAAAATTGAAGAAAAAAAAACTGTATTTTTTGTGAGACGAAATGAGATGCAGATTCAGGTTAACGCTATTTGACTAGTTGCTTCATTCATCTACAAAAACAAGAACAATATTAAATAAAGTAGAAAAGTTGATCATGCCTTGTCATCCAACAACTAGCATATTGACCAAACATTCAGCTGAACAAGTACAACTCATTACAAGTCAACCAGCTATGAGCGCATAAGACAGTGTCACATAGAATAAAAAAAGATAAAAAATTATTAATAAATAAGTTCAGGGGTAATAGGACTTTAGTACAGTATAAGTGTGTCTCTGAGATTTTGGGCATAGATTGAGGGATACTTCTGCATTAATTATCCCAAAAAAGAATGAATACTATTCTTTTTGGCAACACGTTAATTTAAGTTTTTAAGATGATATGTTTAACGTCATAAGATTAGAAGACATTTAGATATATTTGACATAATTTTAATTTAGGATCACAAATTAAAAGGTCTTTTTTTTCTTAAACTTCGTATCAAGTCAAACAAAATCATTATTTTTAAAATGAATGAAGTACTTCCTCTGTTCATTTTTAATTTTCATGATTTTCTTTCTTAGAGTCAAATGATAAGAACTTTGACTAACATTTTATGATGTATTTTTTTTATTTTATTGATAAGCAAAAAAATATAATTTACAGTATTTTTCATATAATTTTTGAATATTTAAATTTTTTATTTAATATATCAAATTAATATAATCTAATTTAAATTTAAAAATTAATCAAATTTGACTTTTTTAAAAAGTTTAGTAATATTATACTTCAAAGGCAAAGTGTATACGATTTTTTTTTAAAAAAAAGAAGAAGATAAAAGTGCTTACGCTTTGGTACTCTAGTGCTTCTATACCTTTGGAGTTCTACATGTAAAAGTCAACATGTCAAATTTAAGCCTTGCCTAATAAAATTGCAAGAATGAACCATTCACATAGATTTAACAAAACAAAATCTTGCTTTTATTTATACTATATATAATATAATATTAGTTATAAAATACTACTATTAAACACGTTGTGTTCAAAGAAGTGCCTAATTTTTGTAAACTATTTGACTTCACGTATAGCTGTGAACAGAGAACATTCCACTTTCTAGTAAAAAAAAAAACTCGAGTCAATTAATTTCATTTCCTCTATAAATACTCTTTCAATTCCTTCTCCAATTTCCATCCAAACATTTCAATTTTCTCTCTATATTTTGCATTCTAATATATTTTATCCAATTTACAAGAAGCCATGAATTGCATGAAAATTTTCATATTTTTAGCCATTATAATGGCTATATTTTCAGTAGCCTCATCAGTCGATGAATTAGAAGAAGAAATACTCGTAAAAGATGAGAATGAAGTTGAATCATTTGAATTCCCTTTGAATGAAACTGATGAAAGTTCATCATCATCCATTATTCGAGGGGCTAGTCGTTTTCTTCTATCACACAAATCACATCATCACAAGTCGAAAACAATACATAAACGTGTGACATGTAACAAGAACCCTAGAATATGTCGTTCCAAAGGTAGCCCGGGGCCATTTTGCTGCAAGAAGAAGTGTGTAAACGTGTTGGCTGACAGGCAAAATTGTGGATTATGTGGGAAGAAATGCAGGTATAATGAGACTTGCTGTAGAGGGAAGTGTGTTAACACTTTGTTTCACAAGAAGCATTGTGGGGGTTGCGGTAACAAGTGCCAGCAAGGAAGTTCTTGTGTCTATGGAATGTGCAGCTATGCAAATTAAAGGACATAAAATTATTTATTTGGCTGATGTTCAAATTATAGTATTTGATTTGTAGGCAATGATTCCTTTTATTGCGTAGCAAATAAAGGATATGCCACATCATAAGTTGTTTAATTTGTTTCATTTTTTTTTTTTACAAAAATTGTACACCTTTATATACGTAGATGACTAGAAGTGTTTCATTAACATGGATTATTATCTATCGATAAAAAACTGGACATTGGTCGTGATTCAACACCAAAAATCCCAAAATCATATATAGAGCTCATTGCTCTATGGATTCTATCACTCCTCGCATTTCAAAAATTGGGCATCTAAAGCAATAAATTGATTTACATATTGGCTCTAATACCGTATTAAAATGCATAATCATTTCATCCAAAAACAAAATTCACACACTTCAACATCTTTTACTCCCTTCGTCCAATAATAGTTGTCCACTATACTAAAAATAGTTATTCAATATACTTGTCCAGTTTAGAAAATCAAGAGATAATTTGTTGTTTGTGTCTATTTTACCATTGCAATTAAATACTAGTTTATACTTAATAGTTATCTTGTAACACATTACTCAAAATATTGTATTTAATAAAGTCGAAGGATAAAATAATGATATTACCCTATTATTTATTGTTACTAAGTGGACCGTGGTGTGCAAGTGTACTAATTAAGTATATTTACTTCTTCACAAGTAGTAGGAAATTTTAAAACTCTAGCTACCTTCATTTACTATGTCCAAGAACATCACAAGTATGTTGAGCACGTCACTATATATTAAGAATATAATTAAGTTTGGAAAATAACTTGCAATCTAGAAAATTAACGTGTTATTACTTGGATATATAACTAGTAGGATAGTAGTTACACATCTCAATAATATAATAAAGTATAGTGATTATAATAACTTTTTCATTTGTGATCACATTATTACAATGCATTTCCAGCTAGTAATCATATTTGATAGCAAAAGTACAATTCTAATTTAATATTCTTTTTTAAAAAAAATTAAAACTATTTTCATATAAACATGTAAATAAATTTTAACATGTATCAGAATTCACGTAATATACAAGAAATAGTAAATATTTTTAAAAAGAATTGAAAATCATATGATAATTACTTAATGTAATTGCTACATACTTATTAATTTTCTCAGGCGTGAAATTATTGTGCATAAAAGAAAATTGAGAATAATATTGTGCTGTACAGTATAAATTATGAAATATAAAAAAAAAAAAAAAAAAAAAAAAACATTAAAGCACAAAATTCTTCATGTCTTGTCACCCAACAACTAGCAGATTGACCAAACGTTCAGATGAAGAACAGCTCATTACTAGAGTCTAGAGGAGTTTAACTTTTATATGTAGACAGAGTAAAAGGAAAAAAAAAAAGTCACAAGCAAAATCAAAATCACTTAAAGGATAAATTCAGGTAATTTATCACGAAAAGTGAAATAATAACTTGAATAGATAAGCAAAAAATTACTTGTCGTCGTATTAAATTATACGGATAGAAGTAAAAATTATTTACAAAGGTAATACAATAATATTGATTCTTTTTTAAGTACTTTTAACTTGGGGAGCAGGCAATTATTAGTGAGTCAACTCCTAATAATTATACTATATATTAGTACTATATTGCAAGTCAAAATGTATCCGCTAAATAAAAAAAAAGTACGTACGATTTGGTACATTAGTGCTTCTATACCTGTGTTTATTATATATAAAAGTCAACACGTGAAAATTAAACCTTTGCCTAAATAAACTGCAGAAACACTTGGTGCTGCCAGCCTGCCATTCACATAGATTTTATTTAATAAAACAAAATATTGCCTAATTATTTGCATAAGATAGATTAGTTTCAAATTTGCAACTAAATGCGGGTGGCTTTTAGTATAAAATATGATTAAACAAAAAGTAATTTTGAACACATTTTGTTTAAGGAAGTGCCTAATTTTGATTAACTATTTGACTTCACATATGTCGTCGTATAAAGTTGGCTTTAATTTGAATTAAGACCACTCCACTAGCAAAAACGAGTCAAATAGTTCCTCTACACAATTCATTTAATTTTCACTATAAATACTCCTTCATTCCTTCTCAAATTCCCATCCAAACATTTAATTTTTCTCTCAATCTTTCATCTCATAATATCACAAGTATTAGCCATGAATAGCTTGAAAATTTTCTTTTTGTTAGCCATTATAATGGCCTCATTCACTATACTTTCAGTAGCGTCATCAGCTAATGAATTAGAAGAAAAAATGCCGGTAAAAAATAAGAATATGGTTGAATCATTTGAAGTTCCTTTGAATGAAACCGAAGAAAGTTCATCATCTATTCAACGGTTTCTAGGACATAAATCACCTTATTATTACAAGTCTAAAATCATACAAAAACGTATGAGTACATGTAACAAGAACCCTAGAATATGTCGCGCTAAAGGTAGCCCAGGGCCATTTTGCTGCAAGAAGAAGTGTGTAAACGTGTTTGTAGACAGGCAAAATTGTGGATATTGTGGGAAGAAATGCAGGTATAATGAGACTTGTTGTAACGGGCAGTGTGTTAACACTTTGTTTCATAAGAGGCATTGTGGTGGTTGCGGTAACAAGTGCCAACAAGGAAGTTATTGTGTCTATGGAATGTGCAGCTATGCAAATTAATTAGAGGTTATTATAAGGACAATTCAATTATTTATTTGGTTCTACAAATTAAATTAATGTTTAATTTAATTAAATTTGATTGTAGGCAGTGATTCCTTTTATTGTGTATCAAAAAGATTATAATGACAACATGAATGAAATCATATGAGATTATATTAATGTATTACTGAAATACAGCATGTGGCAGCGTAAACCATAATTAAATAAGACAGGAGAAATCAAATCCAAATTGGTTTATGAGAAATCTTGTTAAAATATTTTTAAAACACTTTTTTTTTTCAATTTGATATGTTATACATAGCCTGATAGCCATATAAAGAAAAATATAATTTTATAGGTACTAGATTTTAAAAGATCAAGTAAACCAATTAAGCTTAGTAAAAATTGGGTTGGATTGAGTCTTGATCCGTTATGTAACTCATTATCTAGCCCATTTTAACCTGGACAAATTTGGGTTGAATTGAGTCTTGACCTGAAGATTGTCCTGATCCATTATGATCCGCCCAAATTTGACTCAATCTGTCCGATTGCCAACCATAAATAAAATTAATTTAGGGTACAGTTTCTGGATAATTTTAAGTTAAAATGGACTAAAAAGTTTCTAATTTCAAAATCCGACCTCCATTTACTAGGTCCAAGAGCATCACAAGTATATGATGCGCACGTCAAAGTGCGCTCTAAAACCTGCCTCTCAATTACTAGGTCCAGTCGTTTGGGTGTGAAAGTATCAAATAACACAGAGACACTGAGACCTTATTTTTTAGATTAAAATAAGTATATGTTTACATATACGACTTTGGACCTAACGACTGGCTCAGTAACTTTTTAAAATGGGTAATCTCTGTTGGCAAGAATCACGATAGTAGTTGCGGAACTCTGGGCCGGAAGAGGAGCACTTGATGATGTTGTGTTTTTTTTAACTTATATTCTTTACGTGACTCGATTAATTCAAGGGCATTGAGATTTTTCTTTCTCGCGGGCAAAATTAATGTATACAAAAGAAGGGCTTAGGCAGCAGTAGTTTTAGAAATCCAATAGCAGGGAGACGTAAGTTATGACTTGTGATTTATAGCATCTAAGCCTAGCTAAGAAAAACAATTAAATTTGGAATATCAACCTGCAGTATATAACCTGTCCATAGTGTCAAAGCTAGGATTTTTCAACATATGTATAGTATTTAAAGTTTCTAGGTAATTTCGAAGTTTGTTGTATACCATGGTGAAATTAGAGGCAAAAAATAAGGCATCGGAATTGTGGTCTTTTCGTAAAACTAGATATTTTATGTATATATTTTTATAAAATTTGTATAATGTTATATTTTGGCACCCATACTAGAAAAAGTCTAACTTGGAGTCCGCAGTCTAAAAGGGTATAGAATGTTAACAAATATTTTAAAAATATGAATTTTTATTTTAACCAAAAGAGCAGAATCGCTAAAAGAGGAGTGATTTTTATTGTCGAAAAAAAATTTGATAAAAAGAAATCGCTGCCTTAGCAGCGATTTTTAAAATATTTTTTTAATAAATCGCTTCCTAAGCAGCGATTTCCTTAATTTTCTATTTAAAATTAAAAAAAAAATTAGGAGCAGATCGCTGCAAGTGCAGCATTTGTCTCCATTTCTTTTTATATTTTTAAAAATCAATTTTTAGAAAAAATTTGATTGCTACTTATTTTAAAAAATCATTAAAAAAATTATTTGGAATAAGTAGTAGAAAAATTTAAAATTGGAAAAAATAAAAAAACAATTTGGAGACAAATCGCTACCGTTGCAGCGATTTGCTCTTAGTTTTCTTTTTAATAAATAATTTAAAAAATTAAAGAAATCGCTGATTAGGCAGCGATTTATTAAAAATTATTAACAAAAATTTGTTTTGGAAATCACTGCTAAGGCAGCGATTTTAATTTTCCGGCAAGCGAAATTGCTGCCCTTCCAGCTATTTTGCCCAGTTTGTTTAAAATAAATATTCATATACCGTTTTAAAATTTTTGTTAACATTTTATATCCTTTAAACTCCAGACTCGAATTAAACCTATATTATTGGTTTCCCCCTTTCCATGCTAGCTCCTCCCATGACCAAGATTATCTCCAAGTATCTTTTTGTTCTCCACTTTTTTCTATTTTCTATATAATGTTAATTGTCCAAATATCATTTTTCTGTTTGAGCCGAAAATAATGCACAATAATTGAGTAACATTCAGTGTCCGTGCATATTTTCAAATTTTAACGTTTTACTACTTTATTCTTTGATTATATAAGTCAAATATCACTATACTCAAATCCCAGTTATATTAAGTGTTACTAAAGAATAAAATTTGCTCAACTCTCTCAAAAAGTCAATCATCCAAAGCTCGTGCAATCACGTCTATTAATGTTCCCTTAAATCTTAGCCAAAATGCTGACTGAATATTGCAAAAAGAATTAGTCTCAATATTCTATATCATCGTGGGCACCACCTATGTCACACCCTAATATATATCTAACAATTTTCCATAGTTTGTATACTTAATTATATCATCATGGCTTCTTTAGCACTTGTACTTGCTCTTCTTTTCTTGTGTATCTCAACATTACAAGCCGAGTACTATGCACCTAGTAAAAACTATTATGCACCTTCTACTACTAAAAAAACCATGAACGTGATCGATTCATGTTGGCGTGCCAAGTCAAACTGGGCCAAGAATCGCTATGCATTAGCCGATTGTGCTGTCGGCTATGGCAAAGCAGCTATCGGAGGGAAAAACGGTGCGATATACGTCGTTACTAACCCGTCCGATGACCCGGTTAACCCTAAACCGGGTACACTAAGATATGGCGTAATCCAATCTAAACCACTATGGATTATTTTCAACAAGGATATGGTTATAACGTTAAAGAATGAGCTTATGATCAATAGTTACAAAACTATTGATGGAAGGGGTGCAAAAGTTGAAATTGCATATGGACCTTGTATAACAATTCAACGTGTTAGTCATGTTATTATACATGGGATCAGTATACATGATTGTAAACCGGGTAAAAAAGGTATAGTCCGGGATAGTCCGGTGCATGCCGGCCATCGTAACGGCGCCGACGGAGACGGCATTGATATATTTCAATCCACTCATGTTTGGATCGACCATTGTTATCTTGCACGTTGTACCGATGGACTTATTGACGTTATTCATGCTTCTACTGGTGTTACCATTTCAAATAACTACTTCACTCAGCATGATAAAGTAAGTCTATGTTAAATAAGTGTGTTGATTAAATGTTTTTTCACTTCTTAAAAATAAAAGAAACTTATTTTTCTAGTGGAAATAAGTTTTAAATGACATTTCAACACTGCCCCACCTTTTTTCCTTACTTATCAAATTTTTATTTTCTAAGAATAACATTTTTCTTAACACACCCTTAGTGAGAGACATTAGAATCTGCATTTAATGAAGTGATAGATACGAAATGTTAAATAAGCTAATTAAGCTAGTGCAAACCATGATTTTTATTTTGTGTCATTTTCTTTTAATATACTGACAAAGGTCTGATGAGCAGGTTATGTTATTTGGGCACAATGATAACAATAAAGAAGACAAGATTATGAAGGTTACGGTAGCTTTCAACTACTTTGGCCCTGGTTTAATTGAAAGAATGCCAAGGTATATACAATTTTTTAACCCCCCTCCCCACAAAAAAAATGTCTTACATTATACATACATATTTATTTAATTGAAAAAATTACGACTTCTTACATGAGTAGACAAATATATATACGTGCAGAGTAAGGCTAGGTTATGCTCATGTGGCCAACAATCGTTACGAAAAATGGTTGATGTATGCTATTGGTGGAAGTGCTAATCCAACCATATTTAGTGAAGGGAATTATTTCTTGGCATCTAAATCCACACAAGTGAGTCTTCAAGTCTGTGACATTCTTTCCTTTTTAGTTTATTCAGAACAAACGAATTTGTATATCAATCAATACTTAACAAAATAATTTATTGATAGGTTACAAAAAGGGAATCTAAGAATGGATGGCAAAATGGAAGTGGAGGTCTTCAAAGGATAAATTTTTGAATGGAGCCTATTTTATACCATCTGGTTATGGTAGTACTAATCCATATTACTCAAAGGCTCAATCATTTCCTGTGGCTGATGGATCTATGGTTCCTTCTTTAACTGCTGATGCTGGACCTTTGCGTTGTACTTCTTACAAATGTTAACCCCCTTCTTTTTTGGGCCTGGAATTATTTAAGTGCATAATTGTTTGTTTTGTTTATGCACTAATTTTTATTTTATTTACTTCTACCAAATGGGGAGTCTTAAAAAACTAGAATCCCTGAGAATGAGATGACTACTGTATTGAGGATCCATTTTCGTTGTTCATTAAAAGAAAAACTTTCATGTAAATATATGAGTTTAGTTTATATAGTTGGACAGATCTATTCAATTGCTCTTTCCTTAATTTTTTACTTAAATTGAATAAATAATAATATTGGCAAGTGTACTGTTAGTCATTACTTTTTGATTTGTCGATGAAGTTAAAAAAATTTTAAAAAACAAAAAGAAGAGTAATCTCAGGAAATAAAAATAAGATCTATAAGTGACAGTTATTTTAAATTTAGTTCAAAATCATGTTTTTATATCACATGTTCAAACACAAGCTTAAAGTTACGCGTACAAATGATGTTACTATATCTTATGTACAAAATAGTACATTTCTTTTTTCGTTCAAAATAAAGATAGTAAAGTTAACACCAAATATGACTATCCGGGTTTATTTAAGTTTGAGTTAAATATCGCTTAATATTAATCCAATTTATTTTGATCGGTATAAATTCATTTGAACCCAGCCATTTAATCTATTTTGAACCCATTCAAACTTATAAGGAAAAGGGAAACAAAACTATATGTTGGAAGAAAAAAAATCCATTGGAAGTAAAAGGGATTTGCCTGAAATTTTTGAGGGATAAATTTTCCATCAAGGAAAAAGAAAACTGACACAATTAGAATCGTACCCCGTTTACCTCTTGAAAGGAATAAATAAATCCCCTTGATCTTAGACAAAATTAATTGAATCATTGCATTATTTTTAAAATATCAAAATTAGCCCTCAATTAGTATGGATTATATAACATACACTTTTTTTAATAATTAAAAATTATAAGCAATTATTTGTGTAGAATTTTAAATCATTAACGTATCTTCTTATGTTATTGATTTTCTACCTTAGTTTTGATTTTGATTTTCAAAACCTCTTTTTCCTTCGTGGGTTATTCTTTTTGTAGAGCTTTCAATTTTTAAAATGTGTTGATTCATCTTCTTATGTTATTAATACCATTGACGTACGTTATACTCCAACTAGTTAATTTTGCATAGCACATTTATTCTATTTTTTATTTTTATTTTTACATATTTAAAGGTCTAATGAGTTTGAAAACAAAATATTCTAATTTTAAATGATAATACGGATTATTTTTTTCCAACAACATTTTTGAAATCTACTGCAGATATATGTTGATCTAGAATTATGAACCACACTTGAGGTTGATTTCATCGAAGTCTCTTAACAGTATCGCTCAAAAGAGATTAATTAATTTTTTTGAACATTTGTTTATAGAAATGTGATTAATTGAAGTGAATTTTCTTTTTTATTGGAAGTGTAACGACAGAGATAATTTAATTAACGTGCATGACTCATCAATTATTATTAATAGTAATGTTGAGCACTACTACTATATGAAAAATGGAATCGTTACGTGGCAAGGTCTAGATTTCATGAATATTAATTAAAGTAAATTTATTATTATTAATTGTAGGATATTCCAAAAACAAGGATCATGATCTTCCAGTGCATTGGTTAGTTATAGTCCTAGAATCTTACAGAACACGTGTCTTATATTAGAACTCGTAATCCCCCCAACTTGAATCTAATTTATTATCCTCAAGATGATATGTTTTGAACCGTTAAAATGGTTTAAAAAATATTTTTAATACGTGTAATATTGTTTATTTTGGATCAAGTTTATACGTTTTTTCTTAAAAAGTTTCGTACCTTATAAATTATATTTTAAACAAAAAATTAATTATCAATACGAGACTTTATTTATACTGATATATTATATACCTAGGCATGCAATGCTTACTCAAATAGTTGAACGTATCTTCTAATTTTGTAGCTCGTGCTCTCACGTTCAATGTTTAAGTTCCAAAAATCTCACCAAACAGCTAAATGAAATTGATATATTTTCCAAAACATGCCAACCACTACTACTATAGACTATTTAAATTTCACTCTTATGATTATTCTCATTGCATCACATAGTTAAGCCATGGCAAAATCAATTAATTCCCTCCAAATACTTTCATGGCTTCTAATTATTTGTTCTTTTTTCACCATTGTAGCTAGTAAATCAAGTGATAAAGATGAAACTAAATCACTACATGATTTTTTTCCAAGTTATGATCCTCAGCCTCACAAAAACGGTCTCCTCAATGTCATCGATTCGTGTTGGAGATGGAAAGGTGATTGGTCATCCAATCGAAAGGCTTTAGCGGATTGTGCAATAGGCTTTGGAAGTAGTACCATAGGTGGTAAATATGGTGACATTTATATTGTCAATGACTCTTCTGATGACCCTATAAATCCTAAACCAGGCACACTTAGGTATGGTGCAATTCAGTCCGAGCCACTTTGGATAATTTTCAAAAGGGACATGGTACTTGCACTTGAAAATGAACTTATGGTGAATAGTTATAAGACTATAGATGGCAGAGGAGCAAAAGTGGAGATCTCTAATGGTCCATGTATCACATTGGACTATGTCACAAATGTTATTATTCATGGGATTAGTATTCATGATTGTAAGCCTGGTAAAAAGGGTATGGTTAGGAGTAGTCCTGAACATGTTGGTGAAAGATCAGGCTCTGATGGTGATGCTATAAGTGTGTTTACATCGTCCAATGTTTGGATTGATCATTGCTATCTTGCTCGTGCAACGGATGGACTAGTCGATGTTATTCATGCTTCAACTGCAGTAACCATTTCCAACAATTACTTCACTGAGCATGACAAAGTAAGTCATGTCGTAGTTGTCAATGGATGTATTCGAGTCAAAACTATATTATAGTTGAAACATGTAGTGATGTATGTTTTAGTTCTGACTTTAAACCAAATTTCCAGGTTATGTTATTGGGACACAACGATGAATATACTGCGGACAGAAACATGAAAGTCACTGTAGTTTACAACCATTTTGGCCGCGAATTAGTTCAGAGAATGCCAAGGTACATATTCAAGATTGATCAAAATAATTGAGTAAAATTATCAAACATTTGACAATTTTTTTCCCTTACAGGGTTAGGCATGGGTATGCTCATGTGGCCAACAACTATTATGATCAATGGTTAATGTATGCTATTGGTGGTAGTGCAGATCCAACAATATTCAGTGAAGGAAATTATTTCATTGCTCCTGACAAAGCTTACAACAAAGAGGTATACTAACATCAAACTACCTGTTCTCAAATTGGAAATCACAAAAAAATACAACTTATGCTAATGTCATCGCCATCGTTATGTACTTATGTTCAGGTTACCAAGAGGGAGACTGAAGAAAAAGGATGGAAGAGTTGGAAATGGAGATCCTCCAATGATATGTTTATGAATGGAGCTTATTTTCTTCCATCTGGATATGGAAGTATTACTCCAAAATACACGAGAGGACAATCGTTCATTGTTGCTCACGGAGCATTTACTCCCTCTTTAACTTCCAATGCTGGTCCTCTTCAATGTGTTGTCAATGAACCTTGCTAAATGCTGATACAAAATTTCCTTATTTCCTTTTCCAATCATGAGCATGCCCTGTTATCTTCAGCAGGATTTTTTAATGTCCTGACATGTCTAATTTATACTTGCGCGAATACATAGTTAGCTTGAAAGATTCAGGCTTTTTAGGAGTACAAGTTTCTTTGAGATATGAAGAATGTTGTATTCCGAATGATAGTTTATACACAGTTTGTTCTGTTAAGAATGACAATATATTTTTAAAGGGTGTAATACAACATAAACTGTATCTCTTGTTGAATTGTATATGCTTCTATCATCTATAAAATGTCTGTTAGCAAAGAGTACTGGTTGCAACAGAACTTTATGCTAAAAACTAGACATCATAGATATTCAAATACATGAACAGAAAACAAAAGGCCTCACAAGGTATAGTGGTTCTCTAAGACATTCCTTACTCCACATACAAGCAATGTCAAAACATGCTAAGACAAAAAGTTGATTCCTTTTAACTTACAAACAGAACCAATTAAAGTGCAAGAATAATCTAAGCTATATAAAAAAGTAAAAGAGAAAAGGGGGGAAAATAAGTCGAAAAATGGTAAAGAAAAGTGAGAAAAAAAAGAGGAAGAAATAGAGCAATTTTTTAGTTTACTTCAAAAGAAGATCTCAGAAGAGTCTATTCTCATTGGTTTGAACTCCATGAGTTACCGGTGCTTTTGCTCTGAGTTTCTTCAAGTACCATACACCAGCTCCGATTCCAAATGCCCCTGCTACTGAAACTGCAGTTGCTGTCCCTGCAGCAATTCAAATAGTCAAGTTATACAATTGAAAGCTCTTAATAATATAAATCAGCCAATGTGAATGAATAGATCGATAAAATCTAGTAATAGTTACCTGCTACAACTCCTCTTCTGTGAGAGCTCGTATGATCTGCAAATCATTAACAACAAATCAACTTGATCTGTATATACTTCGTTTAATAAGATTTGATAAATTAACTAACTCTAACTTAAATCCTTCGTACGTACCATTACAGTAAGTAGTACTGTTCCCTTTGTCACACAGGCACAAGAAATCCTGTGTTTCTATATCAAATCCACAAGTTCCCCCTCCCTTGACAGTATCTTGACACTGCAAGCATCGCGTAGTGACTGGAATATCAAAATCAACTCTAATCCCATACTCAGGAGCCTGATCAAACGCGGGGGTTGAACCAAGATTCCTCCAATACACACTAGTATAGCTTGCACAATGCTTCAACATCAGCCTCAAAGATTCAGTAGCTTTGGGATAGTAAGAACAACAAGAGCTACTCCTCAAAGCAGTAGGACATTCAGGCATGTGCCTACAAAGATAACTCGAACTATCACAAGTTGAATCACACTGATCAGGGAAACGCTCGCAGAACATTGGTTTTGGCTCAACTAACACATCACTTTCACTACAATTAAAGAACAAGTAGTCATTTTCAGAGGACAAAGTGAAATGTGTGCTAGTATCTAGGCTAAACGGCCTGGTAGGTCGAAAATTGTCACCATCTAGACAATTCCACATTAAGGGATCGGTCACAAGAATATGTGGATCCATATAACTCAAATTTCTAACAGGATATCTACCGGAAGGGGTTCTGAGTTGAAGCTGACCACCAGTGCATACAAGAATGTGTCGATAAAATGGACTTCCACAGCCATCATCAATGCCAAAAGGATACTGAATTGGGATATCGCCACACGAATTTCTACAAATGCTTGATTGAGCTTCTGTTATGCATAGAAATTGAAGTACAAGGAAAATAATAAAGATGGACAAATTTGAAATGGCCATGTGAGATTTGATTGAAGATTTTCTCGACCAAGATTTTGTATAGTTAAGGAAAACTGTAGCATTAGGAAAGTGTTTATGGAGAATCTTTGCTGTTGGTTTTTGCTTTATATACCTTTCACTTTTTTTTTCTCTCTTTTTTTCAGAAGTTTCATTTTGTAAATGCTTTTGCTTTACTTAACTTTAAATTTTTAAAAGAAAAGAAACATGTTATTGTTTGGCACTAATAACAGTTGTAATATCTACTTCCATTATGAAGATTAGCTGCACGTTAATTTTCTTAGCTAATGAACAAATTTAGCCATACTATTTCAGTATTTGCAAAATACATGTTGAAAAAAGAGAACGAATTGAAATATAGTTGCTACATCAATAAGCTGGAGAATCAAACCTATTCCAACAAGATAAAAGTTCATATAATTATAAGTGCTCTTAAAAAAAATCCGAAAAAAAATTCTTGCTTTTTTGAACATTGAAAGAACCTTTGACCAAATGTTTCTTTGGACAATGATTTCATAGTTTGAACTTAAAGTGGATGTCCAATCTTTTGTACATTTAAGTATTTTTGCAATTTTTCGCTCCTTCTCATTTTGTGATTTTTGGTACCTTCTGGCTTCTTCTTCTCGATTCAAATGTCTATCTTTCAATTATATAAATTAATTAAAACCTAACAAAATATAATTAATTCTTACAAAGAGTTGGACTCAGTTAAACTCTTCTTCATACAAAGCTACCATAAGAGTTGAGAAAATTTTTAATAAAATAACAATCAATACAGCTCACGTGCATTAATTTAAATGAAGATTTGTTATTTTCCAATTTATTAATTTGTTTTAGAAAAATTAATAACAAATCATAAATGTCACAATTACCGGATAGAAAGGTACTATTTCCTGAACACATTTTTGGGCTTTATAATCCCTTATTGGGCCGAATAGTTTTACAGAATAATACTCATAAAGTGACACGATTTTTCACTTCAGATGTTTAGTCTTTAATTTTTATCCTTCCACGATCGAAATGAATCCAAACTACAGTTGGCAAATGTGCTATGGGTTTCTAATAGGTATTAATCCAAAAAGGAAGTAATTAAGTGCACGATTGGGCTTCAATTTACGTCTCTTGGGTCTTCCTTGTAGTTTCTGATTTTTCTTCACAAGCCCAAATCTAAGTTCATTGGGTATATCGTATGAAATCAACCAATATCATCCTAGTAATGATGTTGGACTTTTTCTCTCAAGGGATAATCACGAACATATACTTCGACCAACCAATTTACAAAATATTATGTATAATATATATAGATGATATTTTATATTAAATGTATATATTTTATACACAATACATACACCCAAATGAGGTATATTGGTAGCTTTTCCCTTTCTCTGATTCAACATAACCACAAGTATATTAGTAATTAAGCTTAGACTAAAAACTTGTCACTTGCATGACCAACTTGTGAATATATATATAAAGATTGCTTGCGAGATTCTAATAAGAAATGCATTATATTGCCCTCACACAACATATAAATTGACAATACAAATTCGTGTTGAATTTCAAAATAGAAGCTTAATATTCTCTCCGTCCGGCTTATGATTTCTATTTTTAGAGTCAAACTATAAATATTTTGACTAACATTTTAAGATATATTTTTTCATCATTTTACTATGCAAAAAATTGTAATTTATAGTACTTTTTTCATATAGTTTTAGAATATCTAATTTTTTTGTTAAAATATCGAATTAATGTAATTTAATTTAACTTTGAAAATTAGTCAAATTAATTTTCAGAAAACGCAACATGACAAACAATACCGAATGGAGGGAGCATATATAGTTTTGATCAATGTAAAATTTTCTCATTTTATCATCAAATGAAAAAATGAACGCGTGATTGATGGCGGCAAGTCTATAACTCTCTCAAATTAAGTTACTTGTTTTGATTATTATCAATCTAGATTCATCAAAGCGATCACAAAAACACCATCCAATTGTGTCATCCACCACTTTTTTATACATATTAATATAAGTTATCTTATTTACATTAATTATAACTAATCAAATCCTGATAAAGATCGATTATCTTTCTCATGCACCTGATATTTCATAAATAAATAAAAATATTTTTTCATAAAATGCATTGAACATCATACCTAGAAACAAACCCTAGAAAAGCATGATCAATTACCGAAAATAACTAGGCCTTATTTGGTCCTAAATGTAGGTGTGACTAATTATGTCTCTACATTGCCCATATTTTGTGATGGTTTTTAATTATGTCTGTCATAATTAACAAAGAAAATTTGGGGATAAGTTTATTTTCATATCATACTATATCACAAGTTATGTCCGACGTGAATGACTTCACTTTCTAAAGAACTTATGATCCAATAAGAATATTAAGTTCTATTGTAAGAGAGAAAAATTAAAGGCCAATTTATTTGAAGGGTAAAAATTAAAGATTAATCTATTTGAAAGACAAAACGTGCAATTTTATGAATTACTCCCACAATTACTTTTTATTTGACTCCATTTATTTGACACTCCTTTTAAAAGTATTTATTAGGGTTTCATTTCACAAATATGATCTTATTAATTGTGTTCTAAAATTCTAAATTTGATTATTAGTATTTTATGTGGTTATTTAAATATAAAAATAATACTTACTGATATAATGATTATATTAAAAATATATATATGAAAGAATAGAACGAAATATCTATCTAAGAATCAAGTAAAATGATACGGTTGAGTAATTAATTTCTCCATACTTTAATTAAAGAGAAGAGTCGTGATTAGAAAAAGATCGCCAAAACTAGCTATCAGATTTCAAAAAGGTTAATTGGTCCCCATCTAGGACTAGCACAACTTGAAATTTCTTTGTCTAGAAGGATGCTTTGAATCAGAAAAGAAACTAGTTTGAAAATAATGAAAAGTTATAAAGGATTTGGTCCCAAATCAAAATCAAAAGTAGAAAGAAAGGATGAAAAAAGGCTCCTCTCTGTAACACTTCTTCCAAATAATACTACTACTTTATTCACTGTCAAAAAAAAAAACATCCTTCTCAATGCATTCAAAGAGGAAGAAAAAAAAGAGAAGGTAAAATTAAGGAAGGAAGAAAATAGTGTGAAAAGTATCTTTCTTTAGCTTTAATTTCTCCTTAGGGTGCACGTAAATTAGCTCGTGTAAAGGGATTATTCATTAAATGTCTTATAAGTCTATGATTTTTCTTTGATTTAGACTTGTTGGTCCAATCTACTCTATGAGGCTGCTTGCCAAATTTCAACTTTATAACTTTCTTTTTTCTTCTAAATTACCACTCAAATTAATATACCATGTATGCCCACGGGTACTTATTATAGTCTAATTGTTTAGAGAAACTTTATTATAAGAAAAAAAAAAAAAACTCACCAAACATGAAAGAATACTTTGTATTATGAGTGTTTGGACCGTGTTTCATGACACTTTTTCAAAATTCTAAAGAAAATTATTACTAGTAGAAAAGCAAAAAAAAAAAAAACTACAGGCATATGTTTACTTTAATTGAGAAACCTCAAATCTATGTTTTTCTTTTTTATGCTTGAGACCTTTCTAGATTACCTAGAAAACAAGTGTTTAACATCTCTAGAAAATTATTTTATCGTTATCTAAATACTTTCAACTGTTTATATTCACTATATTAAAAATAAATTTTCGAATTTATTCGTAATTTTAACCTATCAAGAAAGAGTTTTGGGATGTTTGTGCCGCGTGTATAGCTCAAACCGCCTAACTTAAATAGTTTATATTAAACTAATCAAAATGAGTCTAATTAATAAATAAGTGAATAGTTAAAGTATATTATTCATGTACCTATCTTATTGAAAGTCACATCCTATATGTGCCTTAATTAGTCATCCAAAGACTAAAGTCTACAAGTCTCTAGGAATTAAATCACATCAAAGATAGCGTGAAGTATCCACCATATATATATTCATTTATCAACTTTAATTTCACTCGTGCTCATATATTTATAGAGAGAGCTAGTGTTCAAAACTTAGTTTTCACCAACCTACTCCTCTTTTACTAAATAATATCTATATAATGCATGCATGAAATCACTCTGTTGAAAAAAAGTGTTCTTGAGTATCTTTTTTAAATGAATTTAGGCTATATACACCTAATAGTGTAATTTTATTTAACGCTTTATTCACGGGGCGGCATTAGAGGGTTAATTAGTTCTAAATATTTAATTGTAAGAATAATTATTTTTATGGAAGTAACTTAATATTTATAAAATTTATAAATTTTAAATTCGTGTTTTATCATAGTTGTAACTCAATCTGTATTAGCAATTCAGTTACCATTCATACTAGTTAGGTTTAATATTTATTTGGAGTGAAAAAAATTTTGATATAAAAATATGAAATTGTCTGGTCCATTCAATTTCAGTCAGGTCATTAGCCCACTTATATATCGTTCGTTCTTTTTTATTAGTTTCTTTTTGACTCGCTCATTTATGTAATTTAAAACTTTTTTATGAGTATTTTAACTTATTTTGTAATTCGAAATAACTTATTAGAGTTAATGGTATAAATATTAATTTTGAAAATCTCTATCCGTCCGAGTAAGAGCAACATCAGCAAACAACTGAATAGATAATACTCCTATAGACTTTTGCTACACCTCTCCGTTGGTACACATCATCACATTTAAGAGTATTAATTTTTCTGTTTCAATTTATGCTGCACGTTGAAATTTTATTAATTTATAAAAAGAATATTATATCTTTTACATATTTTATATTATTAGTTTCTATGATTTAAATTATTTTTTTACGTAAATTTTAAATATACAAATTTTATTTCAAAATACTTAGAATTTCTATAATCAAATTTATAGTCTGGCTTTAGAAATTTAAATCTCAAATTGTAATTGTGCAGCATAAATTAAAGCGGAGGAAGTAATTTTGTTTTGTCCAAATACCAAAATTCTCATGGAGCTTAGACTAACAACTTCAATAAGAGACTAATAAAACACCTATTAGCACAACATTCATACTGGTGTTCTAGTAACAAGCTAGTCATCCCCCCTTGCCTTCATGCTATATGAGAGCTTAATTTATCCTATTGATCATTATTTTTATTTGGTAAAGTTAGTTGAACGTCAATTTGACATTAATGTTGAAAATCACGCACGAACACACTCTTAATTTCTTTTTCTTTTCTTTTTCTTTGTTATTTTAACACTCTCAATTTTCTTTTTCTTATTTTATGACCAAAATCGAATATACAGATAGATACTTAAATTTAGTTAAAGAATGACAAAAGTCCCACATCGGCGATTAATGAGATGGGTGAACTCTTTGTAAGGCTTGGGCAATCCTCCTCCTTTGAGCTAGCTTTTGGGGTGTGAGTTAGGCCTAAGATCTAATTTTTTACATGGTATCAGAGCAGGGCCCGTCTCACCCGATGTTGGGGTCCCCAAAATTAAAATTGCCCACGCACCAGATGCTAAGCACTGGGCATGAGGTGGGTGTTAAAGAATAACAAAAGTCCCATATCGGTGATTAATGAGATGGGTGAACTCTTTATAAAGCTTGGCAATCCTCCTCCCTTTGATCTAGCTTTTAGGGTGTGAGTTAGGCCTAAGACCTAATTTCACAAATTTTTATTGTCACTTTAGCACCTCTATTTTCGTTGTGACAAAAGAATCTAAATGGTTACAATGAAAGTTGCGGTGCTAAAACTGATAATGAAAATTATGTTTAAGTGTCTATCTGAATATTTTATCTTTGACTAAACTAGAACTTGTTTTTTATGTACCCAAGCAAGAGGGGGATTAACGCAACCTATGTTACTAACACCAACTGTATGACTTGTGATTTCAGAATCTTCAGTAGTTGATAATCTGGTAACTTTAAACGTTATTTTCCAAGAATTACAAAGACGAATTTTTTTTATTTTTTTTTTAAATAATCATATTAAGTAAGACAAAGGCAAGTCATATATATGCTGATACAAACAGAAGAAAAATGCATACACAGCTTACATATTTAGCACTAACTTCAACTATGTAACTCTCTCGTGATGGGCAAAGTCTAAGCTTTGATTCTTTGTTTATTAGGATAATAACATTTTTTCGACGTCGTTGATATTAATTTGAACATTATACTAAAACTTACTATAATCATTTTCTCTTTGTCTTTTTTTCACCTCATTAAATTTAATTAAGTAGGCTTCCTCAATTATTCACTCAAGTCACCAAAGAGTACGTTGATTACTTGTAGAATTTGAGAAGTATTAACAAAATAAAATTAGTCGTCAAAATTAGCTGGAAACGTTGAAAAAAGAAAAATCAATTTCAATTTTCACATACTATTACCATTCAACGGCAACTCGAAAATAACATGTACACCCAAAAATAGCATGGCTTTGTGAGTATTAGGTTTGAACTAAATTAGGAACTGGGGTTGAGACACTAGAGGATGAATTTTTCTACACCTGTACGATCGACGCCTGGCCTAGCCTCGTTGAATTTTTGGTACCATAGAGAATACACTCTTCGTTTATTTTTATTTTTCATATTTAGGCTTG
The DNA here is from genome assembly GCA_027705065.1 of Solanum peruvianum. Taxonomy (NCBI): domain Eukaryota; kingdom Viridiplantae; phylum Streptophyta; class Magnoliopsida; order Solanales; family Solanaceae; genus Solanum; species Solanum peruvianum. The sequence continues at coordinate 44,363,866 of JAKWJD010001756.1, read as the reverse complement.
ATACAGTATATCAAAAAATGATAATTGACGTGATTATTGTATTAAGCTAGTAATTTTGAGGATATACTAGCCCGTGTGAAATGTCACTATTTTGTTCTTTAAAATCTACACGTAAAGTATTGTGTAACATTATCTCAATTCACAAGAATTCAATGCTATGTCTTCCTTTTCCAAAATTTTGTCCAATCAAAACCTAACAATAGGTACCAATTTTCTACGTCATGGAGCAAGCAACGTGGGTCAAATAAATCTTAGTCAACTCTCCTTTTGTCTTCAACCTCGATTTGTCCTTTTATTTCACTTTTGACAATCCACCGCTACCAATTGTCACATTATCACAATATTTATATATAAAGAAAAAACATTTCATATTATTATATAATGTATAGTCATAACAAGAAGATACTTACCAGGTGATAAAATAATTGGGAAAATATCCAAGTACCCCCTCAAATCTATGCTCGAAATTCCAGAGACACACTTATACTATACTAAGGTCCTATTACCCCCCTGAACTTATTTTATATGTAATTTTCTACTCCTTTTTAGCCTACGTGGCACTAGTTCGTAAAAAAAGTCAATCATCGTTGGGCCCACAAGATAGTGCCACGTAAGCTAAAAAGGAGTAAAAAATTATTAATAAAATAAGTTAAAGGGGTAATAGGACCATAGTATAGTATAAGTGTGTCTCTGAGATTTCGGGCATAGGTTGAGGAGGTACTTGGGCATTATCCCTAAAATAATTATATATAGTAAAAGAAAACTTGGTAAATTAAACTATGGTATGACCATTGCTTAACTCATTTTGATCAATTATCTTTTTATTTTTATTAAATTAAAATATACATACTCAATTTCTCAATAGTATTATACATAGATGAATAAATAATAAATCTGATATGATATTAACATGATAATTCAAATATGATTAAAAATATCAAGTAAAATAAATTTAAAAAAATTATTTCACAAATTAAATAACCACATACGAAAAACTCATTACAAAAATAAATAAATATAAGAAATATATTGATTAATACGTATGACAATTATATTTTGATCTTGAAATATATAATTTTCTGCTTTTGCTTCCATTTTTTTCTAAAAAAAAGTTATTAGCCAAATACATTATTTAAAAAGAACAAAACAATTTACTCAAAATGAGTGTTTTTAGCGTTCAACAGCAATGCTAACAGGCTCTTAAACGTATTAATAACTTGTTTATTTGTATATTAATAACGCAAGTCAATTTTCTTGATTTGGCACCTATGCATCCGTTCTTTGAATATTTTACATAATATATATGACAAAAAATCTTTTATGGTAATGTTCTTTTATTTACAAAAGGGGGCTACTACTTTTTTTTGTCTTTCAAATTTCTTCCTTTTCTTTGTTAACTTGCTAGCCTCCTTTTACTTTTGGTTGATATATACAAGACTTTGTTAGTACTTATATGGCGTGTTTTTGAGGTTGCCAGGTTAGTAAAATATATAATATTCAACTGTTTTATATACTAATAAAAAATAGAGGAATTAAGAAAGTCATGAAATGATGGCTACTAAGGAGACCAAACAATATGGGTCTAATTTTGGACAGTGAGAAAAGAAAGAGGATTACTTTCAGTGTCTTTTATCTTTGAAAAACATGAACATTTAATACTATTTAATAAATTTTTCATTAATTATATATCAAAGTCGAACAAATTATGATATCAATTTATGGTATTAGAAAATATGTAACTAAATTCAGAAATATACCGAATCAATTTATTTAATATTATAATTATTAAATGAAAACAAAAAATAGTATTACCACGTTATCTCCACCCCCAAGATAAGACCATATAGCTTGAAAGGAAAGAAAAAACAACACTTTAGGTACTGATCATGATATATTCATTAAGAAAAAATTAATTAGAAATGTATTTTATAAAATAAATAGTAGTTTCATATTTTAATTTTGATTACCAACAGTAATATGAAAAAATATATATATAATTTTATTAATTTGTTAAATAGATAAGTAAATAAAAAATATTTTTTAAAATATGAATCAAGTAAAATAAAACGAAGATAGTAATTATCAATTGCCGTCACATGAAGCAATTAAATTTGACCCATTTTTTGCGGGTATTAGCTGTTTGGTTACATAGTCGTAATGAAGAAAAACAATTTTTTTCAACTCCTTGTTTAGTCCAACCAGTCTTTTGAATTAATAGCCTTTTCTTGAAGATCCCCATGCATGTCCTAGCAGCCATTTTCTTTTGATTATAAATTGGACCAAATCCCTTTTTCTACTATACAATATACAAATTCTAAACAACATATGAGTATGAACAAAACCAAAACTTCTAAAAGAGAAAAATTAAATGATTAGAAATTTACAAATTCTTATTTTCTTCTGAATTGTCACATGCTTTGCCTTTTTCTCTTCCCTTTCTCATTGGATCTTGTTTTGTTCAATTACCTTTGCCTTTTAGACGTTGAACATGTATAAAAATGTCCATGGATTATACCAACTTTTATTGGATTTATTCTATATTAGTAGTTGGCAATAACTGGCTAACGTGTTAAATTTTATGATGCAATTTATGAAAGCCTAGTTATAACAGTGCAAATTTAAAATTATATACTATATATACCAGTAATATAATTAAGTGGTAGAACAATAATTATATATGATAATAATCAAAATTAATAATTTATGTAGTAACTGCTAATTAAAGTTAGCTACTCTTTTTTTTTCTTTTTTTCATTTTGTTTGTTTGGTGTTCAAAACTCACATTGATATAAAAACATGACATCTGATCAATTTAAGTCAATTCCAAAAATTAGTTTAAAAATCGGAGAATTGTTCAAGCCTTATCAATGTGAAACTTTTATCCTTCTTTAACAATTAGAGTCCCGATTAAATCTATATAAATAATTTACATAGTATATGGTACAAGTAATTTGCTATATATATAAACTGTAATTAAAGTGAAGTGTGTATTCTCATTTAAACTTCATTATATAAAGCTGCAATATGGTTGATAGTGTAAAGATGATAAATTAAAACAAGATTCCTCATATTGTCTTTCCTCTCACCTAATACAACGAATTTATTTTATTCAAATCAGACGGTGGCACATTTAAAAAAAAAATAAAAATCCATGGGTTACCAACTTTTATTGGATTATTTGTGAGTTATTTCCTAATTGGTGGTTACGATTCTCTAGTATGTACTCGGAATAATTTAACTTAGTCAAGTATTTTAACATCCAAAAAATATGGTCAATTTCAGACCACTGGTTCCACTGATTGATGAGAGGAAAAACTTTTATCTTTATAGAATCTTTAACTTTTTTATCTTATAAAATTATAACTTTTTTATCTTATAAAATTATAATAAAATTTATGCACGTTTTTTTTCTTTTAAATTTTTATTATAATATCACACAAAATATGTTGTTATTGTTATAAGAGATTATAACGCGGAGGATAGCAAAAAATATTTATTTAATACATAAAAAAAGATTATTTTTTAAAAAAGAAATTTTATATTAATAAGTTACCTAAAATGATTTCATCTAACTATTCATAATATTGTGTAAGTAAAATATAAGAAGAAGTCCTTCAAAATGGGTCAATTAGTTTGGAGGGTGGCTATCTACACGGATAACTCAGAATCCATACAAGCACGAGTTAATTATAATTTATATGATAAATGTACATAAAATTGTACTAGTAACAAATAAAAATTTGACTTGATTTTTAATATATGAGCAGTTAAAGGAAACATGAACAAAAAGTTCCACAGTGAATTTTATTTTTAATTTAAAAAAATACCATATTGATGAACAAAATAATCACGTTAAAGGAATAACAATGTCGACTGGTATGAACTCTTCTTTTTTTGAAAATTATTCTTTGGTCTAAAAACGCAGAGAAATGCATTTACGATCCAATTGTCTCTTTTCTGAAATATGACCGACATATCAAATGACAATTTTTCATACGCTTCTAACAATTCAATTCAAAATCATATTATTGGTGTAACACTTCCACCGTTTATGTTTATTTGATTATTTTTTTTATTTAATTTAACAAAATAATGTACTATATAAATTATTTGTCCATATTATTAAGTATTTTTTCATTTTATTTTACTTTAATTTTATATTTTAATAAATTAATAGAATTTTATTATTTTCTCTCAATATTATTTTTAATATTAAATAATTATATAAAGTAATAGTAAGCAAATTTAGATTTTCAAAGCATAAAAATAAAGCTAGTTTGATGAAATAAATTGTTAATAAATAATTTCTTTAGGGAAATGTTGTCAAACAACAATATGAATCAAGTAAAATGAAATTAATACAGTAATAATTACGATAATATAATAAAATGTTTATTTCATTTCTTATTTATTAAGGGATGTACTCATGTCTTATTTTCCTTGTTCCTTTTCATTTTCATACTTCAAAAACTTTTCTCCTTCTTTATGATTATTATTCACTTTGAATGTTGATTATAAATAACATTATAATTCCAATACAAGTTATTCTGTGATTTTATTCCAATCAAATATGAAATAAGCTAATACAAAAATTAATATTAAAATTAGTTATATATTATTTTTTTATCAAACGAGTTCTCGGTATAACATATCAGCTTAGCAATTTAGTACCTTTTGGGGCATTTTATATTTATGAAATAATAGTATAATAATAATTTTTGACATATTTATTAAGAAAATCATTTCTTGACATAGTAAATTTACTATTTTAGCCCTATTAATTATAAAGTGGATAAATTGAAATTTCAGATTTTTAAGATGTTTTATCTTTTTTAAAATAATTAATTGAAAATATAATAGATAAAAAAATAATATTTTTTTCTATATTTGTTAAAATAGAAAAGTAATTATATATAATCATAAAAAGAAAAAAATGAACAAGTAATTATTAACAGAGAGAAGAGATCAAATTTGAGATGTTAATGAAAGTCAACAACTGGTAAGAATTAGGGAAAGAACTAAACAGGGAGAGTATTAAGAGGTGTTAATAGGTAGGGGGCTACTTTCATCAAGTAGCCCATATCTCATTGACTTTAAACTCGATTTAATGCATCATTAATTAGCTTAATTATCAATTGAAATGAGACTGCACAATGTAACTACACATAATTGATTTCTAGATTGCCAAAATCAGGTTATATAATTTTAAGATTATGAGGGTGTTTGGTACGTAGGAAAATGTTTTTTTGAAAAATAAGTAGATTTTGGACTTATTTTCTCATGTTTGGTTGGTGAGTAGAAAATATTTTTCAAAAATGATTTTTAGTGTTTAATTTATGAAAGAAAAATATTTTTGAGGAATATCTTTTATTTTTACTAGAGTAGAAAATAATTTATGAAATTGAAAATATTATTTAAAAACAATTTTCTTTTGGTATGGTGGGGGTGGGGGTGAGGTGGGGGGTAGTGGGGGTGGGGGCAGGGGGAGGGGGTAGGAGTGAAAAATAAAAATTTGAAACTAAAAGTATTTTTAAAAAGCAAAATTAATTTTTTGGGGGGTTGGGGTTGGGGTTGGGGGCTAGTAGGGTGTGGGGAGGGGACTGACCAGGGGGGAGTTAGGAGTTTGAAATATAAAATTTGAATTTGAAAATATATTTAAAAAGCAAAATTAATTTTTGGGGAGGGGGTGGGGTTGGAGGAGGGGGGTTGGGGGGAGGGTGGTCAGTATCGGGTGAAAAATAAAATTTTGAAATTGAAAATATTTTTAAAAAAATTAATATTTTTCCCAAAAAAAAATAATTTAAAATTAAAGGAGAGGTTTAGAAAATATTTTCCTTAATTTTTGAAGGGAAGTCATTTTCCTTAATTTTAAGAAAAATAAATTGATTTGGAAAACATTTTCCAAAATTTTTTTCCCAATTAAAAAATATTTTCCTTTTGTAACAAACACACTCTATGATAAAGATATCCATCTCATTTTTCAAAACGCTAAATATTTTCATAATTGTGAATGTGTGGGAAAAAAAAAGTTTATATGAATTTAAATACTAAAGAGAAAATTACTTTAATTTTAAATTTTACTTTATTATATTTGGAAATAGGCACTTAATCCTTCCCACCAAACGCATCTTAAAGAGTCAACAGATGGTCCCTCTCCCTCCCTAAGGATGGTAACATGTTTAATTTGGTGTGCTATATTTTTCCTATTTTTAGATCTACTCTATTTGGTTCACTTTTATTTCTAAAACGTTATATTTTTTTTAAATTTTTTTATATAAATATTAAGAAAATAATAATTATAAATTAACATGATTATCTTAGCATATTATATCTATTAATTGATGCTCAATACAATATGGAGTATCAGTAATTAATTTGAAAAATAAGTCATCAATGATAGTAATTAATTCTAAAAAAAATATGTAACTTTTTTTTGATATGTTAAAAATAATAAATAAAACACAAAAACTAAAGATAGTTTTTTTTTAACGTAGACAACGTGTTTCCTAAAAAAATTTATGTCGCAGTTATACAACGACTACGTTCCACACACAGCATTCTTAAATCTTATTTTCTCTTCTTCTTTGACAAAAGATAAAATAGAACTTCAAAAAAGATATAATTTTAAAGTTATTGACCAAAATTAAAGATATTTTGTGTTGTCCAGTCCAAAATAAAAGTGAACTCCATGCATGTAAAACTTCAAAAAGAAAAGACATTCAAGAATTTTTACAGTTTAACGAATCTTAAAATAGCAGGCTCAGAAAATTTTAACGTATAATTTCGTTTAGAGAAATATTTTGTGCAAATAAAAGTCAAATATATATATATATATATATATATATATATATATATATATATAATATATATATATATATAATATATATATGAATGATAATTTATTATGAATTTTATATAAATCATATAAAAATAGCTAGAGTAAGTATAAATAATCAGAAATCAAATTATACAAATTGTAGATTATACAAATCAGATGAATAACAATAATTAAGGAAACTGTAATCACTGATTATAATTTTCTTAAAATATAATTATAATACTTAAGCTAAACATTTAATATTCTGCATAACTAAGAAAAAATCCGACCCGAATGTCTGATAATAAAAGACATCTTCATTGATAAAATAAAAATTTTAAACTTAAGTATATTGTGCTGAAATTTTTATCTAAAAGAACATTGAATTATTTTGGTGTTTTCCATAATTTAGTTAAGAAAAAGAATTTATTTGTGCAATATTTAATTATTTCCCTATTACAACACAATTGTTTCGATACGTGTTCGAGAATCAAATTCGCGATAAAATTAATTAGGTCAAAATTTACAAACATCCTATAAAATTTATAATGATTAGTTAATATATGCTTCCATCAAATCAAATTAATTGATAAAAGTAAAATAAATTTACTTTTTTCGATTCATTTTATTTACCAGTTAAATTACTTGTAGCTAATGTTTTTCTTAAAAGATATTGTAAAATTATACATAAGTAGCAAAACGGATTTGAGGCAATATATATATATGAGGATGAGTATGACTAGCGTCTAGCTAAGACGAGTGTTTAATCTTGACAGCTATAACATATCACGTTATCTACGTGATTGTAAAAAACTTTTAAATAAAGAATTTAAGTAAAATGAATTTGAAATACAAGTAATTAATATAAAAATAAAAAATTGGATTACCCAGTCGTGAGTGTGACCCGAAAATTTTGTTCGTCAAATCCGTTGACTTTAATAATGGTATTTTTCTTTTGATCACGTGGGACGCGCCGCACCGTTCGGGGCGGTGGATTTCTTCTTTTTCTTTACTTTTTATAAGAACGAGTCAAACTCAGTCTTGACCCTTTGAGACGAAAACTCCCTCATACCGCTTTTTCCTCACTTTTTGGGACCCACTTATTGACACCTGTCACCCATATAATGACGCACCACCTTACGTTCCCTTCATTTTTACCACTTTTGACAACACTTTTTTACCCTTTCTTTTTCTTTTATATTTTCATGTCATATTTTTTCTCATATTTTTTGTATATAAGAAAAAAAAATCATCCGTATAATATTAGTTCATTATTTTAATAAATCAAGAACATTTTAATTAAAATTTTTCTATATTACACTTGAATATAATTTTTAGTATTCACAATCGTTTGTGAAATTTCCAAAAAAAGTTGAAGAAATAAATTAAAAAATAATCTTCTTGTTTATAATTTTTTAATATTAATATAAAAGAAAAAGTAATCAAATGATATTTGAATAAACATATACTTTCCCTGGTTAAAAAAGGATCACATAAATATTTTAATTTAACATTTTCACATAATATATTTAAAATTACTTTGATATATGTAATAATTAACTTTAATTTAAGATCAATTAAAAAATATTTTATTATTTTCCTAAATTTTGTGTAAATTTAACTAGATTTTTTTTTTAAGGATTAAAGTAATTTATATGTATGGTAGGAGAATTTCGAAAAGTTGCACTAAAGTACATAATAAATATAAAATGTTTGAGTGTCTAAACAGTAATAGTGACAATTTTTTAGAGGATAAAGTTTTTTTTTTTTTTTTAAAAAAAAGTAAAAAGGTTAGAATTAGTAGTTTTCTTGGTTTACGTAACCTTCGCGGAAGCGACTCATCTCAAAGTCTTTTTATAGCAGCGTCCATTGCATCTGCTAAAAACTTCTTAGACTCTTCAATTTATCATATTTCTATCTCTACATTTTTCTCCCTCTCTATTTTGGCTTTTGATCTTCCAACTTTTATTTATTTTTATGGACAAAGGATGGGGTCTTACCCTTGAAACTTCTTCTTCTAATTCTGATAGAGCTGGTTTCTTCAAGAACAAGCCTGTTTTTGGTTTTAATTTAAGTCCTAAATATAACGCTGCTGAAATGTTTTCCTCCTCCGATGAGAAACGTAGCATCGTTAATGAAGTCGACTTTTTCTCCGATAAAAAGCCTATTGTAAAGAAGGAAAATTCTCAGACCGATAATTCTATCAGAACTGATGATCAGTGTGTTGTAAATGTAAGTTTCGTTGTTTATCGATGTAGAGTTTAAATTTTGAATCCATCGATGTGTGACATGAATAATTTCAATTGATAATAATTGTTTGTTATTCAATTTTGTAGACTGGTTTGCAACTTGTGATTGCAAACGCGGGAAGTGATCAGTCAACGGTAGATGATGGGGTTTCATCGGAAGTACTTGAGGAGAAACGAGCTAAAATTCAGGTAATTAATTTGACTATTTACTTTATTAATTAGTTTATTGTAAAATAAAAAAGAAAAAAAATAATTTTGTTAACTGTATTTTGATTTTGTAATTGACTTATATCTTGATTTTTATTTTTTTTCCTGAATGTATAAATAGCAGTTGGCACAATTGCAAGTTGAGCTTGAACGGATGAATTCCGAAAATCAACGTTTAAAAGGGATGCTTACTCAAGTTAACAACAGTTATTCTGCACTTCAGATGCATCTTGTTACACTCATGCAACAACAACTTAATTCAAGAACTGAAAATACACATCCCCATGAGGTACTTCATCAAAAATACTGAATTCTGAATAATTGTGTATGTAATTTAATTTTTAATCGATATTTTATTCAATGACTTTTTCATTTAAACTCTAAATCCGATGTATATCGTTAACAATTTTTTATTTCCTTAGGTTGTTGTCGCAAATTCTAATGAAGAAAAGAAAAAAGAGAATAATGGGACCATAGTTCCAAGACAATTCATGGAGCTAGGCCCAAGTGGTTCCAAAGTTGACCCAATGGACGAACCATCTCATTCTCGCTCTTCATCGGAAGAAAGAACACTCTCTGGATCACCTCGGAACAACATGGAATTAGTGTCAAAGGATAAGGCAATTAACCGCGAAGAAAGCCCAGAATCTGAGAGTTGGGCTCCAAACAAGGCCCCTAAATTGATGCCTTCATCATCAAAACCTGTTGAACAATCAACAGAAGCAACCATGAGGAAAGCTCGTGTCTCCGTTCGTGCCCGATCAGAAGCTCCCATGGTAAGTCATTTAAAACATCAATCCTTTATAATAGTATTTAACAATTTTAGCATCTAAATTGATCATGTGAAATATAAATTCACAGATTAGTGATGGTTGCCAGTGGAGAAAATATGGTCAGAAAATGGCAAAAGGTAATCCATGTCCACGTGCTTATTATCGTTGCACTATGGCTGTTGGCTGTCCAGTGCGCAAACAGGTACTCATCTATATATGTTCAACTTTATTTTACTTATAAATATATACTGTCAGTATAAAGAAATTTACGAGTTACATGGAATAATTATTTAGGTGCAAAGGTGTGCGGAGGACAGGTCGATCTTAATAACAACATACGAAGGTACACATAACCACCCATTACCACCAGCAGCCATGGCTATGGCATCTACAACATCTGCAGCAGCAAACATGTTGCTCTCTGGTTCCATGCCAAGTGCCGATGGGCTAATGAACACAAATTTCCTAGCAAGAGCAATGCTTCCATGTTCATCAAACATGGCAACTATTTCAGCATCAGCTCCATTTCCTACTGTTACATTAGACCTCACAGCCCAAAATCCAAACGCAGCATTGCCTAATTATCATCAAAGAATCAACCAAGCAAATCCTCAATTCCAATTCCCTTTACCAGCTGGTCTAAATCACCCGAATTTCGCCGCTTCAATGTCAGCACCACAAATGCCTCACGTTTTGGGGCAGCCTTTGTATAACCAATCGAAATTTTCGGGTCTACAAATTTCTCAGGAAAACATTCATCATCACCACCCATCAATTTCTCATGACACACTCTCCGCCGCCACTGCTGCCATCACCGCCGATCCTAACTTCACCGCCGCCCTTGCTGCTGCCATCTCCTCCATCATCGGTGGTTCTCATCCGAACAACGGCAACAGTCCCATGTCCGGTCCCTCAAGCAATAATAATAACAACACTAGTAGTTTCCCAGGGAACTAATTAAATAAAATATTATTTTGTTTTGTAAAATTTGCTATCGTAGTCTTTCTTCATTCATTTTTTTTTAATTTGTTAGGACATTAGGGGATGAAATTGGAATGAATTTACATGTTCATATCTTTTTTCTTTGTATTATTACCGTGGAGGAAAGAGTATAGGAGAAAAAATACGTTATTTTCATTCTTTTATTCTGATTTTGAATTTTGGTTATACAAACAAAAATGAATGCAATGTACTATGTGATTGCTTAATTAAAATCATCTTCGGATTGAATTAATTATTTCGATGTAAATGTTTTTATTTTCTTTTTTTCTTCTGCTTTTTCGTAAGTTGATAAAGAAATCAAAAAAAAAAAAAGGAAATTAAGGTTCAAAAAGGTTGGCAAGATCCAAGAACTCAAGAAAAGAATAATCGTACTTTTTTATTTATTGGTGAGTAGTCAATAAAATCAGGCTATAATAGTTTGACACGTAAAAGTTTGTTCCATTTGGATTGGTTTGAAACTTTTGAACCTTATTGAAACTTCAACGTAACTTCCTTTTGATTCTCTGATCATTTATCATGCCATTGAATCTCCATTATCTTATGTTATTTGAGAGGTTGCCCGCTTATAAAAATAATATAAGAAGTAAAAAAATAAGTACATAGATAATTTAGATAAGATACAATTTAAGGAGAATTCAAATAAAACATGTCAAATTTTCTGTTAATTCAGCAAAAGTCAAGTTGTGGTAACAAACTTATGGTAATTAGTATCAACAACGATTTGTTATTTCGAGTTAAATTAAATTGATAGTGTAGAAATTCCTTCTAATGTTTAGATCCAAAAAATACATATCATCTCTGTCAAATTGGAAGTTACACTTATTGTCAAAATTTATTTATACAATCAGTATTTTTATAATATATAGAGTAGAATTAGTTGTCAATTATAAAAATCTTAGAAGTCTCTAATAAATAATAAAGTTATAATCCCGATATATTATGAGTATTTATCTTTGCTTGGGTCAAATCCTTTATGTCCTCCATGATCTCGGTGCATTCATGTTGGAGATTTTTTGAAGAAACCAAATGACTTTTAAAAGAACAAAAGGATTTGATTTCATATGTTCAAACTTCAAAGACGTCTTCATTTGACTTCACCTCCTTCAACATGGTTTCTTGTCTCCTGTCTCACTGTTTATTAATTCTCCCTTCCTTTTTAGTTTAGATACATTATATTTATTTTTGTATTGAAATAAAAATAATTTCAAAAGAATAAAATCATATCCTCTTTGAAATCCTTAAAACCACTATTTATTTTGAAACGCTCTGAAAAAACTAATTACTTATTAATTTTTGAACGAATGGAGTATTTGTTTTTATAATAGTTAGGAAGAGTTCACTCTTTTTCTTTTTTTTTTTTCCCAATAGTTGGACTCATAAAATGATGGTATAACAGCTAGCAATGGGGCCAATTGTATTTTATTTGAAAGAAAATACAGCAAATTAAATCCCTCCTTCCTAGCAACATCATATGGGCTGACTATAAGATTTGTTTTGAATATAATGGTCTTTGAGGAACTGAATTCATAAACTTTTTAATAAGGTCTAAAAAAAACAAAGCACGAATTAAAAATTAAATTAAAATGATGTGGGATATCACACCACCACAGGAATAGTAAACGGAATAAATTGACATTAGAACAGTTGAATATCCAAAACATACATTTAAATGTGAACGTAAATATGAATGAGGTATTTAACGTCAAAATTATCTCTAATGATTCTAAATTAAGCAACTTTGATGTTGTTCAACATTTGGTTTAATATTACTGTCTTTAGAAGTTCTATTTAACTCTTTCTCCGTAATTGAGTTTTCTATTATGTTTGAATTATTGTTATTTATTGTATTGTATTGTATCGTTACTATTCCTAATATTTGTTTTGATTGTTCCTTAAAATATATTGTATTGCATTGTTAATTATGTTGTTACGTAACAATGAAAAACCCTATTTCATTGAACAACCAATTTGGTGTGTTCCCATTGTACTTAATTTTTTTTCCAATTATATCTTTACATAATATTTCAAAATACTATTTTACGCTTTATCTTAATTATTTAAATCAAATCAAACATACTACTCTAAAATAATTTAGGATATTTTATTAAATTTATAAATTATAATATAGTACGATTCGATCAAACCAAACAATAAAAATGTTATTAAACAACAACAAACAATACAGTCTAGCCAAACATTGTATCTACCATACAATACAGTACAGTAGAGTACAATACAATACAACACATTATGAAACAATGGGTAACAATGAGCCAAACAAAGTGTTAATGTCTAGATAATCTTAAATCATAGTGAAAATTTGATATTTTTTTAATTTTTTTTGACAAGTCTTTCACGCGAAGCTCCAGGTGAATACGAGAAGATTTACTAACTGAGAAAACCATAAATTGACCAATGTTGTAACGAAACAATGGATGGAATTAATCAATTTTATATATTATATAGGAAAAAAAGGACAGATATACCTCCGAACTATTGTAAATGGTATGCAAATATCCTTCGTCATACTTTTGGAACATTGATGCCTCTACCGTCATACTTTTGGGACATTGATGCCCCTGTCGTCATATTTTTGGGACATTGATGCCCTTGCCGTCATACTTTTGGGACATTGATGCCCCTACCCCTTCGTTAGAGCGAAGGACATATATGCTCTAATTTATGAACGATAAGGACACCAATATCCCAAAAGAATGACGGATGGTATGTGTATACTATTTACGATAGTTTGAAAATATATTTATCTTTTTTCCCTATTATATATAAAAAATAATTTGGATGGTTTTCCCATTAATTGAGTGCATGATTGTGATAAAACAGAAGTTCATGGATGAGTGCAATATTGAGTAAAAGTTTTGTACCTAAGAAACAAAACAAAGAAATTAGGCCATGGAAAGAGTATAAGAAGTAGTGTAGTAATTTTTTATTAGACAAGTCAGATACGTTATTGACTTACGTGCACATATACACGACTTTTTTATTTGATGATGTGCCTACCAATCATATATGTAATGTACTTATTAAAATAATAAAATTATTTTATACATTAAGTAAACATAATAATAATGGAACGTGTGACTTTGTGGGTCGCAACCGTACTATATCCACCGTACAACATCGTTTACCAACGACCTTATTATTATTCACACATGCTCCCATGTGATCTTTTTTTTTCTCTCTTTTTACGAAATAATAATTATACTTCTTCCATTTTATATTTAAGCGATTATTTGATAGTGTATAAGTGTAATACAAAATAAAATGTATTAAGTATTTGTTTTAGTCTTGCATTATTTTTTATATTGTTTGTTCGATTTATTAGAAATAATAAATTTTGCATAATTTGAATTTTTCAAATTAATTTAATTGTTTAATTTTCAAGATTATTTTTAGAATATTCTTTCAATTTTACACTTAATTAGTTAGTATTTTGTAATTAGTTATTAATTATTGTTTAGTTATTTTAATCATAAATTTGATAATAATTAATAAGGATAAAAATAAAAAGTTATGCCTAGTTTATATCTCAATCTTCTTTTTCAAAGGGCGTGAAATACCTTAATAATTTAATTAATTTGAAACGGAATGAGTATTAAAGTAAAAAGAAAATATCAATTTTAGGTAACTGTGATATTTAGATAGATCTAGGTTACTTGCACCTTTTATCTAAGATGCAATAAGGGATTGATATTTTAATTAATCTCAGACTTAATATAATCTTGAGATTTATTAATCGTGAATTAAAATTATTTTTCTAAAGGATTGATATATTAAGTTATAATTTAGATATTTAAAGTTTTATGAAGAATATATAATTTAGTATTTCTTTTCATATCAATATGGTGAGGGAATGTAGTATCCTTAATATTTTAGTTAAAATTTTATAAAGATAATTAAACTTTCAAAAAGTGAAACATGACAAGTATTTTAAAACAAAATAAAAAAAAACTAATACAATTGAATGTTTAGATCACTTAGTAACTTTTGTGATCGATACATACAACATTGAGTTGTTTAACAGAAATAAAGAAGAAATTTTTGGAGGTTTAATAATGAGTCATTTAGTCTTAGTAGCCATTACTCATGCCTTGACATGATAATGTAACGTACACACTACACACTATATATCAATGTGACTTGTTTCTTTTCCAAACTTCACATATAACAATATTTAGTACATCAAATATTTTTTTAACAATCAACTCATATTTTTACTTTTTGGTAGAGGGTGGCGAGGCATTGGTGGAGGCGTACGTGGAGTAGGGGATTAACCCCTTAACTAGAAACTAGATATATCACAAAGTAAAAATTATCTTTTATATGCATAAAAATAGTGTTAGAAAATAGCATATACAACAAAGATATTTCAAAATCGTAGATCTTACACGAATATAGACAACAATTATAAATATATATTATATATAAAATATGTTTAAAATTAATTGAAGAATTACCTGTTAAAGCATAGGCTATCTTAAAGCAATTCGATTTTAATTCTACAATTTTTCCCTATATCGTAGGCAATTATTTTACATAAAACTGTTTTCCTTTCTAGAAAGATTCTTTCGAATCCAAAAAGAGAAGAAAGTAGAAATCTTTTTTCTTCTACAAAAGAAAATCTTATAGGGTTCTTATTGATAGAAAAAAGGGTAATGTATTTACCACAAAATTAATTATTGAGCTTTTCTATTAAGGAAATAATTTGAAATAATTGATTTGAATTATTCTTTAAAAAGAAATTACAAATTATTCCACTAGAACTTCGTAATACATTATCTTTTTTACTTATATTTCAAAGTTCCCCCTCGAAAACTTGTGTAATTCTCCATGTTTAGGTAATACTAATCAATAAATTAAATCACTAATGAATTTAATTCAATGATTAATTTTCTTTAGAGCAATACGTAACTCATTTCATGTGTCGAATTCACAAATCTATTGGCCAGGAGTACACATGAAAACTTATAAGTTTCTCATAAAAAAAATATATCATTTATCTCTATATTGAGACATGAATTCAATTAATTAATAATTATTTTATCAATATATATTATTTTCATCCATTCTACAAGACATATTGATCTATCTCAAAATCTTACATTTTAGTAGTTCAAAACAATAATTAATATATACAAATCATAATCATTATATCAAGATTAAGAATATAAGTACATTTAACAGTTTAGAGAATATGTTTTTATTGATCAATCTAAAAGATTTATCTCTACTTGATCCCGTTTAATACATACAATATGCACTAGCACGAAAAGTTAAAACTATATCATTTTCATAATCAAGAAAAATTACATTTAATTTCGTGCTACAATCTTTCCGATGAATTGTCCAAATTTTCATCTACAATAATTATGAACTATAACTTTTAACTTATAAGAAGTAATTATTTAATCTTCTCTGTTTAAATGTAAACTCTATACACCAAATGATTTACTATATAAATTGAGGACACATATATAACAAATTGAACCATTTAATGAAATATTTTATTAAATCGAATAAATAAATAAATAATTATTCAATAAATAATACTATAGGTTATATATATTAACAAAAACAAATAGATCTTAAACTTTTTAACTCTTATCAAATGTTTACTTTTTCAATTTTGAATTCCTCGTTGAAATCTATGTCACTTTATAATTTGAAAAGGGGAAAATCCTACCGACAAGCCATACGCATTTTTGATTAGTTAGGTTTCCACATTGTGGCCCATTTTTTAATGGACCATATAAAGGACCCATATAAACGCTAATGTGGCCCAATCGTTAGCCCACTCTATCGAATAGGGGTCTATTCATTTTGAGATTCAAAAATTTATCATCCCATAAATCCAGTACATGACATTCTTTTGCATCAATCCATCCAAGTGTTATTTTCTGTAAACATTACAAAAATATGTTGCAACTTTTTGGCATTGTGAGATATGCTCCCATGTTACAAAGTGCATAAGATCAACACAATCTCCACAAACTAATCCTAGTTATAGAGTCGATGGTATATAATATATCTAAACATAATCCTTAATTTGATGTCAGTTAGCAACTATAATTTTTTTTAGGTGTACAAAGTAGATATTTAAACTTGTATAAAATTGAACGAATAGACATATTCGTCCTACATGACAATTTTGATGTCCTACATGTAAGACATATGTGTCTACTTGTTCAATTTTACAAAATTTAAGTGCATACTTGTGGACACAAAATACATAGCTATCCGTTAAAGCGTCATGTTTATGTATTACTTCTAATTTATAACTTCACTTATAAACTTTTATTTTTTACACCTATTAAACTCGAAATGGAATATAATCAACTTATTTAATTTTATGTAAAATTAAATATCTAAAATATCTTCTTCAGAATAAAAATATAAATATAAATTAAAATCGAATTAAAAAATAAGCTCAATTTTTTTATATATTTTAAGTGAAAGAGAGGAATGACATAATAAAAAGCAATGTGTCGCGTGTAAAGCGCACCAACAATTAAAACAAGTTTCTGACGCGTAAGGTTTCAGTTATTACATATGCCCCCACTCAACACTCACTTTTAATATATCCTTATCATAACTAATATACTTTTGCTTCAATCTTTCCCTTGGACCCACTTTATTCCTATCAACCGTTCATTATAAAACCAACGGCTACGATTGTGTTGGCAAATCTTTTTTTTTTTATATATATAAAACTGAAAATTGTTCTTGTAATCAAGAATCTTGGGAAAACGATTTTTATATCAAAGGTCAAGATTTAATAAATCCAACGGTTGAGAGTTTTTGAAGAACGGTAGCTGATCTCAGCAAAGTTAGTCTTAAAAGTTGGTTTCTTCTTATTTATTCATGCAAAGCATCTGGTATTCTTAATCACCTTTTTCTCTCTTTTCTTGTTTCATCAAACTGGTGAGTGTTTTTCTTTGCTTTTTTCTTGTTAAAATTCAAGAAAGATTAAATCTTTATGCTTGGTTTGTGTTTTTTTTTTTGTTTCTGTGACTGTGGAGGTTTTGGGGTTTATTTCATTTATATTTGTTTCAAGATTTTAGAATTTAATTTTAAGGTTGGGTATGTATTTTCCCATATCAAGAAAAGAAGTAATTTTGTTTATGTTTTTTGTTTGTTTGTGGAGCTTGGTTTGCTTTTCTCAAGGATTGTGTTTCTGTTACAAGTTGATGAAAAATTGAAGGATTGTGTTGAAATTAGTGTTCTTTTTCTTCTTCCTCTTTTATGGCATTTATGATTTTACTAGTTTTGAGCTTTGATGGGTGCGTTATAGAACCTAATTTTTTTTTGGGGAAAATAGTCACCAGGAGAGTTTGTCATTGTGTGACACGTGTATGTGAGTGGGGGTGGGGTATGGTTGGTTGTTCTTGTTAGGTAGCAAGTTATTTGATTAATGCTTAGAGGGTTTAAGGGAGAGAAAGTAACAAAGCTCCAATGTGTAGCTTTTCTTCTTTAGGATTTGAATGTGTACCAAGTTGGCAAGTTCTGTTTCTGAACTCACTGGCTTTATTGTAGCTTGAGACATGATGTTTAGTTTATAATTTTCCTGATACAGAATAAATAAATTATCTTTTGCTTAAAAAGACATATAACTTACCAGTAAGAGCAGAATATTTGCGAGAATTCATATGCTCAATCCCAACAAGACTTTGTGATTGTTGCATTGTTGGTGTTCAGTTTCATGGCTGGGTTTAACATGAATGATTTGATCTTTTGAGCATTTTCTTTTATTGGTTAAATGTTTTTGGCATCTTATTTTCTCTAATTCCTTGCTAAAATTTATTAATGTGGAATGATGATTTGAACTTGCATAGGTCAATATGGGAGTAAAAGCCTTTCTTGTTGCCTTTTTTCTCTCAACGCTGTTATTTCCTCTGGCCTTCTCTACATCAAATGATGGCTTGGTTAGAATTGGTTTGAAAAAGATCGAATATGATCAAAACAACCAGCTTGCTGCTCGCTTAGAATCCAAGGAGGCGGAGGCTTTGCGGGCCTCTATTAGGAAGTACAACTTCCGTGGTGATCTTGGGGTATCTGAGGATACAGATATTGTAGCACTAAAGAACTATATGGATGCTCAGTACTTTGGAGAGATTGGTGTAGGCACTCCCCCTCAGAAGTTCACTGTGATCTTTGATACTGGTAGCTCTAATTTGTGGGTGCCTTCAGCAAAGTGTTACTTCTCTGTAAGCTTCTTATACATAGTTTGAAAGCATACCAGAGAAAACTAACATTTGCCATTGAAGATCATCAATTTTATGCTAATCTACATTTGTACAGGTCCCCTGCCTTTTCCATTCCAAGTATAAGTCCAGCCAATCAAGTACTTATAAGAAAAATGGTTTGTGTTTGACCTTTGTCTATATTTGATGCGAACAGTTTTTCATTGATAGCCATTGGTTCAATTGCAGCATCAAACACATGCTTCTCTTCGATACTTGCTACTCCCTCCTTCCCAATTTATGTGACATATATGAACTCGGCATAGAGTTTAAGGTGGTCTTAAGCATGTCGTGGCAATAATAAGATTTTTGAAACTTGTGATCTTAAACATGCTAAAATACTAGTATCGCTGTAAAATCTTTTCATTAATGATAAAAGTATACGAGATGAAATGGAAAGTTTAAAATTAAAACATCTTCGAACGTAGACATGTGTTGAACTTTTTTTTGGAAATGATTAATAAGGATATAGTGTGGCATTATTGGCAGTATACTTGACATGTCATATAGGATTTGAGTTCAAACTTAACACCCTGGTCCCAACCTCTATATAGAAGGTATAATCCCAAACCCATCTCCCCCCAAAGAAAAAATAAAATAAAGAAGACATTCACCATATTATGGTTGTCATCCAATCATGTGATGGATATTAAAATTCTCTTGAAAAATAATAATTTGATCACATGCTTTCCATCCTGAAAGTGATGCTCATGTTATCTAATGTTATTTTTTCTTCTAATGATAGGAGGTTATAAAGATTGTTCCCTTTTAAACTGTTTTGTCTATTGATTAATCTGTTATTGTGGAGTTTCTTCTTTGAGTTTTGATATCTATCAAAATTTTCATGGAAACTTGATGTCTTTTCCATGTTTGGAATGACCTTTGGTCATTCTTCAGTATCTACTTTCTAAGTCGACCAACACGTTGAATTGGTTGTTATAATAGAACCTGTTCATTCACACTTTTTTCTTCTATATATGCCATACAGGGACATCTGCTGCAATTCATTATGGCACTGGAGCAATATCTGGATTCTTCAGTCAAGATAACGTCAAAGTTGGTGACCTTGTTGTGAAAAATCAGGTGAGTGTGGCTTCCGTATTTGGGTTCATATATTTCTTGAATATATGTTCCCTCATCGGTGGAGCTTGTTAATGACAACAGGAGTTCATTGAGGCAACCAGGGAACCCAGTGTGACATTTTTGGTAGCCAAGTTTGATGGTATATTGGGTCTTGGATTCCGTGAGATTTCTGTTGGAAAAGCTGTTCCAGTATGGTGCGTTGGTTTATTTCTTTTGCGTTCTTTTCAGATGTTTTTCAGTTTCCTATTGACCGAGTTCATGCTTTTGACATTTTACTATCACATCGAAACGTTTTGTTCTTTCGGATTTCTTGAGTGTCTCCTTGTATACCAGAAAGTTGAGTTGATAACTTGATATTTATCTCAAGAGTTTCTAGGTACAACATGGTCAAACAGGGTCTTGTCAAGGAGCCTGTCTTCTCATTTTGGCTCAATCGAAACAAAGAGGAAGAGAAAGGCGGTGAAATTGTGTTTGGTGGGGTTGATCCTAAGCACTTTAGGGGAAAACACACTTATGTCCCAGTCACACAGAAGGGTTATTGGCAGGTGGGGTATCTCTACATCCTTGGAAAATTGTTGTTGGACTTTTTGCAACTGCTTTCTTATTCTCAGAATATAATTGGCAGTTTGATATGGGTGATGTTCTGATCGATGGACAAGCTACAGGTAGGTTTTGGTCCTTTCTCTTTTTGAAAAGGAAATTAGTTTGGAAACTTGAGGATATTGATGAGACCACTTGCACCTGTTTGTCCCGGCCTATTTTGTTGACTTTGATATATTGAATTATGTAGGATACTGTGACGGTGGATGTTCTGCAATTGCGGATTCGGGAACTTCTCTCTTGGCTGGTCCAACGGTATTCTCCAAAACGAGGATTCTCATTTTTGTTCCTGTTATTCAGCTATTTTTTCCATCACTGACATTGAATCTCATAATGTTATGTACAGTCTTGTTCATGTGTAGCTTCATCAAATTGGCTTGGTAATAGTGGAGTGACTAGGTCTAACTTTTTCTTTGGAATATCAGTTTATTAGTAGTCAATGAATCAACCAGGCATTTGAACTTCTCTTTTTCCCCTTTTAAGCCATGAAAGTAGGATGAGAAGTGTTGAAATTGGTTCTCTTTCCAGTATCTGGACATACTGCGTTACTGATTTCCTTTGCTAACAACGTCTTCCTTTTGCTTTTCCTGTTGTTCCTGCCATATTTGTTTGCGGATCTCCTTTATTAGGAAAAAATAGTGCAACTAGAACTGCTTCTAGATTACTTCATCGAGAAAAAAGGAACTGCTTCTAGATTGTCATCTCTAAGCACTCAATGGTTTGATGATATGATTCAAGAAAAAATCTTCAGCTTTTGTCCAGACAATCATGATAGTGCAAGGTTTTACTGCTGCATTTTCTAGTCCTCATCATTCTACCCTCTTGTATTTTTCCTTCTTTATCTTTCAGACTGTAATCACTATGATTAATCATGCCATTGGGGCTTCTGGAGTTGTTAGCCAACAATGCAAAACTGTTGTTCAACAGTATGGCCAAACAATAATGGATATGCTTTTAACAGAGGTGAGAAACCAATTGTTTGAGTTGATAGTTTGATTTTCATAATGTTTTTTCATGATCTGATCTCATTTATATTACTAGTTGCCTGCTTCAATATTCTGATGGATTTGTATTCTAACAGGCGAACCCAAAGAAGATCTGTTCACAGGTTGGGTTGTGCACCTTTGATGGAACTGGAGGCGTAAGGTTAGGCTTCAGACCCTCTTCCCTCACCTAGGTCATACATTTTTGATATGCTAAATCCTATTATGACTTGAAAATCTGAGCGGATTTCTGTCCTCCACGTGCAGCATGGGCATTGAAAGTGTTGTAGACGAGAAAGCTGGCAAATCGGCAGGACTGCACGATGCTATGTGCTCTGCTTGTGAAATGGCAGTTGTATGGATGCAGAACCAACTTAGACAGAACCAGACTCAGGATCGCATTTTGAACTATGTGAATGAGGTAAAAATCTTCCATCACATTTTTTGATTCCTTTCAACTTAGTTCGGACTGCTGACTGTGTTAACAGCTGTGTGAGCGACTTCCAAGCCCAATGGGACAATCAGCTGTTGATTGTGGAAAGCTTTCTGGTATGCCTAGTGTTTCCTTCACAATAGGTGGCAAAAAGTTTGACCTCGCACCTGAGGAGGTATGTTTGATGTTAATATATAAATATACATGCTGTTTGGTGTCTCCAAAATTATAGATGCCACTTTCGACACTCCTTTATTTTAATGAGGTGTCTAGTAGCGGAATCTTTTATTTACCCTGCATCTATGGAGTCTGTTGTTCAAAAGTTCTCATTAAATTTGAAAAGCGCCTCATTGCTTCTACGAGAAGTAGGAATTATATCTGTTCTATTGAAATATTTGAACATGACCTCAAAACATTGACTGAATAGTGATATGCTATGGGGAAGTTTCCTAGTGTTAAGCTTGCAATCTTGTCTCTGTCACCAGTACATACTCAAAGTGGGCGAGGGTCGCGCTGCACAATGTATTAGTGGCTTCATTGCTTTGGACATTCCTCCACCCCGTGGACCACTTTGGTATAGTTCCGCTTGTCTTAACACTCACGTGTGCCAATTCTGTTATTTTTGTTTAGTTGCACCAGCTAACATGCCTTATTCGATAAAAACGTTGTTTGCTTTATGGCTCCGGTGGTGCAGGATTTTGGGGGATGTCTTCATGGGTCGATATCACACAGTCTTTGATTCTGGAAAACTTAGAGTTGGATTCGCTGAAGCAGCTTAATGAAACCCAAAAAATGCAAGCCCCTACCAAATGTTGTTGTGTAGTGACTTGCCCTTAGTATAAGTCTTTATGAACGAATGGGATTGTAAAAGTTTGGACGCAAGAGGGAAACTTTGTAAATATTGGGTTTTCTCGTTTAACTCTAGATATGTAGTACTGTTTGTGTTGGTTTATATGCTTGTCCTTGTTTTTCTTGTGTAATATCTATCATGGCGTAATACAGGTGATTTTGTTGTCGTGCATCATTTAAAATTGTTGCAGAAGAACTGGTAAATATTTCCCAACAGACGAAAATGGAAACGACCTTTTACAAGTAATTTCCTTCTGCCTACCCTGGAATTTTTTGGGTGTCTTTTGATTACCTCACCTTGTCATGTAATTTTCCTGTTTAGATTTTTTTTTTCGTAATATGAACTGTATAATATGTGGAGATTCACAAAGAGAGAGATCTAAATTTCTTTCTCAACGAAAGAAATGAAGGTAAAATTGAGTGCACTAGACATCGGCTCTCGACATTTTTTGTGGAGAAGTTTCAGAAGAAAATGAAAAGCTAGAAGGTTACAAAAGGGCTCTTATTGAATGCATAAATTTTCCTTATGCAGTTCAAGACTTTACAAATCAGGATGTCAAAATCAAAACCTACAAAGTACTTTTAAGAAAGCTGTCTTAACAGATGATTTTGGCAATAAAAGCTTACAGACAAGTTGTAATTTCAGAGGCTTGTTAAACTAGTCGAGAAAAAGACTCCATAGGGCGATGAAACTATAGTAAGGATAAAAACTTGAACACTTCCATTGAGTCCTGCACACACTATTGATATTCTGAGAAAATCTCAAGAAAATCGTCACTGAACTTCCAAATGATGAATAATTGGATGATTTGTGAGATGAGATTCCTTAAGAAGCCTTTTTAACGTCAGAGTTTGACAATCTCTGATTCAGTGATTGCAATTGAGCACGAAGATTCTGGTTTTCCTCATGTAAGCTATCATTTTCACGAAGAAAATGCTCTGATTGCTTTTTAAGAGCAACTACATTGGCTTCTGCATCACTTGATTCTTTAGCTTTTTCCTCGACAGTTGCCTCCAGTTTCTTTATTTTCAAACGCAATGCACCTGCCTCTTCCTCCAAAGACTTCATATCGTCAGAAGCTCCATTCTTCCCATCCTCAAAACCTCTGTTTTGCTTGTTCACTGCTTCCATGCTCTTCCTCCTCATTCGCAGTTCTCTTATATAGTGGTGTAGTCTGTCAATCATCAGACCAAGAAACAGGGAAAAACCTGCATACAAGTTCCATGTGAAAGTCAAACTTGGAAGAGAGCCGTTACTGGGAAGAAGAATAAAGGGGGAAAAGGCAACACAATTGTTATTCCTTGACCACATGCTACACAAAAGAAGCATTAACCCCTCAATAGATAACAAATTCTTTGTATGATGACTTTCTGTTTACTTTAGGATCAATATGCATCGATACCCCAAAACAGAAAACACCTCAAGTTCATTGAAAGACCCAAAGATACCAGGTAAGTTCCATCCATTAATAGCATTTCCACACTGATAGTTTAACCCTTCCCTGTTTCAAACAAAGATGTTGCCCTTTCTCATCCTAGACTGGCAATGTCTTGAATCCAAACAAAGAAGAAACAGAATATTACGACTCATTCTCTATCTGTCTGTTTTTGCCGCAAGGCAATCTCATCCTAGACTAGAATTTCATTTTAATCCCTAAAAGAAAATGGAAGATTATTTATTAGTTTCTTTTCTTTCTGATTGTCTATACTGATAACTTGGCACTCCAAGTTGGAAAATTTGAGCATAAACTGATGAAGTTCACCACATAAGAAACCAGTTATAATTTTATCACATTATCTGGGGGAAAGGAATAGCACTATTAGAGCAACACAAGGCTTAGACGACGCCAGTTATGATGCCAACAAACTTAAAAGACCTGATCAAACCACAAAATCCATATGCATTATGATATCCTCCCTAGGAAAGTTTGCATTCTTCCATGTCACAGATACAACTAGAAGCTTGGGAAAAAAGTAATTTTCTCACCGTGCATCATCTTTCTTTTAACTAGTGCAACCTAACTCATTCATACAACTCGCAAGATCCTTTTCATTTGTATTTTTGTGCAAAGAGAAAAAATTGTCTTCTATATGAGAGTTGGGAAACATTATAGGTATCTACTATGGATGAATTTGCCATATAAACATGAAATAACTTATACGTAGTTTTCATGATTAATAATGAAAACTTGTACATACTTTTTAAACCTTTATGTTTATGGCAATAAAGATCAAATGCATCACTTAAAATTACAAAAGAAAATAACTTTAAAAATTCAAACAAACAATTGCTATTGAAACTTGGTATAGATATGAATTCCATTCAAGTACATCTTGTTTGGAGGGTTGCGCGAAAGCCATGAGATCAAAACAATGTTTCGCAAGAAAAAAACACAAGTAGAGATCGTTTCTCAAATTATATGATCGGGTATATGTATTAATCAATCACTCAAATCCGCAGAAACTGAATCAGAATTTAAAGTTAGCGGATTCTGAATTTCACTGCACCATTGTTAATACAGGTAAAATTAGTCATGTAAGAGATACGTAGGGAGAAAATGAAGATGTTATTACCCATGAGAGAAGCTTCTAGAAGATGTTGAGCCATAAGAATCTGATCAGTTGGGGTAACATTGCCATCTTCATCGATCCACCGTTTGTGGATAGACACCACACTGTAGATGGAGGACAGCATGACGACGAAGATGGTGCCGCCGGTAGTTTTCACGACGATTGGGCCCCGGCCTCTCTTTACACGGTCCAGGCCCATTATTATAAGTTTTCTCAATGGTGTCTTGAATATGAGGAGCAGGATTACCGCCATTTCGGCGAATATCACAGTAAACAGCACTTGGATCATTCTCCTGGATTTTGATTTTGATTAATTTTATTTTTCAGATCGGAGAGAATCGATGGTGTATCAGCAGTTGGCGAGCGTTGAAAGCATGAGCACGACGACGAGAGAGAACAAATCTGATCAATTTTAATTCGATTCGAGCAAATAAATACCTGATATTTTTACTTTTGTAGGTTACTCAAATTTTATTTTATTTTAATTTCAATTTATGTGATAAAATGAAAAAAAAAAGGAAAAAAAGAAGATGATATATGTTGAAGTATTATTTAACCAACTCTAATATGTGACATGTCATTAACTGGCTAACGTGCATTAATGTATATGCCTTTGGCAAATCAATGAATCATATTTTCTGGTTTCAATCTGCTTACAACTTTAAGCATTTCTTAAGGGAAAAATGAAAATTTATCCCGAGACTGTATATGTGACTTGCTGTTTTTTTATTTATTTTTTTAGAAAAAGAGATAATATTTGTCCGTGCTAACTCAACAGTCTCAACTTTGATGTGTTGGGAAAAAGAAAAATCATATGAATTGATATATTTTAATAAATAATTATTAATTTTAGCGATATTTTTTATTTATTATCATTTATAGCAATACTATGTTAAATCTGCAATATGTATTAAAAGTGAATTATATATGTAATATATATGAATTATAATTATTTTTCGAAATATATTATATTTATTTGGTAAAAATTAAACACATTATATCATAAATATAATAAAAGTTGTAATAAATGTATTATCTATCATTAAAACTTGTATTATATGTATTAAACTTATATTATAAATAAACTAAATGTGATCAAATAAAAAAAAATGTTATTGTTATAAGTGATAATTTTTTTTTTTATGATAGTATATTTATAATTTGAAACTCATCATATTCAGTTACTGCCTACTAGGATGAATGTTACAACAATTAACATTGGCTACATTCTCTCGCCTGAAATTAAGGCTAAGTTGGGTTTTCTCATTCTCTGCATTCTTTCTTTTAAAATATGGTTTTCTGTTCACACTTTTCACAATGCTTTTGTGTTCACACTTTCCATCCAGTCAGACGTTCACTCCTTCCTTTGTCTTGTTTCTGACCATTCAAACTATATTAAGTAATACGAGTTGCTCGGATAGTATATATCAAATATAATTATCAAACATGATAATTTGATAACAAGTAATTCACACGTTAAAACTAATTTCTTAAAAACCTATTCCCTTAGTTCCTAATTGTTTGTTTAATTTTTCTTATATAGTTATCTCTAATTACTTGTTCATTTTGACAAATAAAGAAAGAATAATTTTTTTACCTGTTACTATTACTTTAAAAATGTAAAATATTTAATTCATTTCATAATTAACAAAGATAAAATGATAAACTAACTATGTCATTAATTATTTTTTTAATATATATATATCATTTCTAAAATGAACAACTAAATAAGAACGAAGAGAGTATACATCATGATTATTCTATCAAATAATACTAGTTATTCCATCGATGTGATTACACTGTATTAATCAAATCAAACTTAGACAAATAAGAAATTACTTAATCACCTAATTTTTTTTTCTTTTCGTTGGGAATTGAACTGTAATTTTCAACCATTATAATAATCATAAGTCACTGAATGAATGATCAGGGCTAGAGAAAGAAAATTCTCAAATTTTCTCAAGTGTCCATTATTCATGCTTACAAAATACTTGTCCAATCCATATATTATTATCTCTGCCAGAGAATATTCCTGTCATTTTTTTCAAGTCACTCCGATCCCGTTTTCATCCCCAATTTTTGTCCACTTACGTACTTTTTTTTTTTTTTTGGCTAAATTCGGCCGTGACTGAATTCCGCAAAGGATTTCTCCTAAATTCCACCCATCAACCAATTCCGACGTAAGGTGCTTAGAATTTCTGCACCCGCCCCACTAAATATTAATTATCTTACGAAAGCCTGCGGAAATTCTAGCCTGAAATTATCATGAGTATGTTGAGATTTCATTTAATGATCGATATCTTTATTAATTCATACAAGTTATCTCGAGTGAGCCACGTGTCAACAAACTTTTTGACGTGTCATCGCGCGCGTCACTGTTTCATTGGCTCCATCTAGTCAGGGGTAACGTTTAGAGCCCTTCGCCCCTCGAAAAAGAAAGAAAAAAAGAAATATTAAAGCAACTTTAGGGATGAGAAGGAGTTACGGTTTCCAGGAAGAGGAAATGGTGAATTAAGTGGGGCAGGGGGAATTTGGTATGTTTCCTTGAGGACATACATTTGCCTATGTCACTCTCCATCTTTTTCCTTCTTTGGTCTCACTTCACCACTCATCATTCTTCTTCGGATAATAGATTTACGTAATACATTTTGATCAGACATAGAGTTTATGATCAGACATACAGTTTAAGAAATGAAGTAAAACTTTTTTATATCTAGCTTTGGCAACTACTAAAGAAAGGTCAAATAATCTAAGCTATATATTACTTCTAAATTTCATTCAAGTGTTGTTATATATGACTCTTTCAATTTCGATTACAAAAATATTTAATAAATATATAGAAAGTATTTTTTCTGTTTTATTTATGTGATATTTTTATTTTTTAGAGTCAAATAGTTTAAATATAATTAAAAATTTGTGCATGAAATTTTTAATTTTTTAAAAATGAAATTTATAAATTTGTAAACTACGTAAAAAGTACTATAAGTCACAATAATTGACAATTCAAAATGTTTAAAAAACCTATGAAAACTTATGGTCAAAGATAAATTTATTTAAATATTAAAATCCAAAAAGTGTCACGTAAATTGAAACGAAGAGAATATAATTTACTATGTTAATCCTTTAAATTATTAAAAGTAAATTGATTATTTCTTTTAAATATTGTGCATTTTTCTTTTAATTCTTAAGAAACAGTAATTGTTGGAAAAAATTTCCTTAAAGAAGAGTGTATGATACACCTCAAGCTTTGGTGAATTCCATACCTCAAGGTGAATTCCTTACCAGTGTTCATGAGAGAAAGTATTTCTGATAAGTATCATTACAACAAAAATGATTATTAGCGGTATTTAATTTTTAATTGCCACTAAATATATATTTTTAGTAACAATTATTACTCTTTGTATATGTCCCTAAAGCCTTTAGCGATATTGGTTCTAATGATACTTAATTAATGCCGATAAAGATTTTATCACTCTTTATTAGTGCCAATATTTAATGCCGCTAAAAGTTATTTTTATTATAGTATATTAGTCAAATTTCGAAAATAATACAAGAATGAGTATATCAAGCTTTGAGAAATAACACACTTGTATAACTCATCAACTGCACGCTTAAAGTCTTAATTACTTCCGTCTAACAATAGTTGTCCACTCTACGTAATTGTCAACTATACTATTTTGAAATATCCAGCAATACTTGTCCACGTTATGAAATCAATGAATAATTTTATATTTGGGTTCGTTTGATTGGGAACAAGTTACCCAAGATTAGTTATCATGGTGTTAGGTATCATGGGATTACTTAGCTCACTATGTATATGTGATAACTTATTCCATTACTATGACATAATTAATGGTGAGATAAATTATCCCAAACATGACAATCAAACAAGATACAAAAACTTAATTTATCACTATTTTCTTATCCTACCTCTATTTATTTTTATCCCTTACAACAAACGACCCCTTAGTTTCTCGTTTAATCTTTATCATTGATTATAGTTATTTTTTTCTTACATTTTTCAAGGCATTGCATTTATTACTCCCTGTCCATATTTTCTGTTTTAGATGTCTCTATTTACTTGTTCATTTTGACAAATCAAGAAAGTAAAAATTCCTATTATATTCTCATTTAAACTTCTTGAAAATTTCTAAATTTTAATTTTATCTTTTTTGAAACCATAATTAATTAGGGTAAAATTGTAATTTCACTATGCTAATTATTATAATCTTAATATATGTGTTGTTTTTAAAGTGGACAACTAAATAGGGATAGAGAAAGTATTTACAAAGGGTGATATAGTAAAATCACACTATTATTTATCATTTCTTTAAGGGGTATGCCAAATTAATAATGGACAACAATTGTTGAACGGAGGGAGTAGTTATTCGTAACTGACTTCACCAAATGCCAAAAGAGGTTTTCACTTTTCACACACTAACTTGTCTTTAAGCTAATCTTAACAATGACTATCATTTCTATGTTCAATCACCATTTACGATCTGTTTAGGCCATTTTTAGGGGTATTTTAAGGTTAAGATCAGTCAATAGGTGTGTTTTGGGTGGTGGATATCTATCTCATAAGTGGCCTGGGCACACAAGAATGTTTTGAGTCCGACTTCAAACAAAGATGTCGTGTAAAGTAAAGCTATTAGAATCTTTTCTGGGGACTTATTTTTGTTCTTATTCATTAAAGTCCTTCCCTATTTTCATGTAATTATGAGTGCAAGGTTGAACATGACACGAAAATTTTCAGCTTCATAATCAAAATTCAAGAGACTTAAAAATGAAACTCTTTCAAGAACTCAATTTTATATAAGAATATATCCCTTGTTGTTAAGTTAAAAAGCCTGTAGAAATAGACAAAACATGACAACAGACTCCCTAATAAATATTCTCTTTTTATTGTATCATACACACACACACACACATAAGTACCTATACTTCTTCCCAACCACATGATGAACGAGCTGCATCCATTCTCAGATAATTCTCCTTCTAATTTATCCATGAAGCAGCCAATTATGTTAGAAAATACTAACAATAACAAATCAGGTGTAAGACCATATGTTAGATCGAAAATGCCGAGGCTCAGATGGACACATGATCTTCATCGCTGCTTTGTGCATGCTGTTGAGCGTCTTGGTGGAGAAGATCGTAAGCCTAACTCTCTCTCTCTTTATATATCATGATGACTTACTATTTTATTTATTTATTTTGTTGTGGTACTACATATAAATTAGGAGCAACACCAAAGATGGTGCTACAGTTGATGGATGTGAAGGGCCTCACTATATCTCACGTTAAGAGTCACCTTCAGGTAATTATTATTTAACACATAATTAAGCCTTTCATTCTTTTTCTTTTCCAACCGTTTTATGTAATTTTTTTTTTTTAATGATATGAACAGATGTACAGAAGTATGAAACACGAACAGTTGATGCAAGGTATCCTTTCTTAATTATAACTATCCATGTTTTGTGCTTTTGCGTGTACTACTTCTTTCCATTTGGGGATTTTAAAATTCTTTATAACGATAAAAGGAGCTTGAAACTTTGATTTTATTATCTAAAAGGATGATGATGAGTCAAATTGAAAGTTAATGACTTAATTATTTTTGTTGAGAAAATAGTTAGTAAATGAATGAATAGTGATGAAATCAAGAAAAGATATTGAAGTTCCATTTGAGGAATCTTTTTATGTTTCATTTGACCCTTTGTGTATTTTCTGAATACTGCATATATGTTCCTTACTATACCGCCTTTTGGTTACTTAAAAAGTGAAAAGGACGTTCTAAATAGAACTACTAGTCTATGGCTACTAGCAAGTAGCAACGCCAAAATTGATAATTTACCTCAATTTCGTTCTTCTTATTTTGTGTATATATATAATCTACGTATATCAATTTTTTTCGTATATCAAGAGATTATTTGGATTTCATTAGTAATCATGAAGATTCGGAATATCACAAATTGATTAATCAAAGAAAGATTAAACATCAATTTCTTAGGCTCCGTTCCTTTTTCAATCAGAAGTAAAAACAGATAGAATCTAGCCGATTTTCGAAATGTTTTTTTGGTTATTCTTCAATGTCCTGTCTATTTATGGAACATAAGAAAAAATAGATGATTAATCATTTGTTTCCGAGAAAAATTTCCAAAAAGAGATATATAAGAATATAAGATTCATATTTCATGTGCATTAGAATCCTACTAATGGGTCCATAGAATCAGACCGACTATTGGGGTAAAGATGAAAGATCTTATTTGCCGTGTGTGATGGTGGACTCTTTGTACAAGTAAAGAAGTGTTCATATAATAGAATCTGGATTCAATAAATAAATATTCAAATACCAACTTGAAATTATTCGTTCAACGTTAATTAAGTTTATCACAATTTCATTTTTTTTTGGTTACAGCAGTAGCAGAGGCTGCAAATGGGAGCAAGAGCAATAAAATGGATGGTCCAGATCAAGTGCATTATCCCCATGGAAACTTTCTTCATCATTACTACAATGGCCATCCTAATTCTACCATAACTAGCACCTATTCGGACCAAATTGCGTCTATGCCTGCTTTTATCCCTCCAGCTCCGTGGTTCGTTTCGTTTCTTATTCACACCTAAGTTTTAACTTTTATATTTATATTCTGAATGTGAAAATACATTTTTACCCCTCCTAGGAAACCCATGCCAAAGAAGATGATGGGATTAGAAGGACGATTGGACCCAGCTTGCAACATGTTCAGGGATTTCTTCAATGGCTGCACTACTGTTCAAGTAATTAAAATTATCCAATTAGTTGAGAGCAAATAGATTAGTGAGATTAATTATTAAACTAATTTTGTTTAATTATGGCAGGATGGGAGTGTAGGCGATCAATATGGTAGCAGTTTGTCAAATAAGCATTTTTCAATTATTGATACTGAAGAAGAAGCCGAAGACTCTGGCAGCATAACTATGTCCGCACAACCATCTGCCGGATTAGATGATGTGAATAATAATAATATCTCTCTTGACCTTACCCTCGGTTAATTAAATATATCCTAATTTGACTCTCAAATCCTCGACGTTTGTCATAGAATCAAGCTAATTACTAGCTAGAACTATTGGTTTTGTACTAGTTTTTTCTCAATCTGAACATCGACTGCTTAGCTGCGTTGATGCTTGTTAACGTCCAGTCACCATCTCATGAATTTGGATTGTGACAGATAGGATTTGGTAAGAAATTTCTATAAGTAATTATCCGAAAAATATGGTCATAGAAAGTACTGTTTTAAACCAATTAACTTTGTTAAAGAATATACATTCAAAAAAAATTAAAGAATGTGTTCTACAGACTAGCAGTAATACAAAAATATTTACAACATTAGAAAAGCTTGCTTGCAAACTCATCTAAATGTTCTTCCTTCAACGAAGAAGCAGCAGCAAGATTTCTCAGATCTGATAAGCTCCTGCCTAACTTCAAAGCCACCTTCAATTCAAACAATTCACCATTTTCTCTTCTCTCCGTTTCTGTTTCTCTCAAGTTTGATTCGATGGATTCTTTCATGTACTGGAAGAAACCAGCGTTGCTCCTGTACATCTCGAATACCATTCCAACTTGTCCACCATGCTCTACTGTGTTAACTACACTTGCCAATGCACCACCAACAATTCCAAACGTAGCTGCCCATGATCCATGAGGAGAATGACTTGCGAATGCAGAGCCAATCGCTGCTACGCCTGTAAGCAAAGGACCGGACATGGCTAAAAACTTGTTCAATTTCAACGCCTTTTCCCCCCAGCCTAATGTATTCTTCTTGGTCTTTTCTGCCTAATACGCCCATTATTTCTCTCATTTCCTCCTCCTGTTTACTATTCCATCCGTTCCA
Organism: Solanum peruvianum; assembly: GCA_027705065.1. Lineage (NCBI taxonomy): Eukaryota > Viridiplantae > Streptophyta > Magnoliopsida > Solanales > Solanaceae > Solanum > Solanum peruvianum. The sequence continues at coordinate 44,330,170 of JAKWJD010001756.1, read as the reverse complement.
ATGGTCGTTGTTGACACTCTTTGTCTGTCTTCGACGTTGTTGAGGCCACCAAACAGCAGGTTCAACAGAAGATGGAAATTTCTCTAGCATTACTCCAAGAAGAGGTAATGGATAAGCCTTGTCAAGAGCCAATACTCTGTCCATAGCTTCTTTCACATCAATACCCGAAGGGTGACCAATTGATAAAGTTGTTTCGATTTGGTTATATAGATCTTGGAAAAGCCTTGTTGCATTGCGTTGTTCTTCAGCAAGCTGGGATGGTTGAATCGTGTTGATGATCGTCAACATTCCAGTAGCAGCTAAATACATCAAAGTGGAAGACATTTTTAGTCCCAAAACAGAATCACCACTACTACTAGCTGCAATTCCAACCATTGTAGCAGCTGCTAGAGTTATCCCATTAATAGATGTTAAAAGCATACTATTCCACTGACTTCTTTGCTCCCCTATATTTCTATGCATCTCCACTCTATCCGCAACTGCCTCCTTGATCGCGTAAAGCTTCTCAATAACCAGGGGATCAGGACCATTAACCATATGGGTTCTTGTTGTAGCTGGGCTAAGTTGTATATCGACTAGGTTATCGTTGTTTACTATGGTTGAATAGCTAATCAACTCTTGTTCATGCACTGATTGAAGATTCGGAAGAGCGATTTTGCTAGTTTTAATTCTTGGAATATTAATAGTAGCTCTTATCAATCCTCTTTTACAACAGTAATTGTATGATGTTGAGGGAACAGAATTTAAAAAACTTGAAGATTGGAGGATTGTCATCTTTTGTAATTTCTCCAATGGGATGTTAACTGATTTATGTGTAGTAGAGACTAGAGAGATTATGGTAAAGAAAAAATGGATTTAGTTGTGATTATGAAAAAGAAAGAGATTTTGGGACATATAATATATATATAGGTACAGTTGACATTGAAATATACAAGATTTGACTGAGAAAAATAGACTAGTGAACAATTCAAAGTTTGAATTGAATGAGTATATGACAAGACTCTTTCTTATTTGGGTTCCGTTACTTTTGGATCTCACGAGCACCCTTTTGTTTATTTGTTATGTTTTATTGTTTTGACTGCTTACACAGTTCCTTATATTGACTTTCAACATTTATAAGAAAACTACTTTAATGGTGTCTCTATTTACAAACCACCAACCTAATCAACTATACTTTCTGCCCAACTTGTATTTTTCATGCATGATGTATAAACTAAGGCCGTTTAGTTGGGGGTCGGAAAGGGACGATTTTAGAGGGATCGGTGCGGATGAACCCCTCGCCCCGTCCCATCCACTAAACTAACGAGACAGGACGGGGCTGGGCCTTGAGTGGGATTTCTTAATTATTATTATTGATTTAAAAATTTAAGCAATAAAAAATTGTAAAAAGATGTAGGTGATATAAGAATACAAAAATTTAGTAAATGAACACAAATTTTAAAATAACCTTGACATATTATGGTTTATGAACATCAGATATATTAATTTTACTTATTACAGACTCCAAAAATATAAAATAAAATAATAATAGTAAGAAAAAAAACATTCAATTTCAAGCATGTAAAAATGCTTTTTTCTAATTTAATTGGCACGGAACAACATGATTTCTTAACGGGATAGGTGGACCGGGAAGTTAGTGAAATAAGATATATTTATAAAGAATGTGACTTGTCTTTAAAAAATATATTTAATAATTATTAAATTATTTTAATAATTAATTATCGTTAAAGATTATTTTTAATATGATAATAGAGGACATACCCGTAGCCCATCCCATAACGGGACGGACGACCTTAGCAGTTAGCATAAACAAACAGTGACTTTATTCTTTATAATACGTAATAGCATTAAAAGTCGACCACATTTTTGAAGCACTGAAAATTACACAATTTTTTGACTCAGCATCTTTTATATGCTTATAGGCTATGGATATATCATGTTCATGTGATCTGAATTGTCGACAATCGACATGCAATTTTTTTTGGACTAACCCATATCATATTACAAATTGGTGGATGCAATTTAGTAATACATGATACACAAAAAAAAAGAAAAAGAAAAAAAATTAAAGGATGCATATAAACTTATGATTACGAAATAAAAACTATGATACATACAATATATTTTTATGCGAAGGCGTTATTATTTAGAGGGTCACGCAATTTTTTCGAATTATAATTTTGCCATATATTATGACTTGTAATTATTTTTATATATGATTTTTGATTATGGAAATTTTACTCTAAAATATTTTAAAATTCAATACCTGAATTCATTATCAAAATTAATTGTCTTGATTTCTATGTTCCGAATGTGACAGAGAGAGTAACTGTTTGTGTTTTTCCCTCAAATAGCCCTTCAGTATTCAGATAATTACTTCATAAGATATGTCGTTAATAATCTGTTACTTTCTACGTTATCGGCTGAAAAAGAAAGCATGTGGCCACTGTATATTTTAGATTATCTGCGATGCTTAAGGGAATAAATAAATTCTCGTGATGTAAGAATTGTAACGTGTATTTTTATTTTTATTTTTGATGTGAAAACACCAAAGAATTTAAAAAGTAACTATTTAAGATAAAATTTTAGTCGAGATAATTTTTTCAAATGTATAATTCAAATATTTGTTTACTTTTAGTAAAAATATGTTTGTTCATTATTAAGAGAGTTAATTTTTATCATTCTAATATTTTTATCGAGGTACTATTATTTAATGCACTTATTTCTATTCTATTTTGCATAGATCATAAATTTTCTCACCAACTTATGTCGGTATTATATACATAAGAAGAAAGCTCGAAAAAGGGAAAAAACTAACCAAATATTATACGTTTAACTATGTTGGATTTAATATCAATACCAATTCTCCTTAAAACACCAAGTGCATTAAATTATTATTATTATTATTATTATTTAATAATATATATTATGTTGATTTTCATACATTGATTTAATGAGATTCGGTTCCTCTCCATTTCTCTTCTATCCATTTTTCTCAAGTTCTAGCTTGGATTGAAGACACATGTCATAGTTTAAAATCAATGATTGAGATCCAATCGATTAAAATAAAGTCCTAACCATAGTTATTTACTTTCATATATTTTATATATTTGCTTCTTAAATATTTTTACAATTCAACAATTCTAGATTTATATTATATTTTTATTAAATATATCTAAAAGAATTTCTTTTCTTAATTACTTAAGTAATTCTTTGCTGATATTTTATATAATATAATAGCATAAATCCTAAAATGAAACGGTTCATATTATATTGGATTGATAAAAAAACCCATCATATAAATAATATTAAACATTTAAGTGATCACCACTAAAAAAATCTTAGTTAAATATATTTTTTTGTTCAGCTTTTAAATAGTTCCAGTCGATCTAACTTTTCTTAATTATATTTATAAGTTGTGGCCATTAATAACCCTTTATTCATATGATTATTAATGTTACATATAAGAAATTGGTGATACAAAATTATAATCTATAGAGTCAGTTCAAAATTGTTATGTTGATTTTCATACATTGATTTACTATATCGAAAGGCCAATCAAACGATATTTATTTTAGAAACAAAGTCATGCATGAAGCATTACTATGCTTGTGTTCTTTTAGCATTATATATATATCTTATGGTAATTAGTTCTTTAAATTGTTTTTTTTTTGGTTGCATACGTCACTAATTCAGAAAAGCAGTTAATAAGCTTAAAGAGAAGATTCATTCAAATAAATAAGATAAAACGAATAAATCAAGTCATTTCATAATTATACAATTGAATGAAAAGAATGAGTTGGCTAACCCCTAGTACTCTTGTACAATAAACAGTTACTTGAAACCTTAAAAAAGTCGGCTTGCAAACTCTTCATCAAGATTTCTCAGATCTGATAAACTCCTTCCTAACTTCAACGCCACCTTCATTTCAAAAACTTCACCGTTTTCTCTTCTCTCCGTTTCTGTTTCCATCAAGTTTGATTCAATGGATTCCTTCATGTACTCGAAAAAACCAGCGTTGCTTCTATACATCTCAAATACCATTCCAACTTGTCCACCATGTTCAACTGTGTTCACTACACTCGCCAATGCTCCACCAACAATCCCTAACATAGCGCCCCAATTACATCCATGACAAGCCAAATCAGATTCAATAAACATTGAGCCAATTGCTGCTACGCCTGTAAGCAATGGACCAGACATGGCTAAAAACTTGTTCAATTTCAATGCCTTTTTCCCTAGCCTAATATATTCTTCTTGGTCTTTTCTGCCTAATACTCCCATTATTTCCTTCATTTCCTCCTCTAGTTTACTATCCCAATTGTTATTATTGACACTCTTTTTCTGTTTTCGACGTTGTTGAGGCCACCAAACAGCAGGCTCAACAGATGATGGAAATTTCTCTAGCATTGCACCAAGAAGAGGTAATGGATAAGCCTTGTCAAGAGCTAATACTCTGTCCATAGCTTCTTTCACATCAATACCCGAAGGGTGACCGATTGATAAAGTTGTTTCGATTTGATTATATAGATCTTGGAAAAGCCTTGTTGCGTTGCGTTGTTCTTCAGCAAGCTGGGATGGTTGAATTGTGTTGATGATCGTTAACATGCCAGTAGCAGCCAAATACATCATAGTGGAAGACATTTTTAGTCCCAAAACAGAATCACCTGCACTACTGGTAGCTGCAATGCCAGCCATTGTAGCAGCTGCTAGAGTAATCCCATTAATGGATGTTAAAAGCATACTGTTCCATTGGCTTCTCTGCTCTCCGATATTTCTATGCATCTCCACTCTATCCGCAACTGCCTCCTTGATCGCGTAAAGCTTCTCGATAACCAGGGGATCAACATTTGTATCATGAATTAATATTCTTGAAGGACTAAGCACTAGTTCCTCAATTGGATGGATGGTGAATTGTTCATGCTCTGATATTAGCATAGGGAGAGAGGTTTTGTTGGTACGGACGTTGGGAATATTAATTTTAGCTGTTCGTCTTCGAGAAGATGAAGATGAGTTAGCATTAGTACAAGACAATCTCAAGAAACTTGAAGCTTGAAGAGTTGCCATATATTGTAAAAGAATGATATTAATTAGCTAGACTTTGAAAAAATTGGAGGAAAAAATAAATGAATGTAGTAGTTGTTTATATGTTTTGTTATTATGGCAAAAGAAGGGTTAAGAGATGAGATTTATATAAGGGAAGTTGGTGCATGAGTAGTACTATTATAGTTTTGTTTGTTAATAGTTGAATTGAATGAGTAATTTAATTTGGCGCAGTCACAATATTTGATATTTGCCTTTGTTGTCAAGCATAATAGGCTGCTTTGACATTGACTTTCAACAAAAACTTTTATAGGGTATGAATTTTGAAATGGCCAAACCCTGGGTTTTTCATTTGCTTGGAAATATTATTCTCTACTAAGATAATATATTCAACACCAATAAAATGAAAGAATTATTCCCCATCCATCTGATTATAAAAGAATAGTCTAGTTTGACTTAAAACAGAGTTTAAAAAAAGAAAGAAATTTTTTTAATTTTGTGCTTTTAAATTAAACTTATGTCAAATATACCAAAATGTCCTTTAATTTTGTGATCTTAAACATGTCACGTGAAATGTTAAAATTAAAATGTTACCAAAAAAGGAAATGGATCTTTTTTTAAACGGACTAAAAAAAATAGAGTCATCATTTTTTAAACGGAGAGAGTAACTTTTTATGTGGATATAGAATAAATTTAGGGGTTGTTTAAATTGATAATATTTACATGTTGAAGCTCTTAAAAATAAACCACATTTCCTCTTCATCATATAATTTTCATAAAACTTGTTTCCTAACAAAAAATATTAAAGTATTTATCTATTTTAATTTTTAATCATATAGTAATTGTAATAACAACAACATGAAATTCCCCAAATAAGTTCTGGATAGAATGATATGTACATATATCTTATCGCTACCTTGTAAAGTTAAAGACACCAATTTCGAAACAAATATTGAAAATCCCACATTATGTCAAATAAATACAAAACAATGTTGAAAAATTCATGTTAATACCAACAAGATAAAGATATGAGATGTTGAGAATATTGATTTGGGATGTAACTTGTAAGGACCATATTTGCCAATATTAATATGTCAAATATTTATTTGACTAAAAGCTTATAACTGATTCTCAAAGTGTCAAAGGCTGACCTGACTATTTGAATACATATTTTATACAGACAACATTCGCTAAAATAATCAATTCCTTTGACTTCTTTGGTAAACTGTAATAAATAGATATTAACCGTGGCAATTGTAATGTCATTTGTCATGAAAAACATTTTTTTTATCGAATACTTATACTTAAGTCAATAAATATATGTGTTTAAAAATATATAACTAGCCATTGATCCTGATTAATTAATATATATTTTCATTTTATTCAATTAATTAATCATAATAAACTAAATTAATTTTGATTTTAAGAGGATAAATATTTACCCATGGGCGGAGCCACCGCGGAAAATTATATCAGCTAGATATAGTTAAAATAATTTAACATGTGTATATAATAGATGTTGAACCCCCTACGGCTACTTCATGTTCCTATTTCTATAAATTTTGAACCCTCTCGTTGAAAATTCTGGCTCCACTTCTATATTTACCCTACCTCTTCCTAAAATTGTCATAATTTCCATTTTTAGAGTCAAACGATAAGACTTTCATCAACATTTTACGGTATATATTTTCATCATATTGATATGCAAAAAATTATAATTTATATTACTTTTTTTAAAAAATATCGAATTAATGTAATCTAATTTAACTTTAAAAATTGGTCAAATTAACTTTCGAAAAATGTAACATGACAAATAAAAGAGATGATAAACTATTATATATACTACATTATTTCTCTTATTCAAAGCTAACGCACGCATGACCATGATTGATATATCAAAGAGAGGTGGTAATACATCATTTCTCTCAATATAATTCACTTTTTGTAATTTCATGAACATAATTCTGGCATGCTTTACTATATAAGATCTATTTTAATGATAGATATTTTACTATACAAACTATAAAGGGTTAAAGAACCCATTGCATAATTAGAACTACATTCATACTTGGAGGATCGATTTTATGATAGTACTATATTTACCTTTATATTAGGATCAGGGGCGAATCTATGTGTTAGAGAAAGGGGTGTCACGGCACATAGTGAACTTGATTGAAACTTCGTATATCTATGTGTATATATACAATATATATTAAATTTGCCACCCCCTAATGACAAGTAAATGCATGGTGCCTGTGGTGAAAGTTCATGTTTTGAACTTCAACGTTGCCTGTTCGATTTTAATGAGGCACAATTTTTATGTAAAATTTTATTTTTGTATTAGCAGCCCCACAAATAATCTACATAGTATCCTTTTTTTTACATTTTTATGTTATATAGATGTAAATTTGCTAATATTTTTGTTGTGTTTATTGATTTTTCTATTCTTTTTCTATTTTAAGCAAGTCTATTTTCAAAAATGTAGTCTTTTTATTATTAAAAATAACTAAATTTTAAATTATTATTTTACCTTAATGGAATAATTTATATAATCGCACAAACATTAAAAATTTATTTTAGATTATAAATTATTATTTTACATTAATGATATAATTTATAGTCACACAAATATTTAAGATTTATTTTAGAAAATAAGTTTCAAAAGTTTGTAATTAGGATGAGGGTATAATATTTTTCTTCTTCCAACTAGTTTTTACTAGCTCCACTCTTTCGTCTAAATGTCAGAAACTCGACAATAGGTTTCTCTTACTCTTTGTTCTATTATCTAAAACATTTGGATGCATATAAAAAAATCTAATTGTGATAATTTAAATCTTTTTGAAAGTTTTAATTTATAAAATAAAATGTGTTGCAATAATTTATAACATAAAAATCTTAGTGAAATCACATTTAATTTCTGTTTGGCATTTTTAGATTTTCAGTTAGTATGAGTCAATACTTCGTCTATGACATTGAAATTATGTATGTAAAATTTTGCGAGCTCTTTATATTCAGTTTGTTATATAAAAGGTGAAATATTTATAAATATAAATAATTATGTCATCATTGAGTTTTTTTTGGAATAAGAAAACTCGCCGAGTGCAATTTAAATGGAATATATATATTTTTTTATTTTATGTAAATACTAATGTTATGGGAAAAAATATTATTTATGCAAAATCATAATTTTTTGTTGAATTTATTTATCTCATAAACTAAAAGGATGAATAACAAAATAGATTCGTCCCAAGTTGCTATTTACAAGAGTCCGGAGCCTAAAGAGCAAACAAAATTGAAAAAAATTTCAAAAGGGTAATATTAAAAAAATTATGACCAAAAGGCAAAATCGCTACTCATCTAGCGATTTATTTGAACGGTGTTAAGCAAAATCGCTTCTGGAGGAGCGATTTATTATTTTTTTAAAAAGGTTTGTTTTTAACAAATCGCTGCCAAGGCAGCGATTATTGGATTTCTTATTTTTTAATTGTGTATTTTAAAGGCAGCAATTTTAATGAACTTATTTTTTTTAAAAAAAAAATTGTATTGTAAATCGTTGTCTTCATATTTAAAGTGGTGAAGCATTAGGAAACAACCAATAAATTTGATTTGGAACATTCACAACATATAATTAGTGCTTTAACAAGACAAACATGCATCCAAATGAAAAAATTCGAAATCTTTTTTTAAAAAAAATATTTTCACTAAAATCGCTACAAAGGCAACGATTTACAATACATTATTTAAAAAAAAAAGTTTACTAAAATCGCTGCAAAGGCAGCGATTTATAATACACAACTAAAAAATAAAAAGCCCAATGAAATTGCTGCCTAAAAAAAAACTTTTTGCATTTTTTTTAAAAAAAGGTTTTTTTAAAAAAAACAACAACAAAAATCGCTGCCAAAGCAGTGATTTCAAAAAAAAAAATAATAAATCGCTCCTAGAGGAGCGATTTCGCTTAACGCCGTTAAAATAAATCGCTACAGTTTTCCCTTTTGGTTAATTTTTTTTTAATGTACCCCTTTGAAATTTTTTTCTAATTTTTTTTTGCTTTCTAGGCTCCGGACTCCTGTTTACAAGGCCTAAAATAGATTAATATTTGATCAATTTGATGAACATAATATATGACACCCACAACCTTGAAATTTTGAATCCGCCTTTGATTAGATCATTGGCTTTAATAAAGATCAACATATATAATCTTAGAACGTATATATTAATTAATTGTAATTATTTAAATTTAAGAGTTAAATAAACATTAAAGCTGCATATATTTATTTTCAAAATTAAAGATTTACGTATGTAATATGTGGTGGGAAGTGCGTATACTTAATTAATTCCATTTTGTTATTTTTATCTTTTTTCACTTTGATCATGTATTATTTTTAAATATGACTGGACATAACAGCGAAGGAAGTTGCAATTATATCAACGCTAACCAATACAAATAGAAATCCTCAACTCCTGCTTTAGAGAATAATGAGGAATTTCCGTCGTTAAAAGTCTATATTCTGTCCCTAAAAGTGTGCATCGATTAGCAACCTTTAAAATATATTTTTAATCTTCGAAATTCATCAGGAATTCTATTAACACAAATCAATAGTGAAAATTCTTTATAAAACATGTTTCGAAATCAACGAGAACGTTGGATTTTGAGAAAAAAGATATTGTTATGATCAAAATATCCCCTCGAGACACATATAGATTAAGAATTTAACTTTTTGCCTAAATATTCAAATCACGATATAAGGTCTTGGGACTTTAATTGTCCACTCTACTAAACCAAACTCAATGTTCCATACTCAATTAAACTAATAGAACCCCCATCCGACGCTCGGTTCATAAAGTGTTGATCAAAGTCAGTCATTTCAAAATAATTCAACTCAAAAGACTCAAATACACAAAAAATCTCACCCGATAGCATCGGGGACCATACTAATCGTTCCTAGAACATATAATAAGTAGGAAACAGTGAAGGAAAGGAAAAAGTTGGTCATTTCACGCATAAAAGTAATTTCTGAAGAAATGGAACATTAAACTATCTACCACTAAAACATGCGTTCATCCTCAAACAAAAAGTAAAAGAAGGTACCTGAAAGAGTGAAAAACTGATGGTATTTACGACACATGTTGGACTCCACTTCGGGAGTCCCGTCTCATGATATTACATCTTTGGTCTACTTTTATTTGTCATGTTGCGTTTTTTCAAAGTCAATTTGAACAATTTTCAAAGTTAAATTAGATTACATTGATTCAATATTTTAAATAAAAAATATAGATATCAAAAAATATATGAAAAATACTATAAATTGTAATTTTTTTGCTTATCAATATGATGAAAAAATACATCTTAAAATGTTACTCAATTTTTTGTGATTTAACTTTAAAAATAGAAATCATGACAAATAATAATTAACAGAGATAGTAGTTAAGAAGTTGAAGCGTATTAATGACATTATCTTTAGGCATGTATTATGTATATCTCATGCGTATGCATATATATGGGCTAAATCCACTTCTTCTATGCCATTTTTCGTGCGCAAGCCCATTCTTTTCTTTAAACGACTCCTTCCTAGCCTACTAAAGGCCTTAGAGACTTAGAGTAAGTGACATTGTTGTTGAACGGGTCAAAAGTAATAAGAAACTATTTTTTTCAAAAAGAATCATGTGTTAAGGTAAATTAATAAAATTGTTTTTTACATGATAAATGTTGAGGAAAAGTTAAAAAATTTCTACTTTCCAAAAAAAAATCAAATCAGAAGCTAAAATGAATTATCTTTTTCGAGACTAAATTATTCATATATATATATATATATATATATATATATATATATATATATATACACCAGTGTATCTTTTATTAGTTAATTAACATATTTCATAAGTTTGTTAAGTTTCACTTTAAGAATTTTATTTATTATTTTTATACTTATGTTATCTTACACTAAAAGAATTCTTTGAATTACATGGGGATTTTCCCGAGGATTAGTATGTAAATTCGCAAGAAAGTTATTTTCTTATAAATTTTATATTAATTCTTAGGAAAATTCTCATGTAATTCACAGTTTTCTTGTGCTGTTAATGTCAATATATTATTATTTGATATATTATTTTATGCATTATTTTGTAGAATTAGGAAAAAAAATAACAATAATATTTTTGTAAGACAAGAAAAAAGCAATTAAATTAGCCATCCCAAAAAAGTACTCCTTTAATATGGATAGAAAATTAGAATATGCACAATTTAATTTTATTTAATAAAAATATAATTAAAATTTTAGAATAGATATCTAACATAGTTTTTCTCTATAAAATAATTTTACTATTAAAAGTATATCGATATATTTGTCTTTTTTTTGTTAATTGACTCTCAAAAATATTTATTAAAAAAATTAGTGCAAACACAATTTGCTTAAGAAGAACATTTTTTTAAATAAATTTACCTAACACAAATTATTGTTTTCCAAAAGTACTTTTCTAAAATTTAAAAAATATTTATCAGCCGTTGGCCGCCTACGGATGAATGTTTACATTGGATATGAGCTAATTAATAACCTATAGAATTTGCAGGTGATAACCTATTTGAACCAGTCAAATACTTTTAAAACGGTTAATCGACATAAATTAAGTTATATCATATATTTTATTTTTGAAAGATAATAAATTATTTAAATTAAGAAATATTGTCATCTTTACTGGAGGGGTATTGTATTACTATATACTACCCAACCAACCACTACACTCTAACGACTAAAGCATGCGCTACTGATTTATAACGCAAAAGTGTGCATACAATGTGAATTTGTGTTATGACTTACAAACTACAAAAACGGGCAATATGCCTCATAAAGACCTCCCCGATGTGAGATTGACCTAAGGATGGTCATTCCTTTGGCCCGTCCTCATCAGCCTGCCCTTCTTCAAATATTTCTCGATCATTCTCTTTAAAACGCCCTGCCCTCTGATAGAGTCCTCGCAGTTTCACCACGCCCGTTAAGTTCTATACTCAGTCGAATCACATATCCACTTGTCTTTCTTTTTTTTAATTAAAAGTTTCAAACTTAGTCTTCTGTTGATCACTAGTGAATTACACAGGATGTGTTTTGGTTCTCATTTTCAATGCGTAATTAAAGTTTGAAGTCAAAGAAAACTGTTGAACTAAAACAGATTGATGAATTGATCGATGAGTAACTGTTATAAGCAATTAACATTTGAATAGAAAGAATGAGTCAACAATTGAAAGGATCTTGTATAGAGTCAAAAAATAATAATTAAGAATCGTACAAGCTTGCCCTTTACTGTGCAACTTGTAAACTCCTACAAAGAATGAGTTAGTCCTATTTGCATAAACATTAATCTGTACTACTGTATTTTGCCAATGCATTATACACTAAACAGTTAAAACTTAGAAAAGCTTGCTAGCAAATTCGTCGATTTCTTCTCCCTTTGATAAAGAAGCAGCAGCAAGATTTCTTAAATCTGATAAGCTCCTTCCTAATTTCAAAGCCAGCTTCAATTCAAACACTTCACCGTTTTCTCTTCTCTCCATTTCTGTTTCTCTCAAGTTTGATTCAATAGATTCTTGCATGTACTGGAAGAAACCAGCGTTGCTCCTATACATCTCAAATACCATTCCAACTTGTCCACCATGTTCTACTGTGTTAACCACACTTGCCAACGCGCCACCAACAATTCCAAGCATGGCTGCCCATGATCCATGAGGAGAATGATCTGCAAATGCCGAGCCAACTGCTGCTAAGCCCGTGAGCAATGGACCGGACATGGCTAAAAACTTGTTCAATTTCAACGCCTTTTCCCCCAGCCTAATGTATTCTTCTTGGTCTTTTCTGCCTAATACGCCCATTATTTCCTTCATTTCCTCCTCTAGTTTACCATTCCATCCATTCCAATTGTCGTTGACCCTTTTAGTCTGCCTTCGACGTTGTTGAGGCCACCAAACAGCAGGTTCCACAGAAGATGGAAATTTCTCTAGCATTACTCCAATAAGAGGTAATGGATAAGCCTTGTCAAGAGCCAATACTCTGTCCATAGCTTCTTTGACATCAACACTCGAAGGCTGACCCACTGATAAAGTTGTTTCGATTTGGTTATGCAGAGCCTGAAACAACCTAGCTGCATTTCTTTGTTCTTCAGCTAATTGTGATGGCTGAATTTGGTTCATGGCCACCAACATACCAGTAGCAGCCAAATACATCAAAGTGGATGACATATTTAGTCCCAAAACAGAATCACCACTACTAGTAGCTGCAATTCCAACCATTGTAGCAGCAGCTAGAGTAATCCCATTAATAGATGTTAAAAGCATACTGTTCCATTGACTCCTCTGTTCCCCAATATTTCTATGCATCTCCACTCTATCCGCAACTGCCTCCTTGATCGCGTAAAGCTTCTCGATCATCAGTGGATCCCTTCTTCTTGAAGGGCTAATTCGTTTCTCAATGGGGCTACCATTTGTTGAGAACACACTAATCAACTCTTGTTCCTGTGCTAATCTATCTCTTCTTTGAAGCTTAGGCAGAGAGATTTTAAATGTCTGATTATTCGGGATATTAGTATTCCCTCTAATCAATCCCCTTCTACAAAATGTTGATGAATTCAATAAATTAGACGATTGAAGAACGATTGTCATTGTTTTTGTTATGATGTTAATTGATTGAAAAACAAAGAGGACAAAACCTAAAGTTGAGTTTTTGATTTATGAATATTATTATGATATGAACATGGGACGGGTATATATATAGATAGATTATTATTATTATAGGGATAGTAGTTAACAGAAATAAGATTGATTTGACTGGATTATTATAAAAGGGGAAATAATAGTATGTTTTATACGTTATTCAAAGTTTGAATTGAATGGGTACAACATGGCTAAGAAGAATATTTCTTATTTTGGCTAGGCCTGATTGTACTTACTCTTATTGACTTTCAATATAGGAAAATTATATAATTAAGACCTTTGATCAATTCTTAATCCGTGTATCCAATTAGGTATTTCATGGGTGATTGATACTTGGCATAAATATAATTAAAGAGTGAACTATATTAATTTCGTCAAATTAAGAATTATTCTTGTTAATGAAAAACTTATACAAGTAGACTCACTTTATTAACCAATCAGTTGCAAATAGCAATAAATAATAAATAGATGAGAAAAAAATATACAATTTATTAATATAATTAATTATAATAATTTGTGTATTATTATATTATTATTATATTATATTACCTTAAAAGCATGAACTCCTTACTTCAATGTTAAATTACTATAATATTCCTAACTTAGGTTTTGACTTTTTCGATAAATTGTGAGTTTTCCGATAAGATGTGACTTTTTTCAAAGGGTCGTGATTTGTCTATGAGATGTGATTTTTCCACAGAGTAATGACTTTTCCACAACTTTTTCGTTAAGTTGTGACTTTTTCAAAGTGTTGTGACTTCTCGGAAAGATCATGATTTTCATATAAGATACAAAAAATATTTTTCATACTACCCTTTCATGCAATACATATAGGGACTTCCTCTTATTTTTCAACTATATTTTTTTCTCTTCTTCTTGCAAATTAAATTTATTTGTGTAATTTATTGTTGTTGAGTGATTTCAAAGTTTAGCGGTATGTGAAGTACCACTATTCTGTTGAAGTAAGTCGTTCTATCCTAAGAGGTTATATTACATATCCTTGAGTACTTGAGAAAAATAATTTAATTTTAAGAGATAAGTGTCAAAAACGCACCTAAACTATACCTTTTTTTGAGTTTCATACCTAAACTATTGAAAGTTTGAGTTTCATACCTAAACTATCACTTTTTAGTTTGAGAAACACACATCTCTCTTATACCACTCTCATCATTGTATGTAAAATACACTCTCTTTTATTTTAAAGAATTTCCACATCACACTCCACGTAGACAACATTTAATCTTGACAAAAAATAACTAAATTATTAGTATTAATTAAAATTAAAAACTATTATAAAAAATAATATTTTCTTTATTTTATTTTGTTAAAAAACTATTATAAAAAGATAATATTTTCTTTTATAAAATAATATTGGCATTAAAAACAATTATTTTAAGTTTTTATTTTATTTGAATTTCTTTATAAAAGTATTTCATTTTTTACTTCATCTCCTCCCCCTCCTCAAATACTAATTTAGATATTATTTTATTTTCTTAAAAAATAATTCTACCCATCCCACTTAACCCTCTGCTTTCAATTTTTTTCCATTGTTTAGATATACATATCGAAAATATTTTTACTTACCGCCATATGACTTTTTAAATATTTTAGTTATTTATGTTATATTCGGTACACTAGTGAAATTTTTTTCTAAAAATATATGTACATGTATATCTAACACAAAATGAGAAAAACGTAAAAAAAAAAATAGGAGTGGAGAATTAAATAGGATGGAATAGATTTTTATTTTTTTAAAAATAAAATTATATCAATTTCTATTGGGGTGGGTGGAGTGGGGTGGGGTGGGGGGGTGAATGGGTGGGTATTTTCTTTTGGAGGGGGAGGGGAGGATGAAGTATGAAATTTCTAAAAATATTTTATAAATGACTTTTTTTTTTAAAAAAAAGGTTGGGGGTTGTCGGGGGGGGGGGGTGAGGTACGCGGAGGAGGTGGTGGAGTGGGGTAAGAAAATAATTTAAGTTTTTATATGAATAGTAAAAATTTAACTTTTAATTTTTAATTTTTAATTAATATTAATATTTTATTATTTAATTTTAATCCATGTGGAATGTCATGTGTCAAGTTTTTTTCAAATAAAAGAGAGAGTGCATTATACACACCACTGAGGTGTGTTTCTCAAACTAAAAAAGTGATAGTGTAGGTATGTAACTCACACTTTCAATAGTTTAGGTATGCAACTAAAAAAAAGTGAATAATTTAAGTATGTTTTTGACACTTATCTCTAATTTTAATGATATAATAGTTAATTTTTTAGCTTAATATACACATGAGAATGTAATGTTCCAATATATAAAGTTAACATGATGTAAATTCATTTATTTTTTTGTTCACAATTCTCTTGTGATTTAGATATATGCTTCTAAATAACTTTTTCTTAAATTTAGAGATTTTCTCACGATTTGTTTTTGATGCTCAAGACAAAAGAACAACTTTATTTTTCAATGTTACTCATGTGATTTAGACTTCCATAAAGTGTGCTTCAGAATAGTTATTACTATATAAAATTGCCTTTTGTTTTACGTATTTACTATTTGTTAATGATTTAGTATTTTTAGACGAAAAAAAGTTCATATGACTTGTAGTAATGTCAGCTGAAGTTAGTATAAGTTTTAGTTTTATTATTTATTTAATAGCTAATTTTATGAGATGAATATTTTTATTAATGAAAACATATATTTATAGGTAGGTATTTGTTTTTAAACTAAAGTATTGTATATGTCACAAATTTATTATCAAGGAGATCTCCTAATTTGAGAATATATTATTTTAATATGTTCCAAGTTTTATTTAAACAAAAGAAACTCAAACAAATGTGAAATATGTGAATATATAAAATATAGTTGTTGTTTTCACATGTTTATTTGATATCTAAGCAATTTAACAATACACATGAAGAGCACATTTGGTTAGATGACAAGAAAAATACAAATCAAATATTGTCTATAAGGTAATATTAGTGAGATAAGATTAATTACATGATTCAACCTCATAAATATACATAAATATATATATAATTGCATTTAACTAATAAATTTTTTCCTTAATCATCTTCGTAGGTTTATGTGAATGAGAGATATATATGACGATCCACATTGAATATTCACAAAAGAATCTGCAACATCTTTTTTTTTCCCAAATCTTATTATTCAAATTTTCACTTAAATAAACAGTACTATTTATCACATTTTATATTTTTTAAATTGATAATCACATTCAATGCACGTCATAAAAATAGTTTGATATAAAAAGCCATTGCCAATAGAATTAGTCATACTGAGTTGGGCACTTGGCACACCATGTAGGAAGGTGTACGTGTTAACAAACCCCTTGTGTTTTATGGCTTAATACATAGTCGTTCTCCTAAATTTCACATTTGAACCAAGTTTCGTTCCAGCAGTTTATGTTCAGCAGTTTATGTGTGTACTGAGCTAGCATTATGGGTTAGTTCTATTGGTCAGTTTGGCCTAATCTAAAATTTAATAGGGTTGGATTAAGATTTTTGAAACTCATCTAAAAAATAATTTTTTAGCCTGATTTGAATAAATTTGCTGATTTATGGGGCTTGAGATATATTGGTAGGGTCAGCCCGTGGGTCAATAAAAATTAATTTAAAATATAATATAATATTAAAATTTAAAATTAAAGAGAATTAAAACTCAAAACAATTAATTTAATATTTATATCTAGTTATGCTTTTATTTGAAAAAAAACTTAATAAATATTATGAAGATAATTTTATTTGTGGATTTGATTGACAAGTATTAATATTAACATCATGTAATATTGTTTTCTTAATATTTATGATAATATTTTAAACTATAATTTATAATTTAATTTAATAATTATAAAAAATATAATTTTCAAAAAAGTGGCTGGCCTAGCAAATCTGTAGCCCACGTACTTGTAGGTTGAGCCAACCATTTTCTGGCCCACACGAAAAATGGGCTAGCTCGGTCTGATCCGTAAAATGTCAAAGTCTATAAGAGTAAATCCGAATGGGATGGGCTAACCCATATTGACAGCTCTATGTGCGTTATCATTCGTCTATTGCATACATTTTTATTTTGAATTTTGTGGGTTCAAATTACACGTAAACTTTTGTGTATCATTTTTCTATTAGATAATTAAGTTAACTACACAAAATATGTCATCTCTATTAATTCTGTTAATCAATTTCAAGTAGAAAATGTTGGGGTTTTACTATTTATTGAGGTGAATATGTATACTTAATATAAAATAGCATAGTATTTTATATGATTAACCTCCGAAACCTAACAAACAAATGAGAACACATTTAAAAAAAAAAATTCCAAAAACTTGAATTTAAGTGTTGAAATTTGAAACACGTGGATTTTCATTTTTGCGAAATTTTAGAATAGTTTAGTTTCAAAAAATCACATAAATCCAAATTTGGACATATAATATGAGTAGTTGTCAATTCAAATTTGAACCTGTCAAATATACTCTAACTCTATTTCAAATATATCAGAAAATTCTTATTACCAGCCAGCCACTGTTGAAATCCTAAAGCTCATCAGTTTTTACTTTCCTAAAAGCATTTTTGAGTTTAATATACCTCATGTTCAGTTCAGTTCAGCTAAAATACTAGCTCAATAGACATGTGGAAAATTCTATTTATCTCTCTCTCAAATGTCTAAACTATTAATTCGAACACTAAATGTAATTAGGGTTGGGATGGGGGACACAATATGTAAATGATTTTCGTTTTTTCTGAAATGTCACGTAATGTGAAAGGTTTAATTACCAAAACCATTACTACTATGCAAATTGTTGTTGAAAAGTAGTATGGGAAATTCTCATGTAGACATTCCAAAAAATTGATTGAAAAAGTTTAGAGAAACGCACTTTGATGTTTCATCATTTGATATTCGATGTAACCATCCTTAAACCAGGACTTGGTATACAAATAACATCAACTCAGTTTCAATTTGGTCAAATGCCAAAGTAATATGGCTACATTAACAATGTTGAATTGTGACATAATTCACTGTCATCACTTGCCACAATCTTGTTTTTTTGAGTCACATTTGAAAACAGACAACTTTTCACATTACCATGTGTGCAACATTCTGCCTATGCACTTGCCCAATGAAAAGGGGCAACGACCAATTCATCGCTAAATGAACTTTGTCTTGGTTTTGAAGGAATCAGCGAAAACATGAAAATCAAAACAGAATAAGCACAAGGAGATGTTGCCATGTTCATATATCAACTTGGAGGATTTCAAGCCTTTTTCAAGACCATCGACCTTGCACGTAGATTCAAAAATATTCCCCTACAAATTGATAAAAGACAACATCACAACACTGTGGAATCATAGAGATGGAACATGTTTGACAGTAGCAGAAACAGTAACAAAAGGGAAATTGCGGTGCATACCAGCAACATGCAATAATGCTGTGAAAGACTACTCTTAATTGCAGAGGAACATACAAGTGATTTATCCACCCAACGACTGGCCAAAACTGCACATTTATAAACAATTACTCAGCATTCACTGAAGAATAGAACAAAAAACATTGAACTTGAGAGAGGGCAAATTTGACTAACCGCCCATGCCGTATACTGCACTTTTGGATATTCTCTCTTGATATTAGATTTCACCTGGATCCAGGGCCTTTCTGTGCAAAATAAAAGATAATATTGCATATTCAGTCGAATATGTTGTTCCGTGTGTACATAATCTTACCTCTAGCTAATGCAAGCAAACTTAAATGAGCCAGACTCTTATAAGTTCCATTCCAGCAGCCTTCAAAATTTGTACTAAATATGGCTCGACGAAGGAGAAGAAATTTGTACGGAAATGAGAAACTCATGGTTTACTTCCTTTTAATGGAACATCATCATCTCTTTTAACTGTTTCTAGGATAGGATGGAAGGTAAAATGATATGTATCCTCCATTCACTAGTTTATGGACGAGTGTTACAACATTTTCAGCCCTCTTTCAGAGGGTTCAAAATCTCCTTTATTACTTTGTCAGTAATAAAATGTAGAAAACCCCATATTACTTTTCTTTTTAAACTTCCTCTACTCACACCGTCTCTCTTTTTACCCCAGCAAAACATAATATAAATATTTATTTGAATAAAACACTCATTGAAGTAAAGTAGAGACTGTTTTCAGTGATCTCCTCATTTTGAGGATATTTCCCACAAGGTCCAAAGAAGAAAAATGGGAAATAATTACGCAACATTTTTGTTAAACTAGAAACATAAATCAAGGATTTGAGGCTTTCACATGGCAAAAACTAAGTACCTTATCAAGCTTTGTACAATTGTAAGGGTTTAAAGAGATAAACTGTTTGAACATGCAAATTGAATAATTTTAGTAACAAAACAATGTGTTTCTGTAGATGAAATGCTTTTGATAAAACTGAATTCAAAAGATGGACAGAAAACAGTAGTTTTTAACATTTTGTTTCCTTTTTTTCTTTTTGCCACATGAATAAAATGTTTGTTGCTGTTGTAACTCTTTTAAATTGAAGGTTATGACTTTCATCAGCCCCTTTGAGTTCTTAGATAACAATCCTAATTTGATTGCTTAAGGACAGTTTTGTCTACTTGACATTTGGTTGTACAACATGATGTTGAGTTTTGGCGTGATAATATATACCATGCAATAGTTTATATGTCAGAATGTTAAAGACAGTGGTAACTCAAAAGAAAACTCACTTTCAATAACTATTCCATAGTAAACCATGAAAAGCAAGTTATTCCAGGGTGACGAAGTAATTTGTTCCAGCAACACCTGAAATAATCAATATGCAAGTTCACATTCTTGTATATTTATCAGCTCACTGCTTATTTACTTATTTACTTCTTTCTCTATCTGGTAATATTATTTAGCAAAACAATAAACAAGTGCTAAATTCAAGTAGGCAAGTTTAGCAATTTATCACGTCATGAGTATACAGTCAAGCAGTTCTATTGATATAGATCCATGTAGGAGGTAGATCAGATCCATAGAGTACAAGGTAATGTGTAACATCCATGTACAAGATACCATATCCTATTTCGTGAAGCATACTAAATCATCCAAAGAAAAGAGGGTTTAGTACCTTTTTGGCAACTGTACTCTTGTCTCTCTTCCCCTTGAAAAGTTTGTCCAGTAATAAGTGAAGAAAATGCCCAAATGGTCCAAGATAGGCAACACCAAAAAGCTGCATGTAGTTACAGATGAAGCAGATGATGACATCCCAAATACCAACTTATTCACAAAGTAGAGGAATATGAAACACCTGATACCAAATGAATCAAATGATTTTGCCATGCAAGTGTCAGTAATAACGCTGAAATTGAAGAGAAATTGACACATAATTGCAACTAAACTTAACCTACCCCCACAAAAATTCTGCCTAAATAACAAGCTAATTGGGGTCGGTTGTATGAATCCTCTGTATCCATTCACTCGTCGTGACTAATGTTAGCCAGGAGATGAACTTTTACTTTGTATGCTCACTGCCAACTACTTGCTCAGTATTCAGATTCTCAAACCTCAAAGACAAATCTTCAAAGCAACTCAAGATATTAAAGCTAATTCAAGCAGCACTCCATACTAGTTAGTTGTCAATTTTTCGCAACACTTCCCTTTCTTCTGACTCCTAATTTTTTAGGTCCGTGTTGTGACAAGTAATAATATTCCACATGCTACAGTTCCAACTTGAAATATCTCACTCCAGTTTTCAAATTTGACAATCTAAATAGAAAATTAAAGTATTAGCCAGAAATAGCACCTCTTTAACGCAACAGAGGCTACCGTCCAATACTCAGTGCAGAAGCCTTTGTGCAGTAGGATCAGTATGAGTAAAGACATTTCACGCAAAAGAAGAAATATATCTGTAACATCCTTTGTGGCTCATAACCAAAACACTTCTTCCCATAAGTTGTAAAATTTTCATTCAGAAGAAACACTAGAATCTGATATAAACTTACCCATTCAACCCTAGATAGGCACAACCGAAATATTTACCCAAAACCGAAAGAAATTGGGTTGGGATTCTCTAGAACAAAAAAATAAAGCAATCTCTTTGGCATGTTAATCCTGTCATTTTAAGAAAAATTTGAGAAAAGCTGATCACATTGCATTGGGTTACATTTTTAATTACCACTTCCATCCAAGCCAGAGAGCATGTTAACACTGCATTAGTTTGCTTTTTATATTTAGTTTCTGTACCTGATGCACTTAGAGGCTATAATTGATTTATACTTGGTATTACATAAAAGATACCATGGTTTAAGGCTGAGTAATCGAGGCATAGGAGTTCTATATTCCAAGCTGCAACATTGAGTGTTTGTTCTATCTTCTAACCTTGATAGACAGGTTTACAAAAACAAGTAATTATGGGTTATATCATGCTTCCTGGAGTATTAGTAGATGCACATAAACTGGCCGGTTAACACCATCATCAGAAAGCAATGAAAGAGACTAGGGTCTAAGGTAGTGTACTAGTGTTACAGAACCAAGCGAATTTTTAATGAAAAGACACAGACAGCAAACCTCTAAACCAAACATGAGGCACTCAGGCCAGTATATGAAACTTTACTGCTACTTCTTTCTGAATCGGAGGAAAAAAATCGTTAAAAGTATCATGAAATTTACTAAGTCATCGTACTCAAGCTCAGATACGTAAATGCAACCATGGGAGTGCTTACAAATTGCAATTATGACCTCCATTCTACCACAAATATATTTTTTAGTCCTAGAAAATATAAACCTCTGCAAATAGAAGGTAGAGGAACCGTACCACTTTGAGAAGAAGGCGTCTAACTTGAAGCTTCTGAATGCCAGTGATCTTCTGAGCCACTAAATCACTGATCGCCGACAACACTCCCGCCGTTATTGCCTGCCATTTAGGATTCAACTATCATAGATTAATCGTGTACCAATTCTGCTAAAACTTCAGCAAAGTTGGCAAAAACTTCATGAAAATGCAGGAGAAAAAGATGAAATCTTTGTATCAAAATAGCAACTTCTCGACAAATTAACTAAGACCCACATCACAATTGGGCAAACAATTCGAAATATCCCAAAACCCCTCTTCACAAAAAAAAAAAAAGAAGTTGAAAAGAGAAACAAAAAGATTGGTAAAAGAAATTGGGTAAAAGGTTTGACCTTTGTTCGTAAAGGGTGTTGCTGAAGCTGTAGCAAGTACTGTTGGAGACCCTTTTTCGCTATCGACCCCATTCTTCCTTGTCTTCCTTCACTTTGTTCACCTTCAAGATTTGAGAAGACGAACAGATTCGATCTTTATACTTTACTCACTAGCTTCTTTGACTTCCATTACATTGAGACCAATTTGGTGAATCTGCTTCTAATTTTGGCACACGTTGCGTGGGACCATCTAAAACAGCCAAATTTGTGGGTCATTTTTCCTTTAAATTTTTGTTTTTTTTAAAATACTTGTTTAAATCATATTTTATACTTCTTTTAAAAATACATTTCATAAATAAAAAATAATGGTCAAACATAACTCCAATTTTGAAAATTCCAAATCAAAAAGAATATTTTTATTCATTGAATGTAAATGCACTATACAAATATTTAAACAGAACACGACTATTGCTAATTGTTAGACAATGGAGGCCATTTTATTTTATTTGCCTACTTGTAATACACTTTGTGAGGAATCTATTTACAAAAAGAATTATTTCAAGAAGAATATTGGAGGTGACGCTCTGATTTGGGCCTTGAGAACACTGATTTCTCATGTGGGCTTTGAGGCAAACTAGTTGTGAGCTTTGAGCTTCATGGCTTAAAAGCCCAGCCCTCAGATTTCTTCTAAATAGAAACAGAGTTATAAGTTTGGAGCCCAACACAGGCATCAAAAGTACCCCAAAAAAGAGAAAAGGCTCATCTACACTTTTTGTCTTATTTTGTGTTGGTCTTTAATTTATTTTTGTATACCGTTTGTCTATAATTGATATCTCTTATAACTAATACTCTAATTGAAATTTATAGTTTTCTATCGTAATAAGAAATGATTTCATTTTTTAAGAAACTTTTACATGATTAGACATAAATTCGATTGATAAATGAAAAAGAATTAGAGTTAAAGGGCTTGTGAAAATGCAATGTCAACTGAATGAAAATACCACCCATACCAACCAAAGAGCCAAATCCAAAAGGTGAAGGAGAGAGAGGGAGTATCCAAATTCCTACCACTCACTAAAGATGAGTTCTCTATTTGTAATAGAAAGCCTCCTCCACCCACTCTTCACCACCAACAAATCTTTTCCTTTTTTTCATTTTTTTTAATTATTTTAAAAAAATATAAATATTAAAAATATAATTTTCCTTGTTGCCTACCACCAACACCAAGATTGGTATTTATCAGATAAAAAGGCCTTGTCTTTTTTCTGTACCCATCCATATATCAGTTGGTATGAGTAAACTCTTATAAGCTCTCAGATTTATCTTTTCAAGAATACAAAAAGATTCAATCTTTTTGAAAGGTGGTAAGTCTTCTGATTATCTATTCTTCAATTCTTCTCATGTAATTACCATTAATCTTGAAACACAAGATTGTATTTTTTTTTTCTCTCTTTCAGAGATCTGTCATTGTATCACCTTATAGATCATTCTATATGGATCTGAACTGCTGAATGTTGTCCAAATTTTCACACTAAATTGAACTTTCATGGAGTTCCTCCACCTAATTGGCCCTGATTGATTTAATGTTGTTATAATAATCCTAGGATAGGCTAAATTACATCAAGAAAGTGGAACTATTCTAAAGTGGTTGGTTCTGGGAGTTCAACATTGAGAAGTTCTGATGTGATTTAGGATGGATAAAGGAGTTAAGAAATAGTACTATTGAATGTTATTGAATCAAACGGATTAATCCATCTGTTTGTGAAAGTTTATATGCTCTTTAAGTTCTTCTTTTACTTTAGCTATTGCCATTTTGACCATTCTTTTATAAAATGTCTCATGAAAAGCTAAATTATTGAATACTTATCCAGAAAAAAGTTGACACGGAAAGTTTTGCATTCCTAGATGATTTAGAAGTTGGTTATGATTATTTACATGTTCTGGCTTTCTGTTTATTCTTGGCACTAATGGGAATGGTTGTTTTGACAGTTTCTCAATATGATTTTGATATTTTTGAAAATTAGATGGATTCAATTTTTTGCATTGAAAAATGATCAGTCTTATTGTGTGGATGATTTGTCTGTAAACTGGTCAGACTATTTGGAAAGATGAGAGGAGGATTGTGGCAACTTGGACAATCGATCACCAGACGTCTGGCTCAGGCTGATAAGAAGACTATTGGTCGTAGATGCTTTGCTTCAGATGCTGATCTGAAGAAGACTGTTCTGTATGACTTCCATGTTGTCAATGGGGGAAAGATGGTGCCTTTCGCTGGTTGGAGTATGCCTATCCAGTATAAGGACTCAATTATGGACTCTACAGTAAATTGTAGGGAGAATGGTAGTCTCTTTGATGTCTCTCATATGTGTGGGCTAAGCCTCAAGGGGAAAGATACTATCCCTTTCCTGGAAAAGCTTGTTATTGCTGATGTTGCTGGGCTTGCTCCTGGGACTGGTAGTCTCACAGTCTTCACAAATGAGAAGGGAGGTGCAATTGATGATTCAGTGGTCACCAAGGTGACTGATGATCACATCTACCTTGTTGTAAATGCGGGTTGCAGGGACAAGGATCTTGCACACATTGAGGAGCACATGAAATCATTCAAGTCAAAAGGCGGTGATGTTTCATGGCACATCCATGATGAGAGATCGCTTTTAGCCCTTCAGGTTAGCTTGTTCTTTCCAACAATTTGTCATGCTATATGCTTTATATAAATATTCTCTTATTATGAAGTAAGTAATAATGCTAATCCCATGCACTAAGAACCGATCAAAGATTGAAAAGTGTGCTTTAATAGTCAAGGATATGAGAAAGTGATATCCAACATTGGATACAGAATGTCAAAAATATTAAGCTCATAGAATTTCAGACTATCTGTAGAAGCGTGGGATTTTTCTAGCTTAAGTTAATTTGCACTTGATCATATCTGGTGATAGTGTATAGATCCAAAGAATATACTTTCCGTATGACCTTTTCTCATTGTATCACTAAGTTATTTTCTTTTGATGCAGTAAGTTATTTTCTTTCCCTTCGTGCAAATATTGCCGAATTCTTGCATATTAATACCTCGCTCTTCTGTTCTTTTCATCAGTTTTGGGGCTCACTTCTGTGCTAGCAATGCTTGTCCACCCCACTCTCTAGCCCAACTCCTTCAACCAACAAAAAGAATGTGCAACTTGCAAGATATTTACCAAACAATCTTCATCTTCCCCACAATTAATGAATCTTATTTTCTTTCAATGCATCTCTCGAACTAATGTCTTTGATTTTCAAGAAACAATTTCTTTCATTTTACTGCTTTTCAGGAAATAATTAATCTCTTTCATTTTCTGCTTTTCAGGAAATAATGTTTTTTCATTTCACTTCTTTAAGTTGTTTGATTGTTTCGCTAGTTACAGATTATTTTTCTCGATTTCTTTTGTTCAGGGACCCCTTGCTGCTCCAGTTCTTCAATATCTGACAAAAGATGATTTGAGCAAGATGTACTTTGGGGAATTCAGGGTTTTGGATATCAATGGGGCACCATGCTTCCTCACAAGGACAGGGTATGCTTCTGCTCTTGCTTTCCTCTTCAAAATTGAGTGCTGAGTCTGCCCCGAGAAAAAGCAATCCTTTAGTTTGATAGACTTTTTCAAAAAGTTCAAAATCAGAATCACTTCAGATAAATGAAAAAAGGTCCAAGCATTTTCATCGGTTAGTTCCTTCTTTAATTGTTTAATAATGGGTTAACCTGGCTTCTGTTATGGTCGAATACCCACACTAATGTGTAAAACAGCTGCAACTGTATCCATAAGGTAACTTCTCCATGTTTCTTGTCATTCAGTGAGCTATTTTCTTATGCAATCATTTCCTACTTCTGATGTATGATTGGCACTTGATCCTTGCACAATTAATCTTGACTTGCGACAGCCCCTCTGACATAATGTGTATTTTGAGCAGGTATACTGGTGAAGATGGATTTGAAATTTCAGTACCTTCAGAAAATGCTCTTGATCTTGCAAAAGCTCTTCTTGAGAAATCAGAAGGGAAGATTCGGTTAACAGGTTTAGGAGCTCGTGACAGTCTTCGTCTTGAGGCTGGATTGTGCTTATACGGTAATGACATGGAGCAGCACACAACACCTGTAGAGGCAGGGCTTACATGGGCTATAGGGAAGAGAAGAAGGGCAGAAGGAGGCTTCCTTGGTGCTGAGGTAATACTAAAGCAAATTGAAGAAGGTCCTAAAATCAGGCGAGTTGGCTTTATCTCTTCAGGCCCACCCCCTAGAAGTCACAGTGAAATTCAAGATTCAAATGGACAAAATATTGGAGAAATCACCAGTGGTGGTTTCAGCCCTTGTCTGAAGAAGAACATAGCAATGGGATACGTAAAAACGGGTAACCACAAGACAGGGACTAATGTCAAGATTGTGATTCGAGGAAAGTCTTATGATGGGGTGGTTACCAAGATGCCTTTTGTACCCACCAAGTACTACAAGCCATAATAACTCTATGTTGCCTCTTAAAAACTTGTTGATGCCTCTAATTTCTACCTTGTTCTTACTGTTTTTAGTGAAAGTATAACCGGAATACTTCAATCTACATGTTGCTGTTTTTTGCGTATGAGTTCCTTTCTTGCTTTCTTGCATGATATGTGTATTTTCACTTTTGCCTTCCTCTGGCATGATCTCAGTAAATGTAGTGTAGTGTGTACATGAATTATACATCAGTTTTGAAGAGGTAGTATAATGGAAGTATCATATCAAGGGTACGGCCATATTTGCAATGACAAATGTAAATGTGATGAGCCACATTAGGAGTGATTCTGGCGTCCGTACTTATGTTGTCAAAGTTAAATTTGTTTCTACTTATTATGCAACAATTAAAAACTTCTTTTAACTTCTGCAGAATGATATAAAATGAGAGAAAGATGCACCAACCTATGTACAGTTTTTACTTTTTGTCATATCGCATACTTTTTTTCTTTTTGCTTTTCCTTATCTCCCATGTAAAAAAATTGTCCCCTAATTATACACAAATTAGGGGTGTCAAGTGTCAAAACGGCGGATTATGTTGAAATTGATCAAGTAGTTGAATTCACATATAGGTTGGGTTAAAGTTAACACAATAGTTGCTTCATGGTTGGGCTAAAAATGGGTTGGTTATGATCCACTAATTTGACCTAATTTTTTCTAATGGTGGTCCACTCCTAAAACCCGAGAATCGAGCCTTGACTACTCGACACTTGGGACATAAGACTTGTGATCCGACCTGAGCCTAGACATATGCATTTGTATATGCGGCAAGCGAATATTGGGAGAGAGACGAGCGAGAGAGGACAGAGAGTGAAAGAGAGGTAAATTATATATGTATATCGGTTAGATAATTATATATTATACATATAAATTTGTTTATATGATTAGTGAGACTCGGAGAGGGAGGAGAGAAGGCACAGAGTGGGAGAGAGGTGAATTGTATATGTATATCGATTAGATAATTGTATATTATACATATGTATATGTATATTCTGAAAAATTATACATATACAAAAAATGTGGCTAATTATACAAACTCGAAGTCAACCCTCGTAAGTAATGTATAATTTTAATTGCGAGTGATAATTATAGCAAATTATTGGGCCATATTAAACACCCTTATACAAAAAAGGAAAAATTACATGGGATGACAAACTATATTAAGCAATTAATTTAATAAGGGCATAGTTTAATTTATATACTCTCAATAAATAAGTAATTAATTAATAAGGGTATAGTTTAATTTTAAATCACATTTTTTTTGTATTTTATATTATTATATGCAAAACTGCTTGAGGGATTCGTGTGTATATGTATATAATAATTAATTTACAATTTGATGCAAATTAAATAATTTATATTCAATTTATTTACATTCGTATACAAACTTTATATACATTAAAAGTTTAATTTCCCAGAAACAAGTTTGTATGGATTTTTCAGTCACAATAGAATTTTTTTTTGAGAAAATATTTGATTTTGAATGTTTAACTTAAATTATGAAATTATGTAAATATTTGTTACCATATTTAGGGCTATTATTACTATTTAATGGAAAAATAAAATATAGTACGAATTAAAAAAAAAACATTTTATACAAAATAAAAAGTTACGCAACAAACTTACAGAAACCCATTAGTTACATAAACTGGCGTTTTGAAAACGCAGAAAGTTGCGGCGGCAGTCTTGTTCCGTACATAATCTTGGTCTGCAATAATGGGAGAAGCTCTGAAGTACAGTATCATGGACTCAGTAAGATCGGTAGTTTTCAAAGAATCCGAAAATCTAGAAGGTTCTTGCACTAAAATCGAGGGCTACGACTTCAATAAAGGCGTTAACTATGCTGAGCTGATCAAGTCCATGGTTTCCACTGGTTTCCAAGCTTCTAATCTTGGTGACGCCATTGAAATTGTTAATCAAATGGTCAGATTCACTTCTTTCTTTTAATTTACGCTAAAAAAATTTGTTGCTTTATGCAAATTCTCATATTTCCGTATCATGATATTTGTTTTCCAGCTCCGATGATATTGAATTTTTTCACCTCATCCGCATATTTTTTGGGGCTTAGTAATAAAGTTAATTGCTTTACACTAACAATATTTGGGTTTCAACTACTCTCTCCTTCCCATTTTATATGACTGGAAACAGAGTTTAAGATGTTAGATTGACTTAATATTAGTATGTATTAGTCTTGGTAGAGAAATTATCATATTGAAGTTTTATTTTGTTGTAATTAATTTGGATTCTAAAAGATCATGAAAGTTGTATAGATACTGAATAATATCAGTCATGTTTTGGAAGTCGTGAAATATAGCAAGTAGCAGTGGAACGATGAAAGTTAAAAATTTAGAGTCGATCGAATAGTTTTGTAGGCAAAATATGTTAAAAGAATTATTCCTAAAATAGAAAGAATGCTAATTAAGTTGGAATTGGTGGGTATAGATAGTATGATTTCAATTGGAAGTATGTAAGACTTATTTCAATTCAATTAATATCTGAATTTACTTTGGAAAATCTATCCACCCTCACAAGTCAAACCTCACCATTCTTTTAACAGTTGATGATAGTGCTTCTTAAAAAATGGTTTGACTTTTTATAAACAGGTTACGTTCTTTCATACACTTGGAAGTTTTTGAACTAGTTTTGAAGTTCTTAAAATTGATTCTAGAAGTTTGAAATTTGTGTTTTTGTTTGGGGGTGTGATGGGTTTGAAGCTAGATTGGAGGCTTTCACATGAGCTGCCCATGGAGGATTGCAGTGAAGAAGAAAGAGATGTTGCATACAGAGAGTCGGTAACCTGCAAAATCTTCTTGGGGTTCACTTCAAACCTTGTTTCTTCTGGTGTTAGAGATACTGTCCGCTACCTTGTTCAGCACCGGATGGTGAGTTGCATTTAAGTAACAGTTCCAGTCGTTTCTGTTCTACTAACTTTTTTAAGTCTGACTGTGTTGCACCATTAAGTTTGAATCTTGTGGGCTTCTTTTATATGAGATCATCTTAATATATCTCCTCAATTTTTTTATGCCTCTCCCTTCTACACTCTAAAGCTATACTTACCACACTAATACTATGACATCCTCTTATTCAACCTCAATACTTTTCATATGATTTATTATGTCAAGCACTGAATCGCTGCTATGCTTGGTTTGTATTAATTGAAGATCAAGCCTTTTGACATTATTTCTCATGTTCCCTATTTTCCTTGTCTCTCTGATTTATTGGTTACAAAAACTAGAATACCTCATCCTTCTCTCTGCCACACAAGTACTAAATGATATGGTAGAAAATTAGTATCTTTGCGTCTTAGATTTTAGCTCTCATGTTTAGCATTGGTCTAAAGAAACTTTTGTTACCAGAGGGAGCAATTTTCTATTAATTATTGTGTCTTGGACCTTAGCAAACTGTCTTCCCTCCCTGCAGGTTGATGTTGTGGTTACTACAGCTGGTGGTGTTGAAGAGGATCTCATAAAGTGCCTCGCACCAACCTACAAGGGGGACTTCTCTTTACCTGGAGCTGCTCTACGATCGAAAGGATTGAACCGTATTGGTAACTTATTGGTTCCTAATGACAACTACTGCAAATTTGAGAATTGGATCATCCCAGTTTTTGACCAAATGTATGAGGAGCAGATTAATGAGGTATCCGCTCTTGTCTAATTCAGTGTTAGATCATCCCATTACTTGTTTAATATTGGTTGAAGCTTTAACATTCAATCTGTATTCTGCGATTACTTTCAAATACAAATGGATTTTTTACTTGGGTCATTGCATTTGTGATATTCTTTCAAATGTGATAATACTTATCTTAGCTTTGGCTTGTGATGATTTGTTTATCTTCTTTTTGTGATACAGAAGGTTCTATGGACACCATCTAAAGTCATTGCTCGTCTGGGTAAAGAAATTAATGATGAAACCTCATACTTGTATTGGGCTTACAAGGTACATTTCTAATCACTTCCCTTTCATTACTATTTGATGAAATTGTATTACTTAAGTTAGAACGCCAAATCTGTGCCACATATATAATAGTTACCTCTCCCCCATTTCATTTTGTAAGGTGCATTTCAAATCACTTCCCTTCCGTTCCATATTTGATGAAATTAAATTGGTGAAGTTAGAATGCCAAATGATCTAGCTAGTCCCACATATATAATTAATTATTAGTTACGACTTCCCCTTTCCATTTTATTGGCATAGTTTGATTGGACACGAAGTTTATAAATGTAAAGAATACTGTTGAATCTTGTGTCATAAACTAAAGTTTGTATATCATGCCAAAAATATCCGTTGAATCTTGTGCTCTTAAACATGTCATGTCATTTATGTAAGTGAGTGGGGAGTGTTATTAAGGGTATGTTGAAGTTAAAAACTTACTAAATATAGAAAGAGACATTCTTTTTAGACAAACTAAAACGAGAAGGCACATAAATTGAAATGGAGGGAGTAATATTGGGATAATATTTTGATAAATGAGAAAGTAAGAGATATTTACCTGGGAGAAAATGGATTTGCATGCATTGTGGTAGCAAATTCATCGTTATTGAGATCAGAAAGTGAAATCAAGAGGGAAAAATAAAAGGAGAAGAAACCTTCATTTTTTAATTTTTTTTTTTTGAAATAATGAGGATTCATCTAGCCGACCCCATCCCGTTTGTGACTGAGGTGTAGCTGTTATTTTCCTTTTTTTTTTGTTTAGACGCCGTAAAACCCCTTGAACTATTTCATTTGAATTCAAGAAAGAAAAAGAAATACAACATTATATAGAAGGAAAAAGAAAGTTTAAAAAAGGATGGATACAACTTCAGAATTCTGGCAGATTTTTGCAATACTTAATTTGGAGGATATCTTTTGTGCAGAAAACATCAATAACAGTTTTTTATCTTATCAGATCCTTTCTGCTTGCCAAATGCACAAAACTTCAGGAAAGTAGCTTCTATCATTATTCCCAGGTTTTCCTTGCAATTAAGTAGTACCTTTGTCATTGTAGGTACTAAACGTTGTTATAGTTTTCGTCTTTCAGGTGGGAATAATAGGGATAGGGTTGGGGATATCTTCCGGAACACCTAGCTGTTGTTTTCTGGAAAATATTGACTTTTACCCAGCAAACTTTACATTAGTACTCAATAGGGAAGAACAGAATAGGATAGGTCTCTTTCCAAAGGGGGGTATGAATTGAAACACAATAACTTATTTTTTGGATGGAAAATTTAGTCATCCTAGTTAATCTTATTATTATTATTTTGGTTTTTGGACTCTGCTGTTGTTGTTGTAAATAGTTCAGCAATCTATCTTAGTGCTGTTTTGACAAACTGAAAATCCTATTACCTTCTCAAAAATAAAAAGGTTGTAGAAATACCTGTTTTATCTCTAGGTATTCCAAGTGAAGTTTTTTCACAAGCAGAAATATTTTGAATTTCTAATAGAATAAATCTCGTTTCCATGAAGTTTCTAAAGTTTGCCCCTAAAACTTTATTTTTTTCCTTCAATCCAGAATTTGCTGTAGTTGCACGTTGGGGTGTAATACCAGAATACTAGACAATAGGATGAACTAAGGCATGATCTCACTATTATCCATTCCACTATACTGATTTAAAGCCCAGCGATTGACATATTATGATAATTTTTGGATGATCAGAATTCAGAAGTTCATCGTGGATTTTTTTTGAATTTTTACTTGGGCAGTTTCTCGGGAAGTCATATTCATTCTATTATGAAGAAGGAATGATTTCATGCTTTTTCAGTCCAGAAAATAAAAGGAAAACATGCGTTCTCTTTTAGTTTATATATTAATGTTACTCTCGTATTAATCATCTCAGAATCGGATTCCTGTCTTCTGTCCTGGCTTGACGGATGGATCACTTGGTGACATGCTATACTTTCATTCTTTCAAAAAGGGAGATCCAGATAATCCAGATCGTAATCCTGGTTTAGTCATAGACATTGTAGGAGGTATAAGTATCTTATCAGTGATTCTTTTCTCTCATCAAGAATTTGTTTGATGAAAGAGCTAACATGATTAAGTTATATAACCAGATATTAGGGCCATGAATGGTGAAGCTGTCCATGCTGGTTTGAGGAAGACAGGAATGATTATACTGGGTGGAGGGCTGCCTAAGCACCATGTTTGCAATGCCAATATGATGCGCAATGGTGCAGATTTTGCCGTCTTCATTAACACTGCACAAGAGTTTGATGGTAGTGACTCTGGTGCCCGTCCTGATGAAGCTGTATCATGGGGAAAGATACGTGGTGGTGCCAAGACTGTGAAGGTTAACAACTTACCTCTAATACATTTTGTGCAAGCATCTCCTTTGTGAGATTCTAATTTGTTGTAGTGTTTTTGATTTGTTGAATGCAGGTGCATTGTGATGCAACCATTGCATTTCCCATATTAGTAGCTGAGACATTTGCAGCTAAGAGTAAGGAATTCTCCCAGATAAGGTGCCAAGTTTGAACATTGAGGAAGCTGTCCTTCCGACCACACATGAATTGCTAGCTTTTGAAGCCAACTTGCTAGTGTGCAGCACCATTTATTCTGCAAAACTGACTAGAGAGCAGGGTATATTCCTCTACCCCGAGTTAGACGACATCCTGTATGGTTCAAATTAATTATTTTTCTCCCCTTCACACCATGTTATTTAGTTCTCTTCCTCTTCTAAAGTGAAGAGCTTAGATGTTCATAGGTTTTGAATTATGTTGCATCATATTTTGAGCTTTGGAGGTTGGTGATAACTGACTAGTCCTCTTACCATATAGATAATGTATCCTTGTACTATGAGATTTTGGGTGTGTTTGATACTAAGGAAAAATGTTTATTTGGAAAATAAGTGGATTTTTAATTTATTTTTTCTGTTTAATTGGTAAGTAGAAAATATTTATTAACGTTTGGTTGGTGAATAAAAAATATTTTGAGAAAATATAATTTACTTTTTTTTTCTTGAATTTAGAAAACATTTTTTAGGAAATAATTTCTGATTCGAAGATCAATCCGGATAATTGATCTATGATCACTTGAGTAGGACAAGACTCCAACCATCCCTCCAAAGTTGACTTTGAGATTTGATTCACGACTAGACCTTTGACCATAAAATATGCAGTAGTAGCTATTTTGCTTTTTCCGGTGGAGAAAATCGCTGTTGTTCCAACAATTTTATCGTTTTGGTTAATATAAAATTTTATATATCGTTTTAAAATTTTTATTAATATTTTATACCCTTTAGACTTCGAACTCTCTAATAAAATGTTATTATTATACCAAACTAATATGTCGGCCTATCAACCTTTGTGTAGGTTCTACTTTTGTATTGCTATTAGTTAGTGTCAAATAATTGAAACTTTTGTTTTGCTTATTTTTATATATGGTTAGGTGGCTAACACTTTTATGGGGAAAATTACACAAGTCATTTTCCTATGATTATTTTCATAAATAGGGAAACTTTCTATTTATTTTAAAAATGACAGTTTTTCTTAATTTTTTTCGAATGCTTTGAAATTACTTGCTATTAATGAAGGATCACTGATTAAAAAATTAACTTATATCCTATTAATAGTACATATCATTTTCTCTTTCATCATCATTTACAATTACATTTCACAAAAAAAACAAATCATTTATAATTACTAAGAAATTAATTTACAAACTTAAAGGAACCCATTCTCATTTAAAAAAGTGATAGTTGATTTCTTTTCACCAACCAAATCCATTAATGATGACATATTACCTATTATTTTAGTACTAATATATAATCAGATAATATAAACATATTAATATACCATGTGTATTTTTAATATACTAAATTTATAGATATAAAATAAACCTACTACATTCATTTAAATAAAGATATCTGATTATCTTTTCCTCTATCCGATGCATTTACAGATTACCTACTACTAATATTTAACTAGGTATACATACATGAATATCACGTGTATATGTTTATTATACTAAATATATCGACATAAATAATCTAACACGTTCATTAAAATTTAGATAATTTTAAAGGCCTTCCCTTGTGTTTGGCTTCGTAACGCTAACTTTTTTTGTGGTTTATAATATTACGTTTATTTTTTTTTATTTGTTTGTAACACTTTTTAAATCACGTTATTATTAA
The DNA here is from genome assembly GCA_027705065.1 of Solanum peruvianum. Taxonomy (NCBI): domain Eukaryota; kingdom Viridiplantae; phylum Streptophyta; class Magnoliopsida; order Solanales; family Solanaceae; genus Solanum; species Solanum peruvianum. The sequence goes on along the minus strand of JAKWJD010001756.1, from coordinate 44,294,672 downwards.
TGTAAAAAATAAATATGATCTGACTATTTTTGATATTTATTATTTTAATTTGTATTTTAAATGCGTTTTTAATTCATTTTTGTCCTTCATTATTGTTAATTTGAAAAATTTATCAAACGATTTTTTATTCTCCGGCTGTTCATTGTAAAATCTTTGTTTGTGAAGAAAGATATTTGTCAAAATTGTCCAAATAATGATAATAGTTAAAATTACTACACAGTAAAAAGTCAATTGGTTGATAGTATTAATTATTTCTTCCGTGTCTATTTATATGTATCATTTTATATTTTACGTTCTTTAAGAAATTAGGTAAGTTTATTATTATATCCTCATTTAGTGTTCTCTTAAAAATAAGTTTTCAATTAATGAACAGAAAAATTATTTTATTTTAATTAATTAAATTGACTAATAAACATGAATTAATTATTTAATTTCCCCCTAAGCTGACAAAATTGTTCTCGATCTCCCGAGCTTCACATTTCTAAGCTTAGAAGATAGAAAAGTTTTTTCTTTTGGAAACCTAATTGTCAAAACCATTTTTTGGGACATTCTAGTTGTCATAATGCAAAAAATGAGCTCAACTACAAATATTTTTTCCTAACTTATTTAAAATTTTTAGATTGGACCGAAGATAATTTGAATTGGATTTAACCTCAACTTATTCAAATCGTAATTCATTTTAAGAGAATTTTCAATTCAGTTTAATATAGTCTTGAATTTCAATACGTTTTAAGACTCTTTATTTGAATTGAGTAATGTATATTCCTATATTGAAGGTATCTTTGATATATATTTTATATCTTTTAGAATTTATTTATTCATTTAAGCTTTTTAAAAAAAATTTCTTGAGTTGAAATTCAAAATTATGGTTATAAAAGTTAAATATGAATATGTTAAAATTATTGAGATTAAGCGTAGTCAAAAGGGGTAGGTCATGACTCAACCATATTTTTAGTCCATTTGAGCCAAAGTAAATTAGGTCGGGTCAAGACTCAATTTGATTTCTATTTCAATCCATTTTAATATCTTCAATTTCAACTCAATCCTCTTATTTGATACCCCAACACCGCCTAATATTGTGCATTAGTTAACAGCCTCATTTTGATTCAGATTTAGATATACAACATAAACACCTCGTGTATAGAAATGTCAAACAGCAAAAACTGTCACACCCTTATTTTTTTCGATAAAATAATTACTTTTTAAAATTTCACTTTAATTGGAATTTTTTTTTCTTTCAAAACTACAATTTTGAAGAAAAATAGGAGTACGACAGAAACTCGTTTGCATATTCTTGCATTATTAATGAATGGTAAAAGACTTTCTTAGATCAAAATTTTTTAAAAAATAAAAAAATTGATTTTTTGAATTTTATGTCATACTAAACTAACCTATCTAAATTGAAACCTAAAGAAAACATATTATTACATGAATTTAATTTAGTTATGAAATATGTATGATCTGTCCCGTAGTTTTTACAACTTGTACTTTTTCGAGACTTCCAAAGTGAATCAATAAATAGGTACTTTCAAGTTTTCAATAATTATTTTTACGCATTACCATAAGTTTTCAATAATTAGTTTTACGCATACCAATGTGTTGATACACACGCATGTGACAATTAGGTTCCATAATAGGAAGATCGAACGAATTATATGAATATTAATTATCGTTAAAAATAATTTTTGTTATAGTAAAATAACAATAATAAAGTTATCCAATTTCTTAAGAAGCATAAGATATAAAATGATAATAACCAAAAAAACGAACAAAGAGAATATGAGACATTATTTCGTTGGTAAAATAATTAATTAATATGAACAAATAAAAATAGAGTAGAATAAAGAAGTACGAAGACAGCAAAAATCAGAAAAGATATGGACGAAAGAAAATAAAATGGATGCTTGTTCGATTAAAATCTTCGAGTTGATATGAAAACTACATAAAAGATTTTTTTAATGGAAACCTAGTTGTCATAACCATTTTTTAATTTAGGGAGTCTAGTTGTAATTTATAATGATGCGAAGTGCCTACTATTATGTACGCATATTTAAATTCCCCATTTGAATTTCGATTCATAACATAAAATAAAACTAATTTGCATAATCTAGCAATAATGAACGGCAACCTGATGGAATCGGTAAGATCGGCAGTTCTGAAAGAATCTTCGGAAGATCTAGAAGGTTCTTGCACTAAAATTGTGGGCTACGACTTCAATAAAGGCGTTAACTATTCTGAGCTTATCAAATCCATGGTTTCCACTGGTTTCCAAGCTTCTAATCTTGGTGACGCCATTGACATTGTTAATCAAATGGTTAGATTTCACTTTTTCTTTTAAAAAGAAAACTTAGATTGAAGTTAGATTCCACAAGCTTGAAATTCCTGTTTTTGAAGCTAAATTGGAGGCTTTCCCATGAGGTGCCCACGGAGGATTGCAGCGCAAAAGAAAGAGATGCTGCATATAGAGAGTCGATAACGTGCAAAATATTTTTGGGGTTCACTTCAAACCTTGTTTCTTCTGGTGTTAGAGAGACCATTCGTTACCTTGTTCAGCACCGTATGGTCAGTACCATTTCCACTACTTTATGTCTCTATTACCGTCAAGTTTGAACCTTACTGTTCCCTCCCTACAGGTTGATGTATTGGTTACTACAGCTGGTGGTATTGAAGAGGATCTCATAAAATGCCTCGCACCGACTTATAAGGGGGACTTTGCTTTACCTGGAGCTGCTCTACGGTCCAAAGCATTGAACCGTATTGGTAATTTATTGGTTCCAAATGATAACTACTGCAAATTTGAAGATTGGATCATGCCAATTTTTGACCAAATGTATGACGAGCAGACTAATCAGGTACCTATCTACTACTCTTGGATCATTAATTAATTGCGTTTCTGTTTGTCAACTTAGCTTCTGTTTGTGTTACAGAACGTTCTATGGACGCCATCTAAAGTCATTGCTCGACTTGGTAAAGAAATGAATGATGAAACCTCATACTTGTATTGGGCTTACAAGGTACATTTCTTAGAAATAAAAATAGTTTAGTGCTTATTTAATTTGATTCTGAGTTTATAAACGAATGAGTATTTATCATTCTCAGAACGGAATTCCTGTGTTCTGCCCTAGCTTGACGGATGGATCAATAGGTGATATGCTATACTTCCATTCTTACCAAAAGGGAGACCAAGATCGTAATCCTGGTCTAGTGTTGGACATTGTTGGAGGTATCATATCACTATCTTATCGATTGATCAAGTGATTTTAATTCTAATTCTTTCATCATGAATTTGTTTGACAAAACAATTATATAACCAGATGTGAGGGCAATGGATAATGAAGCTGTCCATGCTGGTTTGAGGAAGACAGGAATAATTATCTTGGGCGGAGGACTGCCTAAGCACCATATATGCAATGCAAATATGATGCGCAATGGTGCAGATTTTGCTGTATTAATTAACACTGCACAAGAGTATGATGGTAGTGACTCTGGTGCCCGTCCTGATGAAGCTGTATCATGGGGAAAGATACGTGTTGGTGCAAAGAGCGTAAAGGTTAACAACTTATAACCCTCTAACTAATAAGTTTTTATAGGATGTGAGATTCTAATTTTCTTGTACTGTTTTTGATTTGTTGAATGCAGGTGCATTGTGATGCAACCATTGCATTTCCCATATTAGTCGCTGAGACATTTGCTGCTAAGCGTAAGAATTTCTGCCAGAACGGTGCCAAGTTTGAACATTAAGGAAGTTGTCATTCCAATTTAATTACTTTTGAAGTCATCTTTGTTAGTGTGCAGATCAATAATTGAGGAGGGTTTGTTAATGTTCAAATAAATTGTCCCTCACACCTTGTTATTTCGGGAGGGAGCCATATTTAGCTTCTCTCTGGTCTTTAGTGGAGAGCGTTGATGTTTATGTGTTTGTATCATATTGTTAATTGTATCGATGATTTATTAGTTCTTGAAATTGATTTTCAGTGTGTATTTTATCTTCTTAGTAACTTCTTTTTTAGTTAAATTCTAATGACACATGGGAAAATGCACAAGTAACCCGTTCAACCTATGTCTGAAATTTCAGAGACACACTTATATTATACTAAGTTCTTATTACTCTCTTGAACTTATTTTATAAGCAATTTTATACCCCTTTTCGACCTACGTGACACTAACTTGAAAAAAAAAGTCAATCAATATTGGGTCAATAAGATACTGTCACGTAGGCCGAAAAGGAGTAAAAAATTATTAATAAAATAAGTTCAAGGGAGTAATAGGACCTTAGTATAGTATAAGTGTGTCTCTGAGATTTTGAGCATTGGTTGATGGACTACTTGTACATTATCTCATGACACATTTATTAGGTAAAAAGTTATTCACATTTATATCAAATCAATAAATATATGATTTAATATATATCATAAATTTATTATGAGATTTTAAAGGTTGAAAATTTAATATTAATACTTATCAAATACATGTCATGCATTTACACTGATTTACTGATTTGACATAAACACTCGTGAAGTTAAAGTGTTATCGATTTAACTTACCCAAATATAAATAATGCAAATATTAATTATGAGTAAATTTGATTTATGAGTTACTTTATTGTAGTTTTAGTTATGAAGGATTCAATTAGTCATGTAATATTAGTTGCTTAATAACTTATACATATATTAATTATATCAATTTTTAAATTACAAATCAAATATTATATTAATTTAATATATAAATAATTTACCTTCTAATTAATTAACGAGTATAATATCAATCAGGCAAAATATTTAATAGTTATATAAATCACCTTCGATTTAGTGTTTTTCTTTAGAAGGTACTCGTTGGTTTTGGAAATTGTGTGGTGGGGTTTGCGAAAGTGGCCCCTCAAATATCTATAATTTCAGGCAGACAAATTCATGCAGAAATTTTGGATAGAAACAATCTCATAGCCACTCTTTCTCAAATTGGTCTGTTTTTCTAATTTTAGTATCGAAATTAGTTGATCTATATATAACTAATAATTAGACTTCTTGAAATTGGAAAAATTAGGCATATAAATAAAGATATACTAGTTAATTACTTAATATAATTATAATTTACCTTAATTATTATTTTTGACATACTTTTAGTTATAATCAAACAATTCAACTTTTTAGCTTTATATAATTCGCATGATTTTATAATTCAGAATTTGTATACTAGAATTTGTTTAACTTTTATATAATTGAAAATTTGTATAACTATTTACTCTGGTATTATTGTAGAAATTCGTTATTTCGAGTTTATTTAAAAATAACTGAATTATACAAATGTACACGTAAATTATAGAAAGCTACGAATTATACAAATGAGACAATTTAAACTGTAGCTACAACTCGTAAGTATGTAAACTATAACTATAAAATATAATTAAATTTATTATAATGATTATTTGTGAAAATTGACCAATTAAATTTAGGGATAGTTGTATATAATAGCAAACTAATAATCTAAATAAATGGAGTAGCTATTGTTTGATTTAATTGTGCCCCATAGCAAACATTTGCCAACGTTTGTCAGTCGCTTCTCTCCCTAAACTCTCGCTCGCTACTCTCCCATTCTCACGTGCCACTCTCCCTCTGCTCGCCTCTCTCGCTTTATACAACAGAAGTATATACAATTTGTTTCTGTTTGTATAAAGCGAGAGAAAATTGTATATACACATGCAAAAACCTATATCTTCGTGCTATACACTTAATTATACAATTTACAAATATTTTACTTCTATTCAATTGTATGCAAATGTGAATTTTATACAAATATTGCAGCGAAAAAGGCCAGCGAATTATACAATTGCGAATTATATAATTGCAGTGAAATACAATTTTCTTTCGCTTTATACAATAGAAGTGTATAAAGTGTGTTTCTGTTTTTGTATAAAGCGAGAGAAAAACATATATCTTCTTCCTATACACTTATAATTATATAATATACAAACATTTTACTTCGATTCAATTGTATGCAAAACAAATTTTATACAAATATTGTAGCGAAATAAACCAGCGAATTATACAATTGCAGTGAAATAGGCCAGCAAATTATATAATTGCAGCGAAATAGGCCAGCGAATTATACAATTTAGGCGAGCAAATCATACAATTGTAAATGTATAGCGAGACGAACGAATTATACAATTTAGGCCAACAAATCATACAATTTTATATATATAAGCAATTATATAATTATATATTTGTTATGAAATGTACAAACTTTGCTATAGCGTACAAATATAAATTTTTGATTGTAGGTGAAAGTTGACCTTAAATTTAACTAGCAAAAAGGTACAAAATGAAAATTTTACCTAGCAAAAAGGTACAAAATGAAAATCAGACAAAGAAAGGTCAACGTAAAAAAAATCAGAATTGAAATTTTTGGTGGAAAATAAAAGGAATTGAGATGAAGAAAACTTAGAACCATTCATGAAATTCGTGGTCCCAACAGCTTATATCTTCACAGAATCCATATTTATATTTATAGGTATGTGGCTATCTTCTTCATCTTTTTTTCTGATTCAGTTATTGTTAAACTGAATTCTCATCTTCCTCGTTACATATCTCTTCCTGTGCGGATGAAATCGCTGATAAGGTTAGTCAAAGGTTTATTCTTTTCTAAAAAAGATTGAAATTGATTTTGAAAACCTAGTCTGCCAAGTGTGTCTCATCTTCCCCTTCAAGTTCTTTGTTGGTGTGGTCTTTTAACTTTGTATTAAATCAATATCTTAAATTTGCTATTACTTCATGAGTTTAACAATTTTTCAGTGTTAGAATGAATTGTGAGAATCCTTAACAGAAGCTTAAGGTGTAGATGTTGTAGTAGTTCATGCTGGTAACTTTCTGTTGTTGTGTGTAGAGTTGTAGACAGAACCCTTCTTATTGGATTATTCATCAAAGGTGAAAGCAGATGATAGATATGATCATAATGTAAATGAACTAGTTCATAGTGTCAATTTGCATAAATTGTGTATTTTTAGTTACCAATCGATAGTGTTAAGGTTTTGATTTGGGAGAAATATGGGTGTGAAAGTCCATGTTGTATTGTCGAGAAGAAACAGATATATTGAAGCCACAAAAGGGATAACATTTGAATTCGTTTTGGTTTCCCTGTTTCACTTACTCAAGGAAACATAGAGTGGTTTTTAAAGATCTTAGAAACTAGATAGTCATCCTTTGCAACACTAAACTATTCTGAATTTTGTTCTTTTATCTTTTCTTGTTGCTTCAAGGTGAGTGTATCATGGTTCAACAATGTTAGGCCTTCAAAATCCACAAGCCATTAGCAGCTGTCAGTCATTTCTGGATACTAGTGTGCTACATGAAGTCATTCCTTGCAAGAGTAAAAATGTCAATCCTTCGATAAGTAATCTTAGTTCCGCTACCCTTGTGAGTTCTCCTGCTAAAGGAGTCAGCAGTTGTTCTTTTTCTTGGAATTGGCCAAGTCAACTGAAAACTTATAAACTCTCTCAGCAGTCCGCTTCATATAGATTGCTGGTAAGTGCTTATTAGAACATTTTATCTCTCTTGACATTTAACATATCCTTATATAGCTCTTGCTTCATGGTTTCTTCAGTGCCGGTCACAAGATGCTACTTCACCTGAAAATGAGTATCGCTCCTCCCGAAATATAGCCATCAGTCTGTTCAGGCGATACAAGAATTTTCTTGAGCGCGGAGGAGGTGACAACTTAAAAGTATTCTCAGTTATTTCTTCCTTCCTCTGTAACTTCTGTTTGTTGCTCTCTTTGTGCATTGTTATGATTCTGATCTTTCAGGAGTTCATCAGTGCTGGTGTGAATGCATATGCTTTGGGATGTACTGATGAAGGATTGAGGAAAGAACTGTTTTCTTTGAAGGAATCAGGTGTTGAAATTGAAGCCATGGAAACATATGGAGGAAGTACCAGCCTGAAATCCAAGATTTTATCTGTGGAGGTGAGTCACTTTCGCATTGCACAATCAGGGATACGTATGGATACAAAATAATTGAATATGGTTTGCAGCTTTGTGGAACCCTGTGGATGCTACTGTTTCTGTATCTAGGATTATACAGTATGTACATAGCCCATAATATAATACTGAGGAAGTTGAATGAAGATTTGTCACCATTTATTTGCCGTTAAGTTGCCAAATCATTGACTTTCTTCCCACTGACTGGCACCAAGGTGGGGTATCTCAATGATTCTTGGTAGACTGCCTCTTTTCTTATTGTAGTAACAGTGTAACACTAGCATACATTGAAATAAAATGTTCTGCTGCTGTTTGGTTTCAGGTACACTAGTTTATTAGGAGTTGAGGATTTTGATTAGAAGCAATATTTGTTTTCTCGTGAAGTTTCTTTAGGAACTCTGGATATCGACTTTCATTCTGAAAACACTGGCCTAGTCTTTCGGGGATTCCTCCTTAATTTTGGGATGAGAAAAGGTGTCTGGAAAAGAACAAGGTTGCTTATAAATTGTTAAATTTTGTCCCTGCTACTGTATAATGATCTACTGCCAGAATGGTTAGATAGGTGTTAAAATTTTTCTCCAGATGTATGAGTTTCCTCATTTTAAAAAGGATAAAGATCTATAATCAGTTGATTACATGTATCGGATGCAAGTTTTTCTATAATCGTGAGAACCTCCATGGCAACTAAAGATCTGTGATGACAGCTATTTAATGACGACATCTGGTTATGGTGCAGGTTGATGAGTGTATTATGTGGTTGAGCATTATATTCATCACCATCCTATGTACACCTCAACCAACTATAGTTCGATGGTCATCCACATCCCCAGTTTCTGATGAAATGATAGTCCAGTGGAAGGGCTTCTGTGCAATCATAGCAAATGCATACTTTGTGAGAGGAATGGCATGGTAAGATTGCCGGAGGGCATACCATCCTAAATTTGATATTTTGTCGTTAAGAGGAAAACCTGTCATCAACGTTTTTCTTCGAGGAATTTATCGGAAGTTCATTTTTTTGTACCGAGTGTAGTTAATTGTGTATTAACACTCTCTTCTCTGCTCCTAAAGGCTCCCAGTGAAGACTCTCCAACTAGAGCAGATGGCAGTTGCCGGCCATGCTGAAGAGCCATCAGTTGTTGCTAGCCGGATGAGATTAGTTTTTACCACTCTAGAGGTGAGTTCAATAGCCAACTTTCTACTTCTAATAATCTTTCCAAAACAATACTAACAGAAATATGCAATTCCTGATTCATTATTCAATTTTCCGGTTTAATAGATCTCAGTGGTTAGGCATGCGTAAACAAGTATAGATAAATTAAAGCATGACACAACTCTGTATCTTCTAGTTTTCATGGTTTGGATCTGTTTTTTGCCTCAGAAAAAATTAAACAAAACTTACCTCATTTCTTGAACTAAAAGCATACCAGGACATAATAAAGATCATCCCTTGTTTTATGATTTGATAAAAATAGTGACACATCCAACTTTGGTGGACAGAGTTATTGGATACTTGTGCTGGTGAGAGGTAGCAAGTACCCCATGGAATTAGTCAAATTGAGCACAAGCTGATCCAGATACCACGGTTATAAACTAATATAATAATGACAATTAGTATTAACATAAAAAACTAATTCCTTCAACATCAGAGAATAATGAGGATGTAAATGATATCTCAACTGTTGGACTACTAATCTACAGATGGTGATTATTACTGTATATCCTTCTATAAGATGTTCGTAAAAGGTATGTTAACAAAGAAACTATAAATGATATTTACTACATACAAGGAACTTTTGGTTTCAAAATTCATGGTTTTCATTTTTCAGTAGGCCAAAAAAACAAAACTTGGTGTTGTTGGTTTTTGTTCGTAACATGTTCTTTTTTATTCACGGGGTATATTTTTTCCTTAATTATTTTTTTAGGTTGTGAGTCCACAGTGGCCTAGAGGATGAAGCAGTAGATCCAGAATCTGGACTTAACAGATATGAAACATAGTTCAACAATATATGTACACATTTCTTTCCTTTGTCCATTGTCTGTTAACATTAATATTCTACTACATCAATGTATGTTCGACGTGCAAACTTCCATTAAATCTTCAAAGCGCAAAGAATATAAAAAGGATATATTGAGTGAATCAGTCTGTGCTGCTTTGAACACTGCTCACTGTGAACTTTTGCTGAACATATTGCTATATTTTTACAGTGACAGCTTATATATAAGATCAAACACCATATATCTGAACTCTGATGTTGATCAATAGGCTATTCAACAGGGCGAAACTCCTTGAAATGACCAGTCATGAAAAAATAAATCAAGTACTCTACTCCCTAACTACTTTGGTTCAATCATACAACCAAAACAAAAGAAGAGAAATGGTAAAAGTTCCTTTAATTGAAATGAATATGCAAAGAAAGTGCTCATAGTGGCATTGTACATCATGAATCTTGAGCTTATCCGACTTATTGTCTTTAATAATAGTAGAGCAGGAAATAAAAAACAAATACAATTTGCATGGCAAATGATTGGGTTTTAGCAAAGTGGGGAGTGAGAGAGACTTTAGGGTTGTTTGTCACCATTCTTGCTAGCTTCATCAATTGGACTAGAATTTCCACTTACTGTAGCTGTTCCTATGCCAAAGCCAAATCCCATACCCATACCAAATCCCATTCCAATGCCACCATTATCATCATTACTATAATTGCCACCATATCCACTGCCTTCTCCTTCACCATAACCAGAACCACTACCATTCTCATCATTAGTGTTTCGACCTCCGCCACCTCCTCCTCCACCACCACCACCACCACCACCACCATTTACTCCACCACCTGCTCCAGAACCACTACCATGGCCAGAACCTCCACCAGCGCCATTGCTGCCCCCACCTCCCCCTCCTCCACCACCACCACCACCACCATTGCTACCAAAACCTGCACCCATCCCGAAACCACTTCCATGACCATATCCACCGTTGGTTCCACCGCCGCCACCTCCTCCTCCTCCACCACCTCCACCTGCCCTACCAACTCCAGCACCAAAGCCGCTACCATGACCTGATCCTCCTGCAGAACCACCCTCACCACCACCACCACCACCACCACCACCTCCTCCACCTCCCCCAGCAAAACCACCACCACCTTTACGTCCACCAAAAGTTCCAAAACCTACACCTGCTCCAAAACCACTACCATGACCATACCCTCCATTTACACCACCACCACCTCCCCCACCAGACCCTCCACCACCTCCACCACCTTCTGTACCACCTCCAGCTCCAACTCCAGCTCCAGCTCCGAATCCTTCACCATGACCAGAGCCGCTAGCTCCATCCCCACCACCACCACCCTGGCCTCCTCCACCTCCACCACCTCCCACACCCACACCTGCCCCTGCACCATGACCCTCTCCATGTCCCGAACCTCCATAACCACTTCCTCCACCCCTACCCCCACCACCTCCTCCTCCTCCTCCTCCACCACGATTATAAAAACTCTTGCAGCCACGCCATCCACCATAGTCACAATAATCATATCCATCCTCGCCGTGTCCCTCCTCCATACATGCCATAACAATGCATAGTACAAGAAGAGCCACACGCAATGAACGACTAGAAATAGCCATGACTCTTCAAATAACAATTAGTGTAAGCTCAGTACTGATGAGTAGTGAGTCCAGTGACCAACTTTTGAGCTTCCACTTCTTGGTTTCTTCTTTGTGCAAATGACTCCTCTATTTATAGCCATATTATTCATGCAATCATTTGAACATATCTCAAATTATTGTAAGTTGAAAGAGGCATGTGTTGAAATTTTAAAAAGGAAAATGGTCAACAATGAATTGACAGGTCACAGGCTACTAAATTATTTCCAGGAACTTAAAATTATTGATATTTAGTTGGTAAATAATATTATTTAGTGTCGAGGCGGATTCACAATTGAAAGTTATGTGTTTCTATAACAATTTTAAATAATATAATTAGTTTTACAGTCAAATATTTTACTGAGCTTTTTTATTAATAATACACTCTAAGAAAGTAATTTGTTTTTGTATAAATTTTGTGTCCGGTCTTAAACTTAAGATACGTAAAATATATCAAAATATTTCTATTTTTCACGTTCTGAAATATATTACGTGGAAAATAAGAATCAAAGAGCTGTCAAAAAAAGACATTCTTTTAAACGAACTAAAAAGAAATTAAGAGAAACATATTGAAACATAATTATATATAATGTTTGATAAAAATTATTGAGTTCACGTTAATACATTTATTAGCCTATACAAATCTAGTATGGATTATGAGTTGTCTGAACTAGAGATACCCCTAACCAAAGGATCATGGTTCGGTCTAATTCCAATTATTTGTAACGACAAGAGAAATCACAAAAGTTGCCAACAAATTAGATATTAATGGAATTTTTAAACATAGTAAAGACAATAGGACTACATGTGATTAAACCTAAGGCTTACACATGTTAATGTTGTACATTATGATAATCGACAATGAAATAGTGGAGTTGGTGCCTATATCTTCACTAAATTAAGGTAATTCTTAACAAAGATTTTGGAATCGTTTTGATCATGATTTCCAGGTGTCATTCTGGTTTATTTATAGCTCTACGTACTTTTTCTATTAAATACCAAATAAATATTATGGAGTTAGAACCATTGTACTTCTATTGGCATAGGAAAAGAGTAAGAGCAAGTAGAAGAATTTCTTTATCTTTTTACGTAAGATACTAATTTTAGGACTAGACTACTACTAGACTAGACTAATACAGATTCTTCCAGCGTATTAAAAGAAGAAACATTTTCTATCAAGAATTATTTTTGATTTTTAAAAATTTAAATTTGAGATATGTGATTAAAAATTATTTATTGTTTTTCCAATTTTGAGAAATTGTTTGTTTATGCAGCCCATGTGAGTGTAGGATTTATGATTGGAGATAAATAAAATAATTGGCAAAACGATATGAATAAAGAAAGAAGTAGGAAGAAATAATTTGGTGATATTATTGGTATAGTGGCATTCCATTGGATATATACTTGAAGTGCACTTGTGGCAAGGAACAAAAATGGAGCTGGTATTTGCACCCATATTGTCACTCATGGTCCAAACATTATCAGAAAGTCAACATTCCTTTCGTTTACTTATAATTATATAAATTATAATATATTCCAGCTTTTGATCCCAAATTCCCCAAGGACCACTTTAATTTAACTTATAAATTATAATATATTGCAGCTTTTGATCCCAAATTCCCTAAGGACCACTTTATATAAAGTTTATACTTCTAATTTAACTTTTGGTCAATGAGAGGATACATTTTCGACTAATTTCATCTAACTAGACATTCTACTTCGATCAGAATTCAATTACATCAACAAAAAAACTTAAGTTATATACATCAACATCGCAGATACCTTCCAAATGAAAATAGTATACCACTTCCATCAGGCTTCATCTTTTGGAAAACAAATAGAGGACGTTTGTGGCGTATATAGATTAGTTTGATTTGGGTTCTTATTTAAAAAGAATTAAATTAATTATGCGGGTTTATTGAATCTATAAATTAAATCAAATCTATACAGAGTTGGTTTTATTTTTGTAATTTTAGTCGGTTCTTTTGAGTTTCTTTTAATTATAGATTATATGTAGTGATTACAAAAGAAATCAAATAGATATATTTTTTACTTATATGTGTGATATGTTAGAACTTACAACGTTAATGATTAGAAATCTTTGACAAAAATTAAAAAATTCACATGAATACAAAATTTGGTATGTTATATTTATAAGATTAAATGTTGCAATCAAACTAAATACAAAATAAAATATTTTTAAAAAATGACAAGTCAAAATTTAAAATGATATATCTAAATATTAAATTTATAAATATATTACGTCAGTTTGGTTTAGGATCGATTTGATTTTTTTTATAATTCCAAATCAAATCAAACCAAACCAAGAGTGATGACACCGGGCGAACTCATATGTCAAAGTCGATATTCCTTTTACCCTATATAGATCGCTTGCTAAAATATGTAGTTAGTAAATAATACTTCTCCCTATTGAGTGTTTATGTTAAATTATATCAAGTAGTAATTACGATGATAGTAGTTTAAAGAAGTTTATATCTTAATAAACATGGTTTGGAGAAAGAATGCATCCATTTGTTGGTTTGATAAATTCACTAACTTTTTACTCATACGTGATGATTAGTGATAAATATATTCCGTTTTACTTTCAAAACTCAGAACTCCCAAATTCTTTTGGATTTGGTTATTTCCATTGGACAATATAAGTTTACTATAAAATAGGAATATTTGATTTGTTAAGAATAACACCAAAAAAAAAAGAGAAAAAAGAAAAAGGAACATCCCAAATGGAGTGTCTATGTTGTGCATCTTCTTTTTCCATCATGAACTCATAAAGATAGAATACGATAAAGCAATTTAGAAAAAGTATACATAATATAATTCCATTTTCATGTTCATCATTTTCTTGCACATTTTATTTTGAGATTTTTTAATTTTTTTCTTTTTTTTGAGATTTGAGAATGCTCTACTTTGTCTTTTTCCATGCACCAAATATTCAAGCTTCTTCTTAAATCTTTTAAATGTAATACAATTGTACAAACTACTCCACTTGAGCTATACTATATATAGGTAGTATAATATATATATATATATATATATATATATATATATATATATATATATATCTTCAACTTCAGTTTTAAGTTTTAAATTTATATAGTGCCCTCTAGATGGATATTCTAGATGTTTTCCCATACCAAATATGCATTTGATATTCCAAGTGTCTAATTACGTATCATAGTATAACTTAAATTAACAAAAATAAAAGCATTAACCCTAGCTGTCCGGTGTAGTTGTCTTTAATTTATGGGAAACTTACATAAATATACTATAATAAAAAAATATTTACCATTTATAGCAATAATATTTTTACCTCACTTGATCACTTTTAATCATTTATAATACAAGTTTAATACATATTACAAAGAACAATTTATTATTCACATATAATACAAATTTTCATGATGAATAATATATTTATCACACATTTTAATACACTTATAATACAATGTGACAATTTTTTACCAAACAAACATAATATATTTCAAAAAACAATTATAATTCATACCTATTGTATACATAATTCACTTTTAATACATATTACTGATTTAACAAAGCATTGCTATAAATGGTAATAAACAAAAAATATCGCTAAAATCAGTAATTACTTTTTAAAATGTATTAATTTATGTAATTTTTCCTTAATTTATCTATGCTAAATTAGCTAAAAAATATAGTATACATTAGGAAATTTATAATAAATGGCATTATATATGTACCCGAACAATTGAAAAAATAAAGGATTTCCATCTTTAATTTATAGTGTTGTTTTCATTTCTTTAATCACTATTGGTATAGTATAATATATTATACTAGCAGATGATCTGAGTTATTTTTTTAAGTAACAAATGTCATTTATTATGAGAGATTATATATAGTTAACTTTTAATGATATTAAAGAATTTTCTTTTACATCATTTTCTTTTTTACTAAATTGATAACAGAAGGTACATGATACGCTCAGACATGTTTGGCTGTAGAACGGCGTTCAAATAATAAACAAATGGACCATTTTGTTTTTCTTAATCATTGTTTCTGGGGAAAAATGATAATTGTTGTGGATTAGTAGTAAATTAGTACTTTAATCAAAGAATATCTCCGTTATAAGACCTGCTTATGTATAGGTTATAACTTATAGGAATAGTATATCCATATGTTCAATCTAAAAAACAATTAATAATTTATTGTTTTTAACTTCTTTTCGAATTACCGTAGGATCCTCTTTTTTTTTTTTTTTTTTTTTTTATTTTATTTTGTTTTTTGATTAGAATTCTTGTAAAACTGGTCCCCGACTTGTATAAATCGGTCAAATTAGTTGTTAATAAATTCTTGAGATTATACTAGTCAGACACTAATAATCCTTGAGTTTTTGGAAATGCAGGAGATTCACGATAGAAAGTTTTTGATCTTGTAGTCTTTTATAAATTTAATTTTAATTTTTATGTTATTTGTCAAGAAAAAAAAAATATTTTTAAGATAACAAGTCTAAAAAATAATACAGAAAAATGTTTGTGAAGTCATATTGATCTATTGAAATTATAAAAATTGAGGATCCAAATTGATTCTTTCCACGATAGTTTATGTGAGGGGATTGTGTCTCTTTTTGTTTTTGCTGGTACGTCTCCATTTAAGAAAACACTCTCTATCGAAGTTTTTCTTATACTTAAAGTTCAAACTCGATCCATGGGTGTTGTGTCTCATTTTCAAATGTGTCATCAGCCTATTTGGGAATGCAAGGCCCATTTGTTAGCTCTTTAGGAACATGAATCTACCAAAGTTGGTTTTGATGTTGGAATTTGGACTTTGGAGGGCCAATGTTTTCGTTGTGCTCACCTTAACAAAAGCCTGTGTAGTGTAGCCTTTGTAAATGGTCCCCCTTTCTATTTTCTCAAGTTTCAATTCAGATTTGAGACACTTCACATTTATGTAAGATGTTCATATATATAACAACAAACAAACATGAAGTTAAAATGTAACACATAATTTCATTAATTGAACATTTAAGAATATCTCACTTATGAAATTTCTTGTTATAACATAAAAGTATTGAGAAAAACAAAGAGCATAAATAGTTCTCCTAGGTGCAATTTGAGTCACTACTATTATTTGTTCTAGTTCATAGAAACTAAACATAAATAATATATTTTCTTTGAACGAATTCATACTACTAGATGCTATTGATTTAGCAATCTTTTATTAATAATTAGTGAGTTTAAGTTCAATGGTGGTGCATATCATTTTTAATTGTTGCATCACCTCCCTCACCTAGGTCACCTGCATCAAGTTCACCTTCAATTTTATCATTAGGATTATTGCCACCATTATCTCCAAACCCTTCATTAATACCACCAAATCCACTTCCACTTCCACTTCCACTTCTAGCACTACTTGTTCCACCATTTCCGGCGAAAGGACCAAAACCACTTCCAAAAGCACCTCCAATACTACCACCAAATCCACCAAAGCCGGCTCCTAAACCAAATGGAGGCCTAATTGCACCTCTAACACCACCAAAACCGCCAAAAAAAGGCGATAAAGGGTGCTGGAAATATTCATTCTGTTCATCAGCTGATGCTTTTGGTTTTTCCTTCATTGCAATTAGGCTCCTCGCATTTATAGGGTAAGCAAGAACACTAGTGATAATAAGAATAACAACAAGAATCGTGGTTGCCATTTTGACTAGTAGAAGAAAAGAGTAATTAATACTGTATGATGTTTTGAGTGTGAGAATATTTGGATTTGCAAGCTCAAGTTATATAGGTGTCCAAAAATTGGTACAATAATGAAGAATTTGAAAGGTAGAAATATCACTAGCTCATACATATTGTGTGTAACATAGTCATCATGCACTATATAGAGAGGGGAAAAAAGAAGAAGAAGCCAACTACATCTTTCCATAGACATACTTTAATAAACACCTTCTCGACTACATGATCAACCTAAGTCTTAACACACATCAAACAACTCAAATTGCATAACTTATATTATAAGATTCAATATAATTAATTTATAATAAGATCTTATCATTTTTAGCTTTAACAACTTCTTACTGTTTTCATACTCTATTCAGTAACTTAAATTTCTAGATGAAATAGTTACACACAATTTAGTTAATTAACATGTTATAGATCAGAACGCATGAGGTCCTAATTAAGTCTAAGCCTTACCATTACTATTCATTATCAAAAAGATTTTTCACATGCTTGGTTGGGGAATAGAAACACTAATATTCAAGCCCACACATGAAGGAGAGGTGTCGTAAATATATAATTAAAAACATAAAATTAGCTTACTCTTTCTCTGATCTTATAACCTTTTTAAACTTTTAGATAATTAAGTCGATTAACATATATACGTTTCAGTTGAAACTAAACACTTAATACATTATAAAGTATCACTGCACCTTTACCAATCTCAGGTGAATTATAAAACTAATTAAGTTGCAAAGTGTTAATTAACCTAGCTAAGCTAGGTTAGTTTAAACAGAAACAAGTTCCTTGTATTAGCATATACTTAATAAGGATTAACTAAAAGAGTTTTTTTTTTCCTTAAGGAGATTATAGAGACCAAATGATTTTAACCAAGGGTGAGGTCAAGAGAGATATCTGAACTGAGAGATAGCTCCAAGGACATAGTGCTATGGGAGTCTTCCTCTTCAATCATTGAAGTTGCACTCTTATTTGGCAAATTGCTAATACCATATGCTCGCACGATTTTATTATCATCATCTCCATCCTGCCCAAACAAAAATAAAATTCTCATTTGTAACTATATATGTCAAGTAAAGAAAGTTAATTAATAAAAAGTGAATAAAGGATTTCGTTTATTACTCGAATAGTAATGGTTCCATCGAAGAAATCCCTAAACATGTAGTATCGTCCTTCCAATCCCATCTTCTTCTCTGGCATAGATTCCTAGAAGGGGTAAACATGTAATTTCATATATCATCATTGAAATTCAATACTAGCTCCAGAGTTACATCTCTTATTTTTTAGGTTATTACGACATTGATGATGTAAAAAGTGTTCACACTCAAAATAGTTCCATTTTTAATAGGAAAAAGGAAGAGAAGAAAAATGAGACGAACCATGGAGGAGGAAAAACAGTAGAGCTGGAAGCAATTTTGTCCAAATAGTTAGTTGTTACAGTCGGATTAAGATGACCATCAAACACAGATTTGCCATTGTTATGATTGTAACGATGAACAAGGTTTCCCTGTGGAAAATTCATTTGATCGGAACCATTAAATATGGGGGCTTTGCCATTGTTATGATTGTAACAATGAACAAGGTTTCCCTGAGGAAAATTCATTTGATCAGAACCATCAAACATGACAGCTTTGCCTTTGATATGATTGTAACGATGAACAAGGTTTCGTTGAGGAAACTTTATTTGATCAGAACCATCAAACATGGCAGCTTTGCCTTTGATATGATTGTAACGATGAACAAGGTTTCGCTGAGGAATATTCATTGAATCTGAACCATCAATTCTGTTTCTCTTTCTCCCATTTGCAGCTTTTGCTTCAGTTAATTAAAAACCAAAAAAGGTCAAATGAGTTGGTGGTAGATGTAATTAATTAACTCAATGGCGTTACATACTTATGTGTGACAAAATTAAATCAATTTTGGTCTCCCTAACAATAGATCTAGCCTTAGTAGAAGAGGTTCTAAGTCCTTTTTTCAATTTTAGTTAACCCGAAGGTGATATGGAATCAGGCAAAACTCAAAAAGGCTAAAATGAAACCAAAAAAAATAATAAAATTCCTCAAATGGAACTTCTAATAATATTCTTTTTGGATTGCATCACCGCTCGCTACTCATTTACTTTCTATTTATCATCTTCTTAGATAATAGAATCAAGTTTCAAGCGATTGAATTTTTTTTTTTGTGAAATTTAAATTATGCACCTTAATCACTCCTTTAATTATATAATATATATACAAAATCATACAGAAGAAATGGAATTTGATAAAAAAGATTTAAGTAAATAGGGATATATACCTTGCATCTCTTGACGTTTCATGTTTTTGTACATCTGTTCATATCATAAAAATACATTTTCGTAGAGCCACAAAAACGGTGGAAAAAAGAGAGAAAAATAACAAAATTAAAGGATTATGATTTGTTAATTACCTGAAGGTGACTCTTAATGTGAGATATGGTAAGGCCCTTCACATCCATTATTTGTAGCACCATCTTTGGTGTTGCTCCTAATTATTAGTATATATATATATATGTACCATAACGAATTCAGTAAATAAATTATATATAGATATATATATGTACCAAATTATTAAGTCATCTTGATATATAGGTTCACTCTTCTTTTTTAATAGAGGAATGTAAAATCTTTATATAATATATATAAAAAGAGAAAGTTAAGCTTACGATCAACTCCACCAAGACGCTCAACAGCATACACGAAGCGGCGATGAAGATCATGAGTCCATCGGAGTCTTGGCATTGTGGATTTAACATATGCTCTTATAGCAAACTCTGATGATTTATCGCTATTGTTGTTTCCTAACTCCATGGATAAAGAAGGAGAATTTTCAGAGAATTATTCTGTGAAAAGATGAGAGGTTAGGAAGATAGCTAAGTTAGATGAAGAGAGAAAGGAGTTATAAGTCTATGTTTTTAAGTATATAAAAAAAAGGAGTAATAAATATAAGAGAATAATAAATATAAGGGAGCTAGCTAGCTAGTCATTGTTTTCACATTTTTGTCTACTTGTATCAAGACTTTTAAATTTACGAGGATTTTCTTAAATGAAAATTTTCCAAGTCTTATGAATTTTTATTATGAAGCTGATTTATTTTTTTTGTTCAATTTTGCACTCATAATTAGATGACTTTAAAAAAAAAGGAAGAAAATGTAGTATTATTAAAAAACATTCTGAATTTCTTATTACTTTATAGGACATTATATTCTTTGTTTGAAGTCAGTATCGAAACATTCTTGTGTGTCCTTACATGAGATCTCTTCTATAATGGCCACCTCAACCTCAACAACCCCCCACTACCCTCCTTAAAGTTACTTTTTAAGTTTGTTTTGACCTTAAAAAAGGGTCTAAAGATATCATTAATAGTGTTTGAACATAGATGTAATCGTCAATGTGAAGATTAGCTTAAATACAAAATTAGTGTGTGAAAACTTCTTTTGGCATCTGGTGAAGTCAGTTACAAATAATTAACACAACAAGCGTGTACTGTATGACTTATACAAGTCTTTTCTTTAGTAGTTAAGAACTTTATTAAATGAAGGGTAAATATTTTGAAAAAAGCTCAATAATTTTTTTAAACTTTGAATTATTCATTTATTTTAAACTATGAAAATGAGATTCAACTATTCACTTAATAAAAAATAGAAGGAATATAGATAAGCTTCTATGATCTTGAATTCAAAGGAGGATCTATAGTGTAAGGTGCGGATTTTTGGAAATTTGATAATTTTTACATAGATTTCGTATTTATATTGATAAATTTATTAAATATCCGTTAGATGTCTAATTTGTGTGTATAACCATTTATAATCTATGAATATAAACTCAAAAAAAAGAAATAGTGAGCACAGCGGACTATATAGCGTTAAAATCTCAAATATATTTGGTAGGAATCTAGTAACAAAAATTAATTTTTGGTCAAGTGGTAGAAATAATATCAAACTTGCTTAGATTTAGCTATCCTCCTTGATGAGGGTTTGAATCTCTGGGGCACATATGATGATAAAAAAAAATTCACCATTCTTTGTTACTTCTCCATTTTTATTTTTTATCTCTTAAGAAATTACATATTACAAAAAGAAAATTGCCTTTTTTAAAAAAATCGACTAATAATGAAATACACTTATATAAATTGAAATAAATATAATAATAAGTAACTAAACGGATTTTTCATACAAAATATTATACTATAATTCTTATTCATTTAGTTGAAAGTTAACTTAAAATACTATTTATGTAGCTTATTTTTTCTAAATATTAACACACTCTTTTATTTAGAAATAGTTTAATCAAACAAAAATGAGAAAACTAAAAACATTTAATTCCTCCTTGTGCCAAAACACGTGCACCGATATAGTTTGAATTAATTATTAATGTTTTTAGAAAGAATGTATTAACTTATGTCATCAAAAGACCAAGGGGCTGTTTGCAGATCTAATTTTCTAATCATATTTTAGTAATAACAAGAATGAAGAATGGTGAAATGAGGCCAAAAATAGAAAAGATAAAGCTGACATAAATGTGTTTGTCCTCAAGGAAACAATTCCAAATAATTCTCCAAAGTCCTCCTCATAACTCTCTCCCCCTCATCCGAATATTCCACGTAGTAGGGTATAAAAATCGAATAGAAAATTGAACCAAATTGTAAATTGAGTCTAAAAAAAAAATTGATTAATGGTTTGGTTTGATTTAGTTTGGTATTGGAAAAAAATAACTATATTTGAGTTGGTTTGGTTTCAACTAAAAAAAATCCGAGACCAAACTAACCCTACATTATATATGTAATTTTAAAATTTTATTTTATACATAAAAATATTTACTTTGATATAATTTTAAAATATTTCTTATATATTTCATAGTTTTTATAATTTAGAATTTGGAATGATCCAATAGAGATTATAGTTCATAGATGTTGATAATTATAGTAAAACTTTATTCAAAATCAAATTAATATTACTGCAAAAAGAAAATCAATTCAACACTAAGAATGAAAATAATATTGAATATTTGTTCTTTAATTTTACATTGGTTTAGACAATTAAAATATATAATCTAATTTTAATTTTTCATAAATATTTAGTAATGGAACTAATATTTATTAAACTTATTTTAGTATGATTTAGTACTTTTAAGTTATGATTATTTTCATTATGACTTTACAATATTTATTTTATATGATGATTTCATTATTATTTTTTATTGAATATTTTTGTGTCGTCAGTACTCATCTCACATTTACTGTTATGTTTTTAAGAAACATCTTAGATAATTGTATTTTGGTTTGACTAAAAAAAATTTCAAACACAATTTAACTATATGTTTGTATGCAAACTTTACCGAAAAATTCAAAAATATGAAAAAATTCGAGGTTTATTAGTTTGGTTTGGTTTATAAATCTAAAAAATTTTATACAATGATTTGGTTTGATATTTAAAAAAATCACAATATTTAATTTGATATTTAAAAAATCCAAACCAATTCGATCATGTACACCCCTACTAAGTAGATTTACTTTTTTTTAAGTACATGATCCTATTCACATTGCTCTTAGCCTAAATACATAATAAAAGTTTGTTACATGCGATTCATCTGGAATAACTTTATCAAATAATTTAATAGAACGATCAAACTTCAAATACATATATCATAATCATGCCGGTCCCACAAGCAAATGTACTTTATAAAATGGTTATATTATATAAGGTAGAATCTTGAAAAAAACATTGTTACTATGATTTATTTATTCGTTAGCTAATTGATTCCTCAAACATGGTATTGACAAATTAAAAGTTTTGCGTACGCGTCTATTATATATTATATTAAGTTAGAGCTAGACTAGACAACAAATCATATTTGTGATTTTTCTGTAATTCATGATAGGATGACAAACTTTGCATGTCATTATTTATCATTTCTGTCCCAATATAGTAAGTAAAATGGAGTATCTGTAGTTTGTGTGTAGGTGCATAAATTCGAATTATCTTACGTAAGTATTAGTGGAAGGATGGAATTAGAAAACGTAGCTAAATTATAATCCTTGCTGGAACAAGTCGTAAGCATGAATAATGAACACACTCCAGTTATTTCAGAAAATTAAAACTCCATGGAATTGTTGGAGTGTTTGAATAGTCCTTGTTCATATATTAAAATTCCGATATAAGAGATGATGTCACACCACACGAGAAAATAGGATTTTAATTTAGTGTATAGTTAATTTTGAACTGTATATAGGTATGTATATTGATACGAACTTTACGTAAAAGTGTATACGTACTTGTGAATAGAGTATAATTAAGTTGGGATGTTATACAATCTCATTTTGTTTGTGGTCATGCTCATGCCCATTAATCTGCAAGAATAAAGCTTAGGAGTTGCAGTTAGGCCCAAAGGAATAAGTACTATTTAGGTAACATTGCGCTCAATTGTTCCCCTGAATCAACTATAAATCAAAGCCCAATTACTCAAGAATATTTTCTCTTGTTGTAGTATGTAAGACCTAATAGACGAGACGGAGTTACTCGAGTAGTAAGTAGCCCTTACTTTCACCCCGAGGGTTGTGAGTCCAAGTCACCATGGGAGTTATTGAAGTAAAGAAAATTATTCTCCGCTTATCTATTTAGCATTTAACCAAAAGTGTGGGGAAAAAATAATGAAATGTGAAATGATACATTCCATCAATTTCAAAAAAAAAAAAAACATGATACAAATATGATATAGAAAGAAAAGAAGAGACTAGCTATAAGTCATAGCTCAAACTCAACTTTTTTAACTCTTCCCACATTAAATCTTTCCCTTAGCTCACATTGATATACGCCGGTCACCCTCTCGTGACAGAAAACTAGCTAGAACTACTACATTGTTTCAAAGAGGCCTAGTGCGATGACCTCTAGCTTTGCCACAAAGAATAGCATTCTTTGGTATTGGGAGTTCATCTCTCCAAGAATTGGCGGGGAGTAAACTCTTAAGTAGAATTGTTGACCCAAGTACCTCCTTGACCAATTCTCAGACCTTATGTTCCACATTCCTACATTGTCCAATGCCATGTATATTGCGGTCCATGACTTAGGATACACCTGAATTACATCAAACAAATACGTTGGAACATAAGTTTAAGGATGTTTTAGCATTGAACAAAGTTGAGATTATGTGTTTTGAGTTTTGACATACCTGGACGGTGCAACGTGCAATTGTGTCCCTTAAGTTGTAGTGTGCTCTATTTGCTGGAGTCCATTGTCCACCATCCATCCTGTTCATTCACAAAGATAAATTAAGAATTAAATGTAAGAAAAAAATAGTAATTTCGATGAAGATAAGGAGGCTTTTCTTTTTGTTTTCTTTTCGGGGGAGTATGATGATATACCCGACAACAAAGAAAGAATAGCCATCAATATGCCATGATTGGACAGTGTTCTCCCAATTTTGGAAAATGATCTCAACGTAAGATCTGAAGTTAGCGGCCATAACTGGGGTTCCAATATAGGCATTTCCATTGTAAGGCTGGTCGGAGATACTACCAAGGTTGAACACTCCTCCAATGTTGAAGTGATCAGCCAGCTTTAGTGGGGTGTCCGGATCAGTGTACGAAACACTGTTGACAGCATATCTCTGTTTGCCATTTATATATGGAGCAGAGTTGGCAAGCATGATTGTGCGCGAAGGCTTGATCAATCCATAATGATAAGAACCTTGAGGATTAGGCCTTGGTCCACTTGCAGTGAGATTCCAACTGATTTGACAATCAACAAATGAAGACTTTTCAGTTACAGAATGGAAGTGATACTACCTAATCAATCATGGATCATTTTCTTTTGTTTGATAAGGTAAGAGAATTAGACAAAAGACAATGTATTACCGAATAGATCTGGCCTGGTAAAGGGACCAATTAATTTGAGTAGTAGGCCCTCCAGGGGGAGGTCCAGAGACTTTTGTCCATGAGTTGCTGTAGTGAAGAACGGCAGTAGTGGTTAGCACTCGTCTGGTGAATCGTGAAGAGACCACGATGTAGTAGTCCTTTGGAGGCTGATTGGCAGTGACTAAAACTGAATAAGATTGTCCTAGATGGATGTCAAGTGAAGTGTAGGTTGTCTGAAGTGTATGTGATCCCTCAACTTCAACCAGTTTCATCGTGTGCCCTTGAATTCTGAAATTAATTGATGTCGCAATCCCCACATTAGATATCCTGAACCTATATGTCTTACCTACACATTGAGTTAGAAATGTTAAGAAGACGAGGCACAGTACAGAAAAACAAGATTCTTTTAAGCAGACAAGTTAGCAATTTACCTTGATCAACTGTAAATGTGTATCCGTTCCATCCTCGACCATTGATAATAAGACCATCAGGTAACGGAAGATCATGACCACTATCTAAAATGTACTTCAGTTGCTGCAAGAACCAAATCCGCACATAAAAATTCAGCACCAAAATCATTCAAGTTAAAACATTTGAAAAGATAACTAAGCCAAACAGATGGACTCACCCTGTGACTTCTCTTGTACAAGTCTCCAGCTAGTACAGTGAAATCATGAGCAGGTGGAGCAAAAGGTACTGGAATTCGAGGACGGCTATAGACTCTGATGGCACCATATCCTCCTGCTGCCTTGTGCATTGCAAGTGATGGGAAGTAGAAATAACTACCTATCTGGTCTTTTGCTTGGAGGGTATAAGTGAAGTTCTTTCCAGGTAGAATTGGACAAGTTGTGCCATAAACTCCATCTTGCCATGAGTTCCTCCTTTGTTGTATACCATTCCTGAAACAGTTGTCGATAAATTTTTAAGTCTCAGAAACCAAAAATTCTTGAGTCAGTCCATCTAATTTTATCAGCTTATATTTCATAGTATTTATTAGAATATTTTTTAAGGTCTACAACATATACTTGAAAGAGTCCATAGGTACTCACATGGATTGGTCATTTTGCTTAATCACATGGAACTAGACTTCAGTAGCCTTCATTATTCAGCCTTCATAATGCTCTAATAATATAATTCCCTTTGTCCCTACAGAATGACAAGCCATTTTTTCTCTGTTATCAAGGTTTATGTGGCTTATTGTATTCCACATATAAAATTGGGATAAAATTTAGTAATAGTTCATGTCAGAGATCTTTAGATCTAGCACGTGGGCAGTGTGTTTCTTTGTTGTACCAAAGATTTGTTACCCCATGTCATATTAATTCCATGTCTCTCATTAAGACTATAAAGACTTATTGGTCGGTAACGAGTTATTCCGTAGTAAATTATCTTCAATTTCATTCCAATCAAACACAAGATAGACTCATTCTAAATTTAATCCGAGATATGTTATCGTTCGTCCCTTATACCAAACGAGCCAAAGTTCCAAGTGAAGACATGAAAGCTATGTTTGAGAACTCAAAATGAAAAGAGACAACAGCCTACTCACTCACATTGACAAGACCAGCATCTAAAGAAGTCTAATTCCTACAGCTCATACCTCAGTTGTGTAAACTAAGACCAAAAGGCACATTTACTCCTTAAAGACAAGTCCCTACCAATCTTCCATTTTAATCATAATTAATTCAGATTCGAAAGGTCACTGTTAGAAATCTCTTTATTTCATTTTATGACTTGAATTCGAAATCTTTCAAAATCTTTATTAAAGGATCAAGGATCTCATCCCCATACCTACCCCATCTTTTTCATTCCAAAAGACACCGTTTAGCTTTTTGCAAAAAAAAAAAAAATGTATTATTTTGCTACACTTTTCTATAGTATAATACTGCCAAATTAGGAATAACAGAAAACAAAATCGTTAATTAGCAAAAGAAGAAATGAGGAACAAAAACAAACATATTAATGAAGCAATATTTGACACGAAAAATGGTTTAATCAAAGAAATTTCACTGTTCATGAACGTACAAAGAAGGCAAAATGTTAAACAGATCTGTGTTAAAAATAAAAGAGTTTTTTGTATCTAAAAATGTTAATCACATTGCATAACAGCCAAAAGATTGCACCTTTTTAAATCTCAATGACATTAACAGAGGATTATGAAAGAGAAAAAAGAAAACATTTTGATTAAAATCTTACCAAGAAATGAGAAAAGGTTCACTCAAGTAGTTGTAGACACTGATAATCAAATTGTCATTTGTTACACAATCAATCTGTGGCCCAGGAAACTGCCCATTTATCAAGATCCCCTGCCACCAAGGAAAACAGAGCGTTACTTGAATCGCCTCCAAGAAACCTACATTTAACAAGAATTATATACCTGTTGTTTGACACCCAAAGGGTAAATATCTCCGTAAGTGATTTTCCAAGTGTAGTATCGATAAGGATTGTCAGCATATATACATTGTAAAGTAGTAACTAACACAAGAATAATAGTGAAAATGAAAGAACAATGAACATTAAGGCTCTTCTCCCTCATTGTGTGTTGTTTCTCTTTCTACTTTGTTGAAAAGAAAATGAACTTTTTCAGGTTTCCCCTTCTTCTCCAAAATGGAAAATGTTGGGAGGGAAAAGAGAAAGAGAAAAAGGAGTGAAGTAACAGAGGCTTGTGAGTTGTTTGTCAGTGAGAGTGGACAAAATATATTGTGAATTGAGAAGGACTAGCCCCTGTGACCCCCTTTCACATGCACCTGGAATTCATGGATTTAAATATATTTAAAAAGAACCACGAATAATCCACATTACCAAATTAATCGAAGTTTTGAATTGTGATGGAGTGATAAATATCTTAATTATAAATTTTGGGTTTTTCGGGGTGAACTCAAGGTTACAATGTGGTATCACAACACCGAATAAGAAATCATGAATAAAATTAACTGAATAAGTCCTTTTGTATAAAATTATCTTTGTTAGAAAGTATTTTATCAGATATAAAAAGATTTTTAGTAGGAAAAAAATAAAAAATGACGCGTTAATAGAACTTTTTAATATATATCCATCATCCTCTGATAAATTTGTCTTAATTCTGATAATATATTTTGTAGCATATTTTTTCGTACTTAGCAAATATTTTTAAAACAATCTACTATCACATAGAACTTACTCAATAATGTCTATCGATCAACTTAAGATTAAATATGTTTTATCGAATACCATAAGAACTAAGATAAAATTTACTAATAATTAAGGGATCAAAAGTATTATTATCTCAAGATAAATTGATATTTCAGTAGTTTTTTTGTGATTCCTTGGAGAGATTCTCGGAGGGAATCTTTAGTTTTATCAAATATTTAAAGCAAAAAACAAAACTATAAAACCAACTAGTAATAAATTTATGAAGTGAACAACTAATTTCTGTTTTCGTCACATTATACGTATAGTACTCTCTCTTCCTTATTTGAAAACAAATGTTTATTTATATGTATTTAGTCTAAATATACCAATTTTAAATTATTATAAAAACTCATAACCTTCCCATCACGAATTTGCCTTAAATTAAATCCAAAAGTCAACCTAGAAAATATAGCAACCTACGCAAAAATGCAAACTAGATAGTTGATGTTCTTAGTACTTAATGAGTTAATGTTGTAAGCAAATATAATACTCCCCAAGATGGGTTTGCGCATGGGTGGCTCGATAGTGTTAAAAAAAAAAATATGTTTTAAGTCTAAATTTTTAAGGGGCATCATTTTTAAAATAATAGGTTATAAATTATTTTTTAACAAATATTGATTACTATTTGTAGAAAAAATAAACTTTTCATGAAAATGAAAGAATTATTAGAAAAAAGTTGACATATTTAGAGTACTATATCTCATGAAAAATAATTTAAAATAAGAATAATTATATTATCAACTGAAAACTAAAAGAAATCAATTATATAAAAATTATTAACAATTCAAATTTAAGGCGCCGTTTGATTTTTATTTTAAAACACTAATATATTTGAACCGCTTCTGACAGTGCGAATCACAATTTAATCAGATTTGCAACTTAAATTCAAAACACTAGGTAGAAAATTTATTAAAAAAAAAAAAAAAAAAGGAATATAATAAGACCAAGTATATAGAGTTTGCCTTTTACTTAATTTGTTCCTGGATCGAAGAGATGGAAAGATTATAAAATTGTTATATTTGGCATCACAAAACCCCAAGTTTAATCAAGCATTAATTGTAACCCACATGCATGCTCAATTGTTAATTCAAAATTAAAATCGATCATGTTCTAAGTTCTTGTGGGTTTTTTTAGTAGTATTTCTCTTATGTTTATGTTTTGGAGTACATACATTTATTTGACAAATTAAAAAAACTTTTATATTTTTATCACGGAAAAGGGCTAAAAATATTCCTAAACTACAAAAAGGTCTAAAATTACTTTTTATCCAATTAGTTGGAACATGTTGCCAATCATTTAAGAAGCTGTAATTCTAAGATCTAATGCTTCATTTTCGATTTGTTTAAGTACGTAAATCTTGGACAATTAATAAACGAATAATTATACCTATGCACAATAGAGCTACTTTAGTCAACTCTACAAATTAGGTAAGTATTTATTTTGAAGTAGAACGTGCTTTTGGCTCAAAATCTACTTGTTAATTCGCAGCTAATGAAAATTCTGACTCCGCCGCTATCTGTTACGAGCCAAAAGGATGATGATGTGGTCAAAGTCTGGCGTGTATCGTAGTTATTAAGGCCAGCTGTTACAATCCCAATTGGGTTCAGCCAAAATAGTGACAAGAGAAGAAAATTGCCGACAACAGGTATAGCCTTGTCTTTTTGGTCGTACAAATTATTTATCCATCAAAATCTACAAAGTTATTAAAGTCAGCCCAATTTGTAGTTTACCTGAAAACTCAATGGGTGTTCAGGCGTCAATCACTGCTTCAGCTCACAATTCTGATTTGTATTCAACTTATAATCAATATATATACTTTAATTTATATGCACATTAGTCATTACTTTAGGGCCATAAATTGACTATAGTCACACTAGTGCTCTCTGTTCCTTTATTTGGACTTGGTATATACACAC
Organism: Solanum peruvianum; assembly: GCA_027705065.1. Taxonomy (NCBI): domain Eukaryota; kingdom Viridiplantae; phylum Streptophyta; class Magnoliopsida; order Solanales; family Solanaceae; genus Solanum; species Solanum peruvianum. The sequence continues at coordinate 44,264,378 of JAKWJD010001756.1, read as the reverse complement.
TAATGCTCGACAAACATGGGAATTTTCAACAGTTGAATGATGAAACATAAGAAAATGAAAACTATCTCAAAATATAAGGTCAAATTGCTAATGCATTTGCCGTATTACTAACTAACCAACATCAACCTGGCTAGTGGCAACAATCAATGGTGATACTACTCTTCCCACTATAGAATATGCACTGAATATTAGGAGTTTATTTGGATATATTCACGAGTCACACAAAGACAACTTTATTATTGTTTCAAGACACCCTATGCAGAATTTCTTTAAGGGGATGAAGCTAAATGATTTTTATCCGTATTCTGTTTATCTGAAACCTAACATTTATCCTTAAATGAATCTTGATCTATTAAAGTTTTCAACAGGTTACTATGTTAAGGCTACGATGACTATAAATTGAAGGGACAAATGACCTAAAAAATGTTGAGGTGTAACTTGAATTAATTACTTGGCATGGATGTCACAGTTTTAAAATCATGAAGTTGGGGCACAAATAATCCTCATGTGCATAATGCAGAAACTTGGCTGATTGAAAATGTTGTTTATATTGGTTGTTTTTCATACCCCTTGGACTTAATACTAATGTTTAACCTTCTGTGATTGGGCTGATAGTAACGTTTGTAGTTTGATGAAGAAAAGAATAAATGTATCCTCTATTACCTAACACATCAAGTAAGTTAACTCATGTATCACAATAAAACCATATTATTATATATGATCAATTGAGGTGCATGAAAATAGATTCGGATAGCATAAAATCATATTTTTTTGAACGGATTTTAAATATCTTTGCTTTGAATTGATCCAAAAATGACTTTTTCTTTTCTCAAAACAATTATGAGTCAATCGAGCATTAGCTTTTAATTCATTGATATATCGAGATATAACAACAAACACAGTAAAATTATCACAAAGAGTAAGTATGATTCTTCCTTCCTTTCTATTTTTTTCATTTTAAAGTGGCTATATATATGAAGGGTACTCACCAAAAGCAACCCCACCTACATTCCACAAATGGGTTACAACTTAAGCAGGTTTGAAAATTAAATGAATTGAAAGGCAACCCAACAAGAACCAATATTTAATAAACTGCCAATCAATCAATCAATCAATATATATATATATATAAATGAGGACCATAGAAGAGGTGATGTGGCACCTCTATATGGTCTCCATTTGCATTTCCATCTTTTTCTTTTAAAAAAATTTATATATCATAAAAAATTACTTAAATTTATTACAAATAAAAATACTTTATTAATGGTGGGTCATTTATAACAAAAACTCTTCATATTTTTCATTTATTTATCTCACTTATAATTAAAAGAGAAACAGAATTTATTTATTTTTTACTTTTTTTAATTTAATTTAATTATTTTATTGTAAAAATATATTACTTCATTTATACAAATATACAAATAAATACTTATTAATGTATGAACATTTATAATTAAAAAAACTTTCTATATTTTTTTCTATTTGTTTATCTCACTTCTAATCATGAAATCATAGTATTTTTATTTTTTACATTTTAAATATTTTATTTTTATTTTTGAATTTATTCACTAGGAGTTACTACCCATGACTTGCCCCCCTCTTAATTTTACTTTTAATAATATTCATGACTCTCATAATTTTATATTCATAACCTCCAATTTAAATTTATAAGTTATGTGTCTTATGGAATTCCTTTATTTTGCCTATAAATTTATATTAGTTTCATGAAGATTCACATTCACAATTATTCTTTCTTTTTTCATCATATAAGTTTGATTTGTAACAAAAAAGGGAAGTACATGAAGGTAAGAAATACTTCATTGAAATTTTTATTTTTTATTTCCTCTATTTTTGTCTATATAAATTCGTAATTGATTTGTGAAGGAAATTATATGTAACCAAAAAAAAAGTACATGAAGTCAATAATATATCATTCTCAAGTCCTTATTTTTTCATTTCCTTTATTTTGTCTATATAGATTCATTATATTTTCATGAAGATTCACATACAAGTTATAATTTTTCTTCTTCATTGTAACAAAAAAAAAGTATATGAAGGTAAGATATATTTCATCTTAAGTCTTTCTTTTTTATTTTTATGTATTATACATGCTTTCTTAATATATATTTTATGTTTGTATTATAATATCAAGTAAGTATGATTAAAAAAATCTCTTTAATTCTTAACAATGTTTTATCCGTATGCAATTACTCTTTCTAATAGTTAGTTTTCCATATATAATATAGTTTGATATAATATTTGTTAGATTTCAAGAAATAATTATTATTTAGTATTGTTTATTACTATTGAAAAGATAATGTAAATATATATTAAATATGGTTTATATTCATTCTTTCTTTTGACATAATTATTTTTAATTGTATATTTTTTTTATTCAGGTGGTTGCATATATGAAGAGTTTGACATATGGATCAAAACATGATGGCGGATATCTTTGCAAAAAAGATGGTACGAGGAAAAAAAATGAAGCATAATTAGAGATTATATTTTCACTTTGAAATTTATTAGCAGCTTAGTTACTTTGCTAGAGTTTTTAAAATTTAATTTATGTAAATAATTAGCTAAATGTATTATATTATCAATGCTAATCATTTGATCCTTTAGTATTCTATTTTCTCTTTGTTATGAAAAAAATAAATATAATTATTTCACTGAACAATAACAAATTTATGATGATAGTTTCACTTTTATTATAACTTATAAAAAATAATTGAAAAATATATATTATTTTCATGATGTCATTTTTTGCGTATGTAACAATCTGTCGTCGTTCTTTTTGCTTGAAATGTATTTATAATTTATGTAGGTAGTCACCAATTATTATATTTTCTCTGTCATTTTTGTTTTTTCACACCTTATTTTATTTTTATTTTACAAATAAAATCAATACATAATTAGTAATACATTTAGGTCTAAAAAAAAATAAAATTTACATTTGAATTATTTATAACTCATGTCTCTTCATCTTACTTGTAAAGTTAATACTAAATATGAATCATGACTTTATATGCTTCATTTTTGTAAATCTTATAAGTATTTAATTAATGTTAAAAAAAATTATAATAAGCAAATGTATAATAAAATAAAAGAAAACAATATTGTTTTGACGAAATCAGAGTTTGGATAGAACATCACTACTCCTAAAAAAGATGGAGAAAATTAAACATCTACAATTTTCAACCTAATACAATATATTGTTATTTCAACATATTATCTCTTATTTCATTACTTTACCACGGTGATATTTTGTTCTAATATATACATATACAAAACAAACAATATATTTATATGTTTAAAAAAAGTCTATGATATCACAGACGAGGAGAAATATAAATATTATCTATATTATTCGATACTGACCTAAATATTATGTATTTCATATTATTATCTATAAATATTTCATATAATCGCGCGAAGCGCTGTTTCACTAGTATATATATAAATGAGGATCATAGAGGAGCTGATGTGGCACCTCTCTATGACCTCCATTTCAATTTCTTTTTTTCCTCCTTTTTTTTATTTTTTTTTCATTTCTTTTCATTAATAATTTGTTTATTAATTAAAAAATCCATTCATATTTATTATTCTAATTATACCTAATAAGTTACAACAAAACCTCCATCTATTTACATTCCCTACTTAAATAATATGTCTTTTCAACTTATTTTTAATTATTCTTATGGTTTACACAAACTATAAATAACAACTATATATGTTCAATGATCATTCTTTCTCATTCTTTCTTTTTATAGTATAGTTTTTTCGTCTTTTACATTTTTTTTTCATCTTTTTCATCAATCATGTACTTAATAAGTTCACCATATGATCTTAATTGTAAAGATCATAGATATATTCTTCAAGATTCATCAAATTGATGTTGCATTAGTTGGTACAAGTTTATGAAAATGAAGAAGGAATCATAATTATTTCAAGATTTCATCAAGAAGATGGTCATATTAGTAAAAAAGTTTGAATGATTTCCAAATATTTTGAAGATTAATTCATTCATGTATTGTTTTGATTATATTTTTAGTTAGATATATAATTTCATGTTATTCAAACAAAAAAAATTATGAAACTCTACTAATTAACACATTAGAAAGCTCAATTAACATTATTTTCTTCATTTTACTTTGCTCTTTTTCTTCTTATTATTATTATTGTTGTTGTTTATTATTATTATTATTATTATTATTATTATGAAAAGTTATATAGTTTTATTTTTATGTAATTTTTTCGTCAAGTTCTAATAATATTTTAATTTTTGTCACAGTTGAAAATATAATATGCACATGATATACTTCTTATAGCTATTGCATATTGATGTCCCTAAAAAATATATGATGTAGTTTATCATATTAAAAAGGGAAAATACCCAAGTACCCCCTCAACCTATGCCCGAAATCTCAGAGACACACTTATACTATACTAAGGTCCTATTACCCCCCTTAACTTATTTTATAAGTAATTTTCTACCCCTTTTTAGCCTACGTGGCACTAGTTTGAAAAAAAAGTCAACCATCGTTGGACCCACAAAATAGTGCCACGTAAGCTAAAAAGGGGTAAAAAATTATTAATAAAATAAGTTCAGGGAGGTAATAGGACCTTAGTATAGTATAAGTGTGTCTCTGAGATTTCGAGCATAGGTTGAGGGGGTACTTGGGGCATTATCCCTATTAAAAAATAGTCATAGACTAAACAAAAAATAAATTAATCATTTTTTAGTACTTTTAAAAAATTTAATGAATAAATAAATTATTTAATGAAAAGAATGAAGAAAAAATTTCCCTTAGTACCTTTAATATATTAAAACTAAAAAGTGTAATTTATTTAACTTCTCTTAATTATTGAAAATGAGAAACATAAAAAAAAGTGATGTGACATTTATCTTCTCTTTATTGACCTTTTTTCTTATTTAAGTAAAAGTAATTTACTTAATTAATTAAAAATAACTTTTATTAATAGAGAAACATTTACAATAAAAAACTTTTCACATACTACTTTATTAGGAGTAAATAATATCATCCATAACTCACATCTAATTTCAATCCTAATAGATTAATTTTCCACTTTCTTTTCTTTTTTTTTTTTATCTTCTTCTGATTATAATTTTAGAATAACAATTTTAAAAATATTTTAAGTTATTTTCTCTTTATTTACTTACAACCAATATATCTATTTACATATAAAGTTAGAATGTTAGAAATAAATAAGATGATGTGGACATGTCTATCACCTCTGATCACATTATCATTTCTCTAAATTATTTAGAATGTTTTTTATTTTTCTTCACCAGTGTGATATTGTAAAATATATTTTCAAAATTTCCTCTTCAAATAATTACTTAATAGTATTATTTTGCATAATTAACATTTTTTTTTATATATGTAACTTTTATTTTTAATTGTAAATTGTTAATTAATAATATTCATGACTTCAAAACCTTTCATGTGGATTAACCCCCTAAAGTGATTAATGTGCAAGTTATATAGTTTGTCTTATCTTACTTAGTTGCTACAGTAACAATTTTAAAGAGATTTTCTATAGAGTTTTGTATTTTATTAGTATTTTTTTATATATTATAAATTACAAGTGTTTATTAACAGTTTGGTATATTGCAACAATTGCTTTTTTTTCGTTCTGTAATAATAATTATTGTGTTGCTATTTTTTAAAAAATATTGAATGTTTGCTTTTCATATTAGATTCATGTTAAATTAAAAAAATTAAGTAGAGTATACTGTTAGTTGAATAATGAAAATATGATACTCCTATTGAATTGCTTATGTAGTGTTGACATGCTTTCTCAATATACCGAAGATGATTTCACCAAAATAAAAGTCAACCTTTATTATGTTTACAAGCAATAGATTCTAAAAGATGTGATTATTTTAGATAAAATAATATGATAAGCATGACTTGAAATTAGTTGTATATTTCCCTCTAGGAATTTCATTCACACACACACATATATAGAATATATATATATATATGATATGTTTTCTAATTATTAAATTATTGGTTATCAATTTATTTAGAGTAACTTTTATCATTAATATTTTTTTTGATGAACACTGTATATTTAACTCCTCCTAAAAATAATTTAGATTTACTACAGCGCAAATAAACAAAAAGAAAATTTTCATGAAATTATTTTTTTTCTTTACCTGTTTCTAAAGACAATATACCAAATAGATTTTAAATAAAAAAATTTATTCATAAATCTAATAATGTTCGCGCGAAGCGCGGATATGTTAACTAGTATACAATAAATCCAAATCAATAGTCTATAAGTTGTAATTGAGACTTGAGAGTGAGACCCCAAACTATAATTATGAGGCAACCTCACAACCCTTTGGGTGAAAACTCTCCTACGTATGCGATAGATCGCAAATCACACAGGAGAGATAACCCACACTAGGCTTGCTCGACTCGAAAGCAAATCATTTTCTTTTGCTGGAAAGGGATTTCGAACTTGAGACCTCCAACTAGGGGTGTACATGACCGGGTTGGTTCGAGTTTTTCAAATATCAAACCAAACCATTTGTGTCGGATTTTTGAATTTATAAACCAAACCAATAAAAGTCGAGTTTTTCATCTTCGGGTTTTCGGATTTTTTCGATAAAGTTTTCATACAAACATATAATTTACTTGTATTTCAAATTTTTCTTTAGTCCCTACCAAAATGCAAATATCTAAGTTATTTCACAAGAAAATAACAAAAAATATGATATGATTAATGACACTAAAATATCCACAAAAAAAAATAATACTAAAAAATCGCGTAAAAAAGTATTGCAAATTAAAGTCATAATGAAATTGATCATAATTAAAGTACTAAATCATGCTAAAAAAAATAAGTTAGTAAGGTTAGTTACATGACTAAATATTAAAAGAAAGTAAAAATTAGATCATGTATTTTAATTGTCTAAATCTATGTAAAACTGAAAACAAATATTCAATGTTATTGTCATTCTTAGTGTCGAAATTGATTTTCTTTTTGCTTAGTATTAATTTGATTTTTATTTAAACTTTATTATAATTACAAACATGTATCGACCATAATCTTTATTAGATCATTAAGAACTACCAAACATGAAATAAATATATTAAAAGATAAAAACTATGAGAAAGTATAAAAGATATTTAAAAATTATATCAAAATAAATATTTTTACGTATAAATGAAATTTTAAAATTATATATATAATGTCGAGTTGGTTTGGTCTCGAGTTGATTTTTTTTAGTTGAAACCAAACTAACCCAAATATAGTTGAATTTTTTTCCAACACCAAACTAAGTCAAACCAAACCGCTAGTCGGGTTTTTTTTCGGTTTGACTCGATTTGCAATTTGATTTTCGATTTTGTACACCCCTACTTTCAACATGGAGTCCCGAGCCCACACAAGAAATTTCAAACTTGATACCTCCAACACAACATGACAGTCTCAAGCCCAAATCATTGGGTCATCCCAAAGGATACATAAATTATGCTTAATCATACCAAACTTATACATTCGATGGCTATTTGTAAACTAGATCACCTAAAGACATTGAACCGTAATCATTCCATAAAGAAACCATATACTTGGAAAATTGATGGAAAAAGTTCCCCACAGAAAAGAAAACATAAAATAAATAAAGAGCTACTAGTGGTCCTATTTAGTTCCAGAACTAAAGTAAATGCATTATACTAAAAAACTATTCTACTTTTAAGCCAAAAAGAAGATCGATTTTCTGTTTTGGCTTCCAAGAAACAAAAGAGAGCCACAGGACTGCTTCTTTTTCTTTCTTTCTTTTTTTAAGAAATAAAAACACATTCTTTTGTTGATTTAATCCTTTTTTTTAATTTATCTAAGATCCATTTCTCCAATTTCTTTTTTATAGCAAATAATATTTAATTGGTAGACCCAACTAAGGCAAATCAAGATTTCCACTTCTTCATCTCCAGCTTAAAACTTAAGGATTATTAGGAGAAAGAACTTCCAAGAATCTCATTAGATACAACTTTCTTTTTACAAAAAGGTCCATCAAAGAATCCCCTTACATGTGATCCTCCCAAAAAAATATTCATAAGCACTCCTCTGCAAAACATCACTGCCCTCTCCACAATGTACTAGTACTACTTTTTTTTATTAAACAAATAAAAAGATTTCAGCTAAAAAAAACTAATTAACTTAATTGTACCTGAATCAATGAATAATAAAACAAGCACAAGGCAACACCAAATAAAACATGCACATTCTTGTCAAATATACTTGTCTCTGCTCCAAGAAACCTTATTGTGTTTGCTCCACTTGGTTGTGTCGCGTTCGCTACCTCGCTTGTTTTATTGCTTACTTTCTTACTGCATTTTTAGTAGTTAACCATTTGTAAGTCTACGTTCTAACCCAAGATGATCATCAAAAGAAATAGGGAAACAGTGATTTTACAGCTAATATCAGCATGGGGAAATGAGAAGGACAAGGACAAATAGTATGGGGAAAAAAAGGACAAAAATTTATGCTCACCTTCCTGGAAATATACAACTCCCGTGACCTGCATATATTCCCCACAAATGGAAAGACATAAGTTCAGAGCTTCAGCTAAATAATTTTAGAATAGACTTCACTGTAAAAATAGGAAACAAGTGGAGCCCTATACTTGCTAGCTATATATATATATATAAACATGATATAAGTACTCTATTCTGGTTAAGTCAAACTCCACAAAACAACATATGCATTCTTGTGTTTCCATTCTATTGATAATATGTTAGTACTTTTATCTAATAACGGTGCTGTCTGGTCGAACTTATATGTACATCGTCATCTCCCACACAACACATATACCAAGGCCTAAGCAAGTTGAAACAAATCATGTGAAGTTGTTTGTCTTCGCGGAGATTTGAACTCTGGTTTCTTATGGTGTCAGTTTTCACCCATGGGTGCAAGTATGTTATTTTATAATATCAAGTACATCTCTATTTGTATGGACCCTAAAATGGAGCATAAACTATATAAAAACTGAAATCCTATTTCAAATTTTATTTCCACCATCCAAGTTTAAATCTTCCATATCCAAGTGGGCACTAAAGTTCCATTGTGGGTCTGGTAACCACTAGCTCATGAATTATTTTGCAGAACACGACATTTGTGATTACAGTTGTCAGTGTATCATTGAATCAACTTAAGAAGGCCATTAAACATTCTTTATGGTTCATAAATTATTTTTGAATTGGATTGTTTTGTTGTTGTTGTTTTCAAATAGGATGGTTCAAAGATATTTTACATTAAAATGTTGAAAATGACTTAGTTTGGGACAAAATGCTTAAATCACCTAATAAAGAATTAACTTTTGTGTCATCCATTTCAGCTCTCTCATTGTAACAAACTTAAGTGTAGCTCATAAATCCAGAACTAAAACTTCAACTTAATGCATTGAACTAATATTTTCTTGACATAGAAAAAAAACTAAATACACAGAGAAACTAAGATTATGATAGACTTACTTGGATCAGTTGTGGTGATCATGGCCACTCCCTTGAAGTCACAAGAACTAGGAGATCCCCCTTCTTTCTGATAATAGCTATCAAATGCATATGAAGCATGGTTCTTCACATCATTAGGCTGATAACAACTCTCCCCTGGCTGAATTTCAGAGCAATTTGCCCTCCCCGGTCCACAAGCCCAATCTAAAGCTGCCTGCATTGTCCTCTTATCAACCCCATCCATTGCTATGCAATACGTTTGGTTAGTGGTGTCATTAGCCAAGAATGTACCACTTCCAGACACATGAAGCAGGTAAACAGGCGTTGAATTCCCATGGAATAGCCCCCAATTTGCCTCGGACAATGGGGGTGACCTCAAATCCTCATTGAATAACTCATATATGTATACACTAGAAGTAATCTCCGGATGCAATGGTGTACCACTGCGATCAATTATATGCTTAATTAAATTCGAGTTATAAGTATCAGCATTGTCAATTGTAGCATAAGGCTCTTTAGAATCCCCCTTTGAAGGCCATCCTGACTCGGTAACAAGAACTAGCACATCTGTAATATTGAGATTTTTCATGGAAAAATAGACTGAATCAATCATTGCATCAAGCACATTGGTGTAATGAAGCAAAGTATTAGGATCCACCATCTCTTTAGAAGGTGTCAAGGGCTTGAAAAGAGAGTTGTCTATAGGAACAACCCCTTTATTCTGCATAAACACATAATAAGGGTACAAATTCATCATCAGAGGTGACTGTGTCCTTGAACAAAACTGCAATAACTTAGAAAGGACAGAGCTCATGGACTGATTGAAAAAAGCTTGGGATGGTGGAAAAGGGTCAAGGATAATGGAAGCAGCATTTGGGGTTGAAATCTTGATTTGGTTATGCAAATTTGCAGCCACTAAAGCACTATAAAGTGACTCAATTGCTGGCATAAGCAAAGGAGCTGAACTTGGCACAGTGGTCAAGATTTCATCCCCAACTGCTATTGCAGTGATAAGAGTTTCAGGGTAATAAGCTGCCACATTGCGCCCAATCCAGGCAGCTGCAGTAGTATTAGAGGACCCAATAGCAAGAATTTGGTTGTTAGGCACACTAATAATCACTCTTATTTTGGTCTTAGCTAGTGCTTTGAGTATATCAGGGTCAGCATCATAAAGCCTTATATGAGTTATCTTCTGTAATTGCAAAAAAGCAACCAAGTCTGCAGGTGAAAGCAAATTGGAAACATCTGTACCTATGTTCACTCCCACATATGGCTCATCTTTGTCTTGCTGCACTTTTATCTCTGCAACACATTCAAGAACCATATTCAGAAAAAAAAATACAAAATCAAGAAACCCCACAAAAAAAAGACATGTTTTTTTTTTCAAGATTGGTTCATAAATGTTACCTGGTGCAAAATTTGAACTTGAAGTGGAGAAGAAGCAGCAAGAGAAGAGGACAAAGAAGAAGAAGAAAGGAGGGAACTTTTTAGTATTTGCCATTAAAGAGAAGCTTGATGTTTTCTTGTATCATCTTCTGTTTCAGGTTCAGGTAGGGATTGCATTATCTTGAGAAATTTTTTGCTGTTTACTACTAAAAGGGGCAATTGACATAAGGAATTTTTGACTTGCAAGATCTAAATTTGGAGTAAGCTATAAGAAAAAGAAAAACATATAAACAATTCTTGCAAGTAAAATGGACTTTAAGGTAGCTTTTGGTGCATTATTTTTACTGCAATGCTTATGCGCCAATAATGTTGGATTTTATGTTCCTGTGGGGTAAGAATGACAATAATGACCTTGTGAACCGACAAGAGAATTGGAACAGTGACAAGTTTCTGCAATTTCTGAAGCACTTTCTTTGTTTCTTTAATGGGTTTTGTACAAAGTTGGAACAGTATAACGGGTTGTTTGGTTGAAATCTAAGAAGACTTAATTTCAGCAAAATATGTATAAACATGGAAAGAATAAAAAAAAAGTTCTCACATAGTAAGAGCCTGTTTGGCTCAGCTTAAAAGCTGGTCAAACTGACTTAAAAATTGGTTTTTGACTTATTTAGCTGTTTGGCAATAATCAAAACAGCTTATTTTAAGTTAAAAAAAACTTATTTTAAGCCAAAAGTTAAAAGCTGGGGTAGGGGTGTTTTTTTTTTTTAGCTTATAAGCTGTTTTAAGTTGACCACATTTTTATCTTTTTATTCTTAATATTTTTATACAATCTCCAAATTACCCATATAACCCTAACATTTCTTTCTTCCATTTTTCCCTTTTCACGTTTTGACATAACAACTTCAGCACTTTTATCCAAACGCATAACTGCTTATTTTAAAAATAAGTTTCAGCACTTTTAAAAGTGTTTTTTTATAGCTGCTTTTATTAAGCCCATCCAAACGGGCCCTAAGAGCCTGTTTGGCTCAGCTTAAAAGCTGGTCAAACTGACTTAAAAGCTGGTTTTTGACTTATTTAGCTGTTTGACAATACTCAAAACAACTTATTTTAAATTTAAAAAAAAAACTTATTTTAAGCCAAAAGTTAAAAGCTGGGGTAGGGGTGCTTTTTTTTTTTAGGCTTATAAGCTGTTTTAAGTTGATCACATTTTTATCTTTTTGCCCTTAATATTTTTATACAATCTTCAAATTACCCATATAACTCTAACATCTATTTCTTCCATTTTTCCCTTTTCACGTTTGGCATAACAACTTCAGCACTTTTATCCAAACGCATAACTGCTTATTTTAAAAATAAATTTCAGCACTTTTAAAAGTACTTTTTTAAAGCTATTTTTAGTAGGTTTCTATAAATGAATTTCGCGCATAACTACTGAAGCATTTAAACTGTCAACTGCATTGAGTTATGTTGAATTTTAAAATGTCAACTGTGTACATGACTATTTGTATATCAGTATTCCTCACATAATAATTACTTCATTACTGTTTACAGTATGATCATATTTTGATTAAATCCCTACATCATAATAAACTAAACAACCCTAATTTAATGTGCGAAATAATAGAAAGTTTTCTGAAAGATTAAAAAAAGAAATTGTAAATAAAGACAAGATTTTTACTGAACACTAGGCTACTTGTTGGAATTCTTTTGAGATACTTCTCAAATTCCAGGCTGGCTATTAGATACCTGACTTTGCACTTGTGTAATGACTGAAGTGACCCCATCAAAGTTTCTTCAGAGAAAGTGAAAAAAAAGTAAAAAAAAAGGTGGAAAATAAAAACATGTGGAGGGAGAAACATTGGTTGGCTGACACAAAAAAGAACCCTAAGACAAATACACAACAGCTTTTTCTATTAAAGCTATTTCAGAAAGAAATTACAGTGGCCTTTATTTACAATTATAGGTTTGTAAATTGTAATGTACTCTGACCGTCCATGACTTCAACACTGTCTTCATTCCTTGGTATCAAAATCCATCTGCTTTATTGTCTGTAATGTACTCTGCCAACAAAATTAAGGTAATTAGTTAATGATTAACACAATCTATCAAATTATAGAAAGTGAAGTTTAATAGTATTTGGGTTAATACTTATGCATACTTGTTTCTAAGATCACCTATATACATGATCAACACTGATTCTCCACCTATATACATGATCAACACTGATTCTCCATAAAGAGAAATACATACATTCCCTTTGAGGCAAAAAATAAACAAAAAAACAGAGAGCAACACAATTAAAAAAAAAGGAACATATGTCCTTCCAGAAACAGACAAGAAGTAAAATCACGAGTTTCGTGCTTTCTAGTATCAAAAAGAATGTGGAGATCAACAAAAGAGAGATTCCCACAGCATAGGTAATGTTAGGTCTAGTGATAGTAAGATATCTAAGTTCTCCCACAAGCTCTGATCCCTGCATCATCCAAGGGTTCTTTTCTCTTCTCTTCAAGCTTATGATTTTCTTCTATAGGGCTAATTGCGGACTTGCAAGTTGCAACCCGACACCCATATTCTCTCCAAACCAAGGACATAACTGGAGAGATGGCTCTACTTCTTATCTCGAGATACAGGAAGAAAAAAGTTCAAGTATATGGCCTCTTAAGTTGCATGATCTTATTTCTTATAACAGCCAGATTACAAGAGAGATCTCCTATTCTCTCAGAAGTCAGAACTAAGTGGTTCCAGTACATAGCTGAGCATCAAGCTCAAGTGAATTTATGAGTTCACCCTAGAGTCAAGTTCAGAATGAATTGACCAAGATAGGACAAAAGAAGCCAGGAGCCTAAGATGCTTTTGAAAACATTTAAGGTCACGTGGATAAAGAGTCTTTAGAATCCTAATGCACAATTAAAAACAGTGGTGAAACAGAATTTTATAATTACATATATAAAAGAAGGTTCCAATACATTTGCGGCAAAGCTATCTCGAGAAATTGTCCTTTAATTTGCGTCAAGCAAGCACTGCCAGTAGACACTCTAATAAGACATTCTAAACTAATCAGCTGTATGTAGGAGAATCCTATTTTTGATAATTAATATGATGTACAGTTGTTCATCCAATTAGGAGTCATACCATTCTTGTAGTAAGAAATCTTGTGACTTTCAAGCTATGGCTCATCTCTTCAAGTCACCCTTTGCTAAACCTATGTCAATTGCCATCAATTCTATGAAAGTAATAGTTGTGTGCTTGTTGACAGGTGTAAAAAGCAGGAAGTGTACTTCTTGAGTCCCACCTCTAGCCTAGAGAGAGAACAAATAAATATAAAAACTCAGGTATTAGTAAGTCGGTGCACTTCTCTGAACATGAAAGTTGCTAATGATTCCTAACAGAAATGACAGGATTAAACAGCCTCTAGCATGGAATATGCGTGAACAAGTGAAAGTAGGATCCACAAGCAAAAATTAGGAAACCTTGAAGAAACGCAGTTAAGAATATGCATGAATAAGTGAAAGTAGGATCCACAAGCAAAAATTAGGAAACATTGAAGAAATGCAGTTAACTGGTAATAAACATTATTTTACAATTATATAGGGTCAGAAGTGGACGTATCCATAAGAATCAGAATATAGCCACTTCAATAAACATTTAACAAAAACAGAACTTCTATCAGAAATTTTTAGCAACCCATGATATCTTTCATCAAATCTAACTCATTCTACCACAAACTCTCACCAAATCACGAAATCTCAACAAGGTTCACTCTTGAGCCCTTTGTAATAGAAGCTCCGGAAAATTAGTTACTAATACTCAATGGCATATGGGTAGATTTTGTACATAAGGAATTCCGTCAGTACAAGTCTAATAATATTAAGTTTTTCCACTAATTATACAAACTGAAACCTGTCAACCTAGGAGGTAAAATACAAGTTATAATAAAACTGTAGTAAGATGAAGTTTGTGTGTTACCTCTTATGGACATTCCAGAACATGTGAATCAATCTTAAGCAGACCAAGAAACAAGTTTCCTGAACAATCAGTTTGTCAACTCCAGAAGTTGCAATTTTTAACTTTCATCACTTGACATATCATGAGGAATTCACAAGCTTTGTGCGTCGAGTTACGGGATCAACTTCTACTCGAAGCCCAAGTCTAACAAGTTCTGGAACATCTACGGTTCCTTGAAGCTCCAAATCAGTAATAGCCCCTTGGTTTTCTGCATTCCCTTCCAATAGGTTTCGCACACACCAGATTCCCCACTCCCTTAAGAATGGATTATCTTCATCTATAACACACTGTTGTAGCAGTAAAAGGATCCCATTTTTATCCCTAATCTCATCTTGGACATGCCTTCTCCTATAAGCACAATTTCCAAGGATGGCAACAATATCTCTCCGGAAACCTTGGTATGGACAACACCTAAATGAAGAAGGTATTGTCCCCTCCTTGATCTGATCCGGCTTCATTGCTTTCCTAATTGTCGTTGGAGGTTCAAGATCCCGAAGCAAGTTCAAAAGAAATTCAATAAGCCCAGAGGAAACAAGTACGTCCACAACATCCTTTGAACTTTCTTCCTTAGAGCTTGATAAGTGATCAGAAGCGCAAATATCTCTCATGATGGTGAGAGAGTATCCTAGAACATCAATAGGAGCAGACCCCACTGGAAGATCACTTTTCCCTCTTATTGAAAAATCAACAACCCCAGAAGCACTCTTCAATATCCCAAAGATACTTCGAGCAAAATCATGAGAAACAACAATATGCTCTACTCGTTCATTCAAAATTTCTGAAAGTATACTCAAGAGATAAGGCTGCTCAATAACAAACTGATCAGCTACATGTGTAACAACACCATTGTTCTCAACGGAAGGATATGAATGTAATTTGAAGAAAATTGATGAGAAGTGGGAGCCCTCAATGCAAAGTTTTGAGAGTAACAACTTCAACCAAACTTCTTTAAGACCAACTGCAAAAGAGCATGAACGCATAAGCTTACCATAATAATCAAATAACAGAAGTTCTAATACATCAGAAGTTACAAAATTCACTGGTCTTTACCGGCTGATGCAGTACGCAAAATTTCAAACAGAATGGGCAACCCTTGCTCTGAACATAAATCGGTAAGCAGTCCATCCGTACCATCACAGCAAGTGTAAATGACCATACATAAAGGATCACATATTTCCTGGTTTCTAACTCTAGCAATCTTCAAGAACTTATGAGGAAACAATTGGTACCACACATCACATTGACGTTCTCCTCCACCCACTGAGTAGTTTCCTAGAAGTTGCAGCCCAACTCGAATAATCATACAATCAGGATCAGGAGAAAGTCCTACAGACATAATAACATCCAAGACAATTTCAACTCCTCTTTGTTGAAGAAATTCATTCTGATTTCTTATCTCCCCAGCACACAGATTTCTAAGTACCTTAAGAGACAATAAAAGGAGGTTACGGTAAGAGATAGATGACAGATACTGGCAGAGATGGAGGACAGTGGTGACAACATTCTTGGACGACAGATCTAACCGTCCACCCCCCTCCTTGGAAAGTTCTATCAGCTTGTCGAGTGCCGTTTCTAAAGAAGATGAGTTTGACACAAGTAATAATTCTTTGGCAACATTTTCTGGGATTGTAAGCTCTGATACAATTTGATCATCCATAGTAACAACTTTACCATCCATTATCTAACAAGGAATGCAGAAAAAATGATCAAATTAATGAGAAGGATCAGTTTGCCACTTGAAAAAGTGCATACTGTATTGAGTATTGAACATCACAATGAGTTTAATACTAATAAAGCTTATCTAACTGAAAGATAAACCTATATAAATACCAACACACGAACATAAACTGAAATCTAAAGCTTAAAAAAGAGAGGAAAGTAAATTTGAACGGAACAATTAAGTCTTACCTGAGGAAAAAGAAAATTGAAGCACCAAAATAAAGAGAGAAAGGAGAAGGAAAATTTGGGAAACCTAGGGTTCTATTGTTTTCCGTTAAGCTCTATTAATTAAAAATCTTCACTTTATACCTTTTTTACACCATAAATAGGGGTCGGTCGGGTGGGGAAAATGGGAGGTGAATCGACTAAATTTCTCATCGATGTTTTGTGTTTTTTAAAAAAATATATATATTTTTAATTATAAAAAGATTATATATTTTTTAAATAATAAGAAAATATCATTATAAATTGAGACTAGAGATAGAAATAAAAAACATATGTGGAGATACCACCTTATTCCTTTGAACTCACTTTCGGGTATTGGTGGTCTTAATTTTCTAATGAAACTTTCTTTGTTCTATTTGAACCATGCACAATTTAATATTTACATGAATTCTTTTCCTGTTTAAAAAAAAAAAGCTACTATGTCAATAAGTATTTTTTAATCATCAAAACTTTTTAAGTATTAAAATATCACAATAGAAGGTAAAGTGTTTTCTTTTAATATAATTAAGGCTCGAATTCTATATTTTAATGATTAATTAATAATAAAGACCGCAATCATTATTGGTGTGGTTGAATTTTGCAATTATTTGATAGGTCTTCAATTTGGTGTTCTTGATGGTGAACCTTGACTGGTCTCCACACTCACCATTTTTATGAGTTATGACACAGTGCTGCTTCAACCTTTTGTCAAGCTATGAGTACAATTTCTCCTGTCATATAATGGTATTAATCAAGGTTTTTGCTGTAGCATAGACGGATTCAGGACAAAGGAATCAAAATCATTTCTCATAGTAAACGCTAATAGTGTGAATGAACTCGGATAAATACAGCCAAGAATTCTCTAATAAAAGTTAAGAGAGAGTTGTTCTTAATTATAGAGACATCAAGGGAATTAGAAGAAGAATGAGAGAAGATGGGCAAAATCTATAATATGGAGAAAGTAAACACTCAACAAAATTGAGCCCTCAGACATATATACTTCTCTATTTGAGAAGGATGGGATGGGAAAGTAATAAAAACTTATTTGTCTTCTTCTTATGTAGGATTTCTAAGGAAAATAAAATGCAGACGAGGAGAAGGGAGAGCCACCATATACCAAAAACACTATACAAGAAGAAACAACTTAGAAAGCATAAAGAGGAAGGTGCTGCATCTTGCCACCATTCTTCACTATATTCTACAACTCCCCCAATATCTCCTCTTTGTCAAAACAATGGTGATTGATCAAAAACACCATTTGCTTTTCATCTGAGAGCATTCACAAAAGCCAGCAAGGAGTCTACATCCCTCTTCTCTGAAGGGTACTTAATGGCCTTTGAAGAGTGCTTTGGGAAGAAGAGTATTGTAGGGAAGCTGCCAAGCTGCAATTCTTGTTGTGCAAATGCTTTCTGGTCACCATCTGCCCTGAATTTCCCTACTTCACACCAGAACCAGCCAACTTCTCAGCCAATTCAACATAGGATCCTTCCATTGCCTGGCAAAATTGGCACCAAGGTGCATAAAGAACAACGAGCCAAGGCTCTCTTCGGTCTTCCAATTTTACTAGGTTCTCAACTCCAGGCTTACTCAAGGTAACAATGTCCTTGGTATCAAAAATATCAGCAACAGTAGCAGTACCATTTGTTTGGGCAGCGCCATTTACAGTTTCATCCTTGATGTTGCCCTTGTGCAAGCCACACTCCTTGGCCTTGGCATCTTCCCACCACCATCTTCCCTCTCTCTCGTGTTGCCCTGGTAGAACTGGCCTTGTGCAAGGTTCGCATCCAATGGATACATATCCTTGTGAATGCAATGAGTTCACAGGCACATTCATGGCACGCAGGAAGTTCCAAATATCTTTTCCGTCTACATTAGCCACAGGGTTCCACTTCACCAAGCTACCAGCACCGCCATCCAACCCCTCAAAAGAAGGGTCCACCTGAACAATGGGGATTTCTGATCGAGTTCCAGGGGACTGATCTTTACGCTGGCCTGTGATCCAGGCACGTAAGCCCTTTAGAGCTCTCCTCAAAGGCCTAACCTTCCTTACACGGCAACACTCTTGGTGGCCATCCTCATAGAAAGAGAAAAGCCCTTTGGTCCTAACCAAGGCCTGAACTTCAACTGAATCAGGGAACATGTATTCAATGCGAATGCCATAGTGCTTCTCCACTGTGTCAAATAATTGGTATGTCTCCGGGTTCAACCTCCCAGTATCAAGGCTGAATACTCTGTATGGTCGTCCAGTTAAATGTGCGTACTCTATCAAAGCAACATCTTCAGCACCACTGCATTATAAGAAAATCATCAAAGAGCTGCATTAGGGACAGAAATACATAAAAACCATCATTCTGCTACAAAATAAAATGAGCAATAGAGACAGCTCTCAAATGAATCTGATTTTTTGATGGACAAGTTAAATAGCTCACATATCAGAACACTGTACTCAAAACAATATGCCTTATTCACCGCAGCTCCCATAGCAAAATTTCAAACAAAACATAGACTATCAAGTGAAAAAGATAAAATTAGCAAATGCCGCAAAGCAAAACAAGTTCCCCTTGGCATTGATCAAGCAGCAATTTTTGCAAAAGTCCATAGATAGATCAGCAAGGTTCACAACAATCCACTCTTACTATTTTTCTTTATTGTGTTGTTCACATGTAACATGAAACAAATACTTCCTGACTGCTTCAATTACCAAAACTCATTAGTGTTCTAGTCTAGCTTATAAGTATCAAACACTCATGTGATATCAATATGGAAATGCTCAATCAAACATATAAGAACAAGATATTTAAGAAATAGAAATAAGTATCACAAGTATAGTTTTATTGGTTTAGATGACTAAACATTTTTCGTCCCCAAATCATGAAACCATTCATCCCTAACACCTTACACTTCCCTAGTTAGAAGAAGCCTCTGGTTGTTTTTCAACATTTATTGTGCACATCATAGAGAACATCATCCATTTAATACAACCTAAAATCATTTGAACAGAAACTACGCTCACACTAAAGCAAGATTTAAAAAACTGTACCTGAAAGCAATAGCAATGTCATCTCCAAATTTCTCAAGTGCTTTGTCCATAACCTCAAGAGGGGAAGCATTTTGAAGCTCCTTAGCCAATTTCTCAAAGTCCTCTGCCTCAACACTCTCTCCTACCTCTGCAAATTCACCAAAAAAGCAAACACACACAGCCCAAGAGTCATTACCACCCTTCAACATCATCAAAAAAACAATCACATGCAAAGACAAATATTGAAAATTTCATGTACCAGGAGCCACGATGGTAGCTGCTGACGGAACTATTGAATCATTCCTCTTAGGTTCAGCATACAATGGCTTCACTGCCGAACGCCTCCGAGAATTCAAAACAGTTGACGACAATAGTTGAGGCCTATCCAATGGCTGAAAGGTACCCAATTGGGATACTGCAAACACCAAACAGAATAAACAAATATATAAATAATAAATCCCAAAAAAATGAAATAGAACCTAAGAATATTTGAACCCAGATGCAAAATTGTCGGCAAATATCAAATTCAACTACATGGGTATAAAAAAAAAATTAAAATCTGAAGAAAAAAAAAAGGAGCAAATGATCAATTTTCCAACCCAAATATATCACACGCAAGGAAAGAAATTCGAAACTAATCATATAGCGCAGAAATCTGAAACAATAACTGAAGAATACACTAACCCAGATGCTAAATTGATAAAAAAGAGTTAACCCAAAAGAAAATTCGAACCCATATGCTAAAATGCTTCAAATTATAGGATAAAGATGAAAACTTTAGAAGGAATAAGTAAAATGGGTACCTTTGGGTTGTTCATAAGAAGAAGATGAAGAAGACAAAGAGCCATGAATTGCAGACGAAGAAGTGAAAGTCAAAGCCATTTCTACAACAAAGAGAGATTAATTTCACAGAGACAAAGAATGATTTGTTCCAGCAAAGAAACCGCTAAATTTCTTTGTGAAAAATAGAAGAAGATGGTGATAGGAAGAAGTCCGTGAGTGTGTGTTGAACACAGAGGTAATCATGGTGAGAAGTATTAAAGGGGACCTGAGAACAGGGCATTCTTCTAGGTTCATTGAACCTGGACGTGATTTGGGATTTGAATGAGGGTTTGACGTGGCGTGTTTTGATTGGCTGATCGTCAAATTATACCTCAGCCCTTCGGTCATGTGGCAGGCCGCCGAGAGAAAGTGAGAGGAAGGATTCGTGGTGGAGAGAGAATAGTCATTTC
Source organism: Solanum peruvianum (assembly GCA_027705065.1). Taxonomy (NCBI): domain Eukaryota; kingdom Viridiplantae; phylum Streptophyta; class Magnoliopsida; order Solanales; family Solanaceae; genus Solanum; species Solanum peruvianum. Next base: position 44,243,325 of record JAKWJD010001756.1, on the reverse strand, counting down.
ACACCAGTCAAAATTTCTCTAGATTTTGGTTTACATTTATTTTTAAAAAAAATTTAAATGTAATAATAATTATTATTATGTTTTGACAAATTAAAGATTTGTGGCTCCAGTCTCCAGTTGTATATTTTGGAGTCCGGAATCTAAATAAGCCACAATAATTAGAAGTTATCAAAATAAGTCACGATTTTAATAATTAACTAAAATAAATTTAGTGAAAGAAAATATTTTATTTTACCCAATTTTTTAAATATTTTTTGTTAGTGTCATGACGTGTATTTTTAATATATAACGAAACTTTTCTTACATTTTATAAATTGTAAATTTTTTTTACACACTATATAAAGTGTAAGTTTTTCTTACACTTTATAAAGTGAAACTTATTCTTACACTTTATAAAAGGAATATTTTTCACAATCTGAAGAAGTTTTTTCAGTGTTGTCATACAATTATATTGATTTGACATATCATAAAAATGAAAAAAAAATAATACACTATGTTTTTTTGTTTTTTTATTCTGAAAAATCTTTCAATCACTATTTAAGGACGTTAAAACATAGTTGATAGTACCTACAACATAAACTCTTCTATATTTGTTCATTTCAGTCTCAAAAAAAAATGTCCTCTACACCTAAATTTAAAGTTACAATTTATTGAGATGGCGAAATTATACATAACGAAAATACCTTTTATTATAATTGTCCTTCCAAACACAACGCTAAATATCCAATTAACGTTCGATATCATAAATTTATTTCATCAATTTATAAAAGAATGGGTATAAATAATACTGATTATAATTTGATTATAGTCAAAAAAAAATATCCTACTTCATTTTTATCACATGGACAAGTAAATTTTGGAGAGTGCATTATCTATAATGACGAATCGTTGACCGACTTTTTGAGGGTTCCAAATGACTTCATAGATCAAATCAAGTTAATAATACTTGAAATTTATATTAGGAAGGAGCCTAAGATTAGTTAACAACGTTCTCCTTTATCAGTCAATGTCCATCCCCAATTAGAAAATTGTAATAGCGTCGATGGATTTCCGATAACTCAATCTATTGATTCTCCTAACATGACTCATGATCAAAATATTCTTACCGACCGATATGATTTTGATTTAAAGAAAACTATCAAATAAAGTGATCGATAATGATCAATAATTATATTTCGATTATTATTTGTTGATTTTGTCAATTATTTATTAATTTATATGATTTATTATTCTTATTATTATATATTTTGTAGCGGTTTACCTCAATAAGGTAGGAATATTGCTCCAAATTATGGACTAGATAATTATTTTGGCCAGTCCTCACACTTCGAAATGACGAAAAATGTTGGGACATCCTCAAATTTTCATGTTTCGCCTACTTTTGATGCAGATGATTATCAGTATGTCCAACACTTGATTTTTTTTATTTAAGTAAGGTAACTCCATGAGCCAAATATTTATACATTTTTTACATATATAGGGAAAATATTACACAAGATGAGCCCATTGATCCTGTGAATATCGGAGATCGTGACATTCCTAATTACGGCTTACCTACAGGTAGTGATAGTGATGATTTGCCTAATGCTGAGAAATTAGAAGATAATGTTCCATTTAAGGCATCATCTAGTGAAATGATTTTTTGACTCCCAATCGATCACCAAGACAAATGCCTATGAGCCCGTTTCGTAATCATGAAATTTCTTATCATGATCATCTCCGGATTGTCTAGATATCTTTGGTGATACACATAATGAGTATACATCACAATGTATTCAATTCAAAGAAGCAGTTGCGAAGAGCAGTTAAACTTCTACATTTGAAGATAGCAAGCGAGTGCTTTGTTATTAAATCGACAAAGAAATCATGTTGATTTGTTTGCAGGCTTGTAGAACAAGGATGTCGATTTAGGTTGACTTCTTTTATTGATAAACATACTAACATGTGGAAAGTTAGAAGATACATTAAAGAACATATATGTGATATGGGTACGTGCTGCAAAGGACATTTCAACTTGGATATTGAGATGATTGCTAACGTCCTCCATGTTGATATAGAAAGAACGTCAAAGTACTATTTTATCCTTTGATTATTTTTATTTAATAAAAAAATATTCATTTTTTATTTGATAATAAATATTTATAATTACTTTTCAGGTTTTCCTTCAAAGACTGTCAAATAGTCATCCTTAAAGCATATGATATTTCGATAAGTAGAAGAAAAATCTATCTTGATCACAAGCGGGCTTTTGAAAAAGTCTATGGTACTTGGGTGGGTTCTTTTCAAAAAGTCTATGGTCTCCTCATCATATTTATGAGGTCGGCGTAAACAAAATAAATTTCAGGCATCATTCATGCGTACCGTCCTCATAAGGCTACTAAATGGGTATCTCGCATTTGCGTAACAATTTTGATTTATGCTCATGCTGAGAGAGAAGAAGTGTACGATCAATCTGTCCATGATTTACAACACGCTCCATTATATACTGTAAGAAAAATTATATTAATTTGTTTAATATAATTATATCTTGACAAATTAAATAGTAAACTATCTTCAAACAAATAATTGTACGAGAGTTTAAGAATCTCTAACTTCAGCAAGTCAATTCAATGTGTTATTTGTCGAGTCAACCACAAGAAAATAAAATAGAAAAAAAAAAGAAAAAAAAAGAAACATATATCTAAAGAGAAAGAGATGGAATCATATATTGGAACAATTGAGGGATGACTATATGTTTGATGAATTTTGTGTTCAGTTTTAGGGACAATTTTAACCAATTGAATTAATAAGAATATAATCATTCGTGCAATTTCAATTTTGAAAAGGTATCTATCGATTATTGAATTAATATATGAAATTTTGGTTGAGATAATTCTTAGACAAACAACCTATATATATGGCGTTAATCATCCTATTAGACTGATTTGATATTAGAAAATTTGTTGTCAATTTTTTTAAGGATCTAGACACATTTTATGTACATAAAAATAATACTCTACTGATATTTATTTTTTGTACTTTGATAGGGTCTAAATGGTACTTTGGACACGTTGCATGTGGTAAAGTTAAAAAATGCCGGCAAGAACAAATGTATTGAGTGTTCATCTAGTATTAAAAACCATGAGATGGAAAGGTCTAATTCAATCTAAATATTATTTTTGCAGTACCGATCCAATAGTGTAATTCCTTTTCTTTCTTTCGAATTAAAGATTTTTTTTCTAACTCAATATAGTAATCGAATGCACATAGAGTTAAAGACTTCTTTTTCTACTTTTTTCCTAACAGGTTGATTATATATGTACTGAAAAAGAATAGAATTGAATGAGAAAAAGGAAATATGTAGTTTAGTTCCTTTTGAGTAATTGAAAGTGATCAAACTTAGAATTTCATAACATTTCAGAAAACGGATGGCACAAAAACACAGTACTTACATAACAGACTCAACTGACCCATTCGAACCACTAGGCAAAATGATAATTACTAGACACAAGATGAGAAAAATGAAACATACTCAAAGTAAGAAAATATGAGATATTAAAGAAGTATCTAATTTATATAATTTGTAGAGTCGGATTGTTATGTTGTCGGGTTGTGCAACTCCGAAATTTTGATTTATTTAGTGTGGGGCCTCTTCAATTGTCGGATTGAGACCATAAAATATTAATCTTCAAAGTGAAAAAAATCTTTGGAAGTCATAAGGGAGAAGGAGAAGCTGAAAAGGTAAAGTAATTTTTTTACAAATCTTTTACTTTATAAAGTGGAAGAAAAAGTTCCACCTTTATGAAGTGTAAGAAAAACTTACACTTAATAAAGTGTAAGAAAAAATTTCGTTATATATCAAAAATACACGTTATGACACTAACGGAAAACGTTTAGAAAATTAAATAAAGTGAAACTTTTTCCTCCACTAAGCTTATTTTAGTTACATACTAAAATAGTGATTTATTTTGGTCACTTTTATATTTTTATGGTTTACTTAAGTTTAAAACTCTATATTTTGGAAAAAGTTTATATCAACACAATCATTTGGTTCAATATGAGGTAGTATAAAACTTTTTGCTATTTATATGGTATGAAAATAAGTAATATGCATTACAATATCCATTTTAATAACTGATACGGAATAAAAGATCTGTTCTTTACCATCAGCATGTATACCAAACAAATAGTAAAGGTGAAATTTATATATATATATATATATATATATATTATATATAGAGAGAGAGAGAGAGAGAGAGAGAGTTGAATAAGAAAAAGTTGATTAGTGATTTAGTTTAACCTGATTTAATATTGAAAAGAAATTGATTGTATTTGAGGGATTTGCTTTTTTTCCCCTAAATTTTGGATGTTGATGGATAGTGGTTTTGTGTTAGGGTTTTGCCTTATTTTATTCCTTTTTTTAGTATATTTTTTTCCTTAAAAAAAGTCAAATATTATCATAATTGCTTCAAATTTTTTTAAAGAAAAATATAATTTTCTTCTATAATTGGTTTATTTTTTTCTTTGAAGGAAAAGTTTGGATATCTATAAATTAAAGATTTTTATTCTCATAGCATAACACAAGAATATTCACAAGTTGTCATTAAAGAGTTTTGTTTATGGAGAGATTTTCCTTAAAAAAAATTATTAGTTTTTAATATGTAGGTCATTTGGTTAACTTCTAATAATATTATATTTTTTAGAATAGGGTTGTTTATCATCTAATTTACCATCTCAACGATTTGCAATTGTAAACTTCCACATCACGCCGTAATCACTTTTAGAATTCAACACTTTTGAAATACAAAATGTGTTCGAAATGAAATCATATTTAAAAAAAAAAAAGGTTATTTGAAATTAAATTATGTCTTAATATAGATATAACTTGAAAAAATAAGTCTTTGTGAGTGGAAAAAAAATTACAATAATATACTTAAAATTGATCTAAACAACTGTTTCAAATTTGAAATTCAATCTATATATGTTCAAAAGCTATTTTGCTTCTCTCTCTCTTTTAATGGTCCTATCATGGATGCTTAAACTAAAAATTGAACTGTTATAACTAAAATTTCCATGTATAAGGCTCTAACATGAGCTTTACAAAGTTAATCTGACTGTAGTCTTTCCTTATACAGAAAAACGATGCTACTTCTAGAAAAAGAATTATTTCTTTTTTATTATTTATTTAATCATTTTATTATTATTATTTTTTTTGTGTGTGTTTAAATAAAAGTAAGTAATGTGATCAAATTTAATAGTTTCTTTAATATAATTTGATAATATTGAGGAGAAAGATATAGGGACATGAATAAATATAAAAAGAACAATTTTCTTTATATCTTTCTTATGTTAAAAAATAAAAGACAATTTAGGGTTGCATATTTGATTCAGTCCGACTTAAGAATTTATTTGTTATCAATTTTGTAGACATACTAAACCATTAACTAATAAATCAATTTAATAAATTTTAAAATTAGACTGAACTGAATGATACACGATTTTAAATTGTGTGTTCTTTTTGTTGAGTTTGTAAGACTTATATTATGACATAAACTTTATACGTAGAAATTATCATCGAATATTGCTCTTTTCATTTCGTACTCAATTTTATTGAACTTTTAGAAATTTACTCATTATTTTATACATTTAACTTCGGACTCGAGACTATAACCCATTTGGGCATAAAAGTGAATTAACTTTTTCTTCGGCATAATTTTTCATTTTATTTATAAGACAACAATAAAAATTATACATTCAACTTAAAAGATATACTTTGAAAATTTGAGAAACAACTAGTACAACTTCTTTTCCAATGTATTTTTCATTTTTGAAATTATATTATAGTACATTTAAACATAGAATAATATATTTTTATTAAAAATATAATTAATCACAACTTTATCATTTAACTTTACCTCCCAGAACTCCAAAACAAGTAGGAAATATTTGGAAACTGTGGCAAACAGCCACTTAGTTTGACCCTAAAAAGACAAGAAGCAGAGTGAATTTCCTCCAAGTTGTTCAAAACCAAGAAGTGTGGTTAGTATATTCAAAGGAAGGAATATCGTTATCTTTTTCTCTCCTCAAATATTTAAAAAATAAATAAAAAATTATTATATTAAAATTTAATTATTTTAAATTTACACCGCATAAGACCCATTCAACAAGAAACATTTTCTAATAAAAAAATTTTACACATTCAAATTCAAAATCGATATATCTCGTCAAGGAAGCATAAAAATACACAACTATTATTCAATTGGTCACTTTTAGATGTCCTTTTAAAATGCTCAGTATCTAACAAAGATTCTAACCCACAAACAATTGGAACCAAAAAAGAAAAAAAATGAAACTAAAAAGAAAGAAGATATGGTAAACGACAATAGTAGTATTATATTCTTATCTTTATGATAATAAAATAATAGATGTTTTCCCACAACAAGAGTCTTTTTAATAATAATATCAACGTCAGGTATCAGAATAAAAATAATAATAATGGAAAAAATACGTTTGGCTATGGAGTGCCCACTAGCTAATAAAAGTTACTCCATAATAATTCATAGAATATATATTAAGTCTTTTGCCCCTTAGAATTTCACAGGGGTTACTTACAAGCACTTTTAATTTTGCCTCCACCATATATTAAGATCATGGAAATCAATGATTGGGGGGGACCTTAATTAAGAATAATATTGTTCAACTTGATACTCATTAGTCATTACCTTTCATTATAATTTTTTTTTTCGATTTCAAATTATATGACATTAATTTAAATGACTATGAATTCTTTTAACATGTTATAATATTTATATGACTATAAAATTTTTATAATGTCTTTGAAATGTAAATTTTTAAACCGGAATAGGTAAATTGAAATTAAAAAAATAAAATAAAATAAAAAATAAGATAAATATAGATAGACTTTTTCGATATAACGTATGTCAATGGCCTTTCTCCGTTTAAGTGAACATTGATTACAAAAGAATCAAATTATTTGAGTTGAAAGATTGGATAGGAACAAGTTTGGGTTGTTTCATGAGCTGATTTTAAGCTAGCTTTTGCATTGCCTTAATAAATCTAAAAATAATAGACAAAAGATCTTTTTTTTTTCCTATTTAAATCTATAAAGGAAATTTTTTTATTTATATGAAATTTGAATCCTTAATTGCAAAAATAGCAGGAATTGGGACCATTTCTCTGGTTTTCTTTTTCCAAGTAAAACTCAAGGACTTAGTGAATTTTTTGGGCTTATTTGGGTTGGCTTTAAGAAAAAAAAAGTAACTTTTTGAGTTTTAAGTAAAAAATAAAAGTCAAATTTTAATCATTTTTAAGTCAATATATAAAAAGCAGTTAACTTATTTGAAGTTATTTAAACCTATTTTAAGTTTTTTTATACTCTTGTTAAACACTTTCTAACTTAATTTAAATTATTTTTAATTTATTTTAAGATATCTTTATAATTATCAAATGTTTTTACAAATTAAAAATTGACTTGAAAATATATTTAACCAGCTTTTAAGTTAATTCAAATGCGATCTTTAAGCAGTGCTAACAGATCAGGCTCATATGGCACAAAACATATTAGAATTCTGGCCCAAAATATCTATGTTATGGCCCAATCCTTCCTTCTTAATTAACACAACAATTTAAATTCGAAAATATTTATACAATTATACCATTTATAAAGTAATTACATGTAAGATTCTACGATAAATATTAATCGATAATTTGATGGAATCAGAAACTAAACTTCTATTTATTTTTCTCATTATTTACCTTTCTTTTAATATAAGTAAGTATTTCGTTGCAACAACACATTAATCAAATAACAATATGTTCGCTCTCCTTTCTCCTTTCTCAAATCGTTGTTATGAGTCGTAATTACACAAACTATAATTATATTTCATAATTATAATTGTATTTCATAATTATGGTCCATGCTCGGACTGTTCATGAAAATTTCTTAATTTTTGATGGAACATCACATATTTTTATTTTAATATGATTAATTATATGAACACATTACACACTAAGAATTTCTCATAAGCCTTAAGTTTGATTAAAAAATAAATTTATACTAAAATTTAAATTTATAAAAACGAATTTATTTTTTCATTAAGTTGTATCAGTTTAAGAGATAATTATTTAAAAATTTATTCTTTAGAGGTCAATTGAGAGATACGTAAGAATTGTATTATTTTGACATGTAAGAAATTATATTATTTTTTACTGAATCATTTTTATTTACTATCTTGAATATTTTAATATTTTTAAAGAACTTATCTTAATAAATAATGCGCTATCACTCTTATAACATTTAAAAATTTAAAATTAATTTGAACCTCCATAAAATTATATAAACCCACAACCCACCCAGTCCACATTAGTTTTAAAAAAACATTTCAATCTGCCCCATATATCTTTCGTCTTACACAACCTTAAACCCGCTTTTAACCTTACCCATTGCCATCCTAGTTATAATTATTTTTGTCCGGAGATCCAAATATGTTAAAAGTTGTTAAATTAATCACTTACGCCTCACTTTCAAGTAGTGCAAGAAAAGATGTATAATTTGGGTTGTAATTAAATTTTTGAAATCTTATAATTAACTTGTAATTTCAAAGTTTATACTTTAGATTTTAATAGAAAACAACCTAATTGTACAACTATTCCTACCATATTACTAATTCTCTATATAATATGAAATAATTACGGTATTGTTTCAACTAACTAACAATTTTATATGTATTAGATTTCAAATTATATACATTTGAATACATGCATGTGATACCAAATACATTTTATATAGAGAGAGGCAAGCGAGAGATATTGTGTCATAAAGACATGCATATATAATGGGATACTAGACAAATTCTGATACTTAGATGCATAAGGAGAAAAGCGAGTGAAAGAGTTACTAGTTACACACAAATTTACTTGGATAGAATATATTTAAAATAAATTATACTTAATTTTGACCTAATACACCTTATTTACATGTATCTTGACGGCCAAATATAACATATATGGAGATCAAATTTTGACATAAAAAGTAATTTGAAAAACTCAAAAGAAAACACATAATTAAACTCTAAACTAATAGAATTTGTATTTTTTTTAAGCCCATTCTAATATACTCTACCGACTACAAAGGAATCAAAGCTATGCATAATAAGTCCAGACACAATGTGGGGTGTAATTTATGCAATAATAGCTTTTGTTGATGAGACATGAAGTTGAAGATGATGACCCGTCGTCAGGAGTGTGCATTCGATTTTTTGTTTGTTTTATACTATTCAGTTTGAGTTTTTAGTTTTTGATTTTAAAGAAGTGTAATCTAATTCGAATCAAAATAAATTTGATTTGATTTGATTTTTCTTTTTTGGTTGGAGTTTTTTCGATTTGATTAATCGATTATGTTAATAATTAGAAACATAACAAATTTATATTGACAATTTCAAAAAAAAAATTATATATATATATATATATATTTCGTTTTTTTCATTTTTTCGGTTTTTAATTTTCTAAATTCGAAACCAAAACAAAGTAAATTATAAATCCAAAAATTTAACGAAGTATCCAGAAAACAATTCAAATTAAAATTTGATTTAATTTTTCGATTTAATTCAAATAGCGCACACACACTCACTATTCTAACGTTGATTCCAATTATTCTCACGTGTTTTTCAATTTTCACTAGTTTTCTGTTTTGTGATTTTTGTTAAACCTCTCTACTTTTCTTAAATTTACTATTTAGAGCTGCTACAAATTGATAATACTACTCTATTATTTGTGAAGTGATTCTTCGTATATATCATGAAGTGGTCTTTGACACTGGTTGACATATGTCAATTTCATTCTGAATTCTACTGTAATTTGTATTAAATGCATAACGTTCTAAAGAAAATAAAAGAGACAAATGTTAGTTAATAAAAGCAAATAGATAGATATTTAAGTTGCACATTAACTAAAATATAGAAACAGTTATCTTATATTGCTAGAATCTTAAAAATAGTAGATTTTAATACAATAAATTCCATAGTTAATCTATTAATATATATTATTTTCAATGATAAATACATAAAAAGAAGCTAAAGAGACTAATTAATCATTTAAAGTGAAAGTATTATATAAAGCCAAAAATAGTTTTCATTTTCCTCAAGTCCCCTCTCCATTTTTATGGGCACTAAAGAAGAGTATATCATTTCTCTCAACAATTTTTCATCAATCAATGTCAAAGTTAAAGGCTATTAAAATATGCTATGAACGTTGTTGGATTTGTCTAAGAATTTCAGCTATGGATGTTGTGGATTCGTCAAAGAAATTTCTTAGTGAAGAATACACTCATGACACTTATTATTTAATTTCCTTGCTAGGGCTTAATATGTGCAACGCACAACATTAATTTTATGGTAAAAGATTTCTATATATTACTGGTTTTACATATATTTCATTAACGTAGCACATAACATTTCACTTATTAATTTAAATGTTGTAGTTCTATTATTTTTTTGGATTTTGGATCTTAGAAACAAAAACACCATATATGATACTTATCAATTTTTAAAACATGTAATTTGTATTTTCTATTTTATAACACATAATGTAACTTAAAAATATTATTAATATACAATCTTCACAAAAATATTTTTATTTATATGGCCACACGCGCGTGACGCGTATCCAGAAACTAGTAAAAAAAATAGTGGAAAAATAAAGAGTTTTGCATCATATTTATTATTGGGTTTGGAGTTTCAAATTTTAACAAAAATTAGAGTGTGTTTAGTTGGAACAAAAATTTTAGAAAATGTTTTTTAAATTAACTCATTTTCCTCTTAAAATTAAGAAAAATGACTTTCCTTCAAAAATTAAGAAAATTTTCCAAAACTCTCATTCAATTTTAAATTACATTTTTTTTTGGAAAAAAACAACTTCAAAAAAAAAATTCAATTTTAAAATTTTGTTTTTTTACCTGAATCCTGACCCCACCCACTTACCACCGGCTAGCCCCACACCAACCCCATCGGCTCCCAAAAAAAAATAATTTTGCTTTTAAAAATATTTTCAATTGAAATTTTTATTTTTAAACTCCTATACTCCTCCCCCTTCTCACCCCTAACCCCCCCCCCCCCCACCCAAAAAAAAAATATTTTTTATAAAAAAATACTTTAAAGTTCAAATTTTTATTTTTTCACGCTTACCCCACCCCACCTCACCACCCCCACCCCCATCCCAAAAACAATTATTTTTAAAAATATTTTAATTTTATATTATTTTCTACTCTAGTAAAAATAAAAAATATCTCTCAAAAACATTTCATACAAAAATCAAACACAAAAATTATTCACAAAATATATTTTCTACTTACCAACCAAACATAAAAAAATAAATCACAATATTCTTATTTTCCCGAAAAACATTTTCCTTCATACCTAACACAACCTTAAGTCACGACAATTGTGCTGCCACGTCAGAAGTAGTAGGTGTTAAATACTCACTCGTAACTTAAGAAGAAATGTATATTAGTTTGTTTTATCCAATGAAATATTGACATGTCACTCCTTTATGGGGTTTTCCGTCTTTTAACTCACCTTTCTCTTTAAACATCCTCTAAGATTCAACCACGTATTCTATCTCTGTAGTACCGACCGCGTAAGATCACAGCACAATTCATTCAGTATAAATTAGCATCTTCTCGTTACTAGGTTGTTCAAATCGATTCTTCACTTTACCACTACTGATCTCACTCTCTCTCTATCTGGTAACACTTTCCTCTCTCTACATATTTTTTTTCTTCAATTTAGGGTTTTACTCTGCTCTTCAATTCTTGATCGCACTGTAAAGAGTTTCTAGTAAATGCTTTGAGAAATTTTTCATCTTGGAAGATTTGTAGGGATTTTGTGATAAGAATTAGTGAATACTTCTGTATGATTTGTGTTCTTTGTTGTTTGTTTTGAGATTTCTTTCTTTCTTAGAATTTACAATTTTTATTTGTAGTAGAACATGGCGGAAGCAAGTGCACCAGCTGTACCAAGTACTGAGTTGTTGGAGTGGCCAAAGAAAGATAAGCGCAGAATGTTGCATGCTGTATATCGTGTCGGTGACCTTGAACGTACCATCAAGTAGGTGGTTAGATGTTACAAGTGTTGATCTTGTTGTCTTGGTTAGATAGTAATAGTATCTTCTTATTGTTGTTAGGTTTTACACAGAATGTTTTGGGATGAAATTGTTGAGGCAGAGAGATATTCCAGAGGAGAAGTATTCGAATGCTTTTCTTGGTTTTGGCCCTGAAGAGTCTCACTTTGTGGTTGAGTTGACATATAGTAAGTTTAAAGCTTTTATATGTCTGTTACAACTTACATTTTGATTCTCAATTCTAGAAAGCTCCCTTATCAATTTCATGAAAGAAAAGGATTTTGGTCATCTCTCTATGGAGTTCATGCCGTGTGATAAGCCTCTAAAGAAGGTGCGAGCGTTGAGATTTAGCCTATTCTCTTAGAACTCCGTTGCCTTAAAATTACAGGGATTTGTTGTTCTTGGTTTGTTCTCTGGGTTCTCTTTGGGTGGTGGAGAGAGAGTTGGAGAATGAAGCATGCATAACATTGTTAGGATACTCAGTATATGGTCCAATAGAGAGCCACGTGGAGAAGGGGATGCGAGGAGGTGACTTGATTTTACTGAACCAAAGGCACATCATTTAGTTAAGGAGCATAGATTTTAATAAATAGTTTACCTATTATCCTCGAATTATATACTGTACCTTGAAGCGTAAATTTCAAATCTTACATAGATACCATTGTACAGATTATGGAGTTGATAAGTATGACATCGGAACCGGCTTTGGGCATTTTGCTATTGCCACACCAGATGTAAGTAAATTTTGTAAGCAAAATTATGCGCACCATTTGTTTCTTCTAAATGAGCTTTGTTCCTCCTTTTCTCAAGGTTTACAAACTGGTTGAGGAGATAAAGGCCAAGGGTGGAACTGTCACTAGGGAGCCTGGTCCTGTCAAGGGTGGATCTAGTGTTATTGCTTTTGTCAAAGATCCTGATGGCTACCTATTTGAAATCATCCAGAGAGAGTCTACACCTGAACCACTTTGCCAAGTGATGCTTCGTGTGGGGGATCTTGAACGTGCTATCAAATTCTACGAAAAGGTGACATCTCTTATTTATATTTTCTCTTTTTTTAGATATCCTTTTGTGTTATATCCTTGATTTGCCAAATGCAAACTTCAGACAGAAATTTCCAGCATGAAATGAAATGAAGATGCTTGTCATTTTTATGGACACATGCATTTGTGTCAAATCTAGTTGATACAATACACCAAAAGCAATGCAGCAACAACAACTAAGCAAGTCCCAAACAAGTTGTAGCTATCAACCGTATGAACTTTTTTCTTCCATCGTGCCCCATCTTTTAGGTCTGTATTGATACGAAACATTTGCAGGTCTTTTGAAACAACTTTTTTCCATGTTATTTTTAGGTCTAACCTATCTCCTTCTAACACTTCACTTGCCATAGTTTCACACCTATGTACCGGTGCATCAATAGGTTGACTCAGAACATGTCCAAACTATCTCAAGAGACCTTCTTGCAATTTATCCTCAATATGTAATACTTGCAGCTTCTGGCAAATGCATTCATTTGTAATCTGGTTTGAATGCACATCCAGCTTAGCATCCACATATCCGCAACACTCATCTTTTGGATATATTGGACTTTTAACAACCCGCCTTCTCTACCATATACCATAGCCGGTCTTATAGCTATTCTATAGAACTGACCTTTTACTTTGGTAGGTATCCTTCTATCACATAACACCCCAGTAGCACTTTTCCATTTCAATTATCTGGTTAACCCTTTTGAGTTAGAATCATCTGGTTAACCCTATGAGTAACATCTTCATCTGTCACTCCATTCTCTTGAAACAATGAGCAATAATTTCTTTTATTTCAAATCAATATAGTGATAGCATTGGGTTAAACATGTTTACGGGGCTAAACTCTTACTTTTCTTAAGCCTTAATCAATGTGACCCTTCAAATATGTCCAAGGTATACCCACTGTGATTGGAATTCGGAAAGAAGATAATTGCAATGCATTCATAGTTGTTGCTCTTTGTAATGGTGTTGTACGCATGATGGCTTTAGACATGAATACACATCAGCTTGGGCCATAGTGTAATTATCTATGTTGTATTTTTTTTAATCTGCAGGCACACTGTGCAATTTGTGGTTTGACAGAGCTTGTCTTTGAATGCAGGCACTTGGGATGCAAGTGGTGAAGAAAGTTGATAGACCAGAGCATAAGGTATGCTTGATTGTTTTTTGAAACTATAAGCTAAGTTAGATTTTTCTTTTGCTAGCCTTGGAGCCCAGATTACATGTACAATAAGTCAATAACTGATGCTTATCTTTTATGCTTGTGCAGTATACCATTGCTATGATGGGATATGCTCCAGAGAAAGAGACGACTGTTCTTGAGTTGACATACAACTATGGTGTGACTGAATACACAAAGGGAAATGCATACGCACAGGTTGATTTACTAGCATGCATATTTTCTCCTCATTTCAATTCTTTTATCCCCTTTTTGAGTAGTGTGGAAGAGTGGGCATACTGCTCGGGGAATTCCTTCCAACCAAGTCTCGGATCCTTTTCCTTGTTCTCACTCAAGGAATGATCACTCAATGCTCTTGGCTCTCTCTTTCCTCTTCTCATTTTTTTTTGGTTGTGTGAGAGAGAGAATCCATGTTTTCTGACCAAAGTTAAGATATAAAAACATTATATTCTCTTTCTTGATTGAAATTCACTTGGAACTGTCATTGGTATCCCCATGATCAACGGTTAACCATGTACTTATTCCAAACATCTTTTAGGCTTAACTTGCATGTGATTTGTTCCAGATTGCAATAGGCACTGATGATGTCTACAAAAGCGCCGAGGTTGTCAATCTTGCTATCCAAGAGCTCGGAGGAAAGATAACTAGACAGCCAGGATCAATTCCTGGACTCAACACCAAGATAACTTCATTTCTGGATCCAGATGGCTGGAAAACAGTAAGTGTCTGGCTATCACAGGCGTATCATTGTTTTTCTGTCCTTTTCCAAGGCATGTATGTAATCAATGGGATATGAGCTCACTTTGTGTGTTGCGTTTATGCGTAGGTGCTGGTTGACAATAAGGATTTTCTGAAGGAGCTAGAATCGTCCAAGTAACTGGTCAAGAAGATGCTTGTTCGTATTTTACTAGATATCAATAAATAATCTGCTGTGGTGTTTATCTTCACATGCAGACTAATGCATATGTGTCTAGTACCGTAATCAACTACTCCTTTAAGCACTTTTCCAGACATTTTCGTGTGTTACAATGTGAATTTGACATCTCTAACTTGCTGAGTATGTCTTGCTCACCTTTTGAGTTTGTGTATGTATGAAATTATCCAATCAGCAAGTGCAGACATCAAATCTTTCATTCATCATGGCTATATATCATCTTTTGCGTTAGCAATTAGGACCGTACTAAATAATTTTGGACAGAGAAACAATCAAGCAGATTAAGGTCTCATTTATTTTTATTAAGATTTAAATGTCTGGATATTCAATATACATTTAAATACTTAACGATTTAAAACGGTTAGTCTTTTTAATAGAATGAATCTATAGAAGCTGACAACAAATATAAATATTTCGTTAGTGACTGTTAATGATGGTAGTGATTAATGATATATATAGTGAAGATAGTGAGATGAAAGCTATGGATAGTAAGGGTGTGTCAATTGAGTAGTGATTTCGGTGGTTAATTGATGGTAATTGTAGCTAAGAATGCACGGTGATCGATGAAAGCAGTAGTTGTGGCTGACAGTAAGGGTGGTGACTGACGAAAGTGGTAATTGTGCCTAAAAATTAATGGTTTAAATGATATAAAAAACCTGTTATAGATGTTAATAATCCAAATCTATTTAGATTAATTAAGTAACGGAAAAGGCTCAAAAATATCATTGAACTATTGGAAATAGCTCACATTACTTTTCAACTATTTTCTGACTCAAAAATACCTTCATGTTAAAATATTGGATCACATTTACCCTTATTATTAACAGAGGTGTGTTATGCGCCACGTGGTTGCCACGTGAACGCCATGTGAATGTCACATAAGCAACAAACAACTCTCACCTTCACATAGATTTATAAGACTTGATTACTAATTTTGCCCTTATTACCTTCACATAGATTTATAAGACTTGATTACTAATTTTGCCCTTATTTTTTGACAAATTTGCTGGTAGGTCAACCAGCGATTTTTGCCCGTTTGATTAAAAAAGAAATTAGTGTACCCCTATAAAATTTTAACAATTTTTTTTTGCACTTTAAGCTTCGAACTCCAATAAATAGTGCCTAAATAGATAACATAAACATAATAGGGGTATTTGAATATAAGCACTGAAGTTAAAGATGTATAACACAAGGGCACAGGATACATGAACATTTTTCTCAGCAAAGGGGGGGAGTTCTAGATAAACAATTTGCCCATTGGACAAAAGCTACAGGGGAAGCAATAGTTCATTGCTATCCTGAGATTTGCTAACAGCTAGCCTAGAAAAATAAGGGGGTGGGGTGTAAACTGAACCAACAAATTTTCTAAAATGCAGATGGAAAGAATATGAGAGCACAGGGCATGCACAACAATGGCCTACTGGACTGGAAGTTCCCAGCAGATAATACACATACAACAATTTGAAGTTGAACAACTCCTCTACAAGTTGAATCTCCTATAATATACTTCTGAAAGATAAGCAATCATAGATTTTTGTCCATGGGATAGCAGCCAAGAACTCGAATGAATCTTGCAAATTCCTGCATTGAAAGAAACATTAGGAGATTTAGAGATGTGGTCTTCAAATTCTGCCAGCATGGCAGACCATAATATGCAAGCTGCAAAGAGAGGATATCAAATAGGAGGAAAGACAACAGCATTATGCCTCATTCCCAAACCAAGTTGGGGTCGGATATAGGAATCTGCACCGTCCACATTTGGAAATATGTGTGTGAGTGTGTGTCTATATATACACATACCAATAGGTTTCTATTGCACAAAAAGGAATAGAATGAGCAACCAAAGAAATAGCACATGATGTTGATTTCAATTCTGTTGCCAAGAACTCTAAAAACAAGAAAGGCAAGAAGGCAACAACTGATGTTGATATTAATAAATAGTAAATGCATTTGGAAGATCAAGTGACGAACAGGTGGCACAAGATAGCAACAAGACAACACATGTAAATGGTAATAGAGCTACCTTAGCAACTTGTTTTCTGGCTGAGGGGTCATATTAGACATTGTTGTACTAACCTGAAGATGCTCAAGAGCATATTGAGCACGAGGGTCTGCCATCGATGCTTCAAAGTCAATGTAAAAGAGGTAGTCAAAGTACCTGCCATCAAAATTTAATCACTTTCTTAAGTTCCACAGAAACACAAGTAGGCCAACCTCAAATATACCCTAGCCATGAGAAGAGGCAACATGTGCCGGTGTGTAAACAATAAAGGATCATCTTGCACTTGTTTCTTCAGCCAGAAAATCAAGGGACTGGAGCTACTGGAAGTTGTTCAATCTTGCTATGACTAAACAACATTTATGGTTTGGAAAAGTGGGAAAGAAGAAGATCTTATAATAAAGAGAAGGTTGTATTGTGAAATAAATATATAGTTTGAAAAGGAAGTGGTGAGTAACTAAATATGGTCACATTAATGGGTGCAGTTATCCACTCTAATTCTTTTGCTTCTTCTATTAAACAAGGATGAACACAAATTCAAAACTTCCAATTCCACCCTTCTCTTCCCCAGCAAAGTGAAAAGGATACACAAACACAGCCATCTCAATGACTTGTGCGATACCCTTTGTTTTCAAGGCACTTGAACTATTTTCTTCTTCTTTTTTGGCTAAGCCTTAGGCACTTGAACAATTTATAAAGCCATATATTATATATACATATAACTTTAACATGTTAGACAAAACAGAAAATTAGAAGTACACTATGCTATCAAGGACCTCTATAGTATATCATACCTATACCAGACGAAAGGACTAAATTCACTAATTTGAAGATTTATCTTTCCTCCAAATTATATTGCTTTATCTACATGCTTCAGTAACCACAACCTTGAAGAAGTATTGTGGGTCATGGAGTGGGGCAAGGTCATAATAACAAATATATTGTAGGAGGGAGGGAACTAGTTAAATAAACCTTACAATAATTATTTTTTTTTCTCACAGTTGCAAATGAAACCAAGGAAAATGTTTGACGGGAAGTGTTTTCCTAGAAAATGTTTTCTTAAACTACTTATTTTTGTTGTTTGGTAAGTAAGCAAAAAAATTCTTCTAAAAACATTTATACATAATCTTAAAAAATACTATGGGATGGGTGAGGGGACAATGGTGGGCTGGTGGGTTGGAGGGTAAGTGGTTGGGGTGTTAGGAGTGTGGCGGAGATAATGAGCGTGCATTGCCGCTTATGGAACTTGTTTTCCCTATTCCCATCAAGAAAGTCATTTTCCTAAAAAGATATTTTTCAGAACATTATGACCAACCTAACACGGGTAAATTAGATAACATTTTCTGTAACATGCTGTCCTCCCTACCAAACACACCCAAAAAGATGATTTTTATGAAATCTCTTTTTTCTTTAAGAAGAAATTAGCTAAGTTGTGGGCGTAAAGTCAACTTTGAATTTTGAAAGAACTATTACATCAATCAATCAACTATGATCAATTCCAAACTAGTAGGAGTCGGCTAGATGAACCCGATATAGCCATTCCACTCTATTCACGAATTCAACATCTAAAGGATTCACAAACAATATTGAATTCAAGAATGACACCATCAAACTCAATACATCAAATTTTACATTGTCTTTTAACCCACTGAAACCCTCCTCTATTTGGATGTGGGGTTAGCTGTACTTTGCGAAACTCATACAGGGGGAGTTCAAGCATATATTTCTAAAAAAATTAACTGAATAGCGGCAACAAATAATGGTAATGGAAACCAGGGATTACAAATCAAAGATATCCAGAGCGGAAAAGACAAATGAAACAAAGCCGACATGGTTTCAGTTACTATTCCATGGTTCTTAGCGCAATAAACAGATTTAAGACTCACTTGGCACTTCCTTTGTTGGAGTCATCTACTACCCTTAAAGGGCGCTTTTTTTGTGGTCGGCTTTCAATCTGTATAAATGCAACAGAACATGTATCAGAGCCTTTTAACTAGAGAAGGGAACTACAAAAGCTTTTCCAACAGAAATACCTTTGTTAAGTTGATCTCTCTCAGAGCAAAAACTGCTAAGGCCTTGAATAGAACTCCAGGTCCTTCTTCCAAAGTGAAGACAATGCTAGTCTAGAAAATGAAAAAGGGAACATCAATTCTTTGTATGAACAAAATAAGTTCAATGAAGAAGAATATGATATTACCTTGTATGGCCTATCAGTTCCCGAAATTATGGGCTCCCTTGCTAGTATCAGAAATCTGGTAATATTATCTGGATCATCCTGGTTATTGGGTCATTCAATTAAAAATCACATTACTGAAGTTTCACAGCAGATTATAGCAAATATATTTGGCTAATAGCTTTGCAGTTTTTAGCTGTACCAGCTTGGTCAAGAGCAGAACCAAGTTGATAAAGACGCAAAAGCAGAGAAAAGACTTATAATATCTTCTATGGTTGAGAACTAATTCTCGGACTGCCTTAATAAACTATGATGTTCGGTGCCTATACAAGTGTAGATCTAGAGGCCAGATTCCTCATCACATAAATTTTAGGACTTGACAGAATTATTATAATAGTTTTGGTCAACAATATAATTTGACTCGATTTCTATTTAATTAAGTTAAATGACTATTGATTATTGTGTAATTATGACGACCTTTTACGTTTAATTAGTTAAATATTCAACTAGTTACTATTCAACTTCATTGATGGAGATAAGGTTTAGAATTCGACACGTGTGCAGTGGCATTTTTGGAGGATCCGACTTAGATTAATAAGGCAGTCGTAATAATAAACACAAAGACGCATCATGCTAAAACTTCTATTAGCCCATCCCATTGTTGTCAAAGACGCGCTTAAGCCCTAAAGCGAGGCTCAAAACATGTTGAGCACTTCCATCTTGCCTAATATGTGCTTCAGTGTCGTCTTAGCCTTAAACTAAACAGTTATATTTTTTTTTCTCCCTTGGCGGTTATTTTATAGATGTTCACACTTTATTTGCATTTAAAGCTCCAGCAGACCTTTCATCTTTTATGTTCTTTTCTATTTTGACAACACTGGCCCATCCAGACAAATTTTAATTGTTATCTTGTAACTGCACAAACCAAGGCTTCTTCTTCATATTCTGAAATCCACATAATTCCATTCAAAGTATCCAAAGCAGATTAGAGGAAGAGAAAAACTCAGTAGTGGAAGGAGAAAATCATGTAGAAATAAGAGTACCAATATTCCCCTAATCTCCTGCAGCAGAACACAGAGCAAAAAATGATGCTCAAAAGTTTCAAATACAGCTATGATTTTGAACTCAAAACTTAGAACCATTATTATCTGCAACCAAACTACCTATATTGGTGCTGTGTTTATGACAAGGAAGATATTGGTGATCCTGGAATAAACTTGCCAAACCCCAATCACCATCTTCGTGGTTTAACTATTTTTTCACTGGCCATTGATCTACCATACTCCTAATTTCTCTGGTTCACAACCAGCTAGGCGAAGCATGAATGGGTGGATTTGAGCCCAAACATGTACGTACAGGTATAAAATATTTTAGCAGACTGGTTCACAGTTGAAGTTGCTTCTGAAAAATCATTCTTGATTTTTCCTAGGTTTACCAAAATGAAAACATCCTAATTTTGACACCATGCAAGTTCCTTAAAGGAAATGTATTTGCTGCTCATTACAGTCTGAATGAGCAGTAAAATGAATAATGTTTCTTTATAAGCCAAGATTGAATCAATAAATATCCATGATCTGATTCTTTATCATTCTATCCCATCCATAAATTAAGAATAAAGAATAAAAAAAATCCATCCATCCATGTTGCTAGCTCTTAATCTTGAAATTGCTTATGGTTCCATGTGAAGATAGAGGCAAGGAGTGAGCAAAGTCAGCAAACTATACCTTCTGGAAACTACGTATCACATCTTGTAACAATTCTTAGATAGGGATAACTACAGCGAGGAAAAACGAAAAGACCAGAAACCTTCATAGGTTTCCATATCAAAGATGAGCGACGATCTTCTAGAAAGTTATTGGTCGATATGCAAACTATGCAAATGCTGTTATTTTATGAACGTGTAAGCGCACTGTATATTCATACACTCAAGTCATGAGTGCCCACAACGTTGGTTACATGGCACAAGAAATAAATTATTAAAAAGACAGTCAAGTGTAATTTCAAAAGATGCAATGTTACATGGAATAAATACAAAAGGGAGAACCTTAGAAATGCAAAATCCTAACCTGAATTCTTTCAGCAAGAATGCTGAGCCCATAAATCTCTGCAGCTCGAGCACTTGCAACTGCTCCAGTATCTCTCTTCCCTTCGGATGCGACTATCTGTTGAGGTGTCAAATCATGTGGAAATAAAACCCGCGGAGGATGAGAAAATTTAATGGAATACCTGTGCAGCACTGGAAGTATCATCACTACTGAGCCTTGCAACGCCTAACTCATTCAACATAATGTTGCATTGTTCAAGTGCCTGAAAGCAAGTTATGGTTGTATTAGTACTTGCCAAGTAGAAATGGAAGCAATATAAATTCTATGTGCAAAACTAAAGGAAGTAACTGTTTCTATTTTAATTTATCAAAAAGGAGCTCGTGTCTAACTCAACCCAAAAGCTAATCCAATAATTTCTACATCCTTTTAGTTTAATGAGGAGAAACATCAGATTCTTCTGAATAATGAAATGAAACGATAACCTGAGGGTGGCTCACGACGCGCTTTAATTCCTCTTTCCTGATTCCTGGCAAGCCCAGAAGGCAGTGGTTAACAAGCAACTGAACTTCTCCCACAATATGCAGCCTATGCCGAAGGAGTAGATCGTAGTTACGATGGATGCTCCCAGCAACTGAATTTTCGATCGGGAGTACAGCTTTGTCTACTAACCATAATTCAACTGCCTGAGATATGAGAACTAATACTATAAAGGTGTGAAAAAAGATGCAAAATATCTTCAGGAACAAAATCACTTTGGTTTTACAAAAAAAATACCTTAAATGCAGCCTCAAACTGATCACATGGGACAGTTTCACATTTCGGGTATGCTTTAAGTGCAGCTGCCTCACTATATGCACCTGGAATTCCCTACGTTAGATAAAGATGATTAGTCTATAAGGAATCTCACTTAAGAAATGAGTTAAAAAGTTAAGAGCATGGAGGTCTTTGTTGTCTACCTGATAAGCAACTCGCACATTTGAACCATCATGTTGACCACTAGAAAGATATGTCGCAGATAAGGGTTCTGCAATGAGCAAAAAAAACGTGTACTGAATTTACCAAGTATTTGTTGCATTGGGATATTTAGCCAAAAGTTATTTTTGAGGTTTCATCCATGACAAAATATAGATTACTATTAAGTATTAACCTATTATCTTCCATGATAGTTGTGGAGTAAATGAAATCCAAACAAGGCCATTTACAGAATATGCACAATGTTTTCTACCAGATACTTCTTTTCTTGTTCACAGTCAACAGAGGCAACAATTTGAAATTATATTCCCTTGTAAGTAGCTTTGTGGATGATGAAAACACCAAGTAACAAATTTGGAGAAAAATGTCAAATGCATGTCACAGGATGAAACACCATGACACAAAAATGGCACTCAGCAGGAATTGAACTACAGTTATGCTTATGTGTTCGGCAGAACCCATAGCTTTGCTCACAACCTGTATTTGTGTTTAAACATTCACTTAATTGTACAAATAATTTATCCAAAACCCAAGAAACTGCTTTGTCAAGGATCTACAATCCATAAACTCAAAATCGCGGCTCCGACTTTTTGCACCCAGGCAACACACTATTAGCAGATTCTTGCAGAGACTGTCACATGTTATGTACAAAATGTAAGAGAGCCCATAAAAAGATAGCTAATTAATTATCACACACATAATTGGATCTTTTAAGATAAGACAATGACATGAACTAAAAAAGGATACAACTTTAGGCAAAGATCAATCTTTTCATCCAATTCCAACTTGTTATTAACCACAAAAGACCTCCATTTTTAGCATTCTATTAAGGAAAAAAAAACAAGTCTTTTCTGATTCTGTTAGAATCCCACCAAAAGTACTTCATTAATATTCTAAATTTGTCTCAAAACCCTATTAGACATTAAAACAAATTCTGAAATCACACAAACTAAATTAACAAAACATTGACAGAAAAAAAAAAAAAAAAACTAACTTGGTAAAGATTGTAAATCCCTATGAAAGCCTTTCGACTTGATGATTTGGGCTTCTTGAACAGAAGCATCCCCAGGTGGTGCCAATGGCTGTTCATCTTCCACAGGAGTGATAGCTCTTTCAGTCTCAGATAACAAAACCAAACATTCCCATTTCTTATGGGCTCTGAGATTCAAGAAAGATGATCCAGAAAGCCTAGACCCATACCCCAATTTCAAAGATTGAGGATATGTACAACAATGCTGCTGATTGGTACAACATGCCCAAATTGGCACAAGTTTCAAAGCCATGGTTCAAGTGTACCAATAGTCCCAATGTGTATAATAAGCATATAAATTCAGACACATCAGACTCTTTCTAACACACAAACATAAAACACACTGTTGTATGCTTTTCTTTTTGTTCTTCTTCTTCTATATGAAAACTTCAATCCTAATACAAAAGGCGGATTCTTGGAAAAACTGAGGAGAAAATGAAGAAACGGTGGGGCAGTAGGTAAGCAGAATGTTGGCAACACGTTTTCAATTGTGTTGAACAGAAAAAAGAAAAGAAAAAAGATTATTAAATGTTACATTAATTTCAATTGTGTTGAACAAAAAGAGGAAAAAAGTAATAAATAATAGTATATTATTAGTATAACTACTTGGTATCAGATTTTCATCATTAAAAATAAAAGAGTAATAACATGTACTTAAGCTCATTGTTTCTAGTAAGGTGATTGTTAAGAGTGTAATACTCTACACACACTAGTATTGGAAATAATCCTAAGTTTACCATGAATGACTAATTTTATTTTTAAATTATTAACAGTCTTTAAATATTTATTTATTTATTAATTTAATCGACTGAATTTATACTCGCGATTTTGTAATATAAGTAATATACATCCTTAAATTTTTATTAAGAATATTTCTCTCGAATTTATACTTCTATAAGAATTTGATATCTCTTGCTATGTCACGTGACAAATCAGAGATAAATCTTAATTTAATTAGTTAAGTAAAATTATATTTTTGGCCAAATACATAAGCAGATCCCTAAACTTAGTGGGTTTTTTCCCTCAGGTACCTCAACTACGTCATTTTCCTATTGAATCATTGAACCCCCATAATTTGTTCCGTTTAAACAAACACCGTTGTATGATGTGGAACCAGATTTGTGAGGGATATTGATAGATGATACATATGTTGTTCCACAAATCATTAGTCCAATTGATAGTGAAAATGTTTGAGAATAATTGTGTTTTACTTAAGTCATTTGAACACATTAGAAAACAAATGAGACTAACACGGTTTGTCTTCATTCCTTCAATCAAAATTATTATAATTCGAACATAATTAAAGACATTTACAATATAAAAGCTAATCAAAAAATCAATTAACAGTATTCTAAAGAAACAAATTATGGGTGGTTCAATGATTCAATTGAAAAATGATGTAGTTGAGGTACCTGAGGAAAAAAACCAAACAAATTTAGGGATTTGTTTATGTATTTGGCCTATATTTTTTAACATTCCTAAATAAGATGGTATAACAGTAACAACATATCTAATCTCCTAGAGGTTTGCGAATGATAGAATATATGTAATTATTCTTATCTTTGTCTTGAATCTTGAAAGATATAAAAATTATTTTTAATAGACCTTTAGTAAAAAAAAACATTTTAAAATAAATTGAGAAAAGAAATAACATGAGTGGTGAAGTCGCGACATAATTCTAAAAAAAATTGTTAAAAAAACATAAAAGAAAAAAACGTAACTACAAAATGGTTAGATAATTGAAGTGCAAGAATCAATAGCTTATTACAAACACCAAAGGACAAATACTACATAACAAAGTGATCATCGGCATTAAGCGGTAATAATAAACGATAATGATTTAATTGTCGTTAAATTAATTATCGTTATATATGTATTTTTAGCGACGATTAGCATTCTTTGTATATGTCCCTAAAGTCTTTTGCGACATTGGTTCTAATGACACTTAACTAATTTCTGTAAAAATTTTAGCTTTCTTTATTAATGTTTATATATTTATTGCTACTAAAAGTCTTTCGTTGTAGTGAAGGAACTCTCTAATAATATACTATTACTAGCATAGAAAGACAAGTTAGGCAACACTTTATTATCTACTAATTTTTCACCTTAATTTGTATCTTCAACCACAATCTCATATACATGGTCATGTCCTTGGTAAGTTGATATTACGTCATGTCATGTCAAATCATTTTGATCATCCCCAATAATTTTTCAATCTACCTCTACATCTCATGAAACTATTCATAATCAATCAACACCTCAAACCATCTCACATTAGAGATTCGTGAATCTCGTCTTCACATGTTCGTTCGATTTCAACCTTATTTTCAACATCTTGTCTTCCTCCTAGGTATTTTCCTCTTCATTCTTATCTATAACTATATTGATTAAAACTTTCGGCAATTATATCGATTTAAACTTTTAGCAATCGTCATATATATTTTTACGTTATGTTTTAAATAAATAAAAATAGAGAATTGAATTATTTTTTCCAAATAAATATTCAAAATTGTTCTTTGATTTAATAATACTAAAATGTAAAATAAACTTTTGATATATTATACCTATTCTTTTTGGTAATTTGAAATTCAAAAGCCCTTTGAATAAATTAGTACAATCTCAACATCAAATAATAAAAAATCACTTCACAATAACCCCGAAAACTTATTCATACTCAATATTTATATCAAATAAATAAATTAAATGTGCACCAAAAACTTCTAGAATTTTCAGTACTATTTTAAAATTAATATACAATATGATCACTTCATTAAATTACTTACATATAACAAAATTAATAACATGATTTGATCATTTAAACATTCGATAAAAACAAATTAATATGATTTCTCTCCAAGAACTTATAAGATATTCCGTCCGTTATTAATTTATCATTAGTGTGAAAGTTAATTATATAGTTAAGAAATTTGATACTATCTCGCATGTAATACTAATATGTTAGACAGTGTAATATTAATATTGTGCGGTTAAAAAGAAATAATCTACAATCATATCGTTATCATCAAGGCTTTCAAATTTGGGTTGTATGTGCTAACATTTTTTTAAAGTCATAAAGGAAACAAATTTAGAAGGCTAATGAACAAAAGTTGAATATATATATATATATATAAGAGCAGTGCATTGGTTAGTGCTTTTATTTGGAATTTGGTGGAAGTTGAATGATGCTTAGCAAAAATTTTCTGGTGACTTGTGACCTGTGACGTACTCTGTCCGTTCGATAGTATTTGTCATAGTTTCTATTTTTAGAGTTAAATTATAAAATTTTTGACTAATATTTTAAGATGTATTTTTTCATCATATTAATATGCAAAAAATTATAATTTATAGTATTTTTCATATAGTTTTAGAATATCAATTTTTTTTTAAAATATCGAATTAATATAATCTAATTTACCTTTGAAAATTAGTCAAATTGACTTTCGATAAGCGTAACATGACAAACAATTTTGGACGAAGGAAGTACCAACTAACTAATCATATAATGCCTATTTTTTCTCGAGGGTTAATACATCATAGCAAAATTTGTAAATGTATTTCATTTAAATACTTATGATATATTGTGATTGAGCATTTAAATATATGATACATTGTGATATCATGTAAAATATTTTTGTTCAAATTAAGTGTTCTCAAATATTCATTACATAAATTTTATGAGAGGTGGAGTACATACAAAGGTTGTGTTATGAGGGCAATAAGGGCGAAGGTGAATATGAGAAGAGTTGGAGAATGGGATTATGGGAAGGACACAGTTAATGTAAAATGTGTTTTTCACAGAGTCAATTTTCTAATTTTAAAGAACTTGTTTCATAAAAAACAAAAGGATAATTTCTAAATATTTCGATATCAAACTTAAAAAAAATTAAAAACTATTTTCCATCCTGAGATCATTATTTCACTCTTACTTGTCACATTCACGTCATTAATTATTTTCACCATTTTTCTTTAATACTTCTTAAAATTAATTTACACTAATTAATTAATTCAAAGTGCATTTTCTAAATTAAAATTAAAAATGTTGACCCATTTTTATTTTCCCTCATACCCAGCCCCCACCCACCCCCTCACATCTTTCTTCTTCCTTCTTCTTCACAATTTCTAACTCTTCAATGTTCATTTTTTTTCCTTTTCATATTTTCCAACTACGTCCATCATCTAAACTCTTTTCATCGTAAGTCTTAAATTACCGCCGAAGCTCCATTACTAGATTTTCGAAAACACCTACAAACAAGTGAATCACCACGTTATCATCACTTTCTTCCTTAAAACATAATTAATAGTGAGCTTCGAAACACTTAGACGGAGCAACAAAACAACAACAATCAACTCGTTTCTCTTCCTTTCGTGTCTTATTTGATATACCTCCAAACCCGGAGAGATAAAAGATCTACTATCACGGCCTTCGTCTTCGGAAAATTCAAAAAGCAAAAATATCATATGTATGATTTTGTAATATTTTTTTTTTAACTCCTTCACACGTTATTAGGAGAGTGAACTCACTATTTTTGCAATATCTTCCCCTAGGGTTTGTTGTATTTGATTCACTTCAAACATGTTAAAGAAAGTATTTAAACGTCCGTATAATTTAAGTTCTAAAATAAATTTTCTAACCAAGTTCGGAGGTTTTTTTATTATTATTATTATTTTTATGTATTTTCCCTTTTCTCTTCACTTATCTATCTATTCGGGCCGTTTGGCACAAACAAACCAAAACACTTTATACGTGCTTTATATAACTTATTTTCTTTTATGTCAATCAAATCAATTAACTTAATATCAATATCAATTCCAAAGGTAGTGACTAACTTTTTAATAAAGTTGAATTGATAATTAGAAATAAATCATTTACTGTAATCTTCAAAATGATATTGTCGTAGATATTGAAAAGGTTTTGGAGGCCTCATTATGTTTTCAAGTCTTTTCAAAATTTTAAAAAGGACATTATTATAAGTTCATTTACTAGCATTTAGAATTATTTGTTATTTTTATGGCCCACGTGTGTTAGTTTTTACTACTTACGTTAATATTGTTTTGATTTAGTGTTTAATTACTAAGTAAATTCTAATTCTAATTGCATAAATATGGGAAGTTACACCCATTAAGTGGGAGTTACTTGATAGTTTAAAAATTACCCATTATCTCCTTTACTCACCATGATGGAATGGCGAGGATGATGTGAAAAACACTCTTATATATTTAAAGGGTCCTTTCCTTGCCATAAAGTTATAGTCTTATCCATCAAAATTATCGAGTATGTATTACTGAATTATCATAATAATAATTTTATGTGAAAATCATATAATTCCATAATCATGAATAATTGATAAAATTATGAATGCATAAATTATTTATGTTTTCACAATCATAAAAATCCTAACTTCATTAGCCATGTCTGTACCGATGTGAACTTTTAGGTATATCATACAAAAATCTTTTTGCAATGTAGTATAAGCAAAGATATTTGATGAATTAAAATATTTTATAGGATTACTTCATCTTTTATGCGGAAGAATAATCTCATCATTTTAATAGAATCGTTGGAGTAAACATAATTTTAAAATTGACTAATACTTTATATCAAACATGAGATAAAAAAAAAATTCAATTTTATCATGATATTATTATCTTTACCCCTACATACAACGCGACCTTGTATACATGGAATGTAATAAACAAGAGTCCGAAACTCAAAGGGTAAAATTTTTTTACAAAAATTCCAAAACGTATATAAAATTTTATATTAACCAAAACGGTAAAATCGCTGCAGGAGCAGCGATTTACAAAGTAAAATCGCTGCTCCGGCAGCGATTTAGCAAATTTTTTTTTTTTAATAAAAAAATGAAATCGCTGCCCAAGCAGCGATTTCAAAAAAAAATAATTTTTTTTTAATAAATCGCTGCCGGGGCAGCGATTTAAAAAAAAAAAATTTTTTTTTTATTAAATCGTTGCCCAAGCAGCGATTTATCAAAAAAAAAAAAAAATTACATAAAATCGCTGCCCCGGCAGCGATTTATTTATAAAAAAATTTTCCAGCAATTTATAAAATTTAAAAAAAAAATTTTTTTTTTTTAAAACTCGCTAGGGGCACGATTTATTTAAAGAAAAAAATTTTCCCTTATTAAATCGCTGCACGAAGCTTTTTTTTAAAAAAAATATTAAAATTTTTTAATACAGCGATTTTATATTAAAAAATTATAATATTTTTTAAAATTTAAATATATACCTTATAAGTTATATATTTACATTTTAAAAATATTATATTTTTTTAAATATATAAAATCGCTGTATTAACATTTTTGCGATTTAATAATTTTTTTTAATTTATATTAACAAAACGGTATTAACATTTTTGTGATTTAAAAAATATTATAATTTTTTTAATATAAAATCGCTGTATTAAAAAATTTTAATATTTTTTTTTAAAAAAAAAGCTTCGTGCAGCGATTTAATAAGGAAATTTTTTTTCTTTAAATAAATCGTGCCCCTAGCAGCGTTTAATAAATCTTATAAGTTATATATTTAAATTTTAAAAATATTATAATTTTTAAATATAAAATCGCTTTATTAAAAAATTTTAATATTTTTTTAAAAAAAAAGCTTCGTGCAGCGATTTAATAAGGAAATTTGTTCTTTAAATAAATCGTTGCCCCTAGCAGCAGTTTTAATAAAAAAAAAATTTTTTAAAAAAATAAATTGGTGGAAATATTTTTTTATAAATAAATCGCTGCCGGGGCAGCGATTTATGTAATATTTTTTTTTTTTTTTAATAAATCGCTGCTTGGGCAGCGATTTAATAATTTTATTTTTTTTTTTATAAATCGCTGCCCCGGCAGCGATTTATTTTAAAAAAAAAAAAAATTTTTTTGAAATCGCTGCTTGGGCAGCGATTTCATTTTTTTTATTAAAAAAAAAAAATTTGCTAAATCGCTGCCGGAGCAGCGATTTTACTTTGTAATCGCTGCTCCTGCAGCGATTTTACCGTTTTGGTTAATATAAAATTTTATATACCATTTTGAAATTTTTGTAAAAAATTTGTACTCTTTGAGTTTCGGACTCTAATAAACAAGTACATCTCACATTCTATATTAGATAATCTTAAGATTGGTTGATACATAAAATCAAACATGACATAAATTAATTTCAGATTTTATTATACATACAACATATTAAACAATCACCGATGTTTGGTATGCCATAAAGTAAAATAATCAGGTTTAAATTTGAGATTAAATTTATTATATTGACTTTAACTTAAATTATATTCTCACCTAAACATCGTATATATTCAGTACTAAAATTTTTCCTGTTCCTATCAAACCTGAAAATCTTTTATCAATATCTTCCATGTAGGATAAATTAGTCATAATTAATACCCCCATCGTCCAACAACAATTATACATTATTGAGCAAACCTTAAAGAAACAATAATAAAGATAATATTACTATATCATCTTTTGAATATATTAAGTTTAAGTTTTGAAAATGTATTGTATTTAATATAGTAAAATAGACACAATATATAAATTATCTCTTAATTTTTTAAATTGGATAAATATTTTAGGATGATTATTTTTTTATGTACTTGACAAGAAAACAGAGAAAGTATTATAGTTCCAAAAGTATATATACAAATTCAAAATAATTCAGTATAAAAGAAGACTTTTGGCTCATAGTAAATGCTTTTAGTAAGTGATTTTTTATGCAATTTGAAGCTTTGATTTGAAATCGATATTATTTGCTTAAGAATTCATTGTTTATTGCAAAATAATTAGCCAACTTACTTTACTGCTACTTTTGTAAAACCATAATTACCTCTTTAAACCCATAAAAACAAGGCCTCCTACATTATTGTGATTTAGATATGTATATTTAACGAGCTGTAATATATGATTACAATTTTAATATGGTATGATAAATACGAGATACTATGTATAGATGGCTGCTTATAACCTACTATTCATTTATTGGTATTTTTAAAATTACGTTTATTAATGTGATGCATTATGATATTTTTATTGAAAATTATGATGCGTTCATTTATAAGGTTTTCATGTTTATGAAGAAAAAAAAACAATTTAATTTTGATATTCAAATTGCATGTCTAAATAAAAATTTGTAACTTCAAATGATGATAAAATAAATTCTTAAAATTAATAATTTTGTGATCTTAAACTCGGTAACTATTTTTTAAGCTAGTTATAAGAGTCTTTTATTAAGGTTAAATCAAAGTGAGAAAGAATAAAGTTAAATAGTTTTGATAATCATGAGTTAGTGATTTAATTTAGCACCAACCGGGTCGTTGTCATGTGTCTAATTAGACAATTATTAAGATTTGTCCTCGTGTTTTCAAACATTGAATTTCAACCAATTATTAAGATATAGCTAATATATTTTATCTTTCGAATTGAAAGGGATGGCACATTATAATAGTTATATATTTACCCTTCGAGATTCATGTATAATTAATGAAAACTTCTTTTATATATTGATCCTGTGTGATTACAGAAAAATATAGCAAGTTTGATATGAAATAGAGAAAAAATAATTGAATAAGAACACAGAATTTAAATAGTATATGACATTATAATATGTAACTTAGTTATTATTTTTATCAAGTTATCAGTTAATTTTTATAGCGAAAATTTATCTATTTTTTTATGTCATCTTGTGCAAAACATGAACATTTTCAGGAGAAGGATAAAATAAGGGACCTTTTTTTTTTATTGAAAGGTCTATACATGTATTTATCGATCATCAAATAAACAAAGCCCAAAGACTTGTTATGAAATGTAACAATGTCAATAAAGCCCATGATTATAAGGTCGGATTCAAATGATCTCAGAAAAATATTTTATTCATGAACTCAATAAATTAATAAACATTATTGACCGTAATTAAAGTATGGTTTAAGTCCATATTTATCTCCTTTTTTTACTTTGTATAAACAAAAACCAAAGTTTAGTATAAAAAATAATAGATTGCGTCTGCCGGGAGTCGAACCCGGGTCTATTGCTTGGAAGGCAATTATCCTAACCGTTGGACTACAAACGCTTGTGCGATGGTTCAAGTGAAAGGTCTTTTTTATATTCAAGATTTGTTTGACACAAAATTGAATAAAGTAAACAAGAATTTTGAATCTTGTAATTTAAAGTGAATGCATAATATATCAAAATATACCTTAAACTTGTTTTAAATATAGTATGTAGAAAATTGAAATTGAAGAATTGTCAATAAAAGATATAAACATCTTTTTCGAATATACTAAAACAAAATAAGACAAAAAAAATCAAAACAATGTGTATAAATTATAAGTATTGGAGGAGCAACAATGTATTAGATCAACTTATGAGGAAAAATAAAATGCAACAGTTATTCCAATTGCACAACTAAGTAATAAATCTAGGATCTTAGAATCAAAGATGAAGAATGATTATCACCTGAACAATTCCTATCTCATCGGAAAAAAACACATGTAAAATGGTATTAAACCACATTTTAAAAGTCAGTGTACTAAAATATAGTGAAACAAGATGCCTGGTAAAATTGTTTCAACATTTCAAAGTTGATAATATACCTTATATTAGTAGATTGAATTGACAAACTCGACATCTATTAACAAATCCAACATTAATTTGATAATTTTTCACAATTTCTATACAGAAGTAGCAAATTAAATTACCTAAGACTTTAGTATATATTAACTTTTAAAAATATTTTTTTGGGGAATACTATGAAAGGGATGCTTACTCCTTGCCCCATCCGTACATATAACTCATAAGACTACTTTTAATATGAGTCAAAAGGTGATTGGATCAAAGCTATATCCATAAAAGTATATCGTTATATCAATTAATTACAAAACAAATAAATTTCAACTTCTTCAAAATTGAAAGCAATGGACGAAATCAGATTTTATGAACTTTTGTTTCCCTTTTGCCAGACAATTTAAAGAAAAGGACAAACAATGCTTTTCCTAAATACCAATATTTAGATGCTAATAAATGTAAAATATGCTAGAGAACCCATCATTACTAGTTATTAGTGAAATTCAAATGTCTTGCCTAGATATGGATTCACGTAACGTGGAAGCATTGAGCGCGAATTTAAATTTAGTCAAACTTCAATGTAGTTATCAGTATTGAGTGAGAAATTTTAAAAAAAAAAATAGAAAAAACTAAAATGAATTCCTACTTCCAAATATGGTAAGCCCAATTATGCTATCTGCTTCATATTAGTTGAATTTTATTGACCTAATATTTGTTATTTTTTTTAAAAAATTAAAAATATATTTTATTAAGCATATTTTAGCGCAGTTGGTTACCCTTTTCTTAAAGGTTATTAGTAGCCCAATCTAGTGCAAAGTTTCAAATCATTAATTATGTTGCTGTTATAATCAATCAATATGTATAGTACTTTACACCATCATGTTATGTTTCATGTCTAACCTTTAAAGACATGTATATTAACAATGTATAACACTTTACACCATCATGTTATGTTTCATGTCTAACTTCTTAATATATGTATATCAATTTTGTATAATACTTTACACCATGTAATGTTTCAACATATAACATAACATTGTGCGATAACTTAGTAAATAACATGCTGTGTATATTTTGTTAACTTATATTTATATATATGTTCATAGTGTTTATATTATTTCTTTTGTGAACTTCACTTCTTTTTATTCCATATTAACGGTAAAATTAAAGTAACACGGACACCATGGTCGAGTTCTTTCTTTTTTAAAAGGAAGAAAATGTATTGTAGTCAAAAAAGAAATCTTAGTTGTAAAAATGAAAATGCACACAAATCCATGGGATTTGCGCAGAAACCAATGTTAACTGCTTTATGTGTTCAATCAAAGGAAATTTGGCAACTGTCTTGTGATTTGGAAATCCAGTTTAGATTTTTGTCCTTCTTGACCCAGACACCCCTTTGTTCAATTCTTTTCAATTAATTTAATTTTATTATACGTGATTAAGGATGAAGAAATTATATCTATATTTGTGATACATTTTTTTTATAATTCTTGACTAAAGTTTGTTTCTTTCTGTTATAGACACAACAAACCCCACTATGTCCTACACCGACCAGTCAACTCAATAAGTCCCTTTTCAATCTTTTTTTATCAACTTCAATTATGCACCATTCTTTAATTTACGATAACTTTAGCATATAGTAAAATGTAAAATTATATTCATATGTTATAGTAAAATTTGTATAATTATATTTCATAACATATATATATATATATATATGTATAATTCGCTATACATATATAATTGAAGCAAATTGTATAAAATGTATAAAATGAGAAGAGAAAAAGATTTGGGCAAAGAATTGTATAATTATAAGTGTATAGGACGATTATATATACAATTTGAATTTGTATAAAATGAGAAAGAGAGAAAGGCAAAAAAGAGACTTGGGCATGAGAGTACTTTTATTGTATAATTATAAGTGTATAGGACAAAAATGTATGTATTTGTATGTGTATATACAATTTTCTCTCGTTTTATGCAATTAGAAACACAACTTATACAATTCTATTACATAAAGCGAGAGGGGCGAGCGACATGAAGCGAGCGAGAGAGTAAGAGTGGCGAGCGAGAATATGAGGGAGAAAGGGACTGACAAACAGTTTGATATGAAATACAAATAAATCAAACGGTAACTACTATATTTATTTTATACTATTAATTTGTCATTCTATACAATTATCCCTTTTGATTTATTTGGTAGAAGATATTTTGGTAAATATCAAATAAAGTAAACTTAACCAATTTTAATGTGTTGTATGTTGTGGGTTTTGTAATTAAATTATAGCCTTACCATAGACTTGTATCATAGGCTGCACATATAAATGTAGTAGTTCTATTGAACTCGCAAAATCATAATTGGATTTGTCATTGATTGAGGTGCGAGGACCCTTACGATACATCATACATTAAATTAAACCTTTGATGTGCTCTTTTTCCTTCCATTTAGAAGGGGAATTGTGTGTTCATGGAAATGGAAAATGTATGTTAAAATTAATGATTTAAAATGAAAAATTAGCTTACCTTATGTTTAACAGTTGAACAAAGACATTTTGAGTTTGGTGTTAACAAGTAAAAGTATTTATTACACTGAAAAGGAAATTAACTTGAAAATTGCAGTTAGCCAAACTAAATAGTTCTTATAAATTCCCTTCACAGGAAATCTTAATTCACACTTAATTAAGGAATTATCTTTCATGATCGCTTATCTATTAAAATCTCTGTTTCTATTAGTCATTAGAATTTATAATTTTTTTTAATTATGTGATAGTACTTCAATATTTCCAAAATAAGAAGAAACTGGAGTGAAGGACAAAAAAGAACCAGCAGAGAAACTGTAAAAGCTTCACAAAAATCAGAATAAAAAATTCATATCAATCGCATCCCCGTAATTTAGATAAATAAAGTACCCATAAAAGTCGCGCCTATTCGCCTAACAGTACTTGGCGTACAACACTTTTATGGAAAGACTAAATTACCCTTTACATTAGAATATTATCTCCCTTTTTTTTATTTAAGAAAATTAATTACTATGATTAATAGGTGCATATTTTTTTTAAAAAATAGTAATATGAATTTAATTTTAAAACGTTTTATTGTTCAAATTTTGAAAAAGTAATGGATCACACTATTTGAGTCGTCCTCTTTACTTCCCCTTTCTCTGAAGAAATGTACTAATGAAGCCCATACTGAAAAGGACTACTTTGCCCTTACCTTTCTCGTTCTTCAATAACATTCCATTCCATTCCAGAATCATACTCCATTCTTTCCTTTATTTACTTACCCCTGACCAATTCTGCTTTCCCCAATTCTCATTTTCATGTGAAATGTCCACACCGGCGGCAACTTCACCGGCCACCACGATTAAACCGGGAGATTACACTCATAGCCCTGTACATTACGCCGTCGTTTTAGGAGATCATTCTACTCTAAGCAGACTCGTCGCTTCTCTTCCTCGACCCGCCGATCCAACTCGGATACAAACCGAGGCAGACTCGCTTGCTCAGGAACGAATCGCTGAAAAAATCACCGCCGTACTTGACCGCCGTGACAACCCTAAGCGTGAAACTCCACTACACCTCGCCGTCCGTTTGAATGACGTGTATGCTGCTCGGACACTTGCCGTTGCCGGTGCTGACATTTCTCTTCAGAATGCTGCTGGTTGGAATGCTTTACAGGAAGCTATTATGCGGAGATGCACCGATGTCGTTTCAATTTTGGTACAGCATCATCATTTAGGTGCTTGGTACAAGTGGCGCCGCCGTCTACCTCGACTTGTTGCTGTTCTCCGCAGAATGCGTGACTTCTACATGGAAATTTCTTTCCATTTCGAAAGTTCTATTGTTCCCTTCGTTGGAAAAATTGCGCCTTCTGATACGTACAAGATCTGGAAACGCGATGGTAATCTTCGAGCAGATACATCTTTAGCCGGTTATGACGGCTTGAAAGTTCAGCGAGCTAATCAGAGTTTTCTCTTTCTCGGTGATGGTGACCGGAAGGCTGATATTCCGGCTGGTTCATTGCTAGTTTTGAACCACGATGACCGTAAAATGTATGATGCTTTTGAGAATGCTGGTTCTCCTTTGAGCGATTCCGACGTTGCGAGTTTCTGTAATCAAACAAGTGTGTATCGTCCTGGGATGGACGTGACGAAATCAACACTAGTTGGCCGTACAAATTGGAGAGGGCAAGACAAAACAGAGAACGTCGGAGAATGGAAAGCCAGGGTTTATGATGTGAATAATGTTGTTTTCAGCTTCCGATCGAGAAAAATTTCCGCAGCTGAAAGCGAACAAATTCTGCCATTAGACTTAGAACTAGAAGAGGATTCCGAAGACGGTTTCCTCGTCGCCGAGAACCCACGGTTTAGCGTCTCAACCGCCGCTGCCTCCGTCGGAGATAGTAACAAACAAAGACGTCACAGCAGTTTCACTCGAGAGGAAAGGGATTTCGTTACCGTTTCTCGAAGAAGCGTTGACATTATTCCGGAACCACGGCGGAGAGCGGCGGCGATACCGGTTGCACCACCGCCAAATACGAAGGAGAAGGAATATGTGAAGAGCCTTAAACCGTCCGTTTGGTTAACAGAGGAATTCCCGTTGAAGACAGAAGAGTTGCTGCCGTTACTTGACATATTAGCGAACAAAGTGAAAGCCGTTCGACGAATGAGAGAGCTGTTAACCACCAAGTTCCCTCCGGGGACATTTCCAGTCAAGGTAAGGGGTAAAATTGATTTTTCACATTCGAAATTCAGAGGTCCCACGAGATTCTCATTTCTTCTGATGAAAGCTTTGATATTGTGTTTGTGTTTTTTCCCTCTTTATTTCTTCTTTTCATGCCCAAGTGTCTGTTTTGCTTCAGCTCCTTGTCACACTTTTCTTTTGTTTAGTGTTCAACGCAAAGAACCTTCCTGGGACCCAATTTAATTATAATTTATATTGATTGACAGTTGGCAATACCAGTGGTCCCTACAGTGAGGGTAGTAATCACATTCACAAAGTTTGTAGAGTTACAACCCATTGAACAGTTCTACACTCCATTTTCAAGTCCAAGGCACCTCCTTCATGGTGGTGATACTGAGGATGAAAGTTCAGGAAACAATTATTATTCCCTTCCTTCATCATTGTCTTCATCGTCATCGTCGTGGCTGTCGAGGAGCAATAGCCGGTCGTGTTCAACTAGCAAGCTGCCACAGGACAGCTGCAATGGAGCACAACAGGCAGAGCCATTTGCAATACCTGGTGGATATAGTTGGAGTAGTTTTGATGTGAAAAATAGGAAAATGAAGAAATCCAAGTCTACTAGGAAAACTAAGTGACTGTCTTAATACTAGTAATTCTTTTAACATTCGATGTGATTCGATCAACTACTCTGTTTTTTTTTTTCTTTCTATTACTTGCTAATTTCTAGTATAGTTTGTAGATATTAAGGAGAATCTAACTTTGAATCTCCTATACTCTTGTTCTTGGATTATCAATTCTCATAGTGGTCATCCAACTGAGCTTCTCAAAATCGAATCGTTGAATTTATCGCATCGATACAGAGTTATTGAATCGAAGGTGATCATTAGGTTTAAAAAGCTGCATTTTTTTTATCATCATATAGAAGAGTACGTACTATGGCGTGGGAGCAAAAGGCCTGCAAATATTGTTGTTGGGTTGGGAGTTTTGCAATGTCATGTAATTGTGGGGTTTTAACATATAATAGTTGTTGCTCAAAGCAAAGACATCCTCTTCTTTTTTATTCCGACAAAGCAAAGATATTTTGACTTGTGTATATATTTCAATAATTAGCAACAACCACTAATGATTTAAGAGGTCAAAACAGGTGTATTCAATCATTTTGACATCAATTTTATGTCAACGAATTTTTACTATACGTCTCTCAAATCAATGATATGATAAAATGGGACCTAATGGTTTAGCTTTATTGTACATTGGGACCTATATAAATTTTGAGAATTTCCATTATAACAGACTTATGATTCTATCCTGTAACTTATCCAGAATTGTCGCAAAGACATTCCAAATCCAAGAAAATCTTGGCCACTCTTGTGCTTTTTCTTATAGAAAATTGAGTTGTGTAAAAGCTATACAAGTAAGTTTTTTTTAAAAAGGCTATTCAGTAGGAGAATTTTACACACTATCTAGTTTTCATGTAATATGACTTGTGTTTTAACATTAACACTATATTTATCACTTCAATCCAAAACTTAGATGAGGAAGCAAGCATGAGTGGTAGTGGGGTTGGGGGAGAGGACAACAATTTTGTAGCAAGTGCTTTATCATATGAGGAAAAGACAAACAATCACTCTTACTTTTGGTTAACTAAATCCTTCCACTTCATCCACTAATTTCTACTTTTATACACAACCATTCACAATATAGCTAAGTAGGTGATAATAGAGAACCTTTTCTCCAAAGAAGAATAAATAATGTTTGCTTCAAGAGAAAGTAACCTTGTGAGTTAGCTAGCAAGTCTTCTATAAAAGGAACACACAGGTTTAAGAGACTTATCCTTAGGCGCTCCTCTTATTAGTTCTACCACTTACAAGCAGTAATAAAGTAAAATCCTCAGCCCCTTCTCTGTTTTCTCTTTTATTCTTTACAAAATCATCTTATATTTTGTTGTTGACAGGATTTATGGCTAGTGATGGACCAAGTTGGGCAGATCAATGGGGTGCAGGAGGAATAGGTGCCATGGATGAAGATGACAGCTATTATAAAAGCGACAAAGACAGTGAAAACAACAAGAAAGCCACTAGTTCATCTTCATCAGGAATTGGCAAAGTCAAAGCTGTGGCAGTGGCTGGTGCACAAAAGGTGAAAAATGGTCCTTCCATGTTGATCAAATGGGTTAGGAGCAAATCCCAGAAGAAACATACCTCCATTTCATGAAATAAGGAGGATCAAGGATTATCTAATCTTTATCTTGCCTTCTGTAAGAGGATTTCAGATCAAACATGTCTATTTATGGGTTGTTATGCTTCCTAGTAGTAGTTTGTTTCCTGGTGAGTTTAAGGTCATGGTGTAAAGAATATGTATGCAATCAGATTACTAATAAGGTAATTCCAAATTGTTCTCTCTAATAGTATTAGATGTCAAAGTACACTAGTACAAATATTGTCAGAGCATACATCTCAAAACCAAGAGATGTAAGCAAAGAATATTAAAAACTTGGGGCATATACAGTTGTGCAAAGGACAAATATATTAATCATAATTCCACAGGGATCACATCAATGTTTTCGTCTCTGCTGAGAACAAAACCTGAGACCCCATGATTCTCTACTCACTACATTGAACACTAGACCATGCCCTTGGGTTCTAACGTTTGGTGTTCTTTACATGATTTAAAAGAAACAAAACATCAGCTAATGATAGTTAATTGCTAGCAAGATTTGATCTTAGCTATAAGGGCAAGGTAATAATTTCTGGCAAACACCAAACTCAAACTATGGGCTTTTCTTCCAAATCAACAGTAAGTACAAGCGATTACTGAAGAGTCAAACAATGCAGTAAAAGGAAAAGTAAGTATTAAACGAAAGGCACTATAAGATAAGAGATCAAGAGTTGAACATCTGTAAGTTATAAGGATATTCCAAAGAGGAATATAAATTTGATTTTATGTGGAATGCAAACCAACAACTACAGTTAACTGTTCATGATGAGATCAAGGAAATGTCAGATTTACATTTGAGATATTAATTTCCAAGTTCAACGAACCCAAATGTGTTTTCTCCACTGTATGTCATGTAGAGAAATCCATCTTCATCTTTATTTTCCTCATAAATTGCAGACATCAGAGAAGCTGAAAAGAAAGAAGATGTAATTATAAAACAATCCTAACCAGTAAATGAAATAACACCATATCTCTGCTTACCTGTCGGAGGCAAAGTGTTCTTGACAAAGACAAAGATGGCCTTTGAAGCACCGAGCTTGATCCTCTTCCGCACCACATAAACAAATTGACCAACAGTCAAATCAGCTGGTACAAGGTATCTGCATCACAAGTTAAGACAATTGAGAATTACTAGAGCAGCTACAGCAATTCAAACTTATATCCTCATGTGTTAGATCCATAAATGACAATAACAGTGTTGGATGCTATCAACACCTTGACCACTAACGAACACTTGACATTCTCGCCAGCAATTTCCACACACAATTCCATTTCTACATGGAAAGAAAGTGAGTACATGGATACAATCATTTAGTTACAAGAACCTCAAGTAAGGACAACACCTTAATTAAATTCTGTATTTTCAATTTATCAAGAAAGCATAGCATCTCCAATCAACCCATGTGGCCGATTCTCCTAATGGTTATTGGTATTAAAAACAGTTTCCCCCCATCTGATAAAGCGGTAAGAAAGAAGAATATCAAGATATCGAGAAGATTGCAGCATTCATAAAGTATAACCACCACCGAATTCCCATGATAAAAATCCTTATCTCAGACTAATTATGACAAACAAGACAGCAAAAACATGCATATTCTAGTTATCAAAAAACCAAAGAGTTGATCAAAATGATGCAACACCTACATCACATGCCAATACACAATCAATATAACTGGATTTTGTGCATTTAATTACCTTAGGATAAAAGCTCAGAAAAGCACTTGACATCTAAGGTATAAGGTAAAAGAGGAAGTAGCAACTTACTTCTTTTTATCGATGTCAGGGACATCACTCTTCTCTGCCTTCTCAACAATCACCTAAAATAGGAAACATGAATGTCAGAGAGAAGCTACAAAGAGTACTAGGCGTGACTTAATGCCAAGAATTTCTTGGGATAACAAAGATCATACCGGAATTCGATCAGGATACTTCTCTCGGATGCGAGAAGATTCTGACTGCCTCCTCTCTATAATCAAAACCAAATTTTGGAATCATCAGAAATTACACCACAAATACTTGCTTTTTTGTTTGATATTTGCAAGAAATGGGGATACACTCGGGAGAAATCTAGAAAAGTTGAAAAGTAACCTTCGAGCACATAAACTTATAATTCGAAAGAATACATAACTTTTTTTGACCAATAAGTCAAATCTCAGCAAAAGAATAGCACATATTTCTTATTTATAAAGTAATGAAGCCAATAATGCTAACTCTAACATGACAATAGCATAAATGTAAAGTAAGCTTGTTCCAAGAGAGCATGCTGAATAACTTTTTTGGAGACTCAATGCCACAGGGAACACTCAAAGGATAATTTTCCAACCCAAAATTCTCAAACCAGATATCGCCATACTCGGATAGAATAAAAACATGACATAGACCAATATAACAGGATAATAGCTTTAACTATGATATTTTTCCCAGAGAAAGTCATTAATCTGTAAAATACAAGCTTCAAGCACTAGAAAGTATAAATGTCAATGAAGGGAGATAAACCTCGTATATGCACCTTCAAACAGTTCATATATGCACCCCAAACAGTTCATGTCTCAATGGTTGCCTCACCATACAAAGAATTTAACAAGTTTAGAAACCTAAAAACATCACCAGAAGAATTAACAACATCGAACAACTTGAATGCAAGAGGGCAAGTGCGTATCAATACCCAGAAACCCCGACAACATATCCCAGGAATGATCCCAATTACCAACCAAGTTTTTCAGCATGATCAACAACAACTAGATAATCTCACATAGTGGGGGTCTAGGAAGGGTAGGATTTTTTCAGCATGGTCGAAACAACAAATAATTAAACTATGATCATCCAAGAAACTTCAAGAAAGACACATAAACAAGAACCCATACACACAATCAAACTTCTTGTAGTATAAGTAAAACAATAAAAAAAGAAACCGAATTAGAAAGAAAAACAATTACCCAAAGGGTGTTCAAGCTTGAAAGAACTTTTGGCCATGACAAGACTGAAACTTTGATCCAACCTGCAAAATTCAGACAGATAAACACCATCAGAATCCAAGAAACCCTTAAAGAAAACCCTAAAAAATTACACACAAATATACATTGTAATTAACAATAGAAATCATCAAAAAGTTTAATTCACACAAAAGGGTATCTTTAAAACGTACCAGAAAAATAGGAAGTCGAATAATTGAAGAGGGTTTTTGAACAATTTCTGGGTATTTAAAGGGAATAAATTGAAGAGGTTTTATTTCTAATGAATTGGAGAAAGTTTGGATTCACAAGGAAACTCCATTTACAAGTATTTGTTTCGCTTCCAACTCTGTTCGGTGAGAATTTGTCGGATCAATAATACGAGGTCGTGCGGTGTCTTTAAAGGTCAACACGGTGCCGTTTTCAGACTCATTGGCTTTTGAGTGAGGATATGTTTTGGTCACCTTATATTCTAGTAATTCTAATCTAATTATTAAGCAAGCAATAAGAATAGGGGTACCTAACCTAACCTATTTGTTTTACAATTCCCACATACAAACTCTAAGTAAAGAATATGTATACACATTCAAATAAATTCCCTATAAATTAGAATAAATTATTGTTACTTTTTATTACCTGCCATGTTTTGTTTTGTAATATAAATATATATATATATTACAAACAACATGTAACAAATAAAAGTGAACTACAAATATAGGTAGATAGAATAGCCAAAAAAAGATAGATTTTTAAATTAAATTGTTTCAAAATCGTATTAATTAGATTATAGGTGCTAGTTTAATTTGATTCATAAATATGTAGCTACCTAGTCGAACGGCAAATTAGTGGGTCTTAGGGCTCAAAATAAATGTGTAAGACATTAAATCAATCTACTCAAGTTGACAAGTCCAAGTCAACCCTAATTTTAACCAAAAAAACAGGGTAAACAACAAATTTATTAATTATTATTATTATTATTATGTTTTAGTATTTGCGTATTCTAACGGATGACAGAAGATATTGAAGAACATGACTAGTTTGCATTTTCAAATTCCAAACAAGATTTGTTAGAATGTATCTTGTTTTATTTTTTTCCTCCCTGGATTAGGAGTTCATATTGGAGTCTCGACTAAATCTGAATCGAGTAATGATGAACGGGCTTTCAATAAAATTTTCTCCATCCAAGGCTCAAACCCAAAACTTCTAGTTAAGGGTGAAGTAACCTCAACACTGCACCACAATCGATGTTGGTTAAAATGTATATTGTACAATTAAGTCTGCAGATGGCCTTCTTTTGCTTTGCAAAGGTGATATTTGCTCCAATATCCAAGAGCTGAGTAACTGCTTCTCAGAATTCTCTAATGCTTTTTGCTTTAGTATAGCAACATAATTTATCTTAATGGAGTAAGTCCAAGCGTGCAACGTAGGATTTGTAATTTCAAATGTTTTGGCTCTAATGGATTGAACCACAAAAGCTATCTCAGAAGGAGAGGATTGCTCAGACACAAACTTAACACCTGTCTCATGCACCCACAGGACTAGAATCTTCTGTGTGGACAATTTTAATATGAACGTCTAACATCAATAAATCATATATATATAATTACATTGGCCAAAAACCTAGCTCCGCCCCGATCAATTAGCACTTATAGTTAACAACATCACCATATAGCGAGGGATGCGGTAAAATAGGAGTTTGGAGCCTAAAGGGTAAAAAATGTTAACAAAAATTTCAAAACGGTATATGAAATTTCTTTTTAACCAAAAGGGCAAAATCACTCCCGAAGTAGCGATTTTGTCCATTGAAAAAAGCAAAATCGCTGCTATAAATTTGCCTTTTTTTTTAAAAAAAAAAAATTATAACGGAGCGATTTTCAAAATAAAAATCTTTTTTTAAAACTTCTTTTATTATGTATAATTTTTTTTATTTTTTAAAATCAAATAGCTGCCAAGGCAGTGATTTTTAATTAAAAATTTTTATTTTTTAAAAAAATTTAATCGCTGCCAAGGCAGCGATTTTAAATCAAACTTTTTTT
Organism: Solanum peruvianum; assembly: GCA_027705065.1. Classification (NCBI taxonomy): domain Eukaryota; kingdom Viridiplantae; phylum Streptophyta; class Magnoliopsida; order Solanales; family Solanaceae; genus Solanum; species Solanum peruvianum. Next base: position 44,198,398 of record JAKWJD010001756.1, on the reverse strand, counting down.
AGTGATTTAATTTTTAAAAATTATAAAAAATAATTAAAAATCGCAACAATTTAATTTTAAAAAATATTTTTTTATTTAAACTTTTTTAAAATAAAAGAAGTAAAAAGTAAAAAATAATAATAATTTAATGTTATGTCGCTGCATAAGCAGCGACTTACTTAAAAAAGTGATTAAAAAAATTTGAAAATTGAAAATCGCTCCCTCGGGAGCGATTTTGTTATAATTTTTTTTTTAAAAAAAATAAATTTAACAAAATCGCTGCTATAGCAGCGATTTTGCTTTTTTAATGGACAAAATCGCTACTTCGCCAGCGATTTTGTCCTTTTGGTTAAAAAGAAATTACATATACCGTTTTAGAATTTTTGTTAACATTTTTACCCTTTAGGCTTCGGACTCGGTAAAATAGCTAGAAACCAGTCATTTTTTGTTTGGGAGTTGAATATCTTTCAATTGAGAGTTTTACGCTCCTAAGTATGGTCTACTCAATTTGAATCTTAATTATTAAGATTCATGAATATCGAATATCAAATAGTTAAAACTACGAAAAGAGGGAAATGCATTCGCAAGGGTGATCGTTAAATGTGGGGTCATAGATTCAAAAGTTTCTTCATGTTCTTTAAATCAAGCTTATCAGACAGAACTCGCCTAAAACTTATTAACTTAAATTTTAATTATGCACATTCAAAAAGATAGCGCGTGCAAGTTTCTTGTTAACAAAATAAAAAGAGGGCAGCATCAAGTTGCATCTCTACAATAATGCATATGCAGAGCAAAGGGAGGTACAAAGTGGTCATGGATTTGTCATTATATTTGAGCATTCAATACTTTGAAAGGAGAGGCAAAATGCAGTTCAGAGTTTTCACGTGAAAAACCTCATTTAATAAATTCTTCCAAAAGGTTAAACCTCTTCAATTCTTCCTTTATAAACAATACTATTACTACAAAAATTGACCCCTCTGCGTGCAATATGTAGAGTCCGGAGACTAATATTATAAACGTTAACAAAAATTTTAAATTTAACCAAAATGGTAAAATCGCATGTAGAGCAGCGATTTTGCTCACCGGAAAAAAGCAAAATCGCTGCAACACCAGGGATTTACAATATAATTTTTTTTAATGATCTTTAATAAATTGCTGCCTAGGCAGCGATTAGTGTACCAATTTTTTTTAAAATTATTTTTTAAACTTAAATCGCTACAAAGCAGCGATTTTTTTTAAAAAAATAAATTGCTTACAGCAGCAATTTATTTTTGACTTAAATCGCTGCCTTTGCAGCGCTTTAAGTTAAAAAAAAATAATTTAAAAAAATAGTATAAAAATCGCTGCCTAGGCAGCGATTTGCTTTTTATTTTTATTTTTTAAATTTCTAATAAATAATTTTAAAAAATTAAGATAAATCGCTGCCTATTAAAAAATCATTAAAAAAAATTATATTGTAAATCGCTGGCATTGCAGAGATTTCATTAAAAAAAATTAAAAAAAACTTTATTAAATTTAGCAAATCGCTAGTGTTGCAGCGATTTTGCTTTATTCGACGTGCAAAATCGCTGCACTACCAGTGATTTTGCCATTTTGGTTAAATTTAAAATTTATATACCGTTTTAAAATTTTTATTAATATTTTATACCCATTAAACTGCGGACTCCAATATACCATACATATATATATACTTTATAACATAACAAATTTTGGATTGTATTCTAAAATAAATAAATAAAATAAAGCAACAAATTTATGGAGAAAAAAAATTGCCACTATTTATGAATTTTAAGATTATAATAGGATTTACCTTTAAATCAAAATATAATTCTTTCTAAAATATAGAATCGATACGTCATTGATATCATTATCATAAAAAATCAATTACGTAAAAGTAAACAACAACCCAAAAAGTGGGCTAGCTAGAAGTTTGAAATTCAAAATTAAAAATATTAGGTGTCATAACTCATAGTATTGATTCTTGAAATGCCATTTTTCTAATTTTATTTAAGTATAATAAATGCAATTGGAAAAAGGTTATAGAATTGCTTCAGTGAGCTGTTTCATCGCTTCTTAGCTTTAGAGTAAATATACCTTCTTTTTCTTGTTGGGTTGTTGGCAATATTCAATGTCTGTTCCTCCCATATCCCCCACCCCCTATTCTATCATTTATATTGCTCGGACTCTTTTAAATTTTATAGATTAGTAAAAAAAATTCGAGCAATATATATATATATATATATATATATATATATATATATATATATATATATATAGTGATTGTAACACTAACATAATGAATTCGACAAAATTCAATATTCTTTTATGTGAGCTTTTGAATAATTACTAAAATTTCAATACATATTTTTTAAAAAGAGTTTAAGTTAAATATTTCATTTTTTACATTATCAGGTCATTTAAAGAAGGGTAAAAATCATTATAAAATATGAGATTTGTAATTTTAAAAATTAAATAAGATAGGTTACTTTATTCAAGTCTACTACATTTAACCTAATTTGATGGTGTAAATCATTAGACATTGAAGTAACTTAAACTCCTTTACAAATACAATAAATTCAACATACTAAGGGCCCGTTTGGATGGGCTTAATAAAAATAACTTTAAAAAAGTACTTTTGAAAGTGCTGAAACTTATTTTTAAATAAGCAGTTATGCGTTTGGATAAAAGTGCTGAAGTTAAAAAAAAAAGTTGTTGATGTGTTTGGCAAATAAGTGCTGATAAACAACTTTTTAAATCAAAATGTCTGAAATACCCTTAAAAGTTGTTAACATAATAAAAATTAATTAATTATATTTTATAGCCATAAATAATTATATTTTGCTATCATTCACATATTTCTTTCTCATCACAAATTATTTATAAGAGGAATATAAACTTATTATAGATTTTAAAGATATATAATTTGAATAGATCGAAGAACGATTTAAGATTTTATTTTAGTTTCATCCATAGGTAATAATAATAGTCTATCATTCACATATTTCTTTATTATCACAAATTATTTATAAGAGGAATATAAATTTTTATTTAAGTTATATGTGCAACTTATTTTACATTTTAATAATATATAATTTGAATAGATCACTTGAAAGATTTAAGATTTATTTTATTTTCATTCATTAGTAATAGTAATTGTCTATCATCCACATGTGAAAAGAGAAAAATAGAAGAAAGAGATGTTAGGGTTATGTGGGTAATTTGGAGATTGTATAAAAATATTAAGGGTAAAAAGGTAAAAATGTGGTCAACTTAAAACAGCTTATAAGCTGTGGAAAAAAAAGCACCCCTACCCCAACTTTTAACTTTTAGCTTAAAATAAGTTTTTTTTAACTTAAAATAAGTTATTTTGAGGATTGCCAAACAGCTAAATAAGTCAAAAATCAGCTTTTAAGTCAGTTTGACCAGCTTTTAAGCTGAGCCAAACAGGCTCTAAGAAAACTTTAAAGATTGACCTTATCAAATTATAGCTATAGAGGTATCGTTTAAATTATATTTATATATAGAGAGAGAGAGAGAAGGACCATATGTATATATAAGAGGGCATAATATTCTTGATTACAACTAAGATATGCCAACTACTTCCCTACCATTATATTTATTCTAATTCCTCAAAAATTCCTGTTTGTCTAATCTATATATCCTCCCATCCTTTTCACTTTCCCTTCAGCTAACTTATTAAAATCTGCTGCCTAATCTTTGCTTCCATATCATGCAGGTAACGAGATATTGGTGCGGTTCAATTAGAAAACGCACTTCTTTATATATAGAATTTCGTTATTTAATTGAGCCGTGCCAATATCACGTATTACTATAACGTTAAATATCATTTTTTTCCCTTTATTTTGTCTATTTAATTGTTTTCCATTAGTGCTTCTTGTTTGCTCTTTCCTAATTAACCCCAGATCAATTTTCTCTCTCTTTATATATGTGTTGAAAAATGAAATTTTAACAAATTTATTTTGACTTTTTTAGAAAATATATCATGTGTGTGCTTTTTAAATAACTTAATGGTGTAAATATTTTTTTATCATATCAGTGTATGTGTATAGAAGTTAAACGTATATTTAACTATATCTATTTTGGGATAGGATCTCAATAATTAAGATGACAAGGAATGTTGATCGTGACGAAGTAACAAGATTTTCTTGTCTAAATTCCCAGAAAATAAAAAAAAGTATTCAGATGGAATATCCTAGAAGATGAGATATTATCTCCATTAATTTCAAAATTAGCTTTTTAATTTTTCTATTCGTAGATATTCATGCATTCATGTTTATTCTTCGTGTTATTTTTGAATATAATTATAAACATTATCGTTCTGTTGAGTTGATAACTAATTATTGTTTGTTTATATAATTTCAAATGCTGGAGTTTATTTTGATCAAATATATGTATGTTGTTATGGTATTATATATGTAGGTATAAATAATGCAAGTAGCACAAACAAATAAAGATGGGTGTTGTTGGAATTAAATGATTTGGAGCTAAAAAGGTTGCCTACTTTTGAAAAAAAAAAGAAGAAAGTGTTGAGTTAGGTGAAAAGATTTATGATTATGATATGCTTTCTTGACCTCATCACTCATAGTAAAATTTCAATATTTACACACATTATAATAAGTTATCTTCCTTTGTGGGGGAGTAATAAATAATGAACAACGTAACTTTGACGTACTAACACAATGAAATTAAAAGGGACTTATTTCTAATTAAGAAGCATTTTTTAGAAAATTTGTTAAGTTGTATAAAAATGCAAGAAAAAGAAAATTTGTAATATAAGTATATTTTTTAAACCTCTTATAGGCTATATACCTAAAGTAAAAAGTTATTGCCATTGATTGTTTTTTTTTCTGAAACATTGGTACGATTAAGTTTTTTCATCTTCTTAATTGAATTAGCACGGTGTGGAGGGGCGGTTCAAAATTTGAAGCTTTATGAGTTTTTTTCTATTATTAAGCTTTTTTTTAATTTGCAGAAGAAAAAATAAGTTGGTGTATTAATTTTTGAAAGTTTAAACTGAATCTACAATTGAAAATTGTTTGGATTGACATTATAAGGCTAGTTGGAGTTGATTTGGATCAACTATGAAGAATGAATGCGTTTTTTAAATTAAATTTCTACTTAAGTCAGGATGATTATCAGTATTTTTAACAAATTATCAAGATATTTAAGTTATTTTTATAGCACTTTTCTTAATGAGGTTAAATTTTAAATTATAACATCAAAACATCCTATTTCTGCAAATATGTCTTCCTTTTCGTCTCGCACTTATCGTTAAACTAAAGCCCAAACAACTCGGTTTATTGCGGGGCCCATCTGATCAAATAATGTATACATGAATTATAAAGGCTTACCTATAAATTATGCTAAGTTATGGCGATCTATAAATATGCAAACTATAGCTAAATAGTTTAATTAAATTTATTATAATGACTATTAACAAAATTCTCTCGTTAATATATATTATTATATGAATATAAGGAGAAATTGTAAGACAAGATCAATAACTATTTTAAATACACTGTGAAAGGGGATATGAATGTAGTTCTACTTTTCTATAATATTACCCGCTATACATTGATATACACAACATATTTGGTTATGGTTTAATCGATTTATTCATTTATTCTACTTATTATGTGTTAATTGTGTTCTAGAGGATTATGGGCTGTGGTATGAAGGAGAGATGAATGTATGGTGATCGTTGACAATTTTTTTTTTGGCTAAGTTTCTTCAAATTTGGGTTTGTTTTCATTTTCTGGAACTGATCGTTGGTCTGAGCAGGTGGTTTTGGCGGTGAGCACTTTCGGTTCTAACGAAGGATAAATTGACACGATATATTTAGAAAAATGTCTCATATTAATTATGAGACGCATGCCTGAGTTAAGGTTAAGCTGGAGATTTGGAGACAAATTTTGGAGCCTAAAGAGTTTAGGTATAGTAGAACCTCCTAGAAATAAATATATATTTGGAGTGCAAGTTCAGCAACGGAATACCAATGGCTGATATGGAAATGTGACTTAGAACGCAGGTCAATCAAAGAGAAAGAACGGCGGTTTAAGTATTTTGAACATACTAGGAGAGATAAGATTAGAAATGAATATATTTATGCAATATAAAAATGACCTTTATAAAAAACAAACTATGAAAAATATTTTTATTGTACTTTTAAAGTTAAAATGATTTTATTATCTCTCGATATAAAGTACACGAATTTCAAAAATGTAATCACTTTTTTATTTATAATAATCAAATAAAATTTAATTATTAGATACTGTTACAACTTACAAGTATACAAATGGCGGAACATTAAGATGTTCATACTTCATAGGGCAGTTGAGCTTTAATTCTAATAGTAATTGCGTCGTCACTTTTTATTTTAATCAAAGAGGCCATCAATCTGCCTATCAACAATTAGGAGTCTTATTCTTTCCTAGGTTATCTATACCTATTAATTATTTAATACTATAAGTAGTAATTAATACTAACTAGCTATCGAGTTTTATATATATGTTTGGTAAAAAGAAATCAATTATCTCATTCAATATTATATCTTTTACTTGTAATGTCTCCTATCAGATATTGTAATTTTAAAAAATTATTTCGAAAAAAAATATAGAATTGATACATAACATTTCACGAATAAATCTCATATTCTATTTGAATTAATTAATTGAGAAAAGAAACTAATTATGATTGAACCAATGTTACTTCCAGAAAATACATACGCAGAAAATAAAATTGATCAAACTTTTGTGATCGTTCATTAGAGCCCGCTACGAGTCTTTTTTTAATATGTTTAAATGATTGAAATTAATTTTAAAAATAATGAATAAGTAAAAATGATTTGAAGCAAGTATCACCTTTTTTGTTTTTGTTTTTGGGTAGTTTGAGTTTTAACAAAACAAAGCAACCACTAATAAATATTAGGGCAACTTTCACATATAGCAAAAAAAAAAATCATATTTGTATGTTATAGCAAAGTTTGCATAATTGCGCTCCATAGCAAACATAAAAACTGTACAATTTGCTATACATATACAGTTGAAGCAAATTGTATAAAACGAAGGGTATAAAACAAGAAAGAGAAAGACACTTTGGCAGAGAACTGTATAAAAACGAAGTGTATAAAACGAATTGTATTATTATAAGTGTATAGAATGATTATATACAATTTGAATTTGTATAAAACGAGAAAGAGAGAAAGACAAAAGAGACTTCAGAAGGAATATACAATTGAATCGAATTATATAAAACGAGAAAGAGAAAAATTAGATAGAATTTGAAAATTGTATAAAACGAGAAAGAGAAAAAGCAAAAGAAACTGGGCAGGAGAATATTTTTATTGTATAATTATAAGTATATAGGACAAAAATATATGTACTTGTATGTGTATATACAATTTTCTCACGCTTTATACAAACAGAAACGCAATTTATACATTTCGCTTCTGTTTGTATAAGTGAGAAGGGCAAGGGAGGCGAGCGAGTTTTGGGAGAGTGGCGAGCGAGATCTGGAAGAGGGGAGAGAGAGGAAAAAATATATATGTATTTCTACAATTTTCTCTGCTTTATATAATTAGAAACAATTTTTATACACTTGTGTTTGTATAAAAATTGAGGAAGCGAGCGAGAGATTGGAAGAGAGTGGCGAGCGAGATATTTGGGAGAGAAGCGCTTGACAATTTTTTTGCAAACGTTTGCTATAAAGCACAATTAAATCAAACCCTAACTACTCTATTTATTTTAGATTATTAGTCTGCTATTATATACAATTTTCCCAAAATATTAGTCCCTCTGTTTCACAAAGCATAGTCTGACTTACACGGAGTTTAAATAAATAATTTTTTTTAATTTTGTGATTCTAAACAAAAATTATGTGAAATATATAAAGTTTTTGATCTTGTAACTTTAATCATGTCATATAAAAAACTGAAATTAAAATATTTATTAAAAAATATTTTTTTTCAAAGACAATAAAAAAATACTTTTTTTAAGGAAAAAATGCTACTTACCAAATAGAAAAATCACTTTCATATATCATATACCGAATACAAAAGCATATACTCCTATAAACCTCCCAAACAAAATCCCAGAGCCTGCTTTTCTTTTTTCTCCTAAAGAAAAAAATCCCAAAATTGCATCTCTGAGCTAAAAATAAGAAGGCCATACTTTAAACATAATGACAACCTATGATACTAAACTAAATGATAATAATGTGATGATTGATGAAAAATGGATGACCTAATTTTGTTAGTTTATACTTATAATAATACTAAGTAGCTGCTAGCTAGCTATTCCAAAAAACCTGTCTTAGTTAAAATGGCATTCCTCAATTTGCTAAGGTCCCTTCCCTTAAGAGTTCTTCCAACACCTTCCATCATTGAAAATGAAGCTATTTGATTCTTGCTACTCTTCTTGCTATATATTCATGGGGTGGCACTATTCCATCACCACTATAATCATCTTCATCTTCTTCTTCTTCGACGACGACATTTCCAGGATAAGTAACTGATGAGAAAGAAGAATCATCCTCTGTTACAATAGTACTAACTCTTCTTCTTGATTTCTTGTTATTGCTATTCTTGAACCATTCTGGAATCTTAACAGGACTTGATGAACATGATGACTTATGTGACGTACTTTTTCCTCCTGGAAGAATCACTGTTGATGAATCTCTTTCATTCACATAACCCCATACATCTTCTTCTTCAAAGTCTCCATCTTTCTCTGTTTTTCCTCTGTTTCTGTTGCTATTAAACTCATCCATTCTTTGGTTCTACTAGTTAGATCTCTAAAGAATGAAAAAGTTTGGGACTTTGGTTTTTGTTTAGGGTGGAAGTACTAAAAAAGGGAAGCCTAACAACTATTTATAGCTAAGAGAAAGGGATGTTTGTTTTTTGGTATTTTGAGGAATCATTAAGAAAAAAAAGAAGAGGATAAAACAGAAGGGTATAAGGAATCTTCCTCTGCTCTAAAACAAAGTTTAAATTTTTCTTTGAATAGTAAAAAACAAAGGAAAAAAAATGTGAATATTTTTTTTTATTTTTAGAGTTATGAGAAAGAAAGAAGATCACAGATTTCAAGGGGATAGCTGGTTTTAATACCAAGTCCCCTGCAGCAACAGTATCACAAGGAAAAAGACAAACACCACAGAGATTTTTGCATTGATAAATATGAGTTTTGTAACTTTCATCACCCTCAAAACTGGAAACTGAAGCCAAAAAGTTTGTACTAAAATGATTTCCATGACATGTTTGAAACTGAAAGCCAAAGACAGGAATATTTATTCAAGCAAATGAAACCTCACAGAAAAGTTAATATGTATGTGGATGGATAAAAGGGTACATAAGCATCAATCAATACTATTGAGTTCTAAAAAAAAACAGGTAAATATTGATTGGGTAAAGTGTAGAGTAACTATTGGTTGAGCTAACTTTTCATTGATTTCTGAGGTCTTATCCAATACGGGTAGCAGGAGCCAACTAAGCTTTTGCATTAGACCCTTTCATAAGGGAGTGAAAACAACTTTATTAGGGGCCTAGAAAATTGAGTTTAACCATTTAGTACTATTAGTTCCCTTAATCTGCGATTATACTACTTAGTAAAGAAAGTTTATATTGTAGATAGATACTTAAACTCTGTATCGAGTCAAAAAATTTAAAACTTTGAAGTTTTGTAACATATCTCAAAGCTGAATGTTTTGGGATTGTTGCTGAATTGACTTTGCTAAACAACTAAAGTAAAAAAGCAAAGTGAGTGTCCAGAGATGTGGGATTATTACTGAAACAGCCACAGTGTACCAACAACCAATGAAGCCCTATCACACTTATTATGGGACGGGACATTGGCGCAAAAGCCAATAATTTTACCTTAGGTACTAATTTTTGAGATGTAAACACACTTAACTAATTTATTATTGAAGTGTAAAAAAAGAAATTATTCTCATTCTAGTTAAGTAACAAGTATAATTTTTTGACAAAATAAATTTGATTGAAATGTAGTTTTCATCCTTGGAAAAATAGAGGGTGGAATCAGAGGTAGATCTACGGTATAAGCTATGAGTTCACGTGAGCAGAGTCAAAAATCAGAAATTTGTGTTTATGGAGTTTGAATTTGCTAATTGAATTTTGAATATAAATTACTTACACATTCTCGATAAATTTCTTAATACAAATATAAAATTTTGGTTAAAATTATTATTCAGTTGCTCCATAACAAAAACTCTAGCTACACTCTTACCTGTGAATACAATAACTTTTATTCAATTTCCCTTTTGTTGTACCTTCATAATGTAATCCTTTTGATCAGTAAATAGATAA